>JAJHPF010000015.1:4095200-6495200 GCA_024447775.1 Carex cristatella | reverse complement strand
AATTACATTTAGCTCAACTTTATATTACACGGTCAATGATCATTCATCAATAATATAAAATGTGAAGTCACAGCAAGAAAAAGCAAATGTCAAAAATAATTACAATTAAGCATCAGAAATTTATCACAACAAAACTGGTACCAACTTTTATTTGGTATTTGAGAAACTTTGATACAATCAATATCATCCTTGCTTGACTTATATTTCTTGAATTAGCAACCATCGCTTATTGTACGCAATAAGAACAAGTTAATATTACTGAGCTAAAATAATGACTAATAAAGTTCCAACTGGGACATACTCAGGTTGTACCAGTTGCACCAGTTGATATCGGTTCCAACAAGAACCAACAGATCCGTACCAGTATCAAGTAGCAACAGGATAATCATAGACTGGAATTGAAATTGACAGAACATTAAGAAAAACCAAATATGTTAAATTAAGAATCAAATTGAGTCTCCTTTTTAATTCTCTACTTAATTCCTCCAGTGGCTTCTTCTCCAATTGGAGTTTTTCATTTAACTTCGCTATTTTTTCATGGATGGCCTAGTCAGTCTCATCTCCCACACCTTCTAGATGCTTCATGACCTTCAAAGTACCATTCAGTTGCTTCTACGGTTGTAGCAACTTGGTAAACGCCTCCTCTAGTCGAACCTTTTCTATACCATCATCACTGAAATTTCAATAAATGAACTAAAGGGGTAAATTTCAGCAACTTGGTAAACTGGCGAAGTGGAGAGTAAATGAACTGATGAAGGGGGTCGGTAAATGAAGGAGAATAACGAAGGCAAAGGAAGAAGAAGTATACCTATCAAAGTGGATGTCAAACGATCGAGCATTTCAAAACGAAACTTTCTGTGGCATCGGTTTAATGAGTTCGTCAATGAAGCACTGATGATCAGAAGCGGAGAGGAGAGGAGGTACTTTCTTTGTTACTTGAGAATACGTGCTGGCGGGGGGTGGGTGGGTGGGGGGGGGAGGTAATAAAAAAAATATTAAAGTAAAGATGCTATTAAGGATGATGATCAGAAGCCCTCAACATAGTACTGTCACCTGGATCTGCACTGGGACTGCGAAGCAGACCTGACACTCTTATTTTCACATATGCAAGGAATGGTTTGTTTACTGTCAGCAAAGAATATCAGCTGATAAAGAGGAATAGTGGATCAACTGCTGATAAGGATTTTTGGATGTGGATCTGGAAAAACAAGGGACTATTGCCCAAACTAAAACTGTTCCTATGGAGGTGCATTCGCAATGCCTTGCCTGTAAGGGAGATCTTGAGTGTCAGAATCCAAACTGTCAGCTGTGTAGTGTGGAGCCAGAGACAATCCAGCATGCGTTGTTTGGTTGCAACTTTGCAAGGGCAACCTGGGGAGCATCACATTTCGGCCTAACTGAGAACCTGAATGGATCCTTGTGCCAAATTATGGAATTGATGCGCAATCAACTTCCAGAACCCGAGGTGCCAATTTGTTTGAATGATATGGGCACTGTAGAGTGAGAAATGATGCAGTCCTGGGGGTAAACAACAAAACTCCCACCATGTAGGCAGTACTACAATCAGACAGAAGAAGAGCATGCACAACCATAGCATGTGCAACTGTAATTACCATACCACCAAATCAACAGCAGCAGGGTATGCAAGGAGTTGAGCATGGTATCAGTTCTGATTTTGTTTGCTATGTAGATGGGTCCTGGTCTAATGATGGCCGAGCAGGAGTAGGTCTGTACCTTACCAAGCAGGGAGCACCAATTAGATGGGTATCAAAGGTGGTGCAGGTAATAAATCCAGCTCAAGCTGAAGCAAAGGCTGTACTTGAAGCATGCATTCTCCTACAGCAGCTGGACTGCCAACAGGATATGATTCTCTCAGATTCAGCCAAGACTCTTGACTCATTATCCCACACACCACACCTGTCATACATGACTGGAGAGACCGATCACAACTGGAGCACCTGGAACCTTCAAAACCAGACAGCAAGGAGGCACAATATCACATACCTAACTAGAGAAAACGAGGGTATCAAAATAGCACACACTTTGGCTAATCAAGGAAGATTGCATGGCTGGGTGAAGGAACTGGCAGAGTGTGGGTCAGACTTGAAGAATTGCAAGGGAAATAGAATCTAGATAGGTATTTGAGGAGTCCCTCGTTGAGTTTTGCAAGAAGGGAAATAGAATCTTGTGGGTCAGACAAAATCGGCCCTCAACGAGATCTTAAGGAGTCCAATCCTTAAGAAAGGGGATCAGATAACTTGATATTTGGTCTAAAGGAAGGTCTCTAATTCTACTTAAAGAACATATTTTATTAAGCAAGATTAAGAAATAAAGGAGGGTAAACGAGGATCACCGAATAGGTACAAAATGATACGTAAGAGCTTTATTTTGTACCATGATATTAACAGGATAAAAATTGCTGAGAATCGAGAAGTAAGGTTTTTCAAACATGACTTTAGTTTAAATAAATAAATGATATCAGCGAGAGGCGAGAGAGAGAGAATTACTGTTCAAAAAAAAAAAAAAAAAACAGAAAGAGTGAGTGAAACTAAGAGAGGCCAACGGCACTTCAAATGGATGGCTTGTACTCACATAATTTATAGTAAAAACGAAAATCTAACTACATACATACAAAAAATAAAACTACATACACAAGGAACTTGGATATTGACGATTTAAAATGGTTACATCTCAATAGTTTTACAGAAGGTTTAAAAAGGAAATAAACCATCTGGATGTGATTATACTTCCTGCTGCTCTGGGAAAACTTTCTCCAAGAAACTTATGAACCGTTTTGCATATAAACTCGGTTCAACTGCTGATATAGACAATGGATCATATTTGAGTGATTTAACACAATGCTCAATGTGCTTTTTGACATTGTATTCTTGTAATATATCAATAATTCCAAGATAGAGAACCACATCATAGACCTCATATGTGTCATAGTCTTCATTGTACCCCGCCATTTTATCTTGAACTTTCAAACAAGCTTGAGCTGGCATATTAACACCCAATTGAACTCGCAACCTGCTATTTAAATTACTAGGTTAGTTTCTGTACATAAGTTGAATTTATTAGAAAACAAGAGGTAATAAAGATGCTTAATGATTTACAAACCTCCCAGTGCCAGGTAGAACAAGATCGACTTCTTCATCACCGGCTTCAGATGCTCTGACCATGCTGCCCCTGATGTGTGAACCAGGAGCACCACTCACTGAACCTGGTTCATGAGCAACCAGGAAAAATCCCTTCTGGCGAAATGTTTCATCAGGATTCACAGTATCATCAGCTAAAGAGAAGAAAACAAAAATCTTTCAACTGTAAGAACCAGAAAATTACTAATAGTAAATGTACTTGTACAAGGAATGATCATATAGTATATTTTCTCTTTCTGGGTTTTATGAGAGCACATCAGACATTGAATTAATAAATTAACTTCAGGTATTCTTGGGTTGTGCCAGCTTATGTGCTATTATCTTTTTGCAAGGATACGAAAGGGTATTTTTTTTAAGAGTATCGCTTTATTTTTTTCTGCAAATGCTTGCAATATCAGAAGGAAAGCAATAAGAAAATAAAAAGAAGCTCAAATGTTTTAACAAATACAGAAGAGATGGAAGTATCACAGTTTCTGGCGACAGAATTTCCACTTGCAAGAAGTGCAGTATCCTGATCTAAGTGCGACCTCAAATGCTCAGGAGCTCTAAAATGAATACCCAAAAGCATGCTATAGTCTATTATTGACTGTGATTCTAAAAACATGCAATCCAGAGATATTTGCCTGAAAAGGAGCAGAAAGAAAATCAGCAAAAGTGCAGAGGTGAGGTTGCAATGCAGTATTCCAGTATTACATAAGCCAGGCAACCAATTTTTGTACAATACCAACATCACTTTGGCATTTCAATTACCTAAAGAGTGCCTCTCGCCACGACTTCTCCACATAGAAAACATACGACAGATCCAAATCCTTTAAGGTGCTTGTTTCCTTGATGTTTTCTTTTTTCGTGAATCTTCCCTGTGTCGATCCTTTCAAGTCATATCTACGATGGATGCGTAGCTCGGTACAAAACATATTTCCCATTACAACAAACCGCACCTACATTAAAAGCATCTCAATAGACAACTTTACATAAAGATACTACCTATATGCCGCCACCACACCTAAGTACTGTTACTATACCAAAGACACCAGAAACATCATGTAACCTATTCAAATTACGGAAAATATTGTGAATAAACCCAGGTACATGAAAAATATCCTTCATACTCTTGCTTCCTGTTTGCTTAAAGAATATACAACTTACCCCTCAAATATTCCATCAATACAATGAGAAAGATGGATATGTACCTGGGTAATATTCTTAAAATATAAGGAAGAGTGTAAGTCCCAATGTTTTAAAAAATATATGGGATATTCCATTTAACTCATTTTAACAATGTACTTGGTATTTTGAAGTTTTGCAGAGGCAAGCATGAATTTTTTCTCTTGAATGTTCATACAATGGAGTAAAATTACTATTCAGGATATAAATTAGTTATAATGAATTTATTGAAAGAGATTACCATCCGTCCTGATTTCAGTGTTATACGATGGAGGCCAAAAAACTTAGTTATAAGTGTGTTCTCATAAGCTCCGACGTGAACATAATATTTTGGTAGCATTTTCAGCAAAACCTACAACAGTTACAATATTTTTAATTAATTTCAAAGACAAAATGGAGGCAGATTAATATTCTGGAAGGCAATTGAAAGCGTCCAGAATCCAAGGCCCTTATACACATCGTACCCAAGATTGTCTTTTGTCCGCTATTTGAAACAATGAATAAACTCTCTATTTGCGACTACGAACCAACATTTTTAGTGATATTTGTAAACAAGAACCAGTCTTCAGATAAATTGGATGAGAAAGGTATAATATGTTCAAATATATTGCCAAAAGATGAAAAGTCGTGTGTCATTTGCAAAAACATTATTTCTAAGAAGAGAAAAATACCTTAACTTCAGATTTTTTCAATGTTTTAATCACAAATCTTTCATCTTGTGAGAGATAGAAGATGCTGCCACTTTTGCCGGGTGAAGAGAGCTCTTTCAAACTATGGCCTCCACATATTGACATCATATAGTCGGCTGCATCTATTTTGAACATCTCACGGAGATTCCTTATATAAAACGAAATATAAAAATAACACACTCGCGAGCAAGATTGTGAAACACGAACATTACATACAAATTGAGAGAATGAGAAAAGTAAACCTGAAAACCATGGGGCAGTAATCTTTCCAAAAGAAATTAATAGAGTGATGTGGAGGTGTGTATTGTGTTCCCTCACAAGGGAAATGCATCCTTATCCTTGCACGAGGCCCGAAATCTGATGAGCGAACCTCACGCAGTGGCACTGGCGTAATTTTTCCAACAGTATACCTATACAAATATGGGTAAATAATAGCCGGTCAATTTTTATTTTTTCTCAAAATAATTGATCAACTTTTATAATTTAGCAGAGTATCACAAAGAAATCATAATAGAGGAAACTGATGGAAATGAGTGTATTGAACCAGTAGTCAAGAAGTATATCACCAGTGTTGTACAACCAACTAATGGAAACTGAGCCCGTGAAAGAATTTAGGCAAATATTTTAGATGTAAAAAATTGATTACAACAATTTTGGGAAATTCTGCTGGATCCCTTGCAAAACCAAGAAAATGGGGTCAATTAATTTTTTTTGCTATGCTTATGAATATTTATTTATTCCAATTTCACAAAAAATAATCCATTTAAACTATGTACCAAGTGTACCTGAAGAAGTAAAGTAAACATGATACCTAATTCCTAGTTGTAGATTAAGCATCAAGAAATAGCTCTTGTGACCTTTATAAATAGTCTCACCAGGCCCCTTAACATGTCTTCTCCACGAATTTTGCTTCCAGTTCTTTGTTCTCATTGCTTTCAGTTCATCCCAATACCTTGGTCTTTCCATGATCAAAACCCCTTGCATATACTCCCTTTCATACACCAAATCCCTCTCCTTTTCCATCCTTCTTTCTCCTTCAGTTGCTGAACTAGCAGTATTACACACTTCTTGTGATAAAGCACATCCTCCCTCGATAACCGAAACATTTCCGTTTGAAATTCGTGGGGAACGCCTGAATAGCCGTACCAAAGTTAAGATGAAAAACATAATTTTCTCTGAGCACAGACTCTTAATATTTACCACAGGGCTATTGTTCGTGTATCCAAATAATTCTGAAAATAATGGGTCGCAAGGGATTTCAGACCCAGCTGGATAAAGGATCCCCGGACCATCCTTCAAACCTTTATTCCATGTCCCAACATAGGAGGTGTCGTCACTGTAACGGTAATACCCGATTCCATGCATTAACCCATTATGCCAGTAGCCATCGTAAAGATCTCCATTTGTCCATTGCATGACACCCTTACCACTCATGTTGCCACATTTCCAGTTGCCTACATAAGTTGTTCCATTGCTCCATGTGTACTTGCCAAGACCTTCCTGTAGTTTACATACAGAAATTGATCAAAGATGATTTTTTTATTATATTACCGCTGCAACACATGGCATAAGTGTAAGAATATGTTATTCATACCCCCAATTATTCCACTATAAGTCATATTTAGTTTTAACACAAGTAACAGTGGCCGCCTCTCAGAAACTACTAAAACCCTGGTACCTCTGAAGTCAAACCAGAGACCATACATGCAGCGTAGCATAAGTTTGTTAAAAATAAACCTTTACCTGTAGCCCTTCTTTCCAAAATCCCTCATATACGTCCAAATTTGGGTAAGTTTTCATCCCCATGCCTTCATATTTGCTCATGTGCCAGGAACCGTTATAAACAGACCCGTCGACTTCTTTTGAGGTTCCAGAACCTTCTAGAAATCCTCCACACACTTCTCCTTCATATACAGCCCCTGATTGCCAAACAATCTGGCCTTTTCCAGTAATTCTGCATTGGTCCCACTCACCCTCATAAAGTGCACCATCCGCCCATGCATATTTTCCAAATCCACGAGGGACTGGTCCATGAAATTTACCAATATAAATGTCTCCATTTGGAAGATGCTCCTCCCTGATATAGGTAAGAAACCAAAATTATTAAGAGATATCAAGCTTTCTTAGGGATTGATTTGTACTTAGAGAAAATCCTCAAATATCTGGTATATCCCTAGGGCAAAAAAAAAAAAAAGTTGTACAAGGAAAATAAATCTATTATAATTCAATATTTCTTATTGTATAATAGCATCCAAGATATTTGGAGGCACTAGAATAGTGTAAGAAGATTCTTATAATATGCAAATCAGATATTAAATAAGCTAAGCTTCACCTTATGATATCCTCGTTATTAGTTATATCAGCTGTATGTTCCATTAGAAGAAAGGATTTTCACAGAGAACAAGTTAGAGCTGTAGGAATTTCACTGATCTGCAATTCCAAAAGGTCAAGTTAGAGAAGCATAGATAAATTAAGATGAAAAGAAGTACCCTTCATACATATAAAATTTTCTTGACATAATCCCAGGCCTGTGCTGAATTAACTGTAACTGGAAATGAACTTCAATTTACTAAGCAGTTATATAAAAAAAAGTTGAGAATTTTTCAGACGATTTTGCCCCTGATCTTGCTGATATGTGGGAAAAGCATGAGACCAACTGGGAGTCAATAAGAGATTTCCCAAATTAACTGCTTTCTTTATTAGCCAATATGAGATATCAACATACTTAAAGCTTAAATCAAATTTCCAAAATTAGAAGTATAGTCAAACAAAAGGGAACCAAACTAAAATGTTCGATTACATACCTGATTAGCAGGATCACAGCCATTGATCCACGCATAGATCTTTCGAAAGGCCAGTGAACTGAGATGACAGACGCATAGAGAGAGAGAGAGAGAGAGAGAGAGAGAGAAAAGATGGAGATTCTTTTTGAGATGAATAAAAGGAGAGGAGGCGCAACTGCGCAAGTTGGAACACGTTGCGGTGGGAGATGGGATGGCGCCGACCAATGATCCTCTTTCCGGACCGGATTTCATGTGTCCCTCTTTTGTGTAGTGACTGATGGGTCCCAAAGCCTTTGTTCTTATTCCACATCCACCAGAGTCCTCTTTTGGGATTGAATGGTAAAAGTTCTTTTTCTTAGGAGAAAGCATGGTATTTTGACGGGGCTGATGTTTATTCACGGCCCTACAACAATCAAACATCTTTTTATTAAAAAAAAATTATTAACATAATTTTGATAATATTAATAATTTGGTAAAGTGAAGATAAATTTAAAATCTAATATTATTAACATAATTTATATTATTCACATCTCATGTATATAAATTATGATGAGATGTTATATATGTTTTATTATACAATAAATGTCTTAAAATTTTAACAGTCTGAAAATTACCAATCTGATGCATTATCAAACAATACAATGCACTGAAGTTAGATTATTTCCTATCTGGTATGCACTACTACAAACTATCTCTCTCTCTAAAAAAACAACAACAAGAAGAAGACTATTCTGGATTAGATGGTTAAGATGACGCACATCTCTGATCTGAACTGGTTTAAATTATACTTAATCAGTGGTCCATGCATACAGTTCACCCCGGGAAACCCACAACCCGATAAAAAAAAAGGAGCTAAAATAACATCAGTTGGTTCCTGACTGCCGAACTGCATGCGCATGATATATATCACGTCAAAAATAATGCCAGCCATAGCCCAGTCACCTGTGCGATATTTTCAAAGATATGTTAAGCATCGCCCGGAGAAACCCCAGGTGAACCATGTATGATGTATCCAATATCCATCCAACGGTGAGGGAGTTTGAACTGTAAAATCAAAGAAACAAATCTATCAAGAAATATTTTTTTTTGCTATTTTTGTACCTGGTGAGTAAAAGTTTATGCATTATTATTTATAGGTTATAAATATCAACAACACTTTATTGATTAAGTTTCAAGTTTTTCGTTTGAAAAATGCATGCTTAATTTAAATAGTTAAGATTATTTTTTTTTTACCGATACTTATACAACTAAAAAAAATATTTTACAGGTGTAGCAAAGTTATTAGCCCCTCCTAAAAAAAAAAAAAAAAAACTACAAACATGTCTCATCAAGAAAGAAAGAAATGCATTGGTTTTCAAATCCCAAGACAGCCTTGACCAAAAATTATAAGGCATTGTTTGACCGTGTGAAAAAATCATAAAGCATCATTTGCCCATCTAAATTAGAATATGACAAATATGAAGCTCGTTAAAACTAGGCTTCAGAAGAAGATGGGTGACGAATTTCTTAGAGACTACATGCTTGTTTATATTTGTTATATTGAGAAAGAAATAGCAAATAAGATTAGCTCAGAGATGAGATTATTACAGAATTCGATTTTTCAGGAAATCACAGGTTTAATTTAAATAAAGAAAATATGTATACGAATATGTTATTTTGTTTTATTTTAGTTTGATAAACATGTCATTTTATTGGTGTTTGTTATTTATTATATTTTATGGAATCAAATAGTAAAGGATCATATTATTTGTGTTATATAAATTTTGTTTTTTATTTGTGTTAAAGTCGAGTTCTGCCCTACACTAGATATTTTCTCAAGCTGCTCCGTTAAATTAAACGTGAAACACGACTCTTCGACGAAGACTTGAGAAATGCTTTTAAATTAGAACTGGAGATTGATTTAGACAATGCTATTACTAGAAACTGGTAGAGAAAACGGAGCGTCCTAAAACAGATACTATCATTAGTTTATTAATGTTTGCGTCGGCTGTGTACGGTGTGACGGTGTCGTTTGATTTTAAAATTTGGAAAAGCTAATTTTGCAAATATATCCTTGCTTTTATACAATTTATTTAATGCAGATTTCAATTTTTAGTTTAAGAAATAGTTATACTAATAAAACTGATTAATTATAACAAGAGGATTAATTTCAATTATTGTTTTTTTTTTGTATCAACGATATGTATAAAATTATTTAAATGTGTTGTAAACTTGTAATGAATGATTAATATTAGAGAATTAAATAATATTCTCTACGCAAATTCAAAATTCAATTGAGAGATTTTTAAACAATATTTCAAGTTTAAAGTCTTGATTTTATTTTATTTTAATAAATGATTCATTTTACCCGAGCAAGTATTTTTTTAAATCTTGGATAGTTGTCTTGCTCCTATAATTTCATTCATGCATGTAGAGTGCACTAAGGAATTAGAGTCAAAAGGTTATAATCAGCTGTTCTATTTATACGATAGTAACGAGGGTAAGTGTTGTTAGTTAGAGTGGAAAAAATGGCACAGCGGAATTAGTTCCGTCACGGAATGGAACAGTTACGACACGGAACGGCATGGCACGTCTGACTGTTCGCGTGTTGTAACTCGCGTGTCACGTGCCGTGACCATCTTTTGAAAATTTGACACGGCATGGCACGTCACGTCACGCGAAAGATCTGGTCACAGCACAGCGCGGCACGTGATCACGCGAGTCACGTATAATTAGGACCATTAAGTCTTGATCAAATGATGAATCTTGAATAAACTAACCTAAATTATGAAGAACTAGTTAAATATGAGAAACGTGACCAATTACGTCTGGACACGGCACAGGAGTCACGGCGTGACTGGTGTGTTGTGACCACCCCTCCATATTTTAGTCACGGCACGGCACGGCACGTGTGACTGTTCACTTGGTCACAGCACGGTACGAGACCAAAATCACGACACGGCACGTTTTGTCCACTCCAATGTTGGTTGGTAGTGTAAAGTCGTTATCTGTATCGGAAAAACAAGATCGTCTTTGATTTCGTGATGAATACAATTTAACTAAAAATAGATAAGAGAGTAGTGGAGGGAAAGTATTAAACACAAGGCAGCGAACTGAGAAACTGGGATTAGACAAATTAAAAAAAATGTATTTAAATCTAGCATAGACAAATTAAAAATGGATTAGTCTGAACTCTCGTTAATATATACAAATTAAAAAAAGCTTATCAATGAACTAGCTTGATTATATTTAGCATAGACAGATAAAAACAAAAAGATAAGATCTAGCATGAACTCTGGTAATTAAGATATTGTTTATATGCAATTATATTTGAATATTTTTTGAAATTATGCAATTATGTTATTTCACATTCTTTCTATTAATTTTTTCTGTTATGAAATTATACGATTCTGTAAATTTTTTTTGTAGTAATTATACGACTTTTGTATTTTTTGTGTTATTCTCATTAGTAATTTTTCATTATTAATTTTCATTCTTTGCAAAATTGTACCTTGTAATTTTGTACTACTATATTTCAACTATAATTAAGCTGGTACTATAAAGACTTGTTTGAACTGGTACCAGCATTTTGTATTATGTTTTGCAGTAATAAAAAAAAAATGAAATTATTTCAGTTTTCTTTGTTTAGTTTTTGCAGTACAATCGAATTTAGGTAGGTAAACAAAAAATAATTAATGGACAAGGCAAGCCAAAAAATATTGCAGGACCTATGCAATTTCTCCATTAAGCTTAATGCATTAGTGAACGCCAAAAAAATAAAAATAAATAAACCACACCAAAATCTAACCAAACAAAAAATAATTTAAAACATTACATAATTAATTTTAAGTCTCAACTAAACATGAATAACTTAGACCGACCTAAATGAGAATAACCAACTCAGACTTCCTAAATTTTAGGTCTCAACCAAACACCATCATGAGATTAGGTCAATTACTATGCTCCTCCCTAATGAGTAGTTACCAGTTAATTATAGATTGTAAAAAAGTGTAGTTATTTGTTAATTACTATGCTCAATAAAGCGACACTTTCAAATGAAGACGATTATGTTAGTATATTATATAGATTAGTGCTCCGTTCAGTAGAGTTATTAGTACTATTTTACACCGTTGTTATTAAGGTCAAATTATCCTGAGTCTTGACAAGGCTCACATGAAGACACGAAGTTCCCATCCTTTTATTCTAAAACCAATTCATGAGAGAAAAAGGATCTCACCAACCGGCCTGATGGGCCTATTTTAAATATGCACTCCCGGCGCTGCTCCTCCCTAATGGGCCTAAGCCTAATCAAGCCCAATACTGATGTTTGATCTTTGCGTTGCGGGCGTTCGGGTGATTCTGCCGGGTCCGGCTAGCTGCGGTAAAAAATAAAAAAAAAAACGCATCTCTCCTGCACTTTTATTTTACAGTATCTTACTGTACTTTCGAACGGTCCAGATTTAATCTCAGCCGGTAAATGCTCGAATGATGGAGGGACAGTATTAATTTTATTTTAAAATTCATATCAAAATCTTATTTTGTCTGCCCGATTAAAAATAAATAAACTAAATTAAAAATACATATTGTGAAACAAAAGTACAGCACAGAATTGAATAAAAAATAAAAGTGCACTGGCTAGCTGGTCCCCATTTCTGCATTTCACCAATTGGCGATATAAACATCGGGACCGATTTAACAGTAGTATTGGTGTACACTTCCATGTGCAGGGAAAAAATATCTGGCTTAATAATTAGACCATCTTTTCCCCGGACGATTTCGTTTTACCTCCTCCATTGCTGCCTTTCAGGAAGAGAGTATAATTTCTCAGCTAGGGTTTCTTCTTTCCGAACAAATGGGTCATGGCGCGCATACAAACCCGATGGAGGTTGTTCACACGGTGATTGAGGTGGCCGAGTTAGCACGCTACGCCGTTGAGCACCGTCCCGGCAGACACAAGACCTCCGCCGATGATCAGGATAAGGCTGACGTGGGGGAGAAGGAAGGTAACGAGAAAGGAGAGGAGATCGAGAGAATTCGATTGGAGAACCTCAAGCTTAGGAGACAGCTGGCCAGGAATTTCGTGCTGATTCAGGAATTGTGTAAATCGCCTGATTTCTCAAATGAATGCCCTCCTGACGTAAGTGAACTCAATCAGTTTGATAGTTTTTGAACTCTTCGATTGGGAACTATATGAGATTCTGGATTGAGTTGTACTGGGAATATGGGATTTAAAATTCCATTTGATGCCAAACTGGTTCTGAAGAAATTTCATTATGTGTCTAAATTCACAAAATCTATAGTTTATTGATTGACCAGTAAAAGATTGGTGCGGGTATTTTAATGATCCAATGCTCATGTGATGGTTACTGTTTCAGTACTCAAATTAATTTCTTTAGAAGTTTCAAATGTTGTATCATGAATTAGTTCTGAAGTAGCTGCTAGCTGCTATAATCCTGCCAACTGAGCATAGACAAGTGCAAGACTGATAGCTGCTACATTAACTCTCACAATTGCCACTATGGTACTAAAAAAAAAAAGCTTCAGAGTGACATCAAAGTATGAAATGAGTGTTTTTAAGTTGAAAAATTGTTCATGAACTTTGTTTTTTCAGGAGTGAAGTTTGGTCTTGTTAACTGTCTGTTTTGAAAATATGATCTGTGAACAATCTCCAGTGAAATTGAATCTATTGTTTTAAAGCAATTGTAAGTTCCATAAAACACGAAAAGGTGTGTCTTTGTATCTAGGGTTAATTGTTGTCATACCCATAAAAAAATTCTAAAGATTCAATTTTTCCTTTAAAACTTGAAAATTGTGAGAACCAGACTTTGGTCTAGTGGCAAAGGCAATGCCCTCCAAGTGGGAGGTCGCAGGTTCGAAATCCGGATGGGGGAATCCCTTGCGGATATTAAATAGTTGGGTGACTTGACCTCCAATCTTTACTAAAAAACTAACAATCTTTCTCATTTTCGCTTTCTTTAATCTAATTTTAAACTTTTATTTGAACTTATTATTAATCTTTTATTTTATAATGAAAGGACTAATTACCATTCTTTTCAACGAATACATTCTTACTGTCCAACTACGATTAATATTCTTTTGCATTCTAATTAATCAAATGTTGAGTGCTAATGTGCAAGTTTAGCTACTGAATTTGTATTGATGGAAAAACTGAGTTTGTATTGGTAGAAGTGATAAATTTGACAATTGTCTTCTTCCTTACTAAGTTTCATTTTGCAAAGCAGCTGATGCCAAATTGGTTACAAGAATTTGTATTTGACAATTGTCTTCCTTCCTAAGTTTCATCAATGTTCGAGACAGAATTAAGTGTTCAAATTCCTATTTTTTTTCTGGATTTCGTAGTCATATCCTACTTGGAGCACTAAGATCATAGATCAGACTTGGAATTCCAATTGACACAGAAAACAAAATGTTATAATGAGAAGAAGAAAGTGAAATTCTGATTCAATTGTCATGTTTTACTGGGAATATGGGATTTAAATTTCCATTTGATACAATATTGAGCACTAAATCTTGCATATTTTCAATCGTGAATATGTGAAACTGAGTAAACAGAAAGATTAGGCATCTGGCAATCAAAATAGAACTGTACCATGATTGTGGCTTGTATAGATATATCTATTCTTTGCTTGTTTTCTTAAAGAACGTAATGGTTTCTTATGCAGTTGTATACCCGGCTTGAGGCAGCAGCGAACAGCACGAGCTTTCTCGGCAGGGTTGAATCAGCTCATGAAGAATCCACGGCTGCACTCAATAAAATGACAGGTTCTTTCATAGTAGCTAATTTCTTCCTGTTACATCTCTTTTTGTGTACCCGGATACTTCTCCAATCTGCCAAAGAACAAGGAATACATTTCTTAAATGGGATAGGTATATATGATTTTTGGGCCTATACATCAAGAAAAGCTTGTATTGGTATACAAGTCTGTTCATATTGAACCTGTCTTGGCAGTATGGTATCATTCAAGTTTTGTTGGGTCTCTGTTGTGATTACTGACCAAATTTTGTGCTTTATTATTTTCAATATCTATCCAAACATGGGAATCTCTTACGTTTATCCTGTGGTCAGGCCAGAAGTATATTTTTGTGGTCCATCCAGAAAATACATGCTTTAGCATGTTTTTGTCGCAAGTACGTTGTAAATCGTAGCAGGTGTTTAAATGTCTATTCATGTCAGTTTGGTGAAGTAGTAGAACTTGATCGCAAATATAATATAAATGTAATGCTTAATGATAATTTCATTTTATCTGTTGCAGAGGCCGTCGAAGTCCCAATTGTAATTGGTGAAAGGGAACCGAGCTGGTGGGTCTGGCTACCTGACATTGCCAACTTAGAAGAGCCTAGTGGAATAGATAACTCAAGTTATGTTGTAGTTACTCAAGAGGAGGTTATTGATGGTATTGCTAATTTTGTTGCCAGATGCATTCTGGAAGACCCCAAATCTAAGGTTCATTATTGTAATTACTATTTTTCATTTTGAAGGTCATAACCACTATTTTTCCTGAGACATTAGATATTTTGTGTTTGACATGCTTTTTGTTTGTTCATCAGGAGTTGAAACCAGAAGAAATTCAGAAAGGTAACATAGCCTTTCTCATGTAATTATTTGGATATTGATGTTCTGCACATGTTATACCTGTAATCATGTTGAATTTCTCTACATGGATTTTGGCAGCTGTGCAGAAGGCCTTGGACGACATCAATTGTAGGTTGAAATGGAAAAGTGTATGGGAGGCTGGAAAAATCATTTACACCCTGTCTTCATGGGGTATTGCTTTATATGGGTAAGATATGTGTTTCCACAGATTGTGCCTTTGTGTTTCCTTTTCATTTAAAGATTTTGTAAAATACGGGTGATTTGAGGGGGTTTCCGTGTGTTATTGCATCAAAATGAATTTGAAATACCACGCATTTCAGGTTGCTTGTAGTGAATGTAGTTCATTTTGAACAGATTTATTTTGTCATTTGAGTTTTATAATGTTTGGTTTTATTTCATATATTTTTTTAAATCAATAGGCATGATGCAGGTGCTACATATGGAAACATTTGAACACTAATACTATGTTGATTTGATATGCAGATTGTACAGTAACCGGGCTTTGGTTAAAGCTGCTGCAAGGGGTGTTGGTGCAACTGCTAATGTTGTGCTAAAGGCTTTCTGAATGGAAGGGGGAGTGCAAGTAGTGTGACTGTGTGAGTTTATGAGGTTGCTATTGTAAATAGTTTGTTTTACTTTTATAATCTGTAAATGTGAATATTGTCTTATAATACAATGTCAAAATGTGGTACGGGACTTTATATCAGTCCCAATATAAAGGTATTGATTGCTATCTTCAACTCCTGTATTTAAATTTTAAAAAAAAAATGACTCCTGTACCTATATTTGCTTAAAGTATGTACTTTCTTAGAACATGATTTTAATATTACTATCTCAGGGGGCTTGAATACCGATATTTTCTGCTTAATTTCGGAGGTCTTCTTATTGAAATTTATTTAGCCTACATAAGTCACAATAAAGCATATTCCCGAAAACCGATCCGGCTGAAATTCAGTGATTTTGGTATCAATTGAATTTCAGCCGGATAGGTTTTCATTTGGAAACAGTTCTATTATAATTATAAATAAATATGTTTTCAAAATATTGTACAACATTTGGGTTGGGCTTTTTACTCTATCCCTTTTTACAAAATTCCTATCCAAAGTTTTATGTGCGAGACTAATCAAAATTAATCCGTAACTAATTAAATTTTGAATTAATAATTTTTCAAGTGAAATTATTTGAATTAAGACTTACATCTCTGGAATTAGAAGAGGAGAGGAGACGAAGTAGTGTTATGCTGGCGGACCGGGTGGGGGCAAGAGTAACTCGGGCACGAGTATCTCGGGTCGGGTAGTACGGTCCGGATAGGACGGTTTTTTTTTTAAACCAGACTCTTGCCCGCTCTTGGATCCTTGCCCACACGGGTCGGCGGTCCGGTTCGGGAGTAGGACGGTCCGGGTCGAACCCGAACCATTTTTTTTCTTTCTATTTTTTCTGTTTTTTTATCTCCAGGCGAGAATTTTTCAAAATTATTCAATCCGGACCATTCTTTTTAACTTGGCATGAATCTTAAAGCAAAATATCTGCACTAGCACGAATCCCAAAGCAGTGTGATTTAATTCTACATGAATTCCAAAGCTGGTACGGGTTCAAACCCGATCCGGGCACGGGTACGGGTACGATCCGGTCGGTCCGGGTTATTATCCGGTCTGGGTTAGACGGGATTTGTTTTTTTCAAAAACAGTGATCAGGATTGTGATTTTGCCCGGCCTGCCGACCCATGGACCCATGCCAACCCGTGCACGGGTCCGGTCCGATCAAGCAAGGGTCAAGAGCGGTTCGGACGGGTTTTAGCAAAACACTCTGATGAAGAAGTCAAAATGGGTGCTGGACAAAACTTGAAAGTGAGACGGTCAAGTTCAACTTCAATTTTTTTTTTCATTTTGGGGGCAACTAGGGGTGCTAATGAGCCGAGTTAACTCGAATTATGGATAACTCGAATTCAACTCGTAAAGTAGGTAGGCGAGTTGACTCGAGTTAAGAATACCGAGCTGAGCTGACTCGCGAACTCGAACTCAACCCGCGAGCAACTCGAGTTGACTCATGAGTCAACTCGTTTTCAATAAGATTTTCTTTATTATTTGTCGAATTGTAATCTGGCATAGACAATTATAAATTTATAATCAAACTAAAGGTGAGACTGTGCATTTGTTGAACTAGTTTAGTAGTTTGGTTGAATGAAAAAATGATAACATTTCGATAACTGTTTAATGCTCCCCTCAGCCCCTTTGATACCAGCCCATAACAATTCAAAAAACAATCCACAAATTAAAAATATCTAAAGTAATTGTTCCAATTTTGTCTTTAGATATTTTTTATACCAGCCCCTTTCGATAACTTTAGATATTTTTAATTTGTGGATTGTTTGTTGAATTGTTATGGGCTGGTATCAAAGGGGCTGAGGGGAGCAATAAACAGTTATCGAAATGTTATCATTTTTTCATTCAACCAAACTACTAAACTAGTTCAACAAATGCACATTCTCACCTTTAGTTTGATTATAAATTTATAATTGTCTATGTCAGATTACAATTCGACAAATTATAAAGAAAATCTTATTGAAAACGAGTTGACTTACGAGTCACAAGCTAACTCGAGTTGCTCGCGAGTTGAGTTCGAGTTCGCGAGTCAGCTCGGCTCGGTATTCTTAACTCGAGTCAACTCACCTACCTGCCTTACGAGTTGAATTCGAGTTATCCATAACTCGAGTTAACTTAGCTCGTTAGCACCTCTAGTCCGGACCGTGATTTTGCCCGCCCATTCAACCCGTGGACCCGTGCCAGCCCGGGCACGGGCACGGGTCAAGAGCAGTCCGAGTTAGTCTGGGTCTCCGGGGTTTTAGCAAACCACTAGGTAGTACATCTGTTTATGAGACTTCTGTAGATCGAAACTATAGTTTTAAAACTACAATTGATATCCTCTGTACTAACGCACCATTTGAGTTTAGATCTGATCAGTTCATTACATATTAGCACGAATTTTAAAGGGACTCCATGTATTATAGGCGTGAGCCAGATTGGTCCGAACTCAATCGGACCGTTCAAAGCTAAACTCAAATGGTGTGTTAATGCAGAGGTTGGAGACTCTCTAAACTATCCTTAAATCTTGTTTAATAAATAATAACCCAGGCTAGCTGTTACAAGACCGGTTATTTTATTAATAGGAAAATAATTAAATAAATATCGTGATTAAGGAATGTTTTCGATTTTTTGCAAAAAGTGGGAAAACTGTTATCCAAAATCACGGCCAGAGGACGCTATTCAAAATCACGGCCAGATTAGCATAGAGTCATTAGCGGATGGAGGGGATAAACACGGGTCGTTAATTTAGAAAATGGCCAGAGCGGGCCGCTGTTTAGAATAACGGCCAGGCTGAGATATGTCAATCAGTGCATTGCTGGGTGCTAATGTGCTGGTTTTGATATCCGAATCTAAGAAATATGTGCATCCAAGTTAGCTACAAAGATTCCCTCTTATGTGGATAAGATCACAGTTTCTCTTTACAAGTAGAATAACTACAACTCCAACAAAACATAATAAAATATGCGATCACATATATCAAGTTACTAATGAAATTTGTGAAGATTAAGTTACATAAATGAGACTACAACATAATATATTACCAAATTGAAATGGAACTTTCTAGGAGGAAACCGAGAATTTTAATCAAAATAGTAAGTTCACTGTTAGTTTGTAATAATCTAGAAGTCAATAATACGATAAATTATCATAAAGCTTTGTTCATGAATTGAGTGATTAATAAACTATTATTTTGTTCCTTGAGTATTATTGAATTTATGAATCATTTTCGGGTTCATGACTTGAAATTGTAGAGCTTCATAATATAGATGATAAATATTCTTAAAAGTTTCTAACCGAGGTAATTAGTAGGAACACTAATTTACCGTTACAAGGTTAGAATGTGGATTAAAAGATGGTCAAGTTTTACAGACCATTGACATGAGATGTCATTTTAATTACATAGATACATGTTCTAGGAACATGGTATTTGACAGACCTCGAATGAAACATTAAATGGAATTATGTACGTGTCATTAATGTTTTCATTCAGTGTTAAGTTCTAAAGTATGAGGTATTTATCTTTCCTACTAAGAGATGTGTATGTGTGATTGTTATCTAACGCTGTCGGTAAAACGCAGTCATAACGGTAGTTTTCCGGTATACATAGCTTAGTTGAGGTAGTGATGGTTTACCAAAAGTACTATTGTCCCTCGTATCTTTATACGAGTTGCGGTATCACTGGGCCTCTTGATAGAGTAGGATTATCTGCATGCAGTATAATTACAAGAGTAATTATATTTGATAATCTTCTCAAGATCGAGAAAAGATTAGGTTTGCAAGGATGACACACACCTACCTTAAAACTGATCTGATACTGTGAGACATAAGAATTAACACGACTAAAATAGTTTACTGGATCGTGGTATTGTATAGTACAGCTTCATCTGTGTAATTGGATGGTCATAGTGTAGATGTCAATGCCTCCTATGATTATAGAAGTTTAAATGGTTTTAATTCTATTTACCAACATAGCACAGATCCTATTGGGTCACACCGCAAAGGAGACTTATCAGAGAATCTTACTGATTAATTATAAATTGATTATAATTAATATTAAGATGGTTATAATTAATTATACGTGATATAATTAAATTATAAATGTCATATAAGATGACAAGCAGAAACAACAGTCAATTTATAAGCGTATTCGATACGTTGTAATAAATCGTACCGAAATCGAACCCTGAGAAATATAATTGTTTAGAACAATTATATATATATTTGATTTAGATTTTAAATATTAATTATGATTTTGAATTTTGGACTAACAACCATTAGCAAAATTAAAACCTTAATTAAATAAATTAAAAATCCAAAAATCAAAAACCAAATCAAATATCAAATATATATTACTCATGTCGGCATGGGATATATATATATTAATCAAATTTATATATCAAAAGCATGTCTGCTAAGGAATAAGAAAAATATCAAAGTTTGATATTTATTTTGGAACCGCCATTCCAATGACCCAATTGTAAATAGTCCAAAAATTAAGGGTATTTCGGTAATCGGCCAACCTACTTAATTTTTTCTATAAATAGAGGGGCAGGAGTAAAGAGAAAATCACCAATTCACTCATATATGATCTGATCAGTCTGATCGAATCGATAAATCTATTTTCTCTCTTTTTCGGTTACGGTTGTTTTTACGGTTGTCGTGAATAGTGTTTTCGTGAAGTTTCGTGAATCTGATTTTTGCGAGAGAAGGAAGTCAGTTTTTACGGTCTTTGTGAATAGTGTTTTCACGCCTCCCGTGAATAGTGTTTTTGCGAATCCCGCTGGTCAGTATTTCTGGCAGTAGAAAGCTAGCGCTCTAGTGGACTACTGATAGAGGCATCAGACGTCTGGTGCTCCCGTTGTGAGTCAAACTGCAATCCAATTGGAATTTGGATCAATGTATAAATATGTTATATTAATCTATTTAATTTGTAAGTAGATTTAAAGTTTTAGAAATCAATTATGGAGTAGATATGTAAAAAGGATTAAATCGGGTTTTGATGTCAAAGAAAACTGAAGGTGAATCGCCTTAGAAAGTATTCTTGACATATCTCGTTTAATCCTTGACCTAAGATAGAAGTAAAATTTTTTATTTTACGTTCTTTCCGCATCTTAAGTTAATCAATGGGTTTGGACCATCCGTAACCCAACATTCACAACATCAACCAGTGTTGAACTATGCGGGACCAAAACATGTCACAAGAAAAAAAGTGTACAGGATCAAAATGTGTTCAAAATGAATGGAGTTGGTAGATAACGTATGTCATTTATTATCTGAGTTGGTTTTGGAAGACATTAAATAGGCAAGTTTATCAGCTAATAAAACGAAACTTGCAAAATGTACGAACACAATGAGACAAACCTATGCTGAACAGTACATGTGCTAATGTGCTGGTTTTGATATTTTGCTAATGGCCGTGATTCGGAACAGCAGCCCGCTCTGGCCGTTTTCTAAATTAACGGCCCGTGTTTATTCCCTCTATCCGCTAATGACTCTATGCTAATTTGGCCGTGATTTTGAATAGCGTCCTCTGGCCGTGATTTTGGATAACGGTTTTCTCACTTTTCGCAAAAAATCGGAAATATTTCTCGATATTTATTTAATTATTTTCCTATTAATAAAAAGATCGGGTTACAAGAGCCACAGCTCAAAATTCAGTTTCTTCGATTCTGTTTGTATGCCAGCATTGTTGACTCAAGTAGAGGCCGAATGGAAGATGTCCAGTACAGGTTTTACTGTCTAATAGAACTGGACGTCTCCGGTGTTTTGCTAATAAGAGCTTCCATCTTCAAACTCATTGTGCGAAAATGGGCTAAAAGCCTAAAACGAATATAAAATGGGCCAGATGACCGATTTAATCCACCATCCTCTGTTCAACGTAGCTAGTCTCTCAACCACGTAATTTTATTATTGAAAAGTGCCGCTCTGATTTTGTACAGCCTTCCTTACCTAACGAATGATGGTTGGATATTATTAAAATTTTCCAACAAAAATGCAGAAAATATAGGTCCTAGTAGAAAAACGTGAATTAATAAGTGTGACCGAAACAGTTCAAGTTTTCAGGATCTGTTTCCATCATCCCCGAGCAAGCACGCGAACAACTCGGTACTGGTAAGTGGTAAGATCATCAGAAAAAAAAAATCCAATAGACGAAAGATGGCAATGATAGAAACTCTCTCAAGGGCGTCCGACTGTCTACGCTGGTACTTTGTCGACCAGCCGACCATCTCCGGCTTCCACTGGCGACCGGGCCCCACCTTATTTGCTTCCTCTCTTTCCTTCACCACCACGGCAATTGTCACCTATCTCTCCCTCACCCTTCTCATCCATTTCAACTTCCTCCCGCTTCCCTCCATTCCATCTCCTCTCCTCAAATTTATCTCTGCCCTCCACAATCTATTCCTTCTCTCCATCTCCATTATAATGGCCACTGGATGCGCTCTCTCCTCATCCTTCCTCCCGTCTCCTAAGTACCTCTTTTGCTTCCCCCGTAATACTCCCCCCTCCAGTTCAGTCTTCTACTGGACATACATCTTCTACCTCTCAAAACTCTACGAACTATTTGACACATTTCTCATCCTCTTAGCAAGAGATAAGAGAAGGCTTACATTCTTACACGTGTACCATCACGCGCTGGTGATTGTGATGTGCTATGTATGGTTAAGCACGTCTCAGTCTCTGGTACCAATCGCACTCATCACCAATGCCGCTGTGCATGTGGTGATGTATGCCTATTATTTCTCGTGCAGTGTCGGGCTGAGGTGGCCGGCCAGGTGGAAGCGGGTTGTGACCGAGGTGCAGATTGCGCAGTTTGTTTTTAGCTTTGCTGCTTCAATTGTTTATCTATGGTAATTCTTGCTAATGCAACCCTGAAACTTTCTTTATCTGAATAAATAATGACAGTTTGATTCCATTAGTAATATGGAAATGGCAATAAAGTGGAACATTTAAGCCCAATTAAACCCCCTTTTTGGAATTACTCTGTTATGTTTTTTCTCTTGTACTTGAATCTTACAATACTTGTTGTTTTTCCTTCGATCACTTTCAGAAAAAGAAATAACAATATAGGCATACAACTTAAATTTTAGCTGTGGTGCCTTTTTTTTATTTTATATATTACTGTTGAATAACAGAATTTTTCACTTTTGAGTCTTTTTGTAATTGAACTTCCGTGTTTTCTTAAATGTTTAGCATCATAGATTCTTGACAAACAAAATTACATCTCCTGAAAATGGGATCATACAGACTTTTATTTTCAAATTTAGGGAATAATTACCCTCTCAAGTTTCAGTAAGTGCCCCAATCTAGTATTAAATAATCACATTTCTGTATCGTACAATTCAGGTCTGGTGTTGGTTCCCTTGTTGGTACCTGATCCATACCAGAATATATAGGGATAATTCTCTTTTTCTTCCATTTTTTTATTTGGATTCTTTTTCTATTTTTTAGTTGTTCCACTGTCAGAGGCCATTTTTTTCAAAAAATTTTAGAAACTAAAAACTTAATTCTTCAGGAAAGGGAAATATTGTTTTTTTTCTACGACAAATAGATAGAATCACACCAATGGTACAATTCCACCAGGTGCAAGTTTGTGCAGTTCAAGTGTTTTTTCAGACGTTAAACCCATCTTGACCCCAATTTTGGACCACACCATTGATGCAGTTCCTTCAGCATGTTCTTGGTGGAACTGCACCAATGGTGCGGTTCCATATATTTTTTGAAGAAAAAAACCTATCAATCCCTTTCTCGAAGATTTGATTTTTTTATTTCTAAAAAAATCCATTTTTTCTGTTAAGGGTGTTAATGATGCCCTTTTAACTGTTTATATGACCCATAATAATGCGGGTATGTGTAAGGTTTTTTTTTTCATTTGCTGATTTGGTAAGGGTATGGGTAAGAGCTATTTTGTACCCGTTACCCTCTGGGTAATTAATAAATATAATATTATATATGATAATTGTTTTTATTTATACATATAACTATATAATTTAATTATTATAATTAGATTGATTTATATTAAATTTCATGTAAATTTTTATTTGGTAATTTATGATAAAGTTAATATATTCAACATGTTATATAGTTTTTTAATTAATAATTTATGGCAAAATTGATTTATACAATATTTTATCATTTCATTTAAATAATAATTTATATATTTTAAAATAATGGGATCAAAATTATAAATGGGATAATTTTTATATTTTGTGATATTAGGTACATGATGAATTTAATATATATATTTATTTGTTATATTTTTGGATTAAATTATATATGCTATCAATTTATTCGCTCATTACTGTTATTTTTCCGTTCATGAGTAAGGGTAGGGTATGGATAAGCTAATATTTAATGGGTGAGTGTAGGATATGAGTTAGACTAATTTTAAGTGGGTATGGGTATGAAAATGTCTCCACCCGACCTGTGCTGTACCCATTGACATCCCTATTTTCTGGTGCTTGTACTATTGTACTTGCACAAGAATCATTACAATAACTTACTGAGAATTTATCAGAGTAAAAAGACCCTAGTAAATAAAAAAAAAAGGTATTTACTTCTTGTCTGGATTTGAACAGGTACCATTTTGCTGGTGGGGGTTGTGAGGGGATGAAAGGGTGGCTGTTCAATGCCGCTTTCAATGCATCTCTCCTCTTTCTTTTTCTCAACTTCCACACTAATGCCTACAAAGGCAGTGAGAACAAAAAGGAACTTAAGAAAAAACTATAGTTCTATGCCAGTCTCATCAGGTTTTTTTTCCCCTCATATTTCCTTTTTGATTGATGAGGTGGCATGATTCTCTGAGAAAGTTATGCCAGGTCTGACATTATTTATTTTTTTGTAAAGCTTTTTCAAAGGTTGGATGAAATTATTTTGTAAGTTGTGTAGGAAAACTTGTTGTAGTGAACTCATTAGAGTTGTTTTGACATTTGAGGTTCTATGTTGTTTGGTTGTCTAAAGCCAATATGGGCATTCAAAGAGGATACTTCATGAAATTTTAGATTTGTTTTGTTGGTTCCTTTTGGAATATTTTTTTTGAACCTTTTACAATGGTTATAACTGAACTGTCTGAACTCATAATGTTGTATACACTGTTACCATATCCGTATGTCATGCAAATTGGTGTTTAGCCACTTTCACATCCCCAGATAATTAAATTAAGAAGCTTTTCAAACTTTGGAAAAATGAAATTAATGTTGTTGTTTTTTTCTATGTTAGTTGTTGTTTGACATTAAGCTTCCATAGCATAATTTGGTGTCTAATACCTGGAGAATTCGGGGCAACCTGGTTCCCTTTATTTTTTCCTTGTTAAGTACAAGGCAAAGTTGGAAGTTGACTTTTCCAAAGGCAAACTGAATTCTTTCGAACACAAATGTTTTATTCCTTACCTAATTCTACCTATGATGTCTAAGTCGGACATAAAATTTTGCAGGTAGTCAGTTGTACAATTTAATCCTACCTAGTGGAACATATAATTGTATTTTATAATATGTATATGCATATATGTTATGGTCGATAATAGATGGAAATATTCCTGATTTGTTCTGATCTGGTTCTCCCTCCTAATGTTAAATCTAAAGAGGAACTAATTATTAAATATTTTTACATTTTGGTTAAAAAAAGAAAAATAAATTAAAGAGTTAACACCAATTGAAATCTGACCAATCTGAGACAGAACTGATTTACCCAATTCAACCCAAACTGCAATTTGAGGTGTACTACCAGCTGGTTTGCAGTAAAAATCAAAGATGATCCTGTCAATTGACACCTCTAATCCTTTGAACTCGAATTCTGACTTTGGATGCAATTTATGGCAATTATATGCATTTAATGTACATCCTTCCAGGAAAAATAGTAGGTATACAGTTACTTGTGGCTTGATTGAAGGAAGTCAATTAGTTCAGAGTCTTCAGACCATAGCATTGAATGCGGGGGCGGGGGGGTATATGTGTCAAGCTGTCTCTAATTTATTATTTAATTCTCATATTTATTATGACTTGTCTGTCTGTTGATGTTCTGTGTATATATTTCTGAGGACCATATTCTACATTCTTCCTACAATTATAAAGGAACTACTTAAAATATATATATATATATATATATATATATATATATATATATATATATATATTTTGATAATAATTTAACTTAGTGCACTAAATCTGTCTGGACGTGATACTTATGATTAATTTATTTAATTCTTGTCATTTAATAAGATGGTTGTTATTATTTGTGTGTAGCAATGAATAGCTGAGAGCTATATGTAACAACCAGTTCTTTAGTTGAAATTTTTCGCAATATTAATAACCTAAGTATAGTCTGAACTTGTCTGTTCTTGAAATTATACTACTTGATATGCATAAACATGAGGAGCCATACCGGATTAAATTAAACCCAACAAAATGAGTTCTAGGATTTCTTTCTGGTATTAATGTGTTATCCATGTAGTTAAGTTTGATAATATAGCAATATCCAAGTTTTAGTCTCCAACCACATATGCAGCTACTAGCTACTGGGTGTTTTATAATTTAAGCAGCACTGTATTAATCATCCACCCACAGTCACATCTGTATCAGGCCCGAATCTACAATTGCATCTTTCCACAAATTCTCACCTTCACCTCTGATCTCTCTAAATGTGTTATTCTTAGTTCTAACCAAGTGATGTACACACCAAACACCCTAGAAAATATTTAAAAACAATAGAAAGCTACTCTGTTCTCCCATGACTCATGGCACCTTTCTCACTCTCTCTCCTTCTATCTTTTTCTCCTTCTCTCTGTCTCTGCTGTGCAAATTGCTACTGGATTTTTCCACCTGAACTTCTCCAGATCGTATTGCCACTACATTGACCACTCAGGAGTATTTCTAGTTTCACCAAACTCCATCTTTGCATTATCCTTTTACAAACCTGATGCACAAGCTTCCCTGTTTTATCTTTCTCTCAGTTACAATTACTTGATTCAAACTGATGTTTCTCTCTGGTCATCTTTCTCTCACCCAATCAATACAATCCTCCCTGGTCAGACCCTACTGACTGGTGCTTCTTTGCTCTCTGTCACGTCAAGTATTGACCTAACTCTCGGACCCTACCGTCTCCTCATCACTAGAGTGCTGATGCACTTCTCCAGTGGTCTACTAGTAATAACTCCTTTCTTTCCTATTGGGCTCTCTCTTTAGACATTCGGGCAACCAAGAACTCGAATAAACCAGTCACATACCTCTCTGTAAATACAACTGCATTATACCTCATTTTAAGCAATGCAACCAACTCCGTAGTCTCTGGTTTCCTTTTCCCTCCACTGACTTCAAATAAAGAAATCCGATTTCTACAGCTAGATGCATCCGACCAGTTACATATAATGAGTTATTACTTTTCTAGCAACTCAAAAACACAAGTCTCTGATCTTAGTCCTCTCCTTTGGCTCCTGTGAGTCAATGTAACCTTCCTTTTACATGCAAAGTGCTCGACCTTTGTTCAGCCGGGTCAAACGGATTGAGATGCTCCTGCCCATTAAAATTAATCCATTAAAATTAGTCTCTTCTATTTTATACTTTTTGCTTGACCTTAAACTAGTTTTCCTTTTAAGTTTAATTGGAAACGGGGGTACATTATAACTGTGGAAATATTGTTGTCTGCAATGTCCTCTCAGGTACCGTAGAGGATTATTCTCACTTTACGGTTTGATACTTACTCTCAGCAGATTTGAGATTCGGCCTAACGCAGGGACATAATTATTAAGTTTTGAGATTCGTGCTGAGTTAAAAAGAACCTCCCGGATCCACTAATTGTAAAAGATTTCCTTTTCACGTAGCCGGGAGGATGTGAATTAAACGAGGAATGGATATTCAGGTAAATTTAGAAGTCCTACATATTCACAATTTAGAACATTCTATCGGTGGATATTAATAAAAAGCTTGGATTCAATGACGAGTTAACCTAATAATTTCAATGTTTTTAATTATTTTATAATTTTGAATAAATCCAACGGTTAGGATATAATCTATATTTCTTTATTTCTTTATTTTAATTTTTTCAACTTGTTTTAAATAAATATTGTCAGTAAGTTAATTCTTAATCAACAGATCTAATTCAATTAATAATTGAATTGTTATTGGAATTCAAGATATTCCTAATCTTTCTTCCTAATTATAGACCGCAAGTGACTTTTGCTCAAACATTTTTTTTTTCATGTAAAATAAGTTATGGTAGTTGTGGTTGGTACAAGAGCAGCGTCGGTGTCGGAAATATATGTCTATATCATAACAAATTGCAAAAGGCATGATTACATAATAAAATTATTACTCTGTCAACGTACGTATTTACTTGCTCATGTCTCACAACCTTTTAAAATGACTAAAATCCATAATTTCTATACTAGAATGGTTACAAACATGTATTTTAAATCAAATAATTGGGAGTGGGGGCGGTTCAATGCGGTCCGATGTCTAATCAGAACCATCCGATTCGCATCAAGATGCTTCAAATTAGATCTTATAACTGATTGGAGCCGTCCAATCTACATCCAAATTCGTAGATCCACACAAATCATAATATGAATCGGACATTGGATCGAATTTTATGCGATGCTCATCGGACTGCTACCGCTTCCCAAATAAGTTTCCAACAAGCGGTAGAAACTACCAATTGATTATTTAATTAAAATTTTGGTCGCAATAATACGGATATATACACATGATTGTGTTTGTCTCTGTGTGTGTCTGTAGATGAGTGTACTGTAAAACTATTAGATTTATAATTGTTGAACTGGTCAAACCAACAAAAGCTAACCAATCATGCAGGGGGGCAGATCTAAGTGAAAATCAATTTACCTTTATTTATTTTCTAAATTCTGTTCATACAATTTTAAAATTGTATAATTTAGAAGAGGAGGTTCAAATTCACTGTAGTTTTGTGCTCTAATTATGCTCCACATCTTTATCTCCATTTACAAAATCCGAACGGTCGATCTGAACTGCTCAAAATAATTATTACAATAAAATATACTTGGAGATCAAATTTTACATTTTTTAGAATTTGTTTACTTTTTTTTGGTAGGTACAAAATCTCAGTTTTCAGGAGATCCTGGACCATCCAAAAAAGCAATATTAAAGTACCTACAAAAAAAATAGTAAACAAATTCGCAAAAATGTAAAATTTGGTCTTTAAGCATATCTTATTGAAATAATTATTTTGAGCAGTTTAGATCGACTGTTCAGATTTTGAAAATAGAGATAAAGATGTGGAGCATAATTGGAGCACAAAATCATGATGCATTTGAACCCTCCTCAATTTAGAATACAATATTATAAATATTGTAAAATTGATTTTTATATATATGACTTCATATTTTTCTTTAGTGCTCGACTCTCATATTTAAAATTTTTGTAATGAAGCTAAATTTTCAAACTATAGGATCAAACACATAATGAGGATCAATTATATAAAAATTTTATACCGAGAATGAAATTAACTTACAGTATCCATGAGACCATGACATATTATTTTAAATTATATAAAAATTATACAGATACACAAAAATAATTTAAAAAAAAATAGAAGTCAATTCATCCCATTAATTGTATTTAACTCCGTCTCCTATCTCCATTCTTATATAATGCACGTAGTTGTCCTAATCCACCAACGGCTAAGATTGAAAGATGAATTTTCAGATTTAATATCAGTCCTCCAATTACATAATCTGTCCTCTTTTGATTAAATACATGTATTTTATGTGTAGAAATCTCAATTTAGTTAGAAGCATACTCGTCACGCATACTGCCATACGATGTGTTACAATTAAAATTGAATAGAGAACAAAATTGGTAAAATTAATTTATTCGTTTCCTTATTTCTCCTCTCCAACTAAGAAATCTTATCAAATAATTTGATATCTCCAAATTTAATACACTACTCAATTTAAGCTATAGTAAATCTTTTTGCAATTTTGATAAGGGAGATGATATATTCAGTACACAAATAATGAATCTAAACATAAAATAAATACAACTGAAAATGGGGGCATGGAATTTTTTTTCTTTTTACTTTTTGAGTTTATTTTATAATAGATCAAACGGTTCAAAAATAAATACACCAAAAAAATCAATCATAGTTTAATTAGAGTTGTTCATTTTTTTTTATCACTTATTGTATAATACGAGATCCAAAAATTATAAAATCAATGCACGGGCACGATTATTCTTTCCATTGATCTATTTTTGTTGTTGGTATAAGTGTGTAATTTTGGAGAAGAATTTTCTTGTTATATTATAATATATTTCCGTCGTAACGCACGGATATGATACTAGTTTCTAATAATGTATGAAAATTTGGTGATGCTAATTTATCAAGCAGAAACTTGGAGCGAACTCAAACAGAAATTTGGTGATGCTAATTTGTTTTTTGACAAAATTTTGTTCTCCTCCTCTCCTTTTCACAAATCTATCTTACTTTTTTTTATTTTTACCAGCTTACTTTTTTTTTTTTTTACCTTTTCTGGATTTCTATTTTTTTTTTTTCATTTTTAGTAAGTGTATCAATTCGTTTTTATATCTTTCTTCTTTTAGCACATACATATTTAATACATTTATTCGTTTTTTTAATTGACTTCATACTTAAATAACTCGAGTCTTTAATGGTGAAAGAAACAATTATTTATGATATTTTTGAATGGTTTAGTATTTACAAATTAAAACTCTTAATACTTGAAGAACTCTAGTCTTTATATTAAGGGGAAGTTTCAAATGCTTTTATTTTTTGTGCCTTTATCATACTTTTAGTTTTTAGTTTTTTAATAATAAATATTTTAAACTTATATATTAAAAATAAAATTGTTATATGTGATTTATATTATTTTTTCTACATACACATATAAATAATATTATTTTTCAAATTTATTTTATATGAATCAACATGTTGAGAGGTGGTATCTTTTATTTTCTTTATACTTATGGTTTGGAGGTATAATCATCAACTGGTGATTGTGATTTTCTATCCAAAATTCTTCCAAAAATAATCCAAATTTAGTATCATTAAACTTATCAACTTTTATAACATCTTTGGATATATGATATTGAAAACAATATTTATGTTAATACAACCTTTTTATCCCAAAATTAAATGGAACATGCATACATCAGTGCATGTCAGGAGAGTTGAAATATTCTTTAATTTGTGGATAATTGTAATCAGGTTTTTTAATTTTCTCGCCTCTCAACATGATCACCATCTGAGACAGAGTAACCTTTGTCAATAGAAAAAAAAAGAAAAAAATCATTTTATGAACTGGATTGACAGCTTAAATGCTTAAATCCAAAAACCAATTAAATCAAGTTGACAAGCAGGGTATCAAAGTCCATGCGGCAAGAAATAAATCACCAAAATACAAAGAGTCTACTTGGAAGCACGACTAGAGTTGTGCTTTGTTCATGATCTGCACTAAACAAAATTTAATTTTGCTCTCTTTGTTTTTTAAAAGAACTCTCATCCCAGAACTAGCATTTGGTCTAGTGGCTAAGGCACATGGTCTCTATGTGAGAGGCCATGAGTTCGAAACCCAGATAGAGAGAAATCATTTGTTATAATAACAAAGATATTAAATAGTTAGGTGACTTGACCTCCAACCTTTATTCAAAAAAGAACTCTCGTCCCATGTTAATTTTTCTTAATTCGCTTTTACCATTATTTTTCTCTTTGTTTTTTACCCCAAGCTCGGCTATTCATTCTATGCTTAAGTATAATCTTCACCATATCAATAATCATGTAAATTATCAATTAAACTATAGTATATTACAGAAAAGTTAAAGCTTTACAATAAAATGACTGCATTGTACGACTTGGTTCTCCTCTCTCACATTGATTGATTGCTTACAAATATATTGCTTTTATGTGGTTTACTAGTTGCAATGTTTAGGTGCATATATTTTACTGATACATTAAATAAGGATACAAATTTGATCGAAAGGAGAAGGGAACACATTTACAAAAGATGCAAATTGATTCGACTATAACTTCAGTTCATTACATCCTCAAGCAAAAAAGATTAAAAATAGCTTTCATACACCATGCCATAATAAAAATATAAGCTACACAACAACAAATAAACTTACAACGAATTGAACTCATGAAAAGTAGAAACAATTTCGAAGCGCGTTTACGAATTACAAACATAAAAAATAAAATATAATTTAATAATCTTCACCCTCCTCTCCTTCATAGTCATCCTCACCATCGGCCCCCACCTCCTCGTAATCCTTCTCCAGTGCAGCCAGGTCCTCACGAGCCTCAGAGAACTCACCTTCCTCCATACCTTCGCCAACGTACCAGTGCACAAATGCACGCTTCGCATACATCAAATCGAACTTGTGGTCAATGCGCGAGAACACCTCAGCTACGGCAGTGTTGTTGCTGATCATGCACACAGCTCTGCGTACCTTTGCCAGGTCACCACCTGGGACCACTGCTGGAGCCTGGTAGTTAATGCCGCATTTGAATCCAGTAGGACACCTTTAGATAAGATAAGAACATCTGTTATACCTAGTTGTCATGTAAATAATATCATATTTTAAATCGATAATTACGGAACACTTTTCGTTCTTACCAATCAACGAATTGAACTGTCCTCTTGGTCTTGATCGTGGCGACTGCGGCATTGACATCCTTTGGTACGATATCACCACGGTACATCAAACAGCAAGCCATATACTTCCCGTGTCTTGGATCACATTTCACCATCATGCTTGAAGGCTCAAACACAGCCGTAGTGATCTCGGGCACTGACAGTTGCTCATGGTACGCCTTCTCAGCCGATATAACTGGTGCATATGAAGAAAGCATGAAGTGGATACGTGGGTATGGTACAAGATTGGTCTGGAACTCGGTGATGTCGACATTTATGGCGCCATCAAAGCGGAGAGATGTGGTGAGGGAGGAGATGACCTGGGAGATAAGGCGGTTGAGGTTGGTGTAGGTCGGCCTCTCTATGTCAAGGGATCGGCGGCAGATATCATAGATTGCCTCATTGTCCAACAGCACCGCGACATCTGTGTGCTCGAGCAAGGAGTGGGTTGAGAGTACACTATTGTAGGGTTCGACGACAGCAGTTGATACCTATGACATGAATTGATTTTAGAACAAATTCTCATTTTTATCTGTATAATGCAGTTCAATTTCTATGATGTTGGTGATACCCATACAATTTGTATCATCATTGGGATCATTTGACCCTTATTTAAACCATCATTCTTTAAATTACAATGTAATTACCTGGGGTGAGGGATAAATGGTGAAACCAAGCTTTGACTTTTTGCCGTAGTCAACAGATAGACGTTCTAGGAGAAGAGATCCCAATCCAGATCCGGTACCGCCACCAACTGCATTGAATACCAAAAATCCTTGCAATCCTGTGCACATGTCGGCCAATTTGCGGATGCGGTCGAGGCAGAGATCCACAATCTCCTTACCAACTGCATCAGATGATATTACCAATGTCAGATCAGCTTAAATTATAATTAAATCAGCATGAAATAGGTCAATTCAGGGTAGTCAGATCTAATTATACAAATAATGATAAAAATCTTTGAATGGGTAATGGCTTTTCAATGACAAAAATATAATTGACCAGAGATCCAATGGACAAAAAACTTAACAATGGAAACTGTAAAATCAAAGAAGATCTAAACTAATCTACATCTCCAGTTGTTTATTGCATTTATTTACCAGTATAGTGGCCTCTAGCAAAGTTATTCGCTGCATCCTCCTTGCCAGAGATGAGCTGCTCCGGGTGGAATAGCTGGCGGTACGCACCGGTACGTACTTCATCAATCACAGTTGGTTCGAGATCAACAAACAACGCCCTGGGCACATGCTTCCCTGCACCAGTCTCGCTAAAGAAAGTGTTAAACGCATCGTGCGCGACCCCTACAGAAGTATCACTGCAAACAAAAATCCAATTAATTGAGATCAGAGTAGAATGTAATTGAGTAGATAGATCTAAAGGATGTGAAATTGCGGAATGAATAAAGTACCTGGGCATCATGCCATCGGGCTGGATACCGTGCTCAAGGCAGTAGAGCTCCCAACAAGAGTTGCCAAGCTGGATCCCAGCCTGACCTATGTGAACACTGATAATCTCTCTCATTTTACTCTCTGTAGAGGAGGCAAGATCTCAGAATGGAGCAATGTGGAGAAGAATAGAGATGCGAGAGAGAGAGAGAGATAAGAATGGTGGAATGGGACGGGGTTAGGGACAGCGCAACGAATGAAAATAAGACAGTTAAAGAGGGGAGGGCGACAGCGAGGATGGGAAAAGATTTTTTTTTTTAAATTTCAAAGTCTCTACTCTCTAAAGTAACTTAAATTTTGAATTTAGATGCAGACCGTCGGATCAGAATCCGGGCAATTCGGTCCTTGGTAGAATGCATCGGGCCCTTTTAATATTCGTGTCAAAACAGATCTGACGGTCGAAATCTAAACTTAAAATTTGGGCTACTTTAGAGGAGTTGTAAAGTGGGAAATAATGGAGAGCATGAGAGGGAGGGAGATCGAGCCGGCGCCTCTTTATTTTTTTTTTGTTTGTTTTGGTTTTGTTTATATTATTGTTGATTGACTGGAATTAGTTAAGAGAGAAAAGAGCTGGCTGGTGCAGCACTGCAAATTCTGGATAAATTTATCTCCTTCTGTTGTTACTGAGTAGTTAGAGGGTGGTTAAGGTCAAATCTGAGCTGTTTAAGTAACAAACAAACAGGGCGCATCTGCTTAATTATTAGTAGACGGATCCGAGGCGCGGTTGGATAGAATTCGTATCCTCTGAGATATCTCAAACTTTGCGTGACCTTTTGGAATATCTCGATCGTTCAAATACATTCTACACGAATCTCAAAGCTCAAATAACTGGCCCCCCTACGGTTTCCCGAATAGGCACCGGACACGTCGGTCACGCAAAAGTTGAGGTATCTCAGAGGTTACGCAATGGAGCAACATTATGTCCCACGAATTTGATCGCAGATTCAATGAGATTGAGGAGACCTATAAATTGGTGTGGCAAACCTATCAACGGTACCCTGCAATTGCATATTTGCATAGTAACATAATTTGCATATAATTCATTTTTTTTAACGTTTTTGAACCGAACACTGAATAAAACGCAAAAAAAAATATTATACATTTTCTTTGCGAATAAAACGCAAATCACGAATTATTTGCGAATAAAAACACAATTTTTTTTTTTTTGGGGTTTTTCAAGAAAACCAAATCATTCTTGAATTACATCCGAATTATTACCGAACCACGAATTTTTGACCCTGCTGAACTGAACCCGAACTATTCATTTGTCACTATAGTACCTTGTGGAGATCTGCATATGTTGGTATAATACAGATCGGATGAAAGCATTTTATTTTCCGTATCCATCCCGTTATGATAATAAAAAAATGACATGTATCCGTATCCAACAAATTAACGAAAAAACCCTTATTTGCCTTTTTGATTAAGGTAAAAGTCGGATAAACGAATAAAAATATGTAATTGACATTCCAATTTGTATTTTTGGTGAAATATTTTTTAAAATAAGAAAAATAAAGAAATAATGAACAATAAATACAACTAATCTATATTATGAAAGCTTTATAGGGTAACAAGTAAGGAATGATGTTTACCCATACCCTTACCCTTATATGTGATCAATGCGGAGCGCATCGATTACTTTTAATATTTATAGACTCGGTATGCTATTGGGTCGGATTGTAAGTGTACAATCCTATTGAGTAGTATATTCGAGGTTGATCCATAGGGAGTATTGGTTTAGAGTTTTGAGCGATCAAATCACAATCGTTTGAAAGGCGTAGACGAAACCTGAAAATTGAGAGTTGTAATTATGATCGATATGTATTTGGCAAAAATTAAAAGTAAGTAAAATAAAGATAGAGATGTGAATTTTTAGGGTTTTTGCACATTATTGTTACTTCAATCCACTTTGATATTTAGATTTTCTATAAACTGTTTTCCAATTGTTGTAATGGGGTTACTATAAAGATACTGTGATGTTTTATTCTCAGATGCGTAAATGCCGGAACTCTCATTGGGATAACTATAAAGACACTGTAATATTTCATCTACTGATGCGCAAATGGGATCTCTTCATGGATGTTACTAGAAAAGACACGTGATGTTTCATCTACCGATGAACAAATGCTGGAACTTTCGTCCTGCGTTTTGTTGTTCCAACTAGTGGTTTTCCATCTAAGGTTGTCTTCACACTAGCCTAATAATTCCCATCGTCCTTGACTCGTCCATCATAATTCATATTTTTTTCCTAAGACACTGTTACTTACCATGACAAAATAAATTAGATCATCAATACCAAGTGAAAGGAACATAAAATACAAAAGCAGATCAAATTAACAAAAGGTTACACAAACATAGAAATATATTATCAAAGTTTTATGAGTAATAAGGTTTACTGTCTAGCCCTAAGAATCTAAAATTAGTCACAGAACAACATGTTTACAAGAGGCTCAAAGAAGATACAAACAAGTAGTACTTCCTAACTAGCCTCAACACACTCCTTTCTTCTTACTTAATAAAAATAAAACACCAAAATACATAAAGATATGTTCCTCTTCAGTCCAGAGGACTTATATAGGAGTGAGGGGTGCTTGGAGATGATTGGGGTCCAAGAAACCTGGTATGGATACAACTTGCGAAGTAATTCACCAAGGGGCGCCTCGATTACATACCGTATTGGCTGATATAGTCCGTAATGGGACTATATCACTGAAGGACTTAATGCGATCTGTAACGAGCTCAGGTCTGTATCAGCCAATACGGGCCGTAACAGAACTTAAGTTGGTGAGCGCCACTTATCCGATTGATCTGATTCTTGCTCCAATTGATGTGAAATAGCTCCAAAACATGTTTCCAGCAATAAAATATAAAGTAGAGCTACAATAATCTTTTTCTCTAGTTAAGTAAATATAAAGATGAGATAATGGGGCAAAATCTAAACCAAAATCATACGTAATTCACTATCATTTCGACGTTGATCAATATGTAATACTAACAAAAAAAATTAACCTTACCCATACTCGTGCCTGATAAGTTCACGAAAAGAAAACCTTACGTATACCTATTTGTTAAATATGATACGGATCAGATTAACGAATAAAAAAGTGTTATTGATACTTGACATCCTATTTGTTTGTTTTAACCTGACACAAATTTTAAAACATGCCTCCCTATAATCCAAATAGATAATGAAATTGTTTTGGCGCGGCTGGAAGAAATTGTTGTGCCGTAGAGGATATTTATGCGGAAAAGAATAATTTGCATTGTCAAATTTGTTTCTTTTGTACCTTTTGTATAAAAAGTTGCAGAATTAAAATTCAGTATACCATCTGACAACTTCTGTTATGGTATTTTAAAAAAAAAATCTTCTTATGATTCTATAAACTTCAATACTTAATTTTGTAAACCAATTCAAGAGAATCTACAAAACTAGCAACTTTTCATCCCAATAAACTGCCAGTTTAACTACTAAGACCACTTGTAGTATTTTGACTAGGACCACTGTTACCACTTTTAGAATTTCTCTAACGATTTTTCAAAACTAACAGCTAACTCGGGTCCATTTTAAACTCTATAAACTGTTTCTTTGAATCCTGTAAATATAACTCTGTAATAATTTATTTTAATATTGTAAACCGGTAATTTTTTTATAAATCTACATCTTGATGCTATTTCCGATGGTATTTAATTCTATAAATCTTATCACATAACTCTGTCTATAAACAATTTCTTTGAATATTATAAGCCGATAAAAAAATTTAAAATTTTATTTTTATTCTGCATCTAGATGCTATTTCTAATTATTTTGAATTATGTAAACCTTATCACATAATACTGTAAATTGTTTATTTGAATATTGTAAATCAGTAAAAAAAAATTCAAAATTTTAGTTTTTTAAATTTGCATCAAGATATTACTTCCAATTGTTTTGAATTTTGTAAACATTATCACATAACTCTATAAACAAAAGTTTTGAATTTTGTAAACCTAAATTATAAATTGTGAATTTTTTTTATATGTCGTATTAAAAAACAACAATTTCAAGGTTCTAAATAGCGATTATAGTAGCGTAGCAAGGAGACAAAAAAAAAGCTATAGCGAAAGCTTTTATATATAGTGTTTTTTTAATTTTCAAAATTTATAGTCTATATTTCTACTAATTATCAACATGATCAATATTGGAGAATTTGGGTAATAACTAAATGATAACTGATCTAAGTCTATATTTTTTTTCAATCATGCAAATAAAAAGACAAAAAAAGAATATACAAAGTAACATTATTTAATAGTTTATATTTCATAGTATTACATATTAGAATAGACAAAGAGCAATTAATTTTATAAGTGAAATAAAGTTAGTATACCTATTTGAATATTTTATATATTATAATAATCAAAATCAGCTTTCAATGAAATGAACGACGATAAATTTACAGATGAATACTAGACGAAGAGAAAACAGAATGAATAATTAATATTTGAATATTTTTATATATAGAATGAGAGACTAAATCACAAATAAGAACAAAAACATATAGTTCGGCTTATGATACTTATTATAGCAAACCATGTAGTTTCAGAAATATGTACAGAAGTATAGAATCCCATGTAGCATAGTAGTAGCAATAGCGCATAACAGTAAAAACAGTCAGCTGTTACAGTTACAGCAGCCGTAGCTGAAATAACGCATTTTTATCTCATAGCGTAGCTTTTATAATCTGAAAAAGCTCAAGCATAGCTATAACATAGCTATAGCTAAATATTTAGAACACTGAACAATTTCATATTTTAAATTATGTAATCTATAAGACTCTGTAAAGTGGTACTCTAAATACTGTAAATGTAACAACTAATTTAAAAACACAACTAAAAATGTTAAGAAAAGATTACATGCATAACAACATAAACAAACTTAATTGCAAATCAAAAGCACAAATATTTTTCACCAAGCATAACATACCTTACAAATCAAAACAAACATCAAACGGTATAGCATAGCACTACCTATTACAAAACATCCATCCAATCCAGAAATATTACAAACCATAAGAATTCTCATCACTAGAACTCTAGTTGACCTAAAAGAATGAATACTCTCACAGAGATACCTATCAATGTTAATCACTAAAATAATAAGGAAAAATTTATGTGAAATCATAAACTAATAGGGTTTAGAAGGGCAAAATTGGAATTAGTAAATGGACAACAGTACATCTCAATCTAGAAATTAACATTCAATAATTCAGAGCACGTACCATCATAGATAGGGGACTTCATCAGCCAACTAATTAAACTAAAAAAATTCAAATGTCTTCTCCAAGTTTAAAAAACTGAACCAAATATTTTTATCATGAAACTAATTGAACCTTAGAGCTCAAGTGTAATGAAACTTCTTTCTGTAAACCACGTGAAGCATGTCAGGTTGAAATTAAATGAAAATAAAAAGATATATTGATAAATAACAAGAGCGGCATATGAGAAAACATCACATTTTACCATGGCAACAGCTGCATATGAGAAATCAGATACACCATAATGTAGACCATCAAAGATGAAAGCAAGACCATTAATTGGTTGACTGGAACTGGTATGGTAAGGTACATTCAAGATCTACACATTTCTTGTCAATCCCTTTTTTGGCATAAATTTTATTTGGGTACTTCTCAGTCATAATTTTGTTTTAACTTGGGATAATACAAATGAAACACCATGCTAAATTGCACATTTTTATGAATCTAATACATCAAGTTCATACGAACAAGATGAAACGCAGTGCTAAATTGCAATTTGATGAGCTTATCAATTGGAGTCCTTATGTATATATTCACAACAAAAACCTTGATGCGAAGTGAAAATATTTACAACAAAAAACCTTAATCCAAAATTGAGATTGGAATTGCTAACTTGCTATTGTATTATTTAAAATTTAGTGAGGAATCAATTGCTGAGGAGGAGGGACATGTAGGAGTTGGGGTCGAATGAAGAAATTGCTAATACTATAAATGATGATCGATTAGACAATTCTCCTGTCTCCTCCATCTCTTCTTCCTTGATCAGAGTTGACGCTTCCTCGGTGGCTGCATCTAATCTCGGATCGGATTCTTCTTCAAGCACTTGAAGCGCTCTCTAGCATTGCTGAAGGACTTTCTGGACCGCTTTTCGGCAATCTTCATGCAGGTTCGTCTTCACCAACAATGACGATGCGGCGGTGGCAGCAGCGGATGAAATCAATCCGCTTGGCTATGGCCAAGTATGATAGTCGGGTGTCCTCTTCTTCTTCTTCTTCTTCTTCAAAGTCTTTATTCTCAAATAAGTTGGGATAGACTAGAAATGAAACCCAACCGAAATCAGCAACACGGGGACTTCCTAGGAGGTCACCCATCCTAGTACTACTCCTGCCCAATTCGTGAGGGTTTCATTTCCATAAAGAGGCTGTTTTTTTACCGCTGGCTCGCCAAGCCTATCACGAACCCTCCTTTTTTCTGGCTTGGGACAGACTTGTGTAGAAACTAAACAGGCAGAGTTTATAATTCTTGTTTACCTAGAGCAAACATTTGGATTATAATTCTTATTCATATGATTGATTGACAAGAGTCAATTTGTTGCCTTAAGTTGCATTACTTGTTGTTTATCTAATAGTTAGACTGTGTAGCAACCAAATAATAAAAGTAATAAACTTTAAAGTATCCCTCGTCAAGGTAATTAGCAAGGAACACTAATTACACCAACTAGTGTAATGATTAAATGTTTGTTCCAACTATCACAGATCAAAACGGTAGAGTACCCGTTTAATATCACAGATGCATATAATAGTTATATGTCGTCGAATTTGACCATATATGAACATCATAAGGATTATGTATTATGCCATTCATGTTTAATGTGGTGTTGTTATCTTATGTTTGAGACATTTGGTTTTTCTGCTTAATGCACATCAGTAGTTAGTATCAATCGCTCGCTGTAACAGGGAGAGATAAAGACATATTCTCAATGTGTAGATCTTATGTTGAAAAGTTCACTTATGTCCGGTGAATGCTGAGTAAGCAATGATATCTCTAGACTCCTTGATAGAGTTATATTATATGTGCATACCGTGATTAAATAGTTCAATCATGGATTACAATATAAGCTCAAGGACCAAGAAACATAATCGATGATACATTGGGAATGACAACATCTTGTCTCGCGTTCATCATTGGATATCATGAGATATTGGAAACAAGACGGGCAATGCAATAAGGTATTGTCTACATTGGATCACAATACTATCAGGTTACATATCGCCTGTATAATTGGATAGCCAAGACGTGTTGCTAGACGCTAACCTTGATCAATGGAAGAATAGTTATTCCATTGCCAACATAATACATATCCAAGAAGGTCACACCTACAAGGTCCCTGATTGAGATGTCATATACGTTTATGACACCGTGCTTATATACTGAAAACAGTATGCACAACAAATCAAGTAATGTAGGACATTACGCATGATCAACACTATAAGAGACATGCTGACTAGTCAAATCAATTTGGCACCCGGTTGTGCAAATGATGATTTGACTATGTGAGGATATATGTTTAATATGATTAAACATATAGAAATATTTATTAAACCTGCTATTTTGGTTAATATGATTATACCAAATGATAGATGATTAATAGACGAGCGCGTGGATATGTGGTATGCGCGATTTGGACTTACGGTTCAAAAGATACGATCATTTGAAGTTCATTTGACCATGATCAAACGGAGCCAAACATTGGTCAAACGGTTTGACCAGATTTGGAGTTGTTGACTTAGTCAACTAAATGAGAGGTATGTTGCTTAGAGAGAAGCAACATTTGGAATAAAAGTTTGAATAGACCAATGGTCCATTAGACCATTATTTTATGATATTACTAATATGTCCTCATATAATGTCATCTCGTTTTGTATTCATGTGAGGGCATTATGGTAAATGTGAAAGTCTATTTAAAGAAGTCATCCCTCTACTTTTATTCATCCAATTCCATTTCACAAGTTTGAAAATTTAGATATAGATCTAGATCTCCCTCTCATCTTCTCTCTCCATCTCCTTCCTTGGTCAAGGAGCAAAGCAAGGGAGCAAGCAAGGGCAAGCCAAGCTGCCGGCCCCCTCTACCCTTCGCCGTGCCACCACAAGAGCTGCCAGCCGCCACTTCACCTAGCCAATCCAAATTGGTTTGAGGCCGATCAGGTCTGTGGAGCTTCGCCATGCGTCGCCACTCTTCAAGGCCAAGCCTAGCCTCGACTAGCCGCTTCCTCCCTCCATCGGTCTGGCACGCCGCCGCCGTCTCTTCAAGCCTCCTCCTTCAAAGGCTTGATCTTTTTTCTCTTCTTCTCCTTTGAGATTGATATAGATCTTGATCTTTTTTTCTAAGTTGAGATTCGAATTTGTGAGAAAGATTAGAGATTGTATTGATAGCTAAATGAGATCTTTTTAAATAGTTTGAAGTAGTAAGCTAGCATCTAGATTCGCAAGGGCGAGAAGATCCGAACAACTACCATTGATCTCTTCTCATTCTCAATCAACACCTTGGTGTGCGAAGCTTGTGATTTTCTGGATTGGAAATTGTAACAAGGGAGACTAAGGCGTACGCAACCATTTCAAGCTCCACTAGATTGGAGAGGTATGACTTCTAACACTATGCTAGATCATGTGTGTGACATGATCCATAAACTGCGTGTGATTGATTGCATGTATATATTAAGATCGTCTCTGGATCGCTAGTAAATTTTTAAAATATACCTACTAGCCTAGAGCATTACCCTACAAAGTGGTCCTGAGGTAGCACCGGAAGGAACATAAAAAAAAAAAGAGATTGGGAGGAGAGAGAAGAGAACTGGAGAGAGTTCAGGAAAAAGAAGATTGATTGGGAAAGAGGATAAATAAGGCAGTTTGCAAACTGTTAAAATTAGTTTAGAAAGCGTACTCTTACCTTGTACCGAAGATAAATAGTAGATTAGAGTACACTTTCTACTGTCAGCTAAAATTCAATCCAACTAACTCCATGAAACCTCAAATTTGCTCAGTATGAACTTAACTAAAGCCTATGTTAAAACTAAAGGAACTTAATTAAATAACCAAAATAAATGTAATGTATTCAAATGATACCATTCATAACATTGCATAGGATTTTGAAAATTGGAAATGTGCCAAATAATTCAAGAGAATCTGATAAATCAGCCTGATACACAAGCATCAGACCAAGGTGATCACAGAGAGAGATTGAAAAAAAAATAGAACGAATAATAACGTACAAGGATAAGTAATCTGGAAGAGAAAAATCTCAAGTTTATTATCATATAACGATTCTTACAGCATTACAGCCTTTTTATCAGTTCCTTTTGAATGAATTAGAAAGACAAAACTCTTTCTATTTCTCGAGTACTGGCAGCCTCCATTTAGTAGCTATGTACAGCTGAAGCTAGGCCCTTCATGTCAGAACGTTTGAACATTATATGAGCCCATGCACCACTAAGGATTGAAAGCAGGAGGAGGAGAGCACAATTAAGAGAAAGAAAGAGGGCATAATTGTCACTTCATTTTGAATTATGATTGAATTTGAATACTAATTTTTAAGAGAATAGATAGTTAAACTTAGGATTTTAACTTGATTGGCATATAAGAAACATTTGTAAGAGTCAAATGGCAAATAAGAAATTTTTTTAAGAGTAGTGGGACAAATAAAGAAATCTTGAGGGGTATTGGAAAACTTAATCCTTTACTTATTTAATTAATGCCTAGCAAGCAATACGAGCTTAAAAAATTCAATCAGAAACACCAGGTTGTAGAAAAATTCACAAAGCATAAATAAATAGATAGATAACGTGACTGAGACCAACTAAGTTTCTCGATTGAATATTGACTGTACATTATATTATTTTCAGTTACTACGAGAACAAATTTTGTGCCTTATTTTTCTCTTTCAGGCAATGATTGAAAAAACTATCAAGACTTTTGGATGTGAAATCTTGAAGAGGGCACATCTGGTTCTAAAAGGATCGAACTGTCATGAAAAGGGAAAAAAAAATGAAGCAAAAATAGATAGATAACCAAACAGCAACCAAAAAGTTGCACACAAACTGTATACAAAAAAATTAATGTGAATTTAACCATAGTATGAGTCTCATCAAAAGAACAATTACCGTTTAAGGATGGCTTTAAAAGCAAGCTGGTGCTTGTTACTTAGAGATGACAATGTCTTGCAAAGAGTAGATTGAGGCATTGTATCTTTTAATCCCTTTAAAAACTTAATCATTCGATTGCGTGTTTGTTCAGTTGCTAGACCCAGGCTGAAACTTAATATCTGCACGATAGACAAGTAGACACATGTATATAAAGACATACTATATACTACCTGATTGACCCAACCAAGAATTCCCTGACCTGACCAAAGACCAACCATTTTAGGTCAACTTGCACTAAGAACTGATCAAAACTGACCTGGTGCAATTGCAGTAATATCTATTGCAGATAATATAATTAACTTGGTAAATACTTCAGTTATGAGCAAATAAGGTATTTCTTTTTGTCAATTTTAGTTCAAGATTCATATATTATATTCTTTTCTGACTTTTATACAAAATTGGCAGTAAACAGCTATTTTCCTAAATTCCGGTAAAAATTTTAAAATTGGACATCTCCATTCCAACCTGGACCCCAGGAAATGACTGACCAAACCCAGAGGCAGTGCCCAAATGACTGACATTTTTATTGGTCAAAAGTAATTTTAGTCTTTCAATAAGGAACAAAAGGTAGAAAAAAATAGGGAATCATTAGCCTAACAAAATATGAAGACTCAATATACCTCAATAAAAAGTGAAATTATCTTAACGAGATGCTTATTGTTTTCACCAAGAAGTTGTCTATCAGATCTGTGCAACGAATGACAAGAACAATTAATATAACAAAGAAGAAAAGGAACAAAAAATTGAAACAAATAGCTTGTGTTATTTTATGATGAGAATTTAATATTGCAATACCTCTCCACCATAGAACAAAGCTGCTCATGTACCTCCTTAGCCTCCTCAAGGTCATGACTTATTGGCAAGCAGTTCAACCAAGTAGCAATAGCCTGATAAAACAACGGAAAAGTGCATGGAATTTGTGTGTTTGGTTACTCTTTGAGTATCCTAAAGTAAAAGCGCATAATAAGAAATATACAATTAGTACCTTTGCTCTTGCATGAAATTTGTGGAATTGGCATATCTTGCCCAAGGCTGAGACAGCATTATCATATGCCAAAGCATAATCCGGTGCAAGAGCATTTGGACTTAGTATGACATTATTTAACTTCGCTAAAGCCTCTGCATAGTAAACTCTAATCTTAAATAATCAGCCTCTTTAAAAAAAAGAAGTTACAAGGAAATTTTTATATCTCTTACCAGATATAAATGGTGTAAATTCTGAACCACAGAATTTAGCACAGATGCCAACGCCATACACGCCACTCTAACAAAAAAAAAGTTAATTAAAAATCAAAGAGAGAAGAAGTTGATTCTGTTCCAAAATTAATGACAAAATTTTGACAAATAATGATATATTAGAATTTTAATGGCAGTTATATAGAAACGTTCAATATATAATGTCCTTCACAAGAATTGCATCTTCATTTAAGGTAGATGCTTCTATGTTCTAACTCTCCTCGTGTATATGTGAAAACTATTTGAGGATTGAATAGAATTATGAAACCTACGATTTTTCAACACAACAAACCTGTCTGATGTTAGGATCATCATCGTTGCATGCGACTAACAAATAAGGCAAATATGCATCATAGTACCTGAATAATATAAATCCTAGATAAGAGAATGTAACTTGCAACAATTTTAAGACAGACAAAACAAAATAATAATCATAATAATTATTGTAGAAGTGGTGGTGGTACCTAACAGCTGCATCACCGCATTCCTCAACTAGGTCAGTGAAAACGTTCAGAAAAACCGTTCTTGTCTGAATATATTCCTCTGCTACCTATCATTTTCAATACAAGTAAATTGAGCACTTGCAATTTATTATTACCACTATTGCACAAGTACAAAAGGTGGTTCCGAGGGAACTTACCAACATAGGAGTTAAGTACACGGAGAGGTCATCAAAAAATGGAAGAAAATCTGCTTTGTAGGTCTTGATTAAAACAGTCAAACACTCACCAATCTGTAAATGCAAAGAAGGACATGCATACACAAGTCAAAAAAGCTGCAGAAAGCTTGCATTTCAAGTGGCACAACACAGAACAAGAAGATTATTTATTTATTTATTTTGCAAGTACACCTATTTATTTTTGTAGTTTTGTACCTAATGCCTAAAATTTTCTCTGTTAATTACAAAACACACCCTAGTGAATATATGATTAATGGTTAAGTCAAGCTAACAATGACAATTGCCTATAGCTTAACTCTTATATTATATTTAGTTTGTTTAAATAAGGTTATCCTAAATAGAGGTAAATTTGTCAAAAACTTACATATAGTATGCCTTTTTAAAACCACTATACTAAAAAAAGGTTGAGTTTACTTACAAGTAAAAATATTTTTAGGTATTACCTTGTATTGATGTTGTTTGCAAAATAAACAGAACCAAAAAGAACAGAAGAAATGCATGAAAAGTGACTAGGTACATGTGCAAGAATGTAGTCCTCATATTCGTTTTTGTCACCATGATAGTCCTCAGTTTTGATTCTTTCCCTTTTGCTCTTCCTGGCATCACTTGAAGTGATCAGGTACTTCATTTCTTCCACTATATTTCTGACCTGGTACTTTTTTAGATGTCTCGCTGACAGCTAGAACCACCAAAATGTGAAAAAACTTATCAAGCCCAAGTAGGAAACGAAAAATCCCTGCTTTAATGTACTTAGGCCTCATAACGTACTTAGGCCTCATATGGGACATAAAAAGTAAATTGAAAATTGAATAAAAAATGTTTTGGGCAAATATATTGGACTAGGAAAATTTAATCAAGGAAAAATATTAAGAGACAAAAAAAGACCAAAAGCCTGGTACTTTTGCAATTATGGACAAGCCATGGGTATAATTTTCAAAATTCATTATAATAATACAAAGGAATACCTCAAGGCATTGATTCAGGGATTCCAGAATGACCACGCAAGTTTTTTCGTCCCATTCCTGTAATATATTCAACAAATATGAATCTTCCTAGCATTTATTTATTCAACAAATAAGAAAGAGAAGTAAGGTGCCCTGCTTGAAGTAACCTTATGGATGCTTTCTAGAAGTGCAGGAAGCATGAAACCAAACATTTGCTTAACAGACAACCCATCATGGTTTTGATATATTCCCTCTTCTATTGCAATGTTGGCAGAGTTTAGAAGCTCAGGCATTGCTAAACATGGTTGAAGAAAGAGTTATAGTTAAAAAGACATGTAGCAACAACTCTGAATAAATCATACAAGTTATTTTTGTTTTTATATTATACCCAGCATTTTGGAGTTGAAAGAAAGAATATGAAATCCCATATTCTTTCAGGATTTCTTTCCATCTAATATACACCAATTGCATTTACAGTGCATACAAACTTGGAACCTTGATTGTAGTTTGTTTTGTATTTAACATAAAAATGACTTATTTAAATACATTTGTTACTCAAAACTACAAAAGATGAAAGGAAAACACCAGAGAAGGCGGAAAAATAAATACACAGAGGGACCAACCTCTAGCAGAAATCCTTCTAACTTCGACATCGTGCTTGAACTTGATAAGGGGTGCCAATACAAGTACCACCTGAATTTACATAAGCACTCTGACTTAATATATGTAAAAATGGTTAAATGAGAGGTCAATGTTAACTCTCTCAAGCTCACAAAAAAGAAAAAAATAAAAGAAAACGAGCATGAAATCAACAAGTGACCTTTTTTGTCCAGGGGAAGAAATGCTTCTTGAGAATTTTGATGTAACCCAACAGAATGTTGCAAGCAAGTGCTTTCTCCTCCAAGATGCTAGGTCTGAGTCTCATCCTCTTACCTTTAAATCTTGCTGTTTCAGTCCTGCAGTTATTTTATCCGTAAGAAAAAATATATTTTATGGTTCTCAAATGTATTGCATGTGAACCTCCATATCCTGCCTAAAATCCAAAAAATTACAAAATTAAAAATAAATAAACTTTGGAATAAGAGGTAATTCCTTTTTCAAGTTTCAGCTATTCATCCAGGAACTTCAGCCATGAAAACACAATTAAACAGTAAAGTCGAATAAAACTAGGTAAAATCATAACTTTCTGAGGAACAAAACAACCAGATTCAATTTAAAACATACCCCACATCGTCAAAATGTTGTACATCAGCCGAAGCAACTCCAAAATCGGGCTTTAACAGAACAGACTCGAGTAAAGGTTTCATGACACTATCCATGTAAGCTACGAAACCATGCCCAAGATATTCACACACTGTTGTTGTTGCCTGCATAATATATCATATAAAAATCAGAAAACTCATGCCAGTTTTTCCCCTTCCTTTCTCCTTGAATTTTTTTAAAGAGTGTGGCCATGCTATAACTGCTTACCAGAAGAACATAGTTTGTTACTGGGTCATATGGATCCAGTGAACTTTGCAGTGATATCAGTACCCCCATGACCTACGAAATTAATTTCATGCATAAGAAATAATATGTCACATCAATTTAAACAATAGAATAATTTACTTTAAAATCAATAGGTTGTATAGCTCGTTACCACTTGAACATGCTTGCTAAATTTATCCTTTCCAGCGGACAAACCGACCGCAATGACGCAATCTGCTGATTTGGCAAGAAGCATTCTATGTTTCTTGTAGGTTGCATTCGTCAAAATATGCATTAGATGCCGCATGACTGCATCATAATACTTGTCGAACTGGCCCTGGTCAAAGATATAGCATGAAACATTAGAAAAAAGATACCAATTAACACTTCACAACACCGAAAATGTGTAACCTAAAAACATACCGAAGCTGCTTCTGCAACAGTAGTCAGAGCAGATACAGCTTCCTCTTGCACCATTTGTGTCCCTTTCTGTGTAGAGAAAGCTCAAAACTTTGCTAAACTGCATGTATTAACCAAAAACCTAAAGAAGTTGCACATTGATACAAAATAGGTACCTCTAACAGCAGGACTAATTTTTCAACAATTATATGCAGGCACGGTTTGAGGATATCATCATCGCATATCTCAATGAAATTCATGAGTGCCATTGTCGCAGACACCTGAAAGTTCCAATAGCTATACTAATTTGAACAAGTACCATCCAATGTTGAAATTATGATTCGAATCATCTAGGAGTGATAGTCAGTTATTTTGTCTATCAAATCGGGTCGGATCCTGTCAAGCCCATCAGTGGTCAAGAAAATTAGTGACCTATACACTATCTGTCAATCTATTAGGTAGGACAGGTTTGAGGAGATATACTGACAAGGTATCAGATCACTTATCACGTTAGGTAGACCCATGGTCCGCATTTGTCAGATCAGATATTTTGATTCCCATTTGAATACATTTAGCTTTTCTTTCTAATGAGACATTTGGATACTGGAGGTTTATTTCTAAAGAGGGCAATTGGAAGTACAATATATAATATTGACAAATACATGCAAAACAGGTTAGTCCTAATTAAGATATTTTTGTAGGAAATGACTGACTTATTGGGTTAGGTAGGCATACTTAAATCGAACCAGGCATATACAGCAAAGTAAAGATGAAAAGCAAGGTACTTGCCTGTATACAAGGGTTCTCAAACTCATCCATGGCTGTACCAAGAGCACTCAAAACTATGCCAGGGAATAGGCTTTCTGAATCTATCTCCTACATTAAAAAATAGCCATAAGATCAGCACATGCTTAGGAAGAAATGTTACAAAGCCCATGAATTAAAAAATTTGTACCTCCGTAAGAAAACAACCTGAAATGGTTAGATAGACTAATAAAATTAATCACCGTATTAAGCTTCAATTAAGCATCAATTGTGGATAAAGCCACATCTGCTAATTTGGACTTAATCTGCATCAAGGCTTAAATTGGCCCAATTTGGCCTCTTTATCCTCAATTTTCAAGCCTGATTAAAACCAACCAAAGCCAAACAAGATAAAGGAAAGGCAAGAAGGAGATCAACCCAAGAAACATATTTTCCAGTTAGACATGTAAATTTGACTAGTTTGAGACCTTGATACACTTTTGCATAGAATATCTCAAAACTTGGAATGCAATCAATTGCCACAATTAACCCTCAGTTTTGTGATCACACCTCTATTTACCCTGAATTGAGAGTAGACACCAACTAAACAAAGAAAATCAAGAAAAGATTTAGATGGAAAAAAAAATCATCAACGAGTTAGTTGGCATATGCACAATCCTCCAATATATACCAGTACGAAACATATCCATAGGAACCACAACTATCTACCCTCAGTTTTGTGATCACACCTCTATTTACCCTGAATTGAGAGTAGACACCAACAAAACCAAGAAAATCAAGAAAAGATTTAGATGGAAAAAAAAAATCATCAACGAGTTAGCTGGCATGTTCACAATCCTCCAATATATACCAGTACGAAACATAGCCATAGGAACCACAACTTGGTCATATAGGATTTATAGACTCACCTTAGAACAACCTTGTGAAATCCGGGAAAGTGAAATAAAAGCCGCATGCTGCTTCTTCCAATCAGGATCACTAAAAAAACCTGGCAGCAAGTATTCGGCAACCTCGAGAAGCTTATCTCCACCTAGTGCAAACACAAGCCGGTCTAAACACTCCAGTGCAAATGTGTAGTTACCTGACTGATTCAGTTCTTTGTCTTGTGACTGTGCTTTAAGCCATGCCATGTCATCACCCACATCAAAGAGCATTTCCAATATTGCGGAAAAAGTTATGGGCACATGCAGCGGGATCCTACACCGTGCGGCCTTTGACCCTGAGCATATATATATTGTATTAGAAATGGTTTATTCATTGTAATTGAAAAATAAAATAAAATGCCGGGAGTACCTGGGACCGGCTTTCTGGCCTCTGCAAGAGTAATCACAAATTCCAGTGCCAGGTGTTTGGTCCCTTCTTCTAACTTGTCACTCTCTAATAAATTTAGAATAGACAGAACTACGTCTGTACTTTTTACAGTATCACGAATGAAATTCGGCTCAACCCCGGCAAAATCAATCAGCAGCTTCAGCACCTTTGGCACGACAGTTAATTCCTCGTCAAGAACCGCATTGGATATAACACGAGGAAAGAAACGTAGCAGACTTTGAAGCTTGTTGCGGTCCTTAGAAGGAGGTAGAGACTGTACTAATCTACAGTAAGCCGATAGAGCCGCGACACGCACATCTGACAAGGTCGGATGGGCCATACTGAATGAAAGAATGGATCTTAGAATAGGTATCTTCGGCAAAAGTATATTGGCTAATGGTTTTGCTATCTGCGAAAGGATACCAAGATTGGCTTCTAACAAGATTGGTGGTTGGTTTTTACTTGTAGCCATTGAAACAATAACGAAACGAAGGAGCTCTGGATATTGGGGGTAAAGAGGTACTAAATTGGAGGCAAGTTGCGCGATTGTGTCGCTTTTAGCATTGGCAACACATCTGAATTCCTCTTCTTGGAGAGATAAGAGGATGATTATTCTGAGGTAAAATTGGCAGAATGGGGAGAGGCGAGGCCAGAGGTAGAAATCGGAGATTGGAGTGAAGAATTGTCGGAGAAGGATAGCAGCGGTGAAGCGCATGTCGCGGAGTGGAGAGAAGAGGAGAAGCGAAGTCTTGAAGCAAAGAAACTGGGGGTAATTCTTGGAGAAGGATAGTAACAAGTGTTCGGCGGAGAACCGTTTGGCGTTGGAGTTTGATAGAAGATTCAATATGAGTTGCGTGAAAGGTTGTTCGTGGAGGCCGAGTAACTTGTCGGTCAATTGTTCACTCATGATCGGACGGAAACCGAGGCGGAGTAACTCGTCGTCGGTCAATTGTTCACTCATGATCGGACGGAAACCGAGGCGGAGTAACTCGTCGTCGGTCAATTGTTCACTCATGATCGGACGGAAACCGAGGCGGAGTAACTCGTCGTCGGTCAATTGTTGACCCATGATCGGAGAACGGACGGAGGGGGTGCAGTGCAGAGGTTGGAGGTAACAGGTGAGAGGAGAAATGGAGAAGGGAGTGGGGAGAGTGGGGGGAGAGTGAATTTGTTCCGTTGCGACTTGGAATTGCTGGTGGGCCCAGGGTTCCGTGACTGGGTTGGACTAGGCGGAACTGGACCAGGTCTACGAGAGAATTGGGGGGACGAAGAGAACTGAAGTCCGCGACTGATCCGAGCGCGCAAGAGTATTCTTTACTAGGGGTGTCGACGCCGATTTTTTTTAATAGAAAAATAAAATAAAAAATATAAATTATTATAGTCAAATTTGAAATTTTAAAAAACCATTACTAGACGTTATAAATCATAACGTTCATATAATTCACATTAATTAACCTCTAACTAATGCAACAAGGAAAAAAAACAAAAAAGTGACAAAGAATAATATCTAAAAAATGCATGCTAAATCTTATATTAGCTCAGATCTCTGGACGTTATTCTTAATAACGTTCTGTATTTTTTTTCCTGTTTTTGCTAACTAGGAGTCAATTAATTTTGATTATATAAATGTTATAAATCATCACGATTTTTTTAGATTTCAAATTTTATCAAAATCTTTTCCAATTATCGATATTTTTTATTTTATTTTTCTATTAATAAAATAATCGGATGTTGACGATACAAAGTCGGATTAAAGTATTTTTTTAATCTATCACCGTTACAAATTATTATTACTTGTATTTTAGATTTATTATTATAAATTAAATTATTTTTACTCTATTTTTATATATTATAGTTGTTGGATAACAAAAGAGTAACAGATAAATAATGAAGGGGAATTCCGCACAATCCCGGTCAGCCCACGACCATCTACCTGCTCTAGAAGAGATAATTAGAGAGGGAAAGGAAGGAACGCGAGTACTGCAGCGAAGAGAATGCGGGAGAACACCGTGTACAAAAGTTCCAAACTTCGCACCCTACGATTTGGGGTGTAGATTTTACTGTAGCGAGGTAATGCGCGCGGCTCCTCCTTCATTTCTCTTCTTTCTCTTTCCTCTCCGTATTGGTTTTGTGGAGCACAGCCTAAATGAAATTCGGTTCTGTCGAACATGACGCTAAAATTTCAAACTATTAATTTAATAAAAATAAAATCAAGAATCAGTACACTTTTTAAAGTTTAGCAAAAGATGATTAACATCAGTCGCGAGTTTACTACTTGTTTAGCCGAATTATGAATTTGACGGGTTTAATTATGTTATTATATATTGGAAAAGGAAATATTGACCAACTAACAAAATATATATTAAAATAAAAGATATGTTCTTTGTATATAATAGGTTGTGTGTCTAATTCGGTCCAATTTAAATATGCTTAGCAACAGTGCCCTTTGCTTTGATTTGGGGGTGACCGTTGAGAATCCTCAAAAGAGAACGGCGGGAGAAGAAAGAAGTAAAGGTGAATGGGCTGTTATATGGGCTAAATGGGCCAACATTCAATCATTAAAGCATTTTAAATAAAAATGGATATTCCTCGAGTAAGTTACCTTCTGGTGCATTAATCTGTTACAAATAATCGCCTCATAACTAGTAGAGATTGCGCAACATACATTGGCGTGGCGGTCCACTGTCACTTGAATCCACTGTTCATCGGTACTTATTTGATTGCTTGCTACACAACATATGATAACTATGTTTGCCACAAAGTATTCACATTCTGTGGCCACGTATCCGGTATCCACTCCCCGAATTCGCATCCTCTGAGATATCTCAAACTTTGCGTGACTTTTTGGAATATCTCAATGATTCAAATACGTTCTGCACGAATCTCGAAGCACAAATAACAGTGCCCCCCTACGTCCCCCCTAATAGGCACCGGACACGTCGGTCACGCAAAAATTGAGATATCTCAGAGGATAGACACCCCCCCTTCCCCTTGCCTCTGAAAGCTCTGTGAGGCGCAAATCAAATCTCCTCTCCTTCGTCGGAAAACAGCTCAGTAAAATATCCGAGGCAAGGATACTCTCTCTCCAACTTTAGCCTTCAATCTTCTCTAATGGCGATCGCTTCTTTGCCAGAAACTGCCTCCTCCCTTCTAGAACCTCCCAAGCTTCGACCTTCCCCATTAAAGTACTATCCCCTTTTTCGCGCCTCTCTTCGTCCCCAGGTCCCTTTCAGAAACCACCAACAAATCCGATTTACCCCTCATTCTTCCCTCCACATGAATCTCCGTAGACAAGCAACCCAACGTATTACGTCTCAACCCACTGAAGTCGACCCATTGAACCCGTTAGAGAAGCTTCAAAATGTAATCCTGAAAATCATAAATTCGCTCAAAAAACCCGCCATAGCCGCTATTCTTCTCAGTGTAATCGTACTAGGAGATCCGTACAGTGCGCTTGCTGCCTCTGGTGGGAGAATTGGCGGGTCCTCTTTCTCTTCTCGTTCCTCAAGGGGCTCTGCATCGCACTCTTCATGGAGTTACTCTGCACCAGCGCCGTCGTCCAGTTCTTTTTATTCGGCGCCGTTCTATTCTTCTCCATTTGTTCCCATGGGACCAGTTGTTGGTTTTGGGTTTGGAGCCGGGTCAAACTTCCTTCTTATCATGATGGGTTTCATGGCCTTTTTATTTTTGACCGGGTTTCTTTCCGATTCTTCTGGGGGTAGCGTTCTTACTGAAACACAAAAGACTAGTGTTATAAAGCTTCAGGTTTGATCAACTCTTTCTTTCATATATTCTGGAAAGAAAAACAAAGAAGCAAAACCACTACCACCTCACTGGTACCTAGGAATAGGTATGAGTATGAACTCCCTACTACTGGGCACATAAGCCCTACTGGTACCAATTCTCAAATCGGTACCAATTACCTACAAGCCTGGTATCTACCCCTTATCAGTCTTTCCCATTTTATTACAAGTTTGACAAAACTGTAAAAACATATGCATAAAACAACCTTTTTTAGTCTTTCATATCTTGTAATTCCATCTATGCAAGTTGTATCATGTTTAATTGAAGAAAAAGTATTGTTCTCTGTGCTCTAGGTTGGCTTGTTGGGCATGGCAAGATCATTTCAAAGGGATCTTGATCAGTTAGCAGAGAAGGCCGATACTTCTACCCCGGCTGGATTAAGCTTTGTTCTTACTGGTACATAATTAAACCATCTATGTTACATTGTTACTAGAGTTCTCAATTCTTGCAAACCTGAATTGGATGTGGTGTGTTATTAGACCTCTGACCCAACTGGGTTCAATTCTTGCAAACCTGTCACGATTCACAAAGCAGGTACTCCCCCCCTCCCCAATCCAAACCCATATAGGCACCAACACGATTTTGGCTCTTCTGGAAGTTATTCTACACTGTAGGGTCCCGCAGGGGATACTCACCCAACCCAAGTTGGGACCTTGTGGTGGGTGTGGCCACACATAGGACCCACCCGATCTATAATGCATTTTTAATTTTAGACACACGTAATTGCATAAAGTTATGTTATATTTTTTTGATGAAAATCCTAGTCAAACATGCTCAATGTGTGTTACGCCCCAAGTGAGGTGGTCAGTTTTTCGGGGGAGGGATTTGTTGGGGGGGTGGGGGGATGGTTGCATATCGTACCAGTCAGGTTGTTATGGCCCTACTTATTGCATTTACTTCACTTTTAGTAATTGAAACCTAGACTAGATGAGATTGCTTCGTTTGAATTTTCTAAATCATGATTCTAATCCTGGCCTTTGATTTGATTGCATTAAAAGGGTAGGAGTACTGATTGCCTTAACTTCCACCCTTAGCAAATACATTCTTGGTTTGTTTTTGTTATTCTGGGGTTAAATATAATTTTATATATCTGTTGTAGAGACAACATTGGCTTTGCTTCGGCATCCTGATTGCTGCATCTCTGCTTACTCGTCAGTACGTTTTTCCCATCATTATTCTTTCTTTTCTTTTAATTTAGTACATGCAAAATTTTGAAGATTCATTTCATTATTCATAATAATAAAATGGTACCAACTTTTGCTACTGTATTGGTTATTTGTTTGAATCAGACACACCCCACATTTTGGGGTCATGAACACTTTCTCGCTTAAAAGTTCAAAGGTAAAGCTACATAAACCTTGTATTTACTTGTTATTTTCACCACTCATGGCATGGTAAAACTGACAAGGTTTTTGCAGGTGGATATAAAAAGAAGTGTGGAAGGTGGAGAGAAGCGGTTCAACCAACTCTCAATTGAGGAAAGAGGCAAATTTGATGAAGAGACACTTGTTAATGTGAATAATATCAAGAGGCATAAATCATCGAGCCAAAGGTCAAGCAGCTTCAGTAACGAGTACATTGTGGTATGTATATTGTGCAAAATAATTACATATATCAAAGTACCTTCCTTTTTCCATTTTGGTAGAGGTAGGTTAAAGGCACCTGTTTTCATGTTCCTCTATTACACCATATATTGTGTTTTGGTTCTTAAATCAATGCAAAGTCCTACCTACACAACTGGAGTGGAATTTTTTTATTCCATTTCTGTCCTGAGTTTGGCATGGTCTCTTCTTTGATGAAGAAACTTTTTTTGCCAGCTTTTGGGCATGGAATGATTATAGAGTAAATTGGTACAAACTGCAATTTTTATGACTGGAACACAAAGGGTAGAATTTTTAGGAATCAAAATGGGGAGTTATGCGATACTCAGTGACCACGTACGTAATTACACACCCTCTTTTGTAATGGAAATTTTTCAATTGGACCTCCACATTATTCTTTGGAGGTTAATGCAAATGCAGATGCCCCCATTGTATTTTGGGTAAAATTTTGAGGTCACTTTGCTTAGAATCTATAATCCATATTTGGTAATTTATGTTGATTTATCCCTTTACATCACTCTGTCACCTTTTCCATTAAATACACAGAAGGAATTTGATGTGGAGGATAACATGGACTGTGTTTTTTTATCATTCCGTTGTTCCATCATTGTATTGAACAATTTGGCTATGAAGCGCAAATATGGATATAATTCAAGTTATAGTGGGTCTGGAGGGATAAATCAAAGTTGAAGTGAATAAAGTGGATTCTGGCAAATTATGCTGACTTCCAAAAACAATTTTGTACCCAGATCTTTTGTCATATTGCAAGTCAAATTCTCATCAACTTGATATTGACAGATTACAATTTTGGTTGCTGCTGAGGGAGTTCATAAGCTACCTGTGATCAACTCGAGTTCTGATTTGAAGGTTGCTTTACAGAAGCTTGGTTCCATCCCTTCAAGTAAAATTATGGTACAAAAGCATGTTTCTTTCATCTTCTTTTACAAAAATTACAATCCAATGTGTTGCCTCATATGCAAATGCTTAATTGGTTGTTTGCAGGCTGTTGAGGTGCTATGGACCCCGCAGAACGAGAGTGATACGCTATCAGAGAGAGAATTACTTGAAGACTATCCACTTTTGCGGCCACTATAGAGAAGATTGTTGTCATTAACCAGCAAGTAATATTTGTAAATATTCATGTGCATAAAGAAAATTCATGTTTGGTCTGAATGAATACATTACATTAGTTCACAAGAGATTTGTTGAAACACTTTATTTTTTTGAGAGATACAGAGAAGCAAAAAAAAATTATGCAATTTTTACATGGATGGCTTTTCGGGTGAATCTCCAAAATTTTCTGATATTACATTTACGGACCAGTTTTATCATGATCAAATGTGAAGGTATAGTAAGCGAATTGAGAGTAGGTCCGATGGGCATCGGACCTATCTTTTTCGATGGTGAAATGACCATCAGATTTGCATTAAAATTCGTGCGAACTCATTAAAATCCGTGCAAGTATTTTTCAGTTTCCGTGTGCATATATCTCAATGATTATCAGACGGTGTTTGAGCTAATTGAATCTAAAAGTAGGTCCGATGCCCATCGGACGTACTCCTATCTCATAGTAAGCAAAGAGTTTTGAGACTTGTATTTGATCTCAATTTTCATTCGATTTGCAATTAAACTTGTCATGGTACGATAAATTGCATGTGAAATTTGGCTCCCGCTTTATAATTTCTCGGTCACTTAAACCAGCACATGTGACATGTCTCTGCGCCTTGAATTAAAAACCCAGGTGGTGCTTCTCTGAAACTTTCAGCCTTTTCTTTTCCCTTACGTTTCCGTTTTCTCCCCAAGCAAAGGCTGTTGACTAGCTGTAAATCTGTAATGACAATTCTCCAAATTGGGTGCTGTTAAAACAGTTCTATTTGGAGTCCGGTGGCATTTAGAGAGATTTTCTGAAAGCCCTCGTCTCTTTACGTATATATACAGTGTAGACTGTAGAACCGCTGATTTAGGGCAACGCGAGCTGTGTCTCTGTAGAATTCAGATTCAGTGCAATACATGAATACCTGAGTACAATGAGATTTTATCTGAGTCGTCAGTTTTAATCTGACACGAACTTCAAAACAAACCCCTCTATATCTAAATAGACTACTCTGTATCTAAATGGATTACTTCTGATCCAGCAGGAAGTATTGTACTCAGTTGATACCTGAGCGAATACGACTCACTTGGAGATAGAAGTTCAATTCTCATGAAAAAAGCATATAAAAAATACTTTTTCTCTGCATAGGATCTTTAATAAAAAGAAAAAAAAAATTGCGTATACAGTGCTTTTCACTCTGGACCTTTCCAGAAAATTAATCATGATTCTCTGTTCTTTTTCTCCACTAAGGAACAGTAAGGGATACATGAATACATGATAACAGACATAGATTGAAGAAAAACATAGATCAACAAAAGCTAAAATAATTTGATCCATCACTATATTAATTACTAAAGGTGCATGCATAAAACAATCAGAAAACAGGAGCGCCGCTGAAAGTCATGGCGTAAAAGAATAAGATCACAGTGACTAGAGCCCAAAGTAGCTTCGCGGTGAGAACTAGAAACAACAACCTGACAAGCAACACCAAGACAAGCGCCTGAGCGATAACACCGATTGCACTCTCTAACGCCATCTTTTGCTTTTTGGGAGAGAAGAGGGAGAGACACAGTGGTCTTTCAAAAAAGGAAAAAGAGTTTGGTGGCTGTGAGAAGAGGAGAGATCACTGATAGAATAAACCAGAAGACGGTGGGAGTAAAAGTGACACAACCTATTTAGTCAATTGTGGAGAAATTTTTTATCTATAGAAATTATAATAAAATAATGTGGATTATTATACTGATTGTTTTGAAATTTAGATTATGTAGAAGAAATCGAATTTTTCGGTCCTACTAGAAATCACATATCACTTCGTATCTACATCGTAAAAAATCCAGCACCTCAAAGAGAAGAAGAAGGTGCTGGTAATTACTTCCAAGCCGACGTGCCATGTTTCGGTTTAGGCAGGGAAGCCTGACTTTCAACCTATGTAATAAACTAGTGTTGTGAAAATATTTGTTTATACTTGGCTGATTAGTTATTAATGATCAAATTGTTATGGATTTTTCATATTAATCGGTTGATTATTCCGGATCATGATCGATTAATCGCTTTGTGGTATTATGTTCGTCTGACAAGCGTATATCGTTATTTACAACACTGAATCAAATATATGGAGGTCAATTACATAAAAATCTTCTACGATTTTTCATTTTGATGAGTCTCATTTTGAGGAATTCCTGGAATAATAAATTCAGGTAAGGAAAAAATCAAGCTATTTTTATCTAAATTATTTAGAAATTATACATAAATACAAAATAATTTTAAAAAAAAAATTGAATATCAATTAACCCATTCATCTTTCTTTCCAAAGACATGAATTCATGGAATAATAAATTCAGGTAAGGATCAATTTTATAAAATCAAGCTATTTTTATCTAAATTATATAGAAATTATACATAAATACAAAATAATTTTAAAAAAAATGAATATCAATTAACTCCATTCATCTTTCTTTTCCATGTCTTTGGATTTAGACATGTCCGGAACATGTACCATACCAAACACGTCAAAAATTTTACATGTGTACAACACATTAAACGGCACATTACAACTTGATAAGTCATGTTGGTTTATTTTTTTTTTTTTTTTTTAGATTTTGGTAATTTATTATTTTAAAAATGTTTACTAATGCTAAAAATTCTGAAATAAGTTAAATTATATTTTATGTAAGTTTCAGTTTTTTTTCACAAAATTTGTATTTTGGTATAATTTGAGAAAATATTCGCAAGTAGTAAAAAAATTGAGAATTTTATTTTTGAAAGTAATGAAAATTATAACATGACGTGCTTTATTCGTGACATGTCGGGCCTGTATCTAAATGTGTCGTCTTTATGTGTGTCAACTTTAAAAAAATAGAACACAACATGACTAAAGACACAACATGGACACATATTAACAGAACACGTCCAACAAGATGTGATGTGTCCTTAACTGTATGTACTGATACGTGTATCCAACACGCTGGCATTTGTAATACACTAAGGTGTTGGGCTATGCACACGAGAGAAGGGGAGATTGGCCGAGTGAGGCAGAGGCGTATCCAGTGTACACCAAGAGGGCAACTGCTCTCTTGGATTTTGAATTTTAGTAGAGATATATCAGTCATGACTGATTTTGCTCCTCTTAAATTTTTTTGCCCCTCTCTGAATATTTAGTTGGTAATTCGGGTTAAATTTATAGTTATAATTAAAATAAATTTCTTAAATTATGATTGGTAATTATAATTATAAGTCAGAACATTAGAAATTACAAGTCAGAGCATTATTTTTCTATCGAATATCCAATTAGTTAATGGGTTTAAATCTAGTTAGCTATTTAAATCCGATTTGATATTTTTTTTGCCCCTCGGACGAAAATCCTGGATCCGCTCCTAGAGTGAGGGTTGGATTTATATTTCCTTTAGAGCTAGATTTTATGCGGCTCAATCAATGTAGACAGCTACGGGGTGTTCGGCACATGTGGTGGGATTAAATTTTAAGTGAGGCTAAGGAGCACTTATTCGGTAAAATCAGATTAAGAAAAGGTGCTAAAGAGACAAAAAAAAAAAATACTAAGGTGGCTTAATCCAATACAATTGGTGACTTAAGAATCCGGGCAAGAGATCCAAAAAACACTTAATCTGGACAATATGAACAAATCTTAATCCGGACTAAAAATATATTGTTAGATGAAATTAGAAAGGTAAGAAATCTAAGAGAAAATGAGTGCTAAGAAGAGATTGTTGAACACCCACTTAATGATAATGATATCCAAATGAATTGAACAAAAAAATAGTCCTTTCAATGAAATCAACATTTTTATACCATCTATATATTTATTATTTTATATTATTAATATAAATAAAAACTAAATCTCGTTGCGGGGAAGCGTAGTCACGGGAGAAAGCGACAGATACTATTATATGTTATGATCGACGAGCTGGTGAAAGAAAATTGTTTTCAGAGATGGTACAATTACACTTTATATTTATTTGTACATGTCCATATCAGCCATCAGATCAGTGTTTGCCGACACCATTGCACTTCAGCGTTACCTGATGGCTGGCTATCAGATGGATCTGAACTGTTTGTCTGCATCGGAATTTTTAGTTCCATGCATGGATCTCAAACTGCAGTGTGGATACAAACTTTCTTTATATGGAATTCAATATTTACTAATTAAAAGTTGAATAGTTATGTAGTAATTTAATTAATAGAATAGTTGATACGCCCCGGTCCAAACAGTCTTGGGCTGCGCCGATCAGAATACGGACTATCTTAGGTGAAGAATAGTTCAGGATGATTAGTAAATGGAGTGTGTGTGTGTATTGAATAAAACTTAGTTCGGGTTCCTTAAGTAAGCAACTCTATTTTATTTGTGTTTTTTCTGTGTAATATTTTCCGTCCCCTTTCTTACCAAATTTCTGGGTATGTATAGGTTTTTATGTCGGTTTAGGCCCCAAGTCGGGATGCCAACGACTTACTTCGAAGGTAGGTCGGTTTGGGCTTCGATTCGAGACACATCATGCTGACTCTGAACCAACATTGATTCGGGTTTCAACTCGAGTATTGTTAGTTGGTTCTGATATGTCCAAAGATAATTAGGCAATTGGTGTCCCGAATGGGCCATTGCTTTATCTTTTTTTTCTTTAGGCTTCATTGTTCTTGGACCTTTAAGATCAATTCTTTAATTGTCTTTATAAGACATTTAGTCCATAACTCTATTAATAGTTGTGTAGTAAATTAATATTAATGCATTTATGTGGACGGAAGTCAAACTGGATAGCATATATTACTTCTTCTTAAAACAAAACTCGACAAAAATAATACAACTCGTCAAAAATGAGGTTGCGTATCATCTTTTTAAAATGCATCCCTCGACTCTATCGTGACAATTCCTTCCTAAAGAAGGGAAATATGAGGTGTAGGAGGATGCAATCTGGCGCAAGAGAGAAGTTTGAGCCAGGAATTGGTCTAATATGGTAGGTTAAAGTTCACACAAAAAAAAGTTGAAAACTGAACTGTGTAAAAAGAAGATTTTATTATACAAAATTAATTTTTGAAATAGACAAAATTGAATTCTGAAGCAACATTTCACGAATATATGAGTCTAATGTAGGAGTGGTAAAGAGCTAGTTCATCACAAGCTGGGTTCGGCTCAAGATCAACTCGTTACAACTACTGAGTGAGTTGAGTGAGTTGAGATTAAGAACCCGAGTTAAAATCTTAGCTCAAGATTATCATGAGCCAGCTCAAAACTGGACCGAGCTAGCTCATTGAACTTTATTGGGCCACAATCATACAAATTAAAAATAAATAAAAATAAAGCCCATCAAACAAAACATAGTTTGCGTCATAAATTCATTTTCATAGCTTGAGTGATACTCTTAAATTATGTACAACTAAACAAATCAATTATCATAAATTAAATTTGAAACTAAATTCACACATCAAAATACCAAATCTCCAAATTCATACAAATAGTTCACAAATTAAATTTATACATACTAAATCAAACAAATTCATACAAATTCACAATTTTAAACCTGAATCAAGCTGGCTCGTCAGCTCGCGAGTGAACTAGGTCTCAGTTCAAACTCGTTAATTTTGGACAGAGCTAGTGGCGAACTGACTCGTTAACAACTAAGTTCACTAACGAACGAGCTATTAGCGAATGAATTAGATTCAAGTCATGATCGATCCTTGACCTACGAGCTTTTTGGCCACCCTAGTCTAGAGTATAAATAATTTTCTTTTCTAACTTTTGATATAGACAGATGAATACGTATCCTCTGCATTAACTCAAAATTTGAGTTAATACATCTCGACCGTTTGATCAGAATCTGAATCAATATAACTTAAGATGGAATGTATGGATCCTTTAATAATCGTGTCAACATAGATCGAACGGTCCAAATTCATTATGTATTAATAAAAATTTAAATTAATGCGTAGAATACAAATTCATAGACAGATGCCTACCCCTTGCTTTAATGTAGGCATGTAGCTCCGAAAAGGTTCGGGAGTTGTGAATAATTCAAGACTAAATATATTGGCTATATATTTAGTGACCCATGACAGAATGTTAGAACGTGGTATAATTTGTGATTTGAGTTGTGAGGTATGCAAAACACAATCAATTGAAACACATATGCACTTGTTTTTTTAGTGTAATTATGCGAGGGCATTTTGGACACATTTGAATTTTCTGCTGGGCTGCAATATGCTTCTAATGGGAAATTCTATTCAGAGTATAGTGGCTAAATCATGGAACTCATGTGGTACGCGCGCAAGGAAAACACAATGGGCCAGTTTTTTCTTTGCTTCTTGCTGGCATCTGTGGAGGAATCGGAACAGCATTCTGTTTGAAGGTAAAGGCACAGAACCAAGAGGTGCAGCATATCAGGTGTATCAACAAGCAAGGATGTGGCAACGCTTCTGTTAAGGATGTGGCTCTTATTTAATGAGATGTATTCTTAGTTTTTAATGGATGTATTACTAATGTAGTAAACGATGTATATTTACTGATAGTCACTATCAGTCTTTCAAAAAATATATATATATATATTGGCTATATATATTGCTCTTCGATAAAATCTGAGTTGGAGAGAAAAGAAGAGAAGTATATTGAACTATAATTATTAAATTAAGGATTATAATTTTTGTTTATAGAGTTTCAACGTTAACTACGGCTATAATTATATATTTGGGTATTAACAATTGCCAATTATTTGTGTATGTATCTTATTTTTTAATTTTATTGAGTAGGTACGAGATTTTTGATATTGAATAATAAATATTATACTTTCGACATTGGTAGAGAATATATATAAAAAAAATTAAGATTGAATACACACAGACACACACACACAAAGAGAGTTGGCTTAACTTGTTTTGGAAATTAAAGAGAGTGTTTTACTTTCTACTCGTATCTTCATTTTCAAAGTTCAAATAGTCGATTCGAATTTTCTAACATGATCTTCATATTAAAATGTGCTTGGAGAACAAATTTTGTCATTTTTTTGAAATCTTTTACTATTTTTTTTAGAATTTTTGAAAATCTGTGTTTTTTTTAATTATTATTATTATTATTATTATTATTATTATTATTATTATATTTAATAAAAAGCTGTGATTTTCAAAAATTCTAAAAAAATAGTATTTAAAAAAAATGTTAAATTTGGTCTCCAAGTACATTTTAATATGAATATCATGTTGGAAGGTTCGAATTGACTATTTGATATTTGAAAATAAAGAGTTGAGCGAGAAGTAAAACACCTTTTTAAATTCTCAAAGCAAGCTAATACTAATACTATAGGAATAAAGATCATTTTAATTCCCGTTTATTTTTGTTTATTCCAGTAAATATTTATTTTCATATTAATTATTTTTTCCCGTGACTGCGTGTGATAATAAGTTTCATAAATTATGTACTGTAGTTTTATTTGTGCTTGAATATACATCGAATATATATATATATAGGTTTTGGCTAATATGCTACGCGTAGCATAGAGACCTCCGTGCAACGGCTCAAAATTTGAATTTTCAAAATCCTAACGGTCGATCCAAACGTTAGATGTGTTCTACATATTGAAATGTGCTTAGAGACCAAATTTTATATTTTTTAGATTTTTTTTACTATTTATTAAGTCACTTTGAAAATCGCTGATCCAACGGTTTCACTGTTTGGTTAAACCACCGTTGGATCAGCGATTTTCAAAGTGACTTAATAAATAGTAAAAAAATTCCAAAAAATGTAAAATTTGGTCTCCAAGCACATTTCAATATGTAGAACACATCTAACTATTCGGATCGACCATTAGAATTTTGAAAACACAAATTTTGAGCCGTTGCACGGAGGTCCTCTATGCTACGCGTAGCACCGTAGCCACGTCCATATATATTTATTTTACTTAGTTTGAAATTGATTTATTATTTTATTATTTATATAACATATATTTTTCTTGTTTACTTATGTATTTTTTCAATTAGTACAATCAGATAGTCGATTTTCAAGTATTTTTCTTGTTTCTAATAAACTTGGAGAAAGATATAATTAGTTGCTTTAAGAATGTTGTTTATTTTTTCTTTTGAGAAAAAGAAGAATGCTGCATTGCTGCTTTAGGACCTATTTCGGCAGCGTCTAATACTGTGGAAATTTTGGAAACAAAATGAGATTATAGATATTTTTTGGAGTTCTAGTTTTAATTTCTATTTCTATATCTTGTGGATTTCTTTCTATCTCTTACTTTGTAATTCATGGGGTGGAAAAATGAACTCTCACCTCCTTTTCTTTTTCAAACTTCTGACCTCTTCGCTGGATCAGAAATCACTGGAGGAAAAAAAAATTAAACTCAATGAAAAATAAAATAAAAAGTATGCAAATTCTTGTTAATAATACTAAAATTCCAAACAATAATAATTTATAGTGACAATAATACCTCACTACAACATGATTGTTAAAGTAAGTACCAACAATAATTAATGATCTCCTTCTCATTGTTCGTTAATCAAGCACTTTCTTATTTTCATTTTTTGGAACTACTATTTTTCTTTTTTAAGAAAAACAAGAATTTAATCTAAGTCCTTATTTGCTCTATTTATTAAATTTATTAGATTTTGATTAGGCTAAAATTGTTTGAAATACATAAATACAAAAAATTAAAACACAAGACTAATAATAACTTCAAATAGCATATCTACAGTACAATAATAATTGATCAGACACAAAACTAAAAATATTTAAACAAAAATGAATTTAAAAGTACAAAAAAAATCAATTGAACAAAACACATGACAAATTTTTAAGTTAAATTCATATTCTAACGTCAAACATAATCGTCCCAACATCCTACAACTTTCTCATGCACTTTCTGAATACCTATATTCTAAAATTTTCTATGGATTAAATGACTTTAGTTTTAACAAATTTAAAATTCCATTCTCATATTAAGAATTTTCATTCCCACAAAATTTTTATGAAGAAGTCTGTAGAGAAGTTGCAATTTTTATGAAAAACTAATTTACAGTGACAAATGGTACTGAACGGGTCACATAGTAACAGCAATAAATAGGAGATTTCAGATCAATAGCTGTTATTTGATATGCGCCACGCGATCTCTTAATTAGCAAGATCAACGGCTATGATTCAGGAGTCAATGAACTGCAGCTGCCCAGTCCAGCACAGGGCAAAGTCTCAACCAAATTGACCAGCTACAATCACACACATTAGGATTTTTAGTTCCCTCAGGTACCGGATTGAGTACAATACTCCCAGCTTGGCCAAAAGTCCAAAACTCAAAAAGTAATACTGTAATGCAAGGATATGTTTTGAGATTCGTGCATGATTAAAACTGACGACTCAAATCTCATTATAGACAGTCAGGTACTGCACCGAATCTGAATTCGTTGTTTACTTATTTAGGCCACAAACTATTCTACTGAATAGGGGGACCAACCAGCGGGACCACTAGTCAGTTATGGAGAGTAAGTCCTCCCCAAGGCGATAACGAAGGTAGCAATTGCAATTTTCCAGCAAAACCCAAGTCCCAGAGAAAAGGAAAACACAGATGGGGGCACTCTCTCTTTCCCTTCCTCTGGTTTCCCTCCATTCCAATCCGATCCCTGCCTCTCCAGTCCTTCCCTACCTAAGCTCTCCTTCTCCTCCTCGTCTGACTCATCTCTCGCGCTGGGAATGCTCGGTGACCGTCAGGGCCAGTAAAGAAGCGAAGAGACCAGGCGGCGGCCGTGAATCCCTGTTCTTTGACGAAAATGGAGTAGTAGATGACATGGATGGATACCTCAATTATCTCTCGCTTGAGTATGATTCTGTCTGGGACACTAAACCCGCCTGGTCAGTTAAAATCAATTTAAGCTTCTCTTTTGTTTATATACGCCACTAATTAATGCAATGTATTATACACGCAAAATAGTGACTCCGGTTGGGTTTCATTTCTAGCCTACCCCAACTTGTTCTTAGGACTAAAGGCTTGGTTGTTGTTGTTGTTGTATTATACACGCAAAATTAATTTATTTTAAGTTTGTTCTGATGATCATTCGGCCAATTACTTGTAAAGTATTGCTTCCCTATTTCACCAAAATGTTGTCCAGTTACTCCAGTAGATGTAATTACCATATCTTCTTCACAAAAAGCAACAAAGATAATAAAAGAAAATAAAAGAAAATGTTAGAAATAAGAAAGGTATTGATAGTAGTTTTGATTGATGATCATTTGTATGGAGTATTTAGAGCCACTGGCCGATAGTTATAATGCACGGCGATTAATTGTATTATACTTATCACTTCTTTTTTTTAAGGTTAGTTGGCCTGATGTCACTAACAATTGTATTAATAAAAAAGGTATATATACAAAGTCCTAAGGATATACACCTCCCCTAGTAAAGTAACCCCTAATTACAATGCACAATTGAGCAAATAGCACAGCTATCAGTGAGCTGTATATGCTGGCATGATCTCCTCCAAATTTTATGTGCATGATGGCTGTTGGCAGCTTATCCACATTGCATCCAGTTATGTATTTCAATGGACGCATCATTAATTAGTATAGGTACCATCTTGGTTGCTCCGATAAATATTCTCCTATTCTGTTCTCGCCAGATTGTCCATGTGCCTGCAGCCCAAGTTGTATTCCATAGTACTCTTGACAGCGGTCCAAGGGTGATCCTGTGGTTCCACCAAACCTCGTGTATTGTGTCTCCATGCGATCGTCCGAGGTTGAAGTGTGCCAGTATACCTATCCAGAATCTATATGCGTAATTACACCCCCACATCATGTGATCCCTCGTTTCAATCGTGCCATTATCATATAGCACACATTCCTGATCAGCGTCGCACCTCCCGCGTCATGAGCTTGTTCTGTAATAGCAACCAAACAAAGATTTTTACCTTTATGAGAACTTTGAGCTTCCATAACGCCCGATGGTATCGGCAGTTGACCCCTCTGTTCTGCATGAATCAGTATGCTGATGAACAAGTAAATAGGCTGTCCTTGCTCCATCGCCAAAATAAGGCCCCCCTCTGAGTATTGTATGACAGTGACACTAAGTAGACGGGTGTCAGTGAGGATAGATCCTTGATAAAGAATGACAAATTGGGCTGGATTCCTGTGTTGTAAGCATCTGTTGTGCCATACAAAAGCCGGACATCATCTTCCCACTACCCGCACTGGATTTTCCCAGTGCATTTGTTTTGTTGGCCAAGCTCTATGATATACTTATCACTTCTAGTTGGATTAACTATCTTGAGGTAACTTCTTTTAATGTTCTTTTTTTAGGTGTCAACCTTGGACAATACTTCTTACTGGACTGAGTGTAACTGCATGTAGCTGGTTAATTCTGCATTCTATACTACTAAGCAGTGTGACCTTTGCTCTAATATCAGCCTGGTGGTACATTTTTTTATACTCCTATCCTAAGGTACATTTCCTATTCATATACTTCTTCATAATTGTTACTGGATTCAGATTCTTTCATTATGTTGGATGAACCATGAAGCCTTACATTTGCTGATGATTACTTCACCTTTTAAAAAAAAAAATCAGAATTACGATAATGGAACAGTTAACTTTCTCTGGTGTTAAAAAATTTAGAGAAATATCCATGTCATCCTCAATGACAACAATCAAGATTGGACTGATATTTATTTGTTCGTCACAATCTCACATTCATCAGCCCAAACTTTCAGTTGCTAGTGGATTTGACTGCATAATGGGTTTATCAGTTTATCAGTTTATCCGTAACACCTTGTTCATCTCCAAATTGGGGTGTAACGGAGGTGAACAAGATGAACCAAACAAGAGACAGGTTCCCTCCCCTCCAACTCTTGACCTCGCTTCCCTTTCACCTCGTGTGAACCAAACATAGTGTTAAGGGTTACCAAGGTATTTTGAATCGCTACCTTTATGGATTATGATGGATTAAGGACAACCCAATGTCCTTCTTTTTTAGTATTTGACAATTTAAACTCGACCCCTATCCTCCCAACCCAACCCAAGTGCATGTACCCCAGCATTTTGGGTAGCTCCTGACAGACATGCTCTCAAAAATAGATATGTTTGCCTCAAATTGTCGGCTACCACTGGCTGTCTCTTGCAACTAGCAGCTTGAGTCAATGCTAGTATATTATCTTACATTACTCATGTCTATTGAATTTAAAAAAGCCATTCTGTAGTTCTCAATAACTTTGGTGGTACAAGGGAGAAATTTTTTGTCTGTTCATAATTAAGCGATCCATTTTTTTCTTCTGGACTGTTAATAACAAACTCCTGCTGCCATACCCATTAGCAGCTGAGAACTAAATTTGGCTAGGTACAAACCTGACTAACAGTCAGTTACTGTTTCCCAATCGTTGTCATCACCTTAGCAGACAATATGTCGACTTTTGCAATTTACAATATTCAACTTACAGAAATTTTTCCAAAGAGGAAAATAGATCCCCACATCCCAGACTTGGTTTTGTTAGCACAGAGCTCTTTTTTGGTCAAATTGGTCCTGCAACTATTCAATTTGGTTCAATCAAGCCCTCCTTCCTTTAGATACTGATGGTAATGATGGCACGCTGGTGTGACACTGTTTTTATGACTTGGAGGTTCAAGGGCATGAAACATAAACAAAAGTCCAAGGGCCTAACTGCAACAATCACAATAGCTTAAGGGTCGGGCCAAAAACATTCAATTAATTAAATACTTAGTTCTGAGCTTGAAAATATACTTCACCAATGTCGTTAATTCATTCTATTTGTAGGCATATTCTGAAATGATAGCAGAGAGAAGAAGAAGAGTTAGCGATGGAAAGGAAGATACATATGGTAAGGAGAATACCAACTATTGATCCACTTTCCTTTTATTTCATTGCAAATGCAAGAACAATCCTACAGTGCTTAAACCAGAGCATGAATTTGGCGACATTGTCAATTTTTTGTTGTAGTGTACTAAGCACATTTAATTCTTGAGGTTAATGTACATATAGGAACAAATGGAAATTAAAGGCCTAGGGTTTTCTTATAAATTTTATGTTCTGATTTGTCCAGTGTCTCTCTTGATATTAATTCTTAATCTTGGATTAGCAGCCAAATCAAAATCTTTTTGCGGGTCAATAGCATTCTTTAATGAAATTTTGTGCGCTGATGAAGCAACCGCAAGTCCGCAATACCGAAAATTTACAACCCCATAAATTTAGAATGACATGGTACTACATATGCCAAATGGACTATGAAGTTGATATAACAGATAGAGTGGAAAAAAACGTGTCGTGGCGTGGCGTGCCGTGCTGTGACTAAGTCAATTTTTCACGTGCCGTGCCAAAAATTATGAGAGGTGGTCACGGCACGTGAGTCATGCTGTGACTCCTGTGCAGTGATCATTTTTGTGCTATGGCTAGTCATGTTTGATCGCATTTAATGTTATTTAAATTTGTTTATTGAGAAAATTTTAGAAAAACAAAAATATATGGTACGATTCTTTAAAATATAAAATGAAGAATTAATGTTGGAAAAAAAAATTGATGCTAAAGAAATAAATTTTTTGTCCTGAATTTGGAATTCTTATATGGAAAAATAATTTAAAAATCTAAAAATGTGGTAAAAAGTGTCCTGAAAATATGTTAGTGTACTTACAAAATAATAATCCAGATATTTTAATTCAAATTGAAATGTAAATATTTTAATTAAACTAAAATTATATCTTATAGGAAGACAATTATATAATAAGCCTTAGTCTACGGGCATTTTATGGCAAAAATAAAGCCCAGTGTTCATATTACAGCATCCAAATAAATCAGTGTTCAGATTACAACATTCAAATAAAACAGAAGTCTAAAACAACAGTCAAATAAAACATAAGTCTAAAACATAAAACATAATATTGACAGTTCAATAATGATCTAACGGGCAATTTGTAATCGTGACTGGAGTGACTGGCGTATCTTCAGTGTCTTTCGTGCCGTGTCGTGCCGTGTCTTTTTCACCAATAACTGATCACGGCACACAACCGACACGCGAGTCACGGCACACAACCGACACGCGTGCCGTACCGTTCCGTGTCGGAACCGTGCCAGAACCGTATCGTTCCGTGACAAAATCGGCTCTGGTGTGCCATTTTTTCCACCTAATAACGGATGATGTGTTTATGGAGTTGCAAATTATGAGCTACAGTTAAATCAGGTATTGCACTAAGTCGGGCACGTTAAGAATACAAACTATCCTTTGCAAATTTAAATCACCAATTTCTCCTTTGTTCTTTTTGTTTTGTATAAATTTATTTGATGTCTTGCCATAGTAATTTTAAACATGGCTGTATCCAAAATTACACACTGAACGTAGAAATGCCAAATATATAACACGAATCATTTTATCTGAACATCAAACGAAGTAATGGGCTCCTATTTACTAAAATTGGAAGTAAAAAAAAATTACTCTTTTCTAATGGCAGTCCAATTAATTTATTACATGAATTGAACCAATCCTTTAACCTCCTTTTGTTAGATTTTTTTTTTTGTTATAATTTAGCATGGAGTAGTCCCTTCATGAACTATCAAATAAAAAATTTATATCAAATCCTGTCATAAGAATAGGGACTGCTTTCTGGATCATACATAAATAAATTTTATCAAATAATGTGAAAAAAGGACATAATAAAAATCATAAAATATGATGACAAAAAATGATAAACATATGAAGAGAAATATTATAAAGAGATTAGGTGTGACCTGGGATGTAATGCGTATGATTAATTATTCCAGTTGTTATCCTAAGTGCTCAACAACCAACCAAAACATCAATAAAAAAAAGAGATTATGAGCTAATTAGGCAATTAACAATGACCTAATTAGATGCTTCCTGTATACCATCATCCCACATGTTGCAACAGAATAATTGGCCATAAACTTTATTTATTTCACATCCACAAAACACAAAATAAAAAATAATAATATACAAAACACAGAAACAAACACCAATGTTGCCATCTACACAATATCCACAAGAGGTGGCATGTTTGGCATGTCTATATGTCAACTAAGGTTTGAAAAAGACCTTACACCAACAAGCCATGGCCTCTGAGTCAGCTTATTATAGACTTATAATCACAGTAGTTATCCTTTGATATATTTTATTAGGCCTTTACTGAAGTTGGTGATCTCATGGCATCCAAATTAGATCTCTTGGGTTCTATCTCTTCTTCTTTTGCTTTCCTACTCAGGCTCCATATCTCTGGTACTTCTTTGGTGAGGTTATGGATGTTTTCAAGCGCGTAATCAGTGTCTTTTGTTTTAAGCCTTTTTCCAACCTTTCAAATGAAAGAAAATAATGTTAGGAGTTTTAATTGGTTTCCAGTTGAGAAAAAAGAGCGAAGGTTTGTATGTGTACCCAATTACACCCCAATTTACTGAAAAAGGCAATCCACTGACTTTTACAGAGGAGCAATTTGTATCTCCTTTTATGTTATTAGTTGAACTTGCTCCGCGATGTTAAATTAATAATGTTCCATTTGTAATCGTTTGTGAAACCAAAAAGTTTTGGCTTCATGTACACAAAATTATGTCGCAATGTCTTGTTGCAGGACTAATTACATATTTCTTGGTCTCAACCTGACCCACTACACAAACTTTTGGAACTTATACTTCATATGAAATCTGAACCCAACCAACTGATAGAGATGGCTTAATTAGGCCATGACGTTGATAAGTTAGTTTTGTATTACATCATTCATTTGTGGCATTAGAAGGCCAACAGCCTCAATTAGAATCAACATCGATTTCAGAATGATGTTTCATGTATTGACATTAAGTATTTTATATTGGCCTTAAATGGTTATTAGGTATAGTAGTTTTCTAGAAGGTTCAGCTTGAGAAAAACTGATGATACCTGAATAACTAAAGTCACTTATCTTAGGAAGATTAAAACAAAATAATTGTTAAAAAAAAAAAAGTTACCAAAGCAGTCTTTAAGCCCACAGCTTTCCCCATGGCCATGTTTCTCTCACTATCATCTAGAAATAGCTGACTCAAAGAAAGAAAATAAAAAGGATGTAATGTCAATTCCTGTTTAGAATAGCCATAATAAAGAGCAATTTGAATTACTTCATGAAGCTATTGCTGAATAGCTGAATGAATTAATTGAAACCAAAATATTATAATCGAAACTAAACTTGATGGAATAAATTGTATTCAAATAGCACTGTCCTATTTTATTGTATTTAAACTACATATTGGTACTGCAATTATTGCTTCTTTTGTTAATATACATTTTATTCTGTGCATTGTACTTTTTTTTTTCTCTAAATTTTAATGGGACCTCATAAAAGGAGTTTGGTAACATACCATCCTTTGTGGATCAAAACCAGCAAGGCACACAGCTAACTCAGCTGCCTTAGCAGATGGTTTTAGAACAACTTCTGATGAAGTAGAAATGGCATCTCTTGTTTCCTCAAATAGATGTGGATTCATAGTCTCAAAGCATATTATTTTATCAAAGCAAGCCTCTTGAATGCCAAGTCTGGCTAATGCTCTGGTGACATGCTGCCTATCAGAATTAGTGAACAGCTGAAACAAATCACACAATTATTGGCTTTAGACATATTTGCTCATTAAATGAATTAGATGAAAAGGTTAACATGTTACTATAGAAAAAACAATGACTATGGAATATTGGAAAACATTAATTTTTATAGTTTCTCACATATTATGTTTGAAATACCAAAAGTACCCTTTGTTGCCACTTCATTATTGAAGAAAGATAGGTTGAAGATTAATGGTAGATTGCTCATGTTTTTAATTATATGTTCTTCTATTGTACTCGATAGTTTGTTATATTTGTAGGGATAATTACATTACTGGTATCAGCCATCTAATGCTGGTACCGGTATCAATCACTTAATATTGCTGCTGGTATAAATCACCTAATCTTTGTGCATCTGTATGAAAAAATTCCAAAATTCGGAATTGAGTCTCGACTCTCGACACTTGAACTTACAATTTTTGGTTGTGGGATGCTATCTAGTAGTTGTTCTAGGCGTGGGTCTGATGCAATCCGATCATATGGCAACCGCCCATGCACATAGCTGCAATCAAATGTTGTTTATTAAAAATCCAGTCTAAATAACTTAATTGATTGCTCAATAAATTCTAGCTTCCACTAACCTGTGATACTCATCAGGGTGCACATCATAACCAAGTGCCTAATAACCAACCACAAATGAAAATAATTCCTAATCAGTTAAGTAAATGCAAGAAGATATCTTCTTATCAGACAGTAATTAATTTATTGTATTATGGTCAAGAAATGTACGTACAATTAAGCCAGCCAGTGAGCTCCCATACTTGCGAAAGAGTTCTACCCGAAGAGAGGTAGCTCTCTCTGCTGATATATCGCATTTAATTGCAAGGAACTCTGAAAATTAGTTTAAATAATAGATGATCAAACTACAAGTCAGGAAAAGTAGGGAAGTAATTGTTATTTAATTACTAGGATACTCTTAGTTGAGGTAAGAAAACTACCATCAATATTTTTCTTGGTGGCATGTGAAATACCAGTTTCTGCTGGATACAGTGCGTCATCAAGATCTGTTTCAGTGTTAAAATAAGCAACATTTAATTAAATAAATCCTTCATACTGGTACTGAATAAAATTTGATCAAAGAATTATTTATATTTGAAGGAAAGTAACTTACCAAAAAGAATACAGTCAAACGGAGATTGAAGGCCTTGAAACTGAAGCGCCATTAGTGATAATAACACAGCTTAGAAAGAAAGAAAGAGGAGGAAAAAAGAGCCCTACGTTCACTGTTCAGGCAAAGAGAAAAGTAGAAAACGAGCGAGGGAAATGGGGTCTGATTATGGGGTATATAAAGAGATGGATTGAAAGAGAGAGGAACTTGTCAGTTGTCACGAGGTACACGCTGATATATAATGATATTTGGGGGATCATCCGATCATATTTCCTTTTTGATTTACAACGCGTCTATTTCCTTTGTGTGTTGTGTTGGGTTGAAACTTAAAATCTTGGAAATAGTTGTCTTGCTATTCCCTCTCCAGTTTGAACATTACTGGTTTTCTCCAAGAGTCCACTATTCTGTTTTGCACTGGCAGATCTACGTAGAGGAAATTGGGTTAAAAAATTCCTCCATTTTTCTGGTAATAATATGCATACATGTTGTATCCTTTATGTAATATAAGGAGTCCGGCTAATGTCATAACGTTATAATTTCAGCTTAAGTTATAACGAGTCAGTTTTCGCGATTTCAAAGTCCGAACAGTCGATCTGAACCGCTCAACATGATCTCTATATTAAAATGTGCATGGAGACCAAATTTTATATTTTTTGAAATTTTTTTACTATTTTTTAGATGGATACAAAATAATTGTTTTCAGATAATTCTGGACCATCCAAAATAGTGATTTTGAACCTATTTAAAAAATAGTAAAAAAATTCCAAAAATTATAAAATTTGGTCTCCAAGCACATTTTAATATAGAGATCATGATGAGCGGTTCGGATCGACTGTTCGGACTTTGAAATCGCGAAAACTGACTCGTTATAACTTAGATTGAAATTATAACATTATCATATTAGCCAGACTCGTAATATAAGTATTTTTGTATAAAATTTTATATTTAAACCTTCATAATTATAATTCGTATTTCTAATCTGATCATCGTATTGAAGTTAAATTTTAATTTGATAATTGTATATTGTTAGAAAAAATTGTTCCGGATTTGTATTTTTGTACTGAAAATTAACAATGTTGCATGCTAATATGATATTACAAATAGAGACAAGAGTAAAAAAAAATCAAGAAAAATTCAATTTGAATTGTAAAATACAATCAAGAAAAATTCAATTTGAATTGTAAAATATAAAGAAGAATTCAATTTGAATTTTTCAATGTAAATTTTGTCATTTGATGACGCAATCTAGCTATAAGTTATTAAAAGATTGCGATTAAATCAATAAATTACTGCAATTTTGTCTTGAAAAATACATTTATATCATTAGCAAAGCAAAAGCACGAGATTGAATTTCAGTTTTGGGATAAGGTTTGGTCCAAATGGCTTTAGACCGGACACTGTCCAAAGCCTCTAAAAATCGTACGATTAAAGTCTAAACAATCAATCCGAACCGTTCAACATGATTTTCATATTAAAATGTGCTCAGAGACCAAATTTTATATTTTTTGAAATTTTTTGACTATTTTTTTAGATATGTACAAAATCACTGTTTTTGGACCGTTCAGATACAGTGATATTGTACATATATAAAAAAAATAGTAAACAATTTTCAAAAAATATAAAATTTGGCCTCTGAGCATATTTTAATATGAAAATCATGTTGAGCGGTTCGGATTGACTGTTCGGACTTTAATTTTACAAATTTTAGAGGTTTTGGACGGTGTCCGGTCCAAAGCCATTTGGACCAAATCTATAACCCAACAACGGAGGAATTCTGGTGCTCAACAAAAACGGAGAGGATACGAACCCTTTGAGAAAAAAAGGAAACACGCATGACCTGATGACACGTAACGGATAGGAATAGGGGAATATGATACATTATTATATAAAATAAACTAAAGAGTGACAATGACTATTGATTCCGTGTCAGCAAGCGCTTAACATAAACGTGCTTTTTTTTTTTTTTTTAAATAAACGAATTATTTATAGTGTGGCAGATATTTATTTCTTTAATTTTTGGAAAGAGAACAAAAAACTAATCATTCGATTTATTTTTAAAAATCGAAACATTCAACTATTTAATACTTTCATTATTATTTTTATATGAGTTTGAAACTCATAACCTTCTAAATTAGAAATTATGTGTCTTTATCATTATTACTGAACATTAATTACTTACTCCAAAACAGAATTAAACATACAAGAATGAAATAAGATAGGCTTAACTTTGGTTTAACTATCAGAAACAATCTCAAGCATTGAAAATAAAAACTAAAATATTGTGAAGCTATATTTTAACTGATAATAACCTTCCAAAATAAGCCTCTCTATTTTATTTAACTTTTCACTGAGAAAATCTAGTAGATCTACACTAATTAATAGTGCGATGGCCACAAAAGGATTTTTTTTTATTCTATATTTATCTGAATTAATATAAAAACGGAAGGATAAGGATTACGCGTCAGTCACATTGATTAGATATATGAGGTAGGGTACGTAGTGAACGAAATTGGCTGAATTTTTTTTTTAATCAAAGAACTGGTAGTACAATTCAAAAAAAGTTAGATTTTACTTTTGAGAATTGAGTTTGAATCTTTTCACAGAGAGATGAAACTTATGCTACTGCGCTAAATCTGTTAAATACTTTACACAATTTTTTTTTTTTTTTAAAAGGCATAGCTCATTTCCATTGATATGAAAATATAACTGGAGGTACCAAGAGTAGCATATTCTCTTAAGACACAAAAAACCCTACTAAGCTGGGTAATAACAAAACTTGTAAGCAAAGTTAAAGATGCATAGTAAGCTAAACAGTCAAGTTTGAGATGTTGCTAATTCCCAAAAAAACACCAAAGTAGCTTGACCATAAGCTAAAAGGTTAATCCTGTGTTTTAGATATAAAAGGCTATTGAGGTAGGACTTCATCATGGAAGGGGCAGCACTGAGACCTGGTACAGCACGATCTCCATAGGCATATACTGGTTTAGAGGGATAAGATCTTCTTCCACCGATATTCAATCTTCCACCACCTGCTGCGCTGGCTATTTGATGTCATCTACCCAAAAACACAGAAGAGATTTAATTTGTAATATAAGAGATCTAGCTGATTTGACAGTACATTAATTAAAACATCGATTGTTTCGGTGTTTCCATACGGTCCAACAAACTACACACAATACAACTAAGAACCTTTACACACAAGTTTAAGCAGTCTTTAATTCATATTTAGATAAAAAAAAAAAAAAGTATACAACAAGTGAATTTTAAACAACCCCTTCTATATGCATCCCTTCTTCCTTTCTACCTAAGACACTCTTTTTATTTTTATGAAATATCACATCACACAATCGCCTCCAACTTAAAATAAAAAGAGTATACGATAATCAGAAATGACACACACATGCATGGATTGTTACTAAATATTTGATTTTTGTTCAAATGTATGGTTCATGTCAGTTCATACAAATTAGATCAAAGGAAGAAGGGATGCGGGCCAAGTCAGCATTGAGAATAGAGTGGACTAAAATTTTGAAGTGAGGGACAAAATTATCTAATTATATATAAAATAAAACATATTTTTAATAATTATGTGGTTGGAGAGAAACTAATTGAATACAGAGCAGATAGCGGTAAAATCATATTTATATATATTTTTATTTTTTTATAAATCAAATATTAAATGGATATAGATTCGAATAGATATTTATTAAAAAAATATATAAATATTATTAAGAAATACCAAATTTTATAATGTTATTGGTGAATAACATAAATATTTCATAAGATATATTAAATTAAAGGATATATATCTACTCGGATACAGATAATTAAAATTTAAAATTATTAAAATTTAAAATTATATCATTATGTGTATCTGTATCTAAATAAACATTATTATCCACGTCTAATTTTTGAATACCAAACATATATTATCCGCTCCGCTCCGTTTTCACCTCCATCTGTCTCTGTCGATATGTGTTTCTTAATATGTTTCTGTCTCGATTCAAGTGGGTCAGGATCCTCTAAAGTAACTCATTTTTTAGTTTAAACGTCTGGTGTCCATTCGGGGATAGCTCAGGAGGCTAATATTATTTGAAGAGTCCAGACCCTCTAAGATTCGTGTTAGAATATCTCGGACAGTCTAAATAAAAACTCAAAACTTGGGTTACTTCATGGGATCCGAAATTGGTTCAAGTCGCACAATAAGAAGGTGCGAATATTTATTTTTTAAATACTACCAAATACAAGCAAAATGATTTGACTTGTACTAATTCAAAATGTTACATGTACATATATATTATTAGAATGCATTTATAGCATATATAATATGTGGTAAGTATAAATTTATAAGTTTATGGGTCAATACTTATATATCATTATTAAATTGCACATAAATATATGAAACTTTTTTTACTGTATGAGCTCAAAAAATATGAATCGTCAAAGTTCCTGCATAGGAAGCTTTTACAAAAATTGACCAGATTCATCCTTACGAGTGGTTGTGTGTGTTAGTTGGTCTTTTTTAACTGATTCATGGCTATTTAGTAGTAGTCAAAAAATCATAAAACTCACACATATATGTAATATGTTCCGAACACAATTAGGAGCACAAAAAAGTTTGTTAAATAATTCAAGCATACTAAATATAGTTTTATATATATATATATATTCAATTAGTCGCGCAGAATATTTTTATTGGAAAAATTAATTTTGAAAGTAGATAATTTTATCTTAGGGGATCTGATTCTCTTTCTAGTTGTCACCACTTAACGTGATGTGATTCACCAACAAGAACAAACCGTTCATGGTCTTTTAGCAAAGCAGTAGAGCAATGATTGATCACTCACATAATTCTTGCTTCAACATTAGAGAATCATATTCAATAGAAGTGGATGCATAACGGGGAGTACACGGCAAAGTCATTTTATGAGATACTGGTAAGTGGAAGCCGAACTAAATGTGAGTTTAAATTTATTTGGAAATTAAAGATTCCTCCAACGGTACGTGTTTTTGCTTATTTTTGGTTAAAAGAAAAATTATTAACACAAGATGTCTTGGAGAGTCGAGGGATCATGTGTGACCGGCAATGTGTTCTTTGTCACTCGAATAGTTTTGAAACAGCAGTCCACATATTTTTCCAGTGTGGTTATGCAACAGAATTCTAGTATAGAGTATCATTTTTAATAATTATGTGGGCTTAATTGGAGGGAAAACTAATTGGATACAGAGCCGATAGTAGTAAAATTATATTCATATATGTTTTTATTTGTTATAAATCGAATATTAAATAGATACGGATTTGAATAGATATTTATTAAAAAAAATATAAATATTATTAAGAAATACCAAAATTTATAATGTTATTGGTGAATATCATAAAATTTTAACTCATTCATGGCTATTTAGTAGTAGTCAAAAAATCATAAAACTCACACATATATGTAATATGTTCCGAACACAATTACGAGCACAAAAAAGTTTGTTCACTACATAATATAAATAGCACAAGTAACACATTTGTAAGGACCATTCTTGTAATTTTGCATCGCCTTTCTAATTGGTGCTGAATCGGAGCTGTATTGAGCGTGTGTCTGTATCCGATAAGCACCCAACACGGATAAGGGTTCCACACACACACACACACACACACTGTTAGTGTTGTGATCTAGAAGCCAATCATAGGATGATTGTTTTCTAAGTTTTGTTTATGTAATTGAATGATTATGTTTATCATTTTGTTCCTTGAGTATTTTATTAATTATAGATCATTCAGGTTGAGGACTTGGAATTGTGGAACTCTATACATGTGTTAATAAATACCCTAAAGTGTCCCTAGTCTTGGTAATTAACAAGGGACATTAATTACCGGTATAAGATTAGCATTTGGATTAGATGATGATCATGTTTCGCGAGATCATATGACAAAGAGTTGTCAATCGATCAAATGGATACCTGATGGAGATCAGGGGATTGGACGTGACCAAAGTAAAACATTTAATATGGATTGTGTTTGTGTCATTAATGTTTTATTTGTGTCTGGAATTCTAAGGTATGAGATGATTGTTTTTCTCACATGGGAATATATATTCGTGGATATTATCGAACGTTGTCCGTAACTGGCAATTATACAGATTCTATCTCAGTATGTGTTTCTTATGTGGAGGGATAGTAATTATCAAGAATACCAATGTCCCTCATATAATGAGCGATGATATCACTGGGCCCCTTGATGAAATAATACAAGTATGTGCACATATGATTAAAGAGTTAATTATAATTACTGAATTATTTCGGAATCAAGAAACGAGTAGATTTGCAAGGATGACACACTCCTACTTTGGATCTATTCATGATATCATGAGACATGGAATTGACACGAGGCAATTATTGCTTAGGGATCGTGATTCAAGTATGGTACTTATCATCTCGTGTCATTTGGGTAATTACAATGCATATTGCTAGGTGCCGCTTGTAATTTATGGAATCGAAAAGAGTTTCAGATTCTATTGCCGAATGACATAGATCCCACAGGGTCACACCGATAAGGAATTAATTAGAAATGCTCCTTAATTTATTTGACATGTATGACATGACAAATAAATTGGTTTCTCCACTAAAACATGAGAAATATAATTATTTGGATAATTATATATGATACTACAATTAATTAGATTAATTGTATTTGATTAATTCAAACAAGGAAAGTGAAACTTGGCCCAATAAACAAAGTCTAATGGCTGTTGTTAATTATGGCTCATGTTTATTTAAAGAATTGTTTCCATAATTAAAAGTTAGCCCAAAATAGTTTACCACGTTTTCTGAAAGCTGCTGCGCAATGTTTCTTATTTGGGCCATATATTTCTAGTACGATATCCGTTTTTAGCGTTCTATATCTTTCTGGAAAGGTAATAGAAAAATCTACAACTTTGTATTTCTGGAAGAAAACCAAATTAGAAATATATCATGCTCAAAAACGTGGTAGAACGTGGTGCTAAATTTAGACTACCATGTTCTGGAAACTGCTGCGCATGTTTCGTATTTTGACCATAACACCCTCATACGATGTTTGTTTTGAGCGTACCACATATGGATAGAAAGGTAAAAGAAAGATCTATAACTTTTATTCAGAGAGAAAAATCTAATTCGAATTAGATCGTGGTCAAAAACGTGGTAGAACACGGAGTTAATTTTGGAAACAGAATTTCACATTCCTTATTTGCTATATATGCACTCTCTCTCATTCCTTTTGAGGGCAATTCGTTTTGAGAGTTGAAGTTCTGCCAAAACTCTTTCTCTCTACTGTTTCTCTCTCATGTGTTGAGAACCCACAAACCCTAGAATCAAGATTTTGTTCTCTTGGAGGATAGGGATTAAGGAGCGACCAAATTACTACTCTCTAGCAAGAGGAAAGTTTGGTTTCTAATTAATTTCTTGGTGGATACCGTGGAGGGCTTCTACTTTGGAGTCTCATCTTGGTACAAGGCGTTCAAGGTCACGCACAGATCAACCACCAGGGCGCTGCAAAGCATCAACCACCATTAGCATCGATCAACAAGGAGGTGGAGGCTACAACTCTACATCTCAAGGATCTTCATTTCTTGTTTGGAGACAAGAAACTAAAGGTATGATGCTTATTGATTTGGAAATTGCTTTTGGTTTGATTTTAGTCATACATAATGATCTTTTGGTACTTTTCTTGTCAAAATTTTGAAATTCCGCTACCTTAAGTACCATGAAAACCCAACACACACACGTATGTACGTACATATATATCTCTATTTTTAAAGTTTAAACTTTCGATCCAAGACGTTCAACATGATATCCTTTTGTATATATCTGTGTATGTGTGTGGGTACATATATAGTTCTGGTTAATATCACAACGTTATAATTTCAACCTAAGTTCAAACAAGTTAATTTTTGCGATTTCAATGTCCGAAAATGTAATCTGAACCGCTCAACATGTTATCTATATTAAAATGTGTTTGATGATCAAATTGTATATATTTTTTAGAAATTTTAAGTGCTTTCTTAGATAGGCACAAAATCACAATTTTTAGATAATTGTGGACCATAAAAAATTGTGATTTTGTACCAATTTTAAACAATAGCAAAAAAAAAATCTAAAATTTGATCCACAAACACATTTTAATATGAAAATCATCTTCAAATCGACTATTCGGACTTTAATTAAAAAATTGTGTGAATGTGATGTTGATCATTAAGACAAATCACATGCCAATTTGGCCAATTTGAATATCATTTAGCATCCATCAAATCATTTGACGAAGTAAAGCAAAGTTTTATTAATTAACTTATTCAAATCATTAAATAAAATGATGGATAATTTAACCACTATAATATATATATGTTGCACAATGATGGATATGAGGATATCTTACGGATAATGAAAAGCTAGTATGCTTTGTGTGAAATAATAAAAGAAGTAAGGTGTAAAATTGACTAAAAGAGGGTGCAAATTAATTAAATAGATTCATATGAGTTAAATAATATTTTTAGAAGACCAGCGAGTCATCATGGCAATTATTAACACTATTAGTTCAATTCTCTCTTATTAAATGTTTTTCCTATAGAAATATTCTTTTTTAATTTGTGCTCTGGAAACGAAAGATGAATATATATATATATAGGCGGGACCCGCCAATATAAACCAAGTTCAATTTTTCTGTTTTAAAGATGGATATAGGAGGGACCCGCCACAATAAATTAATGTTGATTCCTGACTTACAGTTATTCATTAATATTTTATATAATATTTTGCTGTTTTTGTGTTCAGGCTAAACCATCCTACCGTGGGGCAGTTTGGTCAGGAGGGTAAACCGTCTTCCAATTGAGCGGTCTGGTCAGTAGAGTAAACCGCTCCTCATTGAGGTAGTCTGGGTACCATTGAATTTTTTTTTTTTAAATTCAGTTATTTTTAATATTTTATATTATTTTTTGGTTATTAAAAAAAAATCCGGATGCTAATGCCTCTCAATTTCAGAAAAATTCACCGCGCAGACGCAAATTTGATTTCATTTCGATCTAACTCGGATTTGCTAAACTACTAATAAAACTGCATATGTCAGAAATTACATATCAGTTAACAAATACATGCATGGCAGTAATTAAAAACAAGTTTTTAACATCCCTACACAAAAAGTCTGTATGCAAACTTGAAAAAAGAAAAAGAAAAAGAGAGAATTTAGTAAATGTTCTGCTGTTTCATTAGGAGTAGGTCCGATGAGCATCAGACCTACTTTTAGGTTCAATTAGCTCTAACACCGTATAATTATTATTAAGATTTGTGAGCACAAAAATTGATACAGATTTTAATGAGTTCGCACGAATGCTGATGCAAATCTGATGGTCATTTCACCCATATAGGTCCGATGGGCATCGGACCTACTCTCAAATCCGTATGGAGACTTACAAAATCTTCGTACCTAGCACGCTGCACACGCGTAAATAATTCCTTTAACAGTATGTGATAACTAGATAAAGCCTTAATTCCTCGGACGTTACTGAAGAAACAGTCACCCAATAAATCAGTTGCTTCTTTTATATCTGCACCACCAAAACTACTAATTACCAGAAGCCTATTTGCAACCGAGATAATTGAGAGCTGGAGATATCCACCAAATTGCAAAATTGAGATATTCTATAAACTTTAACTTCTCGTTATTCTGATTCCACCTCCTCTGCTCAAACGCATGGTTTGAGTTGAATTCCGGACCATACGATCAGAATCGGGAACCACGCTTGTAAAGCACGGGATCCTTTAATGAATCAGACGGTCCCGATCTAACCGCAAAATTTGAGTTAACTCAGAGAAATCGAATTCGGTTATTCTGGTATGCTCTAGAACTCTCGTTCGAGTTCCATCGTCTTATTCATAACCCAAAATCACTCATTCAATTCCGATTAACGATTGTGAAGTCGCATCCTCATGGATCTTCTCAAGCAAGAGCTCAAGCGCAAACGCCAATTCCTCGAATCAGAGTTCTCCGGCCGCAAGGCCCTCCGCCAATCAGAGATCCACCATGTCGAAATCCAGAAACTCCGAGAAAAGATGTTCCAGCAAGCCCAATCCAAGAAATTAACTTCCCCTACACCTACACCTACACCTACCCATTCCCCGCTCCAACCCAATTCCAACTCTCGTACCCAATCTGCAAAAGAGGATCCGACACTGCCACGAGACGAGGTTATTCGTCGATTGAGGATTCTAAAACAACCTGTTACTCTCTTTGGAGAGGATGACATAGCAAGGTTTAAGCGATTACAGTCGGTTATTGAGTCAGGTGCATTAGAAATTGATGCTGAAGAAATCGGTGATGGTCAGACAAATGATTTTCTTAGAGATATATATGAGTTGAGAAAAAGGCAGAAATCTGCTATCAGGAATTCGGGTGAAGGTGTCAATGAGGAGATAAATAAAGGAGTCCCTTTTGAAGATTTGTGCGATGAAGACAAGATTAGTGTGTTCTTTAAAAGGTTTGTTGACAATTACTCCAGGCTTGTTCCTAGTCAGTGTATAATTTGGGTTGGTCTTAGATGCGTGTGTACTAAAAACTTGACTGTTAAGTGTTAATTAGATGCTTGGTTTTGAAATGTGAAGTATAGAGTGCCATATTGTTTCTGTCACCAATGAAAAGTGGTCATTGTAAGAACTAGCATCAAATTCATTGTAAGAATTTGGAGGCTTGACCTTCATCTTTCTTTCAAAAAAAAATGGCCATTGTATATAGTAATGTTACCCTGATCCAATTATATAGAGTAAGATTTTGGTGTGGGAATTTAGCACATGTCATAGCAATTAAGCGTGACATAAAAACGAGTACAGATAGTTTTCCTCTAATTTGATTGAAACTCAAACAACCCTGAAATACATAGAGTTAATTATCAAAGCAAAAGTTGGTGCCTTGTAACTATGGTTCTAATAGGAGAACCATTTTCTGATTTCTAATAAATTATATGTATGTTACTGGATCAGGTTGTTGGATGAATGGGGAAAAGAGGTAGAAGAGATGCCAGAGACCGAGAGGAGGACTGCTAAGGGCAAGTCAGTTGTTGCTACATACAAACAGTGTGCACGGTATTTGGATCCGCTTTTCAAGATGTGCAAGAAAAAGGTATGCTTTTATTTATTGGTTTAATGAAAAAGATGGTTATTACATGTAAATGAAATGGAAAATACTGGCAACTGATATATCTTTTATTATATTCTGTAGGAAGTCCATCTATTTGCAGCTTTCCTAGCTGCCTCCTTTTTGTGTCTGAATTGTAACCCAATAATTGCAATAAGCAGTGAATAAAAATGAGATATGTTTCTTTGATGAATTTGTTTTGCCCATGACTAATAGGTGGGCGACACGATGAGCTTACAACAACCAATATCATGATCAGATTATGTGATGATGTCGGTAAAAAGCAATTATGGTAAATTCCTAATTAACTAATTACACATTGGGAGCATACACTTGAAAGTCTGCCTATCAACATTTACACGGTTTGAAAAAAACATAAGCTTGTCTTTACAGCCTTTTATAGAGTGCTTGATACCCATTTAAGTCTTGCATTTTCATTCCTATGTACAGTCTCTTTCTTCATCTTTTTCCTTTCTATCTCTATATATTTCCATCAATAAAAATAGTGAACTCTTGCAATATCCAGGCTCTGCCTGATGATGTGAGAAGAGCTCTTCTAAAAGTGGTAAACTGTTGCGTGAGACGTGACTACCTGTCAGCCATGGACCACTACATAAGACTTGCAATAGGCAACTCGCCGTGGCCAATTGGTGTTACCATGGTTGGCATCCACGAGCGATCAGCGCGTGAAAAGATATGCACCAATAGTGTGGCCCACATCATGAATGATGAAACAACTCGCAAATATCTACAATCAGTCAAGAGGCTTATGACCTTCTGCCAAAGGAAATATCCGACCAACCCATCAAGATCAGTTGAGTTTAATAGCTTGGCTAATGGCAGTGACCTCCAGGCGCTATTGGCTGAGCAGAGTGCGAGGAAAGAAGGGAGAGAGGAGAGGCTGAGGTTGGTGGAAGCTGTGTAATATCTTGAGATTGTTGGTGGAATATTGGAGTTAATTACTAACAGATTGGTCTCAACATTTCAGATTGTTACGGTGAAATTATTTTAAGAAACTGTACTTGAGGGAATTATAAGTGCTGCATTATATAAATGATGTGATTTGAACTTCTGATTGTATTGTTATGAAGCATTCGGATAATATAATTAGTTGGCTGTTTACTTGGATTAATGGTTCGTCAATTTCGTCTATATGCTAATGTTAGGAAATTATCTTGTTTGCAGCCATTTACATCTCTGTCTCCCTTCCATTCTTTTGCCTAGTTATGTATGATATGTTATCTTTTCAAAGTGAATTAACATATAATTTTTGTTTGGCTAGTTATATATGCTATGACATTTTCTCCTTTGAAGTTCTATAATTTTTGTTCTCTTTTCCTCGCTTGCCTGTTTGGGCTTGTTCTGTAACAATAGGATTTGGTGGTCTTAAAATAATTATAGGTGTAGCAAGCTAAGTTTCAAAGATAGGAAGTCATGTTAGAGAAAAATCATTAAAACAATGTTCTAGGTAGTCATGGTTTTGATAAGTGTTTGATATAAAATCATAGTCAGTAGGTGTTTAGTGTTTTATCATGTAGTTATTTACTAATTTAGTTAGGAAATAATTCAGTAAATTGTTAATCATATATAGACGAAATCTAATTATGCATGACATTTTCTGATTATAATATAGATAAAAATAAAAAAAACGATATATTCAACTTACAACTGCTGGTTGAATTTTTATCATTTTTTAAACTAATTTAATTGAAAAACCTTTGGCTAAATTTTACCACATCTAATTAATTTCAGAGAAAAAAAAACCACAGCGTTTAGCATATGGTACACTCATGATTCATCCAATACTAAAAAAACACAGCATTTTATCATTTTTTTATGATTATTTCTATTTTAATATATTTGTAGATTTTAGGACGCAGGAAATAATATTTTGTTCAAGCAATATGGTTCCTATTTATATTTTTTTTTTTTATCTGTTTATTATCGACTAGAAACTATATATATGTTGCCTATGGTTTAATAGTAGTAGCGTAGCTCATAAAAAAATTCCATTTGTTTTCCTTATATTAGCTTGAAGTCCTAAAATGTTAAAAAAATGTAACTATTTATAATTTATTAGATTCGAATTGAACTGGTTTGATTTGTTTCAGAACGAATTTTAATTGAACGAGTTAATTGTAATTTGTTTTTTGAATCAAAGTCAATCGAATCACGGACTACAAATTTTTTTTGGCAGCCCTACATTTATTAGATGTTGATTAATGAGTACACGAAACAAAATTTAAGAAAAAAAATATTGCCGGCCACTTGATAATTATCTGAATAGTGAATTTAAACAAAACATGTTTCGCTACCAATATAAAATTTCCCTATTTGCTAGTTCATGTTCCGAATATAGTGATAATTTTCTGGTTGCATAATGTATTGGCAGTTAATTCTGCAACCAAAATTTTCAGTTTTATTGAACAATATAATTTGTTGAATATACAATTAATATACGATAGTTTCTATCGGATACGGATCAACATAGTGATAAAACCATATTCATATTCGTTTTTATTTTTCGGATACAAATACATATACGGATATAGTTCGAATTTTTATTTCGGATATTATAACAAAATTAACATATTATATAAGAATGGAAGATAAGGTTACTGCAAAGAAATAATTGAAGAGCTTGATTGCTAAATAATATTTGCTTTCGTTTATTAGCATTTTTTAAAATTTATTATGAATTTTGAAACCTAAAATTTATCTTAAAAAAAGAAATAAAAATTTAAGATGTTGTTTGAATGACAATGGGAAATCCCTCACTCGCAGATGACCATACAGATTCCATCTTTTTCTTCTTTTCTCTGTATTTTTATTTTTTTATTAAGGTGGACCCCATCTCAATTAAACCCTCTCTTTTTCTTCTCTCTGTTTCACTTACAGCCGGACCCCACCTATCATTGTCCTCCCCTCCCTTCCTCTTATCTTTTCTAGAGAAAGTGAACGCCGAACCTATCTCTTCTCTTTCTCCTATTGTCACATTGCACAAGTCCGTCCCTATGCCGAGCGACGAAATTGTCGCCACTGCTCCCACGCCCTGTCCTCTCTGCCACTTACGCCATCCGTTTTCTCTTCCTCTTTCTCTCCCGAGTGATAAAAATTCAAAAATTCGGATATCCAAAAAATATATATATACAGATGCAGATAATTATTCAAATCTGTATCCGTATCCGCTGCCAAATATGGATCCGGATACGGACGGATAATATCCAACCCTTTTTCACCCCTAGGTACCTTCAATACTCATGCAGATTCTAATCGGACAGTGCGGATCAAAATAAAAATATTATGTTAGCTTAAGTGCTATGATTGGGGATCCGTATCGGGATTTTTTTACAAAGTGTCATTCTTTTTCAAAACATAGAACAAAATATCCTCCTTCCAAATTTCTTAACAAAATGTCCTTGTGGACCCCACTTATTCTCTCTCTTCCCATCCCTCTCACTCATTTTTATTTACTCTCATTTATTATTTACTTAAGTTAAATATAAAATTGTGATTTCAATCTCGTTTTGAATCATTTTTTACTTTTTGTGTGTATAAATGATTTAGAATAAAAAAAATTAAAGTGTCAAATTTTATTTGTTTGAATCAGAAAGTATAATATTAGCATAAATGTAGAATATTTCCAAAATATGAATCTTTAAAAAAATATTATATTATAAGACATGGTATTAACTTATTTAATAAAAAAAATATAATATATAGATGTTTTTAATATACGCATTTATATAGTTTATTATATATAAATTTTATATTTTTAGTTTCATAACAATAAGGAATTTTATTACATCATATGTTAAGAACAATTTTGTAACGTGCTTATACTTCAATAAAAATATACTAATTATATATTTGATATAATCTTAAGTGCAAGAAATATTAAATTTGATTACTATAGCAATAAGTAATGTAGATTGTTTGAGATACATTTTTTACACTTTCAAAGTGCATATATATATGGTCTGATTAATTACTAGATTCAGCAAAGTTTAATTTTCAATTTTTCACCATAATATATTCATTGACGAGTCGTATTACTTGTATTGTAATTGATTCAAAGCTGATGGCATTATTTATTTCTTAATTTCTTAAGATTATATCTTATACATAATTACAATATTTTTTTATTGAAGCATAAATATCTCACTAAATTGTTCTTAACATATGATGAGGTAAAATTATTGTAATTGTGAAATTTATACCAAATAAACTAGATAAAATGGATATGTTAAAATTATTATATGCTATAAAAGAGTTTATAGAATAAGTTAATACCATGTTTTGTAATAATTTTTAAAAAGACCAATATGTTGAAAATATTATATATACACTAAGGGTGCGTTTGGATGGGTAAAGAATAACTACTATTCCGGATTAGCACTATTTCGAACTACTATCCGGCGTTTGGGCATATTTGGATTAGCGAATAGTCACTATTCTTTATTTGTCTTTTATGGGATAACCCACTATTCTACTATTCATACAAAATGTTGGAATATCTACTATCCTAAAATTGAGGATAGCTCTATCCTTACTATTATTCTTGATTCATCCAAACGCACCATAATACTATACTTTCTGATTTTAACAAATAAAATTTAACACTTAATTTTTTATTCTAAATTATTTATATACATAAAAAAATAAAAATAATCAAAATATAGATGAGAGATCACAATTATATATTTTACTTCAGCAAAGAATAAATGAGAGTAAATAGGGAGGAGTGAGAGGGAGGGAAACAGAGAGAAGAAGTGGGATCCACAAAGGTATTTTGTTAAGAATTTTGAAAGGATAATATTTTGTTCTATATTTTGAAAAAAAAAAAAGCACTTTGTAAAAATTTTCATCCGTATCGGCTCTATAGTAAAGATGGGTCTCATTTTACGGTTTGAGATTTGGAGGACATAGGGCAGTATTGTTGGGCTTTGAGATTCATGTCAAGTAAAAAAGAATGATCCAGATTTACTAAGGTTTTGTTCGGATGCTTTTTTTGCTGTGAGAATAAAAATAGAAATTGAACTTAATTTTTTTTTTTTTTCACGAGCAAAATAAGCTCGCCGAACAGAGCTTAATGGTAAAGATTTTCTTGTGCAGTATTTAGAAAGGATGTGATCGGGTGAATTGGGTCCCAACCATCCACACAAACCAACGAACAGTCCAAACTCCAAACAGTCCGAATTAATTTCTTTGACACGATCGTGATCGAGTGATCTCTATACATTCGACCCAATCTCGGCCACTTCCCCAAATCCTATGGCGTGCTGTTGCAAAGAGGATGAACAAGAAAACACCGATCTCTTTGCACCGCTCTCTTGCCCCGACGCTTCCCCGCCATCTCCACCTTCCCTTATCCTCTCTCCCATGAACTCCAACTTCAAGGCGCTCTCCTCAGCCGACCTTCTCCAGTCAATTCTCGAGCGCCTCCCGCCTCGCGATCTGGCCCGATCCACTTGCGTCTGTCGGCTCTGGCGCGCCGTCGCCTCCGATCGGGCCATGCTCGAGCGGGCCTTCGCCGGCCCGTGGGGAGTCAAACGGATCGTCGGGATGCCTTCCTCTACTGCCTTCTGGCGATACTCTTCCCTCACTCGATTCGCTATCTCGCATCGTCTTGTCAGAGGGGATACTGTTGCTGGACTCGCTCTCAAGTACTCCGTTCAGGTACTCAATTTGATCAAGTCATTGAAATATTTTTTTTTTCTTCTTATTTGGGGGAAGGGGGATTTTATTGCTTTCTCATCAATGCTGTCAGTCTCAAATTATCACCTAAACGTTTTATTTATATATTTGAGAAGTGGGGGTTTCTGTACCTCAATATTTTGTTTGTTCAGTGGTGTAATATGCTATACAACAAACATGGACAATCGATTGGAGTAAGCCGCTGGAGTTGAAGAGGAATTAGTATTATGGATTTTAATAGCTCAGGATTTCATTTGAAGAGTTTGGTAACATCATTACTTGTGATTTGTTGATGTGTTAATCAATGAAAGTTACTGAGATTACTGAACAATAAAATGTTCAAGAAATATATGTTTCTTTAAACTACCAATAAGATGCTCATGGCATTTTTTCAGGTAATTGACATAAAACGACTAAACAACATGATGAGTGACCACGGCATCTACTCTCGGGAGCGTCTCTTAATTCCCATTACCAAACCAGAACTCCTTTTAGGTGCTACATGTTACATTGAGCTGGATGAGCATGCAAGACGGGAAGTAGCAGTTCTGTACTTAGATGGGGGTCCCAGCGATGCATCTGACTGTCAAGTTGGCAATAGCATGTCGGATATGGAAAGGAGAAAGAAAAAGATACTTGATTCGGTAAGACGTAGTTTACATGTTGATGATGGGACAGCTGAGTATTATTTATCGGCTGCCAATGGGGATCCTAGGGCGGCCATGATGCAGTACTCTGAGGATCTTAGGTGGGAACAACAAAGCCCTCACATGTGAATATATTTATTTGGTTGGTACCAGTATTTGCACCAGTACCAGTCCCAGTACCAGTACCAGTACCAAAAGCATACCACTATTGCACAGTATCTGGTGCTTGGTACTGGTATGAACTGGCTTGTCCATCTAATTAATTCACGTGTTTAATTAGCACATGGAACTACTTGTAGCACTGTACAAAAGGAACGAGGGATGGTATTAAAATTGGTTATGCAAGTGAAGCAGAACAAGCTATTCTTTACCTGGATTCACATAGTTTCTGTCATAACCTCATTCGTATCATTCTATCAGAGGTCGTTTGTGTATGTATATTTAGATTGGTATTAAGGTGTTCTGTACATTTTGTCTATATTGAAGTTCAATGTTACATGTGTTAGCTTTGGTGCTTCATTTGTGTTTTATGTTCTGGTAAGATTAGAAATTTATCTTGATTTGCAGCTATCCAGTTTTTTTAAAAAGTTTCAGGGTACTGACTTTGTTTACTTTGTTTGTCTTCTACATGTATTCTTATGGTTACTCTGGAAAACCTTCAAGCAATTTGTTTCCTTGTTTCTTTTGATTTGGTAAAATTTAATTTCTAAGATATTGTGCTGTAGTTAGTTCCCATGTTGTATCTGTGTGTTCTGTTGTTATGTTTTCTCAAAAATAAGTAGTGCTGTTAATTTAAGACGATTTATATATGAATAGCATTTGTAATTGCTATTTGTGGTCACACCCACCATGTACTGCTGCAGCTTACGAGGAACTGATCTATATTATGACTATGGAGCTATATAGCCTGATCTCTTATGGTTAGTATAATGCTGAGCTTAATTGTTCTGTTTTTGTGTATTAGAAGATATATATACTTGTTCCTGCTGATTTCTTGTGATAGCATGATGCTAAGATTAATTGTTTATGTTGCCAAGACAACATTACAACTCCAGATTTTTTTTTTTTTTTTTTTTAAAGTCAATTGAAGATCCCCCCCTCTTTTTTTTTGTTGTCGGGTGGCAAATATCACATAATCATTTATTGAAACAAGAAAGGTTACAATTGGCTGAGTTTAGAACACCTGTTCTTAATTACCAATTGCCTGTTTTTTTTTTTTTTGGTCTTCTGTAAACATTCAATCTCTATCGTTTGTCCATAGAAAATGATTTAGCGATGAATTATAGTTAAAGGGCAAAATTATTACTGTGCATTATCCCAAATCAATTGTTCTGGGAAAAAAAGAGGAAAAGATAGATTTTCAATCTATGCAAAATTTAATCTTTTTATTACATCACACTCTGATTTTATAGTTTATACTGGTTTAATTTAGCTACTGCGTCACCTCATTATTAGCTCCCCAAAGTAATAAATGATAAAATCTCTAACCAAAGATGGGACAGTAGCACAGTTAGGAAAAAAAAATATATATCTTAAGGGTGATTTCACGTATACCCCTCAAAAACTTCAAAATTACGTATTTCCTCCTTTAAAGTTTGAAATTACATATTCCCCCCTCCAAACTTTAAAAACTCACAAATTACCCATTTTATTGTCTTTTATAATAAAATTCATTCTAAATTTATAAAATACCCATTTTGTCATTTATTAAAAGTATATAAATCTTATTATACTCAAATTTGAATATAAACGGTTCTTCTACCGTCTGAATTGCTATTAGATTTGTGCACACAAGATCAGCACGAATCTTGATGCATAAACGCATGCATATTGAAGCAACATGCACAAATCTTAATGCGATACACGTTAATCAAAATTGCTTTAAGATTCGTGGGTGTTAGATTAGCACAAGTATTAAAGCGACGCGCACAAATCTTAATGCGATGCACACGGATCGGACGGTAGAAAAATCATTTAGATTCAAATAATTTGAGTCTCATGAGATTTATATATTTTTAATACAGTATAAAATGGGTATTTTATAAATTTAGAATGAGTTTTAATATAAAAGACAATAAAATGGATAAATTTGTGAGTTTTTGAAGTTTAGAGGGGAAAATATGTAATTTCAAACTTTAGAGGGGGAAATACGTAATTTTGAAGTTTTTGAGGGTTATACGTGAAATTCCCCCAATATCTTAATATTATGGCTATCCAAAGATGCGAGAGTTCAATCTCCATTTAGACTTTGCAGCCTCTGATATATAAAAAAATAATAATAATAATCTCTAACCAGCGTATTACTACCTACTGGGCCTTGAGAGGCCCAACACGCCATAAAAAAAAAAATACTTGGATAAATCGTTCATTATTCCTACTGTCATACGAACGCGTATCCTCTGCATTAACTCAAAAGAGAATCTTTTGAGTTAATGAAAACCAACCATCCGATCTTCTTTACGATTCGTGCAGAATAGATTCGCACTAATATTGAAAGTCCCTCGTTTAAAATCAGACGGTCGGATTTACTCTTTTTAAAATCAGACGGCCGAGATGCATTAACTCAAAAGATTCCTTTTTGAGTTAATGCAGAGGATACGTGTTCCTGTCATACGGTCAATTTCTCACTAAATGCTAACATTCGATTACGACCTAAGAAAACAAAATTTCTGACAACTGGAGATGGAAACACAATATGATATGTAAGACTTACTAAGTGTATTTAATGTCCAATGCTTGGGTTGAGGGTAATCCTTGTACATTGTGCTATATAAAATGATTTTTTTTAGTTTTTTATTTTTTTTTTTGTTTAAAGTCAGTAGACAATTTCATTTATTTAAAAAGTACAAAGTAGTTGTTACATAAAATTAGACAATAAGTGTTCGAAAAATATACAATTGTAAACAAACTAAACAACGCACAAAGGTATATGCATCATGTGGACACAAATTTGGTCATCCTTGCTTGATGAAAATGATAAGAGCCTACCGATTGTTTTCTCTGTGCACAAAGTTTGTCATGCCAGACTGGGAACTGAATCAAATCGGACCGGAAACTGAATCAACCAGACCGGGATAGACACCACTCAGAAGTCCCAATGAAGGCATTGAATCAAACCTGACTAGGAACTAAATCAATCAGACATGAACAATTACCACTCAAAGGTCCCAATAGAGAGCCGTCAGTGTGAGAGCCAAAAAGAAAGAAGGGAGAAGAGGCGGAGGAGCAAGAGAGCACAGAAAAAACATCAATACAAACCAAAACATACAACAACATATAAAGTAGGTAACTATAAGTATATCTCGTTCCACTCACTCTTCCATTGCCAAAGAAGAGAAAAAGAGTTTGAGAGGAGAAAACAAAAAGCAAACCAATAAAAACCCAGTAGGCCGAAAGAAAGTACAATAACCGGATCCACTAGGCGGAAGTACTGAGAAACAGTGGCAAGATCCGCTAGAAGAAAGAAGAAAGCGCATGCTCGAACGAGACAAAGCAACAAGCAATGACCAAGTTTATTAGGTGGAAGCACCAAAAAGCTAGCCGAATCCATCAAGCAGAAGTACCTCGCGCTAGGAAAGAGCTGATTGTTTAGAACGACCAGGCAAATCCTTGGCTTTTTCTTTTTCTTTCTTTGCACCTGGAGTTTCGCCAGGGCTTTCGCTTCTGTCGCACCGCTTTTAAGCTGAGATAGGCAAATTTTATTTATTTATTAAGGAAGTATCGTTCGAAATTACATAACTTAAGTTGTGCTTGTTCATTTATTCTTTTGTCGGTGTTAAAAAACTTTGTGTGCATTTAATAAGTGAAGAATTAAGTAATTTAAGATTATTTGTTTGAGATAGAAAGATGGAAATCTAGTCTACTAACTTCAATTTAATTATCCGTAAAGATTCTCTATCTGAATTTTAAACCACAACTTTTTACAAGGCTGATGTTGCCCCTTGTTATTAGATCAAATACTAGCCTTCATATTCCATTAATAGTAATTGTCTGACACTTATACGCTCAAAACAATGCACTAAACAGTTGACATTTTATTGATTAACAATCTGATTATTTCGATAGAAACGATTTATTCAAGTTAGTCCTATATATATATATTGGTTTCTAAAAAATATTAATTACTTGTATTGTTTATTTGGTTGCTAATGATTATCTCAAAATACAATTATATAAGCCAATGATCTGTTCAATTAGCCAACGATTTTATAAATCTTTAAAATGGCTCTACTCCCTGGAATTTGCCACTGGTGACTGTTTATCTAAACAAATTGTTCCAGGATTTGCTCGATTTCTTCCAACAATCATTTCACAAAATTCTTACATAACGGCCAGTATTATATTATGGGTTTTGCATAAATTATTGTAAAGCTTTAATTAACCGTTCAAGTCAATTTACACCGTTGATTGTCAAAATGAACTACCCATTGAAGCAATTTTTATAATTGTGGTAACGTTTGATTGTCAAAATGAACTAATCCTTTCAAAATTAACTCTTTCATACAGCATGGCTATTTCATATGCCTTTTCTTAGTTCTTGAACTTAGCCAAATCTTTCATTCTAGCTTTAAATTCATGATTTCAGATCATCGTCGGATTTACTGTTCATTTTAATTAGGAGAAAATTGGTTATTTGCCACTCTAAAACCTTCAAATCTGAAAAATACCATCACAAAACTATAAATCTGAAAAATACCACTCTAAACTAAGTTAGTTCTTAAATTTGTCACAAATACACAATTTTTATACTTTTTTTTATTAAAAAATTAACTAAAAAAATACAGTTTTGAGATACGTATTTATGTATTTCCTTATATACCCTTCAGGTTCCTCATTATACGTATCTCAAAACTATATTTTTCAGTTAAATTTTAATAAAAAAAAGTATAAAAATTGTGTATTTGTGGCAAATTTAAGAATTAACTAAGTTTAGAGTGACATTTTTCAAATTTATAGTTTCGTGATGGCATTTTTTAGATTTGAAAGTTTTGGAGTGGCAAATAACTAATTTTCCCTTTAATTAGTGGATTCAGACAGTTCTTTTAACCTAACATGAATCTTAAAGGGAACCTATACAATCTAAATAGGCACCGGGTTGAGTTTGATCTGACTGAGAGCAAATCTAAAATTTTAAAGAGAACCCTCTAAAATATAAATAGATACCGAATTGAGTTTGACCGACCCGGTTAAAAGTAAATATAGACCGTAAAGTAGTGGATCCCACTTTACGATACCAGAGGAGATACTGGTTCTAAATTCACCTCACCAGCCAGCGGCCAATGCATTTCCATGCAGTGTGTGCCCTTTTGAGTGTTAGATTTTGCAGAAGTTTATTGAGAGATTAATTGTAAGAGACAATCGATTTTTAAGTTGTAATATTTTTAAAAAAGAGAAAGTAACACAGTTAGTTAGAAAAAAAATTCTAAAATTGTTAGTTAGTCAAAAGTCGAGAATTTGATTTCTCTCACAACTTTACAACTTCTACAAAAGATTTTCAAAAAAAAGTTGTAACATTTTTTTTAGGAAATAAATCGGAGACACAAGAGAAGCCAAATTTGTCATATACATTGTGTTATTTATTTTTATCTTTTTTATTTTTTTGTTTTTTGTGAACTTATTTTGCATCAAGACTTGTATATATGTCGTGTTGTTTTTTTAGTTCTGCTTTATGTTGTTACTTAAGTAAAAAAAAAAATCGATTAAGACAATCATGAACTCTCTCTAAATTTTGTAAAGACAACAAATACTACATCATTAATTTTGTTATTATCATATATTAAAAATTTAAGTAATTCAATATATACATTGTTTAACTTCAATTATCAAACAACAGAGTTTGGAAAAAAAAAATAACAAATCTTTTTCAGGGTTGGTACTTGTTAAAACCATTGACTTGACTCGAAGTCTATTCTAATAAAAATCTTAATTAGTTGACTCAAGGGTCAATGGAGCTAATCTCAGCCATACATTATTTTTCTCTCCTCTCTTCTGACGTGTGAGTCTTTAGTAAGCCGCCAGGTTATCGGGGCCCACCAATAAGGCAGCCGCCAGCTAATTCTCCGTGATTAAATTATAAAAAATTACTAAAATATGTGACTCTGAAACCGTAAAATGAGACCCATCTTTACTATAGAGAGGATACGGATCCCCAATCATAGCACTTAAGCTAACAAAATATTTCTGTTTTGATCTGCACTGTCCGATCAGAATCCGCACGAGTATTGAAGGTACGGTAATAGGGGTGAAAAAAATCGGATATTATCCATCTGTATCTGAATCTGTATTCGAACTTTTGGGATTCGGATAGTCGGGTACGGATAATTTGCGGATATAGATACGAATACGGGTATGATTTATCCGATCTTTACTATAGAGAGGATATGAATCCCCAGTCATAGCACTTAAGACCATTGAATTTTGTACCTATCTTAATAAATAGTAAAAAAATTCAAAAAAATATAAAATTTGATCCAGAAGCATATTTTATTTAGATAATCATGTTGAACAGTTTGGATCGACAATTTGGACTTTGAAAATAAAAAAAGCCATTGTTGTAACTCAAATTTGTTGTAATTTGAACTTTGAAAATGAAAAAAATCGTTGTTATAACTTTATTGTAACTCAAATTTATTATAACTTGATCCCTCCTCTCTCTCTCTCTCTCTCTCTATATATATATACTAATGTTGTGTCCGTGCGTTGCAACTGGGCATATTATAAGATTGAATAGAATATGAAGCTTTTTGTTTGACATTCACACAAAATTAAGAAAAAAATATATTTAAATTAATATTAAAGACAAATAAAAAAATGAAAATTCAAATAATAAATAACAATAAAACAAACAACAACAAATGAAAATAACAGATCAAATATAACATGAATTTTTTTTCTTCAATTATAAATATAATTGCTGGTGTAATCATGTTCGATGTAGTTCAACATTTATGGAAATTAACAAACAAAATATGAAAATTAGATTATAAAAATATATAATGAAATAATAAAATTAGAAATGTTAAATTAATATGATTCATAAAATTATTTCTAACTGTTCTAAAATTTAATCAATTTGAAGTTGTGAAATTATATAATTTCTTATTCCAATCTATGTAGAATGAGCAACTTTATTATGTAAGAATTATTTAAATATAAAAATTTTGTAGGCATGAATTTTCTTTCCATAATTGATAGCAGAAATTAATTAGAAATAAAATAAGAAAGTTTTTATAGCAATTTCTATCAGAGATAGCTTTAAGGAGAAATAAGGAAACAAATCGCTATAATTCATTCAATTTTAATTGTGACAAATTATATAGCAATATGTGTCGCGAATATGTTTTTAACTAAAGTTAGACTTCCACACATAAAATAGATGCATTTAATCAAAAGATAACAAATTATGAGATTGAAGGACTGATATTAAATCTAAAAATTTATCCTTCAATCTCAGCCGTTGACGAATCAGGACAACTACGTGCATTATATAAGAATGAAGATATATTTACTCTATCATATTGGTCAATACACAAAAATAACGCTACTAATACATTTACCCCTCGTTCAATCATGCAATGACACCGCAAGTAAACTGCTGATTTTCACACCAGTGTGCCCACGTAGCTATTTTTGTCGGCATCTCGAACAGTGTAAAAACTGTGCTGATTTACGCAGAGGAAATCGCATCCTCTACGGAGTTTTTACCTGCGGAGCTGTGTGGTTCTTTTAATATGTTCCGTTTATTTTTTATCGGACGGACCAAATAAGATTTTAGCACGAATTTTAAAGCAAAATTAATACTGCTCCCTCCATCATCCAAACACTCACCGGTTGAGATTAAATCTGAACCGTTCGATCAGCTCCGCAGGGAGGAAACTCTACAGAGGATACTGGTCCTTACGTAGAGACCCTAAAAATAAGTTCCATATTGGATATGTTTTACGAGTCCTAAGTTCACAAGACTGTGTGAGTGTGTGTGAACTCAACTTTAAAATTTATTACATTAACTTTAAATAGCGAATTCAAATTATTAAAATTCTTACAAGTGATAAGTCTACATGTAAAAATTTTAAATTTTTGAATTAATTTTATTTAAAGTCAAGTGGTCAAAATAAAAAGATTTATAAATTAATTTTAATTCATTCATTTTTAGACACCTTTTGACCAATTGACTCAATAAAAAATTAATTTAAAATTTTAAAGTTTTCGCATGTAGATGCATCACTCGTTGGATAGAAAGATTTCAACAGTTTGAATTCATCGTTTGAAATCAATTTGATAAATTTTAGAGTTGAGTTCACAAAGAATCTTAGTGAACTTAGGAACACCCTAGTTGTATTCATGTTTTACTACTGCGTTGGTTAATGTATGTTTTATTTTGGGGATTCGACTTGAAAAATATATTAAATTTTGTTGATTTAAAACATATGGAAATAATACATAATTTCTTATGCTTCGATGTTTGATCACACGATCCAGAAAAAATAATAGAATTTATGCTCATTGCATGAATATTTCATTATTTTCGAATGTGATAAATTTATATAGTTATGCTAGTGTGCCACCGTTAGCATATTGACCGCAATGCAAACGGATCAAAATTTACTAATATTAGAATTATTACAATTTTAAAGATTTTTTTTGTAAAGTAACCATATTTAATATGCAAATATTAATATTTTTAATATGCAAATATTAATATTTTTAATATGCAAATATTAATATTTTTAATTATTTTAATATCATGTTTCAAAATCATTAAAAGAGTAAAAAAAATTCTAAAAATGATAACACTTGATATGCTACAAGATAGATTTTGATATGTAAATTTTATTGAGCCATTTAACATGTAAAAAGAAAATTTAAATCAATTTGATATGAATGATTAAATAAATGGGTCAAAACATCATGAGTCTTGACAAGTGTTGTAAATGAGTTAACTCGGGTCGAGCTAGAACTTAGCTCAGCTCGTTAATTATGGACCGAGTCTGAACTGAGCAAGCTGGATTTAGGACTTCCGAGCTAAAACCTCAGCTCAAACTCGTGACGAGCTAGTTCGAGCTAACTTGCGAGATGAGAAGCTGGCTCACTAGGTTTGGCTAGATCTTGTTTTAAGAAGAAAATAAATTTTACAAACATTTTTGGACCGAGTTGGACTGAGCTGAATCGAGCTGGACGGAGCTCAACAGTATAAAATGCACACAAATTCATACAAATTCACAAATTGATGGATGCCTAGCCGAGCTGGCGAGCAAGCTAGGCCCTAGCTCAAACTCCTTAATTATGGACTGAGCTGTCTCGTTAACAGCTCCGTCTAGTAACGAGCGAGCTGTTAGCAAGCGAGCCAGATGCGAATCACGATCGAGCCACAAACTACGAGCTTTTTTGCCACCTTAACATCATATATACATTTTTTCCCCCTCTCTTGTTGTTGATGAAACTACCATCTAAAACAATAAAGTTTATATGAAGGATGTTTGTACATATTCAAAGACATATAACATCGAGTAACATAATACTAGAATATATACAAACTTAATATAGTACTGTTGCAACAATTTAACAATTAAATTAATGCCCTTTAATGTTATATTTAATGTATTTTTGGTTCTGCAGTCTAAACATGTGGAATCAATGTTTTTGATTTCACAAGTTTAGACTGTGTACGTGTTAAAATATATATATTTTTAAAACTGGTTACATGATTTTCTTTTTTCAAAGACGGTAAAAATAAAAATTCCGACTGCTTTAGGCGACACCTGTTTTTCTCCGAACATTTTTTCTGAGATTTAAATGACAAAGTAATCCTTAGTGTTGAACTTCTTGTACATATGTGAAAAGGGACGAGCTTGGGTCCGATGTCCATCGAACTTAATCTGAGTCTGATGGATTCCATAACTGTTCGATCTGCTTCAAGATTGTGCGCACTTAATTGAAGCGAACTCATACGGATATTAAATTTATACGCACATAAAGCAGATGGGACGGTAATGGAACCCATCAAATCTAATTTGAGTCCGATAGACATCATACCTAAGCTGCTCCCCCATGTGAAAACATATGTATTGCTTCATATATTAATTAATGGTCTTGTATCTTGCTACTTGAATCTTGAGTAAACGCGTGTAGAAAAGTTGTTATTTTTAACAACAGCAGTGCAGTTATGTTCGTTCAAATCAGGTCACCTTAGAACAGTAACTGTTCAAATTGGATCCCTGATTTGGGTTTTTTTTTTACCCTTTGATGTCACAATTAGATGCCCTTTGTTGTTATACTTTTTTTTTAATACCTTTCGTGCCAATTTGGTTGCTTTGTAATGGCAAGTTGTAAGCATCTAATTGAGCACTCTATCTAGATAATCTTAAACAGATCAGACAGCATAATATCACATGATCCCAACAACATAAATCATATGAAAGTTTCGAGGCAAACCTTTCTCAGGTCATTTTTGAGCCGTCAGATCTAATTTGAAGGCCTCGATCGAGTAGAGATCGACTTTCTAATTTTTTTATTTTTGAGGGAAAAGCCCGTAGGCTAGTTATTTACCAGGCTAGCCTGAGTAATAGAATAATATCCTAACCATCTGAAAAGTAACAACACTTGAACGTGATTTTTTTTAGGATTATGTATGGCAGTACTGTTGTACAATGGTCCATGGATCAAATTGGTTTTTATAATTTGATGTTACAATTAGCAGTACTGTCCTTATTTAATTATTTTTTAATACCTTTGATGTCACAATTAGATGCCTTTTGTTGTTATATTTTTTTTAGAACCCAGATAATTGTCCCCGCACCACCATCCTCTTTATATTCCCCCACTAAAAGACAAAAAATTAGTTACCAACAATTTGATGGTTTAAATTTCCTACAGTATTTAACTTCAGTCTTTAGTGTATTTATTATACATCGATCTAGTATTTAACTTCGTTCATTATAGTATTAACCATCGACGTCCAACAGCGAAAAATGTTGTCACCGCACCACTATCCCCCCATTTCCCCCCACTAAAAGACAAAAAAATTAGTTACCAATAATTTGATGGTTTAAATTTTCTGCAGTATTTAACTTTAGTCTTTAGTATATTTACCATGCATTAATCTAGTATTTAACTTCGTTCATTGTAGTATTAACCATCGGCGTCCAACATCGACAAATATTGTCTCCGCACCACCATCCCTCCATATCCCCCACTAAAAGACAAAAAAAAATTAGGTTTCGACATTTGATGGTTTAAATTTTCTGCAGTATTTAACTTCAATCTTTAGTGTATTTATAGTGCATCGAACAAGTATTTAACTCTATTCATTGGAGTATTAACCGTCTGTCCAACAGCGACACAATCTCTGTCCCCGTAAAAATGAAAATATCTGTCTCCGCACATCCCTGCACTAAAAGACAAAAAAAATTAGATTCCGATATTTAATGGTTTAAATTTCCTGTAGTATTTAACTTCAATCTCTAGCGTATTAATAGTGCATCGAACAAGTATTTAACTCTATTCATTGGAGTATTAACCGTCCGCGTTCAACAGTGGCACATTCTTTGACCCCGTAAAAAATAACAAAATAATTTGGTATCGTCCCCACGTCCCCGCATATCAGTATTTAACTTTAAAAATATTAGTTTTTAACATTATGAACGTTAGTATTTATCTTTAAAGTCAATAGTATTAATCTCTAAAATTAATACTTTTAGAGACAAAAAATACAACTTTCCTTACGAAAGAGACAAAAAATACAACTTAAATACCCCAGTTAAAGTATCAATGTAGTATTTATTCAGACTAAAGAAAGAAATCAAATTTAATTAAGACAATTAATTAATGTGGGAAAGGATGCTAATTATGGTAGTTAATTAATATGGAGAAAGTGCGGAGATGAAAATAAAATGAGGGGAGGATGTTAATTAAGATAGTTAATTAATGTGGCGAGGATGGGAGATGGTGGGGGATGGAAATGAGGAGATGGAAATAATAATAATTAATTTTTAATACCTTTCATGCCAATTTTTGGTTGCTTTGTAATGGTAAGTTGTAAGCATCTAATTGAAGAGTTTGCACTCTATCTAGATAATCTTAAACAGATATTTGTGAAAGATTGTTATGCGGGTGGAATGCTCTTAAGTTAGTCAGTTCATGAGAAAGTGAAAATCATTCTCTTTTAAGCTTTAATTTTAATTAGGATGTCAATGATTACGGTATGTTAGTTAAGTTTTAATATCATTATGTGTATCTTATTTGTACTCGTTAAATTCATGGATAACAAACGATTAAGAAATAACATATAAATTATCGATAAATTGCCAGTTTATATAATCTAACTCAAAAAATATTCGAAATATGGCTACCTCATGCTAAGCTCTTCCTATCGTGACACAGCACGGCACGGCATATGTAATTAGGACCGTTAAATCTTGATCAAATAGTGAATCTTGAATAAACTAATCTAAATTATGAAAAAAAAAAGTTAAATGTGAGAAACGTGACTAGTTAAGTTTGGACACGGCACGTGAACGGTCACGGCACGGGAGTTACGGCGTGACTCGTGTGTCGTGATTACCCCTCCACATTTTAGTTACGGCATGTGTAACTGTTCACTTGGTCACGACACGGCACAACACGAGACCAAAATCACAGCGTGTTAGTCACGAAACGACACGTCGCAACACATTTTTTCCACTCTGATTGTTAGAGAGAGACAACTAGGCACTCCATACATACACACATACACAGACACACACACATACATACTAATATGCTACGCGTAGCATAGAGAGCCTCCGTGCAACAACTAAATATTTGATTTTTTTAAATTCTAACGGTCGATCCGAGCTGTTTAACATGATCTCCATATAAATATGTACTTGCAAACCAAATTTTACATTTTTTAGAATTTTTTTACTATTTGTTTAGATAGGTAAAAATCACTTGATCTGAAAATTCTGTACCATTCAGATCAAGTGATTTTTTACCTATCTAACAAAATAGTAAAAAATTCTAAAAAATGTAAAATTTGGTTTGCAAGTACATATTCATATGGAGATCATGTTGAACGGTTCAGATCAACCGTTAGAATTTTGAAAACTCAAATATTGAGCTGTTGCACGGAGGACCTCTATGCTACGCGTAGTACCTTAGCCAACTCCTACACACAAACACACACAACATGATCTCCATATGAATATGTACTTGCAAACCAAATTTTATATTTTTTAGAATTTTTTTACTATTTTGTTAGATAGGTAAAATAATCATTTGATCTGAATGTTACAGAATTTTCAGATCAAGTGATTTTCTACCTATCTAAAAAAATAGTAAAAAAATTCTAAAAAATGTAAAATTTGGTTTGCAAGTAAATATTCATATGGAGATCATGTTGAATGGTTCGAATCAATTGTTAAAATTTTAAAAACTCAAATATTGAGCCATTGCACAGAGGCCCTCTATGCTACGCGTAGCATACTAGCAATTTCCTATATATATATATAAATGAAGAGTCAGGCTACAATTAGAGGTGCTACTTTTACCCGATTATCCGAAACCGATCCGGAACCGAACCGGATCCTAACCGGAACCGACCCGGATCCGGTTCATTTGGGTAGGGTATGGTTTAAAAAATATAACCGGCTACATTATGGGTACGGTTACAAATTTAATAATTTAATATCCGATCCGGATCCAAACCGGAACCGATGTTGTAATGGGTAGGATATGGGTTTGATTTTATTATCCAACCCATAACCGAACCTGACCCGATACCCGTATAAATACCCGATAAAATATATATTAGTTTTGCATATTAATTTAATATCTGATCAACAAATGTCACACCCCTCCAATAATCTCGTTTGCATATTAATTTTTTCTATAAAATTTATTGCGTTGGAAATTTATTTCATATATCTTTTGCCTTATATCCTCCCCATAATTATGGAAATTTATTGCTTGATATGTCATTTGTAATAAATCTCATTAAAATAAAAAATCTGCTATATATCATTCTTGATCTTTTGTCAACCAATATTTTACTTTCTAAAAATTATATCTTTTCTTCAATATTTTAATTTGAAGAACAATAATATAATTTTTATATTATTTATGAACAAGAAAAACAGTATAATTTTTATTTTACAACAACCTTTTAATTTATATTATAATGATTTATTATGTGAGATACTGAGATGTTTAAGAAATTATAATTATATTTAAATGTAAATGATTTCTCAAATACTTATGAGTTGTGATATATACCCGCTCTGGATCCAAAACCGCTCTGGATCCAGACCGGACCCGATAATTTACAAACAAGTTATGGGTATCTATCTACCCGGAACCGAAAGACTGGATCCGAAATATCTACGGGTAGACCCGACCCGATTTGAAACAAATAAGTGTATGGATTGAAATTTGGACCCGAACACTTTTAGGGTACGGGTCCAAATATAATAGTATCCGGACCCAACCCGACCCGACAGCCACCTCTAGCTACAATACATACATAGCGCACATTGGTTAGTACTTTAAATTCATTCTCCATTTTTCAAATATAAAGAGTTCATCTGAATTGTTCAATATAATATTCACATGAAAACAATTTTCATATAGATATATGAGTAGAACTAGGGTGCTCCTAGGAGTACCAAGCTCCTTTGTACTCTTAACTCTAAAACCTATCAGATTAACTTCGAACGACAAATCCAAACCGTTGAAATCCTTCCACCTTACGAGTGATGCGTCTATATGTGAAAATTTTAAAGTTTATAATTAATTTAGTATAAAGTTAATTGGTCAAAATTAGAAGGTTTCTAAATTAATTTTAATGCATTTATTTTTTGGAAGACTTTTGACCACTTGACTTTATACTAAATTAATTCGAAACTTTAAAATTTTCACATGTAGATGCACCACTCCTAAGGTAGAAGGATTTCATCAGTTTGGATTCATCGTTCGAAATTAATCTGATAGATTTTAGAGTTAAAAGTACAAAGAGACTTGGTGCTCCTAGGAGCACTCTAGTTCTACTCTAGATATATACTACTATTAAAATATCATTTATGTATATATTATACAATAGAATATTTTTTTTACAAAAATCTATTTTTTTTAAGAAAATATTTGTAGTGATTATTTGAACACATTGGGATCTTGTAACACCATTACACAAACCAGTTCTTGCATTTGAGAAAAGGGTGATAGTTTACAATACATTCGCTCACTACATAAATGTGGCAAATAAATTGCCACAGAGTATCGCCTTTATGCCTATCCTTTTCCTCCACCAAGGCACCAACAACAATTTTTTTTTACAGAATAAGCTCAAAAGAAGCACCAACCAACCAAATCGGAACACCGCATTCCCTCTGCAGAGCCTTCTTCTAAGTGGGGGCCACATTACAGACTCAATAATCAGTCAAAATCAACATGTTTCTTTCTTGCCTCAATCAATTATTCTCTTTTGTCCAAGAACTTGAAATGTAATTTTCTCACTATGCGTATTCCTTTTCTTTTGTTCTCCTTCCTAATTAATTATTTAACAAAACAGTTATTCTATTTAAGAAATTAATTAAAAATCAATATATATCACGGTTGGGCGACAGAGTGAGTAATCAATCAATCAATCAATAACATCAGGTACACTTTACAATATTAAATTCTAACTCATTCTTTCATTTACAAATTACAATATTAAATTTGATGCTCTCTTTCTTCCCAAACACAAAACAAAAACAACCGTATTAAATTAACACTCACTCCACCCCTTCCCTCAACACTCACAACTCAACATGAGGTTCCCAAGCCTTTGCACATGCTCAAAAGAGAAAAACACTGATGAAGCGAAGGAGGAGGGGCAAAGGATCAAGGTAACCGGTACAGTGGTGCTGGTGAAGAAGAGTGTCTTGGATTTCAATGACTTCATCCCGTCCATGCTTGACGGGGTCCAAGAACTCCTTAACAACCATAAGTCGGTGTCGTTCCGCCTCGTCTCCTCCACCTACCCCCATCCAAGTTAGTTTTTCTTCATTGAGTTTATTCGTAATATTTATTGCAAGTTTTGAAATTTCACAACTTTAATTAAATTGCGATGGTGTTATGAGGTGCGTTTCATTACTAATGGAACAAAGTCCCGGTTCAATTCCTCCAATTTCATGATTTCATAAAATCTCGAGTGCGAATTTGGCTGGTATTGAAAGAAAATCCTTTTTTTGCCACCTTTCACAAATAGAAGGAGATAGAAACAAATTTTAAAATACTTGTAGTTTCAGAAAATGTATTTATTTTTTGGATGTTTCTTCCGTCCCAATCAGATTTCGTCTACATCAGATTTTAAAATTTTAATGCACATCTTGTATAACTGTCAATTTTTAAAGAGTAAACATGTTATTTCTAAAACTATTATCAATTTGAGTATCGTTTTATATGAACATTTCTTTATCACAATTAATAATATGTATTTTTTATTTTATTACTTTGGAAATTAGATGATTAGAGCATCTCCATTCCACAAAAAATTTAGAAATTGTAATTTTTGCCACGTCACAGAATTTAGCAATTAGACATTCATAATTTCTAAATCACTTCATTCCAACAATTAATTTTATAAAGAGAGGGAGAGTGCTATAATTAATTTCAACCAATTAATTAGCCACGTGTCATTAGACAAATGTTTTATTTTAAAACAAATTTGCTAATCTAGAAATTGTGCTACATCTAGCAACTAACACATCATATTAGCAATCCAAAAACAATCACCGTTGGAAATGCTCTTAGGGCCCTCCTGTCACTTTGTCAGTCAGGTGTTGTCACTTAAATAGAGCGGCTAGTTCGCACTTCGCTCTCTATTGATAAATTAAATCAACTAAAATATTTTTTGTTGAATACAATTTTTTTTTTTTTAAATAATTGGCAGTGGCCATTAAGTTTACAAAAAATAAATAAATATATTTACAACATCATATACAGCTTGTCTAATCTAAACCATCTCAAAAAAAAAAAAAAAAAAAAAATTCAATTTGGTCGAGCAAAGGCGAATTGCCTTAGTAAAGAAGAGACCGGAAACACCTTCCAAGGTTTGGTATCATTTATAAGAAAATTTGGCGTTTAGCAAGTAATGGGCATCCTAAAAAGCAAAAGCAATAGAAATATATAATTTGTCTCAATAAAAAGTAGAAATAAATAATTCAAGAAATGGACGCCTCCAGTGGTCGTGTTTGATGGAGACATCCATTACTGAGCTCATAAAAGATGTCTCTAATTAATACGACTCTTCGAGTGGATGATCGGGACGCTTAAATGCATTGATCAGGATGTAGGGGTGCAAACGGATCGGATACGGATGGATAGTGGTAAAATCATATTTATATCTGTTTTTATTTTTTAAATACAGATATGGATACAGATTGAATATTGAACGGATACAGATGCGGATCGGATATTGAACAGATACGAATACAGATCGAATATTAACGGATACAGATACGAATACGGATGAAATTCGGATACATAATCGAATATTATAATAAAATTAACTTATTATTCAGCAATTATATTTTCAGTACCCGATTAAGAAAATAGCTTTTCTATATAAATATGTATTTGAATAATTTGTTTATGTAATAAAAAATATTCAGATTGCACTGTGTCATCAAAAAATAAGATAAGAAAATATGATTAAAAAAATAAAAACTTCTTAAAAAACAAGTTCAAATTATGCCTAATACGGTACTGTAGTCAAACGAGTCTAGTGGGTATGCGGTTTATCAAAAGCTAAAAGTGATATGCGGATATTCGATAATTGAAAAAAATGGGATACAAATAATTATCCATATCTGTATCCGTTTTCAAAACCGAAACCAAATCTGTATCCGTATTGTCATAATTTATATTCAAATCCATATCCGTATCTGCAATTATCCTTATTCAAATATCCGAATCCGCAAAAATCCGGATCTGAATTCGGACGGGTAATATCCGACCTGTTTGCGCCCCTATAAGGATGGTAACAATAAACATTGATAATGAAAATAAAATATATTTTAAAACAATTATATATTTATTATGATTATTATTAATAATACAAATAATAAATTGTTTAAATCAAAATTAAATTTATAAAAAAAATAATAATAATTGGAGTGAGACTATGGTAATTGCATATTGCAGATCGACCCATACTATAGATCCATATATCTATCTATAAAGTCCAAATAGTTGATATGAATAGTTAATACATGATCTTCAACACCAAATTTTATATTTTTAAGAATATTTTTACTATTTTTTTAATAGATAGGGAATCACTTGATCTAATAATTAGAGACCATCTGAGAGCAGTGATTTTCTGTCATTGCTTTATAAATATATTTTATTAGTAAATTTTGTAAATTTTGACGCGTGAGGACTTGGCATGACCTAAAATAAAATCAATCGGTTCAGATTTGGACAATTTTGACGGGCCAACTCATATTTATTTTACTTCTTTCACTTGGATCCAAACTATTACTGTATTACATCTGCATTGCACCACTCATAGCTGTTGTATTGTTCACAGTTTTGTGTTGATCTGCAGCTATGGCTGTAGAACTTAAAAATTCGTTCCATGCATGCAGTCATTGCTTTTCCTGGCTAATCAGAATTCAATTCCCCGCAGAAACATGAAATATATACTTTGCTTTAAACATTAATTAGCAGCAAAATGTACAGATATATGACTGATTTTGACAATTTAAATATCAGTTTTATCTGTTTCTGATCAGGGGCGATAATTTTACAACTTGTCCCAAATTTTGTATGTTGTCAAAGTAACATAGTATACATCTAAGACGTTAGTTATTTTATCTCGGTGAACTTGAATAAAGGTTGTTGCAGTTATCAAATAATATATGATTTCAATGTCAAAATATCCTATTCCTTTATATTAAATAAAGTTTGGTATTTCATATCAGAATTTCCCCGCGAGTCTTTCACCTTGATTTCTCTTCTCATGTTCTGTGATTTGCAGACAATCCAGAAAGAGGTATGGTTGGAGAGCCAGCCTGCCTGAAAGATTGGGTGAAGAGTGCACTGCCAAAACTGGTGATCGGAGATTCTACTTTCAAGGTTGAATTTGAGTGGGATAAAAAGCACGGCGTACCAGGAGCAGTAATTGTGAAGAACAAGCACCATTTCGAGTTTTACCTCAAGTCTATATCCCTTGATGACGTACCTGGCAAGGGACCGATCCATTTTGTTTGTAATTCTTGGATCTACCCTGCAAAGAAATACAAGTATGACCGAGTCTTCTTTTCAAATGATGTGAGTATTGCATATTCATCTTCTTATCTTCTGTTGCTTATTCATTCTACTTTGTTCGTCACATGCCTTGAAAAGAGGTGCAGGCATTTACTTTAGAAAAATAGAATAAACTTTTTGAATGCCTTGTATGATAACTGAGTTGTATACTTGTATTATATCCCACTGACATTCTATGCACACTGACATATTGTGAACTGATTCTTTATCTGCATACATTATTGCAATGATAGTATCCTGCCATTATTCAATCTGGAGTGTCTAATAGAAGGAAAAAAATGAACACCTCAGGTCAGAACCTTAATTTATAGGGTTTTTTTTTTTTTATCTGGTTAGAACCATCCAATTGAAATCAAATTGGCCCAGATGGGCCCCACAAATTTTGTAAGGTTGAATATTTTGTTCTGATCCTTACTCTGATTTATGGATTTAACAGTACCGACCGTTCCGCTTTATGTAGCCAACAGGGACATGGACTGAACTTCTTAATTCTAATTACAGTATTTTTGGCGCTATGAAGAAATATATCTAATTACAATACTCTACTGAAATATTTCTAATGCTTTATTATTTATTTGTCGACATAGACGTACTTGCCAAGTCAAATGCCTGAGGCACTCAAGCCATACAGAGAAGAGGAGCTAATTTCTCTCAGGGGTGATAATGTCCTTGGAAAGCTCAAAGAGCATGACCGTATTTATGGATATGACTTCTACAACGACCTTGGCGACCCTGACAAAGACAAGGAGCTTAAACGCCCTGTTCTTGGTGGTTCCCAGGAATACCCCTATCCCCGTCGTGGTCTTACCAGTCGCAAGCCAACTAAAAAAGGTACAGAGGTATCCTGCTATGTATTAATTAAAAGATATTCACTAAAAGTTGTTAATCACCAGAAGACCCAAAAAAAAAACTTAAATATAGATTCTTCTCAATGAAATATTTTCACTCCTCCTAGGATTTCATCTAGGGACCTGATCAAATCAATATTTTTGTTTTTTGTCAATCTAACAGTGTGACTAATAAGCACATATATTAGATAGATCCAAGAAACTTGCAAAACTAATTCCACATCATAATATTTCCCCAGATCCAAAATCAGAAAGCAGAATACCACTGCTGCTAAGCACGAATATATATGTGCCACGGGACGAGCGTTTTGGCTACCTGAAGATGTCGGACTTTTATGCATATGCTTTGAAAGCATTTGGACAGGCAATGGTACCAACACTCAAAACCAAATTTAATAAAAATGCCTCATTTGAGTCGTTCAAGGACACATATGAGCTGTACGAAGGTGGGATAAATTTGCCCAAATCTAAGCATCTAGAAAAGTTGAGAAAGAAAATACCCTTTGAGTTGATCAAAGAATTTCTACAAACGGATGAGGCGGAACTTCTGAGACTCCCACTTCCTGAAGTGCTTCAAGGTATAGTGTATGCCAGTGGAATATTGATTTAATTTTAATTTTCAGGCTAGTTCATTTTCTCATTAACATTTCTAATCTGTCCTGGTCCGCTATATTGCAAAAAGATGGCTTTCTTTAGTACATTGAATTGGGTGATTCACGATTCTTTCCATGTAACCGAAGGAATAAGTAATAGTTTTGTTATTATTTGACTGAACTCGTTTATGCAATTTAATTCATGACTACATCCATAGTTTTGCTCTTGATGGAAATACTTTTCTGCAAATGAACAGCTGACAAGTCTGCTTGGAGAACAGATGAAGAATTTGCACGAGAAATGCTTGCTGGTTTGAACCCTGTGGTCATCAGACGGCTTGAGGTGTTTTAATTAAATCCTTCATAAATTTGAAATTTCTCGGACTATTTCAATATCAAAATCTAAAAAAAAACTAAAATTGTTGGAATAAATGTATATCTTCTTGTTTCTAGGAGTTTCCTCCAACAAGCAAACTGGATCCGAGTGTATACGGGAATCAAAATAGCACTATAAAATCTGATCAGGTTGAGAAATACATGGAGACATTATCTGGCGAGAAATTATCTGTCAATGAGGTACACATAATCACCTCGACATTTTGAATCTACTTGTGTATTTTTTCCAAAAGAAAAGGAAACATAGATATCGTGTACCCATGTTGCCAGTACTACTGTCTGATTAATTTTAAATTACCTATACTCACCATAAGAAGTCTTAATACTTTTCTCTTGGTGAATTGTTTTCTTAGGCACTGGAGCGGAACAGGTTATTCATATTGGACCATCATGACACATTCATGCCTTGGCTACCAAAGTTAAATTCCTTAGATCGAAAGAACATGTTCATTTATGCTACTAGAACAATCCTTTTTCTAAATGATGATAGCACTCTCCGGCCACTTGCTATTGAACTGAGCTGGCCTCGTGATGACATATTACAACATGGCGCAATGAGCCAGGTTCATTTACCAGCATCAGAGGGTACTGTAGAGGGTTCTATCTGGCAATTGGCCAAGGCCTATGTGGCCGTCAATGACTCTGGATATCACCAACTTATCAGCCATTGGTGAGTAAGAAGAATAATTAGTATGAAAAATTAAAAAAACTATTTGCATTTAATCTGCTGAAATTTTATCATGTTGGCATTTTGCATTTCTACGGGTTGAAGCTTGAACCTCTTGACACCAAATCAAAATTTTGGCGAGTCATACACAAAACCAAGGATATACTGTAATAACAGACACTGCCAAATTCTTTTCACAGGTTGAATACACATGCAGTGATTGAACCATTTGTGATTGCAACAAACCGACAATTGAGCGTGAGCCATCCAATACACAAACTCCTGAGCCCACATTACCGCGACACAATGAACATAAATGCACTGGCACGTCAGACCCTCATAAATGCTGGTGGCATCTTTGAGTCAACTGTGTTTCCTGGAAAGTATGCTCTAGAGATGTCATCTGGCATATACAGGAACTGGAAACTAACAGAGCAAGGCCTCCCTGATGATCTTCTTAAGAGGTAACAATAAAGCACTGATTACCATATCTACATTAGAAAACCTCTAATATCCGAAATCTCTGCTTTGTATTTTAAATATATAATGAGACATATATGCATTTTGCTTGTATGCCTCTTCTTCCCATCTTTTCTCTTGAGAATGCAGCGATGCTTGTAACCAACTTTCATTATGGATAGAAGCCAAAAATGCATGCAAAATGTATTACAATAAAAAAAAAATTGTCGAAATCCAACCGTTCCTTCCCATTTCAAAGAAAACCAATAACACTCCTGTCATTCTAACAACTGAGAAAGCAAGCCTAATTGGTGAAGGCAGAGGTTTCTTTGCTATGTCCCATGTAGGGGTATGTGTTTATTTCCAATTTGCAGTGTTCTGTTGTCCCAGCTCTAGGTCACTGCTATATATTCCACTGACATAAAAATTGTCGTGAAGTATTTTTTGCAAAATCAGTTTAAATCACTGAAACGATGGTGCAGAGGTATTGCTGTGAAGGATGAATCATGCAAGCATAATCTCCGGCTACTTATTGAGGACTATCCATATGCAGTAGATGGTCTAGCCATCTGGTCCGCAATTGAGTGGTGGGTCAATGACTACTGCTCCATCTACTATTCAAATGACTCCTTGATCCAAAGTGACACTGAGCTCCAGGCATGGTGGAAAGAGATTCGTGAGGTCGGTCATGGTGACCTAAAAAATGAAAAATGGTGGCCAGACATGCACACAGTTCAAGAACTAACGAAAACTTGCACAACTGTAATTTGGGTTGCATCAGCGCTACATGCAGCAGTCAATTTCGGGCAGTACTCCTATGCGGGTTACCTCCCGAACCGTCCAACCATTAGCCGTCAGCCGATGCCTGAACCTGGGACTGAGATGTACGACGAGCTGACAAAGGATTTTGAAAAGGTGTTTCTAAAGACCATTACTAGCCAGTTACAAACAATATTGGGTATATCTTTGATTGAGATACTGTCTCGGCATTCGTCAGATGAGGTGTATTTAGGTCAACGGGATACCAAGGAGTGGACCTCTGATCAGCAGGCATTGAGTGCATTCGAGCAATTTAAGCACAGGTTGGAGGTTATCGAGAAGAATATTTTAGAGATGAACAACAACGAGACGTTGAAGAATAGGAACGGACCCGTCAAAATGCCGTACATGCTTTTATATCCGAACACATCAAATGAGAGGAGTCATAAGGGGGGTCTCACTGTAAAAGGCATTCCAAACAGTGTGTCTATATGAGAAACAAGGTACTTTATGAGCCGACTGCATTTCTGTAGCTCCTTTCTTGTACCCAAGAGGTGATCATACTTTAATTGTGTAATGTACTTCTATAGCTTGAATCAGCATGTTTGAAATGTGTGGAATAATAGTCTTGATTGGTTAAGTGAATTGATTGTATTTGTTTTTGGTTGATGTTCAAAAGTGAATTTAAGCAAATTTTCTATCTCAATGAAATTCCTGTTGTTGTTTCCATGTAGAGTAGCAACCAAATCCAAAGGAATTCTGAAACTTACCGTCGAATGTGATGATATTGACGCAATAATTTTTTTTATTAACACAACAAATTCAGATTGTACTTGTATGGACACATATGTCCTTCAATTCTCTCTAGATACCATATCTTTTTTAGAGGATCTTTCTTTATATTAAATATCACTAATTATTTATTTTATTTCCATAACTAAACGTCTAGTACTCTAGTAAAATCTTGAAGGGAATGTTTCATTTTTCAAACTTGTGAAGTACAGCAACAAAAAATTTAATCCATCGCAATCATTTCTTGCAGTAAAAAAAAAAGATAAAAACAAGTTTTCTTTGTAGTGACTTTAGTCGACTTAGTCAAATTTGTACCATTAAATACTTCATTTCTTGCATCATATGTCTTGTTTTTCTCACTTTTTATTGATTATGCATTAGGTGGTATATACAAATTTTCTATTGCTGAGTTTAGATAACAAAATGGTACAAACTACATTTGTGATATATCATCATGATTCAATAAAAAGATGCTAGAAACTCAATTAACTGAAAATACACTTCGCATTGTGATATATTATTGTTGAGTTGTTGGATGGAACGATTTTTGTTTTAATTTGTAAAAAATGAGCTTTTTAATTTATTATTTTCAATTCTTTGAAATTCAAATGTTTTAGGGCTAAGTTTCAGTTGTGAAAATAAAACAAATAATAAATAGCCATTAATATGAAGAAATGAACATGTATTTTATTAGTTCACCAACCGTATACAATTTGAGCCTTCTATACTATTTACTTCCATAATTTCTTACATTAATAATTGTTTTTCTTTATTTCTTCACATGCTTAGTTTATTAAAATAAATTTGTATTTTCTGTGATTTTTTAATTGAATTGAAATTAATCTAAATATTTTCGTGTCAGATATTAATTTATTATTTGTGTTGATATTTAGAGACAAAATTAAAATCTATTATTAAATTACATGACAACAAAGAATTAAGAATAAGGCTAGCGTGCTACCTGTAGCATAGTGACATGTCGTGCTACCTCTTCAAAAACCTATTGAATATACTTCAAACGACAAATCCAAACCGTTGAAACCTATCTACTTCACGAGTGATGTATTTACATATAAAATTTACAAATTTTTACATTCATTTAGTATAAATTCAAACGGTAAAAAAATAATGAAAAATGAATGTATTAAAATTAACTTATAATTCTTATTTTTTTGACCGCTTGACTTTATATCAAATGAATTCAAAACATTATAATTTTGGCATGTAAATATATCACTTATATAGTAGATTGGTTTCAATGGTTTGGATTAGCTATTGAAACATATTCAATAAGTTTTTGAAGAGGTAGCACGACATGTCACTATACTACAGGTAACACGCTAACCTTATTCAAGAATTAATATATGACCATATAAAAAAATTAATAGTTTTCAAAAAATTATCTAAACACAAATGCTTCCCGGTAATATAAACGAATACGTCAAATTAATTAAATTGTATTAATACTAGAAACAATTTTTTTTTACCTCAACAAAAATTAACGATTAAAGAGTCCATCCTACTACTACTCTCAACATTATTTTGAATATAAGCTCCATTGTTGAGTTGATAAAAACATAAATTATATTTTTTTTTTCTCGGTATGTTATTAGTTAAAGCATTGTATTTGCATTTGCTTGACGGTAATAATTTTATGCTTTTATTGCAGTATTTTTTTTAAGTGGGGTGTTATTTTGAATTTATATATGTGGTTATTAAAAATAAACAGAGCAATTTGAATTTGTTCAGCAAAAAATGATATATCATGTAGAAAATTTTTATTTTTATATTTTCATCCAACCTAAATATACTGAAACAAAAAAGGACCGAAATACATATTTAACAAAAAATAAAACTATTGATGTACAATACAAGCAGAGATGTATGGGAATATTTTTCAAATGAATCTAACAATGAAAAATATATAGTAACTAATAAATGATCCTCATGCTAGAAGATTACATAATTACCGGATTAAAAAATAACATTTGAAAAATGTACATATGAAGGGTGAAATTGTCTATAAAATTTGAAAATTTGAGATTGTTGTGTTAATAATATGATTAATGATTAATATCTCCACCCAATACACTTGCGACTTGTATCAGAGGTACTTGTAATACCATGAATACGACTTGTATCTGAGAATTTTTGGAAGGGCTTCCTTGGGGTAAATCCATACAATTAATAGTTTCTCAAAATTATTATTTATTTTTGTAAACAATCGTTGTAAATATCAATTGACCATGAATAGGACAAAATTATTTGGGTTTTTGAGAAATTAATATTGGAAGGGCTTCAGGGTAAAAGGCCCTGCAATTAATATATAAATATCTCGGAAGTCTTTATATATTATTATTATAAATATAATAGTAATAAATTTTAATTGACCATGAATAGTATAACAATTATTTGTGGATGGGATTCTTTAATAATACATTAATTTAATAATTTTAAAATTCAGCATATAATCTAAACTTTATAATTTAAAATCCAACTTTTAAAATGTGATATATATGCTAATTTGATGTAAGTTTACTGTTTATGGATAATGGAAAATCGGTGCTGGACTGCTGGGGAAACTTCTTGCTTGTACGAATTATGGGAAGCGAAGCCCGAAACAAGAAATGGCGGTCCAGACTCCAGATAGATTAATCTACATGCCCTTGTTCTATTACGCTTTTATTTCAGCCCGAAATAAAGCCTGGTTAGGCCCAAATATTAGAACAAATGTACTCAATGATTTATGGGCTGGACTTTTCGGATAGATTTCAGAATCAAAATTAGCAAATAAGTCGCTTCATCAGGAGAGGGGCCTCCGATGCCCATCGGGCCAGAGTCTGTTCAATTGGGTGGTTTATACCGTCAAGATTCACTTTAAGATCTGTGCGCATCACTTTAATATCCATGTTGTTTGCTTTAATATCCGTATGCACCGATTTTGAAGTGGATCGGACGGTGAAAACCACCCATCGAACAAATTCTGGTCCGAAGGGCATCGGAAACCCCCCTCTCCCATCAGATATATTTTTATGCAATAGTAAACAAGAAATCGACCGGAATTTAGAGTTTGTTGGAGACGCTTAACCCCTCCAATACATTGGAGATGCTTAACATAACCATGTGAATATATGCAAAGTTGATCTTGTTGTTGTAAATGACTACCAACCTTTCACAAAAAGAATATATGCAAAGTCTAACCCTGAGCCTTTTTCTTCTCCCTTATTTATTATTATTTTTTTTGTTTAGGGTGGAGTTTTTATTCAAATGGATTTGTCAAGAGTTTTATCTTAAGTCGGATCTAAACCATTCGATTTGTATTAAAATTTACATGGACAATTTAAATTCACAAGGCTTAGAAATTTATTTAGTTCTAAATTGTTAGCACGGATCATAATTTAGATCAGATTGTATAGATCCGACTTTGAATAAATTTTGTCCAAAGTCCTCCAGACAAAATCCGTTTCCTATTTTCAAACAGCTCTTAAGCCATGAGGTATGGTATCTTTTTTTCCTAACGATTATATTAGTCTTGTAATTCTATAAATACTCACTGTATGTAAATTGTGAAGTTATGATTTCTATTAAGAGGAGGGATCAAGTTACAACAACGGTTTTTTTTCATTTTCAAAGTTCAAATCGTCGATCTAAACTGTTCAACATGATTATCTAAATAAAATATACTTTCAGATCAAATTTTACATTTTTTTGAATTTTTTTTACTATTTATTAAGTATTTTACAAAAACTAGTCAAATTTAGACTATTGAATTTTGTACTCATCTTAATAAATAGTAAAAAAAAATTCAAAAAAATGTAAAATTTGATCTGGAAGCACATTTTATTTAGATAATCATGTTGAACGGTTTAGATCGATAATTTGGACTTTGAAAATGAAAAAAACTGTTGTTGTAACTCAAAATTGTTGTAACTTGATCCCTCCTCTTCTATTAATTATGCAAATAATACAATTATTCAATCATGTCAAATTATAACAGAGTTATACTCTAATTGTTTAGCAAAAAGTATCATAACTTTGCAGTCAATATTTTATTTAAGTTATGAGATTACCTTTTACTGTTCTGATTTATAATATGAAGGGATAAACTTCATCAATATACATATATATAACTAGAAATCAAAGTCAAGTGTGAAGGTGGTGGTTACTTGTAACATGCTCAATGATCCTTGAATGGTTGAATTTGTATCAGTCAAGTGTCAACCCATGTGAGCCGAGTTGCTTCTCAAATCAGAAAACTATAAGATTTGAACAAATTCATCTACGTTACTGATGCTGTTCGTTTGAATTAATTAAAGCATTGGATCTAATTGGTTAATTAAAACCAAGTGTCACAACTGTGAACCAAAGATATACTATTCTACAAATCTCAAGAGATGCGCCTAACTTGAACTATTATACATTCTCAGAAAAAAAAAAAATAGTATATATGTTTTATCAGTTTTGGATTATGAATTGGCGTTCTGGTGCTTAAAAGACGAAACCTGGAATTTAATTGGATATTTATGACTTTTCATAACTGGAATTTATAAAAGCATTCAATGTGATTATTTCTCGGCATATATATGTAGCCTCATGTATTAAATATATTCAAAAATATTTTGCATGTTATATATATCTATTCTGGATTCTGAGTTCACATTTTCTGATTCTAAAAGATGAAAAAGATGGAACTAAATATGACTTCTGACTTTTCATAGCTGAAATTTAAATTAGGATTCAATATGATCATTTCTTTAAAAAATATTTTATGTATAAAAAAAGATTTGTCATGAAGGGTTGGTGTCATTTCCTTAAAAATAGAAGGTGTTCTCTTTGTCCATCTTATTAAATTGGCACGAATTAATTGAAATGTAGAGTAAATGTTACAGCAATTTTCTTGTAATGCACTAATCATAAGAAGACAAAAGAACAATATGTTTTAAAATATTATAAACGTGTGCGTCGAACATATGCATCAAGCAACATGCATGATGCAGTGTGAATTTGACAAAAAAAAATGTGCAGTAAAGAAATAAATGTGTTTTTTTTTTTAAGAAATGAGAATGAATTATGTAATTGTTATTATGGCTAAAATATTTTTTTTCTCAAATATTCACACACACACACACACACACATATATATATGAGTAGAACCATGGTGCTCCTAGGAGTACCAAGCCCCTTTGTACTCTTAACTCTAAAATTTATCGGATTAACTTCGAACGACGAATCCAAACCGTTGAAATTCTTCTACCTTACGAGTGATTCGTCTACATGTGAAAATTTTAAAATTTCGAATTAATTTAGTATAAAGTCAAGTGGTCAAAAGACTTTCAAAAAATGAATACATTAAAATTAATTTAGAAACTTTATAATTTTGACCACTTGACTTTATACTAATATAATTCGAAACTTTAAAATTTTCACATGTAGACGCATCACTCGTAAGGTAGAAGGATTTCAACAGTTTGGATTCGTCATTCGAAGTTAATCCGATAGATTTTAGAGTTAAGCGTACAAAGAGGCTTGATACTCCTAGGAGTACTCTAGTTCTACTCATATATATATTTATATATATATAATATTTCATAGCATGAAAAACTAACACTTAATTCTCTGTAGGTCTCCTCGACAGCTTTTGAAATTAACATGTTGTGATAAACTTAATTTGGTCAAAACTTGTGAGATTAACATGGAAATAGTATATCTTTTAATATACAAATCGTGTGCTAATTAAACATCTTTTTAGGAAGACTATGGATCTAGCACTGTGCCAATTAAATATTTAGTAATTTAAGGTTTTATTACGTGTTAAGAATCGTTATTTTTAAGTTTAATTTTCTTGTTGATAATTATCCAAATTGACAAATTGAATACGGTATTGAATCATGAACCTTGAGGATTTTCATTCTAAATTGCATGATTGATTACGCATAACACAATATTCAACTACAAGTTAAATTGCATGATTTGTTACATTTTTTTTGTCAGTGCGTATATAATATGAAATTCACTACATCTAATCTAATTGTTTTATTTTGATATTTAAACTATTTATTTTGTAAATGTTTATGATTTTATATAAATAAAAACATAGTAACGGTACAAAAAAAAACATTTAAATCCTTCTCTAAGTTGTCAGCATATCCACAGAAATAAAATTACTTCAACTGTATTGTCACTAGACTCATGTATAGTGACAAATTAATTATTCGGGTTCAGTTCCGCGAGGTAAAAATTTCGTGATTCGGGAATAATTCGGGTATAATACGAGAATGATTCGGTATTATTCGGATCAGAGATCTCAATTTTGTAAGAGAGCAAAAACAAAAAATAACCAAAAAATAAATTCTGGAAAAAATTCGGAAATTATTCAGTTAAAGTTCGGTCAACAAAATAATTCGGCTTTCGGTTCGACATCACAAAAAAAACCGAATAATTCACGAATAATTCGGAAATTATTCATTAATCTTATGACTACGTCACTCATGGAGGAGGAACTTTGGAACTTGGAAGCTGCGCATGGAGAAATAGAGATGTGGCCACAAGTTATCTACTTTATCTGTTCGTACCAAAAATAAATATATGACAGTTTCTTAGTGATGGCTTGCTGATTTATGACAGGTTGGCGAGTGAAGGTTCAGAACACTCCACGTGAAGCATGTGTTAATTATTAGTGGGGTGGCCTTATTGGGGCCTCATCAGATAAGCTACCGACTGATCAGTAAATTTGGAATCATCATTAGAGGCGTTCAATTAATTAACGGATCCTCACATGTCACAACCATCAACCATCTTATCTTTAGATCTGTTCGGCTGCCATCCCGTGTGTTACTGTTCACGTGGGAAAAAACTTTCCCGCATAAACAGTAACACGCTGTTTACTTTTCATCCGTTCTTGTGCCCATTCCCATTTCCAGACTGCAGCCGAACAGAATCTTAATGTTTATCCGATTTACGATTGCGAGTTATCTGTCAAAAAATTTAGTTCTTAAACTAAATGCTTTATTTAACGTTAATATTTAACAAGGAACGTCAAAATAGAAGACAGTAAAGAGTATGACTAGTAGTATGATATCAATATTATTTCAACTATAGTGATACTGACTTTAAAATTTATTAAGTAGAGTTTAAATAATGAGTTCAAATGATCTATCTCACGAGGAATGTATTTACATGCATGCAACATTTATAAATTTTGAGTTCATTTTGTATGAAGTAAAGCAATCAAAATAGATGATTTTTAAGTTACATTCAATGCATTAGTTTTTCATCATATTTTAATCCCTTGATTTCATATTAGATAGATTTGAAAATTTATAAATTTTTCATTTAAATATATCACTCGTAAGGTAGGTCGGTTGTAGGTCGGTTTGGATTCATTGATTGAGGACTATTCGATGAACTTTGGAGTCATGTCACTGTAGCAGAAATAACACTGATCTCATAGTAGCCAGATTCTTTTTTATATGGGAGGTCACATATTTGAAATCTTGTAGAGGAGTCTTTGTGAACATTAAAATATGTTAAAAGAATAAAAAATGAGAAAACAAAAAATTTACATAAAGAAGACTCGAACTGTATCGCCGGAGAAAATTGATAATTAACTTTTTAATATTTAGGTAAGAATTCAGCTATTATGACGTATGTGACACCGATCTTCAAAACCCATCGGATAGACATCAAATGACAAATCCAAACTGTCCAACTGATCTACATCATGAGTGATGTATTTATATGCAAAAATTATAAAATTATAAATTATTTTAGTATAAAGTCAAGCGCTCAAAAACTGATTAAAAATGAACGCTTTAAAGTTAATTTTAAAAAAAAAAAATCCACATTTTTTTTTGCTTAACTTGATATTATATAAATTCAAAAAATTATAAATGTTACACGTAAATGCACCTCTTATGAAGTAGATCGGTTTAAACATATTGAATTCGTCGTTTGAAACTTATTCTATAGGTTTTGGAGTTGGTGTCATTTAGGCAGAAATAAGGTTGATGTCATACTAGCCGGATTCTTTAGGGTAATATGAAAAAGGGATTTATGTATGAATCAGGTTTAATTTAACCATGCTATGAAATTTTCATATTTGTAGTCGGAGAACTAATTGAAGTATAGTATTGAGAATAATTAACAAGAGGTAATACTTTCTGTATAAAAGGTTGCACATATAATTCAGATGGAAGATTCTTGTTTATATGAGACAATTGCGTATCTTGATCCTAATTTATTCTTAAAAAAAGTGTAGTGATTTTAGTTTTTTTTTATATGAGACAATTAACCTAAATAAATCAATTAGAACCATGCTAAATAAAATTGTTCACTAAATTAAATATCAGTCAATTATTGTACGGTGAGGAGTGGACAGATGCTAGCTGGATTCTACTATGGGGAATTCTTACATTACGAATTATTATATGAAGTAGGGGGAATTTCACAAATACCCCTCAAAAACTTCAAAATTACATCTCCCTCTAAATTTTAAAATTACATATTTTTTCTCTCCAAAATTCAGAAACTCCCAAATTTATCCATTTTATTGTTTTTTATATTACTACTCATTCTAAATTTATAAAATATCTATTTTACTCTTTATTAAAAGTATATAAATCTTATCATATTCAAATAAGAAATATTTTCTAATCATTGTGTACCAACCTGGGAGTTAGTAATTGAAGTCAGCTTCTTTGTAATTAATAAATATATGATTAGAGCTTATTAATTAATTTTAGCATATCAGATTCGGTAAGAAGTGAGTTGCTTGATCTCTAATAAAAAAAGGGGGAATTTCACGTATACCCCTCAAAAACTTCAAAATTACATATTTTTCCCTCTAAAATTTAAAATTACATATTTTCCTCTCCAAACTTCTAAAACTTCCATATTTACCTATTTTATTATATTTTATATTAAAACACATTCTAAATTCATAAAATACCCATTTTACCCTTTATAAAAAATCATAAAACATCCATCTCACTCCAATTTAAATATGAAAGGTTCCTCTAACGTCTGAATTGTTTTAAGATCTGTGTGTGCTACGTCAACATAAATCTTGAAGCAAACACGCACGAATATTGAAGCAACGTGCACAGATATTGATGCTAGCATGCATATCAAAATTGCCTTAAGATCCGTGCGCACTATATCAGCACGAATCTTGAAGCGAACACGCACATATCTTATTGCGATGCAGACGGATCAGACGGTAGAGGAACATTTCAGATTCAAATTTGAGTTTAATGTGGGGTTTTATACTTTTAATAAAGGGTAAAATTGGTATTTTATGAATTTAGAATGTGTTTTAATATAAAATATAATAAAATGGGTAAACATGTGAGTTTTTGAAGTTTGGAGGGGGAAATATGTAATTTCAAAATTTAAAGAGAGAAATATGTAATTTTGAAGTTTTTGAAAGGTATACATGAAATTCCCCCTAAAAAAAATAGATATGAACAAAATAATGTAATAAATAAAATATATCATCACAGCATAACTTCCTCATTTAAAAGAATAGAAATCCCAACTTTATTATTTCCTTACCGGAAGAATAGTTTGGTCCAATTTTTTTTTTTCTCTCAGTACCTATGCTTGAGGGGACACGCACTCGTTTATCACAAGCATATTTTTGTCATATTTGATAGATACTCCGCATGTAGAGTGGAAAAAATGACACGATGGAGCCGGTTCTGTTACAGAACGGAACGGTTACGGCACGGAATGGCACGGCACGTGTGAATATTCAAGTGTCGTGACTCACGTGTCGCGTGCCGTGACCATCTTTTGAAAATTTGACACGACACGACATGTCACGTGAAAGATTTGGCCACGGCACGGCACGTGGTCACGCGAGTCACGTGTAATTAGGACTGTTAAGTCTTCATCAAATGATGAATCTTGAATAAACTAACCTAAATTATGAAAAAAATAGTTAAATGTGAGAAACGTGACCAGTAACGTTTGGACACGGCACGCGAATAGTTACGGCACGGGAGTTACAGCGTGACTCGCGTGTCGTGACTACCCCTCCACATTTTAGTCACGGCACGGCACGTGTGACTGTTTACTTGGTTACGGCACGGCACGAGACCAAAGTCACGGTGTGTTAGTTACGGCACGACATGGAACGGCACGTTTTGTCTACTCTATCCGCATGGATGCAACTTGGATAAGAATTCATCTCCTCTTAGTTAACTCAAAAAGAAAATATTTTGAGTTATTTATCTGAATCATTCGATCTGTTTTAAAATCTATGAAGACTATATTCACATTAATATTAAAAAGTTTTTGTGTAAAATCAGACAGTTGTATTGAGTTTGTTTAAAATTAGACGGCCTAAATGATTAACTCAAAGAATTACGTGTTTAGATTGTTCACCTGAAAATATTATAAAAAAACAACAAAGTTGATCGACTCGTGTGATTATCTTCTAATAAAATACATGTACCACGTGACATGTGCAACTTGAGGATTTAGAATAGTAGCAATAATTATTGAGCCAAACCTAAGATGATCGGTACTCTGTCAGCCTGTCACCGTCATAAATGAAATCGACTTTTTTTTAAATATCAAATATTAAATAAAAATAATACAAATGTTTAAATATTCTGAATTTTTTTTTTAAATATTTAAACCGCCAATTTTTGTTGGCAGAGAAAAAAATTAGGCCGCTGAAATTTTCGGTGGGCGATAACATGAACCGTTTAACTTGAATTGGTGGTTTCATTCGCAAGCCGTATTTTATATTTAGAATTTTATTTGTATTAAAATATTAAAAATATTTTATATATTTCTTTAAAAATACATATAATACTACATTATTTAATTTATTAGAAAGACATGCAATAAAGGAAAAATCTAGTTCCGTCTCTGTTGACGTCGACATGTGTTCTTCTCCAAAGCATGCAATAAAGGATTGAGAAAGATAGTTATATTCCCAAAGCTTTCTAATTTTAGAGATTCTCCTATCAAAAATGTATAATTTGTTATTTACCCATCCAAATTCAAATATTTAATAAATTTCCCAATCTTCCATTTTAATAAAGTTAAAATATTGATTAAAATTATTTCAAGGAAAAAATATTTCTCTTATCATTTGTTGTTGACTAGTTGCTTCACCAACCAATAATAAAATTTTAACCCATGATCTAATTAATTTTCCTATTTCATTTCTCATGTTTGAAAAGGTCAGTTTTGCTCTTTGACTCGCCTATCCTGTTATAGCTCAGCAAGCAATAAAATATTTCAAATGCCATATATTTTTATTGCTGCTTGCTCATGTGGATAACTAGTGGGCACATATTATTTTATTTTATTTTATTTCCTATTTTACTGCTTCTAGTTTGAAAATTCTTCCTTCATGAGTCTCAAGACAATACAATTGCATTTTATTGCATTGAATGAATAATGTGTTCAAATTTTAGATATAATTTTGAAGTACATGCAGAGAAAATAATATATATCAAATTTAACAGTTTTATTTTAATATTTGAATTTTAAATTTTAAATGTTTTAATAATAGAGACTTTTTTAATAGAACCAAATAAAATAGTTTAAATGAAATCAGCATAAAGATTTTGAAAAAAATAAAAACAGCTCCACTACTAGGAATTTTTTTATGAATATAAATTATAAAATTAAGATGTACAGAAATAGAAAGATGTACAAAAATTATAAGATCAAAGGCAGGGACGACGATTCATGTCCATCTATTTATGGATCAGAGTCAATGACTAAGTTCCATGTTTTTATTATTTGTTTTTAAAGACCACTGATGGGAAGTACCTTTTTTATGTTTTTATTATTTTTTATAAAAACTTGGATCTTAGTCATTGACTCCAATCCATAAATAGATAGATTGTCGTTCCTACCTCCGATCTTATTATATTTGTTGCAATCAAGATACTCTTTTTGTTTTCGCACATTTGAATTTTATAATTTATATTGATAAAATATTTCCCCACTACTATGGGAGAGCTATTTGCTTTGTAACTTCCAAAACGTTTTGTGCTTCTTCCTTTTAAATGATTTTATTTAGTTCTATTCTAAAAATGAAAATCCTCATACTCACTTGAACTCTGCTCTTGGAATTATTAGAGTCGTCGCATACTATTACTCGTTATGGTTATCTCACCGCGTGGAAAGAATGCAATTTTCTAAAGTGATCTATCCATTCATCGAAAAATCTATGGTCCAACTTGTCAGCCGAAGGTAAGCTTTGCTAATTTGAAGCACCAGATCTTTCCTAGTAAAATAATTTCCAAATATTCGCTCCTTCCCTTTCAGAGCGACTGAGCGACTATAAAAAACCTCCAGTCCCACTCTTCTTTCCATCCCAATCCATTTCACTCTCAATCTGTTGAATATCAATACTACACAAGATAACCTTCAAAAATAGTATGTGGTTCCTTGGATTGTGCGATTGCATAACCGGGAAGAACAAGGAGGCATGGAAGAACGGGAGGATCGTCGGTTCAGTTGTGCTGATGAAGAAGAATGTGCTGGATCTCAACGATTACAATGCCTCTCTGCTCGATGGGGTCCACGAGCTGCTTGGTAGAGGTGTCTCCTTCCAGCTTGTCTCCTCCACCCACACCGATCCCGGTAAAGTCTCTACGCTCTTTCTCAGTAGCACCTGTGATTTGAATCAAATATTCTTTAGTCTCTCTCTCCATTTGTCACATGACCATATTGCCTTTATCGTTGATCAAAATCGTACGGAGGAATAATTTTTTTTTTTTTTGCTTGATACGAAGGAATAACTAAAGGAGTAGAAGGGTTTTTTTGAGCTCACCAAGCCTTTTTATAAGCTTAACTAAAAAAACTTCTTAGATTAACTTCAAACGACATATCTAAACGGTTGAAACTAATGTACTTCACGAGTGATGTATTACACATTAAATTTATAATTTTTCAAACTAATTTAGTATAAAGTCAAGCGGTCAAAAACTAATGAAAAATGAATTAATTAACATTAATTTATAAATTATTGTTTTTGACTGCTTGACTTTATACTAAATTAGTTCAAAATTTTGAAAATTTGACGTATATATGCGTCATTCGTGAAGTAGATCGGTTTCAACAATTTGGATGCATCGTTTGAAACCTATCCGATAAGTGTTTGAGTTAAGCACACAAAGGGACTTAGTGAGCTTAAGAACACCATAGTTCTACTCTAATTAAAGCTGCTTTTAAGAGCTTTAGTCGGATCTACAACAACCATGCTTTTGTGTTAAAAGTTAAAGAAATTTTTATCTTGGGATTAAGTACACTATTTTAGTATTTAGAATGCTAGAAATTAATAGTGTGGTTATGACCGCATTTATGATAGTTTCTTTTTTTTGTGATTTATTTTATTTATTATGTGGATATTTTTCTGTAGCGTTTCGTGCGTTCTTGATTTCTTTGTTCTACGTACCTTGCGAGTATATGGCCTGGGACCGAGTAGTTTGGTAGCTTTTTTCTTCCTAATTATTTTAATAACGCTAAGCAGATCAACAAAGCAAGAGTGGTAAAAGAGCCACTGGATGAAGCGGCCTCACCCAATAAACGTAATTTATTATTTATTAAAAACTCCAAGAGTAACAAGTCTAAAATGGGATCGGTGTATTTCGTACGGTATGGTTTTTGTTCAGCAATGGGTTTCTTCTCACGTTTTTTTTGACTGGGCTTGTTGATTCAATGGCGTGCGCGCAGGCCCAGGTATAGTTCTCCAGTACGGGCAGCTAATGGTATTGTTGAATTTAGCGGTGTCAATGAAAACCGGTTATTCATTTATGTTACCCGTATTGTATTCGATAAGACGGGTATGGGTAAGGATTTTTTTTCGTTAGCTTATTGGATATGGGTATGAATAAGGATTTTTTTCGTTAGCTAAACGGATATGGGTACGGATAAAGGTTATTTCGTACTCATTAGATAATGGGTAATTATATAAAATAAATTACATATAGATATATAAATATTATATTCAATTTATTCAATTTTATGTTTCTTATATCATTGTATCAACGTTAATTCATGAGAAAATGTATGCATTTTGGTGTAAGATGAATATAATATTAAATATATTACTTTTTTGTTATTTGAATGTTTTATTATTTAATTTACAAATTGAATTTTGAATTTGTTAGAAGAGATGATTGAATTTTTTGTTTTTTTTTTCTTTATAAAAAAGTTATTAGTTAGAATTGATTATATATTTGTATTTTGATTTTTATATTAGTAATTGTGATTGCATATGTATGACACGATGAGTTTTGATAATATATTTGTAAAAATAATAAAACCATTATATTAGTGTTATTCGTTATTTATCTGCTACCGTTTTGTTACCCACTAATTTTAACGGGTACGGGTAAAGTAGGGTAAGACATTTTTAACGGATAAATGTAGAATATGAGTATGAAAATATTTCTACCCTACCTGTATCGTACCTATTGACACCCCTAGTTGAATTGGTTAGGGACAAAACTATAAATTTTTCTTATGTTAAGCACAACTGCAAATTGAGGAGAAAAGCAAGTGCGAAAAGTTCAAAATTAAACGCTTAGCCAAAATTGAACGTGTTGGTTTCAAAAAAGTAGACCACGTGCATCATTGAAAATTTGACTTGACTTGAGTGACAAAATTGATTTTTCAACATTATCTATGCAAATATTTACCGTTGCTTCGGGAGTTTGGGTGGATGATTAGCTTATTATGTAGTTATGTTTTGTTTTATTCCAGCTTGCATAAGGCTGTAACCGATTGCAGGAGCGGATCTTAGTTGTGGCTAAACCATCCATAATTCTATTTTTTTTTTAATTAAAATTTAATTGAATTTTCTGTTTTTTTTTAAGTTTTATATAGATTAACCTCTTTCATAAATTAACACATATTTATTTTTAGTCTAATGATTAAAGTTACTCATAGGGTTGTGAAAAATTTTGAATTCAAATCTCACCTCCCACACATTATATATTTTTACATTTTATTTCTTGTCACAGTAATTTAATGCTTAGTTCCATTTAGGGTGTTCAAATGGTCGGTCCGGTTGAAACCGAACTAATTTTTGCAAACCAAAGTTTTATTCAGTTTTGAAAAATAGAACCGAACCGACCAAACTAAACTTCCCAACCGAATTACAACTGAACCGAACAAACCGAAGTAAATTTCAGTTTGTTCGGTTGAACCGAAATTTAAATAGATTCAAGCAAGAAATCCAAAAAAAAATATGAACCACTTCCAGATTTGATTTGATCCAAGTAAAAAATCCAGCAAGTAATTTTGAATCTTTTGAGATTTTCTGTTTTTCTGGTCGTTGCACAAATCAGACAAAAAGAAAGATAGAGAACAAAGAGAAAAGACAAATTTGTGAGAAAAAACCTTGAAATCAGATAGGAGGCAGAGGAGTGAAAATGGTGCACCGATTAGCTTTTCGTTAAGTATAGAAAAGAGGATGGATCGCTTTGCTTTGATTTATTTTTGCGGAGAATTTCGTTGAGTATAGAAAAGAGTTTAGACTGAGGTGAGGCGGCGCTAGAACCCTAGAAGAAAGAAAGGGAAAAAAAAAGAAAAAAATAGAAATGGATAGCGTGAAAATGAACCCAACCCAAGTGTGATGCGATTTAATCAAAAGAATTTGGTCGGTTCGGTTCAACCGATTTAAAAACTTTCTAAACCGAATCAAACAACAAAAACCGAATAACACAAAAATTAAACCGAACCGAACCAATTAAACCGAAAAACCGAACCAATTAAACCGAAAAACCGAACCATTTAAACCGAACTTCGCCGGTTCGGTTAAAAACCAAATAAACCGAACCATTTGAACACCCCTAGTTCCATTACTCACACATAGGGGTGTTCATTGGGTCCGGTTTAATCGGTTTTGGACCAAACCGAATTAGATCAATTCAAACGGTTCGATTTTTTCAGTTTAATGGTTCAGTTCGGTTTGTTTTTTAAAACCGAATTATAACTTCGGTTCGGTTCGTTTGAAATTTTCAAAAACAAAATAACCGAACCAACCGAACTTTTATATATTATGAATTTGGTCCGGACCGCCCCGGTTTATTTATTAATCAATTGTTTTAAATACTTCGGTTTATTTCTTAATATCCCGATTTATTTCTTAATACTCCAATTTATTTCTTAATATTCTTCGGTTTATTACAAAACAATTGCTTTAAATTAAAAAAATTGATATATTTCGGTTTGAACCGAACAAACCGAAATAAAACTTTGGTTTGGTTCAGTTCGGTTGCAATACTAGTTCGGTTCGGTTCGATTCTATTTTTGAAACCGAACCGATGAACACTCCTACTCACATATGGCCGCATGGGTGAGCTTGGGAGTTGTGACGAATGGAAATCAACTTCGCACTTGACTTTCAAAATAAAAATATAATCGTCTGATATGAAAACATTAAACAAAATTCTTAAAATGTGCTAAATTAATTAAGATGGGTGCCACAAAACTGAAACGTGAATTTAGAGCATCTACAATGGTGATTATTTTTGGATTGCTAATATGATATGTTAATTGCTAATATAGTTGTTGGGATGTAGTAGAGTTTTTAAATTAGCAAATTTACTTTAAAAGAAAACCTTTGTTTAATAACACGTGGTTAATTAATTGGCTGAAATTAATTATAGTACTCTTTCTCTCTTCACAAAATTAATTGTTGAGATGGAGTGATTTAAAAATTATGAATATCTAATTACTAAATTCAGTGACGTTGTAAAATTACAATTTTTAAATATTTTGTGGAATGGAGATGCTCTTAGATACTGATATTAATTTCTCTAGAATTTCAGTTCTATCAATGATTTATTATTAAAAAAAAATCCTACTTCCACTTTTGCTGACCTTCTATTTTTTTTTTTAAATAGCTACCGGGAAAGGCAAGGTGGGAAAGGTAGCCAACTTGGAACAGTGGGTGACAACAATGACATCCGTAGCAGCGGGTGAGTCGAAGTTTAATATAAATTTTGATTGGGATGAGAGTCAGGGAATTCCTGGTGCTGTCATTGTAAAAAATCAACACCACTCCGAGTTCCTCCTCAAGACGCTCACTCTAGAGGGCGTGCCTGGCAAGGGCAAGATACACTTCATCTGTAACTCCTGGATCTACCCCGATTACGCTTACGATCGCATCTTCTTCACTAATGAGGTAGCTTTTAATTTGATTTGCTTATTTTTTGTTGTAAAATGTGATCTTTTTACCTGGAATTAAGATAAATGGAATTCACTCCCATTACCAGACTAGTTGTGGAATATCTTTATTTGCAGGGGCAGTATTTGTCATCACCGTACATAATCTAAATTAATGTGGCTACCTGCTACACAACTACTGCACGTACTATAGGTAGGTAGGTACCTGAGAAATAAAGATATTCCACTTAGTGGGGTCCTTCGTCACTAATAGATTGTATTATTGTGTTATCCAGTTAGTCGGGTCCTTCCCTAATTGTACGGTCGTTTTATTTTCTATCTATGACATAAATTTTGAAATTAAACTAGTAGTATTAAACAATTTTTAAAATTTTAACCATAAAAAAAACAATTTTTGAAATTTACGGAATTAAAATGCAGGTCTACATAAACTTTTAGTTAGAAAAGAAGAATATTACAAGAATTAAGAACAGCTGTTCTAAAACTCCGAACCACCCAATAGCTGCTATAGAATTTCGTCCTTTTGAAGACCACTTTCAAATTTCGGTTACATTACAAAATAAAATAAATGAGATTAAGCCAGAAAATAAAATTCTGATGCCATCTTAAGAGTTAAGACCACGACAATCAAACAACATTCTTATTAAAAGTAACTCTTTTCTTCTTTTATATGTCAGAAATTTCATGGTTAGGATCGGGATTTTAAATTCTGAAACTCATTTTATATTTTTTAGAAGTTTAATCTGAAAAAAAATATTTCTTAAATAAAAAAATTGGCTTGACCAGCATCCTTTATGTGGAACATTTTTCTCACGTAGTCTTGGGGTTCCTTAATTTGTCTTTGCCTAGTGAAAAGTTGCGATTGATAAAAGAACTTTTTAGATTGAGAGAAATTAACAACTGTAGGAAACAAGATACCTTCCCCTGTTCGTATTATTATGGAACTAAGAATCTGTCTATTTGCTGCATAATGGATGGACTTTTGTTTATACTATATAGGTCATAGTATTTCTTTTTGAAACGTGGATCCAAACTTTTATGATTATTTTAATTTAAATCAACTTCAGAAATTTTAAAGAGAAAAGGCCAAAATTAATCAATCTAACAAATATATATCAATTTTACAGACATACCTGCCGAGCAAAACGCCCCTGCCATTGCTGCCATACAGACAGCAAGAGCTCATCAATCTTAGAGGAGATGATGTCGCTGGCCCACTGAAAGAGAGCGATCGGGTCTATGGCTATCAGGTCTACAATGACCTAGGTAACCCTGAAAAGAGTGATGAAGTACGCCCTGTTCTCGGTGGACCAGAGCACCCCTATCCCCGTCGTGGCCGTACCAGTCGCCACCCAACCAAAAAAGGTTTGCTCATCACATGCCACTTATCTCTTTATCTTTTGCACTGGTCAAGAATCCAGATTTATACTAGTATTTTATGCCTTCTGAACCTAGGGTTTTGAAATATGTTTTGGTACCATTCTGATACCTATTTAGACAGGCGAACAATGAAATTCTAAGTAATTCATCACCCAAGCACGTTAGTATCGTGTACTGACCAAAACTGAGAGAAGACAACTAAAATTGCTACACATGAACCAATTTGATTTCTAGATTATAAACTAACTTGTCATGCTAGAATTTCAAAGTTCCTTGCTATTTATTGGCAGATCCAAAATCCGAGAGCAGGCAAAGTGTACTGCAGAGTCTAGACATATATGTACCACGTGACGAGCGATTTGGCCACCTGAAGTTGTCTGACTTCCTTGCTTTTTCTTTAAAATCAATTGGCCAAGCTCTCTTCCCTGGCATCAAAGCGATCTTTGATGAGACACCAAATGAGTTCGATTCATTTAAGGATACCTTTGACCTTTATGATGGGGGGATCCCCCTGCCTCACCCGCTATTGTTAGATAATCTTCGCCAAAAAATTCCATTCGAATTTGTCAAGGAATGGTTTCGAAGTGAGGGACATCTCTTCCGACTTCCCACTCCGCACGTGCTCAGAGGTAAGAGCAAACCTCTAATTGATGCTTAAACAATTTAACCTGAAGCTTGAATAGATGATAAATCGATTAATGTTATTATTTCTCATTTCAATTTACAGATGATAAATTTGCTTGGAGGACAGACGAAGAATTTGGGCGTGAAATGCTTGCTGGCGTGAACCCGGTGGTCATTAGACGTCTCCAGGTACATTATTCTTTTCCAGATGTTGGAATTTTTCTTTAATTAATCTATAAAAGCTCATATAGTGTTGTGAAAATAAATCAAAACTTGATCTACACAGGAATTCCCCCCAACTAGCAACCTTGATCCAACGATATATGGAAACCAAAGGAGCACAATTAAGGAGGAGCACATTCTAAAGAACCTTGAAGGATATACAGTGCTTAAGGTAATTAAATTAATAGAGGGCCATATCTACCACAATGAGAATGGTTTAAATGCCTCTATTTTTCGTGTTTATCATGCCTCTATTTTTAGAGCTAATATAACTTAAAATTTAAAACTTAAATATTAATTAAAATAAAACTGTTAGGAGGGTTCAAAAGCCTCAATTCTTTAATGCCTCAGGCCAAATAAAACCGTTAGGAGGGACATAATATGATCTATATCATTTTCTATATGCACACATAAAAGGTCACGGTATTTTGATTTTGTTTTGATTATTATCAAGAGCTTGTAAAAATAAATTGATGTGGGTAAATTATGGGCATTAATTTTTCAATTTATTGATTTGTATAAAACCAAAATAAAAAAAAGTGACAAGTTTTAATTAGAAAATAATACAAATCACATCTAATGTTTTATTTTGACATAAATTTTAGAAATTTAGTTATTAGAAAATTAAAAAAATGGAGGTATTCAAACCCCTCAATAATGTAATATCAGACTAAGAATCTCATTCTTGTCGTATTACAAAAGCCAATATGCCACACAAAACATATATTCACTTATTTGTGTGTCTTCTTTGACAGGCACTAAGGGAGAATAGGTTGTTCATACTCGACCATCATGATGCCTTCATGCCTTACCTACCAAGAATAAATGCATTGAAAGGAAACTTTATCTATGCTAGCAGAACACTCGTATTCCTGAGAAATGATGGCACAATCAAGCCACTTGCTATTGAGCTGAGCCTACCGCATCCTGATGGGTTGCAACATGGTGCAATAAGCAAGGTGTACACACCAGCATCAGAGGGAGTGGAGAGCTCCATTTGGCAGTTGGCCAAGGCATATGCTGCAGTCAATGATTCTGGATATCACCAACTTATCAGCCATTGGTGTGTTTTTAAGTTTATGTTTTTCAGTGATTGCAATTACAATTTATTTTTAATCCTAACTTGGTATAAACTATTAGATATATTAATAGTTAAGAAAAATATTACACTTAAATTAATCATATTCAACATCTTTTTCAGGCTCAACACCCATGCAGTGATAGAACCATTCGTTATAGCCACACATAGGCAGTTGAGCGTGACTCACCCAATACACAAGCTCATGAGTCCCCATTACCGCGACACAATGAACATTAATGCCTTGGCACGCCAGACTCTTATCAATGCTGGTGGCATATTCGAATCTACTGTTTTTCCTCAGAAATATGCCCTGACCATGTCGTCTGATGTATATAAGAGTTGGAAACTCACTGAGCAAGGCCTTCCAGATGATCTCATCAAGAGGTATGGATATGAAACCACTTTTAACATTATAAAGAAATGCAACAATTAACTTCTTTATTTGAAACCATGATTCATATTTTTATGAAGTTAATTAAGCATTGATAAGTTTTTTATACTGAACTGCGAGCTTAGCACAGCGGCGCAAGGCTCGTCTCTCTATGAAGAGACGCATGTTTAATTCTCGAGAATAACATCTAAAAGATGATAGGATGTACCGGGCCCATCAATAAAAAAAATAATATGGTTTTTGAACTTAACAAGACAATTTTGACTAACAATATATATATTATATTATGTTGCTATTGTGAGAATAGGGGAACCTTATTAACATAAATGACAAGTGTACAAATTAGAACTTTTGTAAGGTTGTATAATAACACAAATCACATTGATGTGTCTTCTACAGAGGAATCGCAGTTGAAGACTCTTCCAGCCCCAACAATATTCGCTTACTAATCAAGGACTATCCATATGCAGTTGATGGTCTCGCCGTATGGTCCGCAATTGAATCATGGGTCAAGGAGTACTGCTCCATCTACTACCCGAAAGACTCAGATGTGGAATCCGACACAGAGCTCCAAGCTTGGTGGAAGGAGATCCGCGAGGTTGGGCATGGTGACAAAAAGGACGAAGAATGGTGGCCCACGATGAAAACAGTCAAAGAATTAACTAAGACTTGCACCACCATAATTTGGGTTGCCTCAGCTCTACATGCAGCTGTTAATTTCGGGCAGTACCCATATGCTGGATACCTCCCCAACCGCCCGACTGTTAGTCGTCAACCAATGCCTGAACCTGGAACAAAGGAATATGATGAGTTGAAGAAAAACCCTGATAAGGTCTATTTGAAGACTATAACAAGCCAGTTGCAGACTATTTTAGGAATTTCGTTGATTGAAATCTTGTCTCGGCATTCGTCAGATGAAGTCTACCTCGGGCAACGCGACACACCAGAATGGACCTCTGATGAGAAGGCACTGGATGCTTTTGACCGATTTAGTGAGAGGCTGATAGGAATAGAGCAAAAGATCACAAATTTAAATGCGGATCCGACTTTGAAGAACCGAAGTGGACCAGTAAATTTCCCGTATACATTGTTATACCCGAATACTTCTGACACGAGTAAAACTGGCGGGTTGGTTCCGAAGGGTATACCAAATAGTGTGTCCATATGAGATGTACTTCGTGTTTTCTATTTATTTTATTTTTGTGGTTGTTTTGTATGCGGTAATATTGTGTTGAGCATTTGTTTGTGGTGCTAGTAAATAAAGGTTTGCTGTGCAACCTTGTTAATGGAATGTTTTTTCTGTTAAGGTTTATTGTGCAGATGAATTGATATTAATGAACTTCTGAGATAATTTTTAGCATTCTATGCTTGAACTACTGAGAAATCGAGAAAGGCAACTAATTGTTATGGTGTAGAAAAAATAGATTATTTTATCGTACATCTCCTCAATAGATTACAGTGAAATAAAAAGAAATAAAAATGAATTATATAACACACTAAAAAGGAAATATATTTTTCTTACTTAACAATAAAAAGAAAACTACTAATGGTGTTCTGAGTATGCCTAAAAGAACAGTTTCGTGCAACTTAGGTTTGGCGATTCAAGTTATCCGGCGGCATATTGAGGCACTAAAATAATATTGAAGATATATGCTATAATTTTTTCCAAAGAAATAGTTGCTTATCATACCGAACTACACCTATGCCAAAAACTATCTAATGTGTATCCTATTTTACTATAAACAAATACGCATTTTGTGCGTGTATATACACAAATCTTCGTTTCAGTACCAACCAGCTCAAAATCATTAAAAAGATCATCAACAGGTTAATGTTTTTTTTTTGAGAGAAAAGTGTGGGTCAGCCCACAAGTTTCATTGATAATTGACATTGGTACAAGGTCCAATTATTACATGAGATAATTTAAGAAATGTAAAGTTGCTAATTTAAATTGAAATTGAAAGCAAGTTTTGAAATGTAAATTCCTCCAAAGTAATCTTGCTAATTTATGTTGTGGTTGTTGTTACTGTTGTTGCTGCCTTTGTCCTAGTGTTGATGACAAGTCTATAAATTCGATATGCAACAGGTTAATGTTGACCACAGAAGGACATGGATTTACACTTTGCCAACCTCGAGATAGGAGTAGGTCCGATGGGCATCGGATCTACTTTTAGGTTCAATTAGCTCTATCACCGTACGATGAGCATTAAGATTCATGCGTACGGAAATTGAAACAGAACTGCACATATTTTAATGCATTTAGCACGGATCTTGATGCAATCGAATGGTAATTTCATCCATCGAACCAAACTAGGTCCGATGGGCATCGGACCTACTCTGAATTCAATTGGGCTGACTTGGAACAAAAATCTCACAGGCCAGGCGTCTGGGCTTTTGGGTTTGCAATTTGGGCCTTATACACGGAAATATATAGTACATTGGACTTTTGAGATTAAGCTACTTTACAATTTGGATGGATTTCTTGACCGATAAATTGTCAAGAAATTTGGAATATTTCCCTAACCAAAAGCCTATAATTTGTTGTATCTTTTAATATACAAATCGTATGCTAATTAAATATATTTTTAGGAACACTATGGGTCTAGCACCATGCTAATATAATATATATTAAAGTAAGGTTTTATTACGGGTTTAATTAGAATCGTTATTTTGAGTTGAAAAAAATTTATACTGTTTAATAAATATCAAAACGTACATCGAATATATTCATTAATTTTTATCCAAATTAACAAATTGCAAACGTTAATTAATCATGAACCTTGAGGATTTTTATTCTAAATTGCTTGATTGATTCCATATAACACAAAATTTAACTGAAGTTATATTCTAAACTACATGATGATTCTGATACCGTAAGTAATTTCTAATGTCATCAAATGCCACATCCTCTTTTTTTACATTGATTTTGTTCGTTATTAGGAGGAATGCGTATGCGTATATGAAAAATTTATAATAGTTTATTTCAAATGATATCAAAATTTATAAAATGAACAAAACTGGTTAACGTATGCATGGTCGATTAGTTTTACTGTGTTTAAAGAGAGATGACAAATAAATGTCAAAAGTTTTTGATAAATCTAGTAAATTAATTTAAATTTCTAATTAAGTTGTTTATTACATGAATTAATATTTATTTCATTTAGTAATGGGAATGGATACCTGTCAATGACGTGCTTGACATAATTTTTCAGAAAAATGCATTCTATGTATTATGCACCAAAATAGCTACTTAAAATGTTATTATGATATTATCTACTTGCTATTTAATATTATATTTTGACTAATCATCTTCCACTTGCTAATTTTAATATTCATTTATTATTGTCGTCCCAGGATTATTCCTTTTTATGTTATCTTCATATGGAAAAAAAAAAAAAACGCAATTTTCAGAAGTGATCCGTAATTCATAAAAAGCTCGTCCACTTGTCAGCCGAAGATAAGCCTTGCTCATTTGATGCACCGGATGTTTCCTGCGAAATTAATTTCCAAAAAATTCGGTCCCCGCTTTTATTGTCATCCCAATTCATTTTTCCCTCTTTATATAGAACATTCATTAGTACACAAGATGTGGTGCCATGAATTGTGCGATTGCATGACCAGGAACAACAAGGAGAAGATCGCCGATTCAGTAGTGCTGATGAAGAAGAATGTGCTGGATCTCAACGATTACAGTGCTGCTTTGCTCGATGGGGGTGCACGAGCTGCTCGGTGAAGGTGTCTCCTTTTAGCTCATCTCCTCCACCCACATTGATCCCGGTAATCTCTAAAGTCTCTCTCTCTCTCTGCGGCACCTGTGATTTGAATAAAAAAAAATTTACTCGTGCTTAAGAAGAGGGCAAGGAAGGGAAGGGTGATTGGACCTGACCGTTCCTGTTTACTTGTTTCAAGAAACTAATTGAGGGAGAGAGGAGGAGACAGAAAGAGAGACGATATGAACTATATATGCAAATTATTCAAATTTTGTAATCCTCAAATTAAAGTGTAGAAGAGGTAAATTCTTTCAATTGTCTCTCCACTGACTCTTCATTTTTCTTCCCTTCTCATAAAATTTCTCTCGTGTTGTCATATGAGAATACTACATTTTCAATGGTAATAGGTTGATTTGCAGCAACTATCAGAGTCGTAGCTAGAATAATTAGCAGGGTGGGGTGAAAATTTTGGGAGAGACAAATTTATTATGAGGTTGATTCAAATGCCTCATCGTGGCTCACAATCTCACATTTAATTTTTCTGTTTTCAAAATTCAAACCGTAGATACGAACTGCTCAACATGATATTCATATTAAAATATATTTGGAAAACAAATTTTATATTTTTGTAAATTGTTTACTATTTTTTAGATAGGTACAAAATCACTATTTTTGGATGGTTCTGAAACATATAAATAGAAGAGAATATAAAACGTGAGATATAATGAGACATGAAATACATGAGGCATTTGAATCCTCCTAATTTATTATTATTTTAAATACTACGTATAATTTTATATTTTTTTCAAAAGTATATTTTGGAGAAAATTTTTAAAGGCATATAATATTTTATAATTTTTTGAAGTTTAAGTATGTTTTTATATATATATTTTTTTGAAACGAACATAAAATTAGAAATATATTCTTAAAACTTTTTTGAGCAAGAGGTTAAAACTTGTCCTATCTTTATTTCACTTGGCTCCACCCTTAACAACTATGCCAGTTGCTAGGCACAAGAACAAGAACAAATAAGTTGCTAAGCATAAGAACAAGAGCAAATGATGTTTCTAAGCAAAAGAACAAATACAATGATTTTGCTATGAACAAGAACAATAACAAAAGATATTGATAAGCATAAGAACAAAAACAAATGACGTTGCTAAGAACAAAAACCAGAGCAAAAGATTTTGATAAGCATATGAACAACGATAATTAAGGTTGTTAAGCACATGAATTAATGCAAATGAGGCTATTAAGCACAAGAACATCGACAAAGGAGTTGTTAAGCACAAGAACAAGGGCAAATGAGGTTCCTAAGCACAAGAACAAATACAAATGAGATTGATACGTATATAATTAAGGGCAAATGATGTTGCTAAGTGCAAAAACAACCATAAATGAAGTTGCTAAGTACAAGAAAAAGGGCAAATGAGATTTTTTTGCACAAGAACATTGGCAATTGTGCTCGTTAAGCACAAGAACAAGGACAAAAGTGGTTGATAAACATAAGAACAAAAACAAATGAGATTGCTAAGTATAGAAACAATGACAAATAATGTTGTTAAGCACGAGAACTAATGCAAATGATATTGCTAATCATAAGAAAAAGAAAAATTAAGTTGCTAAGCACAAGAATAAGGCCAAATGAGATGGCTAAGCTCATAAACTAATGAAAATTATATTGTTAATCACAAAAACAATTACAAATGAGGTTGCTAAGCACAAGAATAAGGCCAAATGATGTTTCTAAGTACAAGAATAAGGACAAATGAGATTGTTAAGCCCAAGAACAAATACAAATGATATTTCTAATCGAAAAAAATAACTAGATATGAAGTTTCTAAGCACAACAACAAGGCAAATTAAGTTGCTAAGCACAAGAACAAGGGCAAATGCGCTTTTTTTGCACAAGAATATTGGCAAATGCGCTTGCTAAGCACAATAACAATGGCAAAAGTGATTGATGAGCACAGGAACAATGACAAATGAGATAGTTAAGCATAAAAACTAATACAAATAATGTTGCTAATCACAAGAACAAGGGCAAATTGGGTTGTCGAGCACAAGAACAATGACAAATGATGTTGCTAAGCACATGAACGATTGCGAATGATGTTGATAATCACAAGAACAATGACAAATTAGATTTTTAAGCACAAAAACAAGGTCAAATGAGGTTACTAAGCACAAAAACAAATACAAATGAGGTTGATAACCACAAGATCCAGGGCATATGAGGTTGCTAGGCTCAAGAACAACCGCAAATGAGGTTGCTAAGCACTAGAACAAGGGCAAATGAGTTTTCTTTGCACAAGAACATGGCAAATAGGCTTTCTAAGAACATGAACAAGAGCAAAAATGGTTGATAAGCACAAGAATAACAACAAATGAGTTTGCTAAGCATAAAAACAATAACAAATGAGGTTGTTAAGCACAAAAACTAATGAAAATGATGATAATAATCATAACAACAAGGGCAAATTAGATTGCTAAGCATAAGAACAAGGAAAAATTGAAGGAAATATGGGTTTCATGCAAGAGCAAAATTCAAAAATTTTACTCAAAGAAACAAACATAGATCTACTTATTTGACTAACTATGAACCTAATTTAGCAATTTAACTTGTTTAAAGTTTATATACCTCAAATCTTAGTCTCTAAACCAAGAAGTAGGGACTTAAGATGTAGGGTTGTTGCCTTAAAAAAGGAAAGCATCTACAAGTATCCACCAGAGATTAAACGAAACCCTTGTTTTTTCTCTTGCTAGAGATACTAAATCAAGGATTAACCTTAATCTTAGTTTCTACCCTTAATTAACTATTAATTTAGTGTAGAAATATTGTGCTCAACACATGAGCAAAAATGGTGGGTGAAAATGGTTGCATCTCTCAAATCTCCTCTTATTCTTTTGTAGCCTCCATGAGAGCAAGAGAGAGAGAGCGAAAGATGTGAATAAAAAGTTAGGGTTTGAGAAAAGAAAAGTAAGGTATTTATAATGCTTGCCTAGGGTTTGCTTTAATCATCTTAATCACAATAAAGGGCTAGGATGAAGCATGAGCATAAAGCAACATTTTAAAGTTACTTTTGTCATCCAATGGACATCTCCATTAGATGCTTTTCTCTTCTAACTTTCTTCCCAAGCCTACATCAAATGGACTTTTCCATTTAATATTATAATCAAATATTCAAATGGGCTTGGGCCTTTTCTCACTTTGCAAATTCGTTTTTGCCATTTATGTCAATTTTCGGCCCACCTGACAATTATCACAATTAATTGTCTTTGCTCAATTATTGTTAAAAAATAAATTTATATATCATGTCCAACATGTAATAAATATATTTTAAGATCAAGGTAGTCATCTTCATGACATTTTTATTTGTTTCGTTTTCTCTCTTGGGTGTGACCTCGTAGGATCTATATCGTGTTGACAATAAAATCAAAACTCAATTTTAATTTTATAAATTATAAGAGGCATCTAGCAATATGCATTATAATTACTCAACTGATAAAGATAATATGAACCAATCAATATTACGATCCTAAAGTAATATTTAATTGCTTGTGTCAATTCACGTGTCACATGATATCATGAATAAATTCAAGGTAGGAGAATGTCATCCTTGCAAATTTATTCTTTTCTTGATTCTAAGTAATTAGTAAATAATGATCAACTACTTGATTATAATTGCATGCATACTTTATTACTCCATCAAGGGGCCCAGAGATATTATCACTCACATATAAAATATGAGGGACATTGGTATTCTTGATAAATATAATTTCCTCCGCACAAGAAACATATATTGAGATATTATCTGTATAGCTGCCAGTCACGGTCAACGTTAGATAACACCTACAAATACATGAATCTCATGTAGGAAAAATAATCATCTCATACTAAAGAATTCAAGACACAAATGAAACATTAATGACACTAACACAATCCATATTATGTTTCATTTTGGGTCATGTCCAATCTCCTGATCTCCATCAGGTATTTATGTGATTAAATTTGGTAACTCCTTACCACATGATCCGCAGAACATGATCATCATTTAATCCACATACTAATCTTTTACTAATAAATAGTGTTCCTTTCTACTTACCAAGATTAGGGACATTTAGAGTATTTATTACTTAATTATTACAGAGTTCCACAATTCAGGTCCTCAACCTGAACAATCTATAATGTAATCAAACACTCAAGGAACACATGATTCTTTAATTTCATGAACAAAATACAGAATACAACTATAAATAGTTGGCTTCTAGATCATAACACTAACAATCTACCACTTAAACTAGAGCCAATACATCTCCATACATAAAGCCCTAAACAAGTGTAGTCTCTAATACATCTCCATGTATTAAATCTTAAAGCCAGTCACTAACAAATCTAATCCCCATAGATGTAGTGTGCAACATGTGCTTGGCTTGACAGAGAGACTTTGTCAGTGGGTCAGCTGTGTTACTGGCTGTATCTACCCTACAAACCTTGATATCACCTCAGTTGACGATCTCTCGAATCAGGTGATATCTTCATAGAACATGCTTGGATTTCTGGTGTGACCTTGGTTCTTTTGCCTGTGCAATGGCTCCATTGTTGTCACTATAGAGCTCTACAGTGCCAATGGAACTAGGGACCACTTCAAGTTCATTTAAGAACTTTCTAATCCAACAACCCTCTTTAGCTGTTTCTGAAGCAGCTATGTATTCTGCCTCGGTGGTTGAGTTTGCCGTTGTTTCCTGCTTGGAACTCTTCCAGCTTACAGCACCTCCGTTGAGGATGAACACAAATCCTAACTGCGATCTCATGTCATCATGGTCGGTCTGGAAACTAGCATCGGTGTAACCCCTTACAACGAGCTCAGATTCCCCACTATAGACTAGGAACATATCCTTAGACCTTTTCAGGTACTTTAAGATATTCTTGACTGCAATCCAATGCGCCAAGCCTGGATTTGACTGATGTCTGCTTGTCACACTCAATGCATATGATACATCAGAGCGAGTGCATATCATGGCGTACATGATAGAGCCAATAGCGGAAGCATATGGTACTCTACTCATGCTATCTAGCTCAGCAGTTGTCGAGGGACAATGCTTCTTGCTCAGATGAACACCAGTTGACATTGGCAAAAATCCTTTCTTATAATCTTGCATGTTGAACCTCTTCAACACTTTGTCAATATATGCACTTTGACTCAGTCCAATAAGCCTTCTTGATCTATCTCTATAGATCCTGATGCCTAGTATATAAGCAGTCTCGCCCAAGTGATTCATCGAGAACACTTTCTTAAATGAAGACTTGACAGAATCCAAAGACAGAATGTCATTCCCGATCTGAAGTATGTCATCCACATACAATACTAGGAATATAACTGCACTCCCACTAATCCTTTTATATACACAAGGTTATTCCTCGCTTTTGACAAAATCAAACTTTTTGACTTCTTTGTCAAAACGCTTATTCCAACTCCGCGATGCTTGCTTCAAGCCATAAATGGACCTTTGAAGCTTGCATACCTTCTTAGCATGATTTGGATCCTCAAAACCAATTGGTTGTGTCATATATACATCCTCTTCAAAATCTTCATTTAGAAAAGCGGTTTTGACATCCATCTGCCATATTTCATAGTCATGAAATGCAGCAATTCCTAAGAGAATCCGTATTGACTTAAACAAAGCAATGGGCGAGAAGGTCTCATCATAATCAACTCCTTGAATTTGTCTGAAACCTTTCGCGACCAGCCGTGCTTTGTAAGTATTCAAATTACCATCCATGTCTGATTTCCTCTTGAAAACCCACTTGTTTTCAATGGGTTTTATCCCACTTGGAGGATTAACCAAATACCAAACTTGGTTGTCATACATAGATTGTATTTCGGATTTCATGGCTCCAAGCCATTCTGAAGAGTCGGGTCTCGCCATCGCTTCCGTATAGGTCAAAGGATCTTCAGTGTCTAACATTGTCACCTCGTGAAGTCCTAACCATCTTTCAGGTGGACGACTCTCTCCCGTTGACCTACGAAGGACTGGTGCTTGTGGTTCAGGGACTTCTTCCACAAACTCTTGTGGATTCGATCCTTAAACCTCATTCACAACCTCTTGTGAATTCGGTCCTAGGGGTGAGCTTTGAACTTCTTCCACAACTTCTTGTGAATTTAATTCATCTCGACTCCCACTGGCCACAATATCCATGGGTGGTTGAACATGATCAAGATTGATCATTTCATCTTGCAGTGTAGATTGATCCTCTTCAATTCTTACACTGTTCCCACTACTTTCTCTTGAAAGAAACTCATTCTCCAAGAATACACCATGCCGAGCAACAAATACTTTGTTCTCACACTGGTGATAGAAGTAATATCCCTTAGTTTCCTTGGGATATCCTATAAAAATGCACTTGTCTGATTTGGGCCCGAGTTTGTCAGATATCATACGTTTGACAAAAACTTCGCAGCCCCAAATCTTCAGAAAAGACATACTTGGAACCTTTCCAAACCACATTTCATATGGTGTCTTTTCCACGGATTTTGATGGAACCCTGTTTAGTGTGAATGCGGCGGTTTCAAGCGCATACCCCCAAAATGAGAGTGGTAGACTAGCTTGGCTCATCATTGATCTAACCATGTCTAACAAGGTTCGATTTCTTCTCTCAGAAACACCATTCCATTGTGGTGTTCCTGGAGGAGTGAGTTGTGAAACTATTCCACACTCCTTCAAATAATTGTCAAACTCGTGACTCAAGTACTCATCTCCACGATCCGATCGTAAGGCTTTAATCTTATTATTGAGTTGATTCTCTACTTCATTCTTAAATTCTCTGAACTTTTCAAAAGATTCAGATTTATGTCTCACCAAGTAGACATAACCATATCTACTGAAGTCATCAGTGAATGTGACGAAGTATTGATAACCTCCTCGGGCATTTGTACTCATTGGTCCACACACATCAGTATGTATAAGTCCCAACAAGCTACCTACCATTTCACCTTTCTTGGTGAATGGTGCCTTGGTCATTTTTCCAAGTAAACAAGGTTCGCATGTCTCAATTTATTCTAAATCAAATTGACCAAGAAGTCCAATTTCTTGTAATTTCTTAATACGTTTCTCATTTATATGACTCAGGCGATAATGCCACATGAGAGTCGAACTCTCATGACAAGTCTTGAGTCGTTTGTTATTGATGTTCAGAACTTGTTTATCCATTTCAAGCAAGTATAGACCATTCCTTATATAAGAACATCCATAAAATAAATCATCTCTATAAAAAGAATAACAATTGTCTTTGATGGTAAAACAAAAACCATCCATGTCCATACAAGAAATAGAGATAATGTTTCTCGAAATAGAATGAACAAAATAAACATTTTTAAGTTCCATTACAAGCCCACTAGGTAAATGCAACTCGACACACCCGACGGCAACAGCTGCAACACTTGCACCATTTCCAACACGGAGCTGCACCTCACCCTTTCCTAGCATTCTTCTATCCTTTAGTGCCTGCATATTCATACAAATATGAGCACATGATCCAGTATCTAATACCCAATCATTGATAGAGGTAGCTAAGTGAACTTCAATGACAAAAATACCTGAGGAAGATGAGACATTCCCATTTTTCTTGTCATCCAAGTACTTGGGACAATTTCTCTTCCAATGCCCCTTGCCTTTACAGTAAAAGCACTCGGCATCGGTAGTGACCTTGACCTTGGGAGTTCTTACAGTCACCACTGAAGCCTTCCCTTTGCCCTTGCCTTTGCTATTGCCCTTGCGCTTGCCTTTGCCTTTCTTGACTTTCCTACTTCCCTCACTGACTGCAAGGACATGAGAAACACCTTTTTGCATGTCAGCCTTGCAGTCTTGAGCATCCCATTCAATTCACCCAGACTTTTCTCCATTCCATGCATGTGATAATTCATGATGAATGAAGAATACTTTGATAGGAGAGAATTTAGAACGATGTCCGTGACCAACCCCTTGTCCACGGGACATTCGAGCTTCTCTAGTTGCTCCACATAACTCATCATTTTGAGCATGTGAGCATTCACAGAGGAACCCTCAACCATTCTGCATCCCACGAAACCTTTGGTTACATTGTACCTCTCTACACGGGCCTGCTCTTGAAATATTTTCTTGAGCTGGTCCATGATATAGTAACAAGAATTTGCCTCAAACCGTTTCTGCAGTTCGGGGCTCATTATTGATACTAAGAGGCACGACACTTCAAGGTCGTCTTCACCGGCCTTAGTGTACTTGTCCTTAGTTTCCTTTTCAGCATTATAAGCTGGTAAATCAGGGATATGAGTAGTCAAGACGTATTCTTTTTTCTCGTGCCTAAGAACAATTCTCAGGGCACGATGCCAGTCCAGAAAATTCGATCCTTCATTTTTAAGTTTTTCTTTGTCTAATAATGAGCGCAGGAAAGAGGTTTCTTTTGCCATGATCTATAATTTAAAGGTTTGAATTTAGTTCATGATAATGTTTTATTTTAAAAATAAAACTCCCACTACAATATTAATTTAGTTCCATTTGTAGTAGGTCCAAGATCTATATTTTCACTAAGATAAGCCAGCGTCGGCATGAAACTTTAACTTAGCTATTTTAGGTAAGCAACTCCTTGCTAATCACATACCGTGACTCTTGGTTTGTCAAACATCTAATGTTTTAACAAAACTGTTTCCCAAGGTCCAAAACTGTTTTGTAAACCTTGTTAAGAAAACCATACTCTATTTGATATGACATGTCTGACATGACCCACACCTCCTAAAAATAGAAAGAGATGCCTACTGAGTAGGTCCCGCCGTCTAACGATTGATAGTTTGATATGGATAGAGTAGGAAGGAAACTTTTGCTTAATATTATGTTTGGAACTTTATTATTTATGGTGGTCATGTAAGCATACACCCATACTTATCATTTGACTATTATATTTCAATAATACACATAAATAATATAATCACATCATGCGGGTGTGAGTTTGTATGGCCTTTATGCGAAAAACTCCTTTCTCGCATCTTGTCACTTGTTGCACCAACTCCTTGGTTGAGACCACCTCATTGCAACATGTACAACCATTCTATGCTAATTTATTTTCTATTAAGACTATTCTAAAAGAAAATAAATTACATTTAGAATTTCTAAAATTTTCTAAATATAGGTACACAAGCCTTAAATGAATGAATTACATTAAAAGACATCCTAACATTTGTGCCTTAATTATTAATCTAATTAATTATAAAAGGACACCTTAGGCTGCATTACAAACATTAAACAATCATTCATTACATCACACAAGACATTGAAAATGACCATACAAACCCACAATCATCCCTACAAAAACAAGTTAGGTGCATGTACAATAATTGCACCATACATGCATAAACATTTCATGCATACACAATTAATTAAATTAATTTCTTAAGCTTATGACCCATAAAAAATTGTTTCAAAACAAAATTTCAATAGAGGAGAAGGTTTGATTTATCACATAATTCATGTAAATTATAATTTACAAACTACTCCTTGAAAACTATTCCAAATAGCACAAGTAATAGTCAACCTGTTATGCCTAATTAACAAATGTGCTTAGAAAATTAATTTTAACCTTTAAAATTATTTTTTCAAAATTCCAACAGTGGAATATATATTTCCAAATTCTCTCAAAATGCATTTCATCATATAAACATACATTTTAATAATTTGGGATTCCACACTTTTGTTAACTAACACTTAATTACCTCAAATAAATCTTAAACCAAAATGGGAAAATAAAATTTACTCCATTTGAACCCGAGAGCAAATCATGAAAATTTCATTTTCATTTTTTTTAATTTAATAATCTATTTGCATTCATACTTATTTACTTCTTAAATAAATTTATTCTATAGTCTAAAACATTACAAACTAATGTTTAAACACTCTAGAATGCTCCAAAATAATTGTGTAATAATAATCCTAACAATAAATGCAAGATGTTCCAAAACACCGACGGCTGATCCAATCAAAAGGTCATAAGCTTCCAAGGCTTAACTTAATTAATTACTCATGCTAATTTAGGCCAAAAATTAGTCAAATAAAGCCACAAGCTCTGATACCAATTAAAGGAAATATGGGTTTCATACAAGAGCAAAATTCAACAATTTTACTCAAAGAAACAAACATAGATCTTTGACTAACTATGAACCTAATTTAGCAATTTAACTTTTTTAAAGTTTATACCTCCAATCTTAGTCTCTAAACCAAAAAGTAGGGACTTGAGATGTAGGGTTGTTGCCTCCAAAAAGGAAATCATCCACAAGTATCCACCCGAGATTAAACAAAACCCTTGTTTTTCTCTTGCTAGAGATACTAAATCAAGGATTAACCTTAATCTTAGTTTCTACCCTTAATTAACTATTAATTTAGTGTAGAAACATTACAAAAATGGTGGGTGAAAATGGTTGCATCTCTCAAATCTCCTCTTATTCTTTTGTAGCCTCCATGAGAGCAAGAGAGAGAGAGTGAAAGATGTGAATAAAAAGTTAGGGTTTGAGAAGAGAAAAGTGAGGTATTTATAATGCTTGCCTAGGGTTTGCTTTAATCATCTTAATCACAATGGAGGGCTAGGATGAAGCAACATTATAAAGTTACTTTTGTCATCCAATGGACATCTCCATTAGATGTTTTTCTCCTCTAACTTTCTTCCCAAACCTACATCAAATGGACTCTTCCATTTAATATTAGAATCAAATATTCAAATGGGCTTGGGCCTTTTCTCACTTTGCAAATTCGTTTTTGCCATTTATGTCAATTTTCGGCCCACCTGACAATTATCACAATTAATTGTCTTTGCTCAATTATTGTTAAAAAATAAATTTATATATCATGTCCAACATGTAATAAATATATTTTAAGATCAAGGTAGTCATCTTCATGACATTTTTATTTGTTTCGTTTTCTCTCTTGGGTGTGACCTCGTAGGATCTATATCGTGTTGACAATAAAATCAAAACTCAATTTTAATTCTATAAATTATAAGAGACATCTAGCAATATGCATTATAATTACTTAACCGATAAAGATACTATGAACCAATCAATATTACGATCCTAAAGCAATATTTAATTGCTTGTGTCAATTCACGTGTCACATGATATCATGAATAAATTCAAGGTAGGAGAGTGCCATCCTTGCAAATTTATTCTTTTCTTGATTCTAAGTAATTAGTAAATAATGATCAACTACTTGATCATAATTGCATGCATACTTTATTACTCCATCAAGGGGCCCAGAGATATCATCACTCACATATAAAATATGAGGGACATTGGTATTCTTGATAAATATAATTTCCTCCGCACAAGAAACATATATTGAGATATTATCTGTATAGCTGCCAGTCACGGTCAACGTTAGATAACACCTACAAATACATGAATCTCATGTAGGAAAAATAATCATCTCATACCAAAGAATTCAAGACACAAATGAAACATTAATGACACTAACACAATCCATATTATGTTTCATTTTGGGTCATGTCCAATCTCCTGATCTCCATCAGGTATTTATGTGATTAAATTTGGTAACTCCTTACCACATGATCCGCAGAACATGATCATCATTTAATCCACATACTAATCTTTTACTAATAAATAACGTTTCTTTTTACTTACTAAGATTAGGGAAATTTAGAGTATTTATTACTTAATTATTACAGAGTTCCACAGTTCAGGTCCTCAACCTGAACAATCTATAATGTAATCAAACACTCAAGGAACACATGATTCTTTAATTTAATGAACAAAATACAGAATACAACTATAAATAGTTGGCTTCTAGATCATAACACAAACAAAAATGAGGTTACTAAGGACATGATTAGCAAATGATGTTTCTAATTACAAAAACAATTCCAAATATGGTTGCTAAGTACAACAATAAGGCCAAATGATGTTCCTAAGCACAAATCAAGGGCAAATGAGGTTTTTAAGCCTAAGAACAAACACAAATGATATTGCTAAGCATAAAAATAACTAGAAATGAAGTTGCTAAGTACAATAACAAAGACAAATAAGGTTCATATGTAGAAGAACACATGCAAATGATGTTGTTAAGTTTAAGAACAACCACAAATGAGGTTGCTAAGTACAACAACAAGGGCAAATGTGTTTTCTTTGCACAAGAACATTGGCAAATGCGCTTGTTAAGCACAAGAACAAGGACAAAAGTGGTGATAAGCACAACATCAACAACAAATGAGTTTACTAAGCATAAGAATAATGACAAATGAGGTTATTAAACACAATAACTATTGCAAATAATATTGCTTAACACAAAAACAAGGGTAAATTAGGTTGCTAAGCATATTAACTAATGCAAATGATGTTGATAATAACAAAAAACAATGACAAATGAGGTTTTTAAGCCAAGAACAAAGACAAATAACAAATGCAAATGATGTTGATAAGTACAAGATCAAGGGCAAATAATGTTGCTAAGCGCAAGAACAACCGCAAATGAGGTTGCTAAGCACAAGAACAACCACAAATGAGGTTGCTAAGCACAATGACAACCGCAAATCAGGTTGCTAAGCAGAAAAACAATGACAAATGAGCTTTCTTTGTAGAAGAATATTGGCAAATACGCTTGCTAAGCGCAAAAACAAGAAAAAGTAGTTGATAAGCACAAGAAGAACAACAAATGAGGTTGCTTAGCATAAAAATAATGACAAATGATGTTGTTAAGCATGAGAACTAATGCAAATTATATTGCTAATCATAAGAACAAGGGAAAATTAGGTTACTAAGCACAAAAACAAGGTCAAATGAGGTGGCTAAGTACAAGAACTAATACAAATGATATTGTTATTCTCAAAAATAACGACAAATGAGGTTGCTGAAAACAAAAATAAGGCCAAATGAGGTTCCTAAGCATAAGAACAAGGGAAAATGAGGTTGTTAAACCCAATAACAAATATAAATGATATTGCTAAAAACAAAAATAACTAGAAATAACTGTACTAAACACAAGAACAAAGGTAAATCAGGTTGCTAAACACAAGAACAAGGGCAAATGAACTTTTTTTCCACATGAATATTGGCAAATGTGCTTGGTAAGCACAAGAACAAGGGCAAAGGTGGTTGATAAACACAATAACAACAACAAATGAACTTGCTAAGTATTAAAACAATGACAAATGATGTTGTTAAGCATAAGAACTAATCCAAATGATATTTCTAATTACAAGAACAAGGACAAATTAGGTGGCTAAGCACAAGAACAAGGGCAAATGAGGTTGATATGTACATTATTGCGAATGATGTTGATAATCGCATGAACAATGATAAATGAAGATTTAAGCACAAGAACAAAGTCAAATAAGGTTCCTAAGCACAAAAACAAATACAAATGAAGTTGATAAACACAAGATTCAGGACTAACGATGTTGCTAAGCACAAGAACAATCGCAAATGAGGTTGCAAAAACTAAGAACAAAGGCAATTGAGCTTTCTTTACACAAGAACATTGGCAAAGGCGTTTGCTAAACACAAGAACAAGACCAAAAGTGGTTGATAAGCACAAGAACAACAATAAATAATCTTACTAAGCATAAAATAATGAGAAATGAGGTTGTTAAGCACAAGAACAAATACAAATGATGATGATAATCACAATAACAAGGATAAATTAGGTTGCTAAGTACAAGAACAAGGAAAAATGAGGTTGCTAAGCACATAAACTAATGCAAATGATGTTGATAATCACAACAACAAGGACAATGAGGTTGCCAAGCACAAGAACAGGCCAAATGAGGTTGCTAAGCACGTCGACTAATGCAAATAATATTGCTAATCACAAAAATAATGACAAATGAGGTTGCTAAGCACAAGAATAAGGTCAAATGATGTTGTTAAGTACAAGAACAAGGGCAAATAAGGTTGCTAAACACAACAACAAGGCAAATGAGATTTCTTTGCACAAGAACAATTGTTAATTCGCTTGCTAAGCATAAGAAGAAGGAAAAAAGTGGTCGAAAAGTAAAAGAAGAACAACAAATGAGGTTGCTAAATATAAAAATTATGACAAATGATGTTGTTAAGCACGAGAACTAATGCAAATGATATTGCCAATCATAAGAACAAGGGAAAATTAGGTTCCTAAGCACAATAACAAATGCAAATGAGGTTGTTAAGGCCTATAATAAATGTAAATGATATATTGCTAAAGATAAAAAAAAAAACTAGAAATAAAGGTACTAAACACAAGAACAAAAGTAAATGAGATTGCTAAACACAAGAACAAGGTCAAATTGACTTTCTTTGCACATGAACATTGACCAATGTGCTTGGTAAGCACAAGAACAAGGGCAAAAGTAGTTGATAAGCACAAGAACAACACCAAATGAGCATGTTAAGTATTAAAACAATGACAAATGATGTTGTTAAGCATAAAAACTAATGCAAATGATGTTGCTAATCACAAGAACAATGACAAATTTAGTAGCTAAGCACAAGAACAAGGGTAAATGAGGTTGTTCTTCACATGAACTATTGCGAATGATGTTGATAATCGCATGAACAATAAAAAATGAGGATTTAAGCACAAGAATATGGTCAAATGAGATTCTTAAGCACAAAAACAAATACTAATTAGGTTGATAAGCACAAGATCCAGGGCTAATGATGTTGCTAAGCACAAAAACAATCACAAATGAGGTTGCAAAGCATAAGAACAAGGGCAAATGAGCTTTCTTTGCACAAGAACATTGGCAAATGCGTTTGCTAAGCACAAGAACAAGACCGAAAATGGTTGATAAACACCAGAACAACAACAAATGATCTTACTAAGCATAAAAATAATAAGAAATGAGATTATTAAGCAGAAGAACTAATACAAATGATGTTGATAATCACAATAACAAGGACAAATTAGATTGCTAAGTACAAGAACAATGACAAATGAGGTTGCTAAGCACTTGAACTAATGCAAATGATGTTGATAATCACAAGAACATGGGCAAATGAGGTTCCTAAGCACAAGATCAAATACAAATGATGTTGCTAAGCACAAGATCAAAGGCAAATGATGTTGCTAAGCACAAGAACAACTGCAAATAAGGTTGCTAAGCTCAAGAACAATGACAAATGAGCTTTCTTTGCATAAGAATATTGGCAAATGCATTTGCGAAGCACAAGAACATGTTGGGATTTCATGTGTATGCCGATATGGTGAGAATTTAAAATTTTCCTATCGCCACTTGGCTCTATACACAAAAGATCTTATTTATACGACACAAGCAAACAAGATTTTCTTCATCAAACTAATGTGTACTAATATAAATTAATATCAAAATTTATTGCTAAGGAGGATGGAAACCTTTAGCTAAAGAGATTGTCAAATCTCTTGATAGAGAGAAGCCGGTTTTCCTTGTAGATCTCGTCTTTTTCTCGGATGCGCCTCTTGGTTCACCTTGAACCTAAACAACAAACTAACACACCTCTTAGATAGATGGATGTGAAGTTTAAGGCTTAGATCCAACCACCTAACAAGAAGAGATGAGTGTCTTCCCTTGAACTTTTTGAACTAGGAGCAAAACCCTCAAGGATTTGGCCTAGAGAAGAGAGAAAGGGGAATTTTGGCCTTGAAAAATTGACTGCTACAGTAATTTTCGTCCAAGAAAGGAGGCAGAAAATTAAGGTTAATTTTCCTTAATTACACCTCTTTAAATAGGCAAGGGGTTAGGGCTACCATTTGTGTAAAGTTTAAACTATTTACACAAATGCCACTAGCCTCATTTAGCCATGTTATCATCTTTAATCTCATCTTGTGATTGATTTAATAAATTAATTTATGAATACATAATATTAATAATATTATTCTATTATGCAATATTCTTATTATTCTTATAATGCATTTAAACATTATACCAAAAAATATTTGCATAACTTCACAAATTAATATATGGTCTAAGCATGTCATATTATGACATTTTATTTTATCATTTCATCTCATGTATTTTATCTTATACATCATTATGAAATATAAAATACTTGTTGTTTCTCTTCAGTTGGTGTGACCGTACAGAGGATCTATGTCATCTTGGCAATAATATAAAACTTTATATTATTGACTATAAGAGGTTCTATCATTACGTTATAGTTATCCAAACGACATAGTAATTATTTACTCAATCCACTAATTTCGTGTCTATCATTGTCTCATGATATTATAAATAATATGCAAAATAGGATCGTGTCATTTTTGCATTATATTTTTTTTTCTTGGTCTCTCAAGTGAATTATAATTATAACTACATCAGTTATATTGCATGCGATATAATTTCACTTTACCAAGGGGCCCAGTAATATCATTACTCAAATAAAACGAGAGACAATGATAATATTAATATATAATTTCTCCCGCACAAGTTGTACATAATGAACTACTATTTCATTCCTATCATAAGATAGTATTTAAATAGCAATTACATTATATATTTCTCATGTGAAAAATATATACATCTCATATCTAAGATTCTAAACACACAATATAAACATTAATGACACAAAACACAATCCATATAATGTTCAATTCATTTAGGTCATGTTCAATATGTAAAATACACTTTATATATTCATGTAATTAAACGATAATCATTTATCAACACTTATAGAACTTCAATTTACTTTAATCGACATGACAATCTTTCTCGGTAATTAATGTTCCTTCTTAATTACCACGATCGTGAACATATTTAGTGATTAAATATTTCTCATCTAAGGAGTTCTATGATTCAAGACCAAGAGCATCTTCTTGAATACTTCCACAGATATATTATATAAATCTCAAGGAACATGAATAATAATATTCGTAATAAAATCATAAATAACACATAAATTATTATTAAAATATAACTTTCAAAACACACATCCTTCAGAACAAGGGGAAAAAGTTGATGATAAGCACAAGGACAACAACAAATGAGGTTACTAAGAACAAGAAAAATGACAAATGAGGTTGCACAAGAACTAATGCAAATGATGTAGCTTAGCACAAGAGAAATGGCAAATGATGTTGCTAACCGCATGAAGTAATGCAAATGATATTTCTAATCCCAAGAACAAGGGCAAATGAGTTTTTTATATACAAGAAAAGAACAAAAAAAAACGATAAATGCTAGTGCTAATCACAAGATCAAGAATAAGGCCAAATCAGGTACATAAGCACAAGAACAATGGTAAATGAGGTTATTAAGCCCAAGAACAATGGCAAATGATATTGTTAAACACAAAAACAACTAGAAATAAAGTTGCTATATACAAGAACAACGGCAAATGAGGTTGCTAAGCACTATAACAAGGGCAAAAGTAGTCGATAAGTATAATAACAACAACAAATGAGGTTGCTAAGTATAAGAACAATGACAAATGAGATTGTTAAGCACAAGAACTAATGCAAATGATGTTGCTTAGCATAGGAACAAGCGCAAATTAGATTGCTAGGCACATTAACTAATGCAAATGATGTGGATAATGAAATGAACCATGATAAATGGTGTTTTTACGTAAAATAACAAGGGAAAATGAGGCTCCTAAGCACAAAAACAAATGTGAATGAGGTTGATAAGTACAAAATCAACGGCAGGTGATGTTGCTAAGCTGAAGAACAACCGCAAATGAGGTTGCCAAGCACAAGAACAAGGGCAAATAAGTTTTCTTTACACAAGAACATTGACAAATGCCCTTGCTAAGCACAAGAACAAGGAAAAAACATTGGCAAATGCCCTTGCTAAGTACAAAATCAAGGAAAAAAAAGACGAGAAGCACAAGAACAACAACAAATGAGGTTACTAAGTATAAGAAAAATGACATATGTAGTTGTTAAGCACAAGAACTAATGCAAATGATGTTGATTAGCACAAGAACAAGGGATAATTAGGTTGCTAAGCACAAGATAAATGGTAAATGAGGTTGTTAAGCACAAGATCAAATGCCAACTAGGTTTCTAACTACAAGAACAACATCAAATGAGGTTGCTAAGTACAAGAACAATGACAAATGAGGCTGCTAGGAACAAGAACAAGGGCAAATCAGATTCCTAAGAACTAGAATAAAGATTAATGAGGTTGTTAAGCACCAAAACAAATGCAAATGATGTGCTACCCACCGAAACAAATATAAATAATATTGCTAATCACAAGAACAAGGGTAAATGTGGTTGCTAAGTAGAAAAACAAGGGCAAAAGGGGTTGATATGCATATGAACAATGACAAATGAGGTTGCTAAGCACAAGAAAATGGCAAAAGGGCTTGATAAACATATGAACAACGACAAATGAGATTTCTAAGCACAAGAACAAGGGAAAATGAGATTTCTAAGCTCAAGAACAAGGGCAAATGATGTTGGTAAGCACAAGAACTATGACAAATGAGATTGCTTAGCACAAGAACAAGAGCAAGCACAAGAACAAATACAAATGAGGTTGATAAGCACAAGATCAAGGGCAAATGATGTTGCAAAACAGAAGAACAACAACAAATGAGGTTGTTAAGCACAAGAACAAGGGCAAATAAAGTTTCGAAACACAAGAACTATGACAAATGAGATTGCTTAGCACAAGAACAAGAGCAAATGAGGTTCCTAAGCACCAGAGCAAATACAAATGAGGTTGATAAGCACAAGATCAAGGGCAAATGATGTTGCAAAGTAGAAGAACAACAACAAATGATGTTGTTAACCACAAGAACTAATGCAAATGATATTGCTATTAACAAAAATAACGACAAATGAAGTTGCTGAAAACAAAAATAAGGCCAATTGAGGTTCCTAAGCACAAGAACAAGGGCAAATGAGGTTGTTATGCCCAATAACAAATATAAATGATATTGGTAAAAACAAAAATAACTAGAAATAAATGTACTAAACACAAGAACAAAGGTAAATCAGGTTGCTAAACACAAGAACAAGGGCAAATGAACTTTATTTCCACATGAATATTGGCAAATGTGCTTGGTAAACACAAGAACAAGGGCAAAAGTGGTTGATAAGCACAATAACAACAACAAATGAGCTTGCTCAGTATTAAAACAATGACAAATGATGTTGTTAAGCATAAGAACTAATCCAAATGATATTCCTAATCATGAGAACAAGGACAAATTAGGTGGCTAAGCACAAGAACTAGGGCAAATGAGGTTGATATGCACATTATTGCGAATGATGTTGATAATCGCATGAACAATGAAAAATGAGGATTTAAGGACAAGAACAAAGTCAAATGAGGTTCCTAAGCACAAAAACAAATACAAATGAGATTGATAAACACAAGATTCAGGGCTAATGATGTTGCTAAGCACAAGAACAATCGCAAATGAGGTTGCAAAACCTAAGAACAACGGTAATTGAGCTTTTTTTGCACAAGAACATTGGCAAAGGCGTTTGCTAAACACAAGAACAAGACCAAAAGTGGTTGATAAGCACAAGAACAACAATAAATGATCTTACTGAGCATAAAATAATGAGAAATGAGGTTGTTAAGCATAAGAACTAATACAAATGATGATGATAATCACAATAACAAGGATAAATTAGGTTGCTAAGTACAAGAACAAGGGAAAATGACGTGGCTAAGCACATAAACTAATGCAAATGATGTTGATAATCACAACAACAAGGACAAATGAGGTTGCTAAGCACAAGAACAAGGCCAAATGAGGTTGCTAAGTACGTCGACTAATGCAAATGATATTGCTAATCAGAAAAATAATGACAAATGAGGTTGTGAAGCACAAGAATAAGGTCAAATGATGTTGTTAAGTACAAGAACAAGTACAAATAAGGTTGCTAAACACAACAACAAGGCAAAATGAATTTTCTTTGCACAAGAACAATTGCTAATGCGCTTGCTAAGCAGAAGAAGAAGGAAAAAAGTGGTTGATAAGCAAAAGAAGAACAACAAATGAGATTGCTAAGTATAAAAACAATAACAAATGATGTTGTTAAGCACGCGAACTAATGCAGATGATATTGCCAATCATAAGAACAAGGAAAAATTAGGTTCCTAAGCACAATAACAAATGCAAATGAGGTTGTTAAGTCCAATAATAAATGTAAATGATATATTGCTAAAGATAAAAATAACTATAAATAAAGGTTAAACACAAGAACAAAGGTAAATGAGATTGTTAATCACAAGAACAAGGGCATGTACTTTCTTTGCACATGAACATTGGCAAATGTGCTTAGTAAGTACAAAAACAAAGGCAAAAGTAGTTGATAAGCACAAGAACAACAACAAATGAGCTTGCTAAGTATTAAAACAATGACAAATGGTGTTGTTAAGCATAAGAACTAATGCAAATGATGTTGCTAATCACAAGAACAATGAAAATTTGGCAGCTAAGCACAAGAACAATGGTAAATGATGTTGCTATGCACATGAACTATTGCGAATGATGTTGATAAACGCATGAACAATAAAAAAAAATGAGGATTTAAGCACAAGAACAAGGTCAAACGAGATTCTTAAGCACAAAAACTAATACAAATGAGGTTGATAAGCACAAGATCCAGGGCTAATGATGTTGCTATGCACAAGAACAATTAGAAATGAGGTTGCAAAGCCTAAGAACAAGGGCAAATGAGCTTTCTTTGCACAAGAACATTGGTAAATGTGTTTGCTAAGCACAAGACCAAGACCAAGACCGAAAGTGGTTGATAAACACAAGAACAACAACAAATGATCTTACTAAGCATAAAAATAATAAGAAATGAGATTGTTAAGCAGAAGAACTATACAAATGATTTTGATAATCACAATAACAAGGACAAATTAGATTGCTAAGTACAAGAACAATGACAGATAAGGTTGCTAAGCACTTGAACTAATGAAAAAAAATGATTTTGATAATCACAACAATAGGGACAAATGAGGTTGCTAAGCACAACAATAAGGGCAAATGAGGTTGCTAAGCATATTGACTAATGCAAATCATGTTGCTAATCACAAAAACAATGGCAAATGAGGTTGCTAAGCACTAGAATAAGGCAGAATGATGTTGTTAAGTACAAGAACAAGGACAAATGAGGTTGCTAAGCACAACAACAAGCGCAAATGAGATTTCTTTGCACAAGAACAATTGCTAATGCGCTTCCTAAGCACAAGAAGAAGGGCAAAAGTGGTTGATAAGCACAAGAACAACAACAAATGAGATTGTTATGCACAAAAACTAATGCAAATGATGTTCCTTTGCACAAGAACAATGACAAATTTGGTTGCCAAACACATGAACTAATGCATATGATGTTTATAATGACAAGAACAATGACAAATGGGCTTTTTTTTTAAGCACAAGAACATGGGCAAATGAGGTTCCTAAGTACAAAAACAAATACAAATGATGTTGCTAAGCACAAGATCAAAGGCAAATGATGTTGCTAAGCACAAGAACAACTGCAAATGAGGTTGCTAAACTCAAGAACAAGGGCAAATGAGCTTTCTTTGCATAAGAACATTGGCAAATGCATTTGCGAAGCACAAGAACAAGGGAAAAAAGTTGATGATAAGCACAAGAACAATAACAAATGAGGTTACTAAGAACAAGAAAAATGACAAATGAGGTTGCACAAGAACTAATGCAAACGATGTTGCTTAGCATAAGAACAGGGGTTAATTAGGTTGATAAGGACAAGATAAAGGACAAATGATGTTGCTAACCGCATGAAGTAATGCAAATGATATTTCTAATCCCAAGAACAAGAGCAAATGAGTTTCTTATATACAAGAAAAGAACAAAAAAAAACGATAAATGCTAGTGCTAATCACAAGCTCAAGAATAAGGCCAAATCAGGTACATAAGCACAAGAACAAGGGCAGATGAGGTTGTTAAGCCCAAGAACAATGGCAAATGATATTGTTAAACACAAAAACAACTAGAAATGAAGTTGCTAAATACAAGAACAACGACAAATGAGGTTGCTAAGCACTATAACAAGGGCAAAAGTAGTCGATAAGTATAATAACAACAACAAATGAGGTTGCTAAGTACAAGAACAATGACAAATGAGATTGTTAAGCACAAGAACTAATGCAAATGATGTTGCTTAGCATAGGAACAAGCGCAAATTAGATTGCTAGGCACATTAACTAATGCAAATGATGTGGATAATGAAATGAAATAAATGGTGTTTTTAAGTAAAATAACAAGGGAAAATGAGGTTCCTAAGCACAAAAACAAATGTGCATGAGGTTGATAAGTACAAAATCAAGGGCATGTGATGTTGCTAAGCTCAAGAACAACCGCAAATGAGGTTGCTAAGCACAAGAACAAGGACAAATGAGTTTTCTTTACACAAGAACATTGGCAAATGCACTTGCTAAGTACAAGAACAAGGGAAGAACATTTGCCCTTGCTAAGTACAAGAACAAGGAAAAAAGAAGATGAGAAACGCAAGAACAACAACAAATGAGGTTATTAAGTATAAGAAAAATGAGATATGTAGTTGTTAAGTACAAGAACTAATGCAAATGATGTTGATTAGCACAAGAACAAGGGATAATTAGGTTGTTAAGCACAAGATAAATGGTAAATGAGGTTGTTAAGCACAAGATCAAATGCCAACTAGGTTTCTAACTACAAGAACAACATCAAATGAGGTTGCTAAGTACAAGAACAATGACAAATGAGGTTACTAGGCACAAGAACAAGGGCAAATCAGATTCCTAAGAACTAGAATAAAGATTAATTAGGTTGTTAAGCACCAAAACAAATACAAATGATGTGCTAACCACCGAAACAAACATAAATGAGCTAATCACAAGAACAAGGGTAAATGTGGCTGCTAAGTACAAAAACAAGGGCAAAAGGGGTTGATACGCATATGAACAATCACAAATGAGGTTGCTAAGCACAAGAAAAGGGCAAAAGGACTTGATAAACATATGAACAACGACAAATGAGGTTTCTAAGCACAAGAACAAGGGAAAATGAGATTTCTAAGCTCAATAACAAGGGCAAATGATGTTGCTAAGCACAAGAACTATGACAAATGAGATTGCTAAGCACAATAAGAAATACAAATGAGGCTCATAAGCACAAGATGAAGGACAAATGATGTTGGGAAGTACAAGAACAACAACAAATGAGGCTGTTAAGCACAAGAATAAGGGCAAATGAGGTTCCTAAGCACAAGAACAAATGCAAATGATGTTGATACGCACACGATGAAGGATAAATAATGTTGCTAAGCACAAAAACAACCATAAATGAGATTGCTAAGCACAAGAAAAAGACCAAATGAGTTTCTTTGCACAAGAACGTTAGCAAATGCGCCTGCAAAGCACAAGAACAAGGGCAAAAGTGGTTGATAGGCACAAGAATAACAACAAATGAAGTTGCTAAGCATAAAAACAATAACAAATGAGGCTGTTAAGCATGAGAACTAATGCAAGTGATTTTGCTAATCATAAGAACAAGGGAAAATTAGGTTGCTAAGCACAAGAACAACGGCAAGTGAGGTGGCTAAGCACAAGATCAAATGTCAATGATGTTTCTAACTACAAGAACAACAGCAAATGAGGATGCTAAGCACATGAACTAATGCAAATAAGGTTGCTAAGAACAAGAACAATGATAAATGAGTTTGCTAAGCACAAGAACAAGGGCATCAGATTCTTAAGAACAAAAACTAAGACTAATGAGGTTGTTAAGTGTCAGAACAAATGCAAATGATGTGCTACGCACCAGAACAAATATAAATGATGTTGCTGAGCACCAGAACCAGGGAAAATGTGGTTGCTAAGCACAAAAACAAGGGCAAAAGGGACATATGAGGTTGCTAAGCACAAGAACAAGGGCAAAAGAGCTTGATAAGCATATGAAGAACGACAAATGAGGTTGCTAATCACAATAACATTGGAAAATGAGATTCCTAAGCACAAGAACAAGGGCAAATGAGGTTTGAGAAAACAAAAACAAATGCAAATGATGTTGGTAAGGACAAGAACAATGACAAATGAGATTGCTAACACAAGAACTAGGGCAAATGGGGTTCCTAAGCAAAAGAACAAATACAAATGAGGTTGATAAGTACAAGATGAAGAACTAATGATGTTGCAAAGCACAAGAAGAACAAAAAATGAGGTTGTTAAGCACAAGAACTAGGGTAAATGAGGTTACTAAGCACAAGAACATGGAAATGATGTTTATACGCACAAGATTAAGGGCAAATGATGTTGATAAGCACAAAAACAACCACAAATGAGATTGCGAAGCACAAGAAAATGGGCAAATGAGTTTCTTTGCATAGGAACGTTGGCAAATTCGCTTGCAAAGCACAAGAACAAGGGCAAAAGTGGTTGATAAGCACAAAAACAACAACAAATGAGGTTGCTAAGCATAAAAACATTGACAAATGAGGTTGTTAAACACGAGAACTAATCCAAATGATTTTGCTAATCATAAGAACAAGGAGAAATTAGGTTGCTAAGCACAAGAATAAGGGCAAGCACATGAACTAATACAAATGATATTGCTAATCACAAGAAAAATGACAAATGAGGTTGCTAAGCTCAAGAATAAGGCCAAATCAGGTTCCTAAGCACAAGAACAAGGGCAAATTAGGTTGTTATGCCCAAGAACAAATGCAAATGATATTGCTAAAGACTAAAACAACTAGAAATGAAGCTGATAAGTACAAGAACAAAGGCAAATAAGGTTGCTAAGCACTATAACAAGGGTAAAAGTTATCGATAACTACAAGAACAACAGTAAATGAGGTTCCTAAGCACATGAACTAATGCAATAAGGTTGCTAAGCACAAGAACAACGATAAATGAGGTTGCTAAGCACAAGAACAAGGGCATCAGATTCTTAAGAACAAAAACAAGACTAATGAGGTTGTTAAGCGTCAAAACAAATGCAAATGATGTGCTACGCACCAGAACAAATATAAATGATGTTGCTGAGCACCAGAACCAGGGTAAATGTGGTTGCTAAGCACAAAAACAAGGGCAAAAGGGGTTGATAAGCATATGAACAACGACAAATGAGGTTGCTAAGCACAAGAACAAGGGCAAAAGGGCTTGATTGATAAGCATATGAACAACGACAAATGAGGTTGCTAATCACAATAAAAAGGGAAAATGAGATTCCTAAGCACAAGAACAAGGGCAAATGAGGTTCCCAAAAACAAGAACAAATGCAAATGATGTTGGTAAGCACAAGCACAATGACAAATGAGATTGCTAAGCACAAGAAGAAATACAAATGAGGCTGATAAGCACAAGATGAAGGACAAATGATGTTGGAAAGCACAAGAACAACAACAAATGAGGTTGTTAAGCACAAGAATAAGGGCAAATGAGGTTCCTAAGTACAAGAACAAATGCAAATGATGTTGATACGCACACGATGAAGGATAAATGATGTTGCTAAGCACAAAAACAACCATAAATGAGATTGCTAAGCACAAGAAAAAGAGCAAATGAGTTTCTTTGTACAAGAACGTTGGCAAATGCGCCTGCAAAGCACAAGAACAAGGGCAAAAGTGGTTGATAGGCACAAGAATACAAATGAGGTTGCTAAGCATAAAAACAATAACAAATGAGGTTGTTAAGCACGAGAACTAACGCAAGTGATTTTGCTAATCATAAGAACAAGGGAAAATTAGGTTGCTAAGCACAAGAACAAGGGCAAGTGAGGTGGCTAAACAAGATCAAATGTCAATGATGTTTCTAACTACAAGAACAACAGCAAATGAGGATGCTAAGCACATGATTAGCAAATAAGGTTGCTAAGAACAAGAACAATAATAAATGAGGTTGCTAAGCACAAGAACAAGGGCATCAGATTCTTAAGAACAAAAACTAAGACTAATGAGGTTGTTAAGCGTCAGAACAAATGCAAATGATGTGCTACGCACCAGAACAAATATAAATGATGTTGCTGAGCACCAGAACCAGGGCAAATGTGGTTGCTAAGCACAAAAACAAGGGCAAAAGGGGTTGATTAGCATATGAACAACGATAAATGAGATTGATAAGCACAAGAACAAGGGCAAAAGGGCTTGATAAGCATATGAACAACGACAAATGAGGTTGCTAATCAGAATAACATGGGAAAATGAGGTTCGAAAAAACAAGAACAAATGCAAATGATGTTGGTAAGGACAAGGGCAAATGTGGTTGCTAAGCACAATAACAAGAGCAAATGAACTTATTATACACAAGAACAATGACAAGTGAGTTTGCTAAGCACAAAAATAACAACAAATGAGATTGCTTAACACAAGAACAAGAGCAAATTAGATTGCTAAGTAAATGAACTAATGTAAATGATGTTGATAGTGACATGAACAATGATAAATGAGGGTTTTAAGAACAATAACAAGGGCAAATGAGGTTCCTAAGCACAAAAGCAACTGCGAATGAGGTTGATAAGCACAAAATTAAGGGTAAATGATATTGCTAAGTACAAGAACATTCGCAATTGAGGTTGCTAAGCGCAAGAACAAGGGAAAATGAGTTTTCTTTGCACAAGAACAACTGCAAATGAGGTTGCTAAGCACAAGAACAAGGGCAAATGGGCTTTCTTTGCACAAGAACATTGGTAAATACACTTGCTAAGCACAAGAACAAGGGGAAAATGAGATTTTAAGCACAAGAACAACAACAAACCAGGTTACAAAGTATACGAAAAATGACAAATGAGATTGTTAAGCACAAGAACTAATGCAAATGATATTGATGAGCACAAGAACAAGGGCTAATTAGGTTGCTGGGAACAACATAAAGGGCAATTGAAGTTGCTAAGCACATGAAGTAATGAAAATGATGTTTCTAAGCACAACATAAAGGGCAATTGAAGTTGCTAAGCACATAAAGTAATGCAAATGATGTATCTAATTCCAAGAACAAGGGAAAATGAGCTTCTTATACAAGAACAATCACAAAAAGATTGATAAATGTTGTTGTTAAACAAGACAACAAGCACAAATTAAGTTTCCAAGCACAAGAACAAGGGAAAATGAGTTTGTTCAACACAATAACAAATGCAAATGTGGTTGCTACGCACGAAAACATCAACACACGAAGTTGCTAAGCACAAGAATAATGACAAATGAGGTTGCAAAGCAGAAGAACAAAGGGCAAGCACAAGAACACAGCCAAATAAAGTTGTTAAGCACAAAGATCAACTGCCAATGATGTTGCTAACCACAAGAACAATGACAAATGAATTTGTTAAGCAGAATTGAAAGGGCAAATGGGATTTCTAAGCAGGAGAACAAGGGCAAATGAGGTTGCTATGTACACGAACAAGGGTAAATGAGGTTACTAAACTCTATAACAACGAAAATTGAGGTTGCTAATCACAAGAACAAGAGCAAAGAAGGTTGTTAATCACAAGATCAAATGCCGATGTTGTAACTACAAGAACAACAACAAATGAGGTTTCTAAGTACATGAACAATAAAAAATAAGGTTGCTAAGCACAAGAACAATGACAAATGAGGTTGCTAAGCACAAGAACAAGGGCAAATCAGATTCCTAAGAACAAGAACAAAGACTAATGAGGTTGTTAAGCACCAAAACAAATGCGATGTGCTACGCTCCAAAACAAATATAAATGATGTTGCTAAGCACAAGAACAAGGGCAAATGTGGTTGCTAAGCACAAAAAAAAGGGTTTGATAAGCATATGAACAAGGGCAAAAGAGCTTGATAAGCAAATGAACAACGACAAATGAGGTTGCTAAGCACAAGAACAAGGGAAAATGAGGTTTCCAAAAACAAGAACAAATGTAAATGATGTTGGTAAGCATAAGGGAATGACAAATGAGATTGCTAAGCAAAAAAACATGGGCAAATGAGGTTCCTAAGCACAAACACAAATGCAATTGAGGATAAGCATAAGATCAAGGGAAAATGATGTTGCAAAGCAGAAGAACAAGAGCACATGGGGTTCTTATGCACAAGAACAAATGCAAATGTGGTTGCTAAGCATAAGAAAAAAGGGCAAATGAGTTTCTTTGCACAAGAACGTTGGCAAGTGCACTGGCAAAGCACAAGAACAAGGTCAAAAGTGGTTGATAATCACAAACAAATGAGATTGCTAACCTTAAAAATAATGACAAATGAGATTGTTATGCACGAGAACTAATACCAATGATGTTGCTAAGCACAAAAATAAGGTCAAACGAGGTTGAAAGTATAGGAACAAGGGCAAATGAGGTTGCTAAGTTCAAAAACAAATGCAAATGATATTGCTAAGCACAAAAATAACTAGAAATGAAGTTGCTAAGCACAAGAACAAGAGCAAATGAGGTTGCTAAACATGGGAACAATGTAAATGAGGCAGCTCAGCACAACAACAATGGCCAATGGAGTTCTTAAGCAAAAGAACAACTAGAAATGAAGTTGCTAAGCACAAGAACCTTTCAAATGAGATTCCTAAGCACAAGAAGTTAAGTACAAGAACAACCGCAAATGAGGTTCCTAAGCACAAGAAGAATGGCAAATGAGTTTTATTTGCACAAGAACATTGGCAAATGCGCTTGCTAACCACAAGAACAAGGCCAAATGTGGTTCTTATGTGCAAGAACAAGGACAAATGAGATTGCTCAGCATAAGAACAATGACAAATGAGGTTGTTAAGCACAAGAACTGATTGACAAATGAGGTTGTTAAGCACAAGAACTGATACAAATGATGTTGCTTAGCAAAATAACAAGGAAAAATTAGGTTGCTAAGCACATGAACTAATGCAAATGATGTTACTAATCACAATAACAATGACAAATGAGGTTTTTAAGAACAAGAACAAGGCCAAATGAGGTTCTTATGCACAAGAACAAGGACAAATGAGGTTGTTAAGCCCAAGAACAATTGCAAATGATATTGCTAAGCACAAACCAACTAGAAATGCAGTTGCTAAGCACAAGAACAACAACAAATGAGGTTGTGCTAAGCATGAACAAGGGCAAATGAGCTTTCTTTGCACAAAAACATTGGCAAATGCGCGGCACATAAACATGGGCAAAGAGGTTGATAAGCATAAGAACAACGACAAATAAGGCTCCTAAGTACATGAACAATGGCAAATAATGTTTCTATGCACAAGAACAATGACAAATGAGGTTGCTAAGCACAACAACACGGGCAAATGAGCCTCATATGCCCAAGTTCAAGGGAAAATAAGGTTGTTCAGCACAAGAACAATTGCAAATGATGTTGCTAAGAACAAGAACAAGGACATATAAGGTTGGTAAGAACAAGAAGGGCATATGAGGTTGGTAAGCACAAGAACAAGGGCATATGACATTAATGAGCACAAGAACAAATGTAATTGATGTTGCATAGTAGAAGAACAATGACAAAGGAGATTGATAAGCATAAGAAGAACGACAAATAAGGTTGCTTTGCATATGAACAATGGAAAATGAAGTTCCTAAGCACAAATGGAAATGAGCTTGATAAGCTCAAGAACAAAGGCAAAAGAGATTGACCAGCAGAAGAACAATAAGAAATGATGTTGCTAAGCAGAAGAACAAGGACAAATGAGGCTGCTAAGAAGTAGAACAAGGGTCAATGAGGTTTCTCAACACCAGAGAATGGGCAAATGAGGTTGCTAAGGATAAGAACACGGGTAAATGAGGTTTCTAATGGCAAATAGGGTTGAAGTACAAGAACATGGGCAAATGAGATTGAAGAACAAGGGCAAAAGATGTTGCTAAGCACATGAACAACGACAGATGAAGTTGTTAAGCCAAAGAACTATGACAAATGAGGTTCCTAAGCTCAAGAACAAGGGGAAATGATGTTGATAAGCACCAGAACAATAACAATTGAGGTTCTCATGCACAAGAACAAGGGCAAATAAAGTTGTTAAGCACAAGATCGAATCCCAATGATGTTGCTAACCACAAGAACAACAACAAATGAAGTGGGTAAGCAGAAGAACAAGGGCAAATGAGATTTGTAAGCTGACAAACAAGGGCAAATGAGGTTGCTAAGTACAAGAACGATGAAAATGAGGTTGCTAATTGTAAGAACATGTGCAAATCAGGTTGCTAAGCACAAAAACAATGGCAATGAGCTTACTAAGTAGAAGAACAAGGATAAAAGAGGTTGATAAGAACAATAATAAATGAGGTTGCTAAGCACAAGAACAACGATAAATTAGATTTTTAAGCACAAGAACAAATACAAATGATATTTATAAGTACAAGAACAACGACAAATGAGGTTGGTATGCCCAAGAACAAGGCAAATCAGGTTCTTAAGCACAAGAACAAGGGCAAATGAGATTTTTAAGCACAAGAACTAGGGCAAATGGCATTGCTAAGCACAAGAACAAATACAAATGTTGTTGCTAAGAACAATAACAAGGGGCAAAAGGAGTTGATAAGCATAAGCACAATGATAAATGAGATTGCTAAGTATAAGAACAAGGGCAAATTAGGTTTGTAAGACCTAGAACAATTGCAAATGAGAATGATAATAACAAGATCAAGGGCAAATGAGGTTCTTAAGCACAAGAACAATGACAAATAAGATTGCTAAGCATAAGAACAAAGGCAAATGAGCTTTCTTTGCACAAAAACACTGGAAAATGCGCTTGTTAAACACAAGAATTAGGACAAAAGAGGTTGGTAAGAACAATAACAACAACAAATGAGGTTGCTAAGCATAAAAATAATGACAAATGAGTTTGTTAACTATAATAACTAATGTAAATGATGTAGCTAAGCACAAGAATAAGGGCAAATTAGGTTGCTAAGCACAAGAAAAAGGGCAAATGAGGTTGCTAAGCACATGAACTAATGCAAATGATGTTTCTAATCCCAAGAACAATGAAAAAAGAGGTTGCTAAGCACAAAAATATGGTCAAATGATATTCCTAAGCACAAGAACAAGGGCAAGTACAATTGTTCTACACAAAAACAATGATATATATATTAATAAGTATTGAAACAATTAATTTTCTTGATGACTCATATTTTAAATTAACTTTGATTCTACCTATGGATATTACTTCTTTGAACCAGGCAGGCTCCTTGATTATTCCCTCAGCTCAGGGTATCGGATTCCAACGAGGACGTTTTTCTTGGTTTAGAGGAGCCGGACCTCTCTGACTATATCCGTGATAGAGCTATATTTGATTATTAGTTTCACTGCTCGTATTACAGTTTATGATGATACTTGATTGTATTCATGGACTATTTCGCGTATTACTTAGGTTTTATGGTTGGTATTGCTCTTAGGTATTCTTGTGTAGTTTGATATTGAGAACTTGTATTTTGATACTCTTGTAAGAACATTTGATTTTCGTAATGAAGCTGGTGGTAACCCCACTTTTTTCCGAAAAAAAAAAAGAAACAATTAATTTAATTGATTTACTTGCGCTTAATATGATCATATTTTTTCAATAGAGTACTATACATGTGTGAAATAAAAGTATATGTTTTAATATTTTATTTAATAAATAATAAAAATAATTATAATAATTAGTATTATCCATTATTTACCCGCTATTATTTCGTTATCTGACAACCGTAACAGGTAAGAATAGGGTACGGGTAAGATAATTTGTAGCAGCTAAGAGTAAGGTACAGGTAATGACAATTTGTAACGAATATGGATATGAAAATGCTTACACCCAACCCTTATTGTACCCGTTGACACCCTTAGATATCTCAAACTTTGAGTTGATCTATAAAAAATTCGGACCTTTCAAATTTTTCTACACAAACCAAACCACATTAGTATTGGCCTCATGCATTTTGAATAGGAATCGAACAAATTTGATCCGGCTTTAGATTGAAAGCTTGAGATATCTCTGAGGATACAGACTCTCAGTTTGCTGTCTTATAAGCTTCGTATTCAGATCAAGTGCAAAACCTGAGCATTTAGAATTCAAACATGTATTAATCTGACACGAATTTTATAGAAAACTTCGTGTATTTCAAATAAGCTTCGAGTTGATTTTGGTTTGGCTGGAAGTAATTTATCCCCTGTGCTGTACCTCAGGGTACTCACTCACGGGTTTATGAAATCATTCACTTTTTTTGTATTTGTATCTAAAGCTTTAGTGAGAGAAGATGGGACAGTAACACAGTTAGCTTAAAAAATAAGTTTTAGGATTGTGGTTATTCAAAGATTGGACGATACTATACATGTGTGAAATGAAAGTATATGTTTTAATATTTTATTAAATAAATAACAAAAATAATTATTATATTAGTATTACCCGTTATTTACCCTCTATTATTTTGTTATTCGACAACCATAACGGGTAAAGGTAGGGTACGGGTAAGATAATTCGTAGCGGATAAGGGTAGGGTACAAGAATGACAATTTGTAATGAGTATCGTACCCATTGACACCCCTAGATATCTCAAACTTTGAGTTGATTTGTAAAAAATTTGGACCGTTCAAAATTTTCTGAGTTTAAACAGTCATATAGAAATTTTGACAATTTGTAACTAGCGGATATGAAAATGCTTACACTCGATTCTTATCGTACATGTTGACACTCCTAGATATCTCAAACTTTGAGTTGATATGTAAAAAATTCGGATCGTTCAAATTTTTCTGCATGAATCTAAGCACAGTAATACGGGCCTCATGCATTTTGAATAGGAATCGAACAAATTTGACCTGGCTTTAGATTGAAAGTTTGAGATATCTCTGAGGATACAGACTCTCAGTTTGCTGGGTTATAAGCTTTGAATTCAGATCAAGTGCAATACCTGACCATGTAGAATTCAAACCAGTATAATCTGACACTAATTTTATAACAAACTCCGCATATTTCCAATAAGCTTCGAATTGATTTTGGTTTGGCTGGAAGTATTTTATCCCCTGTGCGGTACCTCGAATTTGTATCCTCGATCTGCATTAACTCAAAAGGAAATCTTTTGAGTTAATAAATCTCAACCGTCCGATTTATTTCAAGATTCGTGCAAACTAGATCCGTACTAATATTGAAAAGCCCCCTATGTCATATGCAGGAGCCTCAGGGTACTCACTCACGGGTTTATGAAATCATTCACTTTTTTTTGTATTTGTATCTAAAGCTTTAGTGAGAGAAGATGGGACGGTAACATAGTTAGCTTAAAAAATAAGTTTTAGGATTGTGCTTATTCAAAGATCGAGAGCTCGAGCTCTATTCACGACTTCATAGCTTCTGTGAGCTTTTCAACAACAAAAAAGCTTTAGTGAGAGAAGAGTTTAGATATCTTGAGTGAGATTGAAAGAGGCAGTTATGTGGTGAGAAAGAGTTAATTAGAACTTGAGCTCAAGAGGTTGAGTTGTTGTACATAATTAATGGTTATAGATACTAAATGTTATATCTTCTTGCATGAATAGTAAAGTTTGTCGGATCGTGGCTTCCTCGTGTAATTTTTTTTGGCTTGATTTATGCCGCCCTAATAGGCTAATATTGATTTTTGATTGTGGATTTTTGTCCTGATAATTTAAAAATTGTGGAAATTTTAAGTTCTAGATTGGAGGTGTTTGAGAAAGCCGAATTCAACCCTTTGTAGTTCAATTCAGCAGCACTTTTTTTTTCTATGTTTTTAAGGGTCTGGAAAGCTGAAACTTTTAACTCTTTTTTTTCTTTCTTCACATTCCTCTTTTTTCTTTGGAAATTAAAATTATTTTCTTCTAAATAATATATGGATGAGAGTGATCGCACTAGCTACCCATGCATCTTTTAGACTAAAAGAGCACACTACAAGATAGAAAGGCTGGGGCTCTCTCTGCTCATCAATCAGTACTGGATATAATGTGCTGGTTTGTTCTCATAGTGACATGTTTCACTATATCATTGCTTTTCTAACAGAATTATTAGCTTTACCCACCCACCCCCCACCAAAAAAAAGCCTAAGGTCTTGCTATCTGTTGTTTCTTTAAACATTTAAACCTACTATTAGGTTTTCTTCTCTATTCAAAAGCCAGGTTTTGGTTGAACAGTGCTCCCTTCTGCGCAGATTTAAAATAAAGACCCTGTTAAGCTACCAAAACTAGGGCCGGTGAAAAACCTCGTGGCTCGTTCTAGATAGGCTCGGAAAAAGCTCATAATTAGCTCACTCGATTCTAATTTGGCTCGTCATTAGCATGTTCAAGCTTGACCCAACTCAGCTCGTGCTAGCTCGCCTCGTTTCAAGTTGTTACAAGGAGAAGATGAAGTTATTTTCCGATTCATTCACTATCCCTCTTTATGTCTGTCATGAGAGTATGAAGTTCTTTGTAAGAAGAAAATGAAATTCTTTCTCAATTGCGGTCTATGCACGGAACATCAAATTGACGAAAATCTTTGATCTATGTACGGCTCACAGTACAAACGAGCTACTAACAACCAAGTTTGGCATGAGTCTGAGGTCAGGCTTTGCCTAACTTAGCTTGTTGACAGCTCAGATTCAAAATCATAGGAAAAAAAAGATGGGAAAGATAGTAGTTCGAAGTAATTGGCAGTTGCAGTAAACTTAATTAGCAGACCACACCATCTCATTGGTAATTAAAATTAATGCAGCAAGTAGCAAGATCGTTTCTATTAATCATCACCATATACTATTGAATTTTTTTAATCATGCTATTTTCATTAGTTTCACAGAGTATACACTGAAAGCTAAATTTGAGACATAATTATAATTTTAGCGTACATCTAACTTTTGTAGTAAACATTAGAATTGATTGATGTAGTCATCTAATTTAGCGTGCTTCTAATTAAAATAGCAAGACTCCCTATTATATATTGTTCATGTAGTTGTGTTTTAAAAAAAAAATTAGATAAAATACATATTAAATTTTAGTTAATTTCAAATTTAACTGGTCATCATCGTACATCAAAACTTCACTTTTAATATTTTTAAATTTATTGATGAAAGACTAAGCATCACAGATCAATCCAAATTTACTCATGTGCTATTTAATAAATGAACTACATGCAAGCAATATTATATATCCTATGATCATGTTACCAATTCACATTCGAATCCAGTCATGGGCAGGATACTCCGCTTTTCATTCTTTGCCCTTTTTCATAAATTATTCTACTTTGATAAACTTGAGTTAATTTGCTCAAAGATTTTTTGTGACGCGGTCAAACGAAAAAAATGTACTCGTTAAACAATTAAACTAGCTAGGAGTATACAAACATATTATATAATAGACATAGCATATATATTAATTTTATTTTCACCAATTTAACAGTTGCAAGAATTTGTTCCATAAATATCTAGTACTCTGAAATTGTTCTATAAATAAAACCCACCATTTCTATTAAAATAAAAAACAACTTTTATTATTTTGCTATACCCTGTCATTTTAGATAGTTGGTTTTACTCTGCTTTGTCAAAGAGGACCATGGAGACATGCTTGTCAATGGTAAGAGGAGAGCAATGAGCTAGATAATAGAAGCTTTTGACAACACTTAGAATGGTTCCTTTGGTGTTGCATTCATGAAAATTGGGGCTTTCAATCAGTAGTTGGGCTAACTCTTGCATTTCTCTCTCTACTTCCTTGTCAACTCTGATTTGCTCTCCTTGTTGCCTGGTCAAATCCTACACACACAAAAAAATGAAAAGGGGGATCTCATTAAATACCTTAATTAAAATATAAGGCTTGTAATAAATTGTGCACAAGTAATTTTTTATTTTTTTTGGATTTTATCATGCATTATTTCAGTTGTAATATTGTGACCATTCATGCGATGGGTAATCTGACAACTGGTACCCACACTAGATTCCATAGAAGAACATAAGTTCATTATTTGGAGCATAATCATTAAAAGTGGTCAACGTCAGACCCTATTTATACATCTTCACTTTGAAATATTTTATTTAGTTCAGCCAAAAAGAAAAGAATATTTTCTAGTTCAGCTTTTCTTGTCTAAAAGAGATAATAAAGCAAAACACTTTTGCAATGCTAGTTGCTAGGTCCCAGTGAAGGAACAGATTTGCATGCACTCGATGCTTTTCCACCGAAAAACATTCTGACAGTATAACACACATAAAAAAAATTGACCTTAAATTATCACCAGTCATACCAAGCTGGGTCCGTCCGGTACTGGTTTGGCTATGCTGAATAATATTACCGTCTATTTGATCGTTTTTACTATACAGCTGAAGTTACCTATGAAGGCTTTATTATAAATTTTATAGACATACTGAATTAACTTGAATCATATCGTAGAGTGTTAGCTGTTTTTATACATAACTATTAGTAGTACTAATTTGGACAAAAAATATATGTACCAGTAATCGAGCAAAAATTACTGTGATTAACCGTAATTATGCGTAAACTAATTAAAAGAAGTTCCTTAAAAAATAGGAAATACAGCAACAAATAAAAGTGATGGCCTAAATATGATGCAAAACTTGAGAGACTTTGCCATTAAATAAATAAAATGACAAATAAAAAAAAAAAAAAAAAAAAACAGAACATGCCTTAGAGTGAAGTGTTATTTGATGAAGCCAGTTGCAGATTGAAGCGGTGAGTTGTGAAATCTTTGTATAGTTTTCACTTACAAATCTGAGATCATCCCAACCAAATCGCCCAGCACATATTTCTATTGAATTAACTAAAAGCAACCCCATTTGCCCTGTAGAACTCAAACTGTAGTCGGCTTCACCGCCTTTCCATGCCAGCAGCCACTTCATCCACTACAAGACCATGAGAAGAACTAATAAGAAAATATGGTGTGGTGGCATGATGTAATATTTCTAATTTGCCACTTACCAACCTGAAAAATTACCATAATAAAAAGGTGGAATAAACTTACAGCATGTCTTAAATAATGATAGGTGTATTCTTGCTGGCCCTGATTTTCTGATAGTGAGGCCGACTCGGAAGTGATGAGTTCTAGTGTTTGATTTAAAGCAGATACCAACATTAAACCATCTTTTCTCTTGTTTTTCTCTCCAATCCTGCAACACATACTTTTTTTTAGTATATATGCTAGTTAAATGATGAAATTATGTTATAATACCTCGCAAATAATGAATGCGATATGTTTCCAATTTTAAAAGCAAACAAAAGCCGTAATATATCGCAAATATTGAATGCGACTTTGAAGATTTTCTGAGTTTAAACAGTCATCACTGGTTCTTAGCATACATACTCTCTATATTTCAAGTCAATAACTCGGATGTTTTTCTTCTGAAGGTAATTAAGTATGTATCATTTTCTTGGTTGAAAGAACTGCATTTTTTTTTTCTTTTTGCAACTTAATGAAACTGTACTGTAATTTATTTAACAATTATGCTGTGAATAATATATTTGGAAAATGAACAATTAAACTTTTGTTTAAAACATTCATAAAAAATACATGGAAAATGATAAGTACATCAGATTTCAGGCGAACATTCTTTCGTACCTTTCATCTTTTGAAATAAAGTTGCTTACATCATCTTAGTAGTCACTAGTTCTTAGTTATGCTAGTTAATTAACTTAGTATTAAAAAAAAATACTCTAGAGACAAGATAGTATCTGTGTTATTAATTATAATCCACTAGACAAATGTCGTGTGGCCATAGATGGACACGTTAGGATAACAAAGACAATATGAAGTAAGAAAGATAGTATATTAGTTAGTCTTATGGAATAGAATCGAAGAAAAGTTCAAATTAAACTATAGAAGATATACCTCACTTCTCTAATTCAAGTTTTGTCATTTTAAGCTGGGATTTTCAACTTATGTTATAGTGATGATCAGAGACAGGGGAATCAAGGCATTTCTTGTACCTTACACTTCCTAAGTCAGAATAAAGTGATATGATAGCTGAGTCGACTCCTTATATGTAAAGGGTAAATACTATCTATATAAAAAAAAAAAAAATTGAGTTCTCAAGCCTAGCTAATCGGTGGATAAAGATTTTATGTTTTGGGGCCTCTATGATTACTCGATTGACCTAATTATTAGTACGTTTTCCATTAGTCATCTCTTTAAAGCTGACAGGAAAAGGTGTCCTTATATTGTCAGGAGTAGATTTATTTATGAAAAATGCTGGTATATAAAACACAAACTGATATTTGCTTATATGAAAAGGTATGTACTTATATATTTCAATGTGATAAAGCTAGTATAAAACATAAATTGGCTCAAATGAGTTTTATGAAGCATAGACAGAACATACTTGATAAAACATTCAGGAGAGCTAATATTGGAACTCTTTTTCCCAAGAAAATTGAGAATGAACTCATGTGATTTTCCCGAGAAGCAACCATCGTCAGTGAAGAATGAAGTGATAGCATCGGCAAGTATAGAAGTATGTGCCCAAGCAAGTCGCTCAGGTGCTCGTTCTGGTTCAAAAATTGAGGATGCCGCTAAAAAATAAGCCCTCTGGACATCCTTCATCTTCACATTAAACCTCTCTAGCTCTGTTTCCTTGTACCAGCTGTTACAAGTTATATGCCACACCATTGACAATCATAAGCAGATGTCATATGAATTCAATTTGCAAGCATTGCTTCGATTTGAAAATAATTTTACCTTTGCAGGTTATGCAACTCGAGTTGATGTACCATTTGACACTGATTAAAGTCCTCTTTTGCTAACTCTAAAAATAAATCGTTGCTAACAAGTGGCATCCTACCAACAAATAACACAGAATGTCTAGATGTCAGCAATAGAAAAAATGTATGTTTAATACATGCAAATTGCGAAAATTACCTGTAAAGAGTTTTCCCTATCCAAACATCATTGCTGCCTCCATATTGATCCAAGTACATCCTTGCTTCAACACGCGGTAGACTTGCGTACCATGGGAAATCCAATGCATATTCCACCTGCATTTAATTTCTTTTATAAAGAATCTAAAATTTACTAATAAACGCTATCATAATGCTTCAAAGGATTATTTTTCTTAAATTCATTAAATTTTCATGAAAATAGTTTGCAAATCTATATAAGATTACAAAATAAAATATTTGGTATAGCACAAGAAATTTTGTCCTCATTTTGAATTATTTAATGATGTAATCAATGTTGAAAGCAAAATGATGTAAACTAAACATTGCTCAAGTTCTCATTCCACATAAAGACATTTATGAGTTCATTTACCTACCTCTCCAGGGAGGTCCTTTGTAATAAACCATTTGTCTCTTAATTGGCCCAAAGCTTGCTTTTGTCTTAAGAACTTGCAAGAGAAGTTCATCGCCTGTTGCAAAATGTGTTCGTCTGGAAACATAATTTTAGAAGCCCTGTTCAAGTTGTAAATGCCAGTCACAGCTTGATTTGACTGCCCTGCAAAGCAGATGAACTCTCCATCCTTCACAAAATGCTTGAATATGCCTAAAATTATTTAAACAGTAACAGCAATATTGTTAAGACGCAACGGCAGTAAGTATATATAATTGGGGAATATTCGAAGATTTGTTGAAAGTGTATTGATATTGGTAATTTGTACCCTTACCACATCCCTCTTTTAGCAAAGAAAAGATTTGTAATATAGAAATAATGCAAGATGAAAACAAGCCACTGTTTTTTACAACTTACATGGAGAGACCTCATATCCATGCAAACGAAGGAGACGGAATGCCATTGACGTATCATCAATATCATGTACTCTCGAATTCCTTGCCCAACATATCCCTTCATCACTCCAAGATCTGTTATATACATGCATAGATAATTAGTATTTGAGTCGCACAAAAAAGGAAAAAAACAAATTAATGATAAATATTAGGATAAGAGGAGCTATATACTTATGGACATAATCCAACAAGCTGACAATTTCAGTTTTGAAGTACCGAGAGATGCCAAGGCGCTCCAATCTATCAACCACCCATATGCGTTCAAAAAGATCAACTGGATGAACATTCGGAGCTAACAACACAGAAGGAAAAAGGAAACAAAAGAAGAATGCATTGTTAATAATTACGAAGATTGTCAAATGAAAATTTGCCAAATTATATGTTTTAAGTGCATGATGGAAGACATTTGTTTATAAATTGTGGTACATAGCAACAAGTTAATATTTTATAAGAAATTAATATTTCTTACCTCCTCCATGAAATCTATTGATAATTTGTTGAAGATAACCAAGGCATTTCTCATCATTTGTCTGGATAGCAGCATATGCAGTGGCAGAAGGAGAAAATAGAAAGGAGCCATCATCGCATTGGAGCTTGAGAAGTCTTTCCCAATTTAAATCAGGAATTCCTTCTAGACTATGAAGGAGTGTCGTTGGCACTTCATGCATAACATCTTTTGGAATCCTATTCAAAATGCAATAAACAACAACAACAAAAAAAGGTTCAAAATATTACTGATTTAATTTTTAGACATATTGACACCAGTGCGTAACCACCTGATCAAAGTGATAATACTGAATACATTTCAACATCTTGCTTGGTTACTAGCTCAGTCAAAACTTGGATGAGTTTCTCGAAAAATAATCTGAAGGCTCAACACCTCAACTAGATCGTATGTTAAAACAATATCTATATATGCAAGACCTCACTGAACCTCTTAAGTTTTATGTCTCTCTTGGCATTTATATTTTGCAGGATGGGATCATCAAAGGGCACTTCTAAGCCAAGATCCTTCGCCATTTGCATTAGAGAAGGGAATGCAATCTCGAATCCTATAGGCATAAGCTCGGGTGCTTCCTCTGCCAATCTACACATGTTCTCACGAAGAAATACCAAACCTAACAGAAAACACAAAATTTTCCTTGTTTGTCTTAAATAAATAAAAACAATTAAAAAAACCCACAGGTGCTAATTTATGAATATTAGACGAAATATATGTGATTCCTTTTATTAAATTGGTAGTCACTACCTCTGTTGCGACTTTCAGGATTAATCCTCCATGAAGTTAGCACAATGACACATGCAAGAGTGTTGATCATCCGATCATGTGCTGAGAAAAAAGCGGCATCGCCCCATGATCCATCTGTCAGTTGATTGGAGACAATCCATTCAATGGTTGATGGAAATTGGGGACCTTCACCCCCATTGACGTCTTTTATCAATGCAACCCATGCCGTGTCATATGCTGAGACAGTAATTTCTCCATCATTAATTGATTTTAACATATCCGTGATTTTCTGAACCATTTCTGGTAATTTGGTTCCATCCAACAGCTGCAAAACAATGTATGGAAAAGCATTTCTTATGGAAGTTATAATTTGTAAAATAAATGAGCTTAAGAATAAGTAGCTACCTTTGGTAATGCCTCTGTTTCTTCATCAGTTGGAAGAGTATCCAGCAAAGATCTAGCAGCTGCAACACCACTGATGAATTGCATTCTGTAACCTGTATATAAAAATATAATAAAATGGGTATCCATGTACATGGCACTTAAGTATTATCTAAATTTCGAGAACACCCACTACTCGAGAGACATTGTGAATCATTAATATTTGATGATCAACTATTTAATGGTCAAAGAGTAGTTGGTATTGAGAAATAAGTTTGTTTTCAGAAAAAATTAAGAAGGAATTTGAGAAGAAGAAAAAAAATGAATACTCGGGAAATAATAAGGTCACTATCAATTCAGTTTTCAAGGTTCTTTGTTCACATATATCAAGACCATAATCCGGTATTTAGAATCACCACTATACGCTAAGCATCATTAACGAGCCCTTGATGTTAAATCAAGAATAATGTCTAGAAACTAGACATTTCTAGAAGGCCATATATTTTTTATCTGAAATATTTCAAAATATGTAGGACCATTGTTATTTTGGATAGATATTTTAGAATAATTAAATTAATTCTAGAAGTGTAAATGGGGGGGGGTTGGCTCTCCAAGCAAAAGATCAAGTTCCTCTTTGCAAGAAAGAGTACTGCTTAGTCAGTTTAGAGGTTTTAGTAGAAAGAGTTTGTATTGTAAGATTGTAATGTTTGTAATATAATAAAAGTATTGTTCGAGTTTTTATTAGTCTCTCTACTCAAAAATTGACAAAACATGTCTCATACTTTTCAAATTAGGTGACCAGTTCAGATAATTGTAGCTTCTAATTTGTTACTTGTCACCTTTGGTGCAGGTTTAATTCGTCAAAACCTTCTCTTAGTCCAACTTGTATAAATTACTATTTTCAAAATTGTAAGCACTATAATATTTTCACAAAAACCCTGATGATATAGAGATGTTTCAAGAGTGTGGGAAAAAATTATACAATAAATCATACAATAATAGATCTTTTTTTCAATTACCTGAACTTTGTTTTTGGAATAATTCAGTGCTTGGCTGCGTAATTTAGTTACAGATGAGAGTTGATGCTTTATTGGGTGTTAAAATTCAGGGATGCTTTCTTAAAATTGAGATTTACTTTGATGCCTAGGACCCTGCCTCTATCAAAACTTAGATTTAAAAAGATGAAGGTTCAAACTGGATCAGAAATGTTAGTGGTCAAGTACGTTGGTCCATGTTGAACCGGCTAGCAGAGCTAGCGGGTCAGGCCAAATGCACCCATTGAGTCAGCTATCAAATTTTGGTACACAATTTTGTACAGACCACTACACTTATATATTATTTTAACAATATAAATCAATGATGCATTGGTAAAAGATATATAAACAATGGAAGTTTTTACCCTTGTTCTATGCTTAATTGTTCATAATATTAAAATATACTAACATTTATTTGTATAGAAATTAGAGATCTATATGAGGAAGAAGAAGTGTAGAGTTCTGGGCTCCTCTGGTAAAAATATACTCTGTTCCTAGTTGCAGGGTCCATATGTCAGTGACTTCTCATAAAAGATCGTGTGAGAAAATCTAGAATGGAAAACTTATTGGAAATCGAATAGTTCCACACTGGAGATAGTTCTCCTCCTAACATCATTTTGACAGATATAAACGTTTTTTTGTTTTTTGTTTTTGTTGTTTTGGTTTATGTATAACTGTCAAAAATAAAAAAAGACAGATATAAATGTTTGTGCCGTATGAAACGATTTTAAACTCCACTGTGAATTGCATGCACAAGACAGGAGCTGTTGTTATATATTTGCAACTCCCGACTCAAAGACACTTGATAAAAAAAATTGCAACTGTCTACAAGTAACTAAAATAATTAGGCTTAGAATTATTGCTTGCTATATTTAGGCATTTGTAGCCAGGTGCTTGATAAAAAAACAACAATGCAATCACCAACGTGATTGAATGATCAGATCTTATTTACTCGCAATATTGATGACATGACAATCTGCATACAATTTAGTACAGAAACATAATATGCAATTATATGGTCTTTAATTATGGTTCAATTGTCTGGCTATTTATTTGATTTTACTGAAGCACAATTTCTGAATCCTTGCAGTCTAGAAAGTATGATGACCATGTTCTAGGCAACACATTGCTTGTTATATACTGTAGTTAGAAAGCGAAAAAAATAAAAAGAGGAAAGTAATCGAACAGAGAGAAATTGAGGAATGCACACCTATGGAGATTTATCACAGTTTTGCATATATTCAAATTTCAAATTATCATTATTTATAAATCAATTGAAATTTCTTCAGTACATTAAATACATTTTTTTTCCTAAACTATCTGAATCAAACAAAAATAAATGATATATTTCACCCAATCATTCACACAGACAATGTTGGAATAGAGAAAAGAGCAAGATGAGAGAATTTCTAAGTCATAGTTATAGAAAGGGAAAGGAGATAGAAAAGTTATGGGACAATACGAAGTTCCTTTCATTTTTTTATTCTCAAGTTTCACACGATTTGCTCCATACATCCAACTCGCATGCCTTAACTAGACTTTGAAGATCAATTATTTAGCCTGATTAATGGATCTACTTTGTTCAATTTGATATGACGTCCATAGTAATGGGCCTCCTACATTCAAAATGATAATTCTAGTACATTCAAGTTCTATTGTACATTCCAAATTAGAACTGCTCATGTTTAGAGAGTATGAAACATTTCATACTAACTTGTGTCATTGTGTACGAAATGAGAAAATTAATTGATTTGGTTTTTAAGTTTAGTTACTATGTTAACCGAGTAAACCCAAAAAAACATATAAACATATTGAAAGAATTGCTTCTTGTTTGAAAGTACATATTATATATTTCTGACTAGCTTTTAAAAAAAATCGTCTTGAAGTATATGTTAAACTAAGATGTTGGTATTAAAAAACACAAACTAATTTTATAGATAATCATGTCAGTCGTCTAATTATCTATATAAATATTAAGCAACTCAATAAAACAGAGCAGCATAGGAAATTAATTTATTATTGTTTGCAAAATGTAACATTAATTATCAGATTTTTTTTTTACTCCAGAGTTATTCGTTGACATATGTTTCTAGTGATTTCTTTATGATCTAATTTCAAATATATAATGATTTATCCAATTTAGATCAGAATACAATTTTTGTGGGTTTTTACTTTTAGAGTGGAAATGTTTTTAGTTACTTGTAACTTCCTTCTGTTTCCAATATCTGCAGCATTAAATGAGAGCATTTAATGAAGAAATTTGAATTTCTGTCCTTTTAATTAGTGAGTTACTAAAAAAATATCCTACTAATATGAAAGAAGAATATTATTCTGTTTCTTATAATGAAATCGTAATAACAACCAAAAATTATAGTTAAGCCAGGATGTAGAATATATGGTAGAGCAAAAATTTAGATAATGCATAATATCATAATTATTTTAGATCACGATGATACCTTTTCAATATAATTATATATAAGTATGATTATAGAAGCATTTTCTACAAATATTTGAACCAGGGGTGACCCCTGCCAGTACGTGGCTCTGCCATTGCCACTAAGTAATTATTTGGTAAGACTTGATATATCATAAGACTCGGATGGAAACTACAACTATATCCCTTCATTATTTATTTTGGAGGTGAATAATATTTGCTCATGCGCTAGAACAACCACATGAAAATGCATGTTAATTTGCTTCCGTGCACAATTATTCATTCAGCAATATTGGAATGCTTACAAACATTCCTCTATCTAATGAAACGGATAAGAATAATTGAAAAGGAAATCCTTACACTAAAAGATAACAAAAGCTAAAGTTTCTGCATCTTTATTCCTTATGTTTCCTTATAAACACAACAGTTGATTTTAGATAATTGTCGGCAATAAATATTTGCTGATTATCTATTATTTGCATTAGAATTTTGAAACAAAAAACAAAAAAATAAAGAAAAGTGCATTATAATATGGAATATATATAATTAAGCTTACCTAATAATATCTTGAAATTTGTAGCTAGTCATACGTTATTACACATATCTAGGGTATATTCTAGAATTTAGAAGTTGATATATATGTGAAACCCGTCTCCTTTGTAGATAGTAATGGAGAGGATATATAATGAACAAAAAAAAAAAAGTAGAAATGAAAAAAGACAATATGAAAGAAACAAAGAAGCACAAGGGAAGCATGGATGAGAATAGGCACCTTGAGTCCTGATTTTGGATAACGCATGTTGCTGCCACTTCTCGTTACATTTACAACAACTGCACCTCAATCCTTTCCATACCTTCATCACTGCTTGCTCCTTTCCATTACCTGCACACAATTATCACGCGCAAAAAAAAAGTTTAAAAAAAAAGAAAGAAAGAAAAAAAAAAGGCGATACAAACTAAAAATTTACATAAACTCTCTCCCCTCCATTTCATGACAAATGGAGATCCCTTTTGATCAGCTTTGTTATTTCCAATTTTTTCTTACCTTTTTTTTTTTTTTGAATTGGTATCAGATTTTTGATAAAATCTGATGTTTACGGATCGAGGTGTTATTCTGCTCATCTGGACCCAACAAAATACCTTTCTCACAACAGTGTTGGAACTTAGAACCCACTAACTCATCTTTTAAGAGCTGTTATTCCTAAACCGGACCCCCTACCTAGTGACCCCAAATGACCCACAGGAGAGATATGGAGAGAGAAAGAGAGGCGCAATATGTGTTCTTTCATGGAACAAACACAACTATAAGCACCACTTGAGCATGTAATTTTAACTGAGCAAAAAAAAAAAAACAAAGATGAACACATGACTAGGTAGGTACCTAAAGGGAAAGGTACTGGTGGTACAAGGCCATGAAGGCGGTTTGATCTAGAGAGACTGAGTGGTAACGATGGTTTGGAGGAGGTCATGAAGGCTGATGGTGTATGCATTGAGAGATTAATTAAAGGTGGAAGAGAAAGGGTTACACGAAACAACGAGAGGGGGGGTATGTATATATGAGGGGGTCGGGGGTCAATATGGACTCTATGCGCCTCTACAGCGGTGGTAGCAAGTGTCAGATAAAGGGGTAAGGTTAACAGAGCAATTTTTACTTCGTACAGTGCACGGACCAAAGAGTTAGAACAGCGCTGTACATGACTAGTGCGCTGCATAAGGACAAACCATTCTGTCAATATATTTACCCCCAGATAGAGTATGTTGTTCACAGAGAACCGTGTACAGTTAAATTGCCGCAAATGGTTTTAATAGAAACAAAGATTACAATTAATTTTGTCCATTGGATGAAGTACGGCTAATATGGCTATATGGGGAAAGTTGAATAGAGTCAGTGTATCTTTCTAGCGAATCTAATAAATTAATAATTGAGAAATAAGGATAATATGGGAAAGTTAAATTGAATTAGTGTATCTTTCTTTCAAACGAATCAAAATTAAAATAATTGAGAAATAAGGATAATATGTAAAAGTTACATTGAATCTAGGGGTGCAATCGGATGATATCCGACCGTATTCAGATCCGTATCCGAAAATTTGATACGGATCGGATATTCGAATATCCGTGTGGATACGGATACGGATATGGTTTTGAATTTTAATTATCCGTATCCGAATAGTAGATATATACCATACAGTTTAATGTATATTATGAAAATATTTATGTATATTTACGGATATCCGTCTAATATCCGATCCGTATCCGTATCTGAAAAATAAAAACGAATACAGATATAGTTTTACCACTATCTGATCCGTATCCAATCCGTTTGCACCCCTAATTGAATCAGTGTATCTTTCTTTTTAGGTTTTCAGCTAGAATTCTGAATTAGTGTATCCCTATTTTTCTTCTGCATATAAGAGTATAAGACGCATTTCCTACTATTATTTCCTCCATTACTGACCTCAGTTGTTGTTGCACCCGTAATTCTGCCCCTTTACAAATTACAATTCAGCGGAAAATATCGAACAGAATACCAACATCATAGCGAATCTAATAAATTAAATTATAATAATTGAGAAATAAGGATAATATGGGAAAGTTAAATTGAATTAGTGTATTTTTTTTAGCGAATATAATAAATCAAATTATAATGATTGAGAAATATTGTTAAGTTCTTGCTAAGAGAAAAGAGTAGGTCTGATGTTCATTGAATCTACTTTTAGATTTAATGGGTTTCATTATTGTCCAATTTATTTCAAAATTCGTCCACACAACAATTAATACAAATATACACAAATTTTAAAACGGATTGAACGGTTCTCAAACCCATCGAACCTAAAGTAGGTCCAATGAACATCGCACCCACACCGAAGTCATTTGCTAAAGAGCATGTCTGCATTTGAGAATATTTTATACTCATCTTGTAAGTTCTCAATCCTTAATTTTAATGAACCCAATAGAGTTGGGCTTTTGTGCCAAGTTGTAGGCCCAAATTTTATCAAATCTTAGTCCGGTTCCTCTGACATGTCTTGTTATATCCTTGACCAAGTACCCAATACAGTTCGGCTAAATCATTCAATTTGTATTTTTTTTTTAGCTAAACGAAAAAACTATCCTCGTCATCTGATAATTTTTACACCTTTTTTTAGAATTTTGAGCTACATAAATCGCTATTCATAATTTAATTTGAATCTCAAAGCAAATATACATAGTCCGTATAGAATTAATTAAAATAAATATATATTAATGGAATCTACTTCAAAAAATGGCCGAAAGATTGAGAATTTGATCTCAACGTTAATAATTACCTGATGAATTGTACATACTAAATGCTATTTTTTCACGAATTGTTTTTTCTTATTTAACTAAAAAATTATCTCACTAAGAATATATTTTCAATTCAAAATCTCAACAAAAGTATCAGTAGAAAACGAATGGTCTTGAAATTATTTTCTAATGGAGTGTTTTATCTATGTGAGTATAACTAACATATAGGGTGCGTTTGGATGAATCAAGAATAGTAGCAAGAATAGAGCTATTCTCAATTTTAAGATAGTAGCTATTCCAGCATTTTGTTAGAATAGTAGAATAGTGGGCTATCCCATAAAAGACAAATAAAGAATAGTGACTATTCGCTAATCCAAACACACCCAAACGTCGGATAGTAGCTCGGAATAGTGCTAATCCGGAATAGTAGCTATTTTTCACCCATCCAAATGCACCCATAGTAATTAGTAAACATACTTGAGTCAAACATAGAAAGTTAATCCTTAATTTGTGTTCACCATCTTCAAAAATATGCAATATAACTCTAATGTACAAATTTTTGCAAAGTATATAAACTTAATAACATATGCTATGATTTCACATGAGTTTTACCCTAAAACCACCTCCAATTATTTTTAGTCAACTTGTAGAAAAAATTAATAGACAAATTTACATTTGTAAATTTGTAAATGTGGCGGAGTCCAATTCTCAAACTATGAGAGTCAAACACATAAGATCAATCATATAAAAAAATTATATAGAAAATCATATTTAAATAAAAAAACAAAAAAACGGTCAATTGACCTCCACTGCCTCTTCTTAAATTAACCTCCGATTTGTAGTAACTAGTGTGCATTGTGTGATAATCAAGTGTCTGTTTTATGTGGTATGGACAATAACCAAGTGTACATTGCAATAGCCAAATTTGTACTATGAAACGGTCAAGTATGTATTTTGCAAAGGCACCTAGTAACAATTGTTTCATGCTAATATAGTTAAATTTGCATTGCATAATATTGAAATGTACATTTAGTAATAACCGGATTTGTATTATATAATATTTAAATGTGCATTGTGAGATGCATGAAAAATTATGTGAAAGATTTAATTATAGAGTTGTATGGATACTACTTGTGGTCTTGTAGCAGCCCAATCAATCATATATATATATCGAAGCTCAATCTATCTTTCTTAAAAAAAATTATATTTTTTTTTTGTTACAAAACATATTCAATAGAAGCGAATCAAAACCTTTTGGATGAGAAAAGCACCCTCCTCGTATATAACCTATGTTTATATGTATGAAAGTGCAAGAATTCTCATGTTACATTTAATAAAAACATAAGAGTTTGAAGAAGGTTAGTTTAGTTCAGTATGGTTTTAAAATAATTTTAAAAATCTTGACTAATAGATTGAACTCAATTATGAGTAGAATCATAGATATTAGCTGATCTGCGTTTATTAAACATAGATACATATTGGATAATGTCGTATTAAGTCGAGAACTGATTCATCATAGTAAAAGTAATAATGTCTCTGGTGTAGTAATTAAGGTCTATTTCGAGAAAGCTTATGACAAGATTTATTAGGAGTATATTTTAGAAATTCTAACTAGTAGGGGCTTTGGATGTAAATGTTTTGTGTTAATTGTTGCAAAATCTGATGTTTAAACTTTTATTTTTGAAGAAATGGTGTTTAAACTTTTATTAACCAATATAATTACAAAGTCGTTGCAAAATTTAGTGTTTAAACTTTTATTAACCAATCTGATTAGAATATTATCTTTTAAGTGTTAATATCAGATGATTTCCGGTGTAAAAAAAAATTATTAGAAACCGCCTAATAAATAGGCGTTTTCTAATAAAAATTAGGAACCGCCTACTTATTAGGCGGTTTCTAATAAAAATAAGAACCACCTATTTATTAGGCGTTTTCTAATAAAAAAAATAAGAACCGCCCAATAAATAGACGTTTTGGGTAGGTTTAAAATTTTCTAATTTTGGTGGGCATATTTGACAATTTATATTTATTTTTGGATATAAATGAAAATGGCAGTACATACGCTAGTTTTGACTTTCACTTGTACTGGAGTAAATTAAAAAAATGATAAGACTCCTCAACTCTCTCCTCGGAATTTTTGTATTTAATAAATGTAAATATCAATTTAAATATTTAGGAAAATATTAAGAATTTTTAGGGTAAAACAAGAATTGTCTAGCATCAACATTCAAAATTCCAACACTGAGGGTGGAGGCGGTATATATTACAAATTTCACACCTGGTTTGGCATCTAAATTTTGTACATCTATTTTGAGAGTAACTTAAATGTAATTACAAATATGAAAAAAAACATTAAGTGAACTAACCATATATATGAACTATTTTTTAAACTAATATTACTGCTAAATATATGTGAAAAATGGATTTGCTTGGTTAATTGAGATGAAATAGCGTGATAATAAATATGTAGGAATTCTATGATGTATAACTCTTGGACAAACTCGTATATTTAGCAGTTTCAAGTTGATAATTGGATTAGTTTGGTTATTGGAAAAAATGGATTAACTTGGTTAATTGAGATGAAATCCTACATATCTTAAAAGGATCAAATACTCTATTCTAAATGTATAACTCATGAAGTAAATTAATTTCTACAGTTTAAATTCCTCATTTAAAGCCGATTCAATAAATTTTAAATTTTATAAAACTCAGTGAGAACTTGGTGAACTTAAAAGCACCCAGTTCTGCTTGTGACATTTAACATCTTCTATATTTGTTTTTCAGTAAGCCATTTTCTTTCCTCTATACACGAGTGATATTGCCATTTTATGTGCTTAATTTGCTGTCACTATTTTCTTATTTTCTGCAACTGCTATAATAAACAAGCTTTTATACAAGATTATGCAATGAGTTATCCTGAACATTTTTATATTTACGTCTCAGTAAAGAAAGTCTTGGCAACGCAATCAACAACTCAGACTGGAACTTTAAGCAAACCATCTTTGATGCATCCTCTTATGGTTGCTTGTGAAATTGATCTTGTTTGCTTGGAGTGTTGTACCAGTTCAGAACTGAAACGTTCTTGTTTTTGTTTTAAGAACAACCAGTTTCTTTAAATTTGCAGTTGTTTCCATTTTTTTTTCCATCCCCATTACAAGATCATTTTTTTACTAATTAGCTTGAGAAATATATAAGGTTTCAGTTAAAAAAAAAAAAAAAAAAAATTTAAGTGATCTCAAATGACCAGCTGCTTCCAATGTCAACAAATCAATGTTACCTCACTTTCGAAAAATCAATACACTCTCGAACTGTACTAACTAGACCCTTCAAAAATACACCTCACCAAGAAAACCTGCTTAATGAGCCTAAACCAGAACCCGACATGTCTGTTATTTTTTGTTTCTTAAACCCACCAAAAGATCAAACCACCACAATCCATATACCAGAAAAACACTAGAACCTGACTTAAATACAGGCAATCCCAAACGAAGGATACCCGAAATGCAACTGCTACATAAAATGAACATGATCTTCTGGACTTGAAACCTTAGCTGGTCTAATACCAGGGAAAACAAAAAAAACAAGTCAAATGAGAAAAAAAACACGAGTCAGTCATTTGATACTGTCAGGGTAAAGACATGAAATGACCCAACTTAGCTCCTGAGCAACCCAAAACTTGAACCGAACAGAATAGCAAACTTTTTATTTTTCTATGTTGTAGACTTGGACTCTTACTGGTCTAGTCTCCTTCAGCTTTGCAGTGCATGTGCTGAGGTACACAACTGTTTAAGTCAACATTATAAAGTCGCTCTTCTTTGTTAAAAGAAAGGGGCATATTTGTAATATTTTTTGAAGTTTCGTTACTGAAAACAATAAAAGCTGCCCACTTTAGAATGCTCAGTTTCTTCTCGTCCTTTTCCTTGCTTATTGAATTTTTTGTTATTGACCTCCTATGAGAACCTTTTGTTCAAAGCAAAAGAGTGTCTCGCTGACTGGAGAACTTCTTCCCCTTCATCTTTAAAGAAAAACAAAACAACCAACACATTAAAATTGACAAACAACAATACAATAGCAGAAATACATTACTGACTCTTATTTATTTACCTGTCCTTTGTTTGACAAAAGAGGAACATGCGCCATTGTACAAAATATAATAAATTATACCGTCCAATATGACTTTTGCTCAAAGCAAAAGAGGTTTCACACATGAGAGAACTTCTTTCACTTCATCTGCAACACAAAGCAAACAAAACAAAAGACTACTGCATCAAAACCGGCTTGTGACATAAAGAGATTAATACTTCTCTTAGTCCAATAAAGACCAGAATTCTTCAGTGTGATAATTTGCTATATGGCACATTTTTCATCAACTAGCATTAGACTTTATTACAGTTTCTGGACCACAACATAATATGCCCCTATTCCAGTCAAATTAACAAGCAGAACTGAAAAGAAAGTTCTAAGAAAGAAACAAGAAATTAAACAACTTGAAAAGAAACTGGCCATGTATTCCATACAAGTCAGCCAGGTATGTTGCAGCTGTGACAGTGACAGTGACCAGTGACAAACACTTTTGCCATAGACATTAGTTCAGTATTAGAACCACATTACCAATAATAGTCCAATACAAAATAAATACTAGTGAACAAATATTAGGTTCCAGTTACCTCGAATATTAGTCACCAAAAATTTGTCAGCTACGTTATTTTTGGACTCGACTGCAGCTTTTGCTGCCACAACACCAACTGCAACACTCCTCACCACATCCAATCCAACACAAATTCCAGCAAGGGTCCCACCAACCAAACAATCCCCAGCTCCAATCACACTGACCACCTCAGCAGGAATTGCAGGAAGATGAAATGCACAAAATTCAGATGAGGCTCTTGCAAAATAACCATTGTAATAAATACTGTTCACTGCTTGGTACAACTGTCCAAGAAACCTATCAGCATTCCCATTTGAATTATAATTTTTTCTCGAAAAATTCAGATTTTGACTGTGGCATAGGAATAAACCATTCGAACCAAGTGTAATAAGAAGCAGTTTTATTCCCTTGTCGAGCAAAGAGACAATAGCCGGCTTTAGCATCTGAAATAAATCTTCCACAGGGATCCCCTTTTCTTTAATTTCTTCTAAATTGATTTCAAAATTTGTTTTGGGAGATAACACAGATGCCATGGCAATAAGCTCCACTTCATTTGGAGAAGTACAAGTTACCTGCATCAAATCAATAGATAAGTACAAGGACATCACAGCCTTACATATTATTGTTGTATATCTGTATTATACTCACAAAATTTGCAATGGGAGCAATTCTAGATGACTTGATAACAGAGACTGGCTCAAACCACACTGGCACCCCAGCTCCTGCTGCCACTTGAAAATTGAATTGTATCCTCTTTGTCAGTTCCTTAAATATCAGAATTATGATAATTTCATAGTTCATCCGGTGTTAATTGGTCAAAGTTCTTTTCATTTATAACAGAACCCTGAAGTTCAACTAAACACAATGCAAATAAATTGAAAATAAACAAATTTGACCAAAAAGTTACTGAATTTTCCAGTACAAAAAGAAAATTATAAAATTGGAAGTAATTAAAGATAATTACTTCTGCAAGCCAATTCTAGGGTTTGAGATGGTAAATTCGCATCAACCATCACTACTGGTGCACCACATATATTTTGATGAAACCGCTCTACCCAAGCAGGAGTCAGAGATGATTCCTGTGCCCAATACCAAATAAAGTTAAAAGTACATCAATAACTTCATCCTGCCTGAAGCAAAACCAAAAGCCCCTTAATTACCATGAAATTACAAAGAAAATCCTGAAGACTCGGTATTTCAATAAAAGCCCCACAATGTTGAATATGTTGCATATAAATCTACAATTATTAATCATTCTTCAACACCTTCAATATTATGCAGTTCTGAAAAAGTAATCCTTACCAAGAATTATTAATCTTTAACTATGGATTAACTCATGCAACTCTTAAAGTACCTAGCATTAATGAAAATAAATCTAGTTTTCTTGAGAGAACATTTCCCAAGTATATCAACTTTTTCATTTTAATTATACTCAACTTTGTTATTTCTGCTTCTATTGACTTTCTTTTATACAATCATCATTCTATTATTCTCCGTCCCTTATCGATGAATAAGACTTGTACTGTTAAGGGATAAGCAATCACATCAACCATCTTTCAAATTACTCCATCGTATGGGACTAACTAAAAATAGTAAAAGAAAAGGAACATTTGCAATGTGGAAAAAATAACCATTTTTTCTGCAAATTTCACAAAAAAAAAGAGAGAGATATTTATTTTATTTTCTCTTATGGTGAGGATCTTACAACAGCATCAACACTGGCAACAGCTGCTACCGACTCTCCCTTACAGCCAAATACAACCGATACAACAGGTGTCGCCACACCTTCCAACTTCAGGATACCTACATATTCAATTTGAATATATTATTGAAAATAGACAAAATCTTTGCCCTTGAATTCTGATGCCCTGGTAAGAGCCTTTCTTGATCCAAGTTTTGTGCAAATCATTTCATAATTGCTTTAATATGTGCCCCATTTGGTCCTCTTAATAATCAAAAGATGACATGGTGTCTAACTTATGAATTGGATGCATGATTTTGCAAGTGGGTCAGATAACCTTCAAATTTCCTACTTTCTGAAAAGGGAAATAACATCATTTATTTTACATTAAAGTTAAGAAAGCCAAATTAGTAAAAGACAAGAAGTTTCTAAGATCACGAGGTCTACCATTCCAAGTCATTTTAATCCATGTCATCTTTTGATAAAAAATAATACCTATAGGTGGATTGGATTAAGTTACAACAATAATATAGGAAACAAACTGAACAAAATAAGTCTTGGAATCAATTGGAACAAAGAAAGGCATAGAAGAACCAAATATAAATTTTGTCTATATAATACCAATTCAACATCTTAATTAGAATTCTAGGTCTTCATTTTAGTTTAAAATAAACCAGCCATCATTCACACAAAAACCAAAAATGTGGTTAGAAAATGAATTACCCTCAGTTGGTAGCCCAGATGATTTCCAGTATTTCATCAGCTGCTCCCCTTCAGGCCATGAATTTAAATATACTTTTATAATAAAGATTTTTTTTAAAAACAAATAAGATGCTAAAAAAAACAGCAAGTACTAAGTCAGTCACCTGCCATATCAGCACCAATTACACTAATAATAAACGGTTTGGTTCCAAGTTTTGACATGCACTCAGCTACATTCCTTGCCACTCCCCCGTTTATATAACGAACCTGGTGATTATTTAATCAGAAGAATTAAATTGAAACCCAATGTCATTCATTTTCTCATTTCATAGACAATGACACAAATTAGTATGAAATGTTTCATACCCTCTAAAAATGAGCAGTTGTAATTTTGAATGTACAAAAGAACTTTAATGTACCCTAGAATTAATATTTTGAAGGGTAGAAGGGTCGACACTACGATAATACCAGATTGAGCAAATTTTTTTTAAAAAAATTTAAATGTTAATTGCATTAATTAGACTAAACAATCAGAAATATTAAATTGAATACATTAGAGTAGCTTGTGCAATACATAGTACCTTTCCAGGAGTAGTAGTTCCTGGACTAGGTTCCTCCCTGGGTATGGCTTGTATGTCTAAAACCATCCCTCCTATGACAACTGGGGTCCGCTCCCAGAATCCTGTGTCAACACTCAGGGGACTCTAGATTTATAACAGAGCTAGTATCAGATATTTAACAGAAAAGGGAGAGAGAGCTGTCAGAAGAGTAAAGAGATATGGAAAGAAGAGGCAGTGGTTGTACTGGACAGAAGCCACTGGAGAGTATGCGTTGAGACGGTTGGATGAGGTGGCGAGAGATCGATTCGAGTCGCCTCTTGGCAGAGCTCTCCATCTCCGTCGGCAATCGTCGGATTAAGCTAGATGGATGCACTTACTGCCTTACTGGAACTGTCTATAAATGATCTGTGCAATCGATGGAGATGTTTACGAATATGCAGCCTTTCGACAGGGATTTCATATACACCCCTCAAAAACATCAATATTAGGTACCCATCTGAAAAGTCTGTAATATTATATTTGTCCTTCAAAATTATAAAATCTCACATATTTATAGGGATGAAAACGGAGTGGATTCGGAGCGGATAATGCTAATACCAAATCCATACCCACATTTCAGTGAGCGGATACGAATACGGATACGGATAATAAACGGATGTCAAAATGTAAAACCAAATCCACCTTAAACGGATACGAATCAGTGGCGAGGCTAGGATTTGATTTAGGGGTAGGCAAAAATCAGATTCGGGTTTGAATAAATTAACGGGTACGAATTCGGATACGGATTCGGATTCGGATTCGGATTCAAGACACAATTCAAAAAAATAGCAAGAAATATATTCATGCAATTCAAGTTATTAGCTTAGTCCAACCATTAAAAATATTTACATAATACCTTACTAATTGGTCCACATGAGAACAAGAAAATGAGATTAGTCCTCAATTAAACAATTCAAGCAAAGTTATTAGCTATTCATGCAATTCAAGAAAATGAGATTAGTCCAACCATTAATAGCTAAACAATTCTTAAGAAAAATGAATTAATTTCAGAAACTGGTACAAGTAAAATGAATTAATCAAGCAGTCAAGCACAGGTCAGAGGCTCAGAGCACAGGTCAGAGCACATGTTAGAACCAATAGCAATACAATTAATCAAGAAAAATAGCAGTACAGGCAAAATAAAATAAAAAAGGTCAGGCAGCAGGCTGGTACAGGCTGGTACCAGAAATCAGACTTCAAACTTAATTTCAGAAACCTAAAGATCTCAATTTACCGAAGTTTGGATGAATCTGGGCAGGCAGCAGGCTGGTACAGCCGTACAGGGGTAGGCAGCCAGGCAGCACAGTAGCGGCTGGTACAGGCGGACTGGCGGAGCACAGTGGCGTCTCGCCGTCTCCCCTTTTTTTCTCCGCGTCTCTCTGTTTTTTTTTTTATTCAGGCGCGTGAGCGTCCAGCAGCCGTCTAGGCTCCTAAGGTGAGCATATAGAAGAGAGACAATTCTTGGGTTTGGGCTTTCGTTTGGGCTTTGGGTAGGGAAATTAATTTCACATGAGTTAAATACAATTCTTGGGCTGCCTACCTGGTAGGAAAATTAATTTCACAGGAGACAATTCTTGGACTTGGGCCGCCTATAGAGGAGATAGCCCGGTACTATATAAAAAAAAAAAAAAATTGATACGAATACGAAGCGGATAATTCACGAATATGGATTCGAATATGGATACAATATGAATAATTATCGGATAATTTAGTCATACAAACTTTAAAATACTAATTAACAAAATTCAAATATGACAATAAATTAATAATTGTAGATGAAGCTGAACAGAGAAAATATTTATCTCCATGCTAAATTATTACTCATCATTTTGTTGTGTACATCAATATAACATCGGTACTCGTTGCCAAATTATATGTGACATGTCTAAATATAACATAAATTTCATTGGGGCTTAAGCTCATGTTTGATTGTGGACTAAAGAATGGAATAAGGGGTTTAGTCTTCGTTATTTCATCAAATGAGCATTAATTGAGCCGGACTAAAATAAAATAATCCGATCTTTAGGCCGGCCTAAATTAAACCACCTCACTTGGTGGTTTAATTTTATTACACATGGTTGCCTAACTCTATTGATTATAATAATATATTATTAGTATATAATTATTTAACTAATATCTTATATTGTTAATATATCAAATAATTATTATAATAATATTATATAAAATAGTATCTTTTTTATTAATAACTATTATTCATTTATAATTATATAATTAATATATTTTATTGTTAATATATTAAATAATTATTATAATAATATTATAATATATTATAGTTATTATTTATATATTAATTTTACATAATTAGTATCTTATTATTAATAATAATTATTAATATATAATATATAATTAATTTGTTATATGTTTAATATATTAAATAATTATTATAATAATATTATAATATATTATAGTTATTATTAATATATTAATATTATATAATGAATATCTTATTATTAATATATAATTATATAATTAATGTCTTATATTGTTAACATATGATTATTATAATAAAATTAATATATTATAGTTATTAATAATATATTAATATTATATAATTAATTTCTTATTATTAATAGATAAATATATAATTAATATATTATATTTTTAATATATTAAATAATTATTATAATATATTATAGTTATGAGGAGGGTTCAAATGCACCCAAATTTCTATGCTCCCATTTGCTCCTAATTTTTGATCTTCTTTATCTTCATTTTCAAAATCCGAATAGTCTATCCGAACCATTCAACATGATAATCATAATAAAATATGCCGGGAGACCAAATTTTATATTTTTTGGATTTTTTTTTACTATTTTTTAAGATAAGTACAAAATCATTATTTTAAGGAGATTCTGGACCATCTGATAAAGTTATTTTGTACCTATCTTAAAAAATAGTAAAAAATATTTAAAAAATATAAAATTTGGTCTCCGGGCATATTTTATTATGATGATCATGTTTAACGGTCCGGATCGACTATTTGGACTTTGAAAATGAAAATAAAGGAGATAAAAAATTGGGAGCAAATGGGAGCATAGAAATTTGGGTGCATTTGAACCCTCCTCTATAGTTATTATTAATACTTTAATATTATCTAATTATTAATAATTAACCAACTTAGGCTTCAAAAACTTTAGTCCATCAATTCTAACCAAACAAGGAATAACTTAAGCCATGATCTAACTTTAGACCTCAACCAAACATGAATAATTTAGACTGGCCTAAGTTGGAGCGGATATCCACCGGATAATCCGGCTCCGTTTACACCCCTAATACGGATAGAATGTGGATATCCGCTCTGTTTTACGGATCACGAAAATTATCCGTATTTGAATCCGCATCTTGGAGCGGATATCTACCCCTACATATTTATCATTATAACTCTATTATATATGTCTAAAATTAATTAAATAACACTAGTTAAGATTCTGAAATTCACATCAGACCGTTATACCCTTGTACATTTTTTCCTTATTTTTTCTCTCTGATATTTTCTCTCTATTTAATACGTATTGTGATCACCTTCTTTTATCCATTTATGTTTAGATCTAGTAAGCCAATATTCCTCTTCTTCTAAATACATGTTGTTTAATAGAGAAGTGTTCAATTTCCAGGAGTCAAATCCTCTAAGGTGAGGGGTCTTTGTTCTTTAATTTTTTTTTCTAATTCTAGCAGTATAGCTCCCTCTTTTGTTTTCTCTTGAGGCCATAAAAGTTTTTAGTCCAATTTTGAATTTTTTTTTTTTTTTTTTTTAGAAAATTTCAGTTTGAGTTTCCATTGCAATCCAAATTTTTTGTGTTGGTGAATGGGGTATTCCAACCACCAATTAGTCCTCAGTTGTATAAATTCCGGGTTATTGGATCAAATTTAAAGGAACGAGGGGAATGTACAATAAAGGGGGAACTTTGGAACAATAAAGGACAGTGATCAGATCCAAAAGAAGAGAGGAAAGTTGACAATGTGGAAATTGGTCTTCTAATGTATTTGTAATTGAGAGATCAAATTTTATAATTTTTAGAAATTTTTAAAAGAGTTAGGTTAAAATGCACTATTGGTTTTGTGCTCCAATAATACCCCATATCTTCATTCTTGTTCTCGAAGTTCAAACAGTCGATTTGAACTGCACAACATGATCTTCATATTAAAATGTGCTTAGATACCAAATTTTATATTTTTTGAAAATATTTTACTATTCTTTTAGATAGTTACAAAATCACTGATTCTGAACCATCCAAAAACAGCGATTTTGTACTTATCTAAAACAATAGTAAAAAATTTCCAAAAAATATGAAATTTAGTCTATAAACACATTTTAATATGGATATCATGTTGAGCGGTTCGGATCGACTGTTTGAACTTCGAAAACAAAGATAAAGACATGGGGTATGATTGGAGCACAAAACCAATGGTGCAGTTTAACCCCACTCTTTTTAAAATCACTTATTTTCAGAAAATCGTGAACAATAAAAAAAATCAGTGATTTTAATAATACATAAGATAACGGATATTAGAAATTTTTTATCCATATACTTAGTCCATAAATTGATGAAAATTATCTATACCCGTATTATTTTCCAATAAACTAACAAATAAAAATACTCAATACAAATAATATAAACGAATAAATAGTTTATGAAATTAAGAATTCTTGATTTTTATTTGTCTTATGAAATACAATACAAATAATAAAGAATAATTATTTTCATCCCCACGTTATATTACCCGCACTGTACATTAAAGGCATGATGTGTTATGATACCCACTAATTACTTGGTCCCCTTTTCAGTCCCCACGCTTATCCAGCATCAGTTTTTATAAATATAAATACTTGCAAGATAAGAAATTGATACTTACAAAATAAGATATTAATACTTGTGTGCGTCACTTGATATGATTACTCATTTTTCAGTCCCCGATAGTTCCCCGCGTCAACCTTCCTCAAATGAAGTAGTGAGGACCCCGCATTCTATAATACATATGTATAAATACTTAGAATATTTGATATTAATACTTTCAGATATCATCCAATGTCATATGTAAAAAATACTACAAGTGTATGTATAAATATTTGTGAAGTGTATGTATAAATACTTGTGTGACGATGAGTTTGAAAGTATGCTATTATGGATCTCATTTAAAAGAGAAAATTGTGTAGAAGATGTTAATGGTTTTAGATTTACAAAATTCCTCATAGATCGTCAGAAATATGGAAGAAAATGAACAGAGAAAAAAAAAAACTCACCTCTAAAAACTTGTATCGGTGTATGCCCCCCATCTAGTTTGAGTGGTCCCCACCATGCATTTATGGTGTTGATACTTTTGAGAAATTTAGATAGAGAAATAATTATTTACATAAAAATTGTTCATCTCATAGATATAAATACTTCTGTGTATAGGTATAAATATTTCTGTGTATAGATATTAATACTTTGAAAAAAAATTCATTTCGGAAGTTTTTGCGGTCCCCCTAACAATTATGAAAATTATAATGGGGATACTCATTTCAGTTTCCAATAATAAAACAATAAAAGAGCTTCATTAACACCCGTAAATTTTCTTAATTGAACAGTTCTGGGCCGTCAATTTCCAGAATTCATATCAACCAGGTAACAGAAATTTTGAGTTTATATTCGGACCGTTCGATCTACTTTAGCATGAATATGGAAGGCCCCATGCATTTCCGCCTCGGTCCAGATATAAACTCAAATATTGTATTACATCAGAAGGTTGCTCCAATTCCAAGTGACGGGGGCTTCCCGAATTCCCGCCCGCGGGGCCTAGGCAGCATGGCGCGAATTCTACCTCTTTTTTCCGCCCTTTTTTTAATAATAACCCCCCCCTCACGCTCTCTCTCTCGCACACTCCTTCGTGCTAGGGTTTCTACAGGGCTCCTATCTGTCTCATTCGTCTTAGCAGAAATTGAAGATTTCCATTGGGGCCCAATCCATTGGTGGGCATGCATTTACAAATCTGGATCTGATCTTGTTGCGGTAAGTGCTCATCCGAAAATCGTAGATTTATTTGCATTTTACTCTATGCTCTAGCGAACAATAATCTTGTTTCTTGAACTTCCGACTTGGGGTCTCATTGGGCTAATTGGATTTGTTTTATTGGTTTTTCTGTGCATCAGTTCATACTTCTTGCTGATCTGATCTCACTATTTGATTGATAAATGTTAAAGGATACAAGATATGTGCCAGATTTGACTTTTGAATTGCTACACTAAAATAAATATGTGAAAAAAGGCACCGAACCACAATTACAATAGCTTCAAGCTTATTATTTTTTGACATTCTTGGTCGGTTTGATGCCTATAATGAATGGGGTTCTAATGAGGGATTGGTTAATCATTAATTTTGTTCTTCCCCAAATACCCTCATGATCTTGCAAATACTGTTCCATCACCATATAATAGTCTAATGTTATTATTCTTGTCAACGTCCATTTCTACAGGTTCATACTAAACCGCTGGCTCCTGCTGTTACAAGATAATAACCTTTCATTTTCCCTACCAATTTTTCCATAACCCTCCTATCTTATCCGAGCCTAACTTATGCAGTTTACCATGAGCACCACAGAAAAAGGTGTTTTGACAAATCCACCCAAAGTTCTAAAAATAAAGTCTCTAGCTGCCATTTATGCAGCGGAAGATGCCAGAAAAGCAGCTTCTTTCGATTCACCTTCGAAATTCCCCGGAGAATTCAGCTGTACCATCTCAAATATAAAATCTGAGCCAATAAATTTTGAAGAAATCTACTCTTCCTTTGGATCAGAAGAGAATGACCTCGAGATCAGCAGGTGCACATTGGATGTCTCTCTGAAGGACCTCAGAGCAAGGTGCAAAGCTACAAAGAAGAGAAAGGCTGATGCCACACCAAAAGAAACTGATGACCTAGATGAGCCACTTATAGTTTTCAAAGCAAAGAGGTCAAAGTCTTCTTATGCCATGAGAAGCAAAATCACAGTCGCCAAAGTCATTTCAGAATGTTTAGTTGTACAAGGCTTGAAAGGTGAGCGGCAGTTTAGGGCTTTATGCAGCAAAAGTGCTGATGTTAACTAATAGAGAGGGGCACATTAAATGCCTTACCACATGGCCAATTTATACTGGGTACCTTTATAAAAACTAATTTTAGTATCTTCCCTTTAAATTACCTCCTAGTTGCTAATAATTTAAATCTTTCCAGAATTTGTTTCCTGACTTGCTCCATATCATGTTTTTATGTAGGAAATCTTTTAGTGCATTTTCTGCACACAAACTTGGTGATTTCCTTATACATTACGTCCAAAAATTGATGAGGGGACCTCTGTGGAAATCCATAAATTGTAATTTTGTGAAAGGATGGAGACCTGTTGAGTGATTCCAACTATAGGAACAAATAAAAAACTTGACATTGAATGTCAATTGGCAACTGGAAAACAAAATCTGTCATATATTTCAATTGTTTGCACCTGATTCAACTTTGCTTTCTATTTTTTTTTAGTTTTTCTATTCCGTGTCTTATTGTAGGTCTAGCTGAAGAAGACACTCAAGGCATTCAGGAGACTCTTTCAGTGCAAACCGAATTTAATGCCACGTCATCGTCTAATGATGTCACCAGTCCTGGTGCTGGAGCAGATGGTTTAATTTCTAATGTTAATAGTGAACCCTGGGGTGAAATCGACATGACAAATAACTCTTTCTATCTGGATAGTGAGCCAGTTATGGAAGTGGAACCAATTGATATTGCTCCCTGTAAGGTGGATTTTGTTGCAAAATTTGATTCTTCCTGTGACCCATCCTCTAACCTGATCTGGCCAACCAATAGAAATGCACAATCTCCCAAAAACCTAATGTTTACTTGTAACAAACCATGTCCGGAAATTGTGGGATCTGAGAAGAATTTCTACTTTCCAGAAAATGGTCAGAGCAACTTGCCTGAAATTAAAATTATGGATGCAGAGGTTGGTGCAAATCCAGTTGGTTTAACTAGAAATGCTTCCGACAGCAAGAGCATTACTTGCTCTTTCAACAGGGCATGGATTGATGGCCAATCCGAGGAAAGTTTGTACTCACTTGAAAACAGCCAAGGCAGCTTGCATGAGGATGAAATTACTGAGATGGAAAGCAATGTAAGTCCAACTTCTAAAACGAGAAAATTGCCTACTGGTGAGAACCTTATTTGCTCATTTAAAGAGGCATCCGTGAATGATGCGGAATCTGGGGAGAATTTGTACTCACCTGAAAGCACCCATTACAGTTCTGTTCAAAGGGAAATCCAAGATGGTCCAAGTGCAGTTGCCATAACTGAAAATATCCATGGTGGCAAAAATCTGATTTCCTCTTGTAATGAGGCATGCATTGGTGATGTGGAGTCTGGTGGGGATTTATACTCACCAGAGGGCAGTCAAAACACCTTGCACATGAGAGAGGTTACAGAGGCACGGAGTAATGTAAGTCCAGTTACAGAAATTTCACCAGATGGAGAAAACATAAACTCTACTTCTAATGAGGCAGGCGACAATAACAGTGAGAATGAGGAGAGAGCCTATTTTCCTGAAAACTGCCAAAGCAACTCGGAGGAAAGTGAAAATGCTCAGGTGGGGGCAAGTAAAAATCCATTCATGGTAACTGACAGTGCAACTGTGGATGCACTCGCAAATCCATGCACAGAGAATGCAAGCAGTGATAATTATGGTTTTCTTTGTGAAGGTGTCCCTGATTTTCTTGACAATACCAATTTGAGGTCAAGTGAGGGACAGCTTGAGAGTATAGTTTATAGTGCCATCTCCACATCTAAGTTCTTCTATAAGAAAGAAGATGATGCCTCTCCTTCAGTCCATAGTGCACTTGTTTCTCCAACTGAAAATTCTGAAACTGATAGTAATCATAGAAATGGGGCTGTTACTAATTTTGATGAGGTGCTTAAAGGATCCGATCAGGTACAATCCAAAGAAGAAACTGAGAGGGAAATCACTGGAGTTCTGCAGCTGTGTGATAACTTGGAGAAACAGCAATCAACAATTACTGATAATAAAGGGGCTATATTAGAAAAGGAGGGAAACGGGGATCCAAGAACCACCAGAGAGCATGCCCCCATAAAGCTTCTATCCAATAGAACAGTATGTTCTTCATACTTCTCATTCTTTTTTTGTTTTATTTGTTTCATATTTTCTCATTACAGATATATGATATGGGAGCTTTGTCTGTTTCAGATAATTTCACCTACATCTCAGGAAAAGCTTTGTCAAGCGATAACTGAAATTGACCTCTGCAAAGAAGCACAAATTTCAAGTAAGCCCCTTAAACTTTCTTTATTTTCTTTAAGCTTCTACTTCAAAGTTCTCTAAACTGATATAGCTCTGACAAACGATTTGCAGAATGCAAGAAGAGCATTATATTTGAAAACTGCACCAGATTGAAAAAATGTGCAATAGCCACACAAAGTACTGAAAGAGTTCTCCAGAAAACAAATGGCGTGATTAAAAAAGGGAACCTCAAGTCAACAGGAGCTGCTCGCACAAAGGATTCTTCTCCAAAAATGGACACTGAAAAGGCTATAGAGTTCTCGCGCCTACAGATGCAAGATTTTGAGAATGTCACAACTAAACTTCTAAAGAATATGAGATTTATGAGGGGTGTGTTGGAGGAGTCTTTGGTTGTACCATCACCTTCGCTTTCCAAATTTAGTGCTGAGGAGGTACATTTTTAGTAACTCGAATCTTTCTAACATTTCTTTCTGGGATGATAGCAAGTGCACTATTCTTTACTTTGGCTTTAGTATGGCCCTTATCTTGTAATTTTATCTGTTAGTAAAAATTATAGGAACCTAATTTAATAGTTGCTTTTCTTTTGGTACCAGATAAAGGCAGCTTCTGAGAATGCATCAGAACTAGAAAGGACAACAAAGAGGTGGTTAGCTCTCATGTCAAAAGATTGCAACCGTTTTTGTAAAATTCTGGTAAGTTCAGTTTTTATTTCTGTTGGTAACAGACTGATTATGATTCTACCAAATTATCAGTACTGAATAACTAAGAGCAACCAAGCCGAACATAGAAGATTCCCAAACTACCCTTCCTTTTTTTCCATCTAGAAAAAGTGAGGGAGAACTCTTTTTATTGAAAAGTTATGAAAAGAGGCCTACAGATCATATTTCTCATTTTCCAAGGGTACATATATTTATGTTTGAAAGGGGCAAATGTAAAATAAACTATTACCTCCCTTTTAGTGAGATTGAAACTCCTTCGTTTTAGTAAGATTGAAAAACTATATTTTTTCATTGGCAGCAGGCAGCCAGTAATAGTTCATCACCACCTCCAGCTAGCAACTATGGTTTTCAAAAAAGAAGAAAGATTGTATTTGCTGATGAAGCGGGTGGTGCTTTGTGCCATATTAGGGTTTTTGATAATGCGGCATCTTCTCCACTTAAAACAGCTGAGACTGAGAATGACGACCAATAAAGCGCCTTTTCTTGCATACATTATGCTGTCTAGTCTTTGTAATTTATGATAGTCTAAATTATTTTTCTGACTTGTGATGAACCTGTTGTAAGAGCGGTCTATGATGAGCTGTATTTACATATTGAGAGGCTTGTGTAAACATAAAATGGGAGATAAGTTAGTTAACTATTTCATGGGTTAATCACGTTTACCATTTGAGTAGAATGTCTTCAATTGGTATTATTAAAAAGTTGGATGTATGTTTTTGGGAGTTGTTATTAGTTCCAATCTTACGAACAACCACGTTCGGTTCCATTTAAATTTGACCTGACATGAAAAATCTTCTCGCAATATTTTTGACATGGGGTAAATGGGCCTATATTTCCTTTTGTTATGGCCTGATTTAATTGAATCAGGATAAGTTATGGGCCGATTATCGAAGCCCTTTCGACAGCATTACCGTCCAATTAAATTCAAATTTGATTAATAGAAGCTTTAGCAATCACAATAACACCTCTTTTACTTGTCTTTTATTTTTTATTTTTATTTTTGTATTTCGCACTGTTAATTTTTAAAAGTTTCCATGTTAACATTAGAAATATGTTTAAGGTTTATAAGAGTTTCATATCATATTCTTTCAAGCCAAGTAAATTTGTCTAAAAGTTAACAGACAAAAATAATCAATTAAAATATGGGGATATACATTTTGTTCATGATCTGCAGGATTCACAGTCATTAATATTATGTGTAATTAGTTGATGAGAAATTCAAAATAGCAGAAGGAACAAAAATTGATGAAACTAAAAATTATATTTTACTTAAATATTAAATTAAAGTAAGTTGTTTGTATGTTATCTTCTTTCCAAATAAAATTACTTTTTTCCTGTTGAGTTAAATATATCATTTTGTAATTCTAAGAGCCAAACATATATTTAAGTAACAGAAAATGTTATAATATAATTAATTACAAATAAAGAGCCGCATAGTGTTTTATCATATTTAGCTGGTATTTGTTGTTTCTATCTGACTGAAAGGGTGAGACCAATATATATATATTTTTTTACAATACTGCTTTTATACGTAAAGCATTCACATTTTTTAAAAATATAAATTTTATTAATCAGTTTCCAAATTGTATTTTATACCTTGTCCTGAAGCTGACAGTCACTTGTTGGGCAATTTATAGCCACTGGTGAGTACTGTTGCTGTCTTTACACCACGCCACAAATTATTAGAATATTCTGGGCGCATTAGTTTGGAAAATTGAATGTGCACCTTTTGAATTAAAATGTTTTTACACTTAAAAAAATTACTGGTTAGAAAAAAAAACACTTAAAAATTTATTAAAAAAAATTGGTATGCGTGACTTACTTGTCGGCAAACAAACATATTTATTTTGTTATGTAATATTATTGGCAATATAATTGTAAATTTTAATTCTAGTTCATTTTCTCACGTCTATACATTTTGGAATAAGTCAATTCTTATATATAGATGACAATTTTCGACTCAGCCTGATCCGTACCGTACTTATTCAAAGCATAAATGAATCGGTTATAAAAATTAATTTTTTCTTTATTAGTCTTTGAGTGGGATCCAGGATGACTATACCACTATGCCTCAATCATAATAGTTGTATTTGATTAATTTTGAATTTAGCACAGTTATTTTTATTATATATTTATTAAGATTTATTATACACTAATTCACATTTATTTTTTTTAAATAAATAATATATTTATAATTAAGTTATATGGGTCTATTTGGAAGAATCCATAATCCGGGTCGGATGCGGTTCTAAAAAAAATAAAAAATATCGATTCAAACTATTGAAATCTTTGAATATGTGAAGTATGTTAACCTGATATTTTCAGATGGTTACATATTATGTAATTTATAGTCGCAAGCTTTTTCCGAAACGCAATGAAAATATGGCCACACGGTTGAAGGAGCCTATGCCACAGAGAATCAAGCGAGAAACAAAATAAGAATAATGGGAAAGTGAGGGAAAAGTGTAGTCCGATCCGCTTGATTTTGATTTGTAAAGATCATGAACGTCTCTTTTTGGCCCTTCAAAAAATAAAAATTGCAACTAGTTCACTGTCAGGAGTGAAAATGGTATGGATAATATATGATCTGTATCGTATTTGATCCGTATTCGAAAACTTAGATACGGACATCCGACATCCGAATATCCATATGGATAAAAATGTTTTATGTTTCAATTATCCGTATCAGAATAGTAGACATATACCATATATTTTAATATATATTATAAAAAATTTATGTTATTCATTATAAATTATTTTTTTGAACTTTAATAATATTTTTATTTTTTACATTATTTAATAAATATCTGATCTAATCCAAATTCATATCAGACAGATACTGATATACTATCCACTCTGTATCCATATCCGAAAAATAAAAAATAAAAAGATATAGATATGATTTTCTCACAATTTTCACCATTACAGTCACGTCAGTACATCACTGATAAAAAATTGACAGGAGATAATTTAAATGTGTAATAACTAATGCGAGACAGAATTAAACATGTCATTTGGACTATAGTCTAGTTACCACTTGACAAGTGGACATATATAGTCAGGATCCAGCTGACATGAATACCTATTCGCCATAACGCGTCAAACCTTGACAAGTCATAGTGTGATATCATCCTATATAAAACAATTTTCAAATATTAGAAATTTTGTCCTCTAAGTGCAAAATCGAATGAAGATAGTAAATGCACAGCGTTGTCAAGATATATTATTAACAGCGACCTCCTTTGAAATTATTTATTTATTTATTTTGTGACATTTAATAAACATTGAACAGAGAGAATAAAAAAAAAACACTGAATGAAATGCCCTTTTACGTCTAATAAATATTGCACATTACATTATGTGAACTTATGTGTGACATATTTTCGGTATTTGTATGTCCGTATAATGTATTTTTGGCCGTGTTGTGTTTGTAAGCTGGCCTATAGAGCAGGTGATGCAGATGTGCATGTACACACATTCACGATTAGATACGATACGTGTAACACTAAAAAATAAATGTTCACCCATGCAATACATGCTATTTCAAATTTCGTACAATCAAAATGCGATTATTATATTTAATATCTTTATTATTACAATAAAAGATTTCTTTCATCTGATTTTCAAACTCATGACATATCATATAAAGACTATGTATCTTTACCACTAGATTAAATACTAATTCTCTCATAAATTTTAGTTCTAATTTTGTCTATTATACATTTGTAATTTTCACATATATCAGTATTTTCTAGTTATCTTATAAAATAATATTATATTATATTTTTGTTGTCTAGTTTATTAATTTTAATTGATTAACTTCGTCCTTAATTTTCGACACTGTGCACATTACGCCCGTCAAGTTTGACGGAAATATGGCCCTCCGTGCAGTTCAGTAATTGCGTGACTTAGACACTTGCGGTTGCAATAAATAGATTAATTAATAGCAAGATTGTGTAAAGTGTATACACATCTCCATAAATGAAATCCATATATATCACGACTGTAGAGGACCAATGGTAGGTATTAAAAAAGGGAGAGGGGGTTGTCCGATACTCCGATGCCCATCGGATCAGAGTCTGTTCGATGGGTTGTTTATATCGTCTGATCTACTTCAAAAAATATCCGTACTGTTTGCTTTACTATCTGTGCGCACAGATCTTGAAGTGGATCGGACGGTAAAAACCACCTATCAAACAGACTCTGGTCCGATGAGCATCGGACACCCTCCCCTCCCATTAAAAAAGGCCAACCAAGGAAAAGAGGGATCCCTAGACACCTTTTAAAGGCTACTAAAACATAGCTTGGGGATGGCAAGAGAGAGAGAGAGAGACAAGACAACATATTGCATTGGACTGGGTTTTCAGCAGTATAAAGATTAAGACAGTATACTGGTAAAAGTGTGCTCAATATTCTGATAAACTGTACATAAATTTAATTATTCTGAAATCATTCTAGATAACAAGCATATATAGTTGTAACCATAAAAATTTTAGATGTGGATCAAGTACCATACGAAATATTTATACTTATTTAATTAATAAAAGAGAATAAATTTCCGTGCTAATTAAATTTCACATGGAGAACAATACGAAAATATTTAGACATGAACATGATTATGAAAAAAAAAAGAGTACAAACGGAAAGATAAAGCGGCAGCCGATTGACAATTCTCTTTTGTTGTAGCTTTCAAACGTGTGAAACGCAACTACTAGCAATCATAACAAAATATCAATTATCAATTCTTTTGATAGTCAATGACAACAAGATACGAAAACGCCAAAAGAGGAGGCTTATTCTAAATTTCCAAGCACGTTTTATTGAAATTTTGTATCGTTTTTCTATCATATCATACAGCACTTGCTGACCACACTGTACAGAGAAAGGAGCCATGTGATCAAATATGTTTGGTTGGAATTGTTGAATTAACTCTTAAGCTCTTTTAAGTCTTTTTTTAAACTCAACTCAAAATATGTTTGATTGATTTTACATGAAGAATATGAACGGTTAAAATCCATATGCTTTTCGAGTAATGCGTCTAAATATAAAAAATTTAAACTTTCGAATTAATTTAGTATAAAATCAAATAGTCAAAATTAAAAAGACTTACAAATTAATTCTAATGCATTCATTTTTTGAATATTTTTTTACCACTTGACTCTATACAAAATTAATTCGAAAATTAAAAATTTTCGCATGTAGATGCATCATTCGTTATATAGACGGGTTTCAACGTACATATTCGTCATTTGAAGCCAATTTATAGGTTTTAGAGTTGAGTTCATAAAAAAAAATTGGTAAACTTAGGAACACCGTAGTTCTACTCTTTGTTTTCTATTTAAATTCAGGAATTGATTTTAAAATAAATCATTTGCATGAATTTTAAAGTAGATTGAACTGTTTCGACCATATATTAGATTGAATTTGGTCCGATATTTTAAATTGTCTGCACATATCTTTAAAACATATCGAATAGTTCCGATCATACATTAGATCGAGTTTGATCCGATATTTTAAATTGTCCGTGCAAATGTTGAAACGGGTCGATTAATTCCAACCATACATTAAATCAAATTTGATTCGATGTCCATTGAACATTGGTTCCCACTAAATGAAATATTTGCAAATTGTTTTTCTTCAATTATTAATTAATTATAAACATGCTCCCCTTTCAGATATGTTAGTTTGTCAATAAATTATGAAGAACTTTTGTATATTGAATTAATTCTTAGAAACTTAATACGAAGACATGATCAATTATCAGGGCAGAGTATGTTAATTGTGGCCTTGGCGAGCTTTTGATATTGTTATTTGTTTTATGATTTTTTGTTTTGTTTGCGCCATATCCTCTGTTCCAATTCAAGGGGCTCTGATTGAATAAGGGTTTAGTTTTTTGAGGTAAAAAGAAGAAGAAGCTAAAAACAGATTGGTTGCATGTCTTTATAATAACCACAATTAAGGTCAATAAGAATAGAGATCAGATAGTGGCGAGTGGCCAGAATTTGTTGGCCCACCCGGCAGAAAGGTACATGCAAGGTATCTACTATCCGCACACACAAAATCAATTTTAGAAAATATGTGGAATTTAACATAGAGAAGTCGATTAAGCATTGCATGAAAATGTTATTTCTTTACCACCTAAACAATTTTAATTGTTTCTAGTCAAGTTTTTAACAAAAAATTTAAATAAACAAGTTTACGTGTATTAACACAATCCTAATGTGTATTGAAAAATTGTTAATTAAATAAGTATTTGAAAAATCAAACTAGTCACTGATAATTGTGAAAACGAGACAATGTTTTCTTATCCAAAACTGTAATAATAAAGTTGTAAAGGCAAAGAATCCTACTAAGAGATGAGTTTATGCAGATAAGACGAAAGAAAAAGTAATTAATAAGATGAGTTGCCTCCACATGTACTCGATCAATTTTCCGGCTTTTCTGCTGACTTTTTTTATATGGTCGGATAGATAAATTGGTATCCACAGATACGGATTATCCGCAACCGAATCTGTTTATTATCTATATCTGAATTAAACAGATACAGATACTTGTGGATACGGATACATATAATTTTAGTATATCAAAAAATAATACGGATACGGATAATTCCGTAACGATATAAACAGAACGGATATCCATATATATTCAGATCCGAAATTTAATCTTTCAGCAGTTTTCAATTTATTTCACCCTTGCGAAGTTTCCAAAAAACATACATATTCGTTTAAATCCAAGAATTTTGGTAGGAAAATCAAATAATATATTAGAATAATGGATTGGTTCTCTGAACCAATAAGCAATTAAACATGCATAATTGTCACTGTGTAAACTTAAAAAAATTCATTAAATTTCTGTCAATTTAGGTAATTTAAAATTATGAATTTAGTAGAATTACTCAATATCCGACAATTATCCGTTCCATATTCGTATGCGAATCTGTATCCGTAGATTATCCGTTCTGTATCCGTATCTGTTTAAGACGGATATGAATTTCAATTTTGATATCCGTTTACTATCTGTATCCGTATTCGTATCCGATTGTTGAAAAACGAATACCGATATAGTATTAGCATTATCCGGCTCTGTTTACACCCCTATATACTACCCAACCTAAAAATAAACTGAACGTAATTGGATTGAATACGGGTTTAATTTTTTTTTACTCATCGTGAATGAATCGGATCGGATTGATCGATCAATTCGACCCTATCTGTTTTTAATTTTTTTTTCTTTTCAAATTCTAAAATATTTAAATACACTTTATGCCGCATGTTAAGAAAAAAATATGTTTAAGTGAAATATTATAAAGCTGCCAAGACATTAGTCACTAGTCAGTACTACCAAATGTTAACATGTTCTCAATATTTGTTGAACGGTCAAGTTGGTCAACCATGACCCATCAAGGTCGGTCAGGATAGGAACATTAATTTCCGATTTTTTTTAATAACCTCAAAAAAAAAAAAATAACAAACATACTCTCGATTTTCAAATATTTTGAAAAACACTAGCCGTCCCATAGTGGGGCGTTTGCTTTTTTTTTTTTTATTAATGTTTAGTGTGTATAGAGTGAATATTTTACATATTGACACTTACAGTAATTTGATCTCACTGATTTTATGATTTTTTTCTCTCTTTTTAGACACTCATATTCTTTGATTTTGTAAATAAAATATATGATAAATAAAATATACATTGTGAAATTAGAACTGGATCTTAGATATTGTATATAATACAATCCAGGTATCAAGAAAATATACTATTGACACTTTTTTTTAAGTCATTTTGTGTTATCTTTTATAAATCATAAAAAATAGTAAAAAAATTCAAAAATAGTAAAAATTGGTACTCTACAAGTTCATTATATAACTAATTTACTGAGCTACTTAAATAAAAAATTAGAAATGAACAACTTAATTAAAAACTTCAATTCAAGTTTTGAGCCACTTCTCTTAGTTTTTTTGAAATTCTATTTTTTTAAAACAGCGTTGCCATCACCAATGCATGCATCTTCTCACAAGCTTTTCGAAAAGTGGTCATTTGCTAAAATCAAATACTCGAGCGCCATTTTATGGCCATTTGAAGTATCATCATCGTTTTTTGCCTTCTTAGTAAAGACATCGTCTCTCTTGTATTATCTCGTATCCTAGTTTCGCATGTTTACGAGAAATGACTTAAAAAAATTAATACATATGTATTATAACAGAAGTACACAGAAAGAAATTGTTGGAGCATTCATAAACATCCGTCTGAAAGAAAAAAGATTTCTCATTTAGCTTCGAAATAACTCCAATAATATTTATGTTTTGAGATATTCTTAATGGATTTTGGATTCAGATTGTATCATATTTACTGTGAGATCAATATTGACCAAAATCAAACAATAGATTATCCAGAATGAGAAGAAAAAACATAATAGAAATCATAGAACAATCATTCTATACATATCAAACAATCTCTCTAAAAAAAAGCCTCATAGCAAACCACTCCACAGTGGAGCGTTTTCTATAAAAAAAAAATGAAATTTTTTTTATAGCAAATCGTCTTTCAGTGGAGCGGTTTGGTATTGGAAGCTGGTCGTCCCACTGAGGAGCAGTTTGATTATTTTTGAAAATATTTTGAGTATAAAGATAGATTTGCTATTTTTTAGAGTATTAATAAAAAAAATCGGCAAAATTTTCGTTCGATGTCGGCTTGAGTCGGTTTTGATTCGTATGAAATTAATTAATAACATTTTTATGCTAACCCAATTTTGTACCTGATCTGACATATATGAATTAACATCTACTGCGATCCTAAAAGGTAAACAGTAACCCTAAAATCCCTGCGATTCCAAATCCAACTATTAAATTGTTGCGAGATTCGTTCAAGTAAAAATCAGCTGCTTTGAGATACGTACACGAAATTATTGGACGATCAAATTTGAAATCGCAGGGATTTTAGAATTACTGTTCACCTTTTCGCAGCAGATGTGAATCCGACATATATACCTATCTAATACTAACTACAAGCATTTCACAACATATTTAAATCTGTGTAAACATTATTATACCAACTGCAAATGTGTGGCTATGTAAGTTTGATTAGGGGTGGAATTCCAAATTTCAGAGAGTACAAACCCCTCTCTCATTTTTTTTTTTCATTTTAGAAGCAGTGCATGCCTAAATATATAAGAAGCAAAAGACTTGTGATGCAATATATGCTAAGAATAAATTGGTGTGAACCCCTTTAATTATTCCTCAATATTCTAGATATAATGTTATTTTTAATTACAAAATATTTACTGTATTAATCAATCAATAAAATACTGACACGTGTTAAAAATTTCCATGAAACCACTCGCTGCTTTGACACAACTTCATTTTTGCAATTTCACTATTATGTTAGTTCAGAAACATAAAATATTAGTTATTTTAGCGAGGTGTCCATTCCAAAATTGATGGATTATGTTCTCATTAAAAGTTCTTCATAAATGACATCAACAAGTCAAAGGTGAACATTCAAACAAAAGAAAAATAAAACAAAAAGCAAAAATAAAACCCAACTTTATGAAAACGAAAGCACATATGGACGCGTTTCAATACTGCGCCCATCGTCTTTGACCAGAAATGAAGAAAAAATAGAGACATTAACTAATTTTAAGCTTTTCTCGGTGCACTCAATGACAAAAGGTCAATTTTGTGTAGATTTGTTGTTGAGAACTTTTTATTTATAGAAATAAATATAAAGTAACATTGAATATTAGAATGATTGTTTCGGAATTTAGATGTTTAGACAAAAAAAAAACGGTTACACACAATGGAGTCGAAAAAAAAAATAGTATCTGTTGGTTAGGGGTGCAAACGGATCAGATAATATCTGGCCGTGTCCGGATCCGTATTCGAAAAATTAGATACGGATAAAGTTTTGAATTTTAATCATCCGTATCTGAATAGTTAATATATAACATATAGTTTTAATATATTTTATGAAAATATTTATGTAGATATCTATGGATATCTGATATCGGATATGTATTCGTACATATCCGTCTAATATCCAATCTGTATCCGTATCTGAAAAATAACAACAGATACGGACATAGTTTTATCATTATTTAATCCGATCCACCACCCCTACGTTGGAGAATTCGCATCCTCTGAGATATCTCAAACTTTGCGTGACTTTATGGAATATGTAAATCGTTCAAATACGTTCTGCACGAATCTCAAAGCTCAAATAATAATGCCCCCTTTAACTTTGAATGGATTTGTACAAAATCTAGACCATTTAAATTCATTTTGCATGAATATCAAAGCACATTAAACTGGCCTCTTCATTTCAAATAGGCACCGAATAGAAAATTTTTTTGCATGGATTGTTGGGATCCTATGTGGTCAAGTCCACACAACGTCTGTGATGTGTGATGTATTTAATAGATTCGAAAATAAACAGCTCCAAAAAAACTGATTTTTTAAAGTTCCGTCTACTATATCTAAATTCACATATTCTCGTTCTAATACTCTATATTATTCTATATTAATTTCTATAAATACAAATTTCTTTGTTCTTGGAGCGCCATGGTATCTTCTTTCTTCTAATTCTTTTTCTTCACGACTCCGATATTTCTGCTACAGCGACCGTGACACTGAATTTATTGTGTCTTTTGCAACAAAAAAAAAAGTAAGAAATGTATTACTAGTTACACCATTCTATCTCCGTATACTTTTATTTTATATTTTTAATTTTTCTTCAAATAGGAGTCTCTCTCAACTAGAGGTGAGTAAATTGCTCATAACTCGCTCACTAAAAACTCATTAACAACTCGCTCATTATCGCTCATTAATTTAATGAGCGAGCATGAGCATACCCCAACTCGCTCATAACTCGCTAATTAAGAAATTGCCACATCTAATCCTGCCACATTTAATCCCAATTCCTTAAATTAAAATTAAAATTTAATAAATAAAAAAATCTCCTAACCAAAACTTACGCTCCATATCAAATTTGTTGTTTGATTTTGTTAAATTTACTTATGGACAATTTTTTGTTAAATTATGTAATGTTTAATTAGATTGGATTATAACAATTTGTTCAATTCTATAAATGAAAATTAGTTTTTGAAAATTATTTTTTTATTTCTTAGCTTGCTAATAATTCGTGACTCGCTCAGTTGCTCATAACTCGCTCATTAACAACCCGCTCATTATCAACTCGCTCATTAATAACTCGCTCATTAACAACTCGCTCATTATCACTCATTAACTAAATGAGCCGAGCATGAGCATACCTCAACTCGCTCATGCTTGCTCATTAATCAGCCCTACTCTCAACAAATAAAAATATTGAGGTGATATTTAATTAGTTATAAAAGAGTCTGACTATTATGTCATGTAAATCTATATAATATCAACTCTCTAATTAACGAATCAACTTCAAACGGTGAATTAAAATCATTTAAACCAATCTACTTCATTAGTTATGTGTTTACATACAAAATTTATAATTATTTGAACTTCTTTAGTATCAAGCCAAGTGATAAAATGTGAAAGTTTTTAAGTTAATTTTAATGTATTTATTTTTCAACTGACTTGATACTAAAGTAACTCGAAAATATTTTTTTTGTATGTAAACGCATTGCTCATAAAGTAAATTAATTTGAACGATTTGGATTAGTCGTATGAAATCTATCTAATAAGTTTTGGAATTGTTGTCATTTGACACCAATGTCATACAAGCAGAACTAGTTATAATATTAAATGACGAATTTCATATAAAAAAAATTAGTTATAGCAATTTCTTGTCCATTATTACTGTCATGGAAAAAAAAATGTTTGACATTAATAACAAAACTTTGTCATCCGTACTATTTGCTACAAATACATCATGAATCATGATTGTATGTGATCTCGCATAAAATCAAATAATAAAATGATTACAAAAATTTTAAAGTAAAAATGAATTAAGTAAACTATGGAATAACGGCGTAACAAACTACTCAACTTAGACGAGAGGAATTTAATCGTAAAATATATTGTTATCATGAGTTGTACTCTATAAGCAAAAATAATTTCGGTACTTTATATTAAAATTTAATTTTCAATTCGTGCCACTTGATATAACTATAGATTGAAAGTTTGAAACCCTGTTGTGAAAAAAAATTCATAAAATTATGTACTTTGTCGTAGTAATGATTTTTTTTAATCTAAGAAAAAATAAAAAAATATATATTAATTTTCGCAAAAATTTGAACATATATATTTCATTGAATAATGTAAATTAACTATTCGAATTACAAAACTAAAATTGATAAAATAAAATACCAATATCTCTTTTACTAACAAAACACCTTGCCACAACTATCGGTGTCATATTAGATGTCATATAAAGACAACCATACAGCTGTACGATATTGAAGACTAAAATTAGTCAAAGTAAAAGATGGAATTTGATATCAACTTCCAAAATTGTTAACGTCAGCGTTCTCTTTTGAGTTGCTCGAGCGTTGAATTATTTTGTGCAGGTGGAAAATCGTAAAGGGCTGATCTGTGATAACATATTTTATCACTTAATTTACCAGTGATAACTGAATATCCGAAACTTCTTTTTCTCCTATTTTTTATTGTTTCTTCTCTCTCATATTCACAATTCGCAAACCTTTCTTTGTTTCTTCTCTCATATTTCTCTTCCCACTCAACAATTTTTTTTTTTTTCAAAAATTATTACTATTGATCTCCTCATATAATGAATATCAGTCTCATCGTAAAATTAAATTACATAACACTTATTCATCCAATCTCAATTTCTAATTCTCTGTTTAACTCAATTTCTTACATTTTAATTGCTACAAGATGGCTGAGGATATTTTTCTCTTTCATTTGATATCTCTATCGCTAGGGTTTAGGTTTCGGCCTTCTTAATCAAATTAATACTTTTGTATCATTTATGCACATTTTTAATAGAGTAATTTTAGTATTTTTTTTGGTATTTTTCCAAGTGGGATTTAAATGCCTTGAATTTTAGTAGTTTTTTGGTATTTTTCCAAGTGGGATTTAAATGCCTTGAATTTTAGTAGCTTGTGGCCTTGTATTATATGTTTGGTTTGGTTTTTGTTGGAGATCATAACCTTGGGTACCCTTAGCATACCCGATTGGTTATTTTGCCATTTATATCCAAAACTTTTATTCTTCACATCTGCCTGATAAAGGGACTTTCAAACTATTAGCTGTATAAAATCTGATAGATGAGTGAAGTAACCTGGAACCAGTGTTTTAAAATTTGGTCTATTTGACCAAATATTCGTATTCGGTTGGAATCCGCATAGAAAATGAGTATTCGGTCTAATATTCGGTATTCGGTTCTGCATATTCGGTATTTATTTGGTATCCGGTTCCGCATATTCGGTATTCGGTTCCGCATATTCGGTATCCGGTTCTGCATATTCGGCCTATGATATAAAATATTAGATACTTTATTGATTTGCATACAAATTAATATGAATTCTCATTTTAAAATCCGTATTTATAAATCCGAATAAAAATCCGCATATGCAGCCGCATACGTATATTCGGTATTCGGTGGTCTTCCGAATACTGAATAAGAACTGAATTTCAAAATACTGCCTGAAACTATGAACACTTAATCTATGAGTCAACAAAAATATTTATTTGTTATAACATATCAGATAGCATCCATGTTTTTGGTACATACGATGAAAAAATATGCTAGCTAGCATCCAGGTTTATAAATTAAACATTAAAATTACAAGCATACAAATTATTATTGTTGTTGTAAGCAATACTCTGGTGTTTTTTTTTTTTTACTAATTTGCAAAACATATAAATATCAAAATTATATATATATATATATATATATATATATATATATATATATATATATATATATATATATATATATATATATATATATATATATATATATATATTTTAGATATTTACATATATTTAGATATTTACATATATGATCAGATGCATACAATTGCTATATGGATTGGATAAATCAATTGAAGAACATCAAGACATTTTATTTATCATCTTGGTAAAATAGTAAAGTAAATTTGTATTTGTGTTGCCAGGTTTCAAATGTTACCAACAGTTGCCAACCGTTGTAACAGCCAAAATAAATTGTCAATTTGTTAAAAATTAATTACATTGGTATTTTTCAGCACAAAACAACAAGAGGCCACCTATTTGTTATAAGCAATTTTCTATGTTGTTTGACTAATTTGCAAAACATATAAATATTGAATTTTGTTTGAGATATATGCATGTTTAGCTGTTATGTCCGAAGGTTAAAGCAAGTCAAAGATACATATCATGGCAGGTTTATGTGATAAGTTACATACGAAGGTTAGAGCATGTCAAAGATAGGAATCATGACAAGTTGTACAAGATAATCAGATACATAATCTTCTTGAGCTAGAAGAAATGATTTGATACAAATGAACTGATGGAAGATTCACACGAAGTGTTATCATATGTTGTTTCTTATTAAGAAATCATGTACAAATACAGGCAGAGGCAGATCTAAGAAGATCCAATGGGGGTTAATTGCCCCATTTAATTTTAAATTTTTTGTATTTATGATTAATTTTCTATAACATTTAGCGTAAAATATCATGGTACAGTAAAATTGACTCCATTGATCTCCGTATTAAATTTGTATATAATTGATCTTCATAGTTTGAAAGAATTTATATGATTGTCATATGTGTTTTGACTCTCATTGTTTGAAAGTCTAGCTCCGTCTTTCAATACGTGTACCTTTCAAATACAATTCTCAATGATCTGACCGCGTGTTTATGTTGGAGCTAACTTTTGTGCGTGCACCTCCGTCCTTTAGGTCACAGTTTTGTTGAAATTTTTTATATTCCATATATGATGTGTCGTGTATGATTAGTGTTTTTGTAGTAGTGATTGAATGAATAATTATCAAATGATAAAATTTTAAAACTAATTTTTCATAAACCAATATTTTTAGAAATTTCGTGGCATTATCCTAACATTTAATCATATTCTATTTTGGAGGTTCATTCTTTCAAATTTTGTGGCATTATCCTTAAATATGACGCATTGACATTTGACACTTCATCGTCTCTCGGTCTATATATAGTGATGGTACATATACACATTCATATAGGAAAATATTATATTATACAATGTATATTATTTGAATATTATAATTAATTATTAAAATCAATTATCATTTAATGTAATAGTCAATCTTACGCAATGTAGACACGGTTAATTAGTTATCCAAATAGTTACTGATTGGATTTAGTTAAAATGAGCTGAAATGAGTTGGACAACGTTTAAATTGTGGCTTGGTAGATTCTCACAACTCAAAAGAAGAGTAATATAAATTTGTATAACCCCAAATTTAGTAGTTAGGATAAAATTTCCAGCTCAACATCTAAAACAAAGGAAAAATAGCCTGGTCGATACGCAGGTTTCGGAACCTAAAGTACATTAGATCGACCCCTTATCCGGTACAAGTTCCCTATAAATACATAATCCAAACTGAGGCATATTGCTCCCATCCCTCCTCCATTTCTCTTTATTTCAGAGGGGTCGTAGATGTAGGCCAGACTCTCCGGGAAAAAAAAGAACAACAACAACCCTCTGTCGTTCTTTTCAGAGCTCGTGAAAGCAGTGCAACAATGGCCAACGTAGAATCCGGACAATCCGATAGCCGTGTCAGCGCCAAGACTTTTGCCTTGGTGTGCGGCATTCTTGCCTCGATGACATCTATTGTTCTTGGCTATGGTAAAATCACCAAAATTTCCATTTTTAGTAAGAATGTATGATGATTAAATTTAGATGAAATGTTAAATTTTGTGTGCATGTCAGACATCGGCGTGATGAGTGGTGCGACTCTGTTCATCAAGGAGGACCTGAAGATATCGGACACGCAGGTTGAGGTCATCTCGGGTGTCTTGAACCTCTACTCGCTCATTGGTTCGTTTGCTGCTGGGCGTATCTCTGACATAATCGGGAGGCGGTTCACAATTGTGATAGCAGCTGCGATTTTTTTCGCCGGTGCCATTCTGATGGGTTTGGCCACTAACTTCGCCTTCCTCATGGTCGGCCGTTTTGTGGCAGGCATTGGCGTTGGCTTTGCCATGATGATTGCTCCTGTTTACACGACAGAGGTTGCCCCGGCTGCCTATCGTGGTTTTCTCTCCTCCTTCCCTGAGGTTTTTATCAATATAGGTATGGATTAATTTCTAGATTTGTTTATATATCAATGGGTTATTAAACTAATGATATATATTGAAGAAAGTTAAAATTTGAATGTGATACATTTTCGTTACACTCTTCAATAGTTCAATTTTGTCACCTTAGAAACTACATTTTGAATATGACTGACATCATTTCTAAAAAGTATTTAATACTATGTATATATTTTTTAATTTTAATGCATGATTTATCTTATTGTTCAAGCTAAATTAAGAATTATGTAAACGACATTAATACTGATTTTTTTTTGTCTTTTTTAGACTACACGTGATGAATTAAAAAAAAAACTAATACATGTCAAAATAGAATATTAGAATATATATCAATTAAACAAATATATTAGAATATATATCGTGGTCATCATGATTCATCACCCTTTATTATATAATAAATTAAAAAAAGTGATTTAACATGTCAAATTAACGTTGTAGTATGTGTAAGCATTAATGAAACACATTGAAAATTTGTACATCCTGTGGCAAAATTTCCTGGCACATTACATAATTAAGTATATATACACATTGCTCTTTTCAATGATAGGAATTCTCCTTGGCTACGTGTCCAACTACTTCTTATCCAAGCTCCGGCTGGATCTCGGGTGGCGTGTCATGCTCGGCATTGGAGCCGTTCCAGCTGTATTTCTCGGCATCGGGGTCTTATTTATGCCGGAGTCGCCCCGTTGGCTGGTTCTACAAGGACGCCTCAAGGACGCACAAACTGTCCTGGAGAAAACCTCTGAGACGGAAGAGGAAGCCATGGTCCGCCTTCTCGAGATCAAGAAGGCTGTTGGAATCCCCGAGTCTTGCACCGATGACAGAGTCACTGTGTCAAAGAAGAACCGAGGTAAAGGGGTGTGGAAGGAGCTGATCTTTAAACCCTCTCCTCCTGTCCGTCGGATCTTCTTGTCTGCTCTTGCGATCCACTTCTTCCAACAGGCATCTGGTATCGACTCGGTCGTGCTCTACAGCCCCCGTATCTTTGAGAAAGCCGGGATACATGACAAGAACGCCAGTCTGGGTGCCACCGTGGCAGTTGGATTCGTCAAGACCGTATTCATCCTTGTTGCAACGTTCTTCCTTGACAGGTTCGGTAGGCGGCCTCTTCTTTTGACAGGAACTGGAGGGATGATCGTCTCCCTTTTCGGCCTTGCCCTCGGGCTAACTGTCATCGACCAACATCCCGCTACAAAGATCCCATGGGCCGTCGGGCTATGCGTCTCATCCGTGCTTTTCTATGTGGCATTCTTTTCAATCGGTCAAGGCCCAATCACATGGGTCTACACGTCAGAGATCTTCCCGATCAGGCTCAGGGCTCAGGGTGTGTCGATCGGTGTTGCTCTAAATCGCACCATGAGTGGCATTATCGGCATGACGTTTATTTCATTGTACAAGGCAATAACCATCGGTGGAAGCTTCTTCTTGTACATGGGGATTGCGACTGTCGGGTGGATCTTTTTCTATACGTGTTTGCCGGAGACACGTGGCAAGTCGCTAGAGGAGATTGGCATGTTGTTTGGTCTGAAACCTGAGGAGATGAAAGAAGTTGAGATGCCAACTGAATCCAAGGGAGGGGCCAGCTAGCAGCTCCTTTGTATGTAAATCTTGAAATGAATAAAAATGACACAATCAAGTGGGTTAATTAATTATTTCTTTTTAACAACCCCTTAATCGAAAAGCAGAATGCTTCTTCAGTGTTTAATCTTCTTGATTTATCTCAATGAATTATTGGTCTTTACTTTGTTAACTGTAATTTGCAATCTATTATATTACAATTGATCATCGCTTTATATCATGACATGCATGTACCGGTCAGTGGATCGATCCAAGCCCTATCCGATATTTTCTTTAAGCCGTCTGATCTTATTAATTGCAACTTGCAATTAACTTGCAACTGATCAAATAATTTGAAAATTCAGTTCCTTTCAGTTAGTATGAAAATTTCAATTCATATAACCGATAATATAAGATTTTCAGTTGATGATTTATGAATGAGTAGATGCAATATCACAATATTAACATAATATTTACTATATTGTTATTTATTTGATTTAATCTGTTTGTTTAATTTTTCTTTTGTCAAAATTGAACCATATAATTAACAAAAAAAGAAAAACCAAATACTATAACTATAAAATTCAACCGAATCAAATAATATGATTTTTTTTTTCATATGACGTTAAATGATGAAAAGTAAGCATTTTATGTTTAGTTGTGTTGTGACATGACTGTCAAGTTTAATATATTTCTTTTAAAGATTTTAAATTTCTCATTAACAAAATAGGAAAAATGTCAAAACTTGTGGAAAATTGAAAAATATATAAGATATATTGTTACATAATTAACAAATATACACAAATATTTTCTTCTATTTGAAACTTGCAATATGTATGGCCTTAATGCATGGTTGTTAGATTACTATTTATATTACACTACCTAGTTGAATATACTTGAAGTATACTTAAGAGGGAATTTTAAAATTGAAAAAAAAAAAAAAAAAAAACTTGAAGCTAATTATTCAAACAAAGAAACCATGCATAAACTCTCTTACGTTATGTTTGGTTGCAATGGAGAAACAAAACACTCTGTAAGAATAACTAATTAAGAGTGACTTAAAATGAAGTTAGTCTGAGTTATGACAGAGTAAGTTAAACTATTTTTTTAGATGCTTTAATTAACTCATTCCGATAAAAAAAAATATTTCTCAGTTTCTCGCTTCTTAATCTATTTTTTTGGTTTCCCTTGCCACAACCGTTATGCGCTGCGCCTCCCTCACCTCGATTGCTCTGCACTGTGCCTCCTCATCCGTCCTGCGTGCACCACTACCACGGCAACCGCTCAATCTTTTTTTTTTTTTTTTAAACTTGGTAGATGCTACTAAGATTGTATTAATAAATGTGATTACAACATTCAATTCTAATGAATTACAGAATTATTTATGCTTCACTATGAGGAAGGACTCGAACCCGACTAGATCCCCTACCCAAAACCTGTCTCATGGCAGCTCTCCTGTTTTGATAATATCGAGACCACAACACCACATCCTTCTTTGTCCGATTATGCACAACCACTGTCGGTATCTTAACATTCTGAAAGATTACCTCATTTCTTTGCTTCCATAATGTCCATAAGACTGCCATGAAAGCAGTAGCCCATTGTTTCCTATTTTGTCCCTGTATATTCAAACCAACTCGAAGTGATGCCTCCCATGTTTCAATAACGATTGCTGTATGTTTAAAAAGATTGCAACATTGTCCCCATACCTCTAGCACATTTGGGCAACCGCTCAATCTCTCTCGGAGAAACTCTAATCCAGATAATTATCATAATTCCTTTCTTTCTTTTGGGGATTCATATGATTTAAAGCCGTTGTTGGCAGATAAAAAGGGTGGACTTACTGAGTAACCATGCCTAATTAATTCAGTCAATCTTCATTATATTGCATCATGATTTAGCATTATGTTGTAGCAAAGATGTGTCTTAGCATTTGAATTATGTACAATCACTACCTTCATGTGATCTATATTTTTGGTATTATGAGATCATCTACATTAGTAATTGTCTTGCAGTTACTAGTTTTATGTGCCAAACTTTATTTGAATTGTTGGGACGTGGGTTAATTGCTAATAAAAAAAAATTGCTTATAAAAATATATTTTCTTTTGGACAAAATTATTAGGTGTAAAAAAACAACTCCTTTCTTTTTTTGTCTCTCTTTCCAAATTTTAGTTTCATAGTTGCAAAGCTTTAAAAATTAAGATTTACTTAAATTTCTAAATTGTGCTTTACAGCTGACGTTGATTTCTATTCAATTTCTCCATTGGAGATGCTCTGAGAGTTTTTAATCTGATGTGGCAGTTTCTAATTCAGTTTCAGGAATGTGTGAGAGTTTCTTATTTAGAAACTATACATGAAAGTTTTTTTTATTAAAAAACTGTTTATAAACTCCACACTCGCTAAATGATTGACTCAAATTTTATCTCATTTTAAATTTATTACTTACGTGACTTAGTAGAAACTCTAAAACTATTTTCAGGAATGTGAGAGTTAAAAACTTTAGAGCATCTACATCTCACAAAACGTTTAGAAATTATAATTTAGCCAAGTCACTGAGTTTAGCAATTAGAGATTCATAATTTCTAAATCACTCCATCTCAGCAATTAATTTTGTGAAGAGAGGGAGAGCGCTACAATTAATTTCAACCAATTAATTAAACACGTGTCATTAAACAAACATTTTCTTTTAAAGCAAATTTGCTAATTTAGAAACTGTATTACGTTCCAATAATTATATTAGTAATTAACACATCAAATTAGTAATTCAAAAATAATTGTTGTTGTAGATGTTAGAGACTTTAATTTCTAAAAAATAGTTAACAATTATTTAGAAACTCATTTGAGTTACTGGAATGTACATGCTCTAATTAATATTTGGTTTTTCTTAAATTATCTAGTATCAACTGTTGGGTTGCTATTTTAATTTTGTTCAGTAATCTGTCTTTGAGTTGCTGAATTTGGTATTCGTGTCTGGTACCAATCTCATTTCGGATCTGCATGGTACTAGCTAGTAACTATTTCAATTTTGCCGATTTTTTTATTGATAACAATAAAAAGAATTAAATTAAAGAAAATGACATGATTTTAATGACATTTCCAGAAACAGTATTTTTGCTGGATATTTCAGCAGAATAAATGGCCAATTTTGTTAGATTATTTATCAGAATTGTATGGACATAATTCCGCAGGATTATTTAACGGAATTAGAATTTCTGCTGAATAATCGAACAAATTTTTTTTCACCGCTCTTTTATATTAAAATATTAAACAATCTGAACAATCTCAATAGATAACGGTGAATAGATCCTTAAAATGAATATTCATTTTATATTAAACAACTCACTTGGATAAAAAAAAATAAAAAATGAATATTAACAACGGTGAACCACTGTTATCATAAACAACTAAGTAAATGAAACAACTCATTTTATATTAAACAACTAAGTAAATGAATATTCATTAAAATATTATAAACAACGGAACCATCATTATTAATATAAAAGTGAACCACCGTTATTTAACAGAACCATCTGAACAATCAATTGTTTTTATATTAAAATATTAATCCAGCGAACCACCGTTATTCAGCAGAATTGGTTTGACTTAATTTCTTTTTTAATATTAAAATATTCATCAAATTTACGGTTTTGAAATGTTAATTGAATAATTAGCAATAGTTTAATTCTCAATTTGAAGCTCTCTGTTTGGAGCTTGACATCAAATTAAATTCACCGTTAGTTATATATTAAAATATTATCATATTCATCAATTTGGAGCTCTCTTTATTTTAATATAAAAGTTAACTAAATTCACCGTTATTCAACTAAAGTTATTAAAATGTTCATCAAATTCACCGTTAGTTATTCAAATATTCATCATAAATTCACCGTTATTCAAAGAAATTGCCATCCTGCTGGATTATTGAAAAGAAAGACAAAATGAAGGCTGATGATAACATGGCATGGAATAACCAGAGGAAATTAGAAAGAAAAATCAAGTTGAACAATGCCTTCAATATACTGAGAAGAGTTTTACATTTTTACTGTCTTGTTTTTCTGTTTTTTTTTGTTTCTTCCTTTTTTCTTTTTTTTTACTTTTTATTAGCTTAAGATAAGATTCAGCTCTCTGAATCACTTTTGTAACAAGCTTAATTAGGTTTCTTCTTGAAACCTAAAACTGTTTTTCATCTATCAATAAATCAAATAAGAACTTCGATCCTTATTTTTACTCAAAAAAAAAAGAAAGACAATTTCGCTGGATTATCCAGCGAAAAGGTAATTCCACTTAATTGTCAAACATAATTAGGCCCATACAATTTTGCTTAATAATTCAACAAAACTGACCATGCATTCTGTTGGATTATCGTGCAGAATATTACTTCTTAAAGTTCCTAAAAACTATGTAATTTTCTTTAATTTATTTATTTTTAATGTTATATATAAAATTTTTGCCAAATTTTGTTATTAGCCACAATTCAGTTATAATTCATTTCACAACTTACCAAGTTACATCTTACAGTAGTCTATTGTATTGAAAATGACATCAATATCAATAAAATATCTCTCACATAGGCTTTTTCTGGGGTCAGAATTTCAGAAGACAAAATCCGCTCTTTTTCTTGAAGAAAATGAGAACCCTTATTTCTCTCTCCTTTCTCTCTCACTCTCTTTTTCTTTTTTCTCTCTATCTATATAAAAAGAGGACCCTCCTATTCTAAAAAATAGGAGCAGATTCTCCCCCGAATTTCAATAAATTTTTCGGTCTTTAATGTAAATTCAGCTTCTACAGTTTCTTCATTATAAAAAAAACATGTGTAATTTACCTCAAAATCAGATGTAAAGTGTCATAAATATGTCATCTTTTCTTTCTTTTTCTTTCTTTTTTTTCCCTTGTTTTTCTGATAGCAAATACAATCATTTAAAAACAGATATTGCAATAAGAATAACAAGTATTCCAGACTGAAGAGGATTTCATAATTGATGGCTGGATGATCAAATTTTGACATTGCAATTTAGTATCATACCAGCTAAAACATGCTTCTGTTACTCTAAATTTGGATAGTAATAAAATTAATCATAATTAAAGTTTCAAAAGTTTCATTAAAAAATTTATAGTTCAAATAGAAAAATGTATTAAAAGGTACATATGCAAAATTCATTTGGTACAATATAACCTTAACAGCGAACAGCACTGTACAACATGTCACATGTGGCCTAATAAGTTGCTAGTTAATTTGCTACTAATCAACTGGCAATAGACCCACCACGGAGGCATGGACTCATTTTCTTACATTGTAAATTATATATACTCTGTGTTATGATGTACCATCAGAAACATTACACAACTTTTTACTAAATACACATGTAGGCAGACTATTTTATAGTTTTAAATTAAAGTATTAAACCAATGAAATGTGAAAATATCGTAGATTCTAGAGGTGCGGAAATACTCCTAGTTTGAATTTTCCCCACGAATCGACCACGAGTTCGTTTCTCTGCATGAACTCGAGTTTTGAGATAATGTAGAATGAATGCTGACTGTCCGATCCGAGTTGGCAAGAATATTAAAGATGTTCCGTTCATTTCATCTCGGCCGGATTGGTCCGGATGCTGATCAGACGGCCAAAATGTATTAACTTAAAAGTTGAGTTAATGCAGAAGAAGCGAACTCGTTTGGTTCTGACCATCCCTTCTCTGTCTATATAACTTGTAAACCGAGCTCTGCAGACAGTAGACACTCCCCATTTCCACACCTCCTCTCTCTCTCTCTCTCTCTCTCTCTCTCTCTCACTTCATTATTTGGCAACAATGGAGAAACCAAAATCAGATGCTAACACAGAGTTGAACATTAATCTCAAAGAACAAGATGCTCCAGCGAAGAAAGGCAAATTTGGCTATGCCTTTGGTTGTGCAATTCTTGCTTCTATGACCTCCATTCTCTTGGGATATGGTAAAACTTTTGTCATGCTACTTAAATTCCAGTTAAATTAATCAACCAATAACTAAATATCGTATTACAAACAACACTAAAGAGAAAATGTTATACTTCATCCGTTTGTTAGTAATTTCTGCTTTTGCTCTAGTAATGTTTGTTATTATTTTTTTGTAATTAAGAAAGAAGGCTCGCTATTTAGTTCTTAGTTTGAGATTTATTAAAATTTTGTTTTGAAAAGCCTAGCTATGTATACTGGTTGATCGTTTTTTATTGATTAATTATATGGAAGAGTCTCAGATTCTGCATACATGTTGGATTATAAAACTTAGAGCCTTACAAAAATAAAATCCTTAATTAAGCTTTTTGCATACATGTTGCATTGGTTGTTCGTTTTTTGGCTTCATAAGAAGTGTTTTAATTATTTAGTCCATTATAATAAATACCTAAAAGTTTGAAAGATACATTCTCTTAACTAAAGCTGAATCAATAAATTTCATAATATCTGTAGATATTGGTGTGATGAGTGGTGCTGCAAAATATATCAAGAAAGACCTCAAGCTATCGGACGTAGAGGTTGAGGTCCTCCTCGGTATACTAAACCTCTATTCTCTGGTCGGGTCGTTTGCAGCCGGCCGCACCTCAGACTGGATTGGCCGGCGATACACCATCGTGTTTGCAGCCTCAATCTTTTTTGTGGGTGCTCTTCTGATGGGTTTTGCAATGAATTACGCTTTCCTTATGTTCGGCCGATTTATAGCCGGCATAGGTGTCGGATATGCTCTCATGATTGCGCCTGTATATACAGCTGAGGTCTCGCCAGCCTCAGCTCGTGGATTCCTTACCTCCTTTCCAGAAGTATTCATCAACTTAGGTGTTAACAAAAAAAATCTCCTTTTTTTTTATTGATTTTATGGCATAAAAAATAAACCGGTCGATCTCCTAGTTGGTAAATGGTAAGTATATCACTGCCTTTAAGTGGTATTGATAAAATTTGATTATTTATCTCAGAAAATCATAATCTAGAATGATAATATATAACTTCTCTCAATATTTAATTAAATGCAACAGGAATCCTTCTTGGCTATGTCTCCAATTTTGCGTTTTCGCATTTATCGTACCACCTCAGCTGGCGCTTCATGCTCGGCGTAGGTGCATTTCCCTCTATCCTCCTTGGCATACTTGTCCTGTTCATGCCCGAGTCACCTCGGTGGCTTATCCTGCAAGGCCGCCTAGCAGATGCCAGGGTTGTCCTCAATAAAATCTCAGGATCACCTGAAGAAGCAGAGCTTCGCCTTGCCGACATCAAAAAGGCAGCCGGCATTCCTGAATCTTGCAACGATGATGTCGTCACGATTACTAAACAAAGCCATGGCGAAGGCATCTGGAAGGAGCTCTTCCTTCGCCCCCTTCCCGCTGTCCGACGGATCCTTCTAACCGCAGTTGGGTTTCACTTCTTCCAACAAGCATCGGGTATCGACTCTGTTGTTCTCTATAGCCCGACGATTTTTGATAAAGCTGGGTTACATTCAGACATGGCTCAATTGGGCACCACCATGGCAGTCGGGATTACCAAGACACTGTTCATCCTTGTGGCAACAATTTTTCTCGACCGTGTTGGCCGACGGCCGTTGCTTTTATCAAGTGTTGGTGGTATGATAGTGTCCCTTGCCAGTCTGGGCCTCGGGTTAACTGTGATAAACCAACATGAAGGCGAAACGATCAAATGGGCCGTAGCACTATCTATTGCCTCGGTATTGTTTTACGTGGCATTTTTCTCGATCGGTCTAGGTCCAATTACATGGGTTTATACGTCAGAGATATTCCCTCTCAAGCTAAGAGCGCAAGGTGCAGCCGTTGGTGTTGCTGTCAACCGGGTAACGAGTGGTGTCCTCACCATGACCTTTATATCCTTGTACAAGGCTATAACCATTGGTGGCAGTTTCTTTTTATACGGGGGTATAGCGGCAGCCGCATTGGTGTTTTTCTACACTTGCTTGCCGGAAACACGCGGGAAGACGTTAGAAGAGACATGTAAGTTGTTTGGGCTAAACACGGACGAAATCGAGGAAGAGGGTGAAATTCAAATGGTGAAAGGAACTGAAGGAGAGACTAAAGTGGCAAACTGAAAAAGTTTAGGGTCTTTTCTTAACTTTTTTAAAAGTAAGGTTGAATTTTCATACTATCCAAAATTTGTTGAAAGAAATAGAGCAACAAACAATCAAAGGTTGATGGATATGAGAACAAAAAGAAGGGCTACTACGTACGCTTACTTTATCTTTTGTATTATATACATTAATTGTATTAGAAAGTAATCGATCAAGAGATGTCCATTATGGGGTGTCGTTTATGGATGTTTGTTAGCAAATTATGCTGCACATAGTCAAAACAAAGGCGCAACCAAAGATATTTCGTGGTTTTACTTGTTTAACAAAGTATGCACGTCTTTTCTTGATCAACAAAGAATTAATAGTGATAATGGTTGATAATGTGATAATGTTGGATTATATATCCAACGTTTAGCATATATGTGTGTGTGTGTGTGTCTGTGATATACATATAAATTGTATACTGTTATGTATGATTGTTCTAGTTTTGTGATCAATAAAAAATTAATGATATATATTTGACTATTTATGTATATATATGTGGAGGTTGGCTAATATCAAAACGTTTGCACCACGACTCCCGTGCAATCAAGTCATTTTTCAATTCTAAAAGTTCGAAAAGTTGATCCAAACCGTTAGATGTGATTTCTATATTAAAATGTGCTTGGAGACCAAATTTTACATTTTTTTTAGTTTTTTTACTATTTATTAAACTACTTTGAAAATCGCTGATCCAACTGAGGCTTCTAATTTTACTGTTTGGTTAAGTCACTGTTGGATCAACGATTTTCAAAGTGGCTTATTAAATAGTAAAAAACTTAAAAAAAAATGTAAAATTTGGTCTCCAAACCCATTTTAATATGGAGATCACATCTAACAGTTTGGATCATAAACTTTAAAAATTGAACGACTTGGTTGCACGAGAGTCATGGTGCAAACGTTTTGAAATTAGCCAACATTTATATCTGTGATATAATTATAAATTGTATACTGTATGACTGCTTTAATTTTGTAATCAATTAAAAATTAATGATATTTGACAATTTATGTATTCTAGGGGTGTGATTCATAAATTTGTAGACTTATACAGGTAAAGTTCATTATTGATGAACTGATTGTGAGATTTACAATTAAGAAGAACCACAAAATACACGGTAAATCAATAATACACCATGAGATCAAACAATTATATGACATTATCTTAGAGTGCATCTGATTAAAGTGGAGAATTGTTTCTCCTTTCCCATAGTGTAAGTGTTTGACCCCTAAATAACATGTAATTGTTTGATCTCTCCAACAAGTAGTATCAGAGCCTTACTATGCCGAAAGATGGGTCTTTCTTGATTTAGTGAGAATTATTATTAAATTGATTATTTCTTTGTCCATTTGTTGTTATATTTTATTGATTGATTTTTTTTCCTGAAATTAATGTCTTGGAAAGTACAAATTTGTTGCAAATTGATTATTAGGTTAGGTTAGAATTTACTAGAAGATTTTATTATTTGAAATCATAAAATTCTGACTTAAATTCGGTCCTAGCGGTATCTTGTGTGTGGCTAGCATGAATTTAGTAACTATGGGTAGTTATAAAATTAGGATTTTGTGGAATTTATTTCTGATAAGTTTTTGAAATTAAAATTCTAAATCTAAAAAGTTATTAAGGTGCTTTCAAGAACTCTCTAGATTATGGTCAAATTTCAGCATAATGAATGTAGTTTTTCTGATTTTCCTGTAAAAGGTGCGGCCCACACTAATTTTGTGTGGCCGCACAATAAATTGAAATCTTTATTTTTTTGTAGGAAGTTATTTTTTTCTGAGAGTTGTGCAGGTCGCACAACACTATGAAAAATTACAGTAAAAGATTTAAAATTATAATTATTATAATACAATTTTATTTATTTTAAAATTTGCACGTTAGTTTATGATTAAGGTATATATTAATATTCTTATAACGATACTAAGGATGATTTATATCTTGAGTTTAATTAATTGATTGATAATGTCGCTGAAGTGATCTCTTTAGACAAGATTAATTTAAGTTCATTGTACAAAAGGATATTAAGTGTGCAATCAATAAATGCTATCATTAATCGGCTAAAAGAAGGTTGATAGTTGTTGAAATTTGTTGAAATTTATACAATTTAGTAATAATAAAATATAGTGATGATTGTTAGGTATAACATGTCTATGTTGTTGGCCTAAAGGAACACATATTGATTGATATCTTGTTAAATCATCAATACTCTATTATTACGTCAAAGTATCATAAGAAATTAATTGGTTGTCCAAAGATGATCAATTAATAGAAATAAATGATTTTATAAAGATGGATTAGGTTTAGTCTTTATTTGAATTTGATTTATAATATTAGGAATTTTACTAAATCGCGTTATTTTTATGTTTAGTTTTTGTTCGTTATTTTCAGCTAGCATTGTTACTGCCCTATACAACATTCCTATGTTAAATGGTACAAACTTCAAATTTTAACTTGAGAGCTTAATGATAGTTCTGGATATCATGGATCTAGACATTGTGTTTAGGGAGGATTGTCCTAGATGACAAAAGTAGCTCTTCTGATAAAGAGAAAAAAGAAAAGTGAGATGGATCTAATTGCATGTATCTCATGATAATAAAGCAGTCCATACCAAAGGCACTTAGGGGCGCAACTGATGCAATATCTAATACCAAAGGCACTTAGGGGCGCAACTGATGCAATATCTAACGCCAAGGCTTATTTGGATGACATTGAGAAGAGATTTGTTAGAAATGGAAAATCTGAAATCGGTACACTTTGACGAAACTCGTCTCAATGAAATATAAAGGAAAATGCAATATTAAATAGTACATCTTGGAGATGTCTAATGTTCTTGTAAAATTAATGGCACTTAAACTTGAGTTCTTTGATGATCATTCAGTGCACTTAGTATTAATATCCATCCTATTACACTTTGGTCAGTTTAAATGAGTTATAATTGTCCAAAAGATACTTGATCTCTGAATGAGCGCATCTCACATTGTGTGTAGGAAGAGCAAAAATTGATACAAGATCCGATAAAAAGTGTTCATTATTGAACCTAAAATATTTGAGGATTTATCTGAAGAATTTACAACTTTAATTCTCCAGAAAATTGTAGTAAATACCGAAAAATCCTAGTTTCTTGAATATCATTAAAATGGGATAATGGTTTTCTTTAAATAAAGTTCATGATAATATTCTACGTGAAAAACACGAATTTTGATATAAAAATCTCTCAAAATGGAGGCCGATGTGGGTGTATAAGTGGGGACACAGCGCCGTAACCTGACTGAAGGGCCCCCACTCCTGGCAACCAATCAGAGGTGCGCTTTCCTCTGTTCCTCGTTAAATCTTACATGTGGAGCCCCACAACACTTCACCAAGGGTGCTATAATCCTTTGTTTCTCATTTAAGATGACAATTGGTCCCCACACCTCCAACCCTCCACCCATGTGAGCTGGGACCAGTATTCTCTGCAGAGTTTTCCTCCTGCGGAGCTGATCGGACGGTCCAGATTTAATCTCAGCCAGTGAATGCTCGGATGACCTTAAACTTACGTCTAATTAAGTCGGTAACTAAATTAAATCATAGTTTAATTACAAGCTTCAATCAAGTAAAAAAATTTAAGCCGGCTTAACATAAAGTAAACAAATTGATACTCCTTTCTTTTCAAAAATCAACCAATTAAACATGTACTTAATCAGAGTTGAATGTTATTTATTTAATAAATATAAAATTCATATTTAAAGTTTAAGAAAATTATTAAGAATATTTTGGGAATAAGGAAGGCCGTCATTTTTTTAACTCCGGCATGTAATGTATTTTCTGTCATGACATTATTTTTTTTTAAGGTCCTGCGAGGCTGTGACATTATTTTAAAAAGATATTTGTTTTATTAGAACAACCCTTAAAATCCCTGCCTAATACTTGGTCGTAAAATTAATACCGGCATAAAGAATTAAAGACAGAGACCAAATTGATTCTGTTTTTTCTTCTCAAGTTTACTTGTTCATCTTCACAGACATTGGAATGTTGTTTATTTACTTTCAATAGTCACTGTAACTATGTTTTTATGAAAATTTATTCGCCAATGATTTTAAATTTAATGTGGTTATAAAGAAGTCATATTAATAAAATTTTCAACATTTTTTTACTTATGTTAGGTACTTAAGTTTTAACATCTCTTAAATTTGAATAGTAATTAAATTAATCAAAATAAATTCAGATATTAGTGCAGCAACCTGTGCAGAGCTGACAGAATTTGTTGTTGAAGTTTTAAATAGCTTAATTAAAAAAATTATAGCTCAAATACAAATATTTAGAGGGATACATATGCAAAATTCACTTTGTACAATATTACTAACACCGAATATATATATAAAGTCAAGTGGTCAAAATTAAAAGATTTTTAAATTAATTTTAATATCATTTTTTGGAAGATTTTTGACCACTTGACTTTATACTAAATTAATTCGAAATTTTAAAATTTTTACATGTAGACGCATCACTCGTAAGGTAGAAGGATTTTAACGGTTTGAATTTGTCGTTCGAAATTAATTTGATAGATTTTAGAGTTAAGAGTACAAAGATTTGTACTCTTAAGAGCATCGTGGTTCTACTCTCTCTCTCTCTTTGTATATATATATTTTTTATTTTTATTTTTGGTAACACAGTGAAACATGTCACATGTTGCCTAGTAGGTTACTATTAATCAACTGGCTATAGGCCCACAATGGACTCGTTTTCTTACATGTTAATTATATTTAATTATATATATTCTGTGTTATGATGTACCATCAGAAATTTTACACAATTTTACTAAATAAATATGTACGCAGATTATTTTATAGTTTTAAATTAAATCAATGTAAGGTGAAAAGATTGTAGATTCTATTGGTGCATAAATACTCCTAGATTGAATGCTATCCTCTGATTGGGTCTGACCATCCTCTCTTTGTCTATATAACTTGTAAACCACACAAGCTCAGTAGACTGTAGACACTCACCATTACCATACCTCCTCTCTCTCTCTCTCTGACTCCATTATTTGACAACAATGGAGGGACCAAAGCCAGATGCTAACACAGAGTTAAACACTAATCTCAAAGAACAAGGTCCTCCAGCGAAGAAAGGCAATTTTCATTATGCCTTTGGTTGTGCAATTCTTGCTTCTATGACCTCCATTCTCTTGGGCTATGGTAAATCTTTTGTCATGCTACTTTCCAGTTAAATTAATTAACCAACAGCTAGTATATAATTGTATTACAAACAAACACTAACGGGGAAAAGTTGTACTTTGTCCATTTGTTAGTCATTTGAGCTTTTGCTCTAGTAATTATTGTTTTTCCTTCTTTTTTCTTTTTTGTAATTAAGAAAGAAGGCTCGCTATTTAGTTCTTAGTTTTGAGTTTTATTAAAACATTAATTGTTTGAAAGCCTAGCTATACTAGTTGGTTCATTTCTTATTGATTATATATATGGAAGAGTCTCAGATTACTGCAAAAATATTGTAGTGGCTACTAAAAAATAAACAATAAAAAATATTTATCCTTAATTGGATTTCCATTTTCCGGCTTCATAAGAAGAATTTTAATTATCCATCTATTTTTTTTTTTAATAAACAGCCCATACTAATTAAGTCCGTTATAATAAATGCCTACAATAGATTTCAAAAAAATAAATGCCTACAAAGACTACAAGCTTTAAAGATGCATTCTCTTAATTAATGCTAAATCGATCAACAAATTTAATAATATATGTAGATATTGGTGTGATGAGTGGTGCTGCAAAATATATAAAGAAGGACCTCAAGCTATCGGATGTAGAGGTCGAGGTTCTCCTCGGTATACTAAACCTCTATTCCCTGGTCGGGTCGTTTGCGGCGGGCCGCACCTCAGACTGGATTGGCCGGCGCTACACAATCGTGTTTGCAGCCTCCATCTTTTTCGTGGGTGCCCTTCTGATGGGTTTCGCAATGAATTACGCTTTCCTTATGTTCGGCCGTCTTATAGCCGGCATAGGTGTCGGTTATGCTCTCATGATTGCGCCTGTATATACAGCTGAGGTCTCGCCAGCCTCGGCTCGTGGATTCCTTACCTCCTTTCCAGAAGTATTCATAAACTCAGGTCTGAATTTTTTTTTTAAAATTAACCCCTTTTTAAAAAAAAAATATGAATTATAATTAACTTTACACATCCATTTTGGTGTCGACTGAACTTGTAACATGCTCAGTGTTTTTGAAAAAAAAATGGCTGTTAATCTTCTTGTGAAACAGAAAAATCAACTAAACAGTAAACACAAAACAATTCTATTGATGAAAATTGATGATTTATCTCTCAAAATCATAGTCTATAATGATAATTCCTTGTTAGAACAAAACTTGTATTAAATAAACTCCTCTTATTTAATTAAATGCAACAGGAATCCTTCTTGGTTATGTCTCCAACTTTGCGTTTTCGCATTTGTCATACCACCTCAGCTGGCGCTTCATGCTTGGCATCGGTGCATTTCCCTCTATCCTCCTTGGCATATTTGTTCTGTTCATGCCAGAGTCACCTCGGTGGCTTGTCCTGCAAGGCCGCCTAGCAGATGCCAGGGTCGTCCTTAATAAAACCTCAGAATCGCCTGAAGAAGCTGAGCTTCGCCTTGCCGACATAAAAAAGGCCGCCGGCATTCCCGAATCTTGCAATGATGATGTAGTCACGATTACCAAACAAAGCCATGGCGAAGGCATCTGGAAGGAACTCCTCCTTCGCCCCCTTCCCGCTGTCCGACGCATCCTTCTAACTGCAGTCGGGATTCACTTCTTCCAACAAGCATCAGGTATCGACTCTGTTGTTCTCTATAGCCCGAGGATTTTTGAGAAAGCCGGGATACATTCAGACAATGCTCAATTGGGCACCACAGTGGCAGTCGGGTTTACCAAGACACTGTTCATCCTTGTGGCAACAGTTTTTCTCGACCGTGTTGGCCGGCGGCCATTGCTTTTATCAAGTGTTGCAGGGATGGTAGTGTGTCTTGCCAGTCTGGGCCTCGGGTTGACTGTAATAAACCAACATGAAGGCGAAACGATCCAATGGGCCGTCGCACTGTCTATTGCCTCGGTATTGTTTTACGTGGCATTTTTCTCGATCGGGCTAGGTCCAATTACATGGGTTTATACGTCCGAGATATTCCCTCTCAGGCTAAGAGCACAAGGCGCAGCCATTGGTGTTGCTGTCAACCGTGTAACGAGTGGCGTCCTCACCATGACCTTTATATCCTTGTACGAGGCTATAACAATTGGTGGCAGTTTCTTTTTATACGGGGGTATAGCGGCAGCCGCATTGGTGTTTTTCTACACTTGCTTGCCAGAAACACGCGGGAAGACGTTAGAAGAAACATGTAAGTTGTTCGGGCTCAACTTGGACAAAATCGAGGAAGAAGGCGAACTTCAAATGGTGAAAGAAAGTGAAGGAGGAACTAAAGTGGCAAACTGAAAAGGTATAGGGTCTTTTCCTTAACTTTTTTAAAAAACAAGGTTAAAATTTCATACTATCCAAGGTTTGGTGAGAGAAATGGAGCAACAAACTATGAATTTGAAAGGTTGATGACTGATGTGAGAAGAAACAAAAAAAAGGGGGCTACTACGCTTATTTTATCTTTTGTATTATATGCATTGTATTAAAAAGTAATGAAGGGAGGTCCCATTATGTGGTGTCTTTAGTTTATGGGTGTTTGTTAGCAAATTATATATTCCCCCACATAGTCAAAACAAAAAGCGCAACGAAGATATCTCGTGGTTGTATTATATTAGTTAAAAGTTCATTACGAATGCCTCCAAGTTTGCTGTAATTTTTGACTTGTTTAACGGAGCATGCATATCTTTTCTTTTCTTGATGAAGCAAGAATAGCGATAATGGTTGATAATACTTCCTATCAAATTTTATATAAAGCTCGTGATGAATGATTTTCACTGTTTTAGCAGTGAAAGATGTATATATATTTACATCTTTTTAATTCTGAGGTACATATACTCAAGGGGTCTTCAGTATAAATTTCTTATTTTCAACAGCATTGATATTAAGTGAATTGAATCAAGGGGTTTGCGCAATCAAACAAACGAGTTCACACAGCTCAAATATATAGTTAGTCGGATCTGATGCTGACTCGCTGGAAATGATTGCTCCAAAAAGGAATGACAAGGAAAGAACACAATGATGAATTAATGATGCATTGCATGAGACTTGTAAACAAGGACATGCAAATAATAATGCTCTCATTGTGGATGTAGACTGTGATAGATTGAGCTCCGTCGTGCCTTCCCATAGAGTCTATATATTCAATTTTTATTATTTTTAGAAATTGGAAAATTGATTTGTTAGGAAGCAGATTAATTTATCTATTTTCAAAAATAGCAAGGAACGAATCATTGATTAGGTTCATGTAAGAGATGGCAGAATCAATGAATTGATTAATTATTAATTGTTCTCACCTCCACATGACCGTCTCTTACTTTGAACTGAACTATTGATTTGTTTCATCTCTAAACCGAATTAATGGTTAGATCCCCAAATCTCAAAATGATTCGGTCACTCCAGCGCTATGTAAATGGGTGATAAGGGATCGACTGAATCAATGACAACTCTTTCAGATTCTTTTATGTTGTCAGTTTTGTAAAAATATGATAAAAAAACTAACCGAAATTCAACTTATTTGGGCCAAATTAATGACTCGGTCCTTGCAATTTTTGAAAAAAAAATATTTATGACAAAATATTTTTTATTTTGTAAAAAGTACTGGAGTCTATTAGACTAGAACTGTGTAGGGCTGGCTAAAAAGCTCGTGGCTCATGGCCTGCTTGGTATTAGCCCGTGATTCGATCAGTAACAACTCGTTCGTTAGTGGACTGAGCTAAATTAGCTCTCTCGCCACAGACTCGAGCCAGAATTAAGAAGTTTTGAGTATGGCCCAGCTCGGTCATTAATGAGCTATTTGATATACGTAGTTTAATAGTTTAATCGGATTTGTTCACTGCACATTGGATATACTATGGTCTATAGAAGTTATAGCTTGTGTTATGATAATTGCACTTTGGACTGTGCTTAAGTTGATTGGTAATTTTGAATGGAATATGTGTGAATTAATTATAAAAAACTAAGTTAATTTGTATGAATTTGTTTGATTTGGTGTGCATGAATTTATTATGTGAGCTATGTTTATATGAATTTAGAAAATTTATATTTTTATATGTATGAATTTAGCTACAAACTTAATTTATAATAGTTAATTTGTCTAGTTGTACTTGAATTAAGTTATACTTGAATTAAGAGTATTTCTCAATAATTAGTCATATAAATATAATTTTATTTTAGCCATATTTGATAAGATGTACTGTGAAAATTTAAGATATAGCAAGAAGAAAATATACAAATATATGAATCTTTCAAGCTGGTAATAAATCAGCTCGGTTCATTCGGGCAAACCACGAGTCAGTATTAAACAGTAATTTTAGTTAGTTCGAGATCTAAAATCTAAACTCACTTATTCACTTAATCCACAAACAAGCTGATTACAAGGGCTAGCTGGCTTGCCACCCACTAAAACTGGGGTGCGTATCCTCTGAGATATCTCAATTTTTGCGTGACCGACGTGTTCGGTGCCTATTCGGGGGAACGTAGAGGAGCAGTATTATATGTGCTTTGAGATTCGTGCAGAAAATATTTGAACGATTGAGATATTCCAAAAAGTCACGCAAAGTTTGAGATATCTCAGAGGATGCGAATTCCTAAAACTGTGTAGTAGCTACGTCTTGGTCTCCATTTATTTGAAACGGAGATATCCTTTTTTTTATTGGATATCTGCTTAACCTCTCCAATTAATTAATTCTTGCTTCATAGTTCGTAGTCAAGATTGAGAGGTGACAGCGTGCTTGTTTCACATGTCACGAGGGTAACAGGTAATATATTATATATATACACCAACTACGACAAAATGTATGGGGCTGATCCATACTTTGATTGTGGTATCTTTATTAGTAAAGAAACAAAAAGATATGCATACTTAAATAGTTCCTATGAATTATGATCTCCCGGAGTCAAAGTATCTAGACCTAATTACTAATAAAATAACAGTTTTTGGACCTTAACTCCGTCTTTCTAAAAAGAATTAGTTTTTATTTCATGGAAGAAGTACTGACAGAGGTGCAGACAAATACAGCATAACAAATGTTCTGTCAAAGAGACTAATGTATTATGTATTTGACTTATGGTAATGCTTACACGGTTCAAGTTACGTGCATAATTAAGCCATCTAAGAAGATATCTTTGTAGCGTATCAATAATTGTATACCGTATACGATCGACGTGTATATTATTTTTGCTTTTCAATGGTTTGAGAGAATAAACCAGTGCGGAGTCAGTAGCAGAGAGAATTATAAATTGTTTGCAAATCGAATACGTGTACATTATATAAGATAACCTAGAAAAGGGAACCGGAGAAGATTCTTTCCAAGTAAAATAATATTTTTATATATAGAAACAACTTTGAATGTAAACTTTAAATTTGCGACATATTTAGCTATAATTTTGAAAGAAAAATAATAGATGAATTTGACGTATATAGCCGTTATCTGAAAAAAAAAAAAGTTTTTTTTTTTTTTGCATAGCTTTAATCTTTAACTTTAAATAGTTTTCTGTTTCACTCATATTTTGTATTTTTATTTAATATAAATATTGGTCGTCGGTTAACCTTAAAAAAACGATATTTGATTCTACTATTTAATTTCTTCAGTGACCAGATAGTCATATGACACGTACTATTTTGATGGGAGCAGAAAAGGTGCATGTCAACAATTGATTTGATGACGCTCCAGATTATCGAATCTAATTAGAATAATGGATTTAACAGGGTTATCAATATGTTAATCAATCATCCAATTTAAAAAGTCGGAATAAAGATTCATCATTCACACCACCTGTTTGTTCAATAGGATTAGTTTGTTCGGCCCAATTCGAATTTGAGCCCAATTAAAACGATCCAAAATATAACACGAATTGGACCCAAAAAATATCGGCGCCTCACTTTTGTTTTGTTCGTCCTCTCTGGCTCTCTGTTTTAGGGTTTTGGCACTGGGCCTGCACGCCATTTTTAGCTAACTATTTTCTAATGGTGCACTCAGCTCGTTAAGCCCTTCTCCCAATCGTAATTGTTTTGATAACTATATTCTAATTGGTTTCATTTTGGATGCTTGTAAGCTTCACTTGGTACTATTTGTTTTGTTTGATACCTGTCGATCAGTACTGATGGTATACCTGATTGATCTGTTACCTTATAATGGCGCATTGGCTTTGTATTGCCAGCTAAAATCTGATCCTTTTTCCTACATTTTATTTTCTTTTCTTTCTTTTATATTTATTTATTTGATTTAAGTCCATCTAGTTGTGGTGTGATGGTTTCATGTCTCAATTGGCAGTTTATTCAGTCACACAACCATGCAAAAGCATTCATGTTTGTAGCAGCACGAGTTAGATCCATTACAGTTTGAACCATCTGAAACCAACAATTCTTTGGAGGCAAGGGGCATTCATGTTAGATCCATTCATGTTGCTAAACTGGAAGTCTGGAACTGATAATTTGATTAGAAGTATTGTTGTGTACTGCAGACTGCAGTGGTACTTTTCTTTGCTTTACCAAAAAAAGTGTAATGGTAAGACAAATAAATTTAGGTTGATATCTACTTTTTATCACAGAATATCTGTAATACTGCTCTGCGACAGGATATTGGGCAAGCTGTTAGCCCGCCTACTATAACAATAACATGAGTGTATTTTTTTTTTTGACCAAAACATGAGTGTATTTTTTTTCCCCTTTGTTTCATATAGGATAATTGCTCTTTACTGGTACAGTACTTGCATTATGCTGCTGCTTTTGCCTACCAAATTATCTTTTAGGAGCAATCAGAGACACTATCAGGTAGTCTCATGTCGAATTAAAGCATGTCATATTATAATAAAAAAAAAAACAAATAATTTTACTTACCACCCAAAAACAGGCAAATAGAAGCGACATCCAAAAGCGAAAAAGAGAAGCACACATACGAGAAATGGGGAGTTGACACTATTATTATTTTGTTCAGGTCTAACACAAGATAGGTCAACTGATTACATAATAATAGTCAATTTCACTTTTCTTGAAACACAACAACAATCATCTCTTACAGTCAGAATCAAAGAACAAACTAATTCTCCCCATAAAACTGCTGGATCTCAATCAAGATCCTTATCATCCTGTTATTAAGCCATCCCTCTAGTTGTAGCTGTCCTTATTATCTGGAACAAGGCTGCATTTAAAAGGAAAAAGATAAGACAGAAATATATCACAATAAATTTATATAACCAAGTGTTCAGTACATAATGCATTACTGTGTACTATCAGAGACCTATAATGTTAACCGAGTATATCAATATACCACAAACCCAAATATCAAGTTGTAGCCCAATGAAACAAAATAAGTTACCAAATTATTATTTCCAAGTCAAATAATATAGAAATTTTAACTAATGGTTCAACTTGAGCAGTAATACTATGAAAATAACATTTTCAACAGAGAATGTTTGTGTGTCATAAATAAAGAAGATAGAACAATCACCAATAATATAACATGTAATACAAAAAGTTCCCTTTTTTTGTAACAGACTACTAATATAAGAATTTAATTGTTAAAAAAGGACTAAGAACTTACAAGATCCAATGACAACAAAGACAAAAAAGCCAAGCAAGATGGGGCCCACAGGGTAGTCATATCCCTTCTTCACCGTCGTCTCAGGAACTGCACCTCTCTTTGTTATATTTTTATCAAATTTTGCAATTTTTCTGTCCGCCAGACGCCTCGAGGTAGTCTTTATCAATAAAGGTAATCCAAATAATTAGAACATACAACAGTAATGCAACAAAGGACCAAAGTGCATTTCATTTCTCTTATTACTTATATAAGGATATCAATAATGGCAGGGATGAAACTAATTTCTCTGGAACCCCTTTTAAAGTGATGGACTTTGTTCAACTGATAAATGAAATTTTTTGAATTTTTTCCTTGAGCATCAAAAGGGCATTTGGTGAAGAAATACTATCACAACACATTTGTAAGTTGCATAATGTTAATACGTTAGAAGCTAAACCAGACATTAACCGACTTAATTAACAGGCTACATCTAATAATTTCCCCCCTTTTAATAGCACATCCAGATATATCTATTAAACGCGACCAGGTATTTCTTATAACTAATTCCTGCACAAATTACACAATATACTATACAATTAGCAGCGGATCTAAGAATTCCACCAGAAGAGTACAGTTCTAACAGAAAATTCAATCGATATAGATCAAACATAAATAGGGTAAAACAAAAATCCGAAGCAAAATCGAATCCGAAATAAAAGACATCATATAGATACGAAGTAGAAAGGTGATGTTACCATGATGCGATGCGAGGAAGCGAAAAGGGAAACAATAAGACGAACGAAAAGGCGAAAGAGATGAGAAGGATGGAGATGCGCGTCGAGTTCAGGGACGGAGAGAGAGAAAGGTCCCTTCCCAAAATAAAAGCTGGTGGTTATATCTGTGGGTGGAACGGTGGGGTTTCGTTTGCGCTAACGGTCAACAAATCGATGTATTTATAGCGTGCTTTAGAGGATAAAAACGACTTAATTGCTAGATTTAGATGGATTTTGTCAGATCTCTAGTAAGTGGACCAAAAATCTTCTGGAATGGTATGGAAACGTATAACGAGTTACTAGAATCCGTCCCGCCGTCCTTAACTCCTTATTAAGCTGGTCTCAAATTATTTCATACTTTTTTAATCTTTTCGGCCCGCCACACGTTTGTCATCACATATGGGCCTCGGGAAAACGGAATTGAGTTTTACCGAGTCCGACTGTCGAAAATCAGAACCGCCGATTGGAACCGGTCAATAGCACCAGTTGCTTGGACTCCTTCCTACGCGTTTCAAAGTCCATACACCAAAGGTCAATAGCACAAGCCTGAGGCCCGTGACCGTATACGAATACAGAACGGCACAGTTCTGTCATGTGCTCTTGTTATGTGACTTATTATGTGTCTTATATTGTGATCATTTATGTGTTATTTTTAATATGATTTGCGAATTAGTTTGATCACGACACAACATGGTACGAGATTATACGTGATCAGAACTGTTAGATTTTGATCAAACGGTAAATTTTGAATAAATTAAATTAAATTACAAATAAATAGTTAAATACAACTAAACATGACCAATAACATTTAAAAACTACACATGTAGTCACGACGTGATTAACATATCATTATTGTTACTCCGAATTTGATCGCGGCACGATATAACACATAAAAATCTACATAATCATGACACCTACATTTTAGGCGTGGTCTCAAAGTTTCAAAATCTGAAGGCCTATATTAAATACTGTTGTGTATGTCTCTCATCTCATCATATATTTTTATCATACTTGATTTAGTATGATATCAGGATAGTATGCTATATTTGGCAAGCTATATTAAGGAGGAAGAATTTAGTATTTAGTATAGAGTATTTTAGGACGTATCATTTATAGGATTATCTTTTAAAATATTTATGTTGCTATAAATTATATCATCTGTGCTCTATGTAATTATGAAGTCAAGAATACAATTAAACTTTCTCGTAAGATTTTGGTGTCTCTTGTTTCTAGCCTCTCTCTTCTTTTGAAACCCTAACAAATTGGTATCAGAGCCATTTTCGTCGCCGACACACGATCGAAGATTTTAGGATTCTTTATTCCACTTCTGTTGTTGATGGTTTTTCAGATTCGTCTTTGTATCAAGAAACATTCAGGTGCTAGGTGTTTCCTCCTCGCACTTGTTCTTCGCGTAAAGACCAAGCAAGTAGAGGTATCATTCTCTTGGTAGAAGGTACATTTGTTAAGATACATATTTCATACAATACCACATTTCTTATTGACATAGAGAGATTTGGTATCAAGGTGGACAATGAGGATGGGAAACAAAAATGTAAGAACTTAACTTCATCATCGACCTATTCAAACTTTAAGCACAATAATCTAATTTACAACTATTGCAGGAAGAAATGTCACATCAATGCCAACTGTTTCAAGATCAAGAATAAACAGAAGGCGTACGAGAATGATACTTCTTTAGACGATCCTAATTTAGTTGAAATTTAAGATAATTTTGTGTGTTTAGGAGTTTATTTTGGTTTTTTTTTCATGATGAGATTTCAAGTCAAGGGGAGGATTGTTGTGTATGTCTCTCATCTTATCATATATTTTCATCATACTTGATTTAGCAGGATATCAGAATAGTAGGTTGTATTAAGGAGGAAGAATTTATTATTTAGTATAGGGTATTTTAGGATGTATTATTTATAGGATTATCTTTTAAGAGATTTATGTTGCTATAAATTATGTCATTTGTACTCTATGTAATTATAAAGTTAAAAATACAATTGAGCTTCTTTATAAAATTATTGTGTCTCTTGTTTCTAGCCTCTCCTTCTTCAAAATTCTAACAAATACAAATGAAACCCGCAAGGAAATAGGCTCACTCTAAGCTCACTGTTGCTTAAATTATTAACACAACTTTTTTGAAACCCTTACTTTATAAGAGATTCAGCAGTAAAGAGTATATTATTCAATGTGAAGATCAACACGTAGTAATTAAATTAATCAAAATGTAGTTAGCTGCTCCATTATGCATCACAGTTACAGATAATTGCTCCAATCCTATGCAAAAGCACTTCAAAAAAACAAAACCAAGCTACATGACATAAATGAAAAATCATCAGCCCAACCAAACCAATCACTATCCCGAGTTGATCGATTAAGCACAAGAAAAACAATTGTCAGCTCTCATCTTCATAACTGCATAATGATAACATGTCTGGAACCTCATCGATGCTTTCAGCAGGCTATACAAGAAAAGAAAAAAGAATCAATTTTCAGAAATGTTAAGAGATTTACTAAATCGAATTCACATATGCTGTCATTGCATACAATGGCACTGGGTGAATCGCTGACAAATGGACTCCCCTCCAAAACAACTGTTTCATCTAGGGGTGTACAAACGGTCCGGTTTGTTTCATTTTCAACCGAACAAAAAAAATTCAGTTTAAATGGATGGATCGATTCGGTTTAGACTTTTCAAAACTAACTAAATCAAACCAACCGAATTATAATGGTTGAAGTATGATCTATATTTTGTTTAATTCAATCATCACTTCATTCCTTTCATTTTGGTTAGGAGATTTTAGAACATATCTACATATTTTGTATGAAATTGAAAAATGTGTGTAAATCTTGATATTATTTCCATGAAATTACTGATGTATTGGTGTATGTATTGAGTTTTGATTTTTAAAAATTTAATCTCTCTTATTTGGTTCAACTGAACAAACTGAAATTATTTCGGTTTAAATGGTCCAGTTGTTATTCGGTTGGTCATTTTAATTTGGTTGGTTCAGTTGTATTATTAAAAACTAAAAAAATCATCGGTTTGGCTATTGTACTTCGGTTTCAACCAAACCGACCAATTGAACAAATCCCTAATTCTATGGGCCAGTGTGTCAGTTCCCCAATGGCACCAAATGCCGCTGGATTTTATGGCTACAGGTCGGGATTCTATTAAATCAATACTTCAGATAGGTTCATGTGCAAACTACAATACCTGAAAGAACTCGAGCAAGCGCCACAAGATGAAATTAATAATCATCACAAGGCAGAAAAGTTTTCTAGCCCAAGCTCCGCATATGAGATACCTAAAATAAATAACGAAGTGCTTTACTGGAAAACAATGTATACTGCTTGCAAAGCGTTTCTTCAAGCACATGAAGGAATATTCACAAAAAAATCAAATTTTCAGGGACTAATCAAACTAAGAAAAATAACAAGGATTTAAAAGTGGGTCAAAAAAAAGAACCTCGGTAACCGTTGGAGGATGCTCTTGTTGGAAGAATTCACCGCACAATCATACACGATCTCTGTTCTCTTTGCCACATCATGCCAGCTATAGTAGGTTTTCATCTGCCCATACATATCAAAGTAAATTGTAAACTTATATGAGTTCATTAAATGTGTCCGTAGGAAGGAAAACCAACAACATACGGAATCAAAGAAGAAACATACTTACACATGAATGCATGATTTGGGGGTCGATGTTAGGTAGCATGTCAATTGCTTGCTGGATGGCACGCACCATGTCTTGTGGGGCCGGTTCAGCCAATACTATCATGTCTTCAGGTAGAACCTAAAAAAAATAAACTCTCCTAAAGGCTTTCCAATATAGACAGAAAAAATTTGTGCTGTTCTTTTCCAACAAATACTCATTGCCAAGTTATTCGAACCAATGCCAATTTTACATGACAGCCTGTTATGTAAACAGTTGAAGTTAACAGCTGTCAAAAGCTATGCACATAACAAAACAATTACAGCTTCACAGTAGTAAAATATAAGGGAAAAAGTAGAACAATGTCACAGTTTCAAAGAAGCAATGCTAAAGTAGATCTAGAGATGCACAAAAAATTAAAAAAAAAAAAAAGTACCTCGGGAACTCCTCCAACTCTTGTACTGACAGTAAGCAATCCACAGCCTGGCAGCCTCCAAAATGGCTATGCAAAAGGCTTCAGTCAGTGAACTAAAAAGGAAAACACATTAAACTGGAAAGCAATGTTAAATTAAACTATTAAACAATCAGCAAAATAGGTAAAGATACAGCAATAACAACAAGCAATACCTGTTCAAAAATATATGACCTGATATAAGCACAGATCGAACCTGAGAATGCGGCACTGCACCTAGCATTTCAACTCGATCTTGTAAAGAGAACTTCTCTCTCATCTCTTCTAGTCTCACCCGCTTCGGCCCATCTCCTCCAATTATAAAACGTACCTTAAAAAATTTAAAAATAAATACTTCTTGTTAAGACCAATATATAGATCCTAATGTATTCATTATACACAATTTTGCACATTTTTATAGGACGAGACGATAATAAGTAGGTTGAAATAAAAAAAAAATTATAAGGTCAAGTATTACAAATTACCTAAAATCTACAAACAAGTAAAGAATGCGTCATCACTTACATTGGGGAAAAGCCTGCAGACCTCTGGAATAACCTCAACAAGCAAATCAGCTCCTTTCCTATACACCAAACAGCTTATAACAACAATCACCACCTCATCGCGCCCTAGCTGGGTAGGTGTTGGGGTGAACATAGCGGTGTCCACAGCATTCGGAACCACAAATACTGTCTCCGGTTTTATCCCCGACCACAGGACTGTGTTTTCCTTACTTGTATGGGACACACATATTGCATGGTCTATGTCAGCCAGCGTGAACTGTAGTATTTTGTTCATGTGTATCGACCCAGGATCGGCAAACCCGTATAAAGAATGATCAGTGAACACGACCTTGCAACCCATTGTGCGTGCATGCATTAGGGATTCATGGCAGAGGGTGGAGAAGGCTTGGTGGCCATGCACTATAGAGATCTTCTCTCAAATTAAAATGGTGCGAATTACTGGGAGCGTGAGGTAGAAGGTTGGTAGTGTGTTTTGCATGAGAAAGGGGCGCCAAGGTATGTAGTAAACATTTAGATTGTTGGTTATGTACCGAACACCTGTACGGTTTCCATATGCATGTGTCATGATCACAACCTGAACTATTTCACAGGTAAATTAATAGAGTTTATTTTAAAACTTATTGTATCAGATAACTTAGAGATCCCAATTTTTTTTTTTTTTAAAAAAAAGGTAGGCACCTGTTTCATTAAAGAAACAATCTACATGCAATAGCCTTAATAGCATTAAAAAAAAAGCACTAAAATCCTCACTGATACCTAATCATCTGGGTAACAGAACACCTATTACTCAACTAGGACCAATCCCATACCAGTCTAAAACACTTGAAGTTGATCCCAAGCAATGTCATTTCCCATTCCTTTACAGTTGAAAGTGTGCTCAATTTTGAGTAGTGAATACCATACAGATACAAAATGAGTTGAAGTCCTAACAAAAGGTAACAAAAAGGCACATTGTGGCCACGCTTGAGGAGGCATTGAGAGAGATAGTAGATGTGACTCTCGACCCCGCCAAAATTGGGGTAGAAAAAATCGGAGACCATTAGAATCCTATGTTTTCTCCTATTTGCCTCCATGGTTCTTTGAGCGACTGGAGAGATCACTAGCCTCGAACTTTAATTCAATTTGGGAGGATAGATAGAACTATACGCAAAACGGCAAAAGAGATCAATGGTGGAGTGTGAATCAGATCTATGCAAGGAGGAATTCATTTCACCTGAGTTAATTAAAATTTTAAGTGTATCCGAACCGTCCGGTCTGCTTTAGCACGAATATTAAAGGGGTCAGGAGGAGGCATGGGAAGGGAAAGAGATGGTGAAAGCAGGGGAAGCGGTAGGCCGACAGTGCAGTGAAGAGAGGTGGGAGACAGATGCAGGAAATTACGCTTTGCGATTTGCGATTTTACGGAGGGCTAATGACGAAAACAAGGGTGCATATCCTCTAAGATATCTCAATTTTTGCGTGACCGACGTGTCCGACGTGTCCGGTGCCTATTCGGGGGAATGTAGGGGGCCAGTATTATTTGAGCTTTGAGATTCGTGCAGAACGTATTTGAACGATTGAGATATTCCAGAAAGTCGCGCAAAGTTTGAGATATCTCAAAGGATGCGAATTCCGAAAACAAAGGGTAAATAATAGAAATCGAACTAAAATAATTAAACCAAAATTTTCTTCGGTTTTAAAAAATAGAACCTAACCGAATCGATTAAATTTATAAACTTGATTTAAAACTGAACCGAATAAACCGAAGTTAATTTCGGTTTATTCGGTTCAAACTGACGTAAACCTATTGTTGGTGTCATTATTAACGAAAATTAAACATGTTTATACACAAGTTGTTCAATTCCATACAAAATATGTAGATGCTTTAAAATATTTATATTAAAATGAAAGAAATGAAGTAATAATTGAACCAACAAAAATATAAATCATACTTGAACCAATATAATTCGGTCAGTTCAGTTTAGTCGGTTTTGAAAAGTCTAAACCGAATCGATCCATTTAAACCGAAATAATTCAAAAATTCAACTAAACAGATCCATTTAAACCGAATTTTTTCAATTCAGTTGAAAAGCGAACATAGCGAACCGTTTAAACACTCCTAACAGTGGAGATGGTTTTGCATTGTATAAAGCTAAACTACTATGTTACTCTTTACCCAAACAAAGGGCATTGAAGCCGAGATTTTTATTTATATCCAAAATTAATTATAAATTATCAAATATGTCTATAAAACTTAGCAAATTATAAAAATGTTCAAACCGGTCAATAATTTGTCAAAAATTTCATTTCATCAAATTCCACACTCTCTCTCCTCACTTTCTCTCTTTCTCTCAGATTTCTCCTGCTTTTTCCAGTTTTGCAAGTAAGTCATTAGACGATAGTTTTATTTTTATTGTATTATAGGATTTACATTTGGTCTACTATACTTGTCATTTTATAATTGTATTATCTCTGTTTGTTTATTTATATTTCCTATTTTATGTTTGCATATCATCTTTATCTTATATCATGACCATATCATACTTATAAATGTCAAAATATAAACCATACTTATAAATCGTAATAAATTTAGTTGAAAAAATCAAATCATAATAAATTAGTCAACAAATTTAGTCAAATAATCATCTTAATATTAAATGCGGGCAATTAATATATCAACTATCTAAAGAAAATTAAGAATTGACCAATTATTGGCATGTTTCTAAAAAAAATAAGGACTGGCCAATAATTGGCCAGTTTGAGCATTTTTATAAATAGATACTTTCTGTGGACATATTTAGCAATTTCTATTTAATATTGGATATGAATAAAAATCACGGACATTGAAGTGTCTCCATCCGAGTTCCGAAAGTAATTGCAAGAGTAACATGACAATAACAATTTTAATTGATGGTCATTACAAATTTTGTAATGACAATTGTAAAAATATAAATTTAAACTTATAAAATTATTAAATTTAATTTGCGGCAATAGAATGATACGAAATTAATTCAGAACTAATTATTAGATTATTGATATAGTGAGAAAATATCGTCATTTTTCACAATTTCAAATTAAAAATGCTCTTACCGTTAAATAAAAAAGTAAATCGTGCAAAGCTAGAGTTTGTTCAATGGTCGATAGTTCAATTAAATGAGTTCCGATCGTTTATGTCTTTTTTTGCTTACCACAGTTATCTAAAAGATTCGTCGTGTTTTTTTTTTCCTTTGTTCTTTAAAGAGTTATATTTTTTTTCCTTTTTTTCTAACTTTAACTTAGACTGAAAATCCATAGAGTTCTCTATATGCAGTGAACAAAAAATAATTCCAACCACAAGAATTGTTTATCTACTTGCCAAAACTATGTGATGAGTTTTTTTTTTCTTTCATTTTTGTATATATAGTGTTTACATTTTTGCTTTATTAGGTTCGGTTCATCTTAAAATTATCAGAAAATGAGCCAAATTTGATGAATAATAAAAAATTATACTCTCAAGGTTGTCCCAGAGATTTTTTCCACCCCAAACATTTTTACCACAGTTCATATAAGATTGACGTGGATTCTACCAACGAAACGAAGAACTTGATCTATGAAACTACGGCCGAAAGAAGGTGGCTCGTGATGTAGAAGAAGCTCCTCTTAAAACCAAGCCAGACTATAATGCGGATTACTCTTTTTATCGCTTTCTCCACTATATCTTGGGTGCACTTTTCCCACTTTGTATATTTTTGTAATTATTTTATATATTATTACATTCTTTCTTGAAAAAAAATTAAAATAAATTATTCATATCTTATTGAAAAAAGTTCTTCTTCTCTTAAAAGAACAACGATAGTTTAAGAGAAATATAGAGTAGAGAGTTTCTGGTCGGTTAGGGAAGGGGGAGAAAGATAAATTTGATAATGAAATGATAATGTTGATACGTTGTTGTGTTTTGAAATGAAATATTATGACAGAACTGCAAAAATAAAAGCAACTCTAAAAAAACCTTACAGTGTAGTTATTTCAGCTAAATTTTCATCTTTTTTTCCTAGCCATTAGAGAATAAATTCGGTCATTAAGCAACAATTGTATTTTAATTTTGTAGGATCCGAACCGTTAATTGTATACAATTTTTCCATTAAAAAAAATAAAGTAAGAATATTAAAGGCTCATTTACTTCACTTAACACCATGCATTAGTTTTACTTCATCAAATTGTTATTGTTTTCAGAATAGTTCGATGGTTCAAAGTAAGGGTGCGTATCCTCTGAGATATCTCAATTTTTGCGTGACCGACGTGTCCGGTGCCTATTCGGGAAACAGTAGGGGGCCAGTATTATTTGAGCTTTGAGATTCGTACAGAATGTATTTGAACGATTGAGATATTCCAAAAAGTCACGCAAAGTTTGAAATATCTCAGAGGATGCGAATTCTCAAAGTAAAAGGTTACTTGAATTGAAGGAAACAAATCTGCTGTGATTCTTACAGATAGCTGGAGCTAAATTTTCGATATCTAACCTTTAATTTTTTTAAATTCACAAATCTCGAAAAAAACTGATTTCTATGCACGGATCTCAAAAATAATTAAAAGTTGGATATGGAAAAGTAGGTTCTGCGATCTCTTCGAGAATCGCAGCAGATTTAATTTCCTTGAATTGAAAACAAATCTACTGTAATTCTTACGGATCGCAAAATTCTGCCTTTTCATATTCAATATTTAATTTTTTTGAAATTCACAAATCTCGAAGGAAACTGATTTGTATGCACGGATCTCAAAAATAATTAAAGGTTGGATATGGAAAAGCAGGATCCTGCAGTCCGTAAGAATCACAGAGTTTAATGATCGAATTAACGGTTCGGATCCTACAATGTTCGTGAAACACATTCTCTGCGCAGCTATTATCTGCAGAGTTCGTGCAGTGCTTTTAATTTGGTCCGTTCGTTTTGATCGGACGGACCAAATAATATTTTGGCACGAATTTCAAAGCAAAATTAATACTGATCCTCCATCAATCCTAGCCATCACCGGCTGAGAATAAATCTGAGCCGTCCAATCAGCTCAGCACAGCTCCGGAAGTAAAAGATCCACAGAGGATACTGGTCCTCTGTTTCACAGTTTCACTGGCTTCTGAGTCTTGCAAGTTGCATCTCCCACTCCCAGCGATGACTTGCACTATTACCAGCCACAGGAAATCCATCCAATTCATCATAAACCCTCGAGATTCTCTTAGACCTCACCTCTTGCCGCTTGCAGAGTTATCCACTGAGTAAAGCAAAAAAATCAAGCAGGAAAGCAGCAGGAGCCAGGAGGCCATGGACCAGATAGAATATTCCAACTCTTATCCCTTCTGCCAGACCTCGCCATTGAAATAGCACGCTCTCACTCTCTCCAATGGCGCTGCTCTGTCTGCGCCCCATCCCCTCCCGCCTCTCTCTCCTCCCCTCCTCCTCCGCCTCCGCCTCTTATAGAGTGACCTTGCTCCACCTCTCCAAATGTTACTTCAGCGGGCTCCAACCTAAGCGTCTTTTTAGATGTCGTGGCCGTGCTGCGCGGTATCAAAGCGAAGATGATTATGACTGCGTCGAAGAAGAAGAAGAAGAGGAAGAAGAAGAGGAAGGGTTTGATGACGACGGGTATCTCTCTGTGCGTCTCTCTCTCTCTCACTCCCTCACTCACACACATACACGCTAACACGCACTGATAACCATGCAATGTGTTTGCTTCAGAAAAGATTTTGTGTTGTGCCTAATTATGCATTTTCTACTCAGGATGATCTATTGGAATCGAAGGAAGAGTTCAATAGTGATAGTGACAATAAGTTTGATGAAAAGAAAGGTATTTCATGTTTCAATAATTCTATTGGATCTCTGTAATTGCAATTTGGTCATGAATTAACATTAGTGCTTCAAACTGTCCAAAAATAAATTGAAATACCTGCTGATATAAGCAATGTAGGGCCGGTATTGTTCAATCATCTGAGTGAGCAATTAAATTTGACATTTCAGATAACAAAAAACTAAGAAAAGCTCACAATAGAAGACAGCCTAGATCTAACTATGGCAAGAAGGATAAAAATATCATCATTGACATTGATGACGAGGACAAAGGCAAGGTCCCAAAAAAGAAAGCTAAATCCAGAGTCGGTGTGTCCTCAAAGAAAGACTTAATTGACTTGGGAAGTATGGGAGAGGTAATTGCTATAAATTTTTATTTGTTGAGGGATTAGAGAACATAACATACCTGTGCTAGAATCCATTTAGAAATACTCAACTTCGCAATCTGGAAATTGCATTTTAGGCACAAATATAAGTTTAAATTTTTATAAGTAAAGTTTAAATTTGAAATGAACATTTTAGGCACAATTTGTATGGCAGTGCATAAAGTGATGAAACTTGGTCCGTTGGTGTATGGTATTGTTAATCAAGCATTTTTTTATTTTTCAATGTTTGAATTTAACAACCTTTGATGCATTGTGAAACGATACTCGAATCTCATAAGGCTTGATAGATAATATATGCATATGCCTTGACTTATTTGAGGAGTACCTCAGATATTGGCAAATTTAATTGTCATCACATGCCATCCTTTTACCATTTACATTTTAGGTCATAATCCGAGCCAGATCATACTGGTATAGAGCTGGTATGGCCATTTTAACATATAAGCATTGTTTCTTCTCATGACAGCCAAAGCACACAAACTTCCCCAGAAAGCGTTTTGAAAGTCTACAAAAAGACCTCAATTTTGATTCAAGGTGGTATCCTTTAGTCAACTACTTAAGCACCTATGGTCTAAACGAGTCTCATTTCACAAGCATGTTTGAACGTCATATGCGTTGTTTCCACACGAGCCTGGCATGTGTCCGTGAAAAAATGGTTCTTTTAACCACCATAGGTGTAAAAATGGAGGACATGAAGCGAATCCTGGTGCGGCAGCCCCAAATCTTGGAATACAGTGTCGAGAATCTCTACGCGCATGTTCAGTTTTTAGTGAGTATTGGTGTCCCCAGTACCAAATTGGGGCATGTTATTGCTGCTGCGCCTTCTTTCTTTTCTTATAGCATTGAGAAATCTCTCAGACCTACGATAAAGTACCTGATTGAAGAGGTCGGTATAAAGGAGAGTGATATCGGGAAGGTGGTGCAATTGAGTCCGCAAATCTTGGTTCTACCGATTGACCGCTCATGGAAATCAAGACTTTTCTTCTTTTCTAAAGAGCTTGGGGCACCCAAGTATAATATTGTCAGAATGGTGACCAAGCACCCCCAGTTTTTACACTATAGTATAGAGGATGGTATTTTACCAAGGATTAATTTCTTGAGGAGTATTGGCATGAAGGATGCAGAGATCTTGAAAGTTTTGACAAACTTGGCACAGGTTGGTGCTCCCATCTTTTACCTGGAATTTTTGTACCTTAACAATTGGGGTACTTCTGGTATAGGATGATAATGTACTAGACTGTACATTGGTCTTAATCACTGGGACACCACTTAGGTTGTAGGTGAAGTAGGGTTTTTCAAGGTACTGGGTTGTAAGTTACTCTTAGTGTCCTGGTTTTATGATTATGGTTATTTTTGGACTGTGGTATTGTCGGAATTGTCAACCTCTTATGGTTTTACGTGGCTTTAATTGGCCAACAGACATCCCTAGGCATCTTTGTCCAAGTGCAAATACAATTTCACAGTCTTAATATTTTTCTTCTTTTTAAATTCCATTTAGGTACTATCTTTATCTCTAGAAGGCAATCTTAGACCAAAATATAACTACTTTGTAAACGAACTGAGAAATGAAGTAAACACCTTAACAAAGTACCCTGTGTACTTCAGCCTCTCCTTAGAGCAGAGAATTCGTCCCCGACACTGCTTCCTAGTTTCTCTGAAAAAGGCCCCACAAAAGGGCCCATTTCCAATTGGATCTCTAGTTCCCCGTGATGAGTCCTTTTGCAAACAATGGGCTGGTACAAGTGTTGATGCATATCTGAAATTTAGAGAGCAGCTCTTGTTGTCAGATTTTGCTCCTCAGCAGGCAATTAAGGAGCCTCTGAGAAGTGTTAGTGATAATAGTTGGAGAAGAGAGGAGGCATTTAAGGAGCCTCAGCAAAGTGTTAGTGGTAGTAGTTGGAGAAAGGAGGTAGTGAAGTCGGGTTATTGGTAATTAGTGCAGTGTCATTCGCCAATTCTAGGAATAGATGGTGTTTTGGGATCTTGAAAGAGCGCTTCTAGAGGTACAGTAGTTATCTTTTTTTCTTTTTCTACCTTTTGTAAATAACATGCAACATTCTTTTGTGATGCGTCCAAGTAACAGCTGTTTGCTCATAAGAGTCAAGAAATAGTCGGTTAACTGACAATTTTGCCCCTAAATCTCATGAGTATTTACAAAATAGTAGTAGTAGTAGTAGTAGTAATAATAATAATAATAATAATAATAATAATAATAATAATAATATTTAATAATTAAAAAATTAAGTTGATTCCACACTTCCATGAGCATTTACAAAGAGATTTGTTTGAGTTATTATGATAAGGCCATGGGCAACATAGTCATTTTGCTTGCTGTAACCTTTGTTCGAGCAATTGAGTTTTGTTAAGAAAACAACTAACATTGGGGATTTTTATTACAGCTATTAGAAATGCTAGGTGTTATTTGCAAAATGATGAGTGTAATTTGCACAAAAAGAATATCTTTTGACACAAAGGAAATTATTTCTCTTTGACAGGATTGGATTGGTTGTCGTTAAAGAAATCAATGGATTTCAGTTGGAGTGAGGATGCATGTTCTCTTTTTTCTTCAAAGAAACTATTTGTCTCGTCATGAGACAATTTAACTTTGCACGGCCAGGTACTCGGTACGTTAGATCACAAGATATGATATCGTTTCATTATATTCACAGATGAACAGTTTTGATAGGATTTAGTTTTCTTTATTTTTCATCTCTCTATCTGATTTTTAGTTTTTTCAAGTTGTACAATTATATGGACGAAACATATAGAAAAGAAAGGTTCATAGAGTGGAGATGGAATGCAGTGGCTCTTCTTGTTTGGATACAATTCATCTTTAAAATACCGACGTGGGTAATTTATTTTCCCCTAATATTTCTTCCTGTGCGCTCTTTAATCGAGTCGTTTGGTTTATGGAAAATTTTGTACGAGGCCCATGGAAAGTTTTGTATGAGGTGGCCCATGGGCCTTGACTAACCAATAGCCCACGGCCCCTTTTTATTCGGCATATATTTTTTTTTTGTTCTATTGTGCATTTATCATAACGCGTATATTTTTTTTATATCTTATATTCTAGTAGTAGACCTTTTTCTGAATTGTTCAAGCCCACACATTATGTTACAAATTTCACGGCACAACTGTCGTTGCTGGCGGGATGGTTAATAATTCATGAAAATCTTGATTTAAGTATTGGTGATTTACATTTTAGTGGCATGTAACTGTACCAGATAATTTGTACCAGCCACCAGGGGATTTGGTTCCGCTGTTTCAGCTCCCACTTGTTAGGAACTCTAAATGCAGTCATTCGTTAGCACTTGTCAGCAATATTATATTAAATATAACAACCTTATCCAGTGAGAACCAAGTAGGTCCCACAAATCTAGATATCATGTCCAATTAGATTACCTTCACATGGGAAGACAGCTCCGCGGCACAGCACATCCGGGCTGTCATCATACAAGCTATCCAAATCCTCTAGATATTGTCAGATAAGCTTCTCGCCATGGTGCCATTCCTCAACACAATAATTTAAGGGGTTGAGAATTAAAAAAATTATATATCTTTTTGACAAACTTTTTTGTTAGTTAAGAGTTAAGACTAAGACGATAGAATTACGAATGAGTTCTCGTATAATAATATACGGAAATATCAAATTGCCCCCCCTTGTACAACAATATTAAATATGTTGATCAGATTGTTACAACGATTACTGAATTCATTTAGTTGACCAATGAAGGTTTAATTAAGAAAATGTATAAAAAAACAATTAAATATTGTGGTATAACGATGCATTTGGAGTTGAAATTAGGTTAATTAAGTTGCAATTTAATAGTAGTTAAACAACTATAAATAACTAAAAATTTAGCCTAATAATACGTAAAAAGGAAGATCTGAATCCCACAATCCTTTTGTGCCACAAAATACAACTACTTCACTTCCACTTAAAATTTGATGATTTTGGGAGTTCATTTATACTAAATCAAGGTGCCAGAATATAAACACGCATTAAATATTAACATATATAACAGTAAACTAGATTCATTTTATTGTATCATTGATCTAGTAAAAAATTGAGCTAAAAAAAAACTAATTCTACGAGGAAGCATCATGTCTGAAAGTGAACCGAAATTTTGATTAATATCATTTAAAAAAAAAAAAATCAAATCACCACTAAAATTAGAGAATTCCAAGGCCGCCAATTCAATATACGGCCCCATTAATGGGGGTTTGCAGATTGAATTGGCAAACCCCCAAAAACTCCAATTTCAGTATATTACAGTGTAATTAATGGGCTTTTGAGGTTCCTCCAATTCAATTATATACATTAATGAAGCCACATATTGAATTGGCGACCCTGGTATTATTGAAATTCTCTATAATTTGTGGTTTTCAAGTTTTTTTTTTTTTTTTGGATTATGGTATAAATAAAAATTTCGGGAAAGTGAACAGATGAAGTTGTAGCACAAAAAACTTGTAATATTGAAACCCTCCTTATAATGCAATTATATACAATTCTTATCCAGTACACAACTCAAGTTTTTAAAAGTAGCAACCTTTTATTTTTCCTATTTATTTCAATAAGAGTCTAAGTGGTACTTTGTAAATTAATACGATCATTGATTATCAGCCGGCTTTATTATAATTGCATCATTATCATGCAAATATGCAATAATGACTAAATAACAAGTAATTGGACAAGCTACAGTACATGACAGGTACTGATAATCTACAGACAAATACACCAAAAGACATCTTGACACAGAAAGTGACAGACAGCAAGAACTAGGATTGATCAGGTCAGGTGTGTCCCATGAGTTTAACTAAATTTGTCTTTTTTTTTTTACACATATTTCTTCATGATAAAGAGGGTTTATATAATGCCACCTAAGATAATCCTAAAATAGAGAATTTGATTGGTTCACACAGATTCTTGACATTGACACTACCTTCTTTTTATCTTTTCCCTCTCCACAAGGAAAATAAACAATTAAAAATTAGGTTATATATTACAACCAATTTTGGCGGATGCTACTATTTAGATTTCAAATGAGAGCCAAAAGCTTTATGCATAAACATTTAAAACATAGAGGGAAAAAAACATTTTTAGTCTATATAACAGTTTTAAATAATGCGGTAAATACCCAATAATATTAAATTGAAAGAAATGAGCACGAGAACCCCTTGATTAGTTATCAGGGAACAGATGACAAAAAGGCTCTACACAAATCTAAACTAATTCATAAATTGAAATCAACCATCATGTGTACAGAGTAGCAAAAGAAAAAGAAAGGGATCAAGTTACAACATGAAGTCCATGAATGCCACCAACTGAAGCATATATCATTTATTTCACTAATATAAATTAACATTTTCTTAGCTCCACACTAAACCTATCAGTCATATGTATGTATATTTAAACCTGTACCTTTGTTCTATGCACATGAGTAATCCACATTTCTTTTATTTTTTTATTTGTTTTTATCCACTTCTCATTACAGTTATTTCTCAACTATTTTTACATGTCGACTTCAGTCTTCGGTATTCTCTTTATATTATGTACTGTGCTGCGGGTTCCCTTTTCCACCTTTTTTTGGGAAATAAAAATAAGGATAAAGCCTCTCTGAAATAAAACTTGAGGATAAGCTTGTGAGTTGCCATTACTGTACAGTTCCAAATGGGTTTTCTGGCAGTTCAACAGGACAGCTGTAACATCAAAAAATAAAGAAAATAAAAGAGAGTATTTTCGAGGTCAAAGAAAGTGACACTATGAAAGAATTAAATTTTAAGACTACTGTACAAAATCATTTTAAAGTATCGGTGTTTGGTAGTATTGAAGCAAATGAAGTATATTCATTGAAAAGATAAAATTTCATCTAATTTATTATGTTGGCAAGTGAAGTAATGAGTATAAATAAGTAAAAAGTGTGGTGTTTTGTGTTTTAACATTATTTACCTATGAAGATGTTTTCAGTTTGATCCTCCTTAAAAGTTCCTTAAACATTTTTCTTTAATGCATTGAAGTAACTTAAAGTACATAAGTCACTGTACTTCACTTTCAAAACACACATGATCTAATTATGTTTACATACCCACACTACCCTAAGATCTTGAATCTTGTGTTGGGTACCATCCATTTAATTTTACCCTTCAGAATTTAGTAGGATAAATTGCACAGTAGTATGTCATATATTTTTGGTTTTACCTTTCCTGCTCAATGCTAGAGTCGTTCGTGACAGGGGATAAGGCTGGAGTATTGATACTTGTTGGACATTTATTTAGCGCATCGAGGACGTGCTGTAATGGGTCTATTGAGTCAAATTCTTTCTGATCTGAAATCAAAATAAAACTATAAGGATCAAATACAAATTTGCTAACAAAGTGCTCAGTTAACAGATAATGCTCAAAACTAGTCTCAAGTTGGCATTCAAACCTGAGAGATACTTGCAGTTGCCTAATTTATAATTAGGGGAAGAAATCTGAGTCATTGGATTAAAGCCAAGCTCGTTGAGTTGCATCCTCTCCAGTTCCAGCTGAGCAATTTTTTCTTGATACAACTGCCTCTTTATTTGCATGGAAGACCCTAATTCTCCGGGCACTGACATAGTTATTCACAAATTAAATTCAGTTACCATCTTCTTAGATAACATGAATGCAATATTAACTAGTATTTGGGAAGGCATATTACTCAGACAAATGTCGGGATCAATGTTGGTATGGTGTAGGTTGTAGCCAAACTGTGGCTTCATTTTCTCCATGGAGTACCTGGAAATTGGAATAGTTTTTTATACTGGGTTTTATTTGCAAGACACTATTTAAGTACTGTATACAATATGTCAAAGCTCTAATTACATATGTAAAATATAATATTTACCTTGCCTTCTCACGGTAAGGTTTAACCAGGACTCGGGCCCCGCAGATGAAATGGGGATGACGGTTCGCTAGGATGAGATGAACTGTCTCAGGGCTGTGAAAGCTCACAAAACCAAACATTCGCCGGTCCTGACATGGTATCCTCACATCTCGTACCGGCCCATATTGACTATTGCAAGGAGGAAATTAATGAAGAAGAATAAGCATGAGGTCAGCAAGTTCTTGTACCAGGTGTTAATTAAGGAAGACTAAGGTCTGTGTATTTGTGCTGGCCATTTAAACAGTACAAACATTTAAGATCAATTAACTTAATACAAGGATAACATTCTATTAGTATGATCTGGGACCATTGGATGCCACCTATTGATTTTAAATACTGCGAAGCATTGAGATGTGGCACTTTTGTTTAACAGGAAAAAAAATTCAAGCGTATAATCAGAACAAAAGGTTTATATTGCTTATATGCTTGAATATTAACCATATACCTAAAATATGTATGAACATCCTCCTCAGTAAACATGCTGTCAGCTGGGAATGTGAGGTAAATCTGGTTTGCAGGATTTTGAGTTACATCAGTTTTTTCATTTCCAGAATTCATGTACTTGAAAGCATCTTCAGCTAGAACCACTGCATGTTGTCCATGCGGTCTGAAAACGTAAACAAATTCCTGTATTAATAATTTAATTTCACAAGATATCAATGCAATAATAATAAGGGTTACATACTTGTATTATTGTAGTATTAGTACAATTTATTTCTGATTTTTTAAAGATTTGGCATAAATATCAGTAACACGGTGTTATGTACCTCTCAACAACAGCTATCTTATTAAGCCGACAAAGCAACTTAGTGAGACTATAACCCGCCTTGCCATGCCTTTGACTTTCAGTCAAATACCCATCAGCTTGCAACCCCTTCCCATAAATCTGGCCATAAAGCGTCGGTAAAGAAGCAATTGATACTGGATGCCCAGTATTTGACCTCAGCAACTCCACAATCTCCATTTCCAACTGCTCTAATGATGCTGGTGTGTCACCTGTACCACTCCCGCAACTTGTAGAATCGCTCTCCGAAAAATCTGATGGGATTTTGTGGTGTGAGTAACTACAGTTCGCACCATTCTTGCACATATCTTTTAAGTAGTAGTGGCATGGTCGTTTTGGTACCAGCAAGGATGGTTTTGTAACCCGTCTCTGCACTACTGGGTCCTGGTACATGTTCACACCCGACATGTATCCTGGTAAGTGGTTTATGTTGTTATATGGTTCATCAAACCCAATGAATTGGTTATTCAGGTTTTGGGTGTAGTTATAGCAATCAAAATTATCGTAGATACGGGATTGCATGTGTAAGTTTGGATTTTTGGAGAAGTTGTGTAGGCCAGTTAAAGGGAGATTATGGGATTGGATTTGGGATGAATTTAGTGGTAATTTGGTGCTAAGATCTGCCTTGGCCTCGTTGATATACGAAATCAAGGCCGCATCAGACCCATAGGCAAGTTGCATCATCTCTTGTTCGTCAGGAGAGCGCAAAAAAATGCAACCAAATATTCTTGCATTATTATCAGGCTCAAAACGCTGGATCCGTGAGTAGATGATCTTGGCTAGCTCTGCAAAATCCATCACCAAATCGGTCTCTCTCTGTGTAGATGAAATAAACAGCAGATTAGGAAAATAAGGGAAAATGTAAAAATTGCCAGTAGGGAATGATTTATATCTTATTTACTTTTTAGCATGGCTTCATGTGAAAATCGCTCACCTGGCAAATGTAGTTCTCTTTCAAGTTTCAAGAATGACAATAATAAATGAAAATGTGTGGCAATTATGTAATTAGCTTTCAGTAAACACGAGTTTGATCGATTTGCAAAATAATAATCTTGAAAAATCCTGATATCCAAAATTGTGCGGAACAGGAGTTTTGTTTGAATTACCAGCATGACATTATTTTTGTGTAAGAAGAAAATAACACAAAAAGAATCCATAAGATTAACACAAAAGTGCATTTTTGTTACTAATTACCAATAACAGTTAATCAGATACCAATAAAAGAGGGCAAAAAGAGTGTTAAAGAAAACTGCATTCTTTCAACCAACATTAATAAATTATCTTCTTAATACCAAAATTAATAATTGAAAAACCAATTCAACTTCTTGAATGGAAGGGGAAAAAACAGTACTTAAAAATAGCGGCTAAATACATAACAAAATAAAACTGAAACGTATAAAATACATCAACAATACAGAATGCTTAATCATAAGTAACCCCCAAAAGAAAACAAGATTTTTTTTCCTAAACTAGCATGCGATTGCCTGATAATCAATTCATCAAATAAACAAACAATAAGAAGAAGACAAGATTTTGAAAATGGAATTAAATAAAATATAAAAAGAAAGCATCTTGATACCTCCTGCAAGGAGAAGAGACCTGATTCAACCATAGACCACGAGCTCTCTTGTACACCGTATCTAATTATGGGATTTACAACTCAGTGTTTCTTCCCTCTTCCTCACTCGCTAAATCATCCAGCGCCTTAACTAAATAAAGCAACAGCAGGTTCTCCTTCTCCAATTAAAACCCCCTTAAGTCTTCCAAAATGACGAAGATACCCCTCTGAACTGTGCTCTGTAAATTGTGAGCTGCACTAGCACCGCTTCCAATCCGAGTCCAGTTCTATTGGGAGATGTTGAGACTTGAGAAGGTTTATTTTGGTCATTTTACAGTTAGTGACCTGTTGGCAGGAAGGAGTTGGCGCTAACGGCCTCACGAGATCCATTATTTTTCGTCTAGACTCGGTTCGTGAAAGACCCTGTGATATGACTAAAGCGGGGCCCGTTCCTCATTGTTATATTTTTCTGATCCATTTCAGCTCAGGGTACAGGAGAAAGGATCGCAGTTGCATCTGATCACGGGTTGTAGTTGTAAGCGAGGGAAGTTGGATTCGTTTTTCTTCTTTTCATCCCCCGAATAACACGAGGATGTATGGAGTTTTCCACCGTTTGATTTGGATCTTACGGTGAGGATTGGATTATTTGCTAAAAAATCCTTTAGAGATGTTTAATTCATCGCAGTTACATACACCCGTATTCTTAACTAGTTACTGGACAAAACCAACTGTAATCATTTGTTTTGCAGAAACAATGTTTCAGCACACATTTAGCTACTGGACAGGACAGAATCAACTGTTAAAAAGCTAATTAGATAGTATTTTATCTACCTCCTCTTTGATAATGGTTAGATTCTGCTAAAGGAACCAATTTGATATGTCCACTGATAAGGTCAATTCAGATCATCAAATTAGAGCTTATGGTCCAGATTTGCTAGGAGGCATGAAAAGCATCTGCAAAAAAAGGAAAGGAAAAAGAATGGGATCCAGCTCCTCCGAGGTACCGTAGAGGATCTAGCTCACTTTACGGTTTGAGATTTAATCTCAGCTTTTGGGTATTCGGGCTAACACAGGGGCAGTATTATTGAGCTTTGAGATTCGTGACAAGTTAAAAAGAATGGTCCGGATCCACTAATTGTAAAAGATTCCCTTTGATTCAAAAAGAATGTTCCACAGTGAATAGTAATACACCACTTGTGGTACCTGGTGAGGGGTCAGATACATAGGTGGTGGCATCTCTTTTTGGATCGATTGGTACATGAAATTGGTTAGTGTCTCACCTGCTGCTGAGATTTGGCTATAAACAGTAATGCAGCTGAGGAGATGCTACAAGAATTTAAATCAAGCCACTCATTTATTGGAAAAAGAGAACAGGTGAAATTAATTTTCTCCTGTGGAGGTGTCTGTGAGTTAAATAAAATATGTATGACAGTATGAGCCCTAATTTTCCAGTTACACTGGTATGGAAAGTCTCATCTCATAATCTCATATGCAAGGATAAGGCAAGAATCTAATGTCAGGGGCATTAACAACATAATAACAAATCAAAACATAAAATTTTCACATAGTTAATATAAAAAAAAGTTTTATATACACACGGATTCGCAATTTAGGCGGTAAAGTGTAAACTATTAGAACTACCTAATGTTACATGTAGAATATTATTTATTATACAGGATTAGTATTTTCAGTGACAAATACGTGTAATGAATTCCTTGCCAATCTATTAATAAGTTATCATAAAACCATGCAAATTATAGGCTGGTAGCAAACCTAATTTTAGGGACTATGCTCTGATATAATGTAACATAATATTTTTGTTTAGATCCGGACCGTCCAATCAGAATCCGGGCTAACCTGGTCAGAGGCAAAATACACGGGGTCCCTTCAATATTCGTGCGGATTCTGATTGTCCGGATCTAAACAGTAATTTTTTTTGAGTTGATATGAATTCAATTTTATGGGCTTTCACTCCATAAAATTGCTTCTCTTTTACAGCCGATCTATGCTAGTAGCAAATATTACATTTGAGGCCGGGTCTTTCTGGGCCAAATTCCGGTCTGTAACAACCCATTAAATATTCTCGGCTAGAGGAGACTGCATCAGAGACTCAGAGTACATCATTTGTACATAACACCAGGGCTTTCAGGTTTCCGCCTGATCAAAATGAGATCAATTTTAGTATGAAATAGCATGTGGTTATCATCTCTACATGCCTCGTAAAATTAAATCTCATTATCAAAATCCATAATTTATACTTCCATTAATTAAACAAAATTTTGACCTGATTTTTTTTTTTTTGAAAATCTGGCAAAAGCTGCCATGTGCTTTATTAACAAAATGTTGACCTGATATCAATATAGTATTAGCCTGATATCAATATAGTATAAGCTCGAAGTAAGAAATTTAAAAACAGGCTCCACCAGCCCACCCATTTTTTCCAAAGTTTGTTCCCTCTTGTCTGAACCAGGATTTCTGATAGTGAAATCTCTGACAATAGATAATAGCCAAATAAATAGATAAAGGTGGTTCAACCTTATACCGAGTCTAAAAGGATTTTAAATGAACGAACCGGATCGATTCAATTTAAAATTTAGAAACTTTAAATATAAATTCGGTTTGTTCGTTTTAATCATACAGTCCGATTGTTTTGATAAAAATTCATAGTCCGATTTAAAATAATAAGAGCCTATTTTTTATACCAATCTCTCTTGATAATCAAATTTTATTGTGTGGAAGTGAATGCATGAAAATCAGTCCATATTTTATTTTTTTGTGCAAATTGAAGATATATCTTGTCAAGAGTGACCTAGGGGTGTTCAAATGGTTCGGTTTATTTGGTTTTATACCGAACCGGAAAATTTCGGTTTAAATGGTTCGGTTCGGTTGATTTTATGAAATAGTTTGGTTTAAATGATTCGGTTCGGTTTTGAATTCTCAAAACCGAATAAACCGAACCGACCGATTTTATTAATAGTTTGAGATTTCGTGTATTATTTTGGTTCATTTTCGGTTTTGAATCTACGTGTTTTGATTTTTTGAGATTGAATTCCTCTATTCGGTTCAACCGAACAAACCATTTATTAATAGTTTGAGACCATTTATTTATTCCTCTATTCGGTTCAACTGAACAAACCAAAATTTAAATCAGTTTAATCGGTTCGGTTTTAATTCGGTTTGCTATTTTAGTTCGGTTGGTTTTCAAAAACCGAAAAAAAGTTTAATTTGGTTATTGTAGTTCGGTTTGGACCAAACCGAACTGACCGGTTGAACACTCCCAGAGTAACCAACAATGTTGGGCAGTTTTTTGTTGTTTTCTATTTACCAAAAATGGTGGAAGTTGGTACTTGTCTTTTTCCTTTGCTTTCGTCTCTGAATCAGAATTACTGAAGCAAACAACTTGGTCAAAGACGTACCAATACCATAAAAGGAGTCTAGTTCAGAACTAGTCCTTGTAATAAATAGGAGAGCAAGTTTACTTAAAATGCAAGATTCCAAAATAAATTATATCATGTAAATCCCGTGCAACTTTTTTATAGTTTCTTGTTTGCTACCCAGAATCATGGAAGTCCCCAAATCGCAATTCAACCCCCCGAATCTGTATCCTCTGTGTAGTACTGTACAACGGGCCCACAACTTTACAGTTCAGATTAACTATTAACCAGGTCAAACTCAATCCGATACTTATTTAGATTGTATGGTTCTCTTTAAGATTCGTATCAGATTAAAATAACAGTTTGGATCCACTAACTATACATAATAGTGCCTTTGTAGTTAGGGCGGATTCAGAATTTCGATCAGGGGTAGGCACAAACTACTGACAATAGTGTAATTTTTTTCCTGGCGAATAAGAGAAGAGTAGCAGACAGGAATTTAAAAAAGTCATGGTATGACCAGATACGTCACGGCACAACACGTTTGCCAGTCACATGTCATGACTCCCATGTTCCGTGCTGTGATCATTCGCGTGACGTGACCATCTTTCAAAAATTTGGCATGACGCGTCATGCGAAAGATTTAATCGGAGCACCGACGTGAGTCACGTGTAATTGGGACCATTCAATTTTGATCGAATGGTGAATCTTGAATAAATTAATATAAATTATGAAAAAAATAATAATTAAATATGACCAAGCGTGACAAACCGATCAATTGTGATCAAAGCGTGACTAACGTACCGTGACCATCTTTCCAAATTTGATCATAGCACACCATGACATGTAAAATTCTGACTTGGTCACAACATGACACGTGATTCAGGGGTAAGTACAAGTCTATTCAGGTAGGCACAAATTTAATTTACCACTAGATCTAATATAAATTTCAAATTCAGAGATAGACATGTGTCTACCTGAGTCTCTCTAGATCCGTCACTGTCTGTACTACTCAGATTAATAAACCCACCCACCCACCCTAATTCATATCACCTAAGGTATTTCTTTAGTTTGAATCCGGTCAATTCGATATATACCAGTATGAATCTAATCACATTCGGCTGCTACTGTTTCTGTGGGAAAAAAAATTCACTCAGGGCCTGTTCGGTTGCAGCCCGAGAACAGGAATGGGCACAGGAACGAGTGAACAGTAACACGCGGGATGGCAGCCGAACAGGCTCTCATAGTGAATTTTTTTTTCCCAAGGGAACAGTGTTTCGGCCATTCAAATTGGATCCAAACCCAAACCCAAATCCATTTCCGTTCTCACTTGACAACCGATCACACCCTAAAAGAGAATGTAAATTACATACTTGGGCCAGATGACTGAAGTGGTTTAAATTTTAATAGGCCGATCTGAATTGATGCTCAAACACCGATAAGTAATATTATTTTAATAAACTTATATAATTTGAGTTGTTTCAAAACTATAGATATCACGCTCGTTCGAAGAAATTAAATCATAATTAATCATATACAGTAATTGAACTTATTATTCTTAATCTATATATTTATAATATAAAATAATTTCATTCACTCATGTCATGCTTGTATATTATTATTTTAGACATTATAACTAAAATATATAATATGATCCAAATTTGATTTGAAATACACTATAACAGTATAGTTATCCCTCAAACACATTCTATCTATCAGTTTCTATCTTCATCAAAGGATAACCTAAAACATGATATTTTTTTTATAATTTTCAAAAGAATTGAGAGGATATGGATGGAGTTGACTAGTAGAAGTAGCTACCGATACAAAGAAAAAGAACAATCGTTCATGCAAAAAACAGATTATAACTGCTATTGAAAAACACATCCAAATATTCATATATCAATCATTCTATAGCAACTAAGACTATATTACTTAACAACTAGCATCTAGTATACCAACTAAAAAGTATCCTATCAGCACTTTACTAAACTATTTTTCATGCATCAACTCTGTGTTCTCAGGTATAACTATACTGCTTTCTCTCGGCTTCTATACTATGCCCTTTACAGCACTATCAAAAATTTACAGTCTTCTGATAACTCCTATCATCTATCGTTAGCTCATTTCTTCTATGTAATTTCAAAATATTGCTTTCAAAGATATCTCTATGCGAATGGGCTATCAGGTAGGTCAATTTCTCCACTGCAATTAAAAAACAATAGATGTTTTTAAGTTCCAACAAAAAATTGAAAGATTACTAAAAATCAGAGCTAATTGTTTTTCCAGCATGAAAGGAAGTATAGCTTTCAAAATTATGAAAACATTTACTGGTACCAAGCATGAATGTCTGGTACCAGAAGAACTACGATCCAATGTACGGCACCTTGGTCTTACCTATCTTGGTCGCTGCTGCTAGTGCTGGTTGAAACAGCCTTTTCAGTTTCCCTCACTGCATTGATCTTAAGCCTACTAAATTGATCTGTAAAAAAAAATATGACCTTATCATAGAATTCCCTTAACTATTTCCTCTTCTCAAGTTCAATATCAAAGACTAACAGTATAATGAAATATTATTCAACCTTGCGCAAACTGGAGGTACTCCTGATTAAAGTCATGGGCAGGCCCACCCGTCAGCTTGTTACACATTTGTTGACGCTCAACGAGGCGTCTTTCTCTCCTCTCCAGTTCCATATCAATCTCTCTCTCATTCATCGTCTGATCTTGAAGGTATTTTCCATCACAGCTATACCCACCCAATGCTAAAATGAGAATTAAATAGTTAGATTTTGAAGATTCATAAGAAAATGTAAATTTTTAATCTCTAAAGAACTTACATGCATTAGGTTCCAATCCCAAATCAAAGAAATTGCAAGCATTATAGTTGGAAAGATCCACTTCAGCAATCCACCTGAAAATTATTCTTGCCGAATTTAGTAAATGTTGGAACAAATTAACTTATAACAAAAATAGAATTGAAGCTTTGAAAATCATACCTCTCATTGACTGTTGACTTCTCCTTGTATGGTTTCACTAGAATTCTGGAACTGCCTATATAGTGTGGATGACTAATTGACAGAATGAGCTGTACAGTTTCAGGGTACACAAAACTCACAAAACCAAACATGCGCCTAGCTTGCCTCGGTATTCGCACCTCCCGTACCGGCCCATACTTGCTACAAATCATAACAACAAAAAGAGATTTCAAATGCAAAATTACTTCAACAAAATAATCTTGTCCCAAGCAATTGATGCCTCTCATCAGAAACATACCAAACAGTTATGGTATAGTAACAGAAGCCAACATGATAATATATTACATGCCAATACATATCAGTGTCTGAAAGGAGAGAAATACAAACCTGAAGTATATCTCGACTTCTTCCTCGGTAAACTTGCTGTTAGCTGGGAAGGTAAGATATATCTGATGAGAGCTACCAGAGGTGTCCTGCTGATTTAATCTAGTATACTCAATGTACTTGTGCACATCTTCAGCTAAGACCAACGAATGCTGACCGTGTGGCCTAAAGTTAAAAGAGAAATGAGAAGAAGAAAAAATTAAGAAAGAAACTATCAGTGATGGACCTGTAAAGCATACTAGATTTAAATTAACGAATGCTGACCATGTGACCTGAGGTAAAATATAATATTCTGTCAGTATACACGTAGGCTTACTCATTTATCTTTCAAATTATTTATCTGTAAAGCGCCATGTTGGGGATTTAATGTTAGCAGATAATAGACCTGCTTCCAGGTTCATGATTTTCGCTCAACAGAGGGCTAAATAACAAATATTATCTTTCAAAAGAAACATCCATCTGTACATTTTGGGGATATTTCATGCTAACCTTAAGTATATACTATATAACAATGACAACAAATAATACAAAAATTACTACACAAGAACAAAATAAGATTCTAGGTACCTTTCAATCAAAGCAATGGTTCTCAACTGAGCAAGTAATCTAGTCAAACTGTAACCCAGTTTGCTATGCCTCTGGCTCTCAGTAAGGTATCCCTCGGCTTGTAAAACCTTACCGTACCGCTCTTGATAAACCATAGGCAACAATGCAATTGAAAGTGGTATCCGTCCCCTGCTTAAAAGTATCTCCCGAATCTCCATCTCCAACCTCACCCAATCACCAACTGGAGCAAAATTCGAGTCATGCACAAACCGACACCTAGCACCATTCTTGCAGTAGCCCTTGCTCAGGTAGTATTGGCACACTTGTGCCAAGTCAGTGCCGAAATTGGGGTTTAATTGGGTCAAATTGGGTCGTGCAATCATGTTATGTGGAATACTCAATTGAGAATTTCCGTAGAACGGTGCCAGTCCAATTGGAGGAGGGACTTGGGGGTTGAAAGCAACTGGAAAGGGTGCGCATTGAGGTGCGAATTGGGGAGGGATAACACATTTGGGAGCAGAGGTGAGATAGGATTTAGCTTCAAGGATTAAGGAGATAATTTTCTTATCAGAACCAAGTGCGTACCCAAGGATTTCTTCATATGTGTGATTTAAAAGGAGGTAACCCATGATTTTGGTTGCATTTTCGGGTTCGAATTTTTCAATTCTGTTTAGAACTATTCTGGTGCATTCAGTGACTTCCATTGTTGATTCAGTTATCTGAAAACCAAAAAGACAGAAAAAATACATGTTAACTTAGAATTTACTGGCAACTGGATCACGCAAACAGCAATAAAGTAATAACGACAAGAAAAAAAATGTTATTCTTGCACGAAACGTGAAAGTAAAAAACTTCTAAAAGAACCTCGAATTAACAATATTCCAACAAAGAAGTACAACATCTTACAAAACTGGACGAAGACGAACATTTACAAAAATCTAAAAAAAAAATAAACAAGTTTTGAGGAAATATAAGAGTGAGATTACAGACTTGGCACATATTTTCAAAACAAAACTAGCCAAAATTTCGCACGAACAGAACGAAAAAAGTTCACATTTCATGCTTCGCTTTTTGAAAGAAGAAAAAATAAACTTTCCAAGTAAAAAGAAAAAAGAAGCAAAAGAAAAAAACTTGAAAATTCAAATATAGGGGGATAGAAGAAAAAAAACAAGAAAAGGAACGAATGTTTACGCTTAATCTCTTTTATAGGAGAGACCACGACGAAAACCACTTCAAATTTGTGTTGGTTCTTTTCCTTTTGTTTTGCAAATGACGAGAAACCTAAGAGATAATTCGTTCTTTTCTATTTCTCTTTCGAACAAGCATTAAAGTACCCAAAAAAAAAATATGAGAAAGGCGACGCATCTTCTCGAGCAAGTAACGCGACAAAAATCACCGAAACTACACTTCAAATTTGTTTATATTTTGATAGAACAAGACAGAAAACCAACCAAAGTTTCTAAGTTACACGAAATAGAAATGCAGAGTGTTGTGCATAGTACCTTTTTTTTTCTCTCAAAAACTGTACCCAAGCGCAGTGTAGAGAGAATGGTTCGATTTTAGTTATGGCGGGTTCAGGGTTAGGGAATAGGGAGAGGTTATTGATTTCGCATTTTCGCTCTTTTTGGAATAGTTTTGTAATTAATGGGATGCGTAGATGTCGCCAGAAAAGCAAATATGTGAGAAATTGTAAAACGGAGGACAGGTTGTAATTTCCAAAAGGAATTTCTCTTTTATGAAATGCAGGGAACAAAATAGGCAACACTACTCCTGGGTCCTGGTTGGGAATAAATGCAAACAGATGGATTTATCTACAAAAGCACAGGCAAGACAAAAAAAGCGCGCTTCCGGTTCTGCAGTTGCAGGGGACCAAAGTGCAACTGTAACGAGTAATTTTGCATGATATCCTTACCTTTCTGAGATTTTACACGTATAGGTTTTTGTATTATTTGTACTGGAAAGACTAAGGGTATGTTTGGATGCACAAGAATAGCATTGCTATTCCGAACAAGGTGCATCCAAACGAAAAATGAAGCTATCCGGAATAGCTACTGTTCTTAGAATAGCATTGCTATTCGCTATTCTTACAAAAACGTGGAATAGCATTTGTTGCTAATCTAATATTTAAACTAATATTATATTACATTTAATATTTAAATTAATATTATATTGTATTATATTTAATCTAATATTTTATTTAATACTAATATAATATTTAAAATAATAATATATTATATTTTAATATTTAAATTAATATTATATTATATTATCTAATATTTAATCTAATATTTTATTTAATACTAAAATCTAATATTTAAAATAATATTATACTACATTTAATCTAATATTTTATTTAATACTAATTTAATATTTAAACTAATATTATATTACATTTAATCTAATATTTTATTTAATACTAATTTAATTTTTCAATTAATATTATATTACATTTAATATTTAAACTAATATTATATTATATTTAATCTAATTTTTTATTAATACTAATCTAATATTTAAAATAATATTATATTGCATTTAATATTTAAACTGATATTATATTATATTTAATCTAATATTTTATTAATACTAATATAATATTTAAAACAATATTATATTACATTTAATATTTAAACTAATATTATATTATATTTAATATTAATCTAATATTTAAAATAATATTATATTACATTTAATATTTGAATTAATATTATATTGTATTATATTTAATCTTACACATAAATTATTATACAGTAGCTATTCTCTCCAAACTCTATTCTAAATATGCAATCCAAACAACTTTTTCACTGTTCTTAAACAGTAGCTATTCTTATTTACTATTCTAAAAAGTAGCTATTCTAGCTATTCTAGAGTTCATCCAAATGTACCCTAATATGATTTGTCCAGTATGTGACAAAATTTTATAGAGTATTTTTTGATAATTATTTTTATAGCAGATGTTCGTGTAAATTAAAGTTTGAAGTTGTGAGTGTGAGAAAAAAAATTCCAATTGTAGCTGGATTTGTTTATTTTGAAGCACAAGTTTGCAAGGTTTTAATTTGAAGTCTCATTCGTAAGAAAGAAAAACGTAATGCGACTAATTTTCAATCAAAAAGATAAAATTATGACATGGCGTGATCAAATTAATTTGTACAGTGCGTTGTGTCGTGTTATTTTAGATTGAAGGAAGAAAAACCACATAAATAAACATGTCATGCACACAGTCACGTCACGTAACCAACATACATAACATTATGTATCGTGTTGTATTTGTTATGTGTTCCAACAAAACTGATAATGTAACTAAGTTTTCAATCTCGCGTGATACATCGAAGTAATTATTTTAATCTTTTTTTTAATCAAACACATTTCTAATATCTTATTATGTAAGATCAATTTACAAACATGACTTAACGATTAGTGGCGATACTTCCACTTCATAAATGGGGGGTTAGAAATACGAAGGAATTACAATAATCGTTAATGTAGTGGACACATACATGGAAGAATTACATAAAAATGCTAGAATATTCTACCTGATAAATTGAACTTGGGACATTTACGCTCCAAATAAATCGCATAATTACAAATTATAAATAAAGAATGGGAACGGGGCGTCCGATAAGATCAGACTAAATTCGTTCTGATGTTATTCGAAACCATTTGATTTACATCAAAATTTGTATGAACAATTTTAAAATTTGTATACATCAATTGTGTGTGGATCTTAACACAGATTAAACAATTTTAATCGGATCATGAATCGAAATTAATTTAATACCTGTCAAAACACCCCATCGACTCCATAAAGAATACCTCCACTAAATAAATGGGCGGTCAAAACTACGATTAAACATTCAATGAGTTTAAAATCAGATATTAAATATTTTAGTGAATGACAATTGGATTTTACGTGATCATTGGCAATGTATGGTGATTAATATACACTGAAATATAATTGGCAGCTTTATACAAACATCTGCAATTATCCTTTTTGTGAACGCAACTTCTTGATATTAACATGGATGACAGCACAGCGTCACAAAATTCCTGCTATAATACACGGATTATTTTATTTTAAAAAAAAAACTGCACTACTAGTGAACAAAAAAATTATATTACTGCATCAATGAGCGGTTAAAGCTACAATGAAATTTCTACAATGAGTTTTGCATATAAATGCTGAAGTATTTTATGAAATGACAATTCAACGTTATAAAATTAATATCAAATTATGGAGTATAGCATTCATTAATAAGTAACAAAGTTTACGGCAGTGTTTGCATATTTCATTTTTTGGATTCAGATTGACACCACAAACGAGTATGGATTATGGAAGGTATATAACATGGGCCAGTAAAACTATAGCCTAAAACGAGTATGGATTATCCAAGCATCGCCAAGAAAATCTCTTTATTAAGTATGAGATGAGGGTTTTGAACTTATCACCTCTGAATGGCAAAAAATAAAAATAATAAAAAAATTATCATCAGGGACGGATCCAGGATTTTCGTTAGAAAAGGCAAAAAAATATCGAATCGGATTTAAACCCATTATTAATTGAGTATTTGATAAAAAAAATAATGCTTTAACTTATACTTATAATATTCTGACTTGTAATTTATGATATTATGATTTATAATTATAATTATCAATCATATTTTAAGAAATTTATTTTAATTTTAACTATAAATTTAATCCGAATTACCAATTAAATATTCAGAGGAGGCCAAAAAAAATTTTAGGAGAGGCAAAACCAGTCGGAACCGATAAATCTCTACTAAAACTCAAAATTCAGAGGAGGTGGCTGCCCCTGGACTGCACTGGGTCCGTCCCTGATTATCACCTCTCAGGGAATAAAAAATACTTTATAAAAATTGTATTTCTTTTTTAAAATTTAAAACAAAATAACGACGTGTTCGAAATTCTCAAGAAAATGTCCACGTCGATCTTATGATAGCCACGTGTTCAAAAACCTTTTTGGTGTCACAATATCTCACCGCCTCTCTTTTGCACATATATGTATTTTAAATTATGAAATTCTAATGTTAAAATACAAATCGTTAATTTTTTTTTTCATTTTCATAACGAACTTGTCAATGTAAAATTTACAATTTTTTTTAGTTTTCTTATATACTGTAACAAAATAAAAGATGGATAAATTAAGTTAACTATGATGGATAAATTTCATAACAGCATTCATCTTTCGACATCTTAATTTAATATAAATGAGAAAAAATAACTTATATACTTTTACGTGATCCAGCCCTTTTAAGAAAAAGCCAAAAGTTTGGATTTGAAATTTGAATTTCCAATTTCTTTGTGTCATTTTGTCACCAAAAGCCTAGCGCAATAACCCTCATCATTAGAAAATCCCGAATTTTATTATTTAAGTAGAGTCAAGCCACCCAATATATTTAATATTAACAAAGAATCTTTCATTCAAGTTTTAAACCTATAACCTCATATACAGAGAATACTGCATTTGCCGCTATATTTTATAACATGAACATTTCGTTTTCATATTTTAGAAGAGAATTTCATGTATACCCCTCAAAAACTTCTAAATTGTGTATCCCTTCTAAACTTGAAAAACTCGCAATTTTATTCTTTTATTGTCAATTATATTAAAACTCATTTTAAATTTATAAAACACCTATTTTATCCTTTATGAAAAGCATAAAAAAATTTACCATGTTTAAAGAAAATGTTGGTTTTATATCTGATTGTTTTTCAAAGGCATCTATGATCACTTATAATAAAGAGTAATATGAGTATTTTATTAATTTAAATGAGTTTAATATAAAAGACAATAAAATGAGTGAATTTGTGACTTTTTGAAGTTCACAGGGGTACGTAATTTCGAAGATTAGAGGGAAAAATATATAATTTTGAAGTTTTTAAGGGATATACGTGAAATTCCTCCTGTTTTAAAATACTAATTTTCGCATCTTGCTATTACCATGAATAAATAAAAACTAATATGTTATTTTTAAAATAAAAACACAAAATTCTAAATTTGCATATTAAAATATTACCTACTCAAAATTGAGTAGTAAAAAATTATATGATCAACGATTGTATTTACAACATATTGTATTTTCGCCAAAACCATTAATGTGTGGAGGTAGAAATTTTGTAGTTTGAAATATTTACAAATTAGAAGTAAAAGTTGTCAACCTTAAAGGTACCCTATTTCGAAAGTATCAAATAATGTTTTTCGAAACTTTCCAAAGCAACACTGATTTTGAAAGTTTGATTTTGGAAAATTTTAAATTAGAAAATTATATTTTTGTTGAGCATAATATTTAAAATTACTTATTGTAGAATCAAAATTAAAAAATGAAAATAAAATGTTGAATTTATGAGATCAAAATTTGTTTGTCTTTAGTTATAAAACAATATTATAAATAAAAGGTATAACTTTAGTAAAAAAAAAAAATGTAAATTTTGAATTGTGAAGAATCAAATTTGAATAATCTGTATAAAGTTATTACTTAAATTACAGAATTATCACCGTTTAGAATTTGAAGACTTCAACAGTTCAATCTTGCATACAAATATCTAATGAAACTATTTGCGGACGCTTGTATTCAGTTATTCTTCGAATTAAGATTTAAAGTTGAACTAAAAAAATGCAAAAGACGAAAGTTTGTTATTTAAAAAAGACGAAGATATCAAATTCGGGCTATTATTTGAGAAGGCAGCTCCAAGATTTACATTATTTTATACCGTATTGAAAATATTGGTAAGGATCTACAAGCTTCAATTTTGGTTTTATGAATATATTTTCATGTTTTGCATTTTTTTTTTAATTTAAACAGAAGAGGATTTAAATGTCTTCATTTTTGGTGTTTTTATATTGTCTTAACTTTTAAAACTTTAATGATTTAAATTTAAAACTTAAATACTGAAATAAAACCGTTAAATATAATCTATATTATTTTCTTCGGGTGCGTTTGGATGGGTGAAGAATAGCTACTATTTCAGATTAGCACTATTTCGAGCTACTAATATACGTCTGAGTGTGTTTGGATTAGCGAATAGCCACTATTCTTTGTTTGTCTTTTGTGGAATAGCTCACTATTTTATTAATCCAACAAAATATTGAGATTATAATATGTCGATTTTGTTTTGATTGATCAAATTTACAGCGATCCGAACGATTTCATTCCTTGATGCTCACTCAGTAGGAAAAATCCAAATTCAAACAGGTGATTGTTTTACAAAATCTACAAGCAAGTGAAGCTGGGAACTACTGTGAAGTGGATTATCTATAGGAATTAATTGCACGGCACTCATAAGCAACCTTACGTAGTTACATGATACATCTGCAATGGCATTCTGTTCTGGTGGAGCATTGGCAGGTCAAATTGCAACGGACAATTAAACCAGATCACCACCACACCAGCTTGAGGAAAGCCTTTTGTTTTTCTTGACTTCTGACTGCACAAAAAATTCATAGTTCGTGATTTGATTCGAAAAAGTTCGTAAAAAAATTAATTCGAAATAGTTCAAAATTAATTCAAACCAAACTCAAATTGGACCTGGTTCGTTCGAAATAGGCTCGCAAACTATTCTAGTTCGAATTTCAAAGTAGCGTGAACCGTTGATTTCCACTGATGACTTATGTTCGCTGGTTACTTAAAAGTTAAAACATAAGGTCGCCCAGCCACAAGTCATAACTCGTAAATCGTAACTCTCACTCTCAGTTCTAAAACTCTAGACGACTTTCATCTTTCACTCTTGGGACTATGATCACTCTTTCTTGTCGTAAAAAAAATTATAAAAAATTCGAAATTGAGTTTGTAAAAAAATTGATTTGAAATTAATTCAAACTAAATTGAAACCAAGAACTAGCATTTGGTTTAGTGGCCAATGCACATGATCTTTATGTGAGAGATCATGAGTTCGAAATTTAAATGGAAGAAATCTTTTGTTATAATAACAAAGATATTAAATAGTCGGATGTTTTGAACTCCTAACTTTACTCAAAAATAATTTTTAAAAAATTGAAACCGGAGAATTCAGTTCCATTCATTTACAGTCGTACTTCTGACTTGTGAGTGTGAAGCGTGAGCCCAGATTTTTTCACCAAAAGATAAAAAGTTCAGGATCCGAGTCACGTGACTTCCACATAAAGGTTACCGGAAAAAAGATTTGGATTTGAAAAAAAAAAAAAAATAGAATCAGTATTTGGAAATGGAAAGTGAACTGTACAAAGTCAACGGTCTCTGGTACAAACAAAACTGCAAAAGTGTACAAATTTTAGAAACAAGAAACTGGATTTGAAAGTTTGCCTCTGACATAATGACGTGGTGTGTCTCGCTTTATATCACGTTATCAAAAGGAGATAGGAGTAGGTGTATCAAGATTTGTGAGTACGGAAATTAAAACAGATCTATACGGCCTTTAATATATTGAGCACAGATCTTGATGCAATCAAATGATTATTTCACCCATCGAAGTAAAGTAGGTCCGGTGGACATCAGACCTACTCTGAATTCTACTAAAAGTATAAAAGTATAGTAGTTTAATGTGATATGATTAAAATAATGAATAATATATAAGTCATATCACGAGAATGATGAACACAAACACGGAGCCAGACAAGCAATGTAGATCAAACGTCAATGAAGTTGAATTATATAAAATTATGAGAATTCATACATAACATTTTATACTAAACTACATAGAAAATCATATATAATTATAAAATAATTAAAAATAAATGAGAGCCAATTGACTCCACATGCAATATGCAGTGTTTTAAAATTCAGTCTATTCAGTTGAATATTTGCATTCAGTTAGAATCCGCATAGAAAATAAGTATTTGGTCCAATAAACGGTTTCGAATATTCAGTCGTATATTCGGCTGAATATTCGGTATTCGGATAAGCATATTCAGTATTCGGTTCCGCATATTCAGCCTCTGATGTAAAATCAATCATTTATTAGATACTCTCTTTTTTTACATACAAATTAATTTGAATTATCATTTTAAAATCTACATATAAAAATCAGAAAAAAAATCCGAATATGCGGTATACGGTAACCTTCTGCATACTGCATAAGAACCGAATGTTAAAACACTGACAATATGTGCATCCATCTTTGACTAAATGTGACATAATTGGTCACATATAACTGTATTTTTTGAATTTTAAATTAGTCCATTAAAAAAAAACTGAAGTACTATAAAGTTCGGAAAAACATGCAAAAGAAATTAAAACAAAAAAAACGTTAAAAAATTTGGTCACAACACAATTGTTATGACGTAAAAAGGTCAATTTGTGGGACATTATTTTCAATCGAAAGAAGACAAGTCACACCAATAAATATGTCGCGCGACAAATCCAATAATAACATAACTAATTTTCTTAGCATGATGAACTGATAATATATGGTTTTTAAACAGTGCAAGTGCCCATTTTTTTTCTCAATTTTCTTTTCATAAAAACCCCGTTCTAATATCAATCAATCTTTGAATTTCGTTTCCTTCATTTTTTTTTCTCCAAACAATTGGTCGAATGCTCTCTCGTCGGTGTACAAACAGATCCTATAGTCTACGGATCGAATAGTAGTTAAATTATATTCATATCTGTTTTTATTTTTTGAATAGGTCAAATATTAAATAAATACAATAGTATTTAACAAATTGTTTTTACCATTAGAAAGTATAAATAACATAAAACACAGATATAAATCGGATCATTATGACAAACATATTTATTTTTTAATGTTAAATTTGTAATATTATTACAAAATATATATTTACTTAGTATAAATTAATTATCAACATAGTTATTTTGTTGTATCCGCAAACTATCCGTATTCAAAATGAAGAGGTTCCATGAAATATTTCAGCACAAAAATTGGTCCTTCCAGAAGTAAAATCGTAATATGGGCTGAGAATTGGGGCATAGCATAAAATATGGCCTGTTTTTTCTGAAACTAATTGCGTGATTTCGCTTTAAGCCCAATGAAGTCCACAAATGTTTTTTTTAATTAGATCTTGGGCTTTTTTTCTTGATAAAAGAATGAATTTCACCGTCTTATTGAAATTAGATGCTTATAAAAAAAATTAGATGACGGTTCCTGTACAGTAACAATTAACAAATTCTAAGTTTGACCAGTTTTAAAATTTATAATTCAGATATAAAAAAATATATTTTTCTTTATTATATCCAAAAAAAGTTATTTTTGGAAATCAAATAAAGTAATCATAATTTTCACGAATAGTGTGGTATACTTTCTACTATTCTTTATGAATAAATTATTTTAAACGAACAACTCTCTCATAGTAGAAAATTTATTGTTCAATTTGCTTGGCTGAAACTGAAACAGAAAGCTTACTTGGTATCACTAATTGATACCAGTATCTTGTAAACAATATTTTAAGTTTCTAATTGTAAAGGCAGCAAGTCTACTATTAGGGAGAAAAAAATGAAAATGTTCCGCGGAAATTAGAGACAGGTCGAGGTCGTATATTAAAAATAAACGAACAATACTCAATAAAAAAAAATTGATATAAGTAAATAGACAAAAGCATAAACAGACAAATGAACAAATGTATAATAAAAAGTGGTCAATGAAATTGAAGACAAATAGGCAGTAATCTGAAGTCAAAAGCAACGATGATGAAGGATGATGGGGGAATGACAATACCAGATTACTTCAAAGCACAGATCTTCTCCATTCTCTTAGTTACCGGAGGCCTCCAGGACAATATTTTAGTTCCTTAACTTGGTCCAAATATTTCCCATAATCGACACCGGCATTTTTTTTTCCAGAAACATCTTCTGGAAGGAGAAAGAGTTCAGAATTTTATCAAATAGCATCCTCAAATATAACTCCAGTATCTCTTGGAATGGCGAAGATATAACAGCTCTTACAAGTTGCAAAAAAAAAAAAGTTCTGGTGTACTTTTTCATGATAGTATCCTTTGTTTAATTTGAAAGTCGAAGATTTGCCTTATTCAACAAAATGATGTGTTTGAAAAAGGGCAGTGATTTGATAACAACCTTGCAGCATTATTGTCAAAAGACTGAGAGAGAGACAAAACGGTAAAAGTCTAAATTGATATCAGCTTATCTTCATTTTTCATTTTTCTTCTTGGGTAACTTTCCCGCTTAAATCGTCATGGTAATATACTTTTATTTGATGAGAACGGCAACAATAAATAAAATAATTATTAAAATAAAAATAAGAGTAAAATCAGGCTATGCTATGCTTCATCGAGAGGTCTCAGTGAGTATAACTCTATAATTTATCGGATTGATTTCAAATGATGAACTTAACTGTTAAAACATATTTATTTTACAAATGATGCGTATACATGCAAAATTTTGAAATTTATTTTGTACAAAGTCAACCATAAAAAAAATAAAGTTTCATAAGCTATTTTAATACATTTATTTTTTTAGTGATCGAAACTATGTATTATATAAAATAAAAAAAATAAAATTTGCATATATGATATCAGTCATGAAATATATCAGTTTGGACAATTTGGACTTGTTCTTTGAAGTAAATCAATATATTTGGATATGCTAGCTTTGCTCAAAATATAGAATGTTGCATATATATTTTATGATTGAGATATATTATGTAAGTTGGGTTATCATGTTTTGAGAAACAAAGTGCATGGTTCAACATATTCTTTATATCAATATTGTATTTGGAGATCAATTTTTATAAATTTTTGAAAATTATTCGCTGCTTTTTTTAGATTTTTTAATATCATTTTTTTTTAAATTATTTACTATTTATGTCATATTAAAATAATGATTTAAAAAAAATATATAAAAAAGATAGTGAAAAAATTTAAAAAACTGTAAAATTTGGTCTCCAAAAATATTTTAATCTGAAGAATGTGTTGAACTTTTCAAATTAAATATCTGAAATTTAAAAAGAAATATATGAGCGGAATGTAAAACATGCACTTTACTTCCCGCATGATAGCTCAACTCATACTTATATATCAAATTTGATGTAGTTTATAAATTATTCGGTCATTGGTCGGATGTTAATGAAATTGTCAAATTGAACTGTTAACCTTCTATGGTCATTTTTCAAAATCCATCCAAAATTCCAAATTAATACATAGCTTATCTAAATTATATGGCACATATTTATCATTTTACTTATTTTTTTATTCTGATAGATGTAGTCTGTATAACCAGTTGTCGAAGTTGCTAAATAAATTTGTTATCAATATAATATATTTTGCTAATAACAAAGTTTGCATCAAACTGTACCATACTATGAGTTGTTAATAGGGCTGGATCGAACTAAATTGAACTTAATCCAGTTTGAGTTTGATTTGAATTAATTTTGAACTAAGTTTGGTTTGAATTAATTCCGAGTCGAATTTTTTACAAACTCAATTTCAATTTTTTTATGAACTTTTTTACAACATGAAAGAGTGATTGTAGTCGCTGAGAGTGAGAGGTTAAAGTCGTCTAGAGTTTCAAAACGAAAAAACGAGAATTACTACTTACGATTTGTGACTTATGGCTAAGAAGCCTTATGTTTTAACTTTTAAGTACTTATTTCAAACTAGAATAGTTTGAGATTCGAATGTATCAAATGTCAAATGTTTATGTATACATTAATAAGAGAGTTCAAATGTCTCATGTTATTCTTGTTTTATTGTGTTTCAGATTTTATATTTTCGTTTTTCAGACACCGCGTTAACTCGACTAGAAAATAATTTATAAGTAAACATAAAAAAAATTATGGACTGAATTGCCAATTCGGTCCGGAGTTAAAAAACTAAAAAAACATAAACAACACAGTTTTTCTGTAAAAACTGAAAAAAAATATATCAAGTTCTGTGGTAAAAAGAAAGTTTCAATCGCGTTGGCAACTCGATTTTTATTATTTTTTAAATTCTCAAACAATTATATTGATTTTTTAAAATTGATTTTTCTATTTATAATTTATAAAAAAATTCAATTTTTCTTGTATTTATCACAACGTCCCGTGACTCCCGTCCCCAGAATATGTCAATTCAAACTTACAATTAATGCTGATATTGACTCTCCCAAGACATCTCTCTACACCACCTAAATTTCAGAATTTATTCTGTACGATATCCAAAGATACAAGAATACCAGCACAAATTTGATGTAACAAACAGCAACGTAATATACTTTTGACTTCTTTTTTCTTTATTACGAATTATGCGTGTTTAAGAATCATGACACGTGTTACATGAATAATAATTTGGAATCATAAAAAAGTAGTTTGGTGATTGCAGGAAAAATGTTTTTATAATTACTTCGGAGGCAATCATACATATCTGGATTTTTATAAAAATCACTAAAAAAATAAAATATTGAATTATTAAATTTTTATGGATGAGATAAACTATTTACCATAGTGACACGGTACGCGAATTATTTGCGTTTTATTCGTTTTTTTGGCGTTTCCGAACCGAATTCCGAATAAAACGCAAAAAAAACGTCGTTTTATTCGCGAATAAAATGCGTATAAAACGTGAGTCACGAATTATTTGCGGAAAAAACATCTGATATAATCATTTATTTTGGGCTGGCCCGCCAATTTTGAGTGAATTGATTTCAAAATAAAGGTGCTGACTGTTGTTCCTTGATTTCTGGGTGCCGGATCCGCTCCAATCATTGAAGTACCAGCTATTTTGAATCACTTTTTTTTTTTGCTTTCTTATTGTACTGAATTATTCCCGAATTATACCCAAATTATACTCGAATCACGAATTTTTAATCTTGCCGAACCGAACCCGGACTATTGATTTGTTACTATGCTATTTATTCATATTGCTCATTCTTATGTTATACCACATAAAGTTCTCACCACGGATGAACCACAGTGAATCTGAGAACACGGGTAGGCACATAGTCAAAGGATGTCCCCTGACCGCCTGATTGACCCCGACCGATTTGTCTTTGGTCAAACCGTGTGTTTGTGTATCGCCCCACTCGGTACAGAATTCAGATCCACTGAAGTAACTCAATTTTTGAGTTTTAAATCCGGACCGTCCGATTTGAATCTGAACAATCTGTCTGATCTGGAGCGCACACATTCCGAGACGATTTCGAGCGACAGATTCGAATCGGACGGTTTCAATCTCAAGCCCAAAAATTGGGTTACTTTAGGGAATCCGGACCCGGTACTTGACTATTTGGGAATTGGGAGCAATGGAAAGCCTGTAATAGTGATACTGCTTACTGCCACCGTCATCCGCCCCATGTTTTTTTTGTTTTTTAAATAAAATGCTTACTCCTAACCTCATCCGACCCTTGTTTTTTTTTTAAATGCTTCGGTGTCCCTATAAGAATATACATTTAATTTTAATAAAATAGTACGTACATTTGAACATTTTCATGCACACTAAATGACTATATTGATTGCCTTATTTTTCATTTTTAACATCAAGCAAAAAAATAACCACGTATTATAATTAAGTTTCATAACCAAACCTTGTACCTTCCTAGTCTAAAGAATTTTGTCTCAAACAAATATAAGGAGACAAATTACCTTGAATTATCTTTGATGGAAAATCTTCAATAAATTTAGGTTTGACGAAACCGTTTTTCTTTAGTACACCGAGTAGGGTAATGTCTCGGTCCTCCCGGACATTATAATCCAATCTCTTCGTATATTTGACAAATGAAAAAACGCCATAGCGAAGTAAATATTAAGCCATCATTTATGCTTTGATGTAATAATAAAAATTAGTAAATAAAGTAGTACTTAATAAAAAAAAAGCTAAGGCAGCGATGGAATGAAAGTCAAAGTGTGAATGAGAGTTTTTCATATCAAAATTTCATGATGCGTATAGGGGTCAATTCACGGTGTGTATAGATAGCATTTTACACCAAACTATATAGAAAATCACATAGAAGTACAATTTTTCTGAAAATTAATGGAGGTCAATTGAACCCATGTGAACCATGTGCTCTGCCTTTGGACTAAGGTGTTTTATTAAGCACACCCCCTCTTATGTTTTACGTTTTTATTTTAATTTTTAAAGTTTAGATAGTCAATTTGAACCACTCAACATGATCTACATATTAAAATATACTCGAATACCAAAAATTATATATATATATATATAATACGGGATGGGCTATGGTGAGTTGCGAAGTAAGAGGTCATTTTTACTTCACGCTCATATTTTTATTTTGAAAATTCAAACTACCGATCCGAACCGCTCAACATGTTCTCCATATTGAAATGTGCCTGGAGACCAAATTTTACATTTTTTAGAATTTTTTTACTATTTATTAAGCCACTTTGAAAATCACTGATCCAATGGTCCAGAAAATTTTACTGTTTTTTACTGTTCACCCGGATCTGCGATTTTCAATGTGGCTTAATAAATAGTAAAAAAATTCAAAAAAATGTAAAATTTAGTCTCCAACCACATTTCAATGTGGAGAAAATATTGAGCGGTTCGGATCGATTGTTTGGATTTTCAAATTGGAATACGAGCGTGAAGTAAAACGATGTTTTACTTCGCAACTCACCATAGCCCATCCCTATATATATATATATATATATTTTAACTGTATATTTATGATTTGTAAATAACTGTTTTTTAAGAAGATTCTGGATCATATAAAACAATTATTTTAAAAAATAAAAAAATAGTAGAAATGAATAATTTTTTTTTACTCCAAATGCATTTTAATATGAAGATCATGTTGAGCAGTTTGGATTGATGACTAAGACTTGAAAACAATACAAAAGGCCGCGAAGCACAATAAGACCTGTGCTTTAAAGGCATATTATCTCAACTCTAATAAAAATATCAATATCCTCATGTATTAAAAGAAGTATAACAGAGAAAAAAAATGTTAAAATTTCAATAACTTAGTTCTTCAGATTTCTACCGCCTGGTTATTAAGATGCTTTAATTTTACTTCAATCTGTTTTATTTACTTCCATTTGATACATAAACTTATTTTAAAACACTTCAAGTTCCACTATACTTGACAAAACACACCTTCTATTTGGAATTTTTTTTATAAACCATAACTAAAAATAAAGAAATTTAGGAAACCAATATAATAATTTTTTTTTTACAAAAACTATAAGAACGAAGTTGCCAGTTCGGTTCGAATTTTTTATTTATTTGGGACCGAATTGGCAACTTGGTCCCGAGTTGTTTTTAGTTTTTACGGAAAAATTGTGCCGTAAAAACTATGTAGACATTAGTGTAATTTTAGTTTTTTTAGCCGGGACCGAATTGCCAATTCGGTCCCAATTTTTTTTTTAGGGTTTGCTTATAAATTATTTTCTAATCGAGTTAATGCGGGACCCGAAAAACAAAAATATAAAATGTGAAGCACAATAAAATACGAATAACATGAGACATTTTAACCCTCTTATTAATGTATATACATTGATAATTACTATAGGCGTAATTATATATATAATTAGACGTCCAACCAAAGAATTTCGACCAATATGATTACTAAAGTAAACCACAATTAAAAAAAACCATAATTAAACAAAAAATTCTTCTCTTCCTAAAGTAAATCATAATTAAAAAAAATAGAAATTCTTTGGTTTGGTGAAATTATGGTTTTCTCATATGTATTAGAGAAATTTTTTGGCTGGACGTTTAATTATATATATAATTAAGTCTATAGTAATTATCAATATGTATACAGCTATACATTAATAAGAGGATTCAAATGTCTCATGTCATTTATGTTTTATTGTGTTTCACATTTTATATTTTCGTTTTTCAGACCCCGCGTTAACTCAACTAGAAAATAATTTACATGCAGACCCTAAAAAAAATAAAAAAAATGGGAACAAATTTTCAATTTGGTCCCGACTGAAAAAACTGATATTACACTAATGACTACATAGTTTTTTTCGTAAAATCTGAAAAATAACTCAGGACCGAGTTGCCAATTCGGTCCCAAATAAAAAAATATTTCGGACCGAATTGACAACTTGGTTCTTATGATTTTTATAAAAATAAATAATTATATTATATTCCAAATTTTTTTTTAATTATGGTTTATAAAAAAATTCTTCTATTTGCCTGTAAATTATTTTAAGTAAACAATGCTACGCCAGAAAAAGAAACCTCCCAGGATGTTTCAATCCTTTCAAAGTAGTTAGTGGTCACTAAAAACAGAGCTTTTTTTATAAACCATAATTAAAAAAAAAGTTTGGATTTCAGCATGATTAGTTGAGTTTTTACAAAAACCATAAAAAACAGTTTGGCAACCCGTTTTCAGTTTTAACCTCAAAAACGGGCTGCCAAACCGTTCTCTACAGTAATTTTTTTTTTTTTAGAGTTTGTTTATAAAATAAATAAGATATTTTGTTTGATTTTGTATATTAACAATAAGATTAATGGAACAATTTGAATTTATTTTTTTGTGTATTTTTACCATTTTATCATTTTATCATTTTATCAAATCAATTGATTGGTTTTTTATATAAAAAATAAATGGATTGGTTTTCAAATGTATGTATTACTTTTTTTTAATTTATTTTTTTATATTTTAAAAACAAACAAACTTAATTATTTAATTGTTATTTTTATTAAAACTCATTTTAATTTAAAAAATACTTATTTTTTTGTAAAAATATAAAATAAGTGTTTTATTTATGAAAAAAATATGTTAGTATTTTAATTGGTCGATTTTTAAATAATGATACATTGGTCTACTACATGGAGGATTTAGAAGTTTCTGTAACCATAGGTTTTGAAAAAAAAAAAAAAAATAGAGTCGATTTTTGCCATAAAAGCTGTTAGATTATGGAAAATATGTCCATTAATCTTTTAGAGACATTATTTTCTAGAAAAAGTATCCAGATATACAAATTTTTAGTATTGTTATTGTAATTCACTTTTACATTTTCTTTTAATTTTTTTCAAGGAAATATTTATTGATTTTTTTATATAAAGAACCAATCAATTAATTTGATAAAATGATAAAATGGTCCAAATACACAAAAAAAAATATATTCAAATTGTTCCATTAATCTTATTGTTAATATACGAAATGAAACAAAATATCTTATTTATTTTATAAAAAAAAAAGTTACTGTAGAGAACGGTTTGGCAGTCCGTTTTTGAGGTTAAAACTGAAAACGGGCTGCCAAACCGTTTTTTATAATTTCTGTAAAAACTCGGCTAATCATACTGAAATCCGAATTTTTTTTTTTTAATTATGGCTTATAAAAAAAGCTCCTAAAAACAACCCAATAACAATTAATATAATCATGGTTGTCTTCAAAGCAAGATTCCTTGATTTTGTACGAATGTTGACTATATTTTTTTTCCTGGTCAGATATTCTGTGTCTGTCATCTTATGTGACTTTGTGTGTCGGTCCGTGACAAAGTTTCTCCGCGTCAAATATATCTGCTTGCTAGTGCACATCACGTGGAAGAGGTCTTGTTTGCTTTCTATCCGAACTTTTTGACTAAAAATTTGTAAGAGAACACTTTGTATTTTGTGTAACATATATTATAAAGTTAAAAGAGTGTTGCATATGTAATTCGTGTACTGTATAAAGTCAAAACTGTTTTGTTAACATCGTTATCTAACTATTTATTTTCCGAATTCTTCTTCTCTCAAAATGTCATAATTTTTTTTTAGATCTGCATTCTTGGTTTTCTCTTATATTATTTTGACTGAAATTTAGAAGTCCAGAATTCAATTAAAGTTTTAACCAATGGAGATCATTTGCTGCTTTATGTGATCCAATAAACCAATGAGGGTTCTAATGCCACACATTAATTTAGTATTCCAATCATGCCTTAAATTCTTATTTTCGTTTTCAAAATTCAAACTATTAATCATAATTGTTCAACGTGCTCTCATTGTAAAAAAAAAAAAGGTTTTTAAGAAATTTAAATATGGAGTTCATCTGTTCATGTCGAGCAGTTCGAATTATCGGTTTGAACTTTGAAAATAGAATAAAAATGTGAAGTAATCAAAACACGAAAACGATGAAACCCCTGATCCCTACTCTAAACCAATAGACATGATGAATAACTTTTTATCAACTGTGTTGAAACTTTTAAAAAGATAATCTACATGCCCCACGCCCCACGCAACAAATTATACTGCTAATAATGAATAACTTCTGATGAAGTTTGGTTTAGATGGCCCTATCCTGTGAGACAAAACCACACTTGCATATGTTCTATTTAGATTGTTCGATTTATTTTTAAAGGCAGAGTCGATTTTCAAACTATAGAAATTAAATATATATTAAAAATTAATTATATCAAATATTTCTACAACAAATAATGATCAGTTTTACATTACTATAACAATTTAACCTAAATTATATAAAAAAATCATTCATAATTCAAACATATTTAAGAAAAGGTGGGGTTACGATTGACCCATTCATTATATATGAGAAAATTAATTATTTGCCACTCTAAAATCTTCAAATTTGAAAAGTGCCATTATAAAACTATAAATCTGAAAAATACCATTCTAAATTTAGTTAATTCTTAAATTTGCCAAAAATAAACAATTTTTATACTTTTTTTTATTAAAAATTAACTAAAAAATACAGTTTTGAGATATGTATTTCTGTATTTTCCTATATACCCTTCAGACTCCTCATTATATGTATCTCAAAACTGTATTTTTTAGTTAAGTTTTAATTAAAAAAATATAAAAATTGTGTATTTGTGGCAAATTTAAAAATTAACTAAGTTTGGAGTGGTATTTTTCAGATTTATAATTCCGTGATGGTATTTTTCAGATTTGAAGGTTTTGAAGTGAGAAATAACCAATTTTTCCTATATATGAGAAAATTGCCCTTGATTATTTTAATGTTCTTTCTAATTTCTTTAATGCAGACTAGAGAGTCGAGACTGTATATGAAAAATAATCTGTGCTTAGGATTATTCCTTCTTGCAAAACTCTTAGATATAAAATATGCCCTTTTATATTTTTTTTTCTGGTAGCACATATTTATTTTGGTTATTTCGGCCTATCGGACTCCGTTGAAAATTATATGTATGTCTTCATTGTATGTTTAGCAAAAAAGTTATATATAGAGAGAGAGAGTTGGACACTTGGACTATCGTGCTTCAGAAAGAAAATGATACGCTTCACGTTCATATTTTGTATTTCTAAAATTTAAATAATTGATTCAAACTGTTTAACATGATCTATGTATTAAATTGTTCTGGAAGACCAAATTTTACAAAATTTTTATTTTTTAATATTTTTTAGATTTTTTTAAAATCGCCATTTTTTATAGTTTAAAATTTTCTAAAAAACTGCAGTTCTAAAAATCTTACAAAGTAGTAAAAAAAAATTCAAAAATATAAAATTTGGTGTTCAGACACATTTTATTATTAAGATTATACTGAATGATTCGAATCGATCTTTTGAACTTCATGATTAAAGTAAAACCTACCCTTACTTCGTGAAGCGTAATATCCCACTTCTCTCTATATATATATCATTCTGTATAATACAAATGTTATATCCACAAATCATGATTTATGAAAGTTTATATTAATACTCTTTATTTTTTAGTAAAATGGCCGATTTAGGATTGAATTTCTTTAAAAGGTAGTTTACACTTGGAATGGAAACAAATTTGTTTCATTTTTGTCGTATTCCTTTGAAAGTAACGTGAAGCCAAATTATATAGTATTTCTTTTTCTAACATTGAAAGATATTGATGTTTGAAGCTAATAAGATATTACATTAAAAACGAGTACGAATTTCCATATTTCTCCAATTATTGGGCGTGAAATATCTTTGTTGCCCAATTTATATTGATAAATTTTGATTGTGTTTTAATATAATATACATGTGTTATAACGATGATTGAATTGCAATCTAAGAAAAAAAAAAACTATATGAAGAATTTTTTTTAAATATCTGAGGACAAGTTTTTAATCAAGTAATACGATATCAGAAATATGTATGTATTTCAAATCGTACAGCTAAAATAATTTTATATTATTTCAACTCCCTATCTATAAGAAATAAAAGATGTATCAATTTATAAATTTATCATCTCTTGCTTAAGGCAGTATTAAAGATAGGTGCGTTGTTCGAATCTTGTTGCCAAAAATATTATAATACATTTGAACCAGTGTTGTAAATAACGGTATGCGGTTGTCGGACGGACAGGGAGCCGCCAAGCGATTAATCAGTATGCGGCCGATTAATCGGAATTATGCGGACAATTTAACGTTTTTATTAAATTTATGTATATATATTATAATTTATTAAAAATAATTTATTTAACTCATTAAACTTATCAAATAAACTTAATTTAAGTTAGTTTTATTATTATAACATGACACTACGCTTATTTCTTCTTAACACATAAGTATTTTGCATGTGTAAGCAACACATTTATTTAATGAAAAATAAATTTGAGAATTAAGATTTTTCAAATACTAATAACATATTATTTGAAATTGAAAGAAAGAAAACATTCTAACATAAAATCACTAAATTTAATTTATGATAATAACTTAATTTCATAAATAAACATGTCGTACTAATTGAAAAAATTACATCAGTAAGTAAAAATATATGGTATATAAATAATAGAAGAATTAATCAATTTCAAAGTAAGAAAAAAAAAAAACATATATAAAAAATATTGGATATATATCCAAATACAAATAAAACTACAATACATGATTTGTAAATCTTATTATCACACACTATCATAGAAAAAAAACAATGTGAAAAATAAATATTCACTGGAATAAACGGAAAAAACGGGAATAAACAGTTGATTAATCAGAAAAACGGCCGATTAATCGTTTTTTTTTCTTCTTCCCGTTAACAGGTATCCGTTAAGCGTATTCGTAACAGTTTGACCGCCGTTTCCGATTAAACGGCCGTTTAATCGGCCATTAACACCGTTTTTTACAACACTGATTTCAACATCTATGTATAATAATAATAAACAATAAAAAAATAAACGGGTCAAGCAATGCGAGGCCTCCCACGGTCCCACCTACTAGTGTTTAATATTATTCTCAGAATTTTCCATGTGTCTAGCAACTTCGAAAAAAAAAAATCGATTTACTTACTGTACTTTCTGATGCATGAAACAAGTTCTAGATATATTCAAAGTCTTGATGCAACAAGCAATCACTGAGGCGGGAAAAAAGTACGTCGAATTCGTACGGCATTTCATTTATTAAAAATTGTTTCATTTTTGTCGGCCACAAAAATATAGTAAAGATGAAAAAATAAAGTCGAAGCAACGCAAGGTTTTGATTCTAACATATGCCATAAATAATTATTATTGTAAGAATACATCAAGAGAGAAAAAAAACTTTCTAACAGTGCTATTTATCAAGTTGCATGTTACATGCTGAGGGGGTGAGAACGGTGACCAGTATTCTCTACTGAGTTTTTATCTGCGGAGCTGATCGGACGGCCTAGATTTACTCTCAGTCGATGAGTGTTCGGGATGATGGAGGGGACGTATTATTTTTTCTTTGAGATTCGTGTCAAAATCTTATTTGGTCCGTCCGATCAAAACGAACGGACTAGATTAAAAGCACTGCAGGACTCCGTAGGTAAAAGCTCCGCGGAGGATGTGAATTCGTGAGAACGGAGAAGACATGGAGTGAATAGTGGTAAAACCGTATTTTTTTTAAAAAAATTCGTATATATATGAATACATATTAGATATTAGACGAATATAGATAAAAATATGGATCAGATCATATACTTATTTAAAAATATTAGTAAGAGAATACTGAAGTTCATAATATTTATCTAATTATAACCATGAATAACATAATTTTTTCATAATATATATTAAACTATACAGTACATATCTCCTATTCGGATACATATAATTGAAATGTAAAATCATATCAGTATCCATATCCACACGAATATATAATATCGCATATCCAAATTTAATTTTTAAATACGAATCAGTACATATCTAATACAGATCGGATATTATCCATACCGTTTTCACCCCTAACACGCATATTAGATATTTTATTTATTAATTCTAAATACATTTTAAGTAATTAATAATCATCAAAATCATGTTATACTTATTATCTTTTCTTTTCTTTTTTTACTATTTTAGACATATTTTGAAGTGAAATACTATTGTACACATCTTTACTGTAATATTTGACATGATCTGTATTCGATTCAATATGAATCCGAAACGTAAATACTCACATTTTTTTTTATCGGAATGGATCTTATACAAATAGTTTGAATTATGACCCGAATCCGATATAATAAGTTCTATCCATTGCAATCGTAGTGGCCACACGTGATCCGACGCGATCCTAGCGAAGATGCATACGAAAGAGGCAGCGCCGTGTTACTGAAATGGTAGAAACTAGAAACGGAGCTTTACACCAAGAAACCTCATTCAAAGGCAACTAATTGCTCTACTTCTGCTCTTAAGCTTTTTTCCTTCGGAGAAGGCTTTTCTTTTGCTCCATCTCTTCCCTCTGTGAAAAGAACCCAACTTGACTCGATTGTTTCGCCTGTGAAAAGAATCCAACTTGATATTTTATCGAGGTATGTCAAAAATTGGTATGAGAAGTATTTAATTACTCTTCTGTTGCTCGTTAATCGGCTGTTCTTTTTCTCAATTAGGCTTTTTAGTTAGCGGAATTAGTTAAATCCTGCTGTCTTTGGGTTTACGAGAAAGTCTCTGTTCCTTTTGGTTCTTAGTTTTTTTTATCTGCGCTGTTCGTATTAATAAAGAATCAAGACTATCAGTAATTTTGGAATTACTTAATTTTATTGGTTACTTGTTCGTTGGGCTCTCTCTCTCTCTCTCTCTCTCTCTCGATATATCCCGATCTTGAATTGGGAGGAAGTTAAAGATTTATGATCAATAAAGCAATCATTTGACTATAGATGTACATCCTTCTTTCCTAATTTTGGGGAAATTTTTATTTAAAGTTGTCCTTGGGGATTTATGAACAACCAACCAATACTTATCTTTGCCCCTCATCAGATCTCAATTATTCCTTTTAATTTGACGGATACTTTTTCATTCCCCTATAACTAATCTCATTTTCCTGGCTTTATTGCCCCTTCTAACCGCTTTTAAACTAGAAGTTTTATGATAATTTGATGTGTTGTTTGACAGCCAATTGTATACCTACCCCCCAAACAGAAGTTCTCTTTCTATTTTGTATTTCCTTAGTCACAATTTCAGGTGTTGAAATGGCTATGTTTATATTAATTAATCACTCTTCTTGTCCATTTACAGGTTAAGACATGCTTATTTGCAGGGATTGTGGAGGGATTGGAGATCAAAGAAAATAAATCCTACAGATAGAGGAAAAAATATAGAATTGACCCATATAACATCACCATGCAAACTTCAAAAGAATACCTTCAGTTTAATAAATCTTACTATAACTACCCATCTGTACCTGTCAGCAATCCGGAATCCAGTTACACACAGCAAAACACCTACCAATCACCACAATACGTGTCTTCCTCTGACGAAGGCTCATATTTACAAAACCCTAACTCAAATGCGCACTCACAACCCTATTGCACTCTGGAATCCAACCCTAATTCACACAACTCACCGTCATGCTACAGTGCCTCTTCCACTGGAGGTAGCCCGCTGTCCCAGCCCGAATCGGATAACACAATTATATCTCATGGGTCCCCGAACAGCGTTTCATGCATAACCATTACAGAGGACCCAAACCCTAGCTTGGATGAACTACAACAAAAGATGCGCGAACTGGAGAGTGTCATATGCGGACCTGACTTCGACACACCAGAGGACCACCAAAAGTGCCAAACGGGTATTCCTGACCCGCATACATGGATGCAGTTGATGGGCATTCCTCGTGGTGACCTCAAACAGTTATTGCTACATTGTGCAAAAGCAGTAGATGAAAATGATATCTTTTTAATCAGATTGATGGTGCCAGAGCTCCGTCAGATGGTCTCCATCTCTGGCACACCGATCCAACGGCTGGGTGCTTACCTTCTAGAAGGTCTTGTTGCCAGGCTGGAATCATCAGGGAGCTCTATATACAAGGCCCTGAAATGCAAAGAACCAACTGGCTCAGACCTGATGTCATACATGCATGCACTGTATGAGGCATGCCCTTATTTCAAATTTGGGTACTTGTCAGCAAATGGTGCAATTGCAGAGGCGGTCAAAGGGGCAGATTCAGTTCACATAATTGATTTTCAGATTGCACAGGGGACCCAGTGGATAACCCTAATTCAAGCCCTGGCAGCCCGGCCTGGCGGGCCCCCCAAAATCCGCATAACTGGTATAGACGATGCACAATCTGCCTATGCACGTGGTGGTGGGTTGCATTTGGTCGGTAGGAAGCTTGCTCATGTGGCTGCTACATGCAGTGTACCTGTACCATTTGAATTTCACCCCTTGGACATTACTGGTAGTGAAATTAGAAGAGAGCATCTTGATATCCGGCATGGGGATGCGCTAGCAGTTAATTTTGCTTTTCAATTGCATCACATGTCTGATGAGAGTGTGAATACTGAAAATCACCGCGACCGGTTAATTAGGTTAATTAAGAGCTTAAACCCCACGGTTGTGGCACTAGCTGAGCAGGAATCTAACACGAACACCGCACCATTCTTTCAACGGTTTTGTGAAACCCTGGACTATTATACCGCAATATTTGAGTCAATAGATGTGACCATGCAGAGGGAGGATAAGAAGAGAATAAGTGTGGAACAGCATTGTCTGGCAAGGGATATAGTGAATATCATTGCATGTGAAGGTGAAGAGAGAGTGGAGAGGCATGAACTGTTTGGCAAGTGGAGAGCACGGTTTTCAATGGCAGGGTTTAGGCCATGTGCGCTTAGCCCGCTGGTAAATGCCACCATTAAGACACTTTTGGAGAGTTATTCGCCAAATTACTGGCTTGAGGAGAGAGAAGGCGTGCTTTATCTTGGGTGGAAGCATCGGCCATTGGTTGTTTCTTGTGCATGGAGATGAAGGCAACATGTCATGTCCTAACGTGTCACGAGTAATGAGGTGTATAATTTCAGAGTTTATGTAGTTTCATGTGATACTATGTTTTACATTTAGTAGTTTAGGTGTTGTTAAGGCAGCTGTAATCTGATTTTAAGTTTATGTAGGTTGGTTGTAGATGTGAGATTTGGAGTCAAGAGACACCGCAGGTGATGCTGTGCGGGTAGTATGGTTTTGTATTATATAAAGCGGTCCTAGTGTCCTATGCCTTGCTAATGTGTGAATATTGTTGTTTCTGTATGCGCTGATTATATTTTCACTGTTTTTTAGCATATGTAGAAATTTTTTGGCAAAAAGAACTATAAGGAAGTTAAACATTGAACGTGCTGTGACAAAAATAATTTTGGATTCGCTGTTGCGCTTTAAAAACCTCTTTCTGAGCACGTGTTATGTGGATTTTAACTTACCTGATATGGGAATGACTCTTGGGACGGTACCAAAGTTTCAAAGAATCAGCCTCTGGTAAGGGGATGGGCCGGATGACTGTTACCAGGTTTTTGCACGTATCAGTCAGAACGCAAGGGGATGGCTGATACCAGTTTTGCATGTATCTGTCAGAACTCAGAAGGCAAGAGGATGACTGGTACCAGTTTTTGCTTGCAGCCTCAAAGCACTTGAGTTGCTTTGCTAAGAAACACGGGGAAAAACACAATTTTACAGGAGGAGCATAAGGCAAAAGGAATTTCTCTATTATTTATATGTCAAAGTGGGAGCTCCTTTGGTTTTAAGGGTATATGCGTTGATTTTGAAATTGCCATCGTTTTCATAGGGTAGTTCCAGGAATTCATACCAGCTAAGATAACTCAAATTTTGAGTTCCGATCTGGACCGTCTGATCTGCTGTGGCACAAATATAAAGGGGTCTCGGGCTGGATTGGTCCATATTCTGATCAGATGGTTCAGATCCAAACTCAGAATTTGAGTTACCTCAAGAGGATCTGGACTCCTAGTGCCATGCCACCTAGATCATGCCTAACAACTCAAGAGACCTTGTGTAGATTGTAGTACTTAGCATCTCTTTTTTAAGTGGGTGGTACAAGATAACACCCAGGCGAAGGTTCTAGGTCATGCTTTTATCTTGTTTAAGGGTCACATTGGGAGGTAATGATGAATAATGATTGCTATTTGCTTCTGCCTCATGCTTTCCTGAGGTATTATTGCACCATGGAATTAAACGCTGCTCGCATGGATCACTATGTCAGTGATTCGTGATCCATGCAACTTGACGCTTTCTTTCGAGTACCGTTTATTACACATCATTTTCCACGTTTACAAAGCCTATGCTTCGGATTGGCAGCCAAATACACAAATTAATGATTACAATTTGATAGAAAAAGGTTTTTCTTTTCCATTTGTAATACTAATATGTGGTCGTTTATGCAGAAAGGGTATAAACAATATGAAAATACGAAAAGAGCATATTTAAGAGGGAGATGATATTTAAATAAGTGACTGTACAAGAAATTTCGGATTACAGGACATCTATCCAGAATCGATAAACATCTCCAACTTACCTTAATCCCTATCCATATTTTCCTCGAACAGTTCCCAATCAGAAAAATTACAACATCACTCGATAGCATTCTCAAAAATCAAAGCTAAAAAATTGTCATCCAATAATACACTTAAGTTAGAAAACAATAATTATGGCCCCAAAACTAAATTACCCGTACTGGTGTAACACAAGCTTGATGAGTGGTTAATCGGAGTTGTCTTAAAACTGAAACTGTCATCCTCCTCTCTATTTTGTACATGTGGTAGCCCATTATGCACCATTGATACAGCCGGTACGACCACATTACCGTAACCAGAAGCATTTGCCGGGTGCATATGTGGGTAATGCCCATTATTTCCTTGATTTGGGTTTATGCCAACACCAAGATCTAAGCTAATTGCATTGCTGCTGTTGCCATCTGGTCGACTGTAAGGTCGGGACATGGGAATATTATCACAAGGTCTGAACATACTGTTGCCTGCACTCGGGGAGGGTTTTATGGGAGTAGCCACAGTAGATGGGTCATAAGACCCAGACCCGGATCCGGTCCGAGCAGTGGGCACGTCATGGTTATGCTTGCCCTCGTATGTGGTGATAACAGATTTAGGGTCATGAGAAGCCCGCTCAACATGCTTTCGTACAGGGCAGCCCATGTTTGTGCATTTGTAATAGCTCCTGTGTGAAGAAAAAGGCCCGTGTTAGTAAAAAGCTGTAATTTAATAAATAGATGGATGAGTCAGGAAGTCATCAGTTATGGTGTATTTTAAGAGACCAAATGAACCACAAGAAATAAAAAGAAAAAAGAGCTATTTCTTTTGTTACGCCCGATATTTTATTGCAGTTGCACATAACAGAAACGGGTTAAGTTTATCATATTTGCAATTGAGACCCAACAATTTTCCTTTGATAAGCAAACAAACAACCAATCACTGAATAAAGGCTAGGTCAAACAAAAAAAAGATACTACATTGCTCCCCCGATAGTCTTAACTCAGCCAAAGTGCACCCTGATTCTTCATTCTTACAAACTACAAATTAGAATCATAATCTAACGACCATTTTTTTATTATTAATTTTAACTAATAAGGATGCAATTGTCAAAAACTAGTGTAATAGAACTTCTCCATTAGCCTGCTTTGAAGGATTGGTTTTATTAACAACTATCAAACAAACATTTTGGTTTTGAGTAGGGTGTTTATACATGGAAAAACTATGAGGGTACAATGTCCAAAAAAACCAAAATTGAAAAAAAAAAATAGGTTAACTCGGTATTCTTCTTCCAGAATAAGAGATCTCCTCACCTCGGGTTAGGGTTTCCTTTGACAACTTTCTGTCCATACTTGCGCCAGCGATAGCCATCGTCTAATATGTCTACCTCACTTACAGTCTGAACCACCACACGTGGTTCACGATTAGGTTTATTGAATGCTGATGCATCCAGTGCTGCCGCCTCCACTTTCCTGCAACATAATTGCCCTTCAACATTTGATCATCGCAAGAATATGATGTTGAAAATAAAAAAATAAGGGGATTAAAGGACCTGCGCTTGGACTCTGGATCCTCATCATCTGCCATGTCATCACCCGCATTGCATTGACCAACTGACACACCATCGTCTCTGGTTGCTGTGCCTGGTGGTATATCACACGTGCCATTTATATTTATTTGACTGGGCAGAGAATTCAGATTGCCTTGCAAGTTATCTACAAAACAAACCATTAAGAAATATTCATATACTAAGCTAATATGACTTGTTCAAATGCTAAAGCACATCAAACAGCATATCGACGTACACCCCAACAGAAGTAAATGTATCAGGGATGCCCTTGCAAAATGATAAGCATCTCTACATGTCCAATAATAATGGACAACAAAAGAAACAACATTTCCTTAAATATTGCCCAAAGACCCAGTCTGCTTGCTCCTGATTTATTCAGATTCATGGACAATGATAAGGCAAGTTGAGAGTAGTTTGGTCACCTGAACAAAGAACAAAGTAGAGAAATATAGCCCCACAGATACTATAGCATACAAAATAACACCTATCTATATAGGGAAATAGATAGGGAGGGAGGATACGGAAGAAGGGAGGAAATGTGAGAGAGTTTGTGGTGTTTGGGGGGGGGGGACAGAAAATACCTTCTACAAAACCATCATATTTGTCATCTCCAGTATTAGGTAACACAGCTCCACCGAGACCTAATCTGCGGTTAGGCAATGGTTTGGGATGGTTATGCTGACCCTTGTACACCACCTCTTTTATTTGACCATCCATGGACCTCTCCAATTGTTTTTTCACCTCACAGTTTGGGTGTGTGCATTTATAATAGCTCCGAGGATTTTCACTTCCTTTTACAAGCTTTTGACCGTATTTGCGCCAATTGTACCCATCTTCAATTGACTTGTCCACATTATTCAAGTTACCTGTTGCAATTTAAAAAAAGTCACTCAATTTTTTTTGGGAAGTTCGCGAAAATATAAGTGCTATGATGAAACTGCAGAAAGATCCCTCCTATTATTTCAATTTTGATAAAAGAAGAGGGCCCATACTTTTTCAGTCAGCAAAAGAAACATACATTGTTTTTTTTTTTTTTTTTCAATATGCTAAGTTCCTTCACCATAACCAACAGAGACAAATTGGATTTTGCCACTGCTACAACCAATCAGGTGAAAAAACAACACAAAATGGTAATGTCTCACACCTGATGCATTAAGATCCGATCCATTGATCTGCTCATCATAAGGTGGTTCCTGAGGCCCGTTGTCAGTTAAAGGGCACTGTTCAATAAGTTGTGGTGTATTGGATGGTCTGTTCTCTGGTCCAGATCCATTAGGAGGAGGTAATGAGTTTGAAGTGTGAGCCTGAGTTTGACTCTGAGTTTGAGCTTGACTCTGGATTTGAAAGAATGGTGCTGACTCATTATGTTGGTAGGCACACTTTAGTGAAGCCTACAATAGGAAACACATCTCATGCATTAGCATTAACCACCAATTTACAATTATCACCTTTTCTGTCCATTTTCTAAGTAGCAACTTCCAAAAAAGTAGTTCCTATCAAAATAAAACAATTATTCCATAAAATTCTTCTTTCATTTATGAATCATGCGTTTTCTTCCCTGACACCAACAGCATGACAGGAATATCATACTAATCATTTCCAATACAGCTAAAATTCAATTCTACATATAGCAAACAATCAAAATCCGGACCAAAAAACTATGATGCCAACTGGGCATAGATACTGAGTTAAACAAATCCTTGAATATAGAACTATAGAAGGGACAGTCAGCAGATAGACATACCATAGATTGTATTGACGAATTGGGGAGGGGTTTGAACTCAAACTCACTAGAACCTTTATCTTCATTTAATTTGTCTACGCAGTTGTCCCTCGGTGAAGCTAAGTTTCCTGAAGTGATAATCTTGCTCATCATGGATGACATATTTATGGTACCAGTGGTTGGAGACGGTTCAGCCTACATGGACAAAACGAAAAATTAAGAAGAAATTTGCCAACGCATCTAAGGTCAAACATCGATAACTTTGCCTGAGAACAAATGTCTAAATCTGTGCTGAAGTCATGAGATGCTGTGAAAAATACTGTTTAGAATTAATTAGTTGCTACTAGATGTATTCAAAACAACCAGATAAAAATCCTTCTATCCAGTCACTTCCATATTTCCCAAATTTTCTCTTTTCTCTCTCTTGAGAAACCAAGGAAACAACAGAAACCAAATTTGTCAAGATAAAATACTAAATGAATAATTTCTTGCATCACATTAAAGTTTAATAGTGCAAATGATGTTACGAATAAAAACAAAAGTTCCTTGTGAGGAAGCATTGATGCCAGAAAAGAAAGGAAAGGAATATTCTACATCCAACTATCTTAAGTCAATGCCCAGCCTAGTGTTCTTTTTTTGTCCTTTCATATATATTTATATCACGTTCTGAATACATGTACACCAGAATAAAGTTGAAGGAAAGAGAATAAGCATAAAGTTCATAATGATAATCAGCATCAATTTTTCTGTGTAAATCCTAATTTTTTTAATTCTAAAATGTAACAAGTTTGATGCATCCGAGAAGCATTACTTTTTTTTTTATTTTTTTTTAATTTGCTCAGTTACTTCAGCTGCTATTAGGGATTTTAAAATGAAATTTTGCTGTCATGGATAACCGAGGAGTCTACTAAATGTAGATCAATTTATGTAGCATCATGTATAACTCTTTGCCACACAAAGTTCTGAAGGAAAAGAGAAATACAATATAATACCTACATCCAATTCATCATTATCTACGACGACTTAATTACAATTTAGGACCGAGTGGTTAATGCTAAGACTAAACTAGAAAGAAGTGCTAAATTCTATTTTCTTCCCTTGATGGGGAGCTGTACAAAGTAATGGAGGGCACTTTGGGGGAAACAAACTTGTCATGTTCAACATTCGGTACTTCAGAGGTAAAATAAGAACAAATCGGAAACCTTCATATTAGTGAGAAGAACTGGGGATTCGAGCAACGACGAAGGAGAGAATCCAGGTGGGATCGTGAGGCAAGGTTCTCTTGAAATGGGGAGCCTAGCGGGAGACATCGTCTTGTACCTGGCACCGCTAGCCGCCGCCGACACCGCCTGAACCCTAGGATCCGGCACAGACTTCTCCGGCGAACCATGACCGTTCGCCTCAGCCATTTCAAGCAGGCAAAAATCTGATTGTGAATTCGCTGAAATCGCTTTTTTAATCTTTTGGTGGTAAACTTCAGTGATTGGATTTGAGGGGTAGTTTTGGAAGAGCGTTCTGTTGATGCTCGTGTTATACTTTTGCGATCAAGGTAGACCTCTTTCTTCTATTCATTACTCAAATATAAGCGATTACTGTAATGTGGGGTCCTAATTCAGTTTCTAGGCTCTGCCAGTAGTTTTAGACCAAGTCCATTTATATTTTAATCTTGCTTTGCTTGTTGTTGTACTTTTGCGAGAACTCGTACTTGCGCACCGTATTTACTACAGCAACGAAAGTTTTAGGAGTAAAAGCTATCGACAGATTAGTTTTTGTTTTATGCAGAGCTACTTTAATTCTATTGTCCATGCACTGCAGGATCTGTCAATACCCTTAATCGGTTTTAGCAACGAGCTTCAACTGACAATCCTATAGGTGGGCCCCACCTGTCAGTGAACTTGTTGTTATTTTTTTTTTTTTATGAGAAGCCCTTAGGCGTAACTTCTTGTTATTAGTATGGGGTTAGAACTCTCACAGCAGATAATTTCCTTGCATCACAACGCGTTGTCAGAAACTGTTGACTTGAGAGGCGCAAGGGAGAACTTCGGATACCCTGTTCTTTCTACTACACATCTATTTACCGTGCTATCTATTTACAATGCTGAGTCATGATGACAAATAAATAGTTTGTGTTTAATTCAGCAAAGTAAAAAAATTATGATTAAAAAATAATTAAGAAATAATTTAATACCATAAGGAAGCAAAAAAAAAAAACCTCCAAAAATACTCAAAAAAGGAAAAAATTTAATTCGCAAATAATTTGTAATTTGCGAATAGAATATATAATACGTTTTTTTGATTTGATATTTAGTTCAAAAACGTATAAAAAACAAATTATACACGAATTGCTCGCCGGTTATGTCACTGTGACATTTGTGACCTGTGGTAATGCAACACACAAATCGGATTACAGAGAGAAAGGGCGATCCAGCGAGAGGGGTATTTCATTTTGACTGTTTTACCCCTAGGGATCTAGCGACTGGAGCTATATCCAGAGCAATACGGAACTGGCGAGGTAGCATGGGCTGTGGGGCCCACTCCCCGAAGTTGATTGGGAGTTACGGAACTCGGATCTGATGTGGCCATACGGTGAAGATTTCTCTATGGTTTGTTGCCGCTTCAAGTTTTCCACCTACACAAATTAAATTGTTCATCGATCTTGACTGGTTTCATTTTATAATTTTTTGAACGATTTGTTTACCGTTGCTCGTTGAGGCCAGCATAAAACTTCTACAACTTTATATTTGCTGATCATCGACGAACCCTTTATATATTACAACACTTATAGAAGCTGGATGGTGTTATTGGTCCGAGAGTTAGTTAGAAATATGAGAAAGAATGACAATCTGATTTTTCTATTCAGATGAGGAAAATAGAAAATAAATTTGAAATATTTGTTATGTTTTTTTTTTTTTTAAATAGACACGCCTATTTGACTTGCAACAATCCGTTTTTTCCTTTTTTTTGTGTGATTATGCTTAGTGCCAACTATTTTATGATGGAACTACATTTTCGCATGTTTTTCTTACGATGATCAAACTGTCCACAAAATTTGTACGACTAACGCTAGGTATAATCACAGAGAAAGAAACAGAGTGTTGTAAGTTAAATGAGTGCATCCATTAAAAATAAGGCAAAACAAGTACTTCAACTATAAAATAGAGCTAATTATTTAATTAAAATTAAAAAATTTCAGATTTAATACATACGGGGAAGTCAGAAAGTATTTAATTTAAAATGAAAAAAAGAAAAGAAATTTGAATGTTTTAATTTTAAAAAATAAGTAATTTAAAATATTTTAATGAGTATATTCACACCAATTCTCTCCCAAAAAAAAATATATCAGTTAGACATTTGACCTGACTCGCATTTTATGATTGAATTCTGTTCTCCGTAAATTTAAAGAACACTAAAGACGAGATCTAAATAGTTTTGATCAAATGAATAATTTCATAACCAATTAGTTAGAAAATGTAGTTTTGAATTATATATAATAATGCTATTGCATGGGTTATGTTATTGTATTATTTTTATTACAAGTCTGTTTTATGTAATTATTTGTTGGATATTATATTTTGAGTAGAACTAGGGTGTTCTTAAGCTCACCAAGCCTCACCAGCTTGGTGAGGTTAACCCCAAAATATATTGGATAAATTTCAAATGACGCATCTAAACTGTTGAAACCGAGCTACTTCACAAGTAATGAATTTGCATGCAATTTTTTTTTTTAATATATAGTCAAACTGTCAAAAAATAGTAAAAAAATGAATGCATTGAAATTAATTTATAAATCTTCTAATTTTAATCAATTGACTTTATACTAAATTAATTAGAAAATTTAAAAACTTTGTATATAAATACACCACGCATGAATTAAATCAATTTCAACAGTTTGAATTTGTGGTTTGAAGCCGATAGGTTTTGAGGTTGAGCTAACTATGGTTTGAAGCCTATTCGATAAGTTTTGAGATTGAGCTCACTAAGAAGCTTGGTAAGCTTAGGAACACCCTATTTCTACTCTTATATTTTTATTCCTAACTTCTTAATTATTAAAATAATTAAATTATGTTTTATATTTAATTTTTTGTCGATTAAACATACATAATCCGACCGCTTTAAAAAAGTATGAATTGGATTATTTAATAAATTGTCGAGGTTGGTTATTTCTTATTTGGAAGTATCACAACCGGGCTCCTACAGAGCAGATTGAAAATATAGACAAAAATATGATCAACTTGACCCTTGTATACCCCTTAATATCACCCAACCTAAATATATATATATAATGTGCATTTTACATAAGTTTGATCGATGACAGCAAGTAACAGCATAAAAAGATATAACAAGTAAATACAAATATCAATGATGTAGAATTGCATTTGCAGAATTTACAGTTGAATCATACAAATAGAACGGCTCAGCATGGAAATAAAAGACCAAAGACGGGGGATATTACTTTACATAAACATGAAATGGAAAACAGCCGCCTAGCAGTACTTAGCTCTTAAATAATTTTTGTTGAGACAATGCTATTTGAACCTTGAAGTACCTAATTTAGGTTTATAAGCAAAAGAGCCAAAAGAACCACCAAACTCCTCAAGTAAAGGCCACGGAAATGAAAAATCCCAGGAGCAATCTAAAATTTGAATTAATCCGCGAAGATTATGATGCCTCAGCAAGTCAGCATTTAGTATCTAATTACCTGCATTTAAAAATAAAGAAAAAAACGTGACATTATGAAATGGGTAAAATGATTTTCAATTTTTTTTATAAAACAAAATCCCTAATTCCTATGTAGTCTAGTCATAGCAACTTACATGAAATATCTGATATGTACACCATTTCTATGGTTGAACCATGTTGTCAGAGAAAAGATATGTCGACCGCCTTATGTTGCGTCCGTGTCATATATTCAAGGAATATATGTAAATAGAAAAATTTAAAGACTTGCAAAGAAAATAGTGTTCTAAATAGCTAGCTATAGCGGCGCTATAGCGTTTTCGGACCTAAAAGCTTTAAAAGTTACAACGCTATCAACCATTTTCGGTGCTATAGCTAGCTATAGCAGCACAATAGCGGAGCTATAGCGTTTTTTTAACCTTCCTGTGATAATGTGATAATCACTATTTAGAACCTCGCAAAAAATATAAAAAAACTGTGAACAGAACATCAGCCAACCTTCATCACACGAGCCTTTTCCAACACGAACCTCCCCTCTTTGTACTTTTGGCTCTCATCGTACGCTTTCTCCTACATTATCCCAAGAAAGATATTAACTAATATCATGTATTAATTACCGGGTACCCAGATGCCCAATATGATTTAAATGGAGCTCGAATGTGTGTATTTCTCTTGATATCCAGTACAAGAAACAACAACAGAGGCAACCATATACGCACCGTTATAGTACTGGTACTTGTAAGTTCTGATGTTATAAAGTACACATCATATTCGGTTCTATATCATACACTTACCCATTCATTTCCAGGTGGGAGAAAATATAAAGAAAGAGAAGTGCTTATGTGTTTTGGTGCCGACATTTGGCAATGCATTATAAAGTCAGTCCACAGGCATTTTGTAATTAGTGGGATTAAGTGGGTACCCTTGCACAAATAGGAAATAAATTATATAATATTTAAGATTTATATTAGTTGCAAATAAAGGGGTCATAATTTGTTAAAGCCTCAAAAATTTGTATTCAAGGGACTATAAAATTGAAGAGATGACACTGGCACTGGACTACTGGTAGCTTGTTCTAAACTTAAGCTAATGTCTTATTCTGACCAGTATTGGCAATTTTGATGCTACAAAATATACAGTTCTCACTGAGATTACAAGGAAATAAATGGTGGGAATAAAGGGGAAATAGATAAATAAAGGTAGCTACGTATTCATACCTATATTTCATTGTGTATAACAAAACACTTAAGGTACGTGCTTTTTTCAATTAGTTAAATTTACTGGCTTGCATAAAGATAAAAGACTCGAGAACAAATTGAAAAGATTAACCACTTATGGAAAGGAAGTAATGGATGAATACATAGTTGTCCACTATTCATCAGTATTAGAACCAAAAAAAAAAAAAATATCCATCAGTATTTAGCTTTTTGCAGAAGAAAAAAGAAATCAAGATTTCTGAAATTCCAGGAAGTATTCATTCAAATGGCAACCAAATATACATTTAAAAGTGGTTTCTTGAAGAATCTTTTTCTTGGCAAACACAAAGTTACACATTATAAAGATAAGAGATGAGAGCAGAAAAATGTAGCTAATTGAGCTAAGTAGAAACTTACATATTTCCAGCCGAGAAGTTGTTGGCAGCAGCTACAGTAAACGTCACATACAATGTGCCACCCTGTCAGGAGATGACGGTCTTCGCTCGGGCCCACAGTAAAATTCACACTGGTCATTGACATCAGTAAATTATAAGATAAAATGAAAACTTGCTTTCAACGAAAACACTTCTATTGATAAAGACGCTGTGACCCTGCCCAGCACTCTGTTAGTACCAGACCAGTTGATGCTGGTAAGCACCGCAACACAGTGTCGCTGCACATTTCTTCGTTCCAACAAAATCTTCCCCTGTAAGTATTATACTCAGAATGAATTGAGCAGTGCATGTATCAGATTAAGTAAATAGCTAATCCTTTCCATCCACTGGAAGGACCCATCACTCCAAAAACCTCAAATTTGAGGGCATTAATGCAAAGCATCCAATTTAACAAATTTGATGCCAAATCAATTACAAAATAACGCTAAGACAATTAGAAATATAATTGATCTCGAAAGAGGAACTCACACACGGCTGATAAGGTAGGCGGGACCATATCTCCCACTGAAGTTCTTGGAGAGGATCGCATCATGCGAAGCAGAATCGACTTTGCAACACCGGCACATGAACACCTTAGGTCCGGGAAGCGATTGCAAGAACAACAACCCCATACCCACCAACAGAGATCGGGAAAGGTGGATTTTGGGACTAATCAAACGATCCTCGGTGGTCTGAGGAATGAATGCCGAAGAATATAGAAGGGGGAAAAATTAAAGAGAAAAAAGGAATTGGTTGAATTCCAACCCGGTTGATTGAAAGAGAAGGGCACTCGCCATTATTGCCGGTTCTTTTTCTTGAACCTTTCTTTTTCTTTTTTTCTTTACTTCCCTTCGAGGAAAATCCAGAGAAGCGGTGGAGACGTGGTAATAATTATTTAAAACAAGTCTACTGGGTGATTGGTCCAATTAAAAGACTGATTTTCTGGACCCACAAGGTCGCAACTGAAGGTATCTTTATATTTGTAGTGAACCAGCCCTAGTTAATATTTTCCATCATTTACCAGAAAATCTTCTACTCCGAAATTTTACATGAACCAGGTTCTTTAAATAAAGGGTGGAGCCCAGAGGTTAGTTGACATCATTATAATGGCTCAAGGAGAACAGGATCCAGGAAAATATTTAGTGCCTGACTGGAGTGAATTGCATGATTCTTTCGGGTTTGGATCAGCTCGTGAAATCATGGGTTTGGTCCGGATAAAACGCGGCGAGTCGCGAGAATTACGAAGGTCCGAGTTTTATAAACGGGCTGTATTTCGGAAACAAAGGAGATGGCAAGTTGGGCCCATCAAGTCTTCAGTCTGTATAACATGCAACAATTTTGTAAAACTAAAATTAAATAATTTCCTAAATAAAAAATAATATTCCTGACAGGTCTCCGGATTAAAATTAAATATTAAGAATTTTGTATTCCTACACTAATTCTCGAAAAAAAAGTATAACTAAATTTTTTGTCGAGGAGTTGGGCTTTGGTAAATAGAAATGATTTCTTACAGATACTGATTTAATTCTTTGCAACCACCCGATCGCATGATCGTTTGGTTGTAATTGATTCGCACATAAATATATATATATATATATATATATATATATATATATATATATATATATATATATATATATATATATATATATATTTGACGATTCGCACATAAATATTGCTAAGCTAAACAAGGTTCAAATTCCAGGGAGATTGATCGGCGGGTGATTAGGAAAAGGTATTTATAACACGCTGTATTTAGGAATTCAAACGGAGTCAAAGTGAGTACAAGATAAAATATGTAATTTGGAGATTTTTGAGGAATAAACATGAAATTTCTCTATTTTAGTAATAACCTACTCAACAACTTTAAAATCGAAGCTCCGAGCCTCCGACGCTAAAGAAGGTATTAAGTCGCTTGGAACAGGGTAAATAACTAAATACAGCTTAGGTTTTCTTTATTTTTGTATTTGATTGTTTTTGCCTGTGATAAATACTTGCAATTGATTAATTTGGAATCAGGAGATAAGCAGAGTAGCCTACTGGTACATTTTGATCCATAATTGAAATTATCAATTATTATTAGGGTTTCACTTATGCTAGGGAAGTTGATATGCATTTAAATAATTAACCTTTTTTTTTTCTTGAATCTGTTTTATCTTCAGACCTTTTTGAATGAGCAAAACATTTCAGTATGGTCAAGGTTGATATAGTAGTTAAACATAACTGTATTTGCAATATAACAAAAATTACAGGGTAATTAGTGAAAAATTTACTAATTTTTCAGTTTTTTTTTTTTCAATTTATATCAGGTGAAGCCACTAGTGGAAAAACGCACATCAATATCGGCCTATTAGTAGCGGCCTTTTGTTATATGCGATACTAATACGTATCTGTATCGGATCTTATAAAGGACCGATACAAAAATCCACTATTAGTATCAGTTGTCCATACGCACGAGCCTTGTGTGATTCACAGGTATTTGAAGTGCAGCAACATCTTTGTCAAGGGCAATACCGGACATGTACAGTTCTTTAATTTTTGTTGTTGTAAATTTTGGAATTAAAGTGATATTTGTCCATGACAATTTTGAAAGGAGTTTAATTGATCCAATTTCATTTTCATTACTTACAGTAATAGTTAAGTCATCCACATATACTAATATAATTGTAATGATAGTATTCTTATTTTTACAAACATTGAAGAATTGACCGAGTTTTGGGTAAAACTACATTCTAAAAGTGCATGACTAACTAAAAAACTATTATTATTGGGAAATTGTTTTGGAAAGAACTGGTAGTTCATCTTGGAATTTGGCTTGACATCCAAAGTTTTATTACGCCTCTTGTCTAGGTTAAGTATTTGATTAGACCTGGTAGCTCTGTTCCAGACTATATTGAAGTCAGTTGGCTTTAGAACTAGTGCCTTTTTATCTCCTCTGACCTTCTTGGTACTTTGATATATGGATTTCCATATGCATGTAGTTATGTTTATCTCTAATTACTACATAAAGATAGGCCTCTTTTATTATATTCAAGTAATTTGTGACATTAAGAGCAATTAGATTCGTGCAGTAGCACCTTGTAGTGTATGCTATGGCATCTCATATTAAAAATAAAAATAATAGTGATCTGTGACATACAAACTTTTATTGTCTTATGAAATACAAATATACAATGAACTAAAAGGGGTGTAGTATTCTCTTAATATGTGATTAGATATATAGCATTCTCTGATGGTTCCCAACTTTATGGGGAAAGGCACAGGAAAGAGATCATACATCTCACATGTTTGCTAACCTTTTATTTTTCTTTTTCAAGTACTTTGTACCCCCGAAATTTTAATTAATATATAGAAGACATAATAAATTTAACAATCTATACAATATTATGATGAAATTCAAAATCTACCGAAACCGATGATGTTGTCATTGGTTTCTGAAACTAGAACCGATGACAAAGTCATAAGTTTCAGAAGCTAGAACCGATGACAATGTCATCGGTTTGAGCCTTCCAATTCATCCAATTTGAATTTAAAACAATTTTTCATTTAATTATTTTATTTAATTAGAAAATATTATAATTTATTATTTTTTTATTAAAATATTAGAAATATTTTTACATATTTTTTAAATTAGATAGAATACCATATAATTTGATTTATTAGAAAGACAAACAAATAACCCGGATCAATATTTTTCAGATCGGATTTTTTGTGGCTGTAAGAAAAATTAAAATATTTATTTATGTGTTATTGGAAAACAAATAAAAATGCTTTGAATTTGAATTATTGATTCTTGGGTCAAAAGTCACTTCTAGTTCTAGGTAAATACAGAAAATATTATGGTTTTTCTATTTTTGAAAAAAATAAAAATTTAAGAAAAATTTGTAATCATTACTCAAAAAATGTTTTAATCTGAGTTGTTCGTTGTTTTAATCTATATAATTCTCGTATAAAAAAATATGCATCCTGCATCAAAAATTGTGCATACATATATTACTCAAAGTTATCTCCCGGAATTGAATTTTGAGATTGAAACCGATGACATTATCATCGGGTCTAGCTTCTAAAACTGATGACAAAGTCATCGGTTCTCGCTTCTGAAACCGATGATAATGTCATCGATATTGGTAGATTTTAAATTTCATCATAACATTGTATAGATTGTTAATTTTTTTTTTTTGTATATTAATAAAAATTTCGGGCTATTCCCCCTTCCCTTTTTCTCTGATTAGTTTTTGCAATTGGAGCTCGTGTTGTTTGTGAATTAACCATGTTTCATTTATATGATCATTTGCTTGGTTCAATTAATTGACAACAAAATCAATGCAAAGCTTAAATTTGTTACTTAGTTTCAATATAATTGAATAATATTATTTCATACAGAAGGGAACCAAATGTAAATAAATTAAGTGTTTATATTATTCACTTCTTATAGAAAATTAATAAATGTTCCATTAAGGTGATTATACATGCTGACAACATGATACATAACCTGAAATTCGATCCAATAATTAATGTTTTATCGTTAGGAACCTAACACCGGCTACAGTACAGGTCGTGATTGGTGACCTCGGTCTGGCAACAATGGTGGACTGCAGCCACAAGGCACATTCATTCCTTGGTACACCGGAGTATATGGTGCCAGAACTATACGAACAGGATTACAACGAGCTGGTTGACATCTACTCATTTGGGCTTTGTGTGCTAGAGATGTTAATTTACAGTGGAAACGCCGTACAGGGAATGTACCAGCGTGGCCCAAATCTACAAAAAGGTGATTACCGGTGTCCGACCTGATGCACTAAGCCGGGTGCAAGATCCAAATTTTAAGAGCTTTATAGAGAGATGTCTTGGCGAGCCGTGTGACCGTCCATCAGCTGCTGAGTTGATACACGACACATTCTTCCAGGAATTGGATGGCTGCAGTTGCTTACGGGCGCAGCCGCTTTGGCCAGCCAGAGAAGATCAGGCGCAGGCTGTTGATACTGATTAATTAGTGCGCTTAACGGGTTTATATGAGACTGATCGATGGCATAATCCGGAGCCATATTTACTCTTCCCTTTTTAACTGAAGCGCTAATTTAAATTAGAATTGAGTAACATCATAACTTTTATCATTGGTCATGTAAGTAAATTAATGCTGAATTTTTCCCCCTTTTTCTGTTTGTGAATTCTCTGATTGAATTTGTAATATGGGCCGGATAATTGTCCTGCTTAGTTTAAGTAGATTTCGTAATTTGTTTTACTTTAAATTGGATCGATATTTTGTCCATTTAATTTATAAGAATTGGTAAAAAAATTATCACCTATTGATTTTAAATTTATATGAATCAATAATTAAGTTGAAACATCATCATACAAAATTTATTCACATTGGTGTACATTTACAAGCTCTTGATATTAATCAAAAGTAAATTAAAATGTCTTTTATGTGTGCATAGAGAAAATCATATAAATTATATCTAAAGGTTTCACTTTGATATTTAAGTTTTAAGTTTTAAATTATTTTTTGACATAGCAACTGTATTCACAATATAAAAAAATTGCAGGGTAATTAGCAAAAAGTTATTAATATTTCAGTGTTTTTTTTTTCAATACATATCAGGTGAAGCTGAGATCTTTTGCTACAATGCCAGCAAGGCTAAACTGCCTTGGCATGCTCAAATTGCTCCACCAAATAAATACTCTCTGTCTGCATGGTCACTCATTGGCAGAGCTCAGACGGTAGGACGTTCAATTTTATTACGGAGATTTGAATATTATCTCCAAAAATTTAGTGATATACCTCTCTTAATTTTTATCATTTTATAATTTTCTCCAATATCTTAGTGCCTTGCCCAGCAATATAAAACCATTTCGTATTTGTAGCGAGTTACGTGTCTTTATATAGTAAAATAAACTAGAGAAGATGTGAAAATGTCATGAACCAACCTATAATTATCATAAATGAAAAACAGATGAATCTTGAGTGCATTCTTTTTTCACTTGCCATTGCTTAAATAAAAAACAAATGAATCTCATTAACATTTATTTTTGTGAATCATATCTGCTGACATATAATTATCATAAATGAAAAACAGATGAATCTTCAGTGCATTCTTTTTTAATTTGCCATTGCTTAAATGAAAAACAGATGAATCTCATTAACATTTATTTTGTGAATCATCGGCTGCCATATATAAAATATGATATAACGCCTAAATCATATCTTGGAATCAAATGTTGTTACAACACCTGATTAACCGTTGTAACGAAATAAATCAGTTACTTCTATAAATTTCGGAATATGAATTGTTCCGTTGTAACGATTGGTTAACTTTTGTAACTGTTTAGGTCAATTACCTCAATATCAAGCATATTTTCCAATTTCACAGATTTCTAATTAATACACTAATCATGAGTTTAGTTTTCTCAGTCCACTCTTTGGTTCATTATAGTACATCTTGATGTGTGTAGCATTTGATGATGCATCCTTGATGTTTATTGCAGCTTTATATCATCATGAACCTGCATAATATATCAAGACAAAAAAACCTGTAAAATTCAACAATTATATATTTTGCAAATCTAGTAAAACAGACTAAGCAGATTATTGTATAGTCTAACAAAACTAAGTAACATCAGCAAGTATCTATTTAATAAATTTAAATTTATATGTAACTTTTTTTCTAAAGAAAGTAAAATGACATGAAATTTTTAATTTCTCGGCAGAATTATTATAATATGATTGGTAAATTTTATGCCTATTTACATTGAACCAGAAATATAATTAAAAAAATTAAAAGTCCAATCACTAATAATGATGAGAGACCTAATGTCAATGATTTTTATTTCAAATTGTTTCTAATAAAATTAAATCTCAAATAACTATTTTCTTTTAATTTACATGTACTTTTACTCGTTTAAGTTGAAGGTAGCATTAAATTAAAAGAAACTTGCATTTAAATTGTATAATTCATATTTTTAAGGATTTGTTTCCATATTATAGTTAGTGCTCATTTAAATTCCATATTCCTTCCTTATTTCTATAACTTTATTTTATGAGAAAAGATTACATTTCTCATCTCTCTTTTCTCAAAATTTCTTTAAAGTTCCAATTCACTTTTGAACTTCTCTAACGGTCCCCTCCTTCAAATCTTGTCTTTATAAACTTATTTCCTTCTTCTCCATGACTGTAAAGAGATTTTTCTCTCCCACCTACACCTCCTCACTGTTTTTTTCATCTCTGCCTCCGCTTAGGCCTATGGCACTGCCCCAGCTGCTACTCCGACCATGACGCCACCTACTCGCCAAGGCTCCTAGCTAACACCACCCCTGTGTCGAGCACTGCTAGAAGCTTCTTCGCCTCAGCCGTAGGTTTGTAGATCTGTGTTTTATAGGTTTACAGACTTGATTTGTTAGATTTTACACTCTTGGTTTATTAGGTTTACAGTATGTTAAGTTTACGATTTTGTTAGATTTACAATCTCGATTTGTTAGATCTGCTAGATTTACAGTCTCGATTTATTATGTTTATAATCTCCATTTATAGTATTGATCTGTTTGGTTTAAAATATTGATTGGTTAGGTTTACAGTCTCAATTTGTTAGGTTTTCAAACTTATTTGATTTGTTTCACTTGATCTCTTAGGTTTCCATTATTGATTTCTTAGATTACATCATCGATTTGTTAGGTTTACAGTCTCAATTTGATAGGTTTCAACATCTTTGATTTTTTTTTTGTTTTCCACTTGTCTATCTTTAGGTTTTCAAACCTCTTCTATTTGTGAGCCTTATCATTTTATTCAATTGATCTATTAGTTTTACATGATAGATTAGGTTTACGGAATTCATGCATTAGATTTACATAATTATTGACTTAGCTGTACATAATTATTGCATTAGGTTTATATAATTCTTGACATGTTATTTTATATTTTAAACACTTGAGATCTTATGTTTACATAATTGTTGACTTAGGTTTATATAATTAACGCATTAGGTTTAGAAAATTATTGGCCTATTATTTTAGATTTTAAACACTTGAGATCTTGGGTTTACAAAATTAACGCACTAGATTTACAAAATTCACGCATTAGGTTTATATAATTTTTGACATGTTATTTTAGATTTTTTAACACTTGAGATCTTAGATTTACAATTGCAAATTATGTGTAGTATACATTTATTATTTCAACATTTATATGATCTTTTTATGGATTCTTGTTTTCAACCACCAATATAAGAGGCATCGCAGGGTTTGAATTTTCACGAAAGGATTGTGTCTGTAGTTTGGTTATAAACTCTGAATTAGTGAAATTGTTTATTTGTGAATGAGAAACAATATTTTCTAATGTATCTAAATGGTTGGTCAGAAACACTTTAGTTGAATAGTTTTTTTTTTGAAAATCTTCAAAGAAGCTGTGAAGTTGTGAGGAGGAATCGAACTCTCGACCTTTGAGTTTAACAATCCTAGAACTTTTTCCTAGCCAACTGTGCTACCTCCCCTTTCCACTTTAGTTGAATAGTGACAAGTAGTGTTATGTTAGACTTTTTGATATTTGTTTTGATTTGTAAGATATGTTATGTTTGGTGGAAAACATATATGCCTTTGATTTGCAATTCATTATGTTTATGTTGTTATGTCTCATTGTCAGACATAATAGTAGGTGTGTTTTCAAATTGTAAGCATACACATAAGTCTCTCATGACCAAAAGAGTCCTGTCCCATGACCAATGTTTATACAGGCACCATGATTAAGTTGAATGTTTAAAGTAATTGAGAACCCCAAATATATGTTTAAACAACAATACATGAGCTCCTTTTAGCCCCATTACTCAATTCAAATAAAATAGGCACAAATTTCGGAATGAACGAGGTGTTTAGTTAGACCTGACAAGTCTTTCTGATGTAATTAACGGCGGGGGCTTGCGCCCGTCGGGAGTTAAACGTCTCCACAATCAAATAATAAAACCCTGGCTGGCTGATCATGAACGCAGGTCTGGCTAAAGGTGAACCGGAAGGTATGCAAAAAGTTGTCTAGCAATGTCCCGAGTTCGGTGCCCCGCTCATGTCTGCCAAGGGACTGGAGCACTGAACCCATGCGGGAGCATTCCCCCACAAATATAACAGCATCGTTAGCTAACCTAACCTTGCGACTTTTTGCGCCCTACACTATGTTATAATTTCGCTGGGTTTTCAAGATGGCTGAACCCGGCTTATGCAATTCAAACTTGTGAACCAGACTGACAGTCAAACGGCTCACAATTTGTGCATTAAATATTTCTCATACATAAAAATGCATGCAATGGAGTGGTCAACTTCATCTTCTGTAACAAATCCAAATAAAATCTCACATGAACATTTTCTAATTCATACATGTTCCCCAGATTAATAAAATATTTGTCATGTCGGAAATCTACACTCGTTCCTTAATTGGGAATATTCTTTGTTCCTCTCAAAAAGAGAAGCAACAAAAAAAATATTAGACATTGCCTCACTACTGCTTCAAGAAATATTATTTATTTTAATAAACTTCTTAGTAAGTCAGCATGAAGAAAATAATTAATTAACAAGTAGATGGGTTATTTTTTTTGTACCATGCAAAATTTCAAAATAATTCATAATATGGCGCCGCATATATAGACATCTATATCTGGACCTAATTAAAAACAAAAAACCAAAAGTAAAAACTCTGTATATCTCTTGGACTATTTTATTTTTGGAAAATTGACAACTTTTAGTCTTACTCATCTCAGGATTTTGTTTGAAATTATATTTTCGCTAAATAAGAAATTAAATTATTTAATGAACAAGAAACTATAAAATATCGTGCAATTCTAGCGTGTGTTATGTTCACCAAGAGGGTTTGGTGACACAACTTGAAAAACCTATCGGATTGACTTCAAATGATAAATCTAAACTATTGAAACCGATCTACTTCATGAATAAATAATGCATGTACATACAAAATTTTAAAAGTTTCAAATTTAATTAATCCAAAGTCAAGCGGTGAAAAAAAATAAACTTTTTGTAAGTTATTTTATAAGTTCTATGTATTTATTTTTCTTCATTTTTTTACCGTTTAATTTTGTACTAAATTACAATTAATTTAATACAAATTAATATCAAGCTAGCCTTGCTCTTGAATTGTGGAAATTTTCAAGTTAACCAATGCTAGTTTTGCTCTTATGAAACTAATTATGTTATTCATCATCATAATTAGATAAATATTATGAACTTTAATATATTATTATATTTCAATAATATTTATACATTTTGTAATAAATATCCGATATGTATCTGTCTAATATCTGATCTGTATCTGTATCTGAAAATAAAAAACAAATATGAATATGATTTTACCACTATCTACTCCGTATCCAATACGTTTTCACAAGTAAATAATTATCGGCACCAAAGCAATGAATATGAATGTTTACAAGGGTTTATAAGCAAAATCTCACATTGACCAGACAAAGTAACCGAGAATTGCGGAGCTAGCAATCAATTATGTTGGCTGGCTGGCCATTTGAACCCGCTTTTTTTATTAATCGAAATAAAATTAAATAAATATCGGAAAAGAGGACAGGATTCGGATTTTCTCCAAAAGTAATAAGGACGCTGAATAAATTAACGTCCAAACGGACTGTAAATTAATTAACGTCCATATTAACTGTAATTTTCCGGCTCAGCCCAAATTGATTAACCCAAATTGATGGAGGAAAAATAATAATAATCACGGACTGTGATTTTTTCAGCGTCCCTGAGGGACTCTAATTTTTTCTGCATCCGTGGGTGAAGGACCGTCCCTTCCAACAATATATCATCCAAGCTGATGTTAAGAGTTTCGATCGCATTCCACATGATACACTCCTTTCTCTGCTTCTTTTTTTTTTTTTTTTTTTTTTTTCTATCAACTCAAAATAAGCGAGGGATGGAAACGTTGAAGCAAGACATATTATGTTATATAGTCTAATCAAACAACACGTCCGAATTAAACAAATACATAAACTAAAAAAAAACATTCAGTTAACACTTAGAAAAAACACCTAAGTAAAAGTGAATTTGTCCGGTTGCCGACGGTCACGTGCTGGATATCTGCGCTCTCTTGCTTGTTCGTTGTCCGCTTTCTTACGCCTAACGTAGACATTGTTGTACGATGGGCCAAAAATGCTCTCCACTGCTTGTGTATGTGGCGTGATGACCGGACTGGGTGCTACGTCGCCCTGTGTACTGGTAACAACTGGTGAAGGCAACCTGATATGATCATCGATACCCTACAACCATTATTATAATATTTAGTAACCATAATCGACGATGCAATCTATCTTCAAAATTGAAGTTTTTAAATTCTCACCTGATAGACCTGACTAGCTCCTGTGTGACTCATGTATTGCGCCTCCTGGGCAGGTACCTCATGGTAAGTCTGGCTCTCAAATGTATCGTCCCAATTGACAAAATCATTTGATCCTTGCAATGCATATTTTAGTATTGTAATCAATATAATAAGAACTTATTTGAAATTTCTTATAAATGTGAAAGTAGTTACCTGATAAACTTGACTAAGTCCTGCGTTGTGTTGCGCGGATAGCAGCGATGAGTCGTTGCCAAGAAGTGCTGCTAAGAATTCAGAGGATGGATCCTGTGTTTCCCAACAAGCTGAAGGAGTTACCTGATAGACCTGACTAGGTCCCGTCTCGCCCTGCGTGGCCGTGCCTTGATTCTCCGCTCCCTACAATAAATATTTCACCATCTTGGTAAATATGATCGACAACAAGTTGAAGTATTTTAATTTTATTATACTTACCAGATTAACTTGACTAGGTCCGGGTGCGAATCCTCTGATACATTCATTAAAACCTTCATTTGTTTGAAACCATCTCTCGTGATAGTTGAGATTTTCATCTTGAGGAAACATAGGGATGGATTCTCGATCATCCGGAACATCACCATATGAGATGTCATTGATGTTGCTCGGAAGATTAGCCGCCGTAAACATGCTTTCTAATTTGGCGTCCATACCGTTGTCTCTGAGAAGGCCACAGCTTGCTTTGAGAAAAATTTTTCCTATTTTTTTGTAAGGCCTCGACTTGGCCAGTTGCATACCCACCCCGACTATCTTGATCCCTTGTAATGCCTACAAAAAAAAAAAAAAAAAAAATGTGATCCATCTGTCAGATCCAGTGAGGTAACCCAAAAGTTGGGTTTTAAATCGGAACTGTCTGATTTAAATCCGAGACCATCCATCCGGTAATGAATCCACATATCTCAAGATGCAAATTCGGATTCCGAGATGATCATAAGCGATGGATTAGAATCGGATGGTCCCGATGCAAAACTCAAAAATTGGGTTACATTAGGGGATCCGGACTCGTGTCAAACGCGCGTGCGGTCCAATCCTTAATTCAAATATTTTAATTAGTTAATGATTCCAAGCGCCCATTATGAACACATTGAAACCGAACATAGGGCAGAGGAGTTTATCGAACTCAAAAGTGAGTCGGATACCTTTTTGCCTCCCTCACGGCCTCTATATTATAGAGCACACACTGCACTATTGCAAAATGCATACTGAGTTATTGCATAATACACGCTCTTATATATATTTTAATTTAGACAACAGTTCATAACCGTCACACATTTTCATTTTCACTTGCATTTCTTTTTTAGAAAGATTTTCACTTGCATTTTTATAGTTGTTTTGACCTTTCAACCTCATTATTTCAAAGTACACATTTTCATTTAATTTTGATTTGGGTGTTGACGGTTGCTTAAATTTCCAAACTCATTTTTCGAGTCCTCCAAAGTAGACATTTAGATATTGTCAAAATGCTAGGGGTGTAAATGGAGCGGATTCGGAGCGGATAATGTTAACACTACTACAAAAATACGTTTTCCTACACTGTACCTTATACACGGATTTTCTCAATTTTATAAAAAAATATGTATGAAATAGGATTTTTCTAGTATTCTACGAATCCTACATGGATATTAACTTAAAAATTAGTGTCCGTGTGGAAATTAAGCTTTTATACACGGATATTTCATTAAATATCCGTGTAGGAAGTTCTTTTGTACACGGTTTTTTTATTTAAATAGCTGTGTAGATATGTTGACAGAGCTACACGGATTTATAGTTAAATATCCGTGTAGGAAAGACTTAGTAGGGTTTTAATGAAATAAAATTGTTATCTTCCAACGCCGTTTAATCAATTACTCTCTCTCTCTCTCTCTCTTTCTCTGCGCACAAGGAGGAAATTGGCAAATTCGAATTTTATATTTCTCCTCTCTATCTTGCTAAGGTTAGTCATGTGTGTGTGTGTGTATATTTTTATTTACCATTGTTGGGTTATTGAAGAAATTCGTTTTTCTTAGGGTTTTGGTTGGTTGTTGTTCTCCTCGCCATTGTTGGTTGCTATCCTCTTCGCCACCCTCCCTTAGGGTTCTGGTGCCGGTGCTGTCATTTTAAGTACCACTTCTATTTAAGCAAAACGCAAAGATATACATACATGTTTAATTTTTTTTTTACGAAATTAATTTTCACGAATTTTTTTTTTATAGATTCAATTATTTTTTTTACGAAATTAATTCAAAACCAAGAATTTTTATTCTCTATTATATATGTATGCATATATATGTTGATCCTTGTTTTTTTTCATAGGATATGCAATATTGTTGGAGATCTTTAACCAAGAGCCATCATGTCATGGATCACATGCAAAAACCTCTTTTTTGATATGTTGGATCTAATACGTTTTAGTATGTATGAAATTTCGGTCCAAACTAGATCATAGCCATGACATTTCGGTCCAAACTTGATCACATGGTTACTAAGTGGTGATGACATAATTTTTATACAAACATTGTATAGGATCTTGAGGGGTATATGTCATATGTTGGATCAAAATGATTGCATGTACAAAAGGCTATATATATACAAAATGCTATCTATTTATTTTTGCAAAAGACTATGTATTTATTTTTACAAAAGACTATGTATATTCAATCTGAAATATATATTATTGGCTAGCAAAAGCGGAGGCTAGCCCAAAAAAAAAAACAAAAAAAAAATAGGACAATCCTACACGGATATTTAAATAAAATCCGTGTAGGAATAGGTAAGAATAAAATATTAGTAATTCGTAACCTTCCTACACGGTTTTTTAACTTAATATCTGTGTGCGAATACTCTTCATACACGGATATTAATTAAATATCCGTGTAGGAATTCCTTCCTACACGAATTGTTTAATTAATATTCGTGTAGCTAGGGTACGAGAGCTGCACGGATATTTAGTTAATATCTGTGTAGGAAGACTATTCCTACACGGATATTTATTAAAAAACTATGTAGCTCTCTTGCAGTGCGATGTACTTTTGTAGGTTTTCCACACGGATCTTTACGAATAATCCGTGTAAGATTAGTATAATCGTACACGGATAATTATCCGTGTGTAAATATTGCACTTTCCTACACCCTAGTATTACACACATTTCCAAATCCGTGTAGCTACGTCATTTTTTGCCCGTGTACAAACTGTGTTTTTGTAGTAGTGTAATACCATATCCGCATCCGTTTTTCAACAAGCGGATACGAATACGGATGGTAAACAGATATCAAAATTGAAAACCGTATCCGTCTTAAAGGGATACGAATACGAAACGGATAATCCACGGATACGGATTTGAATATGAATATAGAGTGGATAATTGTCGGATATTGAGTAATTCTACTAAATTTTATAATTTTAAATTACCTAATTTGATTATCTAAATTGATAAAAAATTAATATACTTTTTAAGTTTACACAGTGATGATTATGCATGACTAATTGCTTATTGGTTCAGAGAACCAATCTATTATACTAATATATTATATGATTTAGAATTCATATAATCCGTATCCGCAGATTATCCGTATATGAATAATAAGCGGATTATCCGTAGATAATCCGTATCCTTTTAGACCCCTACAAAATGCACATTTTGAAATTTAGAATTCATAATTGTTATTTTTAACTCTCATATTCATTATCCGTATACCTCTTAAATACACACTTAACTATTTGGTAATGCATAATTTTATTTAATTTTTTTCTTAAGTTAGCCAAAATAATAATTGTTGAAATTTTGATAGGTGATGACTAGGACTGCATAAAATATTCGTAGTTCATGATTCGATTCGAGTTTGATTCGAAATAATTCGAAATTAATTCAAACCAAACTCAAACTGGACCTGGTTTGTTTGAAATAAGTTTGCAAACTATTCTAGTTCGAATCTCAAAGTAACGTGAACTGTTGATTTCCACTAATGACTTAAAAGATAAAACATAAGGTTGCCCAGTCATATGTTATAATTCGTAAGTCGTTACCCTTGCTCTTAGTTCTGAAACCCCAAACGACTTTCACCTCTCACTCTCGACGACTACAATCACTCTTCTTTGTCGTAAAAAAGTTCGTAAAAAATTCATAATTGAGTTCGTAAAAAATTCGATTCGAAATTAATTCAAACCAAACTAAGTTCAAAATTAATTCAAACAAAATTCAAACTAAGGTAAATTCGATTCGGTTCGATTCGTTTGCAGCCCTAGTGATGACTTGAGAAATAACTATAATAGTCATGTAATCAAATAGTTCATGATAGATGATGACTTAGAGAAATAACTACTGTTTTAAAAAAAAAAAAAAAAAAAACATCTGGTTCAGATGCCGACCGTAAAACCCGTGTGACCGGATCGGACAAGGAAAGATAAGTCCAATCCGGTCCAGACAGTTCCTCAGACGGGTCAAGCATGGCTTTTTCTTGGTTTTCTCCCCACTAGGACCATGCCTATCTTCCCCTGATCGGACCATATCACCTTAACCCCCCAGACCCAACCACCCAGAATTTCAAAATGTCCAATCTCTCCCTTAATGAAATTAGGTGCCTACTGTATGTGATGGAATATTATACCAACATCATCAAATGTATGAACCCCACTAACTTAATATTTGTGAAATTTCAACGATAGAAATCCATTTTAGTAGTAATTAATCATGGTAACTAAATCTTCACCACATGAAAAGAAAGGTATATTAAAACCATTTTCTAAAATTAAACCTGGTAATGACTCTTGAGGAGTTCAACACAATGCAACGATACAAGTAACAAAATTGAAATCAATCACAAACAAAACCCCAAGCTGATACTTAGAAAAGAAAAAAAAAAGGTACTTCTAGGAATTCATATAGTTGGATAACTGTTATTAAGCTTTGCGGCGCCCGACACGTGCAACAAATCCAGCCTTGATCGGCACAACAGTACGTGAAGAACCACACTGCATATATCAAAAGGAAACAAAAAGTTGTATGAACAAATAAACAAACAAGAAAGAAGAAAATTGTTTCACAGATAAATGAAAAAGAGATGGGATAATAGACATTTGGGTGTGGTTGTCACATCTTCTTCTTTGCATTAACCATTCATTCAAATTCAATTGCAAGGGAAGTGTTCATGTTACATTTTATAATTATTTTGGGGTTCATTTCACACTAACATCAAGAGTTCATGTAATGAATGGATCAAGTTAACTGTGACAAATAAGTTTCGGTGCATTCATTTCTCTGTGTATTGATTTTATGCAATATGGACTCGAAATATTTTAACACCAAAATCTTACTCGAAGCACAGAATGATATTAGAGGTGCAAAACAAAATAGGTGAAAATTTAAGCATGTGCAAGTATTTAAAATTTAGATAAATCACAGAAATAGCAATGCATTTTATAAACAATAGAAAAGAGAGTATGCATGCAAGATATGGAATTAAACATCACATAATAGAAATCGGAAGTAGTTCTAATAACAAACTAGAAGTAATATAATACCATATTTCTACACGTGCATATTTACGGCCTCAGAAATTTTGGAACTATTATCATTAGTTAATCAACCAATGTAGGCAATTTATTTCTTTTATCAAACTCCAATCATATAAACAAAATTAAAAGAGTGAGGCTACAGTACTATGCATAGTGCGTATTGGTCCGTACTATGGATCAATTTCTCCATTTTCAAAGTCCAAACAACCAATCTGAACCATTCAACATTATCTCCATGTGAAAATGTACTTGTACATCAAATTTTATAATTTTAATAATTTTTTGACTATTTTTCTAAAGATTTTAGACCATTCAGAAGTAATGATTTTCTACCTATCTAATAAAAAGTAAATAATTTCTGAAAAAATATTTTCATATAGATTGACCATTTGAACTTTGAAAAAGAAATATTGATTTGCAGTACGGATCAATCTGCGCTATGCATATAGTACCATAGCCTCACCCAAATTAACATATTTAAAAAAATCAAACTCAATAAAAGAACATAAACGGTTCTAACTCAAGAAACAGCAATTTTACCTGCTCACAGCGCAGGAAGAACAAACGGTTTTCCTTGGAAAGGATAGTGTCTGGGCTCTTGCAGCCATTGCATATCACGTATTCAGCTATCAAAATTTGAACAAATAATTATAATATGAGGAAGGAGAAATTAAATAAAATTCAAAATCAACTGAATCGATGAGACAATTATGAAATATATAATTTATGCATTTACGCAATCAACTGAAGAACTCCCAACATTTGAATTCTTGAAATGCTAGAGTTTACACAAAATTGATTTCAGTCATTAGTCTTCACTAGAATTAGCAAATTCACATTAATTTCTTTTTATTAAGCGAACCCACAAATTTTAACTAGCATTAAACACCCCAAACTTTTTGCATTTGCAAATCACTATACCAACACCAGAAAGTTACTGCATTATAATATTATATTAAGCGGCAGATTAAACTCAGTGAAGTAAAACTTACTGATATATCTACGAAGGATACCCTCGAAATTTTTTGGAGCGAAACGACCCTTGACAACAAGCCTCTGCTGTCCATCAAGGGAGCCGCTTGTTCCCATTTCAGCAAGTAAAAATGTCATCACATGCTCTGGTTGCCTATGCATCCTGCATTCACACAGAAAAGATAAAAATCCTTCCTTTCATATTTTACCCGACCCATACCGTATTTGGTAAGACGGATATGGGTAATTTTTTTTTCATTAGCTTTATCAGGTACGAGTATGGGTGAGGGTAAAGACTATAGGGTAATTATTCAAAAAATAAAATTATAAATATAGATATATATATTTATATGGGGATGATGCATGATATGATATAGTTTTATTTATGGCCCATATATATCTATTCAATGGCACCCATTAATCCATTTACTTGAACCGTACCATATTCAATAAGACGGGTAAGGATAGGGTTGTTTTTTTTTGTTAGCTTATTAGGTACGGACGGGTAAGGGTAGGGTTGTTTTTTTGTTAGCTTATCAGGCACGGACGGGTAAGGTAAAGTTTTTTTTTGTTAACATAATGGGTACGGTATGAGTAAAAACTATCTTGTACCGGTTACATATAGGGTAATTATTAAAAATAAAAATTATATAGATTTATATTTATATGATGAGGCTGCATGATATGATATAGTTTTATTCATGGTCATATATGTCTATTCAATGGAACCAGTTTATCTGTTTGCCCAACCCGTACCAAATTCAATAAGACGGGTTTCGTTAACTTATCGGGTACGGGTAAGGATAAAGTTTGTTTTGTTAACTTAACGGGTACGTGTATGAAAATGCTTCCACCCACCTGTAATATACCCATTAACACACCTATTTACAGAGTATCAAAAGCAATTTGCATACACATTCTTAGTAGTAGTCCTAATTATCAGTGGAATAAAGGTATAACTATAAAGTAGAAACTGTAGTCAATTGAAGAAATATAAACAAAAAAATTATCATCCCATTTTTGGTGAACCATATCACCTCTAAAAAGACAATTTCACAAATCTAGCCCCAAAAGAAGCCACTTTGAAAATGACTCTTGATATGCAACAAAAACAAAAAAACAAAAAATATGACCAAAAGAGTTGTACTCATAAGAGAGAACAAGGGTACTTACGTCTTGCAAAGGTCCATGAAATTCACAAAAACAGTCTTTTTGGTACCCTCTCTGAGAACCTGAGGTGGCCTCATGACAGTCCTACGCCGGTCTCCGGCAAGATCAGGATTGTTCTCTCTCAGTATGTTAAAAACTCTACCTAGGAGCTGTTTAATTTAAGTCACAGAGAAAGAACAAATACACATTGTCAACCTTAATTTGGTTTAGAAAGAATAAAATCAATTGAGTGAGGCTATGGTACTATGCAGATTGGTCCTTACTATGGATCAATATCTCCATATTCAAAGATCAAATAGCTGGTCTGAACAGTTTTAAATGACCTCCATATGAAAATATAGTTGCAAACTAAATTTTACATTTTTTATAATTTTTTTAGATAGGTAGAAAAGCACTACTTTTAAATGGTCTAGAATTTTTAGATCAAGTGATTTTCTACCTATCTAAATAAATAATAAAATGTTAGTAAAAATGTAAAATTTTGATCTACAAGTACATTTTCATACGGAGTTCATGTTGAATGGTTAAGATCAACTATTTGGAGCTTAAAAATGGAGATATTGATTCAAAGTATGGACCACTCCGTGCTATGCATAGCACCATAGCCTCACTCCAATCATTTTATTTAGCATTCAATCTCTGGCTCATAATTTGCTTCACATACTGGTATCCAACTAATAGTGAAGAAAAGGAAAAATGAACATTTAATGATCAGTGTGCTTCTTCATGTGATGATTCCACTTGAATTAGATTTTCTTTAGGGGGGTTCTAAATATGCTGCAAAATACTTCTTATTGCAAAATTTTCAAATAGACTCGGACTACCTACTTTACACACTATAATCTGACAAGATCCAGAGTACATTTTTCTCGTGTAGTTCCTCTTTGCGTGCAACAAGATGGTAATGCAACATCTCTCTTTCACGAGTAAATTTTAAAATTAAGGGTATTATGGTAATTTATACATAGTAAGCAACCAGAAAGGTACAAATACCTCATCATAAGTATAGTCACGATCAGATCCCTCCCAAGCATAGCGAGAGCCTCCTCCTAGCACAATTCCTTCTCCTTCCTCATCTTCGCCAATTTGATCATCTTTTACAAATTCATTTTTCGAAAGAATTAACACAATTTTCTATCGCATATTAACTTTTAAAAGAATATATACACTCCCATTGGTCAAATGCATGAAAATTTGTACCAGTAAAGTTAACAATTACAACATAACATTTAGACATTCTTGACAATGATCAGTACATCAACCCCTATAAATTGGAATTTTTTTCAGTTTTGTCCTCAAATTTTTTTATTTTTATAAAAATTATACTATTAGCCCCTCCCTCATAATGTAAAATTGCAGGACACTTATCTATCCAGCCCCCCTTATCTCAATTTTCCTGTTCTGCCTCTGTCTAGATGCCAAGAAAATGACAACTAAAACATCTTTTTAGTTCCCCAACTAGCTAGTAAATTTGGAAATCAACATATCAGACTAACTTTAAGTTTTCATTAACCATTTTTTGATAAAAAAAAAAGGAGATATATAATTTACCAATATTGCCTTCTCCAGTTTCACCAGCCTCCTTGTTTTCTTCTTCGTCATTAATGAAAGTCGTGTCAACCTGACACATCAAAGTAAAACAAATTCAGTTCCACTCTTTACAATAAAAAGAACAAGATTCAATACAGTCACCTCAAACTCTCTTTTGGTGTTAATTATGAACAAATCTCCAATATAGACAAAGCACAAGTACTGGTTCAGTACCAATCCATTGCTCTGGTATGAAAATAACAAGTAATGTTGTTCCTTGGACAAATTACAAATGTTTGTACCTGTTTCTTCTTCTTCTTTTTCATCCCAACAAAGGTTAGTTCAGCTCCATCACCGGCAGCTGCACAGATCAAACAAAAAAAAATTAAAGAAATAAACCATCATAGAAAAACAAAAGATGACATTTCACTTTGCAAATTGTACATACTAAGTTGAAGGGAAAACTTGTTGCATACAGTATAAAACTACCACATAAGTTAGAAAACATGATTAATTTTGAGCAATTTCAAAAGAAAGGAACAAACAAGGATATACTCTCTAAATTCCAAAGGGTATCTGAGAGATTTTATGATTTTGGCATGAAAAGATAATGCTGACCTAATAAAAAAATATAAAAAAATAATATATACCGGGCGGTTCTTCAGATTTCTCAGCAGGTTTCTCGGCCTCTTCCGTTGGGTCTTGGATAACCACCTTCTTTTTCTTCTTTTTCTTCGTTGGGTCAAAAGGTGCAAGCTTTATACAAAAATAAGGAAAACAGACAAAAAAGATAGGATTAGAGATATACAATACATAATAACTATGAACAACCCTGATTTCATCTCATGTATCATTGATGTTGAAAAATAATTAAAAAATAGTAGGGAAACCCATAAAAATGGTAACAAGTGCTTGTTTTATTGATCGAAACAATAATTGCACAATCAACAACAGAAGGAAAAGCATCCCTGAACCATTCGAAGCCCCTACAGCACAACCAAAACACTCTTTTACAATGCTTGTTGCTACTGTTTACCAGTATACCAGTGCTGGCAACAAAAGTCGATAAACTCAAGATCCTAGCCTATTTCACGTACCATCCCTAGACTGGTACAACTTAGGTACCATACCAGTGGTAAAAATCACCGTCGCATTGTAAGGCGAAATTATGAACCCAAAAATCGGTAAAATATCGAATGATTGATTGATTCGGATTGAACCCAACAAAACAAAAGAACGAGATAGAAATTTGTTAAATCTCACCTCATGAACCTCTTCTTCTTTGTTCTCCATGATTACCAGCTCGTGGGAAGGAAGAAATCGGCTAGGTTAGAGATTTCGGGAGAGAACAATACAGTGTATTGGTTAAAAGAGGGCGACTGCGGATCCGGCTCCAGATCCGACAATGTTAAAGAAGTTCTGCTGCTAAAGGTGATCTCCGCCGTTGGATGAGGAAATTACGGCGGATTAAATTTCTGCGAACAGTATGCTTTAGATAGATTGTTATTCTTTTCCAATTTAAGAAATTGATACAGATGGAAACGGGTAAAGATATTGACATAGCAGTTTTTTATTGATTCACCCAGCGCACAGAATATAGAATCAAAATTGCGCTGCTGTATATGGCTTGTATGCTGCATTTAGAAAACATTGCTCTGTCAATATTTTTACCCAATGTAAAATGACCAATTATTGAAAACGGCCAAAAGAAATTAAGATTAATCGACATTTGCAATTAATATATGATTTAATGAAATTATTAGAAAAAAAAAGTATTGTTGAAAGTTGAAATAAAAGTGTCTTTTTGTTGCAAAACATGACATTAAATCTTTGTGGAGAGGATTTCAAACTGAGGTAGCAATGCATATATGGATGATTCAAGCTGTTAGATATATTCTACATATCACAATTTATTATATTAGATTAAAAATCAAATTTTAGTATTTTAGTATTTCTTTGAATGTTTTTACTAATGTTTTACTACAGAAAAAAATAATTTTAATTGGATGAACTACCATTCTTAACAACAATTTTTTTAACATAATTATTCATGCTTAATTTTAAATTAAATCAAATATACAGAATCGAACCTGAATTTATAGAGATACATCAATTTTAATAAAAAGATTGAGAATTAAATATTAATCCTCAAGAAGCTTGTGCTAAGTTATATATGAAGATTACCATTTAAAATTAGTGCAAATCAAACAAAACATATCATATGAGAATTGGTATAAATGACTATGTGTCTCCTCATTTTATTTTTTGTTATGTAAAGTTGTTTGGTCAAGCAGTTTTTTTCAAAATTTTAAAATGTAATTAAATCTACAATTTTTCTAAGTAAATTGCAATTAGTTTTTCAACTGTCCATATGAGCTGGAAAATTAAAAAGGCAAATTTATTTTTGAGTAATATACCGAAATGAATCAATCAATACAAAGGTTGAAAGAAACTAATTGAAATTTTAAATTAAGGTCATATTAGTTCTATTTATTTCTTTTTTAATATGATTTTATCTACATAAAACAAAAGGATTGTAATTAGCTCAGAAAAAGATTGTAGCTAATTGGTTGAGATTGGCTCGTTACAAGAAGATGTAATTTTTTTTCCAACTATTTCACTATTAATTATTGTACCCATAATATATGAAAGGACGAATCTTGTTGTAAAAAAAGAGAATGAAATTATTTTTTTACTTGTTGTCTAGGCACAGCCAATAGCAACATCGAGTTGTTAATAAACCGATAGTAAAAATCTTTTGGACCATTGAAATTGGCCAAACAGTAAACAAATTTGGACTTTGATATTAGCCAATATCTCTCTACACACACATATAGAGGTTGGCTAATATGAAAACTTTTGTTCTTAGGCCATGGAACAAATGCTTCAATTTTTACTTTTTTAAAGTCCAAATGGTTGATCCAAACTGTTCAACATTCAATCTATAATAAAATATGCTTGGAGACCAATTTTATATTTTTTGGAATTTTTTTTATTATTTATCAAGTCAGTTTTAAAATTGTTGTTTTGAATGATTCATAAAAATTTTATTGTTTATTAAAATCAGTTATTTTAAAACTGGATTAATAAATAGTAAAAAATATTAAAAAATATAAAATTTGGTCTCCAAATACATTTTAGTATAAAGATCACATTTAACAGTTCAGATCGACCGTTTGAACTTTAAAAATCGAAAAATTAATTGATTGCATCATGACTCCGGAACAAACGTTTTGATATTCCAACCTATGTATGTAGGTGTTATGCATGCATGCATGCATCCATCCTGCATATCCCACAAATAATTACATTAACAAACAAAATGATTACGTTATTCAAACAATGCCTATCCCACAAATAGGATGAAGTTCACACAATGAAAAATGAATTAAATTGCAAAATTACACACATAAACGTACCTTAGCTCAAACCATTCAAAAGATAGTAAAGAAGAAACTTTGCAACCTTAATTGTTTCATTCTTTCTATAACACACAAAACAAAATATAATTAAGAGCATTAAGTATTGCTCAACAGTAACAAACATGCATATATACATATATGCAGTATTGCTATCAGAATCACGAGTTGTCAGATTTCGTACGTCATGCCAACTTTCAGAATTTGGTCCCTCGGGATAAGAAACGCCTTCTCTCCTTGCCTAGAGTTCTTCTTTATGAAATTGTAAACATAATTCACAATTATCTTCTTGAAGATACCTGAGTTACTTCTTACTTCATAACTCGGACCTAGACCATGTAACACGGTTTCTAAATTATTATTTATACATGTTTCTATCTATCTGTTGTTAAACTAGTTTTTGTCAAGTATAAAATTCAAATATCGTTCATAAGATATAAATAATTGATACGTTTTTAAAATATACTTTTTGGTTTGTAATAAAAGTAGTTTAAGGGTTATCAGTGAAAAATTACTCTTAATAAAATAATACAATCTTTATAATAAAAATAATTATAGGATTATCGGTGCATAAATCTTTAGGGTTATCGGTAAAAAATTACCATCAATAAAATAATACAATCTTTATAATAAAAATAGTTTTATGGTTATCGGTGAATAAACTCTCAGGATCTTAAAATAAACTAATAACATAACTAATATTGTTTGAATTGATTTAAGACTCAGTGGGACTTTGACTATTCAAAACTAATTGGACTTATAAGATATAAACATTGTATCAAAACATCAAATAGAGATTGTTTTTAATTTTCAGAAATTCGTATCAAATAAATAGAATTAAAATACTCATGCAAACGCTCTAACCTCACAATTTAAGAACATAATTTATTTTCTTACAAAATATATAGAATCGAGATATCTTAAATTATTAATAAAATTCATCTAACAAAGTATTATAACAATAATATCAAAAGATAGTTTTCAGTTTTAAATATAATTAAAAGACTACTCATCAATAGTTTTAAAATATCAACGAACAAAATTTACTTAACATCAACATAGATTCATTTATCATATCATATGATTTATTCAACTATCAATTTATAGCGAAATGGTATGATTCGAGTTACATTAAGTGCAGATATTTTCAAGCAACAGATGACTTATTTTTTCATATTTCCATTTGGTGCGGTTTGAGGTCTCTTTGATGGTTGGGAAGTTATAAAGAGGAGATTGGGGAATTACGGTTTATAGAGAGAAGTGCAGGGGTATAGACTGTATAGTTTTGTTTTAGAGAGAATTAATATATAATTTAATTGGAAACAGAGAGAAGTGCAGAGGTCTATATTCATTTGTAAACGGAATGAGAATTAATATATAATTTAATTGGAAACAGTTATTGGAGATGAATACTGACGAAAAGGTGCAAAATTAATCTGCCGTTATTATTGACTAAGAGATGAGGTGCAAACTTAATCTTCCATTATTATTCACTAAGAGATGCAATATTCAATTGTGACTACAATATGTTGAACATATTATCTTACTAGCCTCTCTATTTGCGATTACCAAAGATAAAACTAATTAGATATTGAAAATTTTCAGTTTAGCCCACATATAATAAAATATTACACATAGTAATAAAATTGAGTTCTTGAAACTCATATTTCAATAGAAAAATATTCTATATTCTCAAATAACCTATTTCATTTGTATACGTATTTAATTTATTAATCTCACATCTATATTTTACAAAATGTTACATTAACATTTCTAACGATCTACGTAATTTTGTAAATCTAAAACCATGAATATTTTCTACGTAATTTTCTCTTTCAAATGAGATCCATGATGAAGTACTTTCGGGTTCTTCGTCGTTCAAGTATTCATACCTCGGCATGCAAGTATTCATACCTCGTCGAGCAAGTATTCATACATTGTAGTGTGAATACTTTCAATCTTATAATATGAATACTTGTATTATTTTAGTAAGATTAATTTTATTAATTTTGTTATGTATACTTCCAATATTCTAGTATGAATATTTTATATGCTTTAGTATGAATACTTTGCAATATGAATATTTTATATTAATGATACTTTGAAAGTTATATTATAAATACTTTATATGTTTTAGTATGAATACTTTTTAAGTTTTAGTATGAATATTTTTTAAAGTTTATTCATTTGCGTATTGTTTTGTAGGACATTAGACCTACTCTTTTATCAAATTATTCCCTGCACATGCAAATATGTTCTCTAAACAATTTGAAATAGCAAAATGGTTCTTTATTGAGTAAGTATTAATACTTGACAAGGTATGAATACTTGCTCGTTGAGGTATGAATACTCGTATGCTGAGATATGAGTACTTGAACGATGAAAAATCCGAAAGTACTTCATCATAGATCTCATTTGAAAGAGAAAATTACGTAGAAAATATTCGTGGTTTTAGATTTGAAAAATTCCTCGCGAATTGTTAGAAATATTGATTAGATTAAATGGAGAAAAAAAACACTCACTTCTAAAAACATGTAAAAGGTGTGTAACTAGAGAGAAAAGAAGGTTGATATCCAGCTTTTTTTGTTTAAATACTTAATATCTTAGGTATGAATACTTTGATATATTATATATGAATACTTGCGCGCATAAGTGTTCATACGCCAGTTGTAATTTTTTTCAAATTTAAGTGGTCCCAAGTAATTAATATTTCTCTCAATTAGTTAGTGGTCCCCATTGTACTTTTTTGTAGATAAATTAGTTAGGGGGATATTTAGGGGATAGAATGGAGGGGAATATTAGTCGTATTATTATTATTTTCTAAAAAACTTTTTAAGGAAAGAAAATCCTATAATAATGAATGATGGAGATATAATTTTTTAAGGAAATAGTTAATGGAGGACAAATTTGTCATATATTAAAATATTTAGATAATGTTGTATTAATAAAAATATTAGTAGTGTAGATATCATCAGTCATCACCTCATTAGGTAGCTACCAAAATCACTTTGTAACCTTCAAGAATTAATAATTATTTCTCGTGAGATTCTTGCATTGCCTAATATATACAATAGGCTGTCTGAGTAGTTTAGAGGAGCTTAACATCTCGTGTCTTGATTCAGACAATTATTTACTGGGTTATGTTCCTCATGATCTTGTTAGTTTTGCAGCAATAAATAAAGAAAATGATAGTAGGGATGAGTGTTAGAAAATATATGATAGCCCTTTTGTATTGTTGGAAATCAAATTATTTGCAAGAAAATTTACTTTATATTTTGGAAGTATTATTTCCCCTCTCTCGCTCTAACTCTGAAAAAGAAAGGTTGTTTTTTTAATAATTTTTGTTGGACCCCACTTATATATAAAAGGGTAAAAAAATTATGCCACTCCAAAATATGATAATTAGGAAATTGCCATCCCAAAACATGAAATTAGATATTTGCCACTCTAAAATCACTAAATTTATGAAATTGCCACAATTATACATCTAATATACATATTTGATTAAAATTATTCTGAAAGGTATTGTATAAAAAACGTATTTGGTATTTCCAAAATTACCCTTCAATTGAACAGATAAGCAAACCAGAGCAACAATTCCAATTTAATGAAGGGTAATTTTGAAAATACCAAAATACGTTTTTTATACAATACTTTTCAGAATAATTTTAATCAAATATGTATATTAGATGTATAATTATGACAATTTCATAAATTTAATGATTTTAAAGTGGCAAATAACTAATTTCATATTTTGAGGTGACAACAATTTTTTAATTTTCATGTTTTAGAGTCGCATAAAAAAAATTCCTATATAAAAACCATTATAATTAAAAAATAATAATTCATAGAAGAAGCAGTCTGAACTTTGACGTCAACGGTCAATTTCATAACTAAATCCTCGTTTGGCATCATTAGATTCCATTAAGGAATCTTTTTTAGGATTCCTATAAAATAAACACCAATAATTGATGTAAAATATATGATCAATTAACGTGCATTTGACCTCGTTAAGAATGTCAAGGGTTGGGTGCCAAGCAAAGTACACAAATATGCATTATAAGTTACAATGCACAATACCATACTATTAATTATATGGCAATTATATTTATAAAGTGCATTTTGAATGGAAGTATATATTGCACTTCAGAAGAAATGTCTAACTCTAATAAAAAAAAATGTAATTTTCGGTGGTTTTCCATGTAACGTAGATAAATAATATTTTTAATATTAAAATTTTAAATTTATTATTGAAGATTAACAATATTATTAAAATCAGGGAATTTTACTTATAGCCCTCAAAAACTTCAAAATTACACATTTCCCTCTCTAAAGTTTGAAATTACGTACTGCCCCCTCCATACTTTAAAAACTCACAAATTTACCCATTTTATTGTTTTTTATATTAAAACTCATTCTAAATTTTTAACATACCCATCTTGCCCTTCTATAAAAAGATAAAGCCCATCAAACTCAAATTTGAATCTAAAGAGTTCCTCTACCGTCCAATCCGTGCGCATCGCATTAAGATCTGTGTGTATTGCTTCAATATTTGTGTTAATCTAACATGCACATATCTTAAAGCAATTCTGATCAGCGTGTATCGCATTAAGATCTGTGCATGTCACTTCAATATGCATTCTTTTTACATCAATATTCGTGTTGATCTTGTGTGCACAAATCTAAAAGCAATTCGGATGGTCAAGGAACTGTTCATATTAATCAAATTTGAGTTCGATGGGATTTATATGCTTTTAATAAAGGATAAAATGAATATTTTAAAAATTTAGAATGAGTTTTAAGAGCATCTTCATCCCACAAAAAGTTTAAAAATTGTAATTTTGCCACGTCACTGAATTTAGCAATTAGATATTTATAATTTCTAAATCACTCCATCCCAACAATTAGTTTTGTGAAGAGAGGGAGAGTGCTATAATTAATTTCAGCCAATTAATTAGCCACGTGTCATTAAACAATGGTTTTCTTTTAAAACAAATTTGCTAATTTAGAAATTGTGCCACATCTCAACAATTCTATTAGCAATTGACACATCAGATTAGCAATCCAAAAACAATCACCATTGTGGATGCTCTAATATAAAAGAAAATAAAATTAGTAAATTTGTGAGTTTTCCTAGTTTACGTAATTTCAAACTTTAGAGAAGGACATACGTAATTTTTAAGTTTTTCAAGGGTACATGTGAAATTTTCCCTATTAAAATAAAGAAATTTCCTCGTAACTGTTTTCTTAAATGGGGCCGGGTTAACATGGGCTCAGAACTGATTGGGCCGTCATGCTTAAATTGGACTTGGTTCTTTTTGAAGCAAACTCACTTCATAGTTCATCAGTTAATAAAATAGAGTACTATTTGTACATCAAAATAAATAAACAAATTTATGGTTTCATTTTACCATAAACAGAATAATAAATAACGTCGACAACAAATAAACATTTTGGAACTTAGCATCATCCACAAAGTAAAAAACCCACCGAAATATATATTAAAATGATAAATAAGATTAAAAAAAATTCATGTGTTAACTAATAATTCATTGATTTGTATTTGTGCTGAAATGAAAAATAATATTAAAAGAGTTTCATATGTTGCAACAAGTCCAGCTGAAATATCTCTGGCAAAAATATATGGGGGGGAGCCTTGCATCACGCAACGAGACAAGACATATTTGGGCTGCCCGGTTGATGTCTCTGCTCCATCATGTTTCCAAGGGCTGCTCGAAAAAGTTGAGTATATCACCGAATACTACCACTCCTATATATGTCTTTTGTTAATAATCTCCAGCTTCTATTGAAGGGACTTGTGGTTTTGCGTTCTGCACCCACAAAACTGTACATCATATGTTTTTTGACTGCAAAAATGAGCGTGCGCGGTATGGTTTTCTTCGCCTTTGGGCTTTGGGGCTGCAAACTGACCATTTACAAGGTTCCGTCTCAGACTCTCAGTCCACAGATGTTCTAAAAGCATTGGCTGGGTCTCTTGCTCGAACTGATCTGGTTTTTGTTTTACACACTGCTTACTTGTCAAAAGAAAAAGGAAAAAGTTAATTGATTGTTATCAACTTAAATGTGGAACTCATGAGCTATCTTTCATGATGCACAATTTCTAGATTGAGTGATCTTGTTAAGCATAATTGCTAAGCACAAATTTTAGATTCTAGATTGTACAGATTTAATCGCGATGTAGGTAATGGAGTGAGATGGATTAAATTTTCTTTAGTTTTCTTATTAATTAGTAGTTTAATTAAATGTCAATCCAACTTAACTCTCCTTCACAAAGGAACCTCCACAAGGCGTCCATAAATATATATCTTAAAAAGTACTCTTAAAACGAATATATATTCATAGTCATTCCTCTTTTTTTTTTTTTTTTTGCTATGAGACATATAAAAAAAAAAAAACACGATTAATATTTTGGTTATAATATTATGACCCAAATTGCAATTCCAATAGGATACGTGGATTTCGGAATTTTGTAGAAATTTAGAGGAATTTTCAAAAATGGATTGATAACCTTGCTTAATAGCCCAATTATGTATTAAAATGCAATTAAGAATTTCTAACTAACAAAACAGGATAAGAGCTCCAATGTCTCTTTTAGTGTCTTTTCTTAACATGCTCGTCCCTTTCTCTCCATTCCTTCCTTCTCCAGTCTTTCCTGTATTCTTATTGAAGCTACTGGAGAGGAAGTGCCACTTGTGAGGATAGCTCCTGTCCTGTGTGTATTCTTATTGTAGCCAGTAACCACTCTCTTTTTGTTTCTTCTTCATTGTCTGCCAGCGGGCCCTGCATTAAATCTGGACAGTTGTGGCCCCTTGAATCATTGACTTCTGTTTTGTAGGCCCAAGCCCAGTAAACTAATTACGGCCCATCTCTCTTTTTATAATTAAAGGGTTCAATAAGAAAATGAACTTGCAAGAATTTTAGTTGGCAAAAAAGATCATGACTGGTGGCTTGGCAGAGATCGGTTTTAAAAAAATCTTGTAAATTGCTCGTTTGATTCTGACTTGGCTCGTTCCTCATCTCTCGTTACAAGAAGAAGATGTGCATTTTTTTCAAATTCTTTTAACAGTAACACCTCACATATCAACATCCGGTATAACTTCATTCATGGCAAGGTGATCAGGTAACTGGATACGATAAACATTCTGAGCGCATCGACAGTACGGATGCACTTTTACAAGATATTGTTCGTCAGTCAGTCATGTACAGACCAATATTCGTATCATACGACCTAAATTTTTTTTCCGAGTTCCGAAGATTGACACCCACCAACAAAATATTACAACAATCATAATTTATTTTTCAAATCTAAGGTTCGACTAGTAACACAAGTAACATAAACAAAGAACTACCGCCTCTTTTTTTTTTTTTTTATCAACCAATGATTTCAACAGGTTCAAACCCATTGTCAACTGACTTTTTTATCACATCAATTACCAACTGGGTTTTTCTTGAAATTTCAGGCCATTTGGTTTCTGGTTCCTTACCTTCTTCTTTGATTAACTTGACCAACCTCGCAAACTCCTGTACCATCCTTGCCTCCTGTGGCAAATCAGTAATCACCTCATGCTTGCTTGGTACTGGGTCCCAACATGTTGCCAGTTCAGTGGCATCAGTAACAAATGCAAAACTGGTCTTTCCCTCTTCATAAGGTATAGCGAAATTGGTAACATGCAATAACCCCTTTGTACCAATCACGGTCAATTGCATGCAGAGATGTGCCAAAAAGGAGCAGTGGAGAGATACAATTCTACCGTCAGGCCAGAGGAGTTGGGCCCCGCAAGATAGCAAAACACCAGCATTATTCTTAACGGGCCCACGAAGGGCAACAGCAGTCTTGGGCAACTGGTATGAGTTGGCCCAGAGAATCGAACGTATGCAGTACCAGCCAACATCCCCAAGTGAACCAAGAGCATCAAGATCCGGTTTTACACGTATGTCATTTTGCAGGAAGTTTTCATCTGCCAAATAGGTATATATGCTATTAGGGGTGTCAACGGGTACGATAAGGGTCGGGTGGAAGCATTTTCATACCCGTACCTGTTACAAATTATTCTTATCCGTATCCGCTATAAATTATCTTACCCGTACCCTATCCTTACCCGTTATGGTTGTCAGATAACGAAACGGTAGCGGGTAAATAACGGGTAATACTATTATAATAATTATTTTTATTATTTGTTAAATAAAACATTAAATATATACATTCATTTGACACATGCATAGTACTTTATTGGAAAAAAAAAATCTTATCATGCTAAGTACAAGTAAACCAATTAAAGTACTATTTTCAATGCCTATTAATATAAATAATATATATAATTTTTCTTTTATAATTACCCGATCGAATAATAGGTACGAAATAGGCTTTACCCGTACCCTTATCCGTATAGATAACGAAAAAAAATATTTACCTGTATCCGTACCCGATAAATTTACGGAAACAAAATCTTACCCGTACCCGTCTTATCGGATAAGGTACGGGTCGGTTAAACGGGTAAAAGGGTGCCATTGACACCCCTATATGCTATCCACCTATAAACAGTGTGAAAAATGGTGATTTGTTCATTTAAAAACTCGTATTATTCAAATTATATCTATACATAGATCAATTTCATTCATTCATATGTAGAGCTTTCAGTATTCCTCAATGAAGCTTTGATATTATCTTCAATGGAAAGCAAATATATATAATTCAAATAAAAGGGAAGACTAGGGCTGTCAAACATTTTTATTGTAATGTTCTCAAGCATAGAAGCATAGAAGGAAAAATCTGAATCTGAATCGAAATCGGTCACTTGACTTGTGAATTAGAATCGGGTGAATCGATCGAAATTGGTCAAATTGAAACGAAAACTCAGATTTTTTTTGTGCAGAAACTTGTTTTTTTTTCAGTTTGATTTGGGATTTGAATTTAGACTTAATTTGAGCTCATTTAAGACTATAAGTACTTTTTGTGATTTTAGAAAACCGCCAAACGGTTTTATTGAGTTATAAAACAGTGAAAAATATGATATATGAAAATAATAGTAATAATATTAAGCTAAAAAAACAAAATCAGATTTAGGGATTTCTTTATTGAGTTCATAAATAAGTACCTTTATGGCCCAAGCCTAATTGAAGAAAATAATCCCTACATCTCCCCAAAGGCAGTAATATCATTAGTGACTTACCGTCTTGACCTCCCCAAAGCGGGTCGGATCTGTAATCAGCTCGAGCATCTTCTCAGTTCTGGGATGATGCATCATCATGGTAGAGTCCATAAACTGGACCTGATTCTCTCTACACACCTGAAGTATGACATCCAGTTCCTCCACGCACAAAGCCGTGGGTTTCTCCAACAAGACATGCTTCCCCTTTTTAGCAGCAGCGACGGCCCAGGTCACATGCAAGCTCGTAGGCAGCGGCACATAAACCGCGTCCACAGAGGGGTGGTCAAGCACTGCATCGTAAGAGGCGAGAGGGATGGTCGAGGCGGGGAGAGCATTGTTAGAGATGAACTGTCGTGCCTTGTCAATGGATCGGGATCCAACGGCGATTAAGGCGGCGTTGGGGGACAGAGAAATTGCGTGTGCGACCTTGCTCGATATCTCGGCGCAGCCTATGATACCGAATCGGATTGGGCTTGTAGACATGGTGGTGTTGATGGAATAGTGTTGTTTCAATTTCAATATGTGGTGTAGATTCCAGAAGAGGCTATACAGTTCTACTTCGCTTAACTTACGATGTGATATAGGATATGATGGAGAAGTGTTTCTTCCTCTTCATTTTTTATGAAATGGACAAATACTTTTGTTTTTGTTTCGTTTTTTTTGAGGGATTGAGTAACTGGACTCAAGGTAGGTAACTAAATTCATTCATCTTGATCAATTACAAGTATTATAGTCATATCTTATATAGCGTAGAATTAGGGTGTTCTTAAGTTGACCGAGCTTCTTGGTGAACTCAACTCTAAATTTTATTGAATTGGTCTTAAACGCATAAATTCAAATCGTTAAAATCTTTCTATTTTATGAGTCATGCGTCTACATGTGAAAATTTTAAAGTTTAGAATTAATTTAGTATAAATTTAAGTCGTCAAAATTAGAAGGTTTATAAATTAATTTTAATGCATTTATTTTTTGGACACCTTTTAACTATTTGACTTTATACAAAATTAATTTAAAATTTTAAAACTTTCGCATGTAGATGCATAAAGGATTTCAATAGTTTAAATTCGTCGTTTAAAGTCAATCCGATAAGTTTTAGAGTTGAGTTTATAAAATAACTTTACAAGTCAGGAACACTCTAATTTTAGGAAGGAGATCACCTGCCCCCAGTGCGGATGACACGTGGGTCCAGACGGATTTAAGTATTTAAATATTGATTTTAGTTTTGTTGTGGGTCCACATGTCAGTGACTCAGGAGCAGGAAAATCCTACTCCCTGGGAGGCAGAGGATTCGGTTCCCTAATTTTACTCTGTAATCTTAAAAATATGTGGACGTCTGTCCCATCACTGGTGTCACTGGGCGAGACTCATCTGGGCACATAATAATTTAGTAATAGTGTCGTGGGAAGGCATCTTTCAATCAAGAATGACTAGTAAATTAAGTATTGTCGCTTGTCCATATGGAAATCCACATCTTAGTCCTGTACTACAGTGTTCTCATTTTCAAACCAAATGGAAGCAAATTTTTTTTGGTCTTTATTCTAAATAGAACTCTTTCACTAAATGGAAATCTCACAAGTTAAGTTGAGGGTGTTCGGCAAGTTGAGTAGGCATAAATTTTAAGCTCCACTAAGAAAAAAGTGTTTGATTTCTAAGTACATTTTAACGTGGATATCACGTTGAGCGGTTCAGATAATTTATTTGAACTTTGAAATTGAAGATAAATGTGTTTGGAATACGATTGGGGCATGAAAACAATGAGGCATTTGAGCCCTCCTCATGTAACAAAATATTTTTGTTTAGACCTGAAGCATCCAATCAAAATCTACATGAATATTAAAGAGACCTCATGCATTCCACTTCGAGCCGAATTAGCTCAGATTATGATCAGAAAGTTGAAATCTAAATAGAAATATTCTGTTACTTCAGAGGATATGAACAATTATTAGGAATGGACGCATAAATCGAATGGTGACCCAGAATACTCTGAAATAATCCAAATTTTGAGTTTGGATTCTAACTATCCAATTAAAATTCAGATATAAAATTTGGATTCTAACTATCCAATTAAAATTCAGATATAAAATTTGGATTCTAACTATCCAATTAAAATTCAAACCAATCCAGTCTGTGATGAAATGCACAATATCATTTTAATTATTGTGCCAAAACATATGGGACGGTCCAGATCCAAACTCAAAATTTGGGTCACATATGATGATATGAATTTGGCGAATGTTAATTATAGGGTTAAAGAGTTTTATCATTTTATCATAATAAATTTTTGTTTATGCTGGAATCTATTTTTAATGATTTTAGTAATTATGAAAAATATCATAAATCTTATTTTGCCTTGTCATTTGAAGGACCTGATAGGGTCTACAATAGTCACTTCCATGAATGATACACCGACTTCAATCCGTACGCTTGACACAGACACAGAGATTAGTTTGAGCGAGAAAGATGATGAATCAAGTGAGCACTTCTCAACTTGCTATTACAACATTTTAACAAAGTTTAGGGATTTTTGCTTAGTTGCAATGTTTGTTCTGATATCTGTTTTAGTATCTCTGTTGTTGTCAAGTGTTACAGGTTTTTTTAAAGCTTTTGATAGGTTGTTATTTTTGGTGCTCCAGTGAATCAATATTGTACTGATGTTGCTCAATACCTGGATGATGTTACTCTTGTATACAAGGTTTTCTATATTAATGAAAAATCAGTGGAATATGTCAACCTTTTTAAAAAAAAAAATTTTAAATATCATTTCCGTCCGCAAGTGATTAATGACCCACGAAATTTTTTGTCAAATATATCTACATATATAACATAAATTCTGGTTGTAGTTGTGGTTTGAATTATGCTTGTTAACAATATTATAATAATATTTTTTTTTCTGACAAAGCATCGGGTGCCCAATGTGTTGCCCGGCAAATGGCTTCAATTACATTGGAAAGACTAGAAAGACAGTGTTGGCCGCATTGTGGAGGTTTTTTCTAACTGTCAGGTGGATTTGAGGCCAATTAATCGTATGAATATCATCTTCATTCCTAAAACCCAAGCTCCCCAAACAATACATGATTTTCGTCCGATTAGCATGCTAAACATCTTGCCCAAGCTCATTTCCAAGTTGTTGGCTGATTGGCTATCACTGTTCATGTCGAGTCTCATCTCTACACATCAAACGGCTTTTATACGGGGCCATCAAATGTCTGATAACTTTGCATCAACGAGGGAGATTTTGCAACACACTGCTTCTGCTAGAAGGCCAGCAGTGTTCATTAAGCTTATGGCAACGAGATCCTCTCCGTTGTTTTTTAATCTAGCCGTGGAATTTTTACAAGGGATGCTAAAATGGGCGACCTCTAACTTACCCTCTTCCATCTCACATATAATCCATGATCCTTTCATTGCCATGCAATACGCCATTGACACAGCAATAACTGCAATGGCTTTCGAAGCAACACTCATCACACTCAAGATAGTGCTTCGCATCTTCACTGCCGTCTCAGGCCTCAAGATCAACTTTCACAAGAGCTCATTTGTGCCGTTTAACTTGTCTGAGTTGGATCGAGATACACAAAGGGCTGCCGACATTCTAGCTTGTCAACAGTCCCAATTTCACTATCAAGCAACCAAATAGAGTTGATAACATGCCATTGATTACTAAATGTCAAAAGAAATTAGAAAAGTTTAAGGATAAAATTCTATCACGTGGAGGTCCCAATCAGTTTTATCTTCTTTACCAATTTATTGTATGGCTTGCTTTAGGCTTCCTCAATGGGTAATAGCTTGAATTAACAAGATTCGGAGAATTTCTGTGGCGGAAAGGTGATGATAATGAATTCAGAGTAGGTCCGATGTCTAACGAATTTAATTTGGTTCGATGGGTGAAAGGACTATTTGATTGCATTAAGATCCGTGCTAAGTACATTAAAATCCATGCAAGTATATTTTAATTTCCGTGCACACCAATCTTAATGTTAATTATACAGTGCTAGAGCTAATTGAACCTAAAAGCAGAAACGATGTCCATCAGACCTACTCCTATCTCAATGATAATAGTCCCAGGCATTCATTGATAAACAAGTATTCCGTACGCCTACATGAATATCATCTCTCCTTATTTATGGCAGTTATATTGAAAGTTTGGAATGAAGAAAATGCACGAATATTTAGAGCAAAGAGGGTACTGGCACGATGTCTGGTACCAACGATGATACACAGATACAGCTGCGGAGACTGGTTTAAAAGTTTCTTTTTTTTTTTTTTGATGAAAGGTTTAAAAATTTATATTAGATGATATTGTTTTAAGGGTACAGCACTATTCTATAGGCTGTAGTTGTTAGATGTTTTCATTTTAATTTGTACTCTTGATAGCCACTATTAAAAGGTACTAGTTATCTTGTATTTTGATATATAAAAGTCTTAGATTACACTTAGAATCAAGTTATTACATTTCATTGTTTTAAAATATAGAAAATGACGAAAACAACACAAAATACGACCAGCCGGACCCACACTATGGGCCGCACTCAGCACTTAGCCAAATTCTAGGAGTTCCTGCGCAAGAAGGTAGGAAAACCGAGCTTAGTGCGGCCGCACTGTCACTCAGTGTGGGCCATATTTTGTACTTAGACAAATTTCAGAGAAAATTGAGCGAATGCGACCCGCACTATCACTCAGTGCAGGCCGCACTTGGTACTTAGAAGAATTTTCACAACCCTGGTCATTTTCTAATTTATGTGCATTGTATTATATTGAAGTTTTCATATGTAATTTGTTTTTATGTTTTGAGTGATAAATTACATTTGTAAATATTCGTTCGTCTCATTTTTATGTTTTGAGCGATAAATTACATTTATGTGTTAGTTTTTTTTTGGAAGCATACTTGATACGTTGAATGTGCAGAATAAAACATACGTAATAGAAATAAAAACATAATAGAAGCAAAAACACATCAACAATACATACATAATAAAAGTCCACAAATATAATAAAAGATAGATAGACTCCGAAGATAGGTCAATGTCCAGGATACTGCGAATGCGAGAAGCGGTTGGAGAGCGAAATCACGCCGTAATTCGTATGCCACACGCCGGACTCGCTGTGCGGGACGTCCGTATTCATCATGCTGTGCCACCTCCGGCTGAGTCTGCGTATCCAATAGTGGTTGGGATGACGATGCCCCTGCATCCCCGAAATGCCAATTCTTACCGGGAGTCAGCAGAATATCACACTGATGCCGGACGAACTTCTGGATATATGTGTTGCTCATACGCCTCTGCCCTTTGAACGTGGATCGCATGCTTCTCGGCCCATGAAATATTCCCTTTCAATGCCATTTTGAACCTATAATTCAGTCTATAACAACTTAACACAAAAATTTAACTAAAATTTGTAAACAAAAAAATTTGGAATCGAATGCGTCATACTTGTGCAAGTCGTTGTGCACATTCTTGTTCAGGGGTATCAGCGACGGAATCTCTTGAAATTTTCCAAATTCCCTTATGCACCGATCAGGATGATGATACTCTACTATCCGTAAAATATGAAAGGACCGCAATACAAGTAGTAAGGATGAAATTTTTTGAAAAGTTGTGAGTAATAATTCGTACATATGATTAAAAACGACTAAACAAATAATGTGAAAGAAGTACCTCTCCAGCCCTTGTTACTCTCGAAAGCTTCACATAAATGCTGGCGTACAACTCCCAATCTACCATGCCCTCGTCCAATCGCTGAAACTGATTGTGCGGTATTTTTGATCCGGCTGTTTTGTTGTGAGCAGAGTTGTCATACACATACTTCGTGCACCATTTGTCAGCAAAAACCGGACATGTCTCCAGGGTTGGGGTTCCCCATGAAGGTGTCCACTTTCTTGATTTAGGCATCGGCCGGTGAATTGGAAATTGGGTCCATGACCAATGCTGAAGAAGCATAATTGGACCATTCATAGAAGAAACCGAGGGATCGGTTGCAATGCATAGGTATTGATACAAATAGGCGAGAACAGCTCCACCCCAATTGTATCCCACCGGCTCCTCCAAGTTGGCAATCAAATCAAGATATCACATCGGTATCCCGTCTCCGCTACGGTCAGGGAACATAGTGCACGAAAATAGCTTCAAAATAAATGCACGTACATACCTTGTAAGATATCTTATGTAAGCACATCATTGACAATTCAAATAACAAATAATCTAATGAATAGAAAATACGTACCACTGCACCGTTCGCTTGTCGGCGTCATCTGGAAGCTTCTTAAACCTCCTCCGGAGCATTTTCTTCGCCATTATCCAATCAAAATGATCAGCCCCCATTTTCTTCATAAAAGTATCAACTTCAACATCTCAAATCCCTAATAATTCGACCATTCTACTTCTGACCCACACCTCATCCAATCTCCCGGTCACTGGGACCCCCTTGATAGGCAAACCCCACAAACAGCTCACGTCTTCTAACGTAACTGTAATTAATTTAAATAAAAAAATATAAATAATCTATTGATAATCTATTTATTTCACCAATCATTTTTTTTAACAAAATCATTTCGCTAAATACCTGTCATTTCTCAAAATGGAAGATGAAACGTGTGAGTATCTGGACGCCACCGCTCGACAAGCGCATGTATAAGTGACGCGTCAATATTGATACCAGGCAACTTGGCAATCTAATATAATCCCAACGAAAGCAGATACGGGGCGTATCGGTCGTGGTACTCGCAATTTACCGACAATTTCTCATGTTTAAATTAGTAGAACTCTACATTAGGAAAAAAAATATCAAGCAATATACGATTTGATTTCTAATCGATTTATTAAGAGAAATCAGTAAATACTAACCTCTTTCGAAGCCAAAGACACCCGATGATTACTGTGGGGTATCCACAACAACTCGCTGAACCTACCTTGCATTATCTGGGTCTCTCTCTCTGTCATTCTGAATTTCAAAAATCGTACCAAATTATTTTCTAAATTATTTCTTCTGAACCGTTCTAGTATTTCTAACTAATTCTAAACCATTTTGGAATTTCCTAAATCATTCTAAACAATTTTATAATTTTCTAAATTTTCCTACATAATTCTACAATTTTCCTACAAAATTATTTTGTCATTTTCTAAATTACCTAAAATTATATTGGAGATATTCTAAACCGTTTTGGTATTTTCTAACTAATTCTAAACCATTTTGGAATTTTCGTAAGTATTCTCAACTATTTTGGAATTTTCGACACAATTTTGATATTGTTTCTAAAACAATTTTGGAATTTGATAATATTTCTTATTTTGATGATTTTCTAACTAATTCTAAGAACTATTCTAAACCATTCAAAACAATTTTAAAAGCCATTCTAATTTAACTAAAATTATTTTGACATTTTATATTTTTTCTAAATTTATTTTGGCATTTTCTAATTTACCTAAATTTATTTTGACATTTTTTAATTTATCTAAAATTATTTTGGCACCTTCTAATTTACTTAAATCTAAACAATTTTTTAATTTACTTAAAATCTAAACAAATTTTTAATTTCCTTAAATTTCAACAAAATAACTAAAACTAAAGAAAATAATTAATAAAATATAAAAAAAAAATTACCTGGGAAAGGGGCTCCGCTGGGAAAGAGGGAAGAGAGAAAGGGAGATGGAGTGAAAGAGATGGGGAGAGGGGGGCTCCGCTGAAAAAGAGAGAAGAGAGGAAGGGAGATGGGGTGAAAGAGATGGAGAGGAGGGTTCCGCTGGAAAGAGGTAAGAGAGGTGAAAGAGATAGGGCTGTAGGAGGAGTTTGTAAATTGGAAGGGGTGGAACCGCTCCCCTAGTGAGCAAACCCGGATGTGGAACCGCTCCCCTAGGGAGCATACTTGGAACCGCTCCCCTAGTGAGCAAACCCGGATGGATGGAACCGCTCCTCTAGCGAGTGGTTTGAGGTTCTGAAACCACTACTCTGCTGAGCGATATAGATATAATTCGAAATTTATATAAAAAATGTATAAATTGTGTAATTAATTTAGAATTTTGTATATTTATAAAAATTTCGGATTATTTGAACATCTAGCTGCATATTCTAAAAAATAAAATTTTAAAATTAATTTACGAGTATTCAAAGAAACAATTTACAGAGTTAGAAGTAGTTCCGTTTAGTTGTTAGTTTTAAAAAGTCGGTAGAGATATTCTAGAAGTCGTTCCAGTGGTTCTAATTAAAGTGGTTAGACTGAGGTTTGATCGAACACCACATGTTAACAAATTCGATAATCTGGTTTACAAAATTTAGAATTACAGTTTATAAAATTATGATATGGTATGAGATTTACACTTCAAATGTCGCGACAGTTGGTTTGAGGAAATTCTGAGGATTGATATTTGAAGGACAATTGGTCGACTCTTTTTTTATTAGTGTACATTAAATGCGCATAATCAAAGATAAATTGAAAAATAAAGAAAGTACAATTCTCAATTGTCGCTTAATATTGCAATTTTACTCTCAAAATACCGTTTCTCAATTTTAAAATATAAAAAATCACTAAACCCAACCGTTAAGATTTAATAAGATAAAAAAAATGACAACTACAACGGTCAAAAAGAAAATTAATAACCAACTAAATAAAAGAAAATTAAGTAATAACCTACCCAACGCGGATTCTTCCTATTTGATTTTTAACGGATTTTTTTTATTTACCACTCGAGAAAATGGTTTAAAAATAAACACCATCCAGAGTCAGATTTTATCAAAAATAACACTCCTGCGGATTCAATCCGCGTATCCAGAGGGACCAGATGCGCGGACTGAGCAGGTGCACTGATGGGTGCACGAACTGATCAAGCAGATCTGGATTCGTGGACTGAGTATGCGGAACCGCGGATTGAGTCCGCGTACCCAAGTTTGATAAAGGATGACAACGAGAAAATGAGAAGGTGTCAGGAGAATGCGAATTTGAACGATTGAGAAGTATTATTTGAGATTTGTGCATAAAGTATTTGAACGATTGATATATTCCAAAAAGTCACGCAAAGTTTGACTCAGAGGATGCGAATTCCCGGAACTAGCCTACGTTTGTAATTGCGTGGGTAAAATGAAAAGAAATTTATGGCTCAGTTCGTGCAAGCCTAATCTCAATCCGTGAATTCGGGGGTTCGCATCCTTTGTCGACAAATTCAGATCCGCTTGCTCAGTTCGTGCACCTGCCCAGTCCGCGCATCTAATCTCTCTGAATACGCGGATTAAGTCCGCATGAGTGTTATTTTTGATAAAATCTCGTTCCGGTGGTGTTTATTTTTAAATCATTTTCTCAGGTGGTAGATAAAAAAAATCCGGATTTTTAACGGATTATTCAAAAGTTCGACGCTCCAAAATATTACCTTTTTTTTTTTTCCAATAGCCTATTTATTACCGTGGATACTGGATATCAACCGACATACCGTCTATTTAAGAAGTATTTCACAAATCACACGCTCCCTCAAATCTCTCTTCCAATCACCTTTTGAAAGAATCCGTTAAAAACAAATTTCTCTTCCGATTAGATAGAAACAACGAACAATTGCTTGATATGGTTAGTACTTCTCAAACGGTAGAATTAGAGGGGCCCACCTCGATTCGTCTCTGTCTGTCGTCGAGTAAAGGCATGGCGGAGGTTGACAACATAGACACGCGTAAAGATGACGAAGCGTTTGTGGAGGTTGATCCCACCGGTCGGTACGGACGGTACAAAGAGCTTCTAGGTGCTGGTGCCATGAAGATGGTGTACCGAGCATTTGACATTCAAGAAGGCATTGAAGTCGCTTGGAACAGGGTAAAAATATCTTAGGTTTTCATTATTTTTGTATTTGATTGATTTTTGCCTGTGAGAAATATTTGCAATTGATTCAATTGAAATCAGGAGATAACCAGAGCAGCCTCCTGGTACCTTTTGGTCCATAATTGAAATGATCAATTATATTATTAGGGTTTTACGTATTTTAGGGAAGTTCGGTATTCTTTTAACAAAATTACCTTTTTTCTTTCTTAAATGTTAAATCTGTTTTATGTTTAAATTTTTTGACATAACAACTGCATTCATAATATAACAAAAATTGCAGGGTAATTATCGGAAAGTTATGTAACTTGTCAGTTCTTTCTTTTTTTCAATCTATATCAGGTGGACCTGAGATCTTTTGCTAATATGCAAGCAAAGCTAAATGGCATGTTTGCGGAGGTCGGCCTCCTCAAATTGCTCCACCACCCAAATATCCTCTGTCTTTATGGGCACTGGCAGAGTTCTAACGGTGATACATTCAATTTTGTTACGGAGATCTGCCCCTCCGGCGATTTAAGGGGGTACAGGAAAATGCACAAAAATGTGTCGCTCAAGGCCATAAGGAAATGGGCGCACCAAATTCTTCTGGGTTTAAATTATCTCCATACACACGACCCTTGTGTGATTCACAGGGATTTGAAGTGCAGTAACATCTTTGTCAAGGGCAGTACCGGACAGGTACAGTTCTTTATTTTTAAATAAATTAGAATTAAAGTGATAATTGTCCATGACAATTTTGAAATATTAAACATTGTTCTCTTATAATTTCTTCAAATTTTGCACTTTCTTCCTTAATTATATATGTGTATCATAGTTCGTTAGTTCTTGTTTACTATGTATATTTTATAATCTTTCATAGAATTGTCTAGAACAAATTGACATTTCCATTTTTACACTTTTTCTTCTGAGTCAGAACATTTGCATATGCATAAACCATTGGTGTCACAGGGTGGATGATAATGGTATTACAGGGTAATTAATGTATGCCCCTGGTTATCCTGAATTAATGTGCCCCTTCCATATTTAGAATTTGAACCTTCTTCCTAAAATATGTGGGTTGGAGGGTATGAATTATATTTCTCATTTTAGTGGGTACGCAATGTTTATTAAGGGTGTATTCGAAATTGATATTCTCTCTTACATTGATTGACTGTACAATGTTACAGTGGAGTATTAAAAATAAAATCCAAACAAAGAACTATACTTATTGGGAACAAAATTTGGATCGACTTACAAATTCTTATTCCTCTTGTCTATTTTGTATTGTAGACTTGTAGTATTCAATTAGACCTGGTAGCTCTGTTCCAAACTATACTAGTCATTAGATTTTAAAAGATTTTTATTTTTATTTTGGTTTCTATTGAAGTCGGCTTTAACATTATTGTTTTATCTTTTGGGAACTTGAGGCTTTTTTAATCTCCTCTGACCTTCTTGGTACTTTAAGATATGGATTTGTGTATGAATGTAGTTATGTTTATCTCTAATTACTATATAAAGATAGGCCTATATTATTATATTCGAAAGAGGAAATATTTCAGTAATTTATGACATTAGGAGTAATTGAATTCTTGCAGTAGCACCTTGTAGTGTATGCTATGACATCTCCTAGTAAAAATCAAAAGAATATTTAAATATGAATTGGTAACCAACGAGAGGTGTCTCATTGATTGTGACCTGTGACATATTATGAAATACAATGAACTGAAAGGGGTGTAGTATTCTCATGAATCTGACTTGTCTGTGTCAATTGATTAGTACTTATACTTGAATTTGTTTATTTCCCATTTCGAAATTGCTAGAAAGAGGATAGATATTGCATCAACTTTTAAGAATGAAAGACTCAGTACAATTGAAATTGAAAATATCCCTAAATATTATTGATGGTTAGTTTTTGCAATTGGAGCTTGTGTTTTATTGTAAATTAACCATGTTTCAGTCATATGTCATATGATCATTGCTTGGTTCAACGAATTGACTCGAAATCATTGCAGAGCTAAAATTTGTTACTAAGTTTCAATATAGTTGAATAATATTATTTTGTACATAATAAAACCAAACGTAAATAAATTAAGGTTTTATATTATTCAGCTTCATATAGCAAAAAAATGAATGTTCCATTCAGGTGATTGTGCATGCTTACAACATAAATACATTTATGGTTCCTGAAATTCAGTTCAATTATTAATGTTTTATATATATGAAACTAACAACATTACTACAATACAGGTCGTGATTGGTGACCTCGGTCTGGCAGCAATGGTGGACCACAGCCACAAGGCATATTCATTCATTGGTACACCGGAGTATATGGCACCAGAACTATACGAACAAGATTACAATGAGCTAGTGGACATCTACTCATTTGGGCTTTGTGTGCTAGAGATGTTTACAGTGGAAACGCCATACAGTGAGTGTACCAGTGTGGCTCAAATATACAAAAAGGTGATTACAGGTGTTCGACCTGATGCACTTAGCCGGGTGCAAGAGCCGAATTTTAAGAACTTTATAGAGAGATGCCTTGGCCAGCCGTGTGACCGTCCATCAGCTGCTGAGTTGTTACGTGACCCATTCTTTCATGAATTGGATGACTGCAGTTGCTTACGGGTGCGACCGCTTTGGCTTGCCAGAGAAGATCAGGTGCAGGCTGTTGATGCTGATTATTAGTGCACTTGACGGGTTTACCCAAGACCGATGGCATAATCTGGAGCTCTCCCTTTTTTAACTGAAGCTCTGATTTAGTTTAGAATTTAGTCACATGATAACTTTTGATCATTGGTCATGTAAGTAAATTAATGCTGCATTTTACCCCTTTTTTGTTTGTGAATTCTTTGATTGATTTAGTAATTTAGGCTGGATAATTTTGTCCTCCCTAGTATACGGTGATTTCGTGATTTTTTTTTTTTTACCTTCAATTGGATCAATTTTTTTTTGTTTTGGTATTCAAACAGCCCGTAGACCATTTTTTGGTATTGTCAAATTTTAAGAATCTGTAAATATTACATAGTGTAGGGTCAAAATGCATATTCTTTTGATAAATTAATTAGAGATGTTTTCGTCTGCCCTTACAAAAATGGGAGAGTAATCCTTCCAATACAATGGTTATGTTATGTCTGGCATGAATTACGTCTGACATGGTTAATTTTCAAGAATGGCTTTTGTTTAAAAGAAAAGTTTGAAATCAAACTCCAACTGAATTTTTGAAATGGTTATTATGTGAGAACAACATAGAATCGTTTCGTTAGCGAGAGTTCACGAAATTACTACCTAAACTAAACGCCTCTTAAGGATATGACATGTCTTTACTTGCACTTAAATAGTTGGTTTTAGCTTGTACAAAGATATTTCTCGAAAGAAGTTGGTACAAGTTGAACTATAGATTTAAAATGAGAACAGAGAGATAAAGAACACAAACCTTTCGATTAAAATAAATAGGAAGAGAGAAACAATTGAACGTTTTTGTAGTATACGTGACATGGCACGAGTAATTAATTTTAAAATTCAATTACTTTTATGAAATATAGATTAAAATGAGCTATTAGAAGAAAAAATAATATGAGCCCGAATCCGTTGTGCTCAGTGCACTATTCGGCAAAAAAAATATCATTATGTGCGATTCGTCAGAAGAAAAAAGAACAAAACTAGAGCAATTCCAAGGTAGTAAAAACACGATTTGAAAAAAAAAAAAAAAAACAGAGGAGGCTCAGGCGAAAGCGAAAATAGAGTTATGGAGGTGATTTGAACCTGAACTCGTTTTAGAAAAAAGAACCTGAATCCGATTTGTCCAGAAAATGCAAATCAACATTAGAGACAAAATCCAAGCCTGTTTTCTGCCATTCCTAACTGAAATCCTAACTAGCCATTGAATACACGTAGCAATATTAAGATTGCTTTGAAATTCGTGCTTTAAGAATTTGAACGATTGAGATTTTTCAAAAATCAACTCAAATTTTGAGGTATCTTAGAAAATGTGAATTCATTAATCAAATCATTTGTGGCTGTCTAACGAATTCATCCAATTTCTACAACAGCTATCCATCTAAACACAAAACAAACATGAAAAGTCAACAAGAGAGCATGATGTTGTCAATGACAATGAGCTATTTGGAGCAGCTCATAGAATGACTTTAAAGAAATAATGAATTAAAAGCCTCCATAAGTACATATAATGGGTGCAGAACGAGTGTAACTAGGGTGTTTCTAAGTTCACTAATATTCTCTGTGAACTTAATTAATTCATCGGATTGATTTTAAATAACGAATCCAAACTATTAAAGTCTGTTTACCTAATGAGCTAGTGATGCATATACAATTCTATATGCAAAAAATTAAAAATTTTGAATTAATTTTTGTATAGAATCTAAGTGGTAAAAAAACATTCAAAAAATGAATGCACTAAAATTAATTTATAAATCTTCTAATTTTGACAGCTTGATTCTATACAAAGTTAATTCAAAAGTTTAACATTTTGTATGTAGACGTATCACTCGTAAGGTAGACGCATTTCAATAATTTGAATTTGTCATTTAAAATCAATTCAATAAGTTTTAGAGTTGAGTTCACAAAGAGTATTGGTAAACTTAAAAACACCCTAATTCATATCCTCCCTGCTACTGGACATAGAAATCTTTTAGAATTAGTGGATTCAGACTCCTGCGCTATCAATGCAAGTGCACATTATTTTTTTTAGTAAAAGTTGGAGGTCAAATCAACTAACTATTTAATATCTTTGTTATTATAACAAATGATTTTCTTCATCTGAATTTCGAACACATGATCTCTCACATAAAAACTATGTACCTTAGCCATTAGACCAAAAGCTCGTTCTCATCAAGTGCACATTATTAAAGCCTTGCGGTTTAACTAAACTCTTATTAATGGTTTAGTGGCCAAAATGTAATACTTTCTGTGCTTAAAATTACATAATTAGTAGCAAAATGCACAACTCTCTATGTTCAAGATCGCAAGTTCAAAATTCAGCTGAAAGACCTCCTCTATAAATATTAGACAATTACATAGCTTCACTCGAAGCCTCTTCTGAAAAAAAAAACAAAACTGAAGTCCTACTATTTAAAAAGTTGGTCAAAGTGTGAATGTGAGAAAGATTTGTGGTTGCTTCTCCTAGTCTCTAGGTGTACTTTGTCCGCCTAGAAGCCAACAAACAAGATTTAAATTAGGGGAAGGTAATTCATCTGGCAACAATACCCGTAAATTGCTTTTCCCAATCTCACATTTGTCACGAAAGTAATTTAATAAGATTGATACAAAATAATTCAATGACGATCCCCCACTAGTGTTCCAGTAATCATCCATTCTTTCAGGATGATTCTAGTAATGATCAAGTAAAGTGTCATCTTCACTGTGTGGGGCCGGAATTTAACCCAAATCTGAATTTATCTTCTCTATCCTCATTTTGAAAATCTTTTTAAGGATAATATTTTTGTAAGAAAATTGCAACATTATGTCTAATTTTTTAATGCATGTGTTCATAAATTATTCTGAATGCATAATTTTAAACATTTAAAAAATTTAAAAAAAAATTCTAAGTAATGAAATTGTATCCAGACTATTTGTTTTGATATTTAAATGAAGTTTTCAATATTTTTAGATATCTGAATGTGTGAGTTTAAAATAACTTGTAAACACATGCATTGATAAAATATAAAAATAGACATAGTGTTATAAGATAATTTAAATTCGAGATAGTTAAGAAAAATTATTCTCCAAATCTAGAATGAAGCATCTCAAATTCTCAGTAGAAGTAGCTGATGTAGTAATTAATATTCTTATTTTCTGATGCCCTGGCCCATAGCTATGGGCCCATTATCCAAAGAACTAATAATAAAATAAGAGATGTAATACAAGGTGGGCCCTAAATGGCCCGGAAATTGAGCAGCCGTGGCGTGCAGGTTGCTGAGTTCTGTCTGCTACTTTTATTAGCTTATAGCCTTATAGCAGAACCCTGTTTTCCTTTCATCCAAGCCGTTCAAAATTTACCAACGACTCAGATTTTGTGCTCCGGGTGGGATGTGTAATTTAGGCCTGCTCTTCTGCCCAAGGTCTGCTCACGTGCGGGTCTTTTTTGTCGTTCGGCAACAAAGGATTAAGAGTGAAGGATTAAGAGTTTAAGGAGCGCTAAGGAACCGATATTCGGTTGTCTTAATCTGCGGGTGAAGGATTAAGTGTTTAAGAAGGGGGTATAGGTGACTTAAAGTTCGGGCAGGAGATTAAGATCCGGACAAAAGGAGCCTAAAGGAGGTGTTCTTAATCCGTGCTAAGGAATTGGTGTTCGGCAGGATTAAGCGGCTAAGGAAGCTAAAGGAAGCGGATTAAGTCTTAAGGAGGCTTAATCCACGCTTGCCGAACAGTCCTGAATTCGAGTGTTGTTGATTATGCAGGAGCAGGGGTGGACCCAAGTTAATCCAAGGGGCAGCTGCCCCCCTCCCGGGATTTTGAGTTTTAGTGGAGATTTAGACGTTTCGATCGATTCTGCCCCCCTCTGGAAAAAAATTTGCCCTCCTCTGGATGTTTGATTTATAATTCAGGTTAAATTTAAGGTTAAAATTAAAATAAATTTAATGAATTTTGATTGGTAATTATAATTATAGGTTAAAATATCAGGAATTACAAGTCAGAGTATTGAAAAGTAAAATTAAGCATTGTTTTTTATCAAGTATCTAATTAGTTAATGGGTTTAAATCCGATTAGCTATTTAAACCCGATTCGATATTTTTTTGCCCCTCCCCCGACGGAAATTCTGAATCCGCCCCTGTGTAGGAGTAAGTTGCTGCTTCAATATCTTTACAATGTAATTTTACAAATCAGCGCCTATCAACTTACCATATTAGACCAACTAGCATCCCCACCATAACTAAAGGTCTAAAGCAAATTTTGTTTTATTTTGATTGAAGTTAGAAAAACAAATGCATCGAAAAAGTCAAGTATTAGGTTTTATACAAAGTTTATATGTTTATTTCAATAGGTCAAATGTAACTTTTCTTCGAAAAAAACAATTCTTTAATTGAGTGAGCAATTTCAGTGTCTTAGGAAGTACTTAAGTTTTTCTAAATCTTTAATTTTAACATTTTCATTTAAATATTTTTTTTACATTATTATTTTTTTCATTATTGTCGGCAATGATTATGTCATTTGCATATACAAAAACAACGGTTGAGTTTAACTTCTTCTTTTTTTCTAGATAGAAAATTATTATTTTGATAGAAGATTTTGGATCATCCAATAACATCAAATTTCTACCTATCTACAAAGATAATAAAAGAATTCTAATTAATAATTTTTAATTTTTGAGAAATATTTTTATATGAAAATCATGTTAAATGTCTGGGAAAATTATTTTTATGCCACTCCAAAACATGAAAATTAGGAAATTGTTACTGCAAAATATGAATTAGTTATTTGCCACTCTAAAATCATTAATTTTATGAAATTGCCACAATTATACATCTAATATACATATTTGATTAAAATTATTATGAAAATTATTGTATAAAAAACGTATTTTGATATTTCCAAAATTACCCTCCAAGCTCTTCTCCCCATCCAACTCGGCAAGAAATCCTCTCTCCGCCTCCTTGACCATATCCACTTCAATGATCTTCTCCTCTTGCAAATCTTCACCTTCCCACAATCGCAAAGCTTTGGTCTCCACGGAAAGATCTTCCTCTGTGAGCCAGGCCCCACCAGTGATGAAGTCTGCAGCATCATCGGAGGAAGCAGAGACGAAGGTGGAGCTAGAGTTGGATGGGGAGAAGAGCTTGGAGGGTAATTTTGGAAATATCAAAATACATTTTTTATACAATACTTTTCATAATAATTTTAATCAAATATGTATATTAGATGTATCATTGTGGCAATTGTATTAATTTAAGTATTTTAGAGTGGCAAATAACTAATTTCATGTTTTGGGGCGACAATTTCTTAGTTTTCATGTTTTGTAGTATGAAAACAATTTTTCCTAAATGTTTTAATCGACTATTTCAACTTACAATTTTAAAAATATAAATATAACATAAAAATTCATTCTTATTCCACAACTCATCCTAACCCATCACCCATGATAACCATAATAAATAATGGATTGAGATTTAGAGTTCTAATTAGAAGAAGGGAATTTGACTGTTTTCTTTACTTTTGACGATAATAAAAAGACGAGATGGGACAGTAGTAAATTGGCTAGAAGAAAATATTCATGAACTATAGTTATTCAAAAATTGAGAATTCAAACCTTTCACAATTTTGCAGCTTGTGCAAAGCAAGCTTTTTAAAAAAAAAAGTGTGTTGTTCGGCAAAGGCCTCCTTAAGTCTCCTTTATAGCTGAAGGAGTCTCTTTTAGCTTCTTTAGCCGTTTAATTCTGCCGAACACTGATTTCTTAGTACGAACCAAGACAACATTCTTTAGTATTTTTTGTTTGAATCTTAATTCTCTAATTCTTCTTTAAGACACCTCTTCTCTTTCTTTTTTTTCTTTTTTTTAACTATCTTAATTCTCTGCTCCTTCTTTTAGTTTACCGATCAGTCATTCCTTAGTGCAGAACTGCAGATTAATGAACAACTCCAAGATAATAAAAGAACGGCCAGGGGCAGCGCAGAGAAAGTGTAAGAAACAGAGGCCGAGTTACATACAATGAATGGGGTTCAATTAACCCCATTCATTTACAATTTTTTTTTTATTTATACTTTATTTTTAATATAATTTAAACTAAAATATTATGAATAAGGTGAAATTAACTCTCATTCATAGTAAAATTTTTTTACATATTTGACCTCTATTTATATTTGATCTCCATAGTCTCAAAGTCTGACTTCGTCCCTCGTAGGGAATACATAAGAAAATTCTGAATCGTTAGATATAAGAAAATCAGCCTCCTCTTATCGGCCAATAAAAGCAGCAGTGCAGCAGATATAAACGCGCAGGGTGCGTCCCCGGGACCCTTGAACGACATTCTCGCTTACACTCACCTCCCCGGTGAGCATTAGTTATTCATGGATGCAGTAATAAGGAATTACCTACTTGATCCAGCAATGGGAGGATCCGAGTTCTAAGCCTTAAAATTGGGATTCAACCGCCAACCCTCCCATTCGTGCGCCCTCAGTCACCGTTCCCTCATATTATCATATTATCTTATTGCTTTCGACTAATAGTCGTCACTTCGTAAACAGAGTTTCCCTCTTTCTTTTAATCACATCCATGCATGTACGGTGTGTGATCCAACATATCCCTCTACCATTTACTCACGCCCTCACATCCTCTCCATTTCTTCCTTCAAATGGAGCTTCAAAATTAGGTCTTGAATGATTTTTGTTAATTCAATTAGAGAGGAGTGAGGTTATGGTACTATGAATAATACGGATTCACCCACACTATGAATTAATATTTTTATTTTTAAAGTTCAAATAATCAATTTAAATAGTTCAACATGATTTCCATATGAAAATGTACTTGTAGATTAATTTTTTTGTATTACGAAAATCACGTTGTAAATCAAATTTGTTATTGTTTACAAGTTCACATGTTCATGTAAAAATCATTTGATAAAAAAAAAACTATGAATCATCCGTAAGTAGTGATTTTCAATCTATCTAGAAAATAGTAAAAAAATTCTAAAAAAACGTATATTTTTTATCTCTAAGGCTGTGCTTCAAAAATAGTGCACGTAGAAGAAGGAGATTCACATCTGCTGCGATCCTAAAAGGATGAACAGTAACCCTAAAATCTCTGTTTTTCCAAATCTGGCCGTCCAATAATTTTGTGCACGTATCTCAAAGCAGTTGATTTTTCCTTGCACGGATCTCGAAACAATTCAACGGTTGGATTTGGAAAAGCAGGGATCGTAGGTTACTGTTCATGAGCAAAGAATCGCAGCAGATTCAGATCCAGAGGAAAGGGAAGGAACGAGGAGGAAAGTGATCCACATGTCGCTCGCCTCCGATTTCGTACACTCAATTTGAGAGTAACAAATGTCAGCAAAATACACAACGTCATCACCTCCGCACAGTGTCCGGTCTCCTTCGCTCCCTCTTCGATTTTCCTCTTCTGGAGCAGAGGAAGGAGCACAGACACCTTGCAATCTGATCACTATTCACCTCCTCTCCCTTTCCTTTCCTTTAATGACAGTCTCTTTTCCTCTTCTGGAACACGGCCTAAGTATATTTTCATATAGATATCATATTTTATGATCTGAATTAATCATTAAATTTTCTTTAATTCCTTTTGAAAATACAGATATAGATATAGATCCATAGTACGGATTGGTGTGTAATATGCATATTACCATAGTCTCACTCTTTTTAATTGTCCTTTATGAACTATTATGATATGAGAAAGATAAATAATATCTCAACTCACTTTCCATTGTTATCCAAAAAAAGTAGTCAACGTTGAATTGAACATTTCTTTTAAGCGAGAAGTTCTTCGTTAATGAAACCATTTTTTAGTTTACATATAATGTCTGTGAGCTCATCAGTACTTTATTTTATATGTTATTCTTGCAAATGTCTATCTACGAGCTTTTTGGTTGTGAATTTTGAATCTGTAAATCTCTTTTCATATTATCAATAAAAGAAATTTATATTGACAATGTACTAAACTTATTTGATAAATGATAATTATAGTAATTGACATCAACCTTGAGTGAAAATTAAAAAATTAAAATTGTAGATGTCTTTTTATCATTTAGATTGAGCATATACCTCTAATTTAAAATAATTTAAGAATTATTTCATCACCAAGTAAATGTAGAACACATTATATTTTTTTATAAAATTGGTAAATTGAATCGTTAATTTATTTATTACTTGATGAATCCAATTGATTTTCAAATTGTATCAAATTTGATACTTGATTTTTCTAAATTCCATAAAATATGTCTGTAATTTTATTTTATTGATATTGATAGGTGTTGCGACAATTGAATAATTAACAAAATTAACAAAATTTAATCATATATACAAATATAATATAATTCTCATGATAAAAATGTTTGACTAAAAGTGCAATATATGTATATGCTGTTTAATTTTTTTTTTTAGAATTAAAGCCTGAACATAAAAAATTCTGTATGAACTCAAAGACCGTTGATGTGTGAAAGAGAAGAAAGAGGAGGTAGTACAGTTGGCTAAAAAAAAGTCCTAGGACTGTTGTACCCAAAAGATGAGAATTCGATTTTCCCTCATAACTTCACAGCTTCTGTGAAGATTTTCAAAAAGAGAGAGAGAGAGAAAAGGGGAGGTAACACGATTGGCTAGAAAAAAAGTCCTAAGACTGTTGTACCCAAAGATCGAGAGTTCGATTTCCTCTCAAAACTTCACAGCTCTTTGAAGATTTAAAAAAAAAAAAACAGAGAGAGAGAGAGATGAGTTTTCAAAATGGAGAGGATACATTTACCGGATCCTAGACATCTGAAAGGGAAATAATACTCTTTTTTGTTTAAACCAAGACCTTGAGCTCTTTGCTCAATTTACAGTCCTCTTAAAAAGGCACAACGCTACAACTTCCACACCTCCATTCTCTCTCCTTTTCATACCATTTAACACTGAATTTCCCATTCAAACTAGAAAATCATTATCTAATATACCCTTCATGGAGTCTCCAAAGGGAAGAACAAGTCCATTAATGGGATCAAGCCCCTATTCAAGTCCCAACATAGCTTTACTACTGAGAAGAAGAATTCTCTCTTGGTAATTTTACTTTAGTGAAGTGAACTGTTGTAGTTGAATTTCTATTTGAATCTTTTCTGCTGTTGAAAGTTTAAACTGTTTAGCGTTTTGTGTAAGTTGTTTTGTTGGTTGGAGTTTATATTTGCTTTGTAAAACTTTTTCACTGATTGAATGGTACTACTGATTCGATACCATCTTCTAAGGATTAACTCTGATTTCTAATGAAATCGGTGGGTCCTTGTCTCCTTGAGCCCACTTTAATATATATATTTTTTTTTACTTGAGTAGTATAGTTCTTATTTACCAAGTACCGAATGTACCAGTAGGATCTTTTTAGTTGTTTTCATTAATTGGGATTTTCTTAAGTAACATACTAACATTGATTATAATATATGGAATTTTCAGGACTAGGGAGACCAATTTGGAGACATCAATTTCTGTTCATGTAAGCGGTAAAATTTTCGAGCTGCACAAGGTAATTTTAGTAACTAACAAATTGAGTTTTCTTATTTAAAATGGCACGTTCATATAAAGTTAAGCTCATTGCCATTAATCAGCAATCAGCACATGCACCAGTCAGGAAAAATATTTGTTTAAGTTTCTGTTCATGGATATTTCTTCATAATGCTACAGAAACTCTTTTCTTTTCTTTTTTTGAGGAAAAATAGATGTCCAAAAACTTCACAAGAGAAAGTTAAAAACGCCAGATCCAAGAGTTTTGAACTGGAAAATTAAATGAAATGGTAGAAAATAGAGTAGAATATGCCACTTCAGATGCACTCTCAGGAATTTGAGTAGAATGTACCATTTTTAAATCCAGATGATCCAATAAATAATAGACAGGGGAAGGGATTTTTTATATGATCCTAACTGTCCAATTTTCATTGGAGATGGATGGCTCTCTGCGTCGTACGACACTGAATAGTAATAGATGCAGAGGCGAACTTGCTAATACCCAACTAGGATCAATTTAGGTCTAATCAATTATATTTTAAGCATCATTTTAGGCTTACTTTATATCCCCATTCTTGATCATCTTAGATCTGTAAATCAATATTTCACCTGTATTAATTATTTATGCAGAAACCCCTAATTTCAAAATGTGGCTACTTCAACAAGGCATTGCAAGGCTCCTCTGAAATCGAACTACCTGACAACTTCCCAGGCGGGTCAGAATCCTTTGAGATGGTTATGCTGTTCACATACGACTATCCACTAATTCTAGACCCATTTAATGTATCGGCCTTACGTTGTGCAGCCGATTTCTTAGAAATGACTGAAGAATACCACCACCCTTTAAACCTGGTAGAACGATCAGACTTATACCTGAACCAAGTCGTGTTCCAAAATTGGGACGACACACTAATCGTGCTCCAAAAATGCATACCACTCATACCAGTATCAGAGGAGCTATTAATTGTCAGTCGATGTGTCGAGTCATTAGCTTTCATGGCATGTATGGAAATTTTAGAACCCGAGAGAAGAACCAACAGTCCAGCCTTGTCAATGCAAGGTTTAACGGGTCGAAACTGGAATTGTGAGATTGTAAAGGAAAGAGCTGGCCAAGATTTATGGATAAAAGATCTTATAGCTCTTCCTTTTGAGTTTTTTAAGCAGATCATTGGGTCATTGAGGCGACAAGGGATGAGAGAGAAGTATGTGGGCCCAATTATCATGTTTTATGCAAATAAATGGGTGCTTTCAAAAAAAACCCACAAATTTTGGGAAGAAACAAGTGAAGAAAATGGGATTGAAGATGCCAATACCAAGGTCTCCACCATATTTGAAGGTATAATCGACCTACTACCAGTAGAAGAAAAGGCTGGCATGGCCATACCAGTGGCATTTTACTTCGCAATTCTTTCGAGATCACTAAGCCTTAAGCTTAGTAAAGATTCAAAGATTATGATCCATGAAAAAGTTGTTTCTGTCTTACACTTGGCAAGAGATGCTGATTTTCTCTTGCCGGAAAAGGGAAATAAGTTGGACTCAGTCGGGTCATGTCTAGAAGTGGAAACAATGGAGAGAATTGTTAAGATGTATGTTGTTGGAAAGAGAAAGAGATGTCAAGGCCAAACCCCGTTGCGTGATATGTCAGTAGTCGCTGATTTGTGGGACCGGTATATCCTGCAAATTGCCTCTGACCCAAGTCTTGGATTTGAGAGATTTGTGCAATTAATTGAGGTAATTCCAGCAGTCGAACGGGAAACACATGATCACCTATATGCAACTATTACCACATATTTACTGGTGAGAAAATCTAAACTTTAGTTATATTGCTTGAAAATTGACTAATAAAATAAAATAAATGTAGGAAATATATCAAATTTAAGAGCAATTGATTTTAGTTTGGTAGAATACTTGGCTACTTGTATATTTAAAAAGAATGTGCAAAAATATTTGACCATCCTTTTCTTCATTTTTCTTCATTTATAATATCTGAATTTTATTCATCCCTTTCAGGAACACACTGGATTATCAAGTGAAGAGAAATCCTCTCTATGCAACTACCTCGAATGCCGAAAACTATCGCAGGAAACATGCGTGCATGCGGTACAAAATAACCAAATGCCTCTTCGACTAATTATGCAAGCTCTTTTCCTCCAACAACTACACACGCATCAAACCGTGAAAGATTGCTCTGACTCATTCCGCTACGTGCAAGCAAGCGAACTCGCCATAACCGGGACACTTACACCCAACTCGGCAAGTCCTTATGACGGTTGTCCCCCTTCAACTTCACTTTCAAATAAAGAGTATGATTCTGCTAGTTTTCGGATTCAAACACTTGAAAAAGAGATCATGTCATTGAAGAAGAGTCTACAGTGTGAGAACAGTACCAAAGTACCGAGTTTTCGGGTTTCAGGTCTTGACGGGTCAAGTGGAATGCGAAGGAGAAAGCCACTTGGGCAGGTAAGGGGTTGTATCGGGTTTGGATCCACGTCTTGGGGATCACAAAGGAGATGTGCGGGTAGGATTTTGAAGCTTTTTAGGAGAATAGCAATGTTAGGTAAAGGAAAAGGCAAGGGAATGATGAAATAGAAACCTTAATGCAGTACCCTGTTGGTGATTCGAATCCTTCTTGTTCGATGTCACCAATTATAACCGTATCGGCAAATTTTTATAATGTTGAAAAATATAATAGATAGAACTTTGTTACGGTACGGTCTAGATATTGACATTACATTTATTTTTCGGAGTATTAATAACAGGATCCGTGGCGCAATGGTAGCGCGTCTGACTCCAGATCAGAAGGTTGCGTGTTCGATTCACGTCGGGTTCAAAACCCCGATCCACAACGGATATATATCTTTTTTTGACCTTTTCCGAAAAAGCAGATTCTCTATTTTTATTGGGCCAACCTTTTGAAAATTCCGGCCTGCAAAAAATAGGCTTAGCAGCCTTTTCATATCCATAATTTATACATATGGATCATCCAATTAAAATTCGAAGCAATATCAGAAATAAGAAAACTAAAGTGTAATCCGAACGTTTGATTTAATTCTTAATGGTCTTCAAACTTTGTAGTGGAGGGATAAAACAATAAAACATACCATCTGCTATTAAAATGCATTGATCCATCGATAATAAATTAGAAAGCTCTGATTGAGATGACATCATATCTATCATAGCAAGATCTACCAAGATCCAACATGGGTTGGAATTAGCTAGCAGTGACATGCCATATGCCGATATGCGAATGGAACCTTGTACCGGATAAGGATAGTTGCACTTATTTATATTATTTTTTTTTCTGCACTGCTGCACGACAAGTAATCTTCACCTAGGACCTGTTCACCAACTTAAATTTTCACGATAATTTTTTGGAGAAAAAAAATTGTTTATGAATAGCTATCCAAATTCAATTTTCATTCGCTGAAAGCTTTGAGACTTGAGAGTTTATTGCATCACCAACCTCTGTTATTTTTGCCAATAGTTGAAGCCATGGAGCACTTTTACTTTTCTTTGCCCGGGTTATTTGAGTTTTGGTCAAGTTTTTTACAAGAATGGAACAGTATTTATAAGGATAAAAAGTGACTTTTTGCGAAAATACATCGACAAAAAAATATTATTCGATATTATAGACAGAAGTATCCGCAACAATACTTTCGTAGATATATCCCATTCTTGCAGTGAATTTGCTATTTAAAGTATTATCTTTACGACTTATCCTCTTTATTTTTATTTTCAAATTTATCCTTGTCTTCCCACAAAAATTCAAGTAGCATTATCGATACTCCTCAATGTATATCCAATCAAAATTAAATTGTTACAAGAATTGATTAAGCACGAGATTAATATTAATAAAAACAAATTATAATTGAATTGTACAATAAGTTGCGCATGCGCGATCCAAATGTGCCAATGCATACTTCTTATTCTTTTTTTTAAAAAAAAAATCTGATATGTACAATTATATTAATCTAAATTGGTACTTAATATCAATGCACTCCCGACATTAGTGTTACATATTTTAAAAAAAATCGCAAAACAAAAATTCAACTTCATAAAAAAAAATCATGTACTCACGACACCTATTTTTTAATTTTTTTTCCCATGATTTTTACTTTGAAAATTATCAAATTCTCATAAAAAGTTCTCATCGCCAAACATGCCCTTGATATAACACAATGCAAAGATTTTATCAAGGATACATTCACACATTATGTTTACATAATAAATGCAATGACAATAATAATTGTTATCGAAATAAAAAGAAATTTTATATGATAATCAGAACGCCAGATTTTTAGGTAGATTATATACTAATTTGTTCTATTTAAATATTATTTTGTCAGTAACCAAAGTGTTTATATAAAATAATTCGCTAATTTTTCAAATCTATACTGAATAATCGACTGATTTTAAAGCAAACATATTTATAAGAAATTTGAGAATCAATAAAGAAGATTTGTTTCTTACTTTGATAATTATTTAAATGATTATTAAGTTGTCACGTAATTTTATTTTTAGATCTAACATATCCCTTTTGGAAATTAAAGTGGCACACATAATAAGCGTCGTAAAGAATAGTGGATCATCCGAGATTTCAAATGCAAATGTGAGAAACATGATTTTTGTTTGTATCTGCGAGAAAGGCAACAAAGGCAACGAGAAAGCAAAGTCTGCTTGCCTTGTTAAGTGGTTATTGCTATTTTTTTAGGAAGCTGATATCAGTACCCGCGCTACAGTATCCGCACCATAATTTCTATAACTACCATAACAACTTGGGAACTGCAAAAATTCTAGGACTGAATTTTTTTTTCTAAAGTATTAATATCTATATACGGAAGTATTTATATCTATAAGATAAATAATTTTTACGTAAATAATTATTTCTCCATCTAAATTTCTCAAAAGTACCTGCACCGTAAATACACGGTGGAGACTATACACGTTTTTAGATGTGGTTTTTTTTTTCCATTCATTTTCATCCATATTTCTGACGATCTATGAGAAATTTTACAAATCTAAAATCACTAATGTCTTCTACGCAATTTTCTCATTCAAATGAAATCCTTAATGACGTACTTTCAAGCCCGTCGTCACACAAGTATTTATACCTACACTTGTAGTATTTTTTTACATATGACACTGGATGATATTTGAAAGTATTAATATCAAGTATTCCAAATATTTATACCTATGTATTGTAGTATTTATACCTATGTCAACTATTTTTGTTAGATAAATGTTGCAAGTGTTTTTTACATATGAATATATTACACTATATAACATCTGAAAGTATTAATATTAAGTAATACAAGGATTTATATCTATGTACTAAAGTATTTACATCTATGTGGTCAACTTTGTTTGTTAGAAGAAAGTTGATGCGGAGATGCGGGGATGCGGGGATGCGGGGTCTCCACTACTTTATTTGAGGAAGGTTGATGCGGAGACCATTGGGGATTGAAAAATGGAGTGATCATATCAAGTGACAAGTATTAATATCTTATTTTGTAAGTATCAATTTCTTATTTTGCAAGTATTTATATTTATAAAGGCTAACGTTGGACGAGTGTGGAGACTGAAAAAGGAGACCAAGTAATTAGCCTTTAATGTACAGTGCGGGTACTGTAGCGTGGGGATGAAAATAATTATTCTATTTTTTAAAGTCGGGTTTCAAACAATTAAAGGGGTTTATCAGAGTTGGATCAGAGAATAAAGCGATTTGTTTGGTTTTAATACCAGAACCGTAATGGTACCTCCACTTTAGAATCTACTGATTAATTTCACTATTTTCACGGTAAATAAATTATTGAAAGAAAAAAAAAAAACTCAAACGAGGCGGGCACAAAATGGGGGAAAAAATTATCCGCTCTCTGCATTGAAGATTATGATCGACAGCACACCCTGCACAACTTGAATTACAGTCTTATGAGAACATCTACATCTTAACAACTCAAATAAGTTTCTAAATAATTGTTAACTACTTTTTAGAAATTAAGATATGAGTTTCTAAATAATTGTTAACTATATTTTTAGAAATTAAGGTTTCTAACGCTCACATTCCTGAAATTACTTCTAGAGTTTCTATTAAGTCACGTCAATAATAAATTAAAAAGAAAGAATAATTTGAGTCAATTATTTAGCTAGTGTAGAATTTATAAAAAGTTTATTAATAAGAAATTTTCTTGCATAGTTTCTAAATAAGAAGCTCTCTCATATTTCTAAAACTGAATTAAAAACTGTCACATCAGATTATAAATTTTCATAGTACCAGAAATTAGAAATGTAGATGCTGTAACTTCCAAATTTCGAAATGGAGGTGGTCCAATAGAAATCAAATTTGGTCCCGTTTCATATCAAAACGTATATGCACTTAATCAAATATGATCTCATAACTCCATCACCAGACATCAGCAAATTGAATATAATATCCATGACCCACCCCGATTTTCCATATTTTTTTAAGGTTGATTTTCCAATTTCATTCCATATAAATGACCAAACACACAACTTGAACACTTTGAAATTGAAGTCGCATTTCGGTTGCTTGAAAACCTCTAACTTAGTAAACATTTATAACACAATAGTATACTCACCAAAATATAACTGGACATTATAAGAAACTAGCACTCCGAAATTAGATCCACGTTCCTATGAGTTCGGATCCACGGAAGTAATTCAAATTTTCAGTTTAGATCCGGACCGTCTGATCAGAATCCAAACCAACCTGACCTGAGATAAAATGCACAGCGCAGATTTGACGATCTGGATTTAAACTCAAAATTCAAGTTACTTTAGGTGATATGAATACCATTCCAATCATGCTTTAATTTTGTGATTTCCAAGGTCTGTACCTGTACCGCAATCTCTTTATTCAGTCCGAACCTTCTAAAACAGCCTTAGAATCACTCTTTAGTGCTTTTAGACCCAAATCTAGACCTGATATCTATAAAAAAAAATATATATATAAATAAATCCAAACAAGAGAGCATTAACACCAATAAACCCTCTCTCCTCTTCTAACTTCTGAAATGACTACCAACTCTTCTAGGTTTTATCCTGTTCTATTCATTCTTTGCCTCTTATTTGTATACTCATCTATAGCTCATAGTATCAGAATAAACAATGGAATCAGAATGAAGGAGATGCATGTCAGTACATCCGTGCAATTTGTACACTCGAATGCTAAAAAGGGTCCGGTAGGGGTTCCACCTCCACTTGGTACGACCCGCATGAGCAAAAGGAAGGTACGTCGAGGCTCCAATCCAATACACAACAAGAGCTGATTTTAAGAAAGAAACTATTTTGAAAGTTTAGTTTTAGTATTTTATTTTATTTTGGGGAGCTTTGGGAATATGGAAATTGCTTTTTCATGTACTTGTACAGTGGTATTCTCTTTTCAAAGATATCGGGATATAGGCACAGAGAATGAACAACTCCAATAATGCGGAACTGAACATGAAATGTGCAATGAAAGCCACTGTCGCTGTTGGAGTTGTATCAAGTTTGGTTAGTAACCGAAGGATTTCACTTTTGTCAAAAATTTGCCATATTTCCTGTTTCTTTTCTAACCTCTACATTTTCCAAAAATAACCAGAAATGGTATTGAACTCTCTCTATACATTGACAAACCTTAGAAACTTTGCACACCTGAAAATTTCTGGCTGCTATCAGTACATGGAGTCATGGAGCTGATTTTTGCAGGCTCATGCAGAAGTTTTCTTATGCAAATACGGTAAATATTTGGTACTGTTAGAAAAGAAGAATGAAGTAAAATGAAAAAACAAAAAATGCATAAAAATTTAAGTTTAAAACAATACACTGAAGTACTGAACAACATGTGTGATTCTTCTGAGAAAACAACCAACTGCCGTGCATTATAGTGAAAGCTCATGAAGCAGCTATTGTTTTTCTTTCCACCAGTAATCTGATCTCAGATACAAGATATCTTACTTGGATGTGAATTGTGAAATAAAAGAACATAACATGCAAAACCAGGATTTTATTAATTCCCTGTTTCCAAAATTAATTTCTTACATTACTCATATTCAAAACATTCAACCACACAAGCATAGTGCAACTTGTTTATTTATAATAGCACCAACTACAAAGAACTACTCAACCCTAAATAAAGTATATAAAAGTTCCAAGACACCTACACAAATCAAAATAAAATAGCTCAGGTTACTCCACAAGAAAAAACATTCTTATAATATTTGCTTGCCTTATTCAAGAAAACCACAATTTTCAGAAATATAAAAGCACTGCTAAAATCTTCCAGAGGCGCATCCAAGTTGGCCTAGAAGGAAAAAGAAAGACACTGTCGAATGGTCGTACTAACAAGTTTACAAATTACAATACAACATGCAATAACGGAGAGATTGCACACATGGCCACAAATTTACTTTTACAAGGTGAAATGAATCTCAGGGGTGGACCCAGTAAGGAGGAGGGGGGGGACCGGCCCACTCGATTTTAATTTTTTATCGAGGCTATAGATCAGGACCAACTTTGCCCTATTTAGGGTTAAAATTAGGATAATTTCCTTGAATTATGATTGATAAAGTATAAAGCACTGGACCCGGTTAGCTAATGGGTTTAAACCCAATTAGGATTAAACTTAGGATAAATTCCTTGAATTATGATTGGTAATTAGGATAACAAGTTAAGACTATTGAAAATTAGAAATCAAAGCATGGAAATTATAAGTTAGAGCATTGTTTTTTATCTAGTACCCGATTAGTTCTTTAAACCTAATTCACTATTTTCTTGGCCCCCTGCCCCCAGTTGAAAATCCTGGATCCACCCTCGCAATTTGATATCAGCTAATGGAAATAACAGTGCCCTTGGTTTCCAGAAAAATAATACTAACAGTGCTTGCATTGGAATCAATCAGTAAATTCAATACCAGATATTTAAAAAAAAAAATCACCTTACGAAACTGAAGATATCATTCCTGTTTTTCTTGCATATGCGAAAATACCCCCGGCATCAATAACAGGCCCAGCATCACCAATCGGCTTCAGAACAAACTCTTTCCCCTTGGTATGATTAATCAACAGATTTTTCTCCAAATCAATTGTCACAACATCTCCTGTGCTGCACTGTGTATTCACACCCTCCAGTTCCAACTCCAGTGGGTAAACCTCTCCGGTTGCAACTGAATTTCTAAAGAAGATGCGTGCATACGACTCCGCGACCACAGCCTTCACTCCAGCCGCACCAAGAGCTACAGGAGCGTGCTCACGAGACGACCCACATCCGAAATTGGCACCCCCTATGATTATCGAGTACTTGGTGTAATCAGTGCCGGGTTCGATAAATGGTATCGGGTACTGAGAAGAGGGGAGACCCGAAAAGGCAAAAGATCCCAGCTTTTTGTATTCGTCGGGTTTTGATGGAACGAGGGTTAGGTGCTCCGCAGGGATTATCTGATCGGTGTCTATGTTGTCACCTAGAACATAGCACTGGCCATGGAAGGTGGTCGGAGAAGAAAAGGAAGGAGTGGCCCGGGGAGTTGTTAAGGGTTTGATTTTTGATGGTTTGTAAGAGGAAGATGTCTTACCGAATTTGGTAAAATTGGAGGGGTTGGATGCGAAATGTAGCAATTGGGTCGTGGGAGAATGGAGACGCTGAAAGGAGGCACGAATGGTGGATACTGGTGCGTGGGCTTGAGTTGTCGCCATTGCCAAAGCCTAGGGTTTACACTTGAGCAAGAGAGAAGAAGGCGGCTGGGAGAGTTGCTGGGATCAGAGAAATAGACAGGGTTCCTTGGCACCCACTCTGCCACGGGAGCAGCTTGGGTCCGATGTCCATCGGACTCAAACTGAGTTCGATGGGCTTCATAACCGTCCAATCCGCTTTAAGATCTGTGTAGATTACTTTATTATCCGTGCGCACAGATCTTGATGTCAATCGGACGGTTATGAATCCCATCGAACTCAGTTTGAGTCGGATGGGCATGGGACCCAAGCTGCTCCCCTCTGCCACTGCCAAGTTTCTCAAACAAAAAAAAAAAAGTAATAGACGGTGTGAGGAAAAACCACCTAGACCTGGTGGATTACGAAGAAAAGAATTAGGCAGTGACAGCGGACCCCCACACATCAGTTATGTTGGTCGTTGGAGAACATTTGCACTAGAAATAATGAGCTCCGCGTACGGTTTGGTCCTGATAGCTTTGGACCGGACACTCCAAAGCCTCTAAAAATCGTACGATTAAAGTCTAAACAGTCAATCCGAACCGTTCAACATAATTTTCATATTAAAATATGCTCAGAGACCAAATTTTATATTTTTTGAAATTTTTTTACTATTTTTTTAGATATGTATAAAATCATTGTTTTTGGACCGTTCAGATACAGTGATATTGTACGTATATAAAAAATAGTAAACAATTTTCAAAAAAATATAAAATTTGGCCTCTGAGCATATTTTAATATGAAAATCATGTTGAGCGGTTCGGATCGACTGTTCGGACTTTAATCTTACGATTTTTAGAGGTTTTGGACGGTGCCTAGTCCAAAGCCATTTGGACCAAATCTTATTCCTTTTTATTAATAAAAAAATACGTATATTTAAATAGGAGTAGGATTTTATCAAATTTTAAAATATAGAAATAATGCAATGATTTATTCAATTTGTTGTTGGACGCGATCAACCTTCATGTCTAGCTAATTTTATTTTTAACAATGCAATTTCCTTAATTAAATAAAAAAATTGAACGAAATAGTCCATTCTGTCTAATACTATTCATTTTTTTGTTTCATTTTATGTTGTTTTTCTGGACGTGATTAGCAATTTATTTATTTTTTTAAAATAAAAATTGCTGCAGTGATAGACATGATGGTCTATTCCGTTTAGTATTTTTTTTTTAGTTAAATAACTAGTTTAAGGTTAAGATTAACTAGACGGGACCCGTTCAGCTATAGTGTCCTAGACCGGATAAATCATTATGTTTTTTCTATATTTCGAGAATTTGTAGAAACGTCCTTCTTTTTTGACATTTTTTTTCTTTCTTCTATTAATAAAAAAATCGGCAATTGGAAGCTTCTGAAATTTTTATATATCCTCCATTTAATAAAAAAAAAAATCCACACATGCCCTCCATTTTTTTTAAATACCCAACTGCTCAGATCTGAGCAGTCCAGACAGTTCTCTTTCGAAGTGGACTGCCCAGAATCTTGGCGGTTATAGTTGTTTTCTCTCTTTTTTCACTTGAGAATATGTTAATTATTTTTGTTCCATTTTTTTGTGATATACTTTGTTTTCATTTTTTTGTTATATGATTTTTTTGTTGTATTGTTGGTTTTTGTTAATACTGACTGTAATATTGACGATAGTTTTTTTTACATGTTTATTATTATTTATTCTTTTGGTAATGTTCGACGATGTCACTTAATCAGTGCGAAATGAGATTTGTACTGGCAGCTACTTCTCAGAAGAAGAAGAAATGAGAGATATAGACAGTGGACCAGTATCCTCTGCAGAGTTTTTAATCTGCAGAGCTAATCGGACAGTCTAGATTGATTCTCAGCCGGTGAGTGCTCAGATAATAGATGAGGCAGTATTAATTTTGCTTTGAGATTCATGCCAAAATTTTATTTAGTCCGTCCGATAAAAAACAAACGGATCAGATTAAAAGAACCGCACAGCTCCGCAGATAAAAACTCCGCAGAGGATGCGATTCCCTTAGACGGTGGGAGGAAATACTACCTAGACCTGGTGAATGACAAAGAAAAGAATTAGCAAATGACAGCGGACCCCACACATCAGTTATGTTAGAGAACATTTACACTGGAAATAAAGAGTTCCGCGTACGGTTAGGGTAATGAAGTAGCCATACTTCTGGTGATTTTTCATGTCTCTATCACTGTGAATTAGGTGTGAAAATAAATTGGGTACAAATTGGATATTACTCTAGTCGCATGTATATTCATTTTAATTTTCCGAATACAGATATAAATAGACTCGAATACAAATAGTATTAATTGAATATGGACACAAATGTAGTTCGGATAAGAAAGTAAAACTTGCTTTAATTTTAATAAAATGCATTACATTTACAAAAAAATTGATACAGATATATATAAACGAATGGTAGATTTTATAACAAAATTAATACTAATTTTTTTTGTATATTTGACAACTTACATAACTTACTGGATTTTTCTGCAAGTTTGTTGCAGTGACACATCTTTGTGATTTAATTCTCAAGAATAACATCTGAAAAATATTGGAATTTACCGGAGTCCTTTAATAAAAAAAAAATTACAGGTTCTTCCGTGTTATTTTATTTTCATAGTAAATTAACGCGACTCTTCTTCCTGTCACTGTTGGGCCAGCACATGGGCCTCTAATTGGGTTCTTTTTATTTTATTTTTATGAAACTCTAATTGGGTTCTGTTTCATCATATTTATGTGGGTTTTCTATTTTTGAGATTTGATTTTCTGTGGTAGCATACCAGAGTCCTATAGATGCATCCGCCTAATGCAGAGGTTGCATGGTTCAGATTTGTTATTGCCAAGAGATCAAATATGAATAAGTTACATCCTATTGAAAAAAAAAATTAACTAGACACTATGAAACATTTTGTCAATCAAGATTTTAGTGTTATTGAGTTTTGTTTTTCTTTTTCTTTTTCTGATTCAGGAATGATTGAAGAATTAAATTGATATCAAAGTATGATGATATAAGTTTGTAAACCTTTTATTTTTTTCGAACAAAGCAAGTATAATGATATCAAAGAAGCAATCATGATGTACACCACATTTAAAAAATGTTAGAATTTTATATCCACATTGCAAAAAAAGACTACTAGCAAATAATTTATCATTTACTCACGTAATCATTTCACACGATTTGCATTCATAAGATATTACGCAACATATGAGATTTAGACAATGAACCTTATCACCTTGATAAGAAAATTTTGTGACAATAACTCCTAGTATCATTTTATGATATCTAGCTCGTCAATAAGTTTGTTGTCTGGTTATTGTTTTGAGTTTCTAACTTTTCGCATACATGCCTATTTTTATAATATAAAGGTAGTGCCAATTAGGACTGCACAAAAAATTCGTAGTTCGTGATTCGATTCAACTTTGATTCGAAAAAATTCATAAAAGTTTTAATTCAAAATAGTTCGAAATTAATTCAAACCAAACTCAACCAGGATCTGGTTCGTTCGAAATAGGTTCTCAAACTATTCTAGTTTGAATCTCAAAGTTACGTGAACTGTTGATTTCCGCTGATGACTTAAAATTTAAAATATAAAGCCGCCAAGTCATAAGTCATAACTCGTAAGTTGTAATTCTCGCTCTCAGTTCTGAAACCCTAGACGACTTTCACCTCTCACTTTCGGTGACTACGATCACTCTTCCTTATCGTAAAAAGTTCATAAAAGATTCGAAATTGAGTTCGTAAAAAAATCGATTAGAAATTAATTCAAACCAAACTCAAACTGGAGTAAGTTTGATTCAGTTCAATTCTTTTGCAGCCCTAGTGCCAATAACTATTCAGAATTCTATAATAATTTTATTTGAATACACACACACAACACGAAATCTATAGTAAATTTTCTAGTACACTACTAATTCAAAACCCCTACCGTTTATTTTATGCAATGGAATATATATTTTCATATACTCCTAAACTAGTTAATAGCTAGCAATGCCACAGAAGATCCAGTCTTGTCGTGATACCTTTCCAAATCAGCCTCACATTACAAAATTCCTGTCTGTGCTCAAACAATTCAGTTTTATTTTTTCTTTTTGTATTTTTAAATTTCTCTTCGTTTTTGCCGATGCACGTTCAAAAAGTCCAAGTCGGTGCATTGTGCCTCATCACAAATTAGAAGCACAAACCTTTGTGATCGAATTCGTAATATCCGCCAAGCCAAGGTATTTCAATTAAATAAATAATAAGTGTATAACAATAAACTTGTTATGAATATAATAGTGATGGCTGATTCATACTGTACCTCTCAATATTAATTCTCATTTACTTCTCCACTATCTCATTGTCATTGAAATTCATTTTCTTATTTATTATTGTAATATTTTTTCATGTACAATTTGTAGTCTATAAATAGAGACATTGTCATCTTGTATTGTACACATGAAAAATATATGAATAAAAATATTATCTTATTTTACATCTTCTCCATCTTATTTATGCATGGTTATCTTTATTTTATAACAAAACTAACAATTATCAATACATTTTTCTTTTCAAAATTTTCAATTAAATAAGTCTCGACATTTGTACAAACATCCCTCCGAAAACTTTGATTCGGGGCTGAGAAGCAAAAACAATTCCCAGAGTGATGGCCATGTTTGAACGCAATAAGCGAACCCTGTATGAAATCAGAATTCTTTAAAATTAATCGTAAATAATAATGAAACGGTGCTATTCGACCTTTTGATAGTTCTAAGTTCTAACCTATTGGCAATATTTTATGCCGCGTCCCTAGTCTATGATAGTACCAACTTCCAGTACTTTAAAGTGATATTTTAAGGAGTAATGAAATTTAGCTTTTAGTAGATAAATAAATAATACAGGACTAGTCAGGACAATTAGAAGGGCGAGACAAAAAGTTTCGTTTGAATATTAGAAGTAGAAATATATTATGGGGACACAAATTAGGGGTACGTAAAGGGGAGATAAGATAGCACAATTGGTTACTCAAAAGTTGAGAGTTTGATTCTCCTTTACGACTTTGCAGATTCTGTGAAGATTTAAAAAAAAAAAAAAACAGAGAGGGAGGGGGGTTGGCTAAGGGTGTCAATGGATACGGTACGGATAGGGTGGAAGTATTTTCATACCCATACCCACTAAGAGATGATCTTATCCATATCCTATCCTACTTGTACCCGTTAAAATTAGTGGGTAAAGAAACCTTAGCAGGTGAATAATGAATAATACTAATATAATAGTTTTATTATTTTTACAAATATACCATCAAAACTTAGCATGCCATACATATGTTATCACAATTACTAAAAAAAAAAGTAATATGTTTAATATAATATTCATCTTATAACAAAATACATATATTTTTTCATGAGTTAACGACTTAACGTTGATACAATAATATGAGAATCATAAAATTGAATATAATATGTATATATCTATATGTAATTTATTTTATATAATTATCCGTTACTCAATGGGCACGAAATAGTCTTTACCCGTACCATACCAGTTTAGCTAACGAAAAAAAATTCTTACCCACACCCATACCTAATAAGCTAACGAAAAAAATCTTACTCATACCCGTCTTATTGAATACGATACAGGTAGGATAAACAGGTAAACAATTTTCATTGACACCTCTAGGATTGGCTAATATCAAATCGGTTATTCCTGAGGTCCCGTGCAACCAAGTCTTTTTCTAATTTTCAAAATCTAAAAAGTCGATCCACTCCGTGAGATGTGGCATCTATATTAAAATGTGCTTGGAGATCAAATTTTACATTTTTTATTTTTTTACTATTTATTAAGCCACTTTAAAAATCACTGATCCAACGGTGGCTTCTAGTTTTACTGTTTGGTTAAGCCGTCGTTGGATCAGCGATTTTCAAAGTAGCTTCGTAAATAGTGAAAAAATTCCAAAAAATATAAAATTTGGTCTCCAAGCACATTTTAATATAGAGATCACATCTAACTGTTTGAATTCACTTTTTATACTCTGAAAATTGAAAAATGACTTGGTTGCACGAGATCTCAGGAACAACTCATTTGATATTAGCCAACCTACACACACACACACACATGCTCGATTTAGTTTTTATCTCAAAAATACTCTAAATATCTTGTATTTTAGTATATAAAAGTAAAATAATACACCTGAAATCAAGTTATTGCATTTGTGTACTTTAGTTCGCAGGAAATGGTGAAAACAAACCAAAATGCGGACACATTGACAGGCACTATGAGCAGCATTTCATACTTAGACAAAATCTGGACATTCTTGCACAAAACAGAAGAGATCCAACTCTAGTGCGGACGTACACAGCGTTTAGAAGAAAAATCTGAATTCTAGACTGAACTGAAGAAGGCCGACCACAGTGCGGATGCACTCAGTACTTCGATTTCGCGACTTCAGCAAACTTCAGAACAATAAAAGTCCAAGCGTAGTGCGGACGCACTAAGAATCCAGTGCGGATGCACGCGGGCCGTAGGAAGTTAAAAAATGAAACTTTGACAATAGTGTGAGCGCCGTAAGGCCGCACCAGCCTAAAAAAGCAGTTATTATATTTTCGGATTGCCAGATCTCGCCCTAAAAGGCCAAAATTAGTAGTGCACATTATAGAAAACGTGTGGGACAAGTGTTTAACTGCTCCCCACGTCCATAGAGTGTAGAATAGGCTATAAAAGGGGTAGAATTATGTTCCACATCCAAGTTTAGGTGAAATTAGAGCAAGGTGCTGTCGGAGTTTTGAAAGGAAGGAGCAGAATTCTCGAAGCAAACTCAGCCAAGGCAAAGGTTCTTCATTTGAGAGAAGGGCGTAATCATTTCTCTTTCAATTTATCTCTATTTTAGCTAATTTGTAATGAATTTTATGTTTAAGTTTTGCATCTCAATGAGAGACTAACTTTCTCTCTAGGGGTTTAGGTTAATTGCGTGAACTTGTTTAATTTTATTTTACTCGGATCTTAGTTTTTTATGATGATTATTTGATTTGATGTTAATTTATGTGATTTAGTCTTTGTGTTGATCCGTGATTAGTACTTGAATTGTAGTTATCCCGCTTGGGCTTTTTAGACTCAAAGTAGTTTAAGATCATATAGAATAGTACCAATTGTGAACACAAAACCATTAGGATTTAGATTAGGGTTTAACCAGCTAATAATCTATACCGAAACTACATGAATTAAGGTTAGTATTTGGTGAAGGACTTAACTGTGAAGTCAAATTCTTAATTAGGACATCTAGAATGTAATTAAATATTGGTATGAATTAATCGTGAAGTACCGATATCTAAAAATATGATAGACTAACAAGAGCTTCATGGTCTAAATAGCTAGGACGAGGGACTTAATTATGAAGTCCGAATTATTTAGACATGTTATTAATTCACGAAAGTGGCCCTTTTTAATATATTAGGTTAGAAACCTTATCATATCAAATATGAATTTAAACAAACCGAGTAGATAGAATTGTAGACTGAAAACCCCTAGAACTCAACTTTGATAGAAACCTAAACTCTACTTTTTAATTAGTTTAATTGTTACAAACTTCTACTTCTCGGATATTAAACCCAAAATTTAGGAACTTTAGAACAAAAACCCTTAAACTACTTTTACTAAATAAATTTTTTGAAATTAATCAATAGAGTTTAGAACTAGCATCTCCCATTATCTCAAGGATCGACACCTTTTATACTACAAGGATAGATTATGCGTTTGTAACTAATCAATTTTTGAGTATTTAAGTTTACAAATTTAAAAGTTTAAAGATTATAATTAAGACCAAAACTCTATACATAAAATACTCAACGATATATTCTAAAAAAAATTGAGCCACGAAAAGGTTAATGTTCACTCCTGATTCTATTTGGCTATGCCCCTGATATAACGTAATTCTAAACAATTACGACAAGTTTGAAATTTTAAACTCATATTTGGTTAGACAAAGTAGTGCAAACATAACATCTTATATTGTCCTGTATTAGATTATATTTCCAAATTGTATTTATGTTTTATCATGTAAACAAATGATACGGTAGGTAACTAGGTATAGGATATGTAATGGTACTAAAAATATATAAAATCTATTAAAAAAAATTACTTAAAATATTTCAAAAAATATATATAAAATATGGATAACGAAAATTTATGTACCACTAAACATGCAACAAACAGAATAGAGATGGAAATGGATTTTAATTTATTTTTTTTCACCTTATGTAAAAAGCATATGAAATATTTAGATACAAAATTTAACAAAACCCTTACTTAAAAGAAAAATATAATACTACCACATTAGTTCTTAAATTATTTTATATTTTATATTAACTTTATTTAATGTTTGGTATTATCTAATTCAACGTGTTATCGATACGCAAACGGACTAATAATTTTGACATAAACTAATAAAAATCAATGACACAACTTTAATTATAGGTCCAAAGAATAGCGATGAAACTTATTTTTCTACGAAGAGTCGTAGATTTATTATGCCACAAAGAATATCTTAAAAAAAAGGTCCGACTAGTATAACATCAGTGTCATTTCAACTTTTATAACACCTATTCCAAAATCTATCGAATTGACTTCCAACGATGAATCCAAACAATTCAAACCGCTCTACTTCATTAGTTGTGCGTTACATACAAATTTTATAATTTTTCGAATTTATTTAGTATCAAGTCAAACGGTCAAATGTGTGAGTTTTTTAAGTTAATTTTAATATATTCATTTTTCAACATTTTTTATCGCTTGATTTGAACCTAAAATAATTTAAAAATATAAAAAAAAAATTGCATGTAAATGCATCACTCATAAAGTAAATTAGTTTGAACGGCAAAAATTAGTCGTTTGAACTATATTCAATCAATTCTGGAGTTGGTGTCATATGACACTTAGCTGGACTCCTTAAAAAATGTGAAAGTTACTGTATTCTTATAGTCTCGCGAAACTTGCATTTTATCATGTATTAAAGAGTCTCGCATTTTGTTTAAAATTTATATGGGATGGAAAGACACATTTTCTCAAGCTTGTCGCTGAAAACAATTAGCTGAAGTTGGCTAGGGTTTTCTTATTATCTTATTTTATTGGAGTAAAGATTTTAATGGAACACTTTTGACTTTACGCAATGCACATGCTATAGAATCAAAATAACGTTACATTTGATTCGTGCGATGTTTGAAGCCAAGACTGTTCTATCAAAACCATTAGCCTCCTTGTTAACTGACGCAACATAAACTTAGAGTATCTGTATTTTTGAAACTCTTGAAGTTTTGAAGCTGACTTGGCAGTTTCTAAATCAGTTTCAGAGATGTAGATGAATTTCATATCTAGCAATTTTGTTTAATAGTTTCTAAATATCAAACTGCTTCAAAACTCTGATGTGGCGAAATAATCAATCCGTATTCGCTCAATTTTTAACGTTGTCTTAATTAAACGCTAATGTGATAATTAAGAAACTCTAATTTTAATTTCAGGGATGTAGAGATTTAAAAATTCAAAGAGTCTAAAATTTCTAAAATTCTATTAACAGTTATTTAGAAACTCAAAGAATTTCCAAAGGCCACTGATGGTCTTTTAGTGGTGAAGCCACATGAGGTCGGGGTAAGACATTTGTCCATCCCAAATTCAATTTTTTTTTTTTTTTCAAAATATTCATCTTTTGTCATTTTTTATTTTTCCCATAAAAAATATGTATGTTATTAATATAATTCTACGATTATGTTTCATCTTGAAAATTTTGTCTTGTTTATCATATTTTCCGACTCTGCTGTGAGACCTTTCCCGCCATTTTAAACTATTTTCAGTTTTTTTTTTTTCATTATTTTACTTTCTTTTTACTTCTTATTTTTCATATATAGATATAGTTATGACCGGGGCTAGAACTGTAGAAGAAGGCACACAAAAAAAGTAGCAAGCATCTCTTATAAATTGAAATTTTGCATTTTTATTCTTTATTTTTTTTACAAAAATTATTACTTATAGTCCTCCTAAATAAATTAGTGATACATATTCATTTAGTTCCCAATCTCAATTTTTTTTTCATTTTGCTCATGGTTATACCTACAGTGACAAACAAATAGTTCGGATTTGATTCGGGGATCAAAAATTCGTAATTCGGATATAATTTGGATATAATTCGGGAATGATTCGGTAAAACAAGGAAGCAAAAAAAACCCAAAGAAAACAAAAAAAAATCGCATTTTTCTCGCAAATAATTCATGATTCTCATTTTATTCGCGGATAAAACGTATTATACGGTTTTTTGCAATTTAAACGAAGTTCAGTCCGAAATCGTCAAAAAACAAATAAAACACTAATTATTCGCAAATTATACGCATATATTATCACTATGACTTCCACCTTATCACCTTCTCTACAAAAATCTGTCTTGCCACTGTTCTCTCCATTTTCACTTTCATAAATCTACCGCACTCTTACGGATAAATCACCACCATCCATCTCCCTCGTAATTTCTGTTGATTAACAATAACACAGGACTACATACTTAGTACAGTGTTGCGAGCTCCGTTGCTTAGAAGAGACGTACATTTAATTCTTAAAAATAACATCTGAAGATTTACTGAGCCTTTAATGAAAAAAAGAAAAGAAAAAAAAAAACAGAACAACACAGCGCAACAATAGAGAAGAGGATACAACTCTTTTTCATTTTCGTTAGATCTCAACTTGGGCAGGTTGCTAGATTGTGATAAAAAGCTCCATGACAAATGGGGCCATTTGCAACAAAGTTACACGGATCAGGTACTTATGCAGACTCAGAATTTTAGTTAAGAGGGAAAACAAACATTGAATCAGATTTAAATAGCTAATTGGGTTTAAATTTATTAACTAATTAGATAGTCAATAAAAATTAATGCTTTGATTTGTAATTTATGATATTCTAACATAGAATTCTAATTGTCAATTATAATTCAAAAAAATTATTTTAATTTTAACACGAAATTTAACCCAAATTAGAGAGGGGCAAAATCAATTGGAACGTCCCAATCTCTGCTAAAACTCAAAATCTAGGGAGAGGTAGCTGCCCTCCGGGACCATGTGGATCCGCCTCTGTACCTATGCTCATAAATTATATACTCTTTTACAGAAATCACCATACAAAATTGTAAAATAGCTCTCGGATGGCATCTGTTTTTTACATCCTTCAAGAAAGACTTCATGAGTGAGGTTGTGATATTATGCATAGTGCATATTGATACGTAAAACGGATCAATATCTTTATTTTTGAAGTATGTATAGTCGATATAAATCATACAATATTTTTTTTTAAATACGATACAATAATACAATAAGTATCGGATACATGTACGGAATCATATATAAAGTATGGGGATAATATATGTTATGTACTTATTTGTAATCTGTGCTTTTATTTTTCATTACCGTTTGTTTATCTTCTATAATTATACTAAGCATTAATGATTAACGACGATGCCTGTGATTCTTGATGTATAAAAAAAGTATTGGACCTACACAATAAATGTTAAAGTCAATTCTGACCATTGACCGTATATGCGAGTTTAATTAGAAGGTTGACATGACAAATCTATATATAAATGTTCAAATTCCAAAATGTAATTCTGCAATAACAAAATTTGATCAAATACTCGGATTATTAGTATTCCACTAATTTATACTCTTTTCATCAACACAATCATTCATCTGATTAATTATATTCTCTTTCTCTGTTTATTATAATCGGATGTCTCATGGTGACATGTTCTTTCATTTTTTTCTTTTTGTTTAAGTGAAAATACATGCTTGTTTTTCTATATGATTTTTATACAGTTTATCGTATTATTTTTATTATATAAATTTTACTTCACTGTGAGATTTTTATAATAATTATGATTTGTAAAAATTTAATTTATTACGAAACAAATATCATTTTTTGGACCAAATTAAACTCGATGAACAGTCGGAGTAACATATAACGATACGAATATTTTATATTAATTTTTAATGTGCCTAGGGCAATTCCCCCCCCCAAAAAAATAATAACGAGAAATTATTTCACCGTGGTAAATGCTAAAAAGATCGAAAGATCGTGACAAAATCAGTACAGGAAATTTCAAAGAACTAAAATTTATTGAATTTGAAAAAAAAAAATCACTGACCTGATATTATATCTAGGTACGAACCTAAGATAATAATCAACTAATCATGATCATTTTTTGCGAGCAAGTGGACCTACTTGGAGGGTAATTTTTTAATATTACAATTTTATGGGGGTGATATGAGAAAAATACTTTCCTAAAGTAGCAAACATTCGCGCAGGTTTACGTGCACGGTTTTCTGTAAGAAGAAAGCATCATGCGTTAGAAGCCTATTTCTGATAAAGGCATGGACCCAACTGCAACTCTTGAAAGCCTTAGACTAAACTAGTTTGTCTGACAGCTGGGGCCCCTCGGGTACAAACTGCCGTCTTCACATCATCACCGGTTTAGACAACTGGATACGTCCATTTACCTTTCGTTAGAATTTACCGTTGCATATATTATATGCCATCGAGTTGTCCGTTAAATTATTGACATTGTTTATTAATTATGTAAATTGGGATGGGTATTAAATTTGAATTGATTTAATAAACGGATAGTATTTTATCGACAATTTAAATATTTTTACGGTGGAATTTGAATATTTTTATAATCAATGACCAATTAAATTATGAATTGATTCAAATTTGATACATGTCTATATCTAAATAATTGAGAACGCATATGCTATATATTTTTTTTAGTTTGAATAATATTTTTACATATATGTACGGATGTATGCTGGATGTGTCCATTTACATTTCGTTACAATTTACCGTTGAATAGTACATACCATCAAGTTGTCCATTCAATTATAGACATTATTTATTAGTTATATCTAAATAATTGAGAAAACGTATGATATATATATTTTTTAATTTGAACAATATTTTTAAATAATGTACCGGGAGAGTTGAATGTACGCTAGCTAGAATGATCCATATACTGGCAAATATGAAATTAGTCCTTGATAACTTGTATATGTGATATTTTATTTTGTACATATAAACATGATATCTTGAATATTAATAGAGTTATACATAAAATGATTGAGCTATGGTAATACACATATTACATATCAATCCCATGAATTCATATTTTTATTTTTAAAATTCAAACAGTCAGCTTGAACAGTTAAACTTAATCTCTATATAAAATTGTACTCAAAAACTAAATTTTACATTTTTTTAATATACTTTTACTATGTTTTTTTAGATAGATAGATAATCAATTGATCTAAATATTATGGACTATCTGAAAGCAAAAAACAGTGATTTTTATCAATTAAAATAATAGTAAAATAAATTCTAAAAATATAAAATAAAATCTTCAAATATATTTTTATACATAGATTGTATTTAATAGTTTAAATCAACTATTTAGATATATGAATCCATAACATGAATCCATCCATAAAATGCAAAGTACCATAACGTGACTATACGTTAAAGTTCATCGATCAGATTACATTTCTAGCATTTCATGCTTGTGATAAAAACTAATTTTAAAGCATAGAAGGAAGAAAATAAGGAATGTGCTTTATAAACAAATCATGGTATTTTTTGTCTCTCAATGACATCTTATATTTTTGTTTTTTTTGTCTCAATGACATCTTATATTTTTATTTTTATTTTCAAATTCAAATAATTGATCTAAACAGCTCAACATAAATACATAATTGCAATATTAAAATATATTTGGATACTAAATTTTATATTTTTTTTGAAAATTATTTACTATTTTTTTAGACGATTACAAAATTATTGTTTTTAAATGATTTAAAGTATTTTAAAAAATAATAATTTTATACCTATAAAAAAATCCAGTTATCTTAATCTTGAGTAGAACTAGTTGCTTTTAGGAGTACCAAGCCTTTTTGTACTCTCAACTCTAAAACCTATCGGATTAAATTCGAACAACGAATCCAAACCGTTGAAATCCTTCTACCTTACGAGTGATGCGTCTACATGTGAAAATTTTAAAGTTTCGAATTAATTTAGTGTAAAGTCAAGTGGTCAAAATTAGAAGGTTTCTAAATTAATTTTAATGCATTCATTTTTTGGAAGACTTTTGACCACTTGACTTTAAACTAAATTAATTTGAAACTTTAAAATTTTCACATGTAGACGCATCTATCATAAGGTAGAAGGATTTCAACAGTTTGGATTCGTCGTTCGAAATTAATCCAATAAATTTTAGAATTAAGAGTACAAAGGTGCTTGGTGCTCTTAAGAGCACCCTAGTTCTACTCCTTAATCCTACTCAAATATATACGTATATTATGTTATACACGTAACAATATTAATGTTGACTTGGAATAAATCATATTTTTCAGTTTTATAACTTGCTTAGAATATATTTCAAAGCAAGCTCGAAGAAGATCATATTGTACATCGTATGAAAGTCAACTTATGCTCGTAATTTATTTTATATAACATGATAGATTATATTGAACAATAAATTTATTTGATAACTACTATAATCTAATATATATCAAAATAAAAAATTATAGTTACGAATAATCTAAAAAATAACTGTTTGATTTTTATTTACCTTTGATTCAGTCAAAATGATTAAGAGAATCTATAATTTTACTTTTAAAACCTAACGGAATTTGTTGATGTAACAATTTGACAAAATACAGTAAAAGAAAGAAAACAAAACGACAATTTTGAAATTATCGAAAATAACCTCAGTTTTAAAAGCAATGGAGAGCATTGTATGGATTTGTATTTTCTTGTGATAAACCCGGTGCAACAAATAATCTCTTTTTTAACTACCACAATCCAACTCCTCTCCTCAAAAAGAAAACATATCCATTAAATAGACACAACTCTCAGATCAACTCCATTGTTTTTAACCTCAGTCCAAATCGTCTCCATTTCTACACTGACCTTAGGTATCCAATTATTGCTATTTCTGTTACTTATCACAACATAAAATTGAACAGTAATAATAATAACACACATAAAGTGTTTGCATCAAATTAACTTGTATTTCAATAGCTAAACAATTTGTGCATTAATAATGTTAATGTGAATTTACAAGGGAGATAAACAAGAATAAGATGCAAAAAAAAAAACGACTTTATATAATTACATAAATATAACAATAACTATATTCAAATTCAATTACAAAAGATCAGAGATGAGATTAAAAAAAAAAAAGGAGGAGGAATAAATGGAGAGGATGAAGGAAAGAATGGATGTGTAATGGATTAAAGAAAGTATTAGTTGAAGCCCCCTAAAGAGTGAAAAACGCACCAAATCCACATCGCTCATCTCCCTTCTCTCTTACCTTCCCACCACCTCATGTACAGCCCAGGATCACTCATCCTACCTTTCTCTCTCTTCTTTATATATATACACCCACGCAAAGATATCGTTTCGCTCCTCTCCTTCCTCTCTCTCTCACCTGACCTGACTCAGCCGCGCGGATTTGGAGGCAACGAACGGAGCATAATAAAGCGCCGATCTTTGCATCGATAGATTTGTTCATTCATATTATTTAAAGAGTTTACATCCGAGGGAGAGAGGCGACGATAGATAATCTGTTTTGCGTTTCGCGATTTTGATGCTGACCCGAATGAGATTTTAGGGGCAATCGTGGGAATTGTGCTTTCTCGCTTCCAATCGCCAGTCAAAAGCCTTCTCAGATCGATCGGTATGGTCTCTTCCTGATGCGATTCAATCTGAATTTTGTTCGGATTGATGGGTTTTTTTTTTTTTTTGAGAATTTCTTTACTTTTTTTTTTTGCTTTGACTCAGCACCCATGGATCCAATAGGACCTGCGGCATCCATTGCTTTAATTGTTGAATTTTCTAGTCCGATTCTGCATTTGCATGAATCGTATTCAAATCTGATACAATCTGAATTCAGTAAAGTACCTTCTTTCTCTTTTACCCAAATTCCTGTTTTAATTGACCATAGATGGATCGGTCAAGCTCCCATTTTGTGAATTTGTAACTTTTTGATTCCATTGTGTAGTTTTAGGAGTCAGTTACTATTCACACTTCACATGAAGAGCTCCTTTTATTGCATTGATTCATATGCAATGGATCCGATAAGGACCATTATGTATATTTGAGTCTTTGTGGCCTCATTATCCACTAGGACACTTTGATTCCTGATAAACAAATCTGATACGACCCCACTTCTGATAAATATAAATCAATTCTGGGTTTCTGATTGTTGCTAACTAGATCCAAAGTGTGAAGTTGTACTTTCCGAGTCCAATTCGGTACCTGTGTGGGATTTATGCTAGCTCAATTGTATTTAATTTGCTTGTTATTGCATTGATTCTTCTTGTGATTGATCCTGTCCTGACCAATTTGTTGAATTATAAGCAATTCAATAGGTCCTGTCCTGACCAAATTTCGTAATTTCTCAATTGCATCGATTGATCCTGTCCTGGCCAATTTATTGCATATGATGATAATTTCGTAATTTCTCAATTTTGTTATGCTACTACTTTGTGTCTTCTCCTTGTTTTGACTGATCAAAGGTTCCAATGACCATGCAGTCCTTACTTTTTACTAATCTGAAGTGTATCCGATGAGCATTATTTTACATGTTTACCTGTCATATTTTCAGTTTGAATTAGGAAACTTTTACCCATAGCTTAGTATATCTGATACAATGTCAATTGTGTTTAGTATGCTTCATTTAAAGACACATTCATTATCCATATGCACAGTGATTGGAATTTTTATGTCTTTGTTGCGCAAATTTAGTTTTCGATTCACTTTCTTGTATATTTGATCCAATTTTACATATGTTATCCATAAAAGATACTATCATCATATGTATTAGTTATTATTTCATTTCATATTGCCTGATGGTCAGTTTCCATGTTTATTTAGATTTTAATGTTTTCATTCTGTTATGGCAGGTTAGTGCACGGCACACTTACACACTTGAAACTTTGATTACTTGACTCCATTGTTACTCATAAAGGCCACCACCCATGCATGGTCATTTATGTGTACAAAAATAGCGTGCAAGAAACATTTTTGATATTTAAAAGAAAAGGCTATGTAGTACATGTTTCTCATTTTTTAGGGGTGTGCATAGTATTTTTTTTTTCTTTCCAATGCCATTGGAATATTTGCCCATAGTCCTACGTTTACTTATTGCCTTTTATCTCCACAGCATTCAATTTTCTCAGCTTGCTCTCTATAAAAGAGATTCCTAATTTTGTCCGGCATTTATTGGTTCGAGCTCATCTCGGCCTATCGATCGTCAGAACATAAAAATTGAGTAAAATTATTGATCTTGTTGTGTAATTGTAGGAATTTACAATGGAGGCGGATTCAGGTAAGCTATTCATTGGTGGGATCTCATGGGAGACGAATGAAGATCGGCTTACAGAGTATTTCGGTCGATATGGTGAGGTGGCAGAGGCCGTGATCATGCGGGATAGGGTCACTGGTCGGGCTCGTGGATTTGGGTTCATTGTCTTTGCCGACCCGGGTGTGGCTGAGCGTGTCACAATGGAGAAGCACATGATCGATGGTCGCATGGTAAGTCTATTCTCTTTTGTTTATTTCAAGAGCGAGTCCCTTTATTTTTGAATTTACATGATTGTTTCCAGTAAACACAAATGAATTTGTTTCATGTCTTTCATGTCTGCTCTGAATTTTACTCCTATATATATATAGAGTATGGCTAAATTGCTACTAGTAGCACTTCGACCGAAGTGCTACTGGGGTTTTATTTATTTGCTTTGCATATTTGGTGGAAGTACAGAAATAGGCAGCATGATTAAATGTTTTCAAGTTATATATTTTTTTTTTGGATGCTCTTAGTAAAACCTATGAACTTCTTGAATTTCATTCATGGCATTAGTGAAAACCATCAATTTAAATTTTCTTTTCACAAATACCATAACAATTTGAACAAATTTGTTTGTTTAATTTGTTTTAATTGCAAATACTATAGACAGAGAGGTACATCAAAAATCCCAGATTTAACTTTTGGCATCATAAAAGCAAAAGCAAATCTGGTCACCATTCAATACTGTTGTCTGAAGTTGCTATTTGCCAATTATGCTATTGAGTACTACTTCGGACCTTGACTCAGATGTACCAGTAGAATCTGATACAAAACAAATTTTTTTATTCTCCATGTCAGGTAGAAGCGAAGAAAGCGGTGCCTCGGGATGACCAAAGCATTACTGGGAGCAAAACCAGCACCAACGTAAGCACTCTTGGTTCACCGGGTCCAGGGGCCGGGCGGACCCGCAAAATCTTTGTGGGTGGGCTCCCCTCGTCCATCACCGATTCCGACTTTAAGCTCTACTTTGAGCAATTTGGCCCCATCTCTGACGTCGTTGTCATGTACGATCAGACAACTCAGCGCCCCCGTGGCTTCGGCTTCATCACCTACGATTCCGATGACTCTGTTGACCGTGTCCTCTCTAAGTCCTCCTTTCACCAACTCAATGGCAAGCTTGTTGAGGTCAAACGCGCTGTGCCCAAGGATCTCTCTCCCGGGCCTAATGGCCCTGGCCACTCCCGCTCCCCCATTCCTGCCCCTGCTTCCCCTTTAGGCCGAGTCAATAGCTTCCTTAACGGGTACGGATCTGGCCCCAGCCCCATTGGGAGTTATGGGATGCGGGTCGACGGTAGATTTGGGCTTCTCTCTGGGGGACGAAATGGCTTGTCTTCATTTGGGCATGGTGGCTATGGTGTTGGGATGGGTATTGAGCCTCCGGGCATGAACCCAGGTTTTGGTGGAGGGTCTAGCTTTAACAGCAGCCCGGGTTATGGACGGCAGGTCAACTCTAGCCCATACCCATCAAACCGGTACAGTAGCTTGAATACCCCAGTCGGGTATACCAATGTGAATGATGACACCAGGTCAGTTTTTGCACGTAATTTATGGGGCAACAGTGCCATTGGCGGACCCACCGTTAACCCTGGAAACCCTAATTCGTTTGTTAATTCAGCAGTAAGAAGCTTGGGCCCGTTTGATAACAACATGAGTAGCAATAACAATAATGGTAGTGGTCATAATGGATTGAACTGGATGGGCCAAGTTGGAGAGAGCAATAGCAGTAGCTTTGGTCTGGTGGGGGGTCCCACCTCTGTAGGAGGAGGCTATGGGAGGACTGATGGAATGGACATTGGTACCAGGTCTTTTGACAATAATAGTTATGAAGTGAAGAACCACAACCCTGAGTTGTACGGTGGGTCTGACCCGATTTATGGAGATAAGACCTGGAGCTTCGCAAACGAGCTTGATGCAACTGGTCCGTTTAGTTACATGGAGAATTACAAGGAAACAAGCAGAGGTAATCTCTCTCTCTCTTTCTCTTGTTGATAGGTACTTCTTGAGGTGAATTGTGAACCACCTCTTTTTAAGTGTGATTGGCTGCACAACTTGTGTTCCACAGAGACATTTCAAAATTCAAAATCGAAATGGTGCATTCATTTTTTTCCTTGTTGATCTTCAAAACTTAACAAATTTTCTGTGTGCACGTCGCTGGTGACATAAAACAAGATCAAAGGTTTGAATTGGTCATTTGGGTTTGGACTCCGGGTAATAATGTTGAAGAGTTTAGCAAATTTGGATCGTAGATGCTAGTATGGTGACTGTTATCACCTCCATGCCCTTTGCTCGGTGCGGATTATGAAATAGTACTTGTACATACCCATGTGGTTGGTGTAATACTAGACATGTTATATACTAGTTGTTGTTGTATCTATAGTTGTGATTAAATTGCAGAAAGTTGACATGACTAAATAGTAGTAAGACAAAGAAAATGTCCTGATATGAGAAAATTTATAATAAAATGAGAAACATATTTGCTTCTGTCTACTCCTTGCTATTGGTATGCTTGTGAATTTTCTTTCATAGCAGCATGTTACTTGGATTATGCTTTTCAGTTGAATTGGTTCTAATATTCATTAAATTATTTTACGTTTTTCAGGTATTAGTTCGTAGGATGGTTATTATTTGGGCAAATCTGGATAGTTACAAAAGTGTCAATTGCACAGGTATCAAAGCTGTCAATTCGAAACATTTCTAATCAAATATATACTGAGGTTAGTTAATTTTCCTAGCTAACCAGGGGATGTGTTTTTATGGGTTGCAAATTTTAGAGAGGGGGGAGAGAGAGAATGTTGGTATAAGGGATTTTGCCAAGGTTTGGGATTCTTTTTTTTTTTTTTCCTTTTGTTTAGTTTAATTAAAGTTTGTTAGGTTTTGTACTTGTTGTTTTGGTGAGAAGAGTTGAACAGTATAAAATTTGATACAAAAAAGTTATGTAATTTGTAGGCTTTTGGTACTGTCAGGTTGTTATTTTGTTTAATAATTTTTTTTGGATATTTACTGTAATAGAGATATTCTGGACATGTTAGGTAAATTTACAGGGATCCCACCTTGATCCCTAGGAATAAAAGTTCATTGAAAGATTTGATTGACTTGTATCAAAGTTTGCCTCTATTTTTTATTTATTTGTCTATAATTTGATTTTACAAAGAGAGAATATATGCTGTTTGTAAGTTGCAAGCATTGTCACTGTGGTTTAGATTAGCTTTTCATAGCTGTATGTTATGTGGTGCCATGTGGGTCCTCTCTTTGGGTGCACATGCTACTTCTTAAAAGTATTATGTTTAGTATTTTACCATGTTAGGTTTCCTTCCCTTCATATACAATATATTTCATAGTTGACTAGCATATCTGGCCATCAGTTCCTAAAACAGTGCCTAACTGTTTCGTTGCATTGTTCAAGCAAAATTTGTCCTTTATTTTCAATGATTGAGCACATGTTATTTCCAACTGTAAAGCAAAAATGGATGCTGAAGGGTTATTTGTCCTGTAAGTCCAGATTAATCGGCCCAAAACTAGGCCTGACCAAATCTAACCTTACACGGCCCAATATTTGATATTATTTTTTCCTTTTTAGTTATGATGGATGAATTTTTTCATACACGAATCTCAATATAGATGAGCGGTTAGATTTGAAAAAACAGGATCCTGCTATTCAACACCTATTTGGAGAGCACCGGAGTCGGATCCAGATGATGTCAGTGACTTGGCATCAGCAGTCATTGACCCGAAGTAGAGGAATGGGGAATCAGACACCGCTTGTAGGCATGTCGATCCTTATTCCTTAGAATAAAACTTAGACATTGCTTTGATTTTTTTTTTTTTCTGTAGCATTTAAAAAAGGGAAAATTGGTTATTTGCCGCTTCAAAACCTTCAAATCTGAAAAATACCATCACAAAATTATAAATTTGAAAAATACCACTCTAAACTTAGTTAATTCTTAAATTTGCCACAAATACAAAAAATTTATATTTTTTTATTAAAAATAACTGAAAAATACAGTTTTGAGATACGTATAATGAGAAGTCTGAAGGATATATAGGGAAATACAGAAATACGTATCTCAAAACTATATTTTTCAGTTAATTTTTAATAAAAAAAAGTATAAAAATTGTATATTTGTGGCAAATTTAAGAATTAACTAAGTTTAGAGTGACATTTTTTAGATTTATAGTTTTGTGATGGCATTTTTCAGATTTGAAGATTTTGGAGTGGCAAATAATCAATTTTTTCTTTAAAAAATAATGGAACATGTTGCAAAGCCAGCATTTCAGTCCTTTCGGAGTGAAAACGCTAAATTGTTGTTGCAGATAATTATTTTAAGTTAATTTTAAAAAAAAATCTGTAAATCAATAGCATCATTGAATTTAAAATCACCACGTTTAGCTGCTTAGAATAGCAAGAAAGTAGTTAATTATCATATATATAAAAAAAGTATCCGATCCATAAAAAAGATGTAGGAAGCCAATATGTATCGGACGCTTATTTTATATATGATAATTAGTTTTTTTTTTTTGTTTTCTAAGCAGCTGACAATTATGTTAAGGAGTTTAATACATATTTAATTTTATAGATACTCGTTTAAGACAAATTTAGTTTTATATTTTAGAATACTTATATCATATAATCGACACATACTGATATTAAACATATGATTCACCAATATTACTAACAAATATTATAAGTATTCTAAAATAATAAAATAATAAAATAAAATTTAATATAACAAAATTGATAAAACTATATGGATTTATTAGTATATGTTCATAACAGATAACAAGTACATAAAATATGAGGGTATATTAAGAGAGAAAACATAGAAGTTGAGAGGTAGAGCATTTTTTTTTCTTTTCGGATTCATATAATTTGGATAATTCAAAAACAGATTTGTATCTATGTTTGTATCATTGTTATGAATACGAGACTACAAATAATGATAATTTATTCATAAACACGGACAGTATACACACACACACACACACACGAATAATATGATCCTGGCATGGGCAAAACATGTAAATATTTGTTCTATTTACACCCCTTAAGAAGATAATTTTGATTTCCTCAAGCTATATTTGGTTGGTGGATAAAGTGTAACGATAAGGAGATAACGCTTGTTATCACTAAAAAAATATAACTATTTTCTTGTCCCTCCATTCTATTTCAGACCCAAACTCTTATCATCATGCATCCGCTTTCAATCTCATTCCAAAACAAAATTGGACAGAGCTACGCAACACTGTCATTTTGCAGAAGCTGTAAGCTTGTAACAGCGGTAATAAGAGTGAAATTGATAAAATTATGAAACTAAATTTTAAAACATTGGTAATAACAAAAGTTTAAAGTGAGCGTTGGGTGGCTTTCTCACGTTCTTATTCAAAAACTAGTGTGATGTCCGAATAATCTAATTGTGATTTTATGTTGCTGAACGGGCTCTAAAAGAGGCCTGTACCATAGAAGTAGATTTAGCCCAAAAGGCTTTAAACGACTTCATCTACTTGAACGATCCGTTGAGAAGAAATTTGTTCTAAACATGCCAATCGATAAAGCCCACCAACGGCCCATGGAAATCTCACCTTCCAAGTTACCACTTACCAGTTACCGGTGGGAGACACAGAGACTTGACAGCACAAAAGTAAAGCCTGGACCAGCAATTTAGAATCTAGATTCTCTGTTGCCTCAATGAATGTATCAAACAGTGTAGAGAGTCTTTGTAGGAGACAGATTCTACACACAAGTATAGTGACAAATCAATTATTCGGATTCGGTTCGGCGAGGTCAAAAATTCGTGATTCGGGAATAATTCGGATATAATTTGGGAATAATTCGGTATTATTCAGATCAGATATCTCACAACTGTAAGGGAGCAAAAACAAAAAATAAAATTCTGAGAAAAATTCGGTGAAAAATCGTAAAATTCGGAAATAATTCGTCAAATTCACAAATTATTCGGTCAAAGTTCGGTCAACTGAATAATTCGGCGTTCGGTTCGGCATCATCAAAAATCCGAATAATTTGTGAATAATTCGAAAATTATTCGCGAATCTTATCACTACGCACACAACAAAATGAGAAATGAAGGCACACCGCACACCTACTAAAATGACAGCGTAGATGGGGGACAAAATTCAATAGTCGGTGGTGTGTTGCCAATTGCGATACTTTGTTGCCATGCGTAGTATCTAACCTAGAAAAATCAGGCTTTTGAGCATATAAATATGTACATCACTAAGAAAGGTGAGCATTGTTAGTCCAAAACAAAACAAGCAAATTGCAACTTGTGCATTCCTTTTCAATCATGACATCTCTTTGCACATACGGTTTCCACTTTTGCCTCAACAGTATACTTTTATAAAAATAAAATAAAAAATAGAACAGTATACTTTTAGAAATTACTTTAGCTCCTCTTTTTCTATTAAATATTTTTTTTTTACCATACGTGAACAATTATCATAAGGCCCGCATCAATATTTTGTGTCATATATTTAACAGATTGAGAACGCTTAAAAAAAAAACCTTTGTTGAAAAATAAAATTAACTTTTTTTTCCTTTTGTTAGATACTCCTTTTTTTTATTTATGAATAAATGAAGAATTCTCATGAAGTACTTAACTAATCAACTGTTCGGCTATATTATTGTGCGCATGGGAAAAAAAATTCAGTTCAACTTCGTGTTTTCTGTTCCCCACACAATAAAAATCAGTTCAAATTGGAGTCCAACTCATTCCTGTTCCCGTTTCCGCCTGTAGGCCGAACAGGCCCCAATATTGTGTGTCATAGATATTCAACAGATTGAGATTTCGTTACCTTGACAATCTTAATAAAAAAATTCTTAGAATTAAACTAAATAAAATTTTAAAAATATAAGAAAATTCTTATACACACACACAGAGGAGGGATCCACTTGCACTGTTTTTTAGTGACACCGGATTACACCCTACATTTTCAAAGTTCAAAACAGTCGATCCAAACCATTCAACATGATGAATATATTAAAATGTTCTTGCAGATCAAATTTTACATTTTTTTGAATTTTTTTTACTATTTATTAAGATGGGTACAAAAATTCAATAGTCTGAAAACAATTATTTTGTAAAATACATAATAAATAATAAAAAAAATTCAAAGAAATGTAAAATTAGATTGCCAAGCACATTTTAATATGGAGATCATGTTGAACGGTTTGGATCGACTATTTAGACTTTGAAAACTTTGAAAAATGTAGTGTGTAATTTGGTATCACAAAAAACAATGTAAGTGGATCCCTCCTCATATATATATATATATATATATATATATATATTATCAACCAACCCATTTGTCAATTGATCTCAAATTCTCAATCCAAATATAAATTCATTTTCGAATTTAAATTGAATCAATAAATAGCATAAAACCAAAAATATTAAAATTACATCCTGCCTGTGTTGAGCTTTGAATAACAGAAATTTGGCGGTCCAGAGGGATCGCTATTTTTTTTTTTAAGTTCTCTTTAATCCGAGCTGTGTTGAGTCCGTAATTTTGATATAAATTTGATGTTAAAGTGGAAATTTTTCTTTAGCAAAACTAAACTCTGAAATTGAATTGAGAATTTCTATTTTCAAACTTGAGTAGGTATAACTGCACATTGAATCCAAATTTGGAACTGACTCCGACCTGACACCGTCTCAGGATAACAAAAGAATGGTGTGGTATATGTATACAATTGGTATTTTCAATTAAGTAGGTACGGTCTACGTGGTATAATTTGAGATCATAAATAAGGCTTGAGCATGTACATCAGTACAGGTGTTATCTGGATAAGAATGAGATGTATTGTTTCTACAAACGTTCAATTCCAGCTTCCCAACAAAAATAGGACACAAATGTATCGTCGCTGGTAGACAAAATTTCTGTCAATTCTAACTTTTTTCCTTTTCTGTATCTTGGGCTGTTTGATGTCACTGGTGTATATAATTAATTTTATATATAATTGTTGAGTTGTGCTGCTGATGATATTAGTGGTACTTCAATCTAAATATTACTAGTTTTAAAATCTATCAAATTGTTTAAAAATAACGAATTCAAATCGTTTAAACTCGTATAATTTATGAAGGGTGAGTTTACATGCAAAATTTATAGAATTTATAGAATTTATTTTGTTATCAAACGTGAGAGATTTTTAAATTAAGTTTAATGTATTCATTTTTATATTATTTTGGACTACTTGACTTGATACTAAAATAATTTCACGTAAGTTTTAAAGTTGACAGTAAATATGACATTATGTCACATAGTAAATATTACCAATGTCACAGTAGCCGGACTCCATAATTGCGACATATTTTCTGTACAAAAGCAACAGTAACAACTCAAGTCTAGGGGTCATAAATTCTGAGATCATATAATTACTTTATTCTGGTCTGGAACTGGAGCGTTTGAAGGTGTCAAAACTTTGTAACAAAATAAACGAAATGAGCAAACTGCCATTTTTGCTTAAATTAAATGAATCTCAGATCGGCTTTTCAGTATTATGAAAACCATATTCACTGGATAAATACACATTAAAGAGCATCATTGTACCAACGAATACTCACCGGTTAGCATCAATAGTGTGCCCAACAAGGATCATTAATTAGCCGGTACCAAAAATCAGTGAAGGTACATAGTAGGTGCTGTTATCTCCTGATAACCATAATTATCAATATTTCAAAGTAAATAGATATTTGACAAATGTAGATTAGAGTCTAGACCACAACAGTAGCATCAGGTACATCAGAAATTTAAAACCAGATGAAACAGCAACATAAAAAAGTCTTCGATTACGATTACAGACCCTAATTTTTACCTATCAGACACAAACTAAAAACCATTTAACAAGTTCAAAGTCGGTCTTTCTACCTCACAACACACAAAATATAATTTCTTCTTTCTCTGGCTCTCTTTTAAAAGAAAGCTCGGCTTCCGTAGAAAACCCTTGAATTTTTGTCCTTCGCATTTCCATCCCTTCTCCCGGAAGTTGAACTGCCATTCTCACTGGAATTCGAGTTTGTGGTCGGGCTCGGGCTCGGGCTTGCGCTCCCATTTTCAAAGTCGACATTAGGCAAATTCATCTTCGCCAGAGAATCGGTGAACTGTTGCATGCTCTTCATATATATGTCAACAATATCTTTCTCGTTCACCGTCTGATCCTGCTCGATTTTGATGTTAATCATTGGCTTAATTATAGTCTCTGATGAATCTGCCTCGGTTTCTGTTACCTCTGATGAGCTGTTATCCTTATCTGAGGTTGTGTAAGTGTTCGGCGAGTCAGTTGTCGCCACGCTGCTCAGTGGCTCGCCGTGGACCGAGTCCACACTATTCTCAGGAGTCGTTGAAAAGCTCTCAACCACACGCACACCCACCTCATGTGAATTAGGGTTTTCACTCTCCTGAGTGGTTATCAGGCTTTCCGAGCTTGGTAAAGGAGCATTCTCCACCTCAGTACATGGTATGCCAAAATACTCTGACACCATGATTTGGTTCTCTTTCACCAACTCCAAATCAGGAAATTCAATCTTCTCCATCTCGGATGGCACCGACTCCGAGGCAGATGCTGACGTCCCGTTAGCTTCCTTTGTTTGGACACTCTTTTTGTTAACTGGAGAGGGAATTGCTATAACCTCAGGAGAAGAACCAGAATATGAGAGAGATAGCTGCACAAATCCAGCAGGAGATTCAAAAAGGTCATTAGCAGAGAGAGCAAACTCGCCATTTAGTTTATTATCGGGCGCAACTAGGAGATCCGATAAGGGGATTAGGGTTAGGCCGAGTAGCTGGTCCTGCAAGTAGTTCTTCACTCTGCTGAGCATATAGATCTCACAGCGTACCGATGATTCCAGTGCACGGACCCCAACGCGTAGCGACTCATTGAACACTGGGTTGCGCCCACCCCCGTTAATAGTCCGGGTTGAGACGGAATCAGGTACAGTGGTAGTGTCCGAATTGTTACCAGCAGCAGTGAGAGAAACCTTCGCATACACATCTTGTTTGTGGTAGATGCATATATTGTGTATGTCTCTGGCCTGATGGATTACCACATCTAAATAGCCGATAAAAGGTGTGCCTTCTTCATCCATGGCAGTTCCCTGTTGATTGGTGGTACCGGTAGCATGTTTGGGTTTGATGGGTTGCGAATTGGGTTGTTGGTAGGTTGAGTCCATGTTTTCAAGAAAGTGGTTCTGCATGTAAACAGCAGTGTAGTAGTTAGAGAAGAGAGATCAGAAAAAATAGTTAATGTGCTATTTCAGTATGTATGCTTAAAGTGTGAACTTTTAGCAACCCAGTTGATACTAAGTCAAAATCTTAAGAGTAGGTAAGAGACTCAAATTTGTTGACGCTAGCTAATCCTAAAAAAAAAAACTACGATAAATTTTGTAACGAAAAACAGAAATTGATATAATTTATGGGTAATTTTCAAAGCACCTGGAAGTACTTCAATTGAGCAACTAACCAAGCAGAGAAAGACCTACAACAACCTATTCAATTGTTCGTGAAGTACCTTACTTAAACTTACAACCTTCTACTACAGCAAGCAATAGTCAGTTCATTATTTCGTTGCAACCATAATTTGGAAAAAAAAAAATCTACTTATCAGCAGCCCGCGATCCAATTATTGGGCGATTTTCCGAACCTGACTAAGAGAAGAGACGCACCTTGTTTCTAGTTTTGTTTGAGACTGACTTGTTCTTCTTCAGATTTGATTTCTTCTATCGATTCGATTCTTTGATCGGAAGAGATATTTAGGGATAGCAGAGCGGAGGGGTGTGTTTGTAGAAAGAAGACGGCTGTTGAGAGAGAGAGAGAGAGAGAGTGAGAGTGAACAAATCTAGAAGGTAATTATAAGAATCGACAAGGATTCAATCAAAAAACAGGGGAAAAGGCCAATAAAGATTTCACCTTTCTTTATCGAATGGAGAGAAGAGAACTCATTACTACTGGAAACAGGATACGCAGAAAGGGCAGAGAAAAGGGAGCATAAATTGGACGACCCGAGAAAGTCCCAAAAAGGATTAAGATCAGTAAAAAAAAATTAGTAAAGCAAATAACTAAAGAAACTTACAATTGATAACAGTCTCCAATTGTGGTTTTACAATATATCTCCAGGGAGACGAATTACATAGTATTTGATAGAGTAAAAAATAATTATTCAGAGGTATTAAGAAACTATTTGATTAAATATGCTGGAAATTTTAATTAACTTATTTATTAAATTCCTTCTTGAAATTTTCAATTAGATTCTTGTGTTGCGAACTTTAGATAGCTTAACATATATTGATTCTTAGAAGACAGAAAATAATTCGGTAATTAAAATAATAAATAAATTAGTATAGTAAAGAAGCACCAATTGATAATGGTCCCCAATTGTGGTTTTGTAATATATCTCCCGTGACAAGGTATTTGATAGAGTAAAAAATAATTAATCATAATATAGAGGTATATGAACTTGAAATAACTTAAAATAGTGGGAATTTTAATTAATTTTGTTATTAAATTCCTTCTTGAAAATTATAAATTATATCTTGTATTGTGAACTTGAGATAGCTTAAAGCAATGGGAATTTTAGTGACTTTGAAAGTATTATAGGCAAAAGAAAAATGAATATAACATTGCAAGTTTAAAAATCTTTTCTGGCACCGAGCAGTGTTACTTTAAGTTTAATTTGGCGACAATTATTAACAATGATTTTAGTCAATTCATATCATATGCAGAACAGTGCTTCATGGAGATTTGTAATAAAATAGCAGATATTTTAGGGGCATGCAAGGAAAGGCAGTTGTGAAAGCAAATTAGTAAAGAGGGGAGAAGAACAGTTGAGTGGGTCGCTGAAAGGCTGAACTCGGTCACCTCACTTTTTGAACCAAAAAGTCAAGCTTTGATTTTGCCTCAATTGGCTGTAAAACTTGAAATTTTGGCGCTATCGACAAGCTTATTCGGATCATTTGCAACTATTCCTGTCTAGTTTTAGGTGTAGTGAACTTTATTTGAGAGGTACAGAAATGTTTTATATATACTTATATATAAAAATTATAATTATAATTGGACAGTTTCGTTATTAATGTCACATCGGAATATCACCGAATGCATTTTATTTAAAAATATTTTCAATAAAAATTTATTTATTTTTATTAAAAATTATATAAATTGAAAATACCATCCTAGTCCCTACCCAGAAACCAATCCATTATACTTGAAACTATACGTAAAGGTCACAGGAGATCTTGAATATCCAGAAGCAGCGCGTGACTCCATTTATCCAATCACATTCGGCCATCTAAAGATCCAGAAAAACAAAAGGAGCTTTTGTGATTAAAATATAATCTTTGTCTTTCGAGGAAATATTTGCACTAATAAACTTTACTATACATGCCTTACGACTGACGTGGAGTAAATAGGTACCGTTCATAAAGCCACAGGACGCAAATGTTATCTCGCTCCGTAAAACCTCCGCGTGACCAAACAATTTTAAATCTGAAAAAAGGAAACGGTAGTTTAACATGGTTTTCCCTTTTCACTCAATTCCTTTCAGATATTCTTGATCCTACTAGCAAAAGATAATGATTGGTTTATTTATGTTTTATTTCTTTGCATTCGCTTATATTATTACTTCAGTGTCTTTTCTTTTTGAAAAGTATATTTTAATTTGATGTCATAACTTATTATTTTATAAGTACTTTTTTTTTCTTCTGAAAAATAGTCCATTGGTCCCACGGCCACGAGTTTTCTCATTAATGATAACTTAATTTTTATATCCTAAAATTAATAAATCTAGAAAAAATATACATGTGCTTAGGGCTGCACAAAAAATTTGTAGTTCGTGATTCAATTTAAGCTTGATTAGAAAAAATTTGTAAAAAATTTGATTCGAAATTGAGTTCATTCGAAATTAATTCAAATCAAACTCAAACTAGACCTGTTTTGTTCAAAATATGTTTGCGAACTATTCTAGTTCAAATCTCAAAGTAACATGAATCGTTAATTTTCGTTGATGATTTAAAAGTTAAAACACTAGGCCAACAAGCCATAAGTCAAAATTCGTAAGTCGTAATTCTCGTTCTCAATTCTGAAACCTAATTTGAGTTGGATTTTTCGCTACTTTACTTTCACCTCTCGCTCTCCGCGACTACGATCGCTCTTTCTTGTTGTAAAAAAATCAAAATTGAGTTGAAAATTTGATTCGAAATTGAGTTCATTTGAAATTAATTCAAACCAAACTTGATAGGATTATGTACTAAAGGCCTTATAAAGATCACTTCAGTAATAGATCTTAAAGGCCCAAGAGTAACGAAATCCAAAAGAAATGATAGATCAAGGGCCCATTCGGGACTTGAACCTAATCCTCTTCAGACATATCAGAATCAACTAACAATATCTTGAGACAAAGCCTAAACCGACTTACCTTCGAGGTAAGTCAGTCGCGTCTCGACTCAAGGCCAAACCGACATAAAAGCCTATAAATACCCAGAAGTTCAGTAAGAAAAGGGAGGAGAAATATAACGGAGGAAAAACACAAATGAGATAGATTTGCGTGCTAAAGGAACCCGAACTAAGCTTTATTCAACACACACATACACTCTCTTTACTAATCATCTTGAGCTATCATTCACCTAAGATAGTCCGTATTCTGATTGCGCGGTCCCATACTGTTTGAACCGGAGCATATCAAAACTGAAACTGGCTGTAATTTTGATTTGGTTCGGCTCATTTTCAGCCTTAAAAGTGCTTGCTCTCATTGTAATATCCAACACCAAGGTTGGATGGGACCCACCGTCAGTAATGGTGAACGAAATATGAGATGTTGTGTTTGTTAAAAATTGACCTTGTATTAATTATACGCAATTTAAACATTAGTTAATGTTTCATCAAATATTGTTACATAAACCGCGGCGAATTTTACTTTACTTTATGAACAGTAAAGCTTGCATTATTTTATTTTTCATGAATATAATATGTATAAAGTATAGCTAATATTTTACTCGTTGAATTCTAAAAATATAAATTATTTTAATAATTGATAAAATTATCAAACTAAATATTGTCAATGAATTTCTAGCAAAGCACCGCAGGTGTAACCATCAAGTCCGCTTTAAACTTTCAAATTACAATTGCACCAAGTTAGAATTTTTGCATTGTTTTCATTTACTGGCTTTTTTTTATTAATATCCTACATTAAATAAAAAATTCCAACTATGTCCACCTTTGTTCGGTAATTATAAAAATATCCAAAACCAGCAGCTGGTTCCCAACTTTTTTTCAAAACCGGCCATTTTTTTAGCCGGTTCTAAACTTTTTCTTATAAAAAATATTATAATATATTTATTTTTTGTATTACAATATTATAAATATATTTTATATTTCTTTAAAAATAGATAGAGTACCATATAATTTAATTTATTAGAAAAACTATAACAAATAATCAGATCAATATTTTTCAGGTTGGATTTTTTGGGGCTGTAAGAAAAATTAAAATATTTCTTTGTGTGTTATTGGAAAAAAATAAAAATGTGTTGAATCTGAGTTATTGATCCCAAAAAATATTGTGATGCTTTTAGTACATTTAATTTTTAATATTTTGTATATATTTCGAATTTTTTTTTTGTAAGAAATGTTTTCATTTTGTAAGATTAAATTTTTATTTTTTCAAAAACAAAAAGACCACAATATTTTTTATATTTATCTAGAAGTGACTTTTGATAACTTAAATTCAAAATATTTTTATTTTTTTTTCAAATAACATACAAATAAATATTTTAATTTTTCTTATAGCCGTAAAAAATCTTTCCTGAAAAAATATTGATTCAAGTTATTTGTTGTAGTTTTTCTAATAAATCAAATTATATAATATTTTATCTATTTTCAAAAAAATCTAAAAATTATTTCTAATATTTCAATAAAAAAATAAATAAATCGTAATATTTTCTAAAAAAAGTTTAGGATGGACCAAAAATAGCTGGTTTCGCAAAAAAATTAGTAACTGGCCATTTTTTGCTGACTGCACATTTTATAAATACCCAACTTTCATGGGTGCATTTGGAATTTTTTATTTAATATTGGATATTAATAAAAATGTCGGTTTCTTTTACCTACTTAGAATTTGATTATATTTGAAAGGGTAGATGCACTAAAATATCTGCTAGCTTTTAGGTCTGGATCCCTACAAAATATTTTTTATTTGCTTTATTTCAAAGCACAAGTACTTAGTTGAAAAGGAGGACATGCTGTTACATTGGATTCCTATCCTGTTTAAAGGTCAAAAGAAGAATCTAACAATTTATGAAACAGGCCAACATATCAAATAATAGCTGATCAAATTCAACACAGGTTATTTGTGCACCCCATGCTGTTGCAATGATGTGCAAAAAAGATTGTATTATGTGCAAAAAAGTAAAAAAGATTGTATTATGTTTACAGTGTACACACACACACACACACACACACACATAGTGGCAGAATTCCAGAAATTCTTTGATGGTGATAAAATAATGATGTAGTGTCACGACCCCGCCGCCGAGCCGAGAACGACAAGTGAGGCACCCTCGCATCCATCCTTCGTTCCGTCAACCTACGTCGCAAGCAAAAAGAAACAACAGAAACAATACGGAGTCAGCTACAAAGCTCAGTAACTGGTTATTTAACGACGCGCTTTTTTATAATTGACTTAATTAAACAACCATTCAAACAGTCTGGATTAATCTATACAATTTCAAATCAAATTATGCCTGCATATTTAACAAGCGATAGCACCTGAGTTTAGGTTATCAGTAAAACAAGTCACACATTATCCATATCATTTCATATCATTCACAATTCTCAGTACACAGAATCATATCATTTCACAAATCAAATTCGAACCTCATACCCGCTATCTCATTAAATATACATCATATGACCCAATACCCAATTCAAAATGCAATTCAATCAAAACAAATCGAAAACACAGATTATAGAGAAGTCCGGTTACCTAATAGCGATCAATTCAGAAATCCAATTTGAGTTGCAACAACTATTCAGAATCAACGCGACGTAGTCGGAGTTCCAATCGAACAAGAAATCAAATATTCATCGATATCATGATATTTCTTTAATGAAAGTATTTCTCTCTTTCTTTCTCATTTTTCGTCTCTCTGTTTTTTTTTTTCATTGTTTGGATAAAGTGAAACAAAAATTATCTCATATCATTTAAAGGAGGTCCCAACGGTGGTAAAAAAAACAAATGTGGCAACACAAGCATAGGCCACCTGGAACTAGTGCCACCTCATTCATTTTTTTTAAAATTTAATATTCTTTTTACACTAACCTTATAATTTTACAATATTATAAATAACTCCAATATAAATTGTAGAAATATATTTAAAATTACCGGATGTTACATATAGATTTTTCTAAGTGTAATTCAGGAATTATTTACACATAATACTACATGACTGGTGCGATAGAAAGGTGCTTCCAATAAATGAAAATGGTTCTCCTAACCACTGCCAGGTCAAAGTATGAGAACAGCACAGGTCAAACTTGGATCAGTATTCAGTACACGAAATTAATTGAGCTTTGGGTGACCAAAGAAATTTGTCTGTTCTATACTTCTATTAATACATCCATCTGTATTTTCAGCGCGTATTTTTCTTTCTTAACATATATCTAAAAATAAAAATATTATATTTAATAGATTCCATGATTCATATTGAAAGAGAGATATTTTTGGTTCATTTACTTATTAGGACATAAAAAAAAAGAATAAAATTTCTGACACGATATATATTTTCTTATATAAAGATGGTCGATTTGATATTATAATTATTATTATTATTGAAAATTATTATTCTCTTATATAAGCTTCAAGCCTGGAATGCGTGCTAGAGTTGCACTATCTATATACGTTGAATTTTTAAATTCTGATTTCATTTTAAAATAGTGTGTAGTGTACGGAGATAGCAAAAAATGCCAACAATTTTAAATAAATACACACTAGCATCCATACAATATAATCCCGCCAATTAAATTAATTTCTTGCTTCGCTAGCTTATCAAGATGCAATGAACCTCTATGAAAGCTCCTGTCTCAGATTGTTTAAATTTGTTGACATCTTGTGTGTTTGGGGTGTCCCTTTGTATACTTTATGTTTGACAAAATATATGGTGCCATTTGATGCAACCCTTGCCTTTGATTTTCTTTGCTGCAAGGATTGATTAGATAGCCTATAACACACCACAAGTTTGAGTTTTGACTTAATTTCAAGTTTCACATCAAATTAAAATAATGTGGAACATGCTCAAATTGACGCAAGATAATGACATTTTCCTTCATTGTTAGACCGTCTATTGCTAACTAAAATTTGATAGGTAATCTTATTGTAAAATGCATAATAAAAAGGATGCATGTTAAAGCATGTCTCAGATTGAGGGAAGCGGGGACAGTCCGATGGATTTGGTTTGATGTCTGGTCAGTGTCGTTTGATCGACGATAAAATCTGTAACACGGTATGAATTTGAGAACTATTCACGCAAATTTTGATGCGGATTGAACGACTACAACCCGACAATGCGCATCGAACTGCCTCCATTCAGCAATTGAGAGGTAGAATAATAGCAAAACAATTAATTTCTCTGAAAAAAGAATTTCTTCATAAACTGGTTAAGAGTTACCTACTAACAAATTTACTTAAATTAACTATATATATAAATTATATATATAAATGACAACAATAGCAACTAAATTTTTAGTTTCAAACAAATTAGAATAAACTAAAAATAAAACTCAACAAATTATAGTAGTCACCTACCAACAGCAAGCCTTTATCTGTAACCTATTCTTATCCGCTACAAATAATCTTATCCGTACTTTATCTTTATCGGCTATGGTTGTCGGATAACGAAATAGTAGCAGATAAATAATGAGTAATATAAATATAATAATATTTTTTATTTTTTAAATAAAATATTAAAACGTGTACATTCATTTTACACATGTATAATATTTTATCGAAGATGAAATTATGATCATATTAAGTGCAAGTAAAGTAATTAAAGTACTATTTTCAATACTTGTTAATATATATAATTATATAATTTTGTTATAATTACCCGATCGGATAACGGGTATGAAATAAACTTTATATGTACACTTATCTTTCAGATAACGAATTTTTTTTTTTTATTACTCGTACCCCTACCCGATAAGTTTACAAAAAAAATACCTTACCCGTACCCGTCTTATCGGATACGATACGGGTCGGGTGTAAACAAATAAAAGGGTGCCATTGACACTCCTATCAAAGCGAATTTGATCGGAGCCGTCTGATATGTAATAAGATTTGTAAAAATTTGATCGGAATGAATTTTCTTTTGTTTTTGCGCGAATCTAGATGCAATCGGATTACTCTAATGTTTATTGGATCGCTTGTATAGTTGTATCGGTAAGTGCTTTTTTTTTTTCTCAAAAAAGGATTTTGTAATTATACAGTGTTGGATGTGATCCGGATCACATAGTCAAATGTCACCTGCGACTGAGATAAGATAAGACCTGTAGAAAAATTACTTGGAAGGATTTAAAGTTAAACTGTCTAATTGATTAAAGAAGAGTAGAAGACGCTAGCTTCCATCGAATTGTTTCGTAAAACGAGGCAAGCAGTGACATCATTTGTTGATTTGAAAAGGGAAGAATAAAATCAAAACATCATTTTCTTCCAGATGATTTCGTAATTTGGTTCATCGCCAACGCTACACTTTTCGACTCAAGAAAATACAACGCAAGTACCTAGAGGTTTGTATAATTTGTTTATGTTAGCAGTAATCTGTATAATTTGGTTGAGACTTATTTGTTTAATTTTTTTAATAAACAATAATGAATTGAAGCCAAAAAAAAATAAAAAGAAGTTTCTTGATATATATATTGTCATATTTTCTTATGCTTGTTTGTTTGGTCTAAAGATGATATCTGGATGGGTCGCATTCGGATCAGATAAAATCGGAACTAGTTTAAATTCGGAAATTATCAAATCACGGCGTAGGTTCAAATCGGTTTGATTTTTCAAAAAACGCTCAGGTTTCATGGTGAATCAAATCAGATCCTGGTCGAATTAGTTTGATTTTTTTAAAATTTCGAGTCACACGGATTTTTTGAGTCGAATCGAGTATGATTGGTTGGCTTTTACAGGTAAGAGCAATTTAATTTCATGCAGCGCACGAACCATAACGTTGTTTTAATTATATAATTTGTGATTTTTTTTAAATATAAAAACAAATTAATTTAAACGAAAGAATTATTAAGGCGCTAGATTTTCAGAAAACACCTCCACCAAAGCAGTGCTACGGTGGAAGATGGAAAACATTTTGCTGAATAAACACCTTCTAGAGGGTCTCATAATATTTGTCCACCCTCCATCGTGCTGCTGTAGAGGTGCTTTTTGGAAGTTCAGCATCTTAGATGCTTCTATTGTTTAAATTAATTTGTTTCTTTTATTTAAAAAAAAAAATTAGTTTGTCCACTGCATGAAACCAAAACTGCTCTGTGAAAATCTTTACTTGATTGAAATTTAAAATCAAGGAGAAGCGCCACTGTTATATTTTGGGCTGGGCTGCTGATATTTATTCAAACCCAAATTTAAGTTCAATTAAAGAGGTGGGCCCCAGAGTGCACTTAAACCAAATGGACTTAAAAAGACTGGAAATACGCCCTCATGTAAATTCTTTTTAAAAGGCACCCTTTTTATTTAGGATACTCTTACTTGATATATCATACTTTGATATCTCTTTTCCTGGTCCACCAAACTTTCAATCTTGATTGAAAATCTGGCAGTGTTTGGGTTTCCTTTTTATAAAGCTGTTATTACTTGTTAGCAATTCCCTAGGCCGAAATATTTTAGAAGGGCCCACAAAATATTCAGCCCAAGACAAACTATAATTTGAGAAGTCAGTCAGCACTCAGCACGCACAAAAAGTGTGAACCCTGCCACGAGACGAGCCCTTTTTTTTTTTTTTTTTTTTTTTTGAACCCTTTTTCTTTTTTGAATAACCACGTTGAGGAGAACTAAAAAGCAACATTGCCAAGAAATAAAAGTTAGGATTAATTTTGGGGTGTAATAATAGCATAAATAATATTAGTACATTTTAAAGCTACGTGATCCTGCATACTGCATTGTGCTTCCTTAAATTTTATGTTAACATTTTGAATGAAAATACCATTAAAAATGTATTTATTTATGATATTTTGCTAAAGAAAATACCAGAAAATAGGTAAAGCAGTGACTGATAGTTGACGATCTAGCCCATGTTCAGTACGGTTTTGGCTTTCGGCTTTTGACGCATGGTGCAAGGATATGGGATCATAAGATTCATAACCCGGTGCCTTTTCCTCTTCTCATGAAGATTTTATACGCTTCCTTTTAACAGAGATCTTGCTGCTGCAAAAGCATATCTCATGAACCGGCCCTGCTTTTATTATTTTTATTGCTCATGCGTATCAGCGTATGCTATCAGCCTATGATTAATTGTTGCAAGCTTGCAACATCATTTGTTCTTTCTAGTTATAATGCAGATACTCAGTTAAACTTGCTTAATGCTATTTCTTTATGTAGCATTACTTTTTGTTTATTGTCGATTTTTCATAATTGATAATAATAGTTTTGCCAAAGCGGATTTAAGGATTGTTATTTGGTAGGGATAACTAAAGGGAGAGGGGGGTGTCCGATGCCCATCGGATCAGAACAGTGTTCGATGGGTGGTTTTTACTGTCCGATCTACTTCAAAATCGGTGCGCACGGATATTAAAGCAAACACCACGAATATTAAAGTGATGCGCACAGATCTTAAAGTGAATCGGACGGTAGAAACCACCCATCGAATAGACTCTGGTCATCGGACACCCCCCTCTCCCATAACTAAAACCTCCTCTACAAATAAAAAATTGCCTATTTTACCTTTATACTTTATAATTTTTGAAAAATTCTTTTCAGCTCCTTTTACAAAATAAAATTACATTCTAATGTCGTTTTTAAACTCAATTTTCTGATTTCGTCCCTACTTTTTGCTGATATCAATAATCAAGCGCAGTAGCGCACGAACACCTTGGTCAAATTATGTTAACTATTTTAATATTTATCATTGTGCAAGTTAGTTAGATCCTTTAAATCATTGTTTATGAATATATCACATTCAATGGAACTATGAAGACAAATGTCGCAATAACCTTCCATTTCTTTGAACTAATTTGATATTCTTAACGCTGTCTTTTCTAAATCGACATTGGTGGATATGTGGCCTCGGTGTGGATTGGCAACAAAATGACAGTGCAATTGAATTGAATTTGTTGCTGTTACTGATACTGAGACGGAGATAATTGGCATCCAGGCTTGGCAACTGATACCAGTTGAGGCAAGTATTCATGCAGTACCGTAGGGATAAATACTTCTAGCAAAATTAAAATCAATTTGGTGTCTACATTAAAAATAACGGAACCTGATTTGAGATTCGTGCAAGATTAAAACGAACGACTCAGATCTCATTTGACACGGTTAGGTATCGCTCTAGGTCCGAATTTAGTTGAGGTTGGAGGCAAAACCGGTTGCTATATACTAGTGACCAGAGAGCTTATTGCAAATTTTCAATATCTATATCATTTTTTTGTGATTTTATTATTTAGTCCTTGAGTCTTTCACTCTTTCTCCACCCCTCATTCTTCTCTCTCTTCTCAAAATTTTAGTTGCAATAGGTTAGAAATTTAGATCTTACTATAATACTTGCGTTCTGACTTTTTTTTTTTTGAGATATAGATGGAATTCCCAGTTTTAAACTTGTCACATTTTACATTAATTTTGCGCCAGACTTTGCATCAAATCTCTGAAAGTATATTAAGAAATTTGAGTCTGAAAAATAGGAAAAGTTACAAAGTCGGTAAATATGTATAAAAAAAAATATCACTGATCTAGGTTTTATTGCTTTTATTAATGATGTTTTATTGCTTGCAATGATGATGTTTTATTTGAAGGTGTAATTTCAGATAGTCTGTGCTTGTAATATACAATTTAATTAATTTTTCTTGTAATAATGATGTTTTATCACCGATCTTTGTCTTCACTTCAGAATTTAAATTTTTAGGGACCACACATGAGGAGAAAGTTTAATTAAACCAAATATTAATATCTATTTCACCCATTTTGGAATGAAGAATTGAGGGTTTTCAAGTAAATTATAGGATTTTCGTTCATTTTTGTTGCAATATTTGTAATTTGTGTGCAGCTCTTTGGAAAAATATTACAATTGATTATGATCTATTGAGTTAAGCGCTTGAATTTTGTATTTTGAAGTTTGTTTCGTATATTATTGGATAAAGTTCAATATTTTTTTTGCAAAGGTATAATTGTCTATTTTGTTAAAACAAAGGATGATTATTTTTTTGTGACCTAAATTTTTAGAGGATTATAATACAGAGAAAGAAGATACCAGTCTGAATAAACTCAGTGATTAGAATCTTACACTCAAAACCAATTCGCCAGAGCATGTACAAAGATAAATTTACCTTTTATTTGAATGCACTGGTTATGAATTTATGATATATAGCGTCAGTGAAATTACAAGCCAAAGAAATAAATTGAAATACATATCCGGGGTAATATATCACCGCGTCAGAATCAAAGAAAGAGATAAGATCTCTGATCTCTGATCTGATGTATTAAATGCAAAAGATAAGAGGAAGAGTAGAAGGGGACGGCACCAGAGAGAAGGAATTCTCTCGCTGTCAGGGAATTAATAAAGGAATACAGCTAGCATTCTAGAATAATACTGCTTAGCGTTTCATTAAATAAATACCAAAAAAAAAACCCTCCAAATTAACTTTGTTATTCTTCATTCTTTGTTGGAAAGTAAAAATGGGATTGTGTTTAGTTTAGCAATCTTCAAAAAAATACATAAGAACATTTTATCATCCATTTTTTTTTAATTGGCAAACTTAAAAACGAAAATATATCTGTACGAAAGAGTAAGCTGATTTTCAAAATATAGGAATTTTTAACCTCCCAATATTCTAAATATCCTTTTGTGCAATGTGTATGTTTGGATCATATATTTTCCATCTGGATGTGATTTGGATGATTTACGTCTCTAAAAAAAATAGTTTGGATGGTAGCGCGGACGGAGAGAGACTCAGTTCTTTTAAATTAGATTGTTGGAATTATTATAGGTCCATAATAGAGCAGTCATATTTTTCAGGGTAAGACAAAGATTTGAAACTCAGTTCTTGTGAATTAATTTTAAATTTTAATTATAGGGCAGTTGTCCTGTCTTGTGCTTAACTGAATCTGCAACTGACTATTGGGTCAAATCTTTTTTTTTCACATTCAAATAGTTGATAAAAAATTCCATTTTTATAATTCTTTAAATATTTTTACGGATATTTAAAGATGATCCTACTTAATATGAAAATATTTGCATTGTTTTAGTACGTATGGTTATTTAAAAAAAAATGTGTATTTCACACGGAGAACATTACTTTTATCCTAGATCAGAAACTGATTATCGATTATACAAGAATTTAAATATGTTGATAATGTTGAGAGAGTCAGATCCCCTGTTCGAACATGAGAAAGTAAGATTCAGATTGTTAGCATATTAGATGGCATGATAACGGTTGTTAGCAAAACTCAAATTATGAAAATATATTTTATAAAGTTGTTTTATCGGAGCCTAATATAAAAAAAAATTTGGAGTTCGTATGGAACTTATATGATCTAAATAGGCAACAATGCCCAAGGAAATATCGGAAGCGCACGATCACATTAATAATATTGTTCCATCTATTTTTTGAAAAAAAAAATGAATCATTCCCTTTCCGAATATTTAATTCTTTAATTTCTAAAAGTGAAACGAATGTTGTGTAAAATTAGTTAAAAAATCATAGGCATTTCATTTCGGAAAGAATTTATATGAGAAGAAAGATTGCGAAGTTTGGATGAAAAATTATAATCTGAAAAAATTACACTTAATAAATATATTTAATATTAAAAGATGTAAGTCCTATTATCTGTGCAATTGATCAATGATTGATTAATGGGTCCTCAACTTTGGATGGAGCATGGCTAATTTATAATCTGTACGTACACGTATGTATTATTTTTCCATGGATATTTTAATGGCGCATAAGCAAAATATGTTTAAAAGCAATTCAAATGATGGGGATACAGGCTGTCAGGTTGCGTGAGCAGTTTGAAATCCTTAAAGCGGGCAGTTCAACAGACAACCTATATATGCTTATTGCTTAAAGAATCATTTGTTTGATTAATCGTTGATATAATAGCATGTACTGATGCACATAATCAATGACTGAAACATCTTTTTCTTTCTTTCTTTCTGTTCAAGCGTGTACTTTAGGTCATCTACACGCAGTCTGAAAGATTTAAGCAACGAAACTTCTAGTTTATATTATGCGCATATTCAGGTGCATTGAGTGAATCTAATTATTCTTTTTTGAAAAGCATGGTAGAAGAAGCTACCAGCAAAGTGAATCTCATTATTCACCTAAAAAAAAAGTGAATCTCATTATATGAGAAATTAGGTATCAAATATAGGGTAACGAACGATTTTAACGGAATAGTTTTAGATTCATCTAGCGCACGGATCATATGGGGTGCTGTTTTGATTCTATAGTATTTGTGATGTATGAAGTCAAAACTGAAAACTGTTTTGTTAGAATATTTACCTTAATATTGAATCTCTACTGAAGGGCTAAAGATTATTTTTCAATCCCAATATTTGAAATTAAAATCTAATCAAGGAAAAATGGAAAATATATTGTCCCCATTATAAAAATAATAGGGTCATTCTTTTACTCAGTAGATCACATTTCGACTTGTAATGCCGTTATCATACATAAATATATTTTTTTTTTAAATAGAGAGCAATTGACCCACTGTCCCTTCTTACATCGGCACCTGTTTATGTCACTCTGTTCTTTTCATGTAACTGTGTAAGATAAGTGTCTTGGGAAAATATTAAATTATACCTCTTAATTATTCAACATTACTCCATAGTTTATTGACCTCGTACATAATTTTTTCTTGTTTTTTAAGGAAGTAATTTCATGTAAATCTGATCCAAAAGATCAGTGATATACAAATGAGATTAGACACATGAAATGTACATAACGAATACATCGCAGTTCCTGGTTTCAAACAAACAACTCATAAGTCATAACATAATATAGCAAAAGATATAAACTAACTCTATACAACACATGGACTAAATCGACAAACAGAGAAACAAAAAAACCTCTCCTCTCATGTCAGTAACACACATAATCCATCCCAAAAACGACTATTCACACAGAAAATTAGGAAGGCAAAAAAAATAAAACCAAGCATACAATCTGAACACCTCTTATTTACACAGCCACACCTCTCCTATACTACCAGCAAAAACTTGTATAGTACACCAGCACCAATTTACCATAATTTGCCAAGTACATTTTCTCTTTTACCTGGCCAAGCTTGTCTGAGCAGCTCCGCCACCGTCTTGCCGCTGCTCCCGTAAATACCCAAGAAGTGTCTCAGCCTGAAAAAAGGATCAAAAGCTTGGTTATTTGAATATATTTTTTCACAATTTATACTCCTGAATAACAAGATCAAAACAAATAGAAAACCTTCTGCTTGGCACGTGCTGACCCGGTCTGTGACAATGCGACAAGTGGAGGTATCGCTCCTTCTCTGACAAGCAGGGCCCGGTTAAGCCCACTATCGGCACAAAGCTGCAGCAACACTGCCACAGCAAACTCCTTCCCTTTTGCAGGTCCATCTTCTATTGCCTCAACGAATGCCTGTATACCGCCTTCCTCGACAATCGCCTCCTTCCCCTCAGGCACCCCAGCCAGACTTCCCAATACCACCATTGCCTTCTCTGATAACCCCCCTTCTGCAACCAATCTGACAAGCCATCCAACAGCCCCGGCATCCACTGCTCTCTCTTTGTTGCGTTTGATCGAACACAACTTGTACAGTGTCGTCAAAGCATCCTTCTTGCCACGTGTTGAGCCGTGAACTAGAAGGGAAACCAAAGGAGGTATCGCCCCACATGCCCCAATTGTTGCACGGTTATCTTCGATCATAGAAAGGCTTAACAGCGCGAAAGCAGCATTCTGCTTTGCAATCCCTGTACCGGTACGTAAGGCATAGACAAGAGGCTTGATTGCCCCGGCAGCGGTTATAGCTGCCTTGTTGGTCTCTTCTAAGGAAAGATTGAGGAGAGCAGTCACGGCACTCTCCTGAGTAGCTGGGTCGGTGCTCTTTAGCAATGGGATCAGTATTGGGATTGCTCCGGAGGCGCCTATCAATTCGCGAAGGTCTGAGCGGTGTTTTGCCAGTAGTCTGATTCGCGCTGCTGCTCTTCTTTTCTCTTCTTCCAGAGAGGTCGAAAGTTTCTCAATGCATGATTTAACGACTGGCTCCAAGCTCTCCAGTGGCATCGTCTCCAGTAGTTCTGATGAGGTTAAGTCTAGATCAGGCAGATCTGGGGATGGGCTATTAGGTGCCTCCGACCGGGTCACCGAAGCAAGCCGTTCAAGTTCCCCTGAAATATCAGAATTAAAGCTGGAATAATCGGAGAAATCGCGAGATAATTCCAGAATCCCCGAGGTAATAGAGTTGTCCAGTCCATGAGATTTGCTGGCGGAGGGAGCAACTGTCGCGGCCAGCTCACAGAGGCATGTGTCAATAAAGGAGTCGGTCAGGCTGGTACCTAAATCAGATTCGGGTTCAGATGAGGGGTGATCGGGTTCGGGATGGGGATGGGTAATGTGAGAACGGACGGTTCGCACGGACCGAACGAGCGAGTGGTTGATGGCACTGGAGGAGGTGCAGGGGCTGCAGGAAGATGGAATCGGAGAGTTGGAGAGAGAAACCATGGCTGGGTTTGAGAGGAAGGATGGAGAGAGTCGAGAGACAGAGGAGGTAACTGGTAAGTGGTGTGAAGAAGAAAGAATTGAGAGGTTGTAAGACTGAGAAAGAGGGAGATGGAATTACGAAAAAGGGCTTGCGCTTGACGACAAAGGTCGGCGTTGGCCTCGTGGGTGGGTCTACCGTAACCACTGTTGCGAGTTGCGACTGTAAGAGACTAAGAGTTAGTTACTCTCCATTATGAATCACAGGAGATATGGCACGCTATTATTCAAATATTAAATATATGGCACGCCTATTCAAATATTACCGCTATTTCAAGCGCCTTTTATTTTCTTCCTGCTTTATTTTTGTTTCATTAACTAAGAAGAAATTCTTCTGCGAAGATTTTCAAAAAAAAAACTAAGAAGAAATTGAAATATAATTATTGCAATTAAAAAAAAATTGAATTTAAATGAAGCAAGAAGCTAAACTTTAGATTAAAAAAAATAAGAGATATAGGAGAATATATAAAACCTCTCCCACTGAAAATTTTGGTTGCGTTGAACGAAATTGTGGTCAGAAGCGGACTCATAATTTCTATCAGGTTAGAATAAGAGTAAATAAGTTTAAACTCATTAGCTAATATAAATATAATTAGTTTCAATGTTAAATACTAATATAACCTATCGTAATTAGTTATTCAGAAGAAGAAAAAATCAAACTTTCTCATACAAGAAAATAATTAAGCTTTTAAGTTCTAACCGGTCCACAAGCACCGGTCAAACAGAGGAGCAAGCGGCCAGAGCGTCATCGAGGAGCGCATGTATCACAGCGAGGAGGGGGTGCTGAGAGCGTGTGCGCGACCTTGAACACTGTAGACAACAAAATCACCATCTGATTTGTGTCGTTGTCAAATGCGAAGAAATCACATAAATAGTGAACTAGGCAAAGGTTTCTGGGTTGTGCAATTTTTTTCAGTGGGTTGAGCCAAAAAAAAATAATAGAAATCAAAGCGAAGTTTAATAAATTATGCAAAAAAAAAAAGGATGAATCCGTATTGTGTTGGAAAAGTTGGGTTAACTAGGGTGGAGTTTTTTCATGATAGGACAAGAGTCCAATAACCTATACTCAAAAAATAATCTTTACTATCTAATATACTGCAATTGTCCATCCGTGAACCTATGTGAGCCTTTCTTTAATTGTGGTTCCTTAGTTTAGCTTGCACCGAGAGTAAATTGATTTTTTTTCTTATTTCTTCGAGAGAGGCATTCTTTTATTGAAAAAAATATAATTAGTTTTAATACACATATGTAGATTATTAAAACTTCTGCGTGAATAACAACTAATAATAAGAAAAGTGTAGGTCTGATGGGCAGCCTTCTCATCTGATGCATTTTAAGATTTGTGCGGTCCCATTCTGAGATTCGTGCACACGAAATTTAAAGTGCATCAAATGGCTCTGGTGAGTTCAAAGCCCATTGGATCTACTCCTCTTGCACTAATAATTATATTTCAAAAATTTCAAGACGTATCGGGAAAATACATCATCCTGTAACCCTGTTTCAAATAAATTTTGGGCCACTTAATCAGAAAATAAAATTGGAAGCACTAAAAGAAAAAAAATACAACTATTAGAAAATTTAAGGAAACATTTGAAAAGTTGAACTAGCACTTTATTAAACCTCATATTCGATATTCGAAGAACGGACTTATCCATTCTATTTAAATGGAGGGAAGGGAGTGAACATTGGAGACTCATGTACGGAGACACGTAGTACGTGGCGCTAATTTCGAGGAGGAATCTTTTCTTTATAGGACTGGCCTGGTGGATGCCGTCGCCGGTCGATACTGGATACTGGGTAGTGTACTTGTATATATATATATTTTACGAAGTGCTGCAAGTGCAGTTGTATATTGCTTGATACCTGATTGATCCTATGGGCTGAATTCATATACTAGGATAACGCATATTTTGAGTTTAGACAAAGACCGTTCGATCTGCTTTGACACGAATATTAAAGGCCCTCCGTGCATTTCCTATTAGAGTTACCTCAGAGGTTCATACTCTCTATTGGGTCGGTGAAAGATCCGTTTGGTTTCACCTCCAATTTGGTAAAAAAAAAATGGTACTTGGTTGGCCGAGGTAGATTAGTCCGCTTATATATTGCCTGTTTGAGCTAATGTAGATGATGGGTCGCAACCATGGAGCCGCCGAATTCGCATCCTCTGGAAAATCTCAAACTTCGAGTGTTTTTATGGAAAATCTCGACCTTATAAGTAGGTACTGCACGAATCTCAAAACACACATAACTCTGGCCCACTGCGCTTTTCCGAATAGCACCGTACACGTCGGACACGCAAAAGTTGAGATATCTCAGAGGATACGCAGTCGGAGCCGCCAGAATTTTTTGTTTTTTTGGATTGAAAACCCGTAGGTTCTGCCAGAAGTTCTCGGTAAATCTGCTGCGATTCTTTGAAATTGCAGGTGGACCAGCTTATTCAGAATCATTCATTTTTTAAAATGGAAGAATCTCAAAGAGTCAAAGCAGTTAATTTTTATGTACGAATCTAGAAACAAATGAATAGTTTAGATCTTGCGATTTCAAAGAATCGCAGCAAATTTGTTTCCCAGAAAAAGAGCAAACTTATTTTATTAGGAAATATCAACTTGCAGTTTTTTTTTCCGCATAATAATAATAAAATTTACGTCTAGGTTTGGCCGTTTGGGTGATATGTATTCGTAATATACATATTACGTATGAGTTTAGGAAAAATTCAGCAGTTTAAGAAAATTAGATGGTATGTCATCCCTAATTCTAGTTTATTAGCAGCAAGTGTTGTACAGGACATCCCCATTTAAAATTACAAGGTCATAATGGTCAATTCAATATTTAAAATAATTAAATAAAAATTTAAATCATTAAAAGAGCATAGAAAGACGAATGCTAAGTTTAAATGGAGATATTGGCTACTACCATGTTTTGATAGAAAAATTAGCTATTTTAAAAGCTTATATGGGTGCACTAGAAATTTTCCCATGAATTTATCTATTTTGAAGTTCAAATAATTGATCGGACCCGTTAATAATGATCTCCATATGAAAATGTACTTAGAAGCTAAATTTTACATTTCTTAAGGAATTTTTACTATTTTCTTAAATTGGTAGAAATCGCTGCTTTTGATGGTGAATGTTTATTTAATTTTAAACTCCAAACAATTAAATTCACATTGAATTGAAATGATGACGTTCAAAATTAATTGCAACTATATTTTTTAGAGTAATCTGGTACCAAACAAATTAAATGAGATATTAATTGTAACTTTTTATGCATGTAAATTGCTTGTAACATTAAATGAGATGTGTTGTTCACTTTTAAATTTTTTATGCATGTGAATTACAGTAACTGGTCGTTCTTTTTTAATTTCGATTTTTCATTTTTTTTCAGTTCTCATTTCTTGTTTCTTTCGTTTAGATTCTTGTGTAATTTTGCCTAGCACCTTAATAAATCTAAGATACATTGTTCATTTTTAATTCTTGTGTAATTTTGCCTAGCACCTTAATAAATCAAGTTGGTCGTTCTTTTTTAATTTCGATTTTTAATTTTTTTTTCAGTTCTCGTTTCTTGTTTATTTCGTTTTGTGATTCCAGCTACTTTCATTTTTTTTTCCGGTCATGTTGGTGTAGATTCTTGTGTAATTTTGCCTAGCGCCTTAATAAATCTAAGATACTTTGTTCTCAAGTTGAAGAGAAAGAATCAATGGTGGCTTAGTGTTTATCTTTATTAGTAAAAAAATTATAATTGAGATGAGAAGATGAGTCGATGATACAATTGGTTAGAAGAAAAGATCATAAAACTGTGGTTACTCAAAAGTCGAAAATTCGAATCTCTCTTGCGACTTTTGCAAAGTTTTCAAAGAAAAAACTCACAATTGGGTTTGATCTAATGTGTTAAATTGAATTGAGTCAATTGTGAACTCATAAGCTTTATTGGTAACTAAGTAGTCACTTTCTGTGAAAGTATCTACATTATGAAATCACACTGAAATTAGAATAGAAATAATTGAAATTAATTTCAAGTTAATTATAAAAGCACGACACTCATGCACTTAATTTCGATTGCTTTTAGCGTTTATAAACTGACAAAGAAGTTCTAATACATCTCAAAAATTAATTTCTGAAATGAATGAGTGAATAAAAATTAATATTTTTGCTAACATGATATTTTAAAAGTTATTTTATTTAAAAATATGTTTGTTTTTTTTATAGAATTACCACACATTTATAAAATTACAAATGAATGCAATTATAATTGTAATGAAAAATATGGATAAATTACGTTATGTTATAAAATAAAACAAAGAATAATAAACAAGATAAAAAGAACACATAAAAGATGACATCTCTTTATTCATATATTTCTCATGTGTACAATACAATATTACAAAGTCTCTATTTATAGGTTACAAATTGTAAATAAAAAGTCATCTAAAATTAATTACAATAGTAGTGGGGATGAGGTGATTAATATTGAGAGTTACAAAATGGTTGGACATCCACATTTATTTATATTTCTAACACTCCCCCTTGGATGTCCATAAGAATATGCCTCATTAAAACCTTACTAGGAAAAACCCTATAGGATAAAAACCTAGTGAAGGAAAAAGAGTACAATATTCTTCTAAATATGCAACTACAACCTTACCAGGAAAACCCAGTGGGAAAAACCATGGTTAAGAAAAATATAGTGCATATTAACTCCCCCTCATGACAACATCAATCAAGATCTTTAAGTCGACGCACTCCAATATTACGAACTAACTTTTCAAATATTGCGGTAGGGAGCCTTAGTGAATAAATTTGCTAGATTCTCACTTGAACGGATTTGCTGAACATTAATAACATTATCCTTTTGGAGATCATGTGTGAAAAAGAATTTTGGTGAGATATGTTTTGTTCTATCTCCTTTAATATACCATTCCTTTAATTGAGCAATACATGCAGTATTATCTTCATATATGATCGTCGGGATCATTTCTCCATAAAACAAGCCATATGTCTGATGAATGTGTTGAATCACAGATCTTAACTAAACACATTCTTGGCTTACATCGTGTATTACTAGAATAAGAAATATATCAGGTATTGTATATTCAACAAAAAATATAAGTGTTCATATTGCACTAAGATATGATACTTCAGGACCAAATAATTATTCATCGATTGTTCTTTCAATACACATGTAATATATTTTTCTCGATGTATAAAAATATTACTTCTCAAATATTCAATTTACAATCCAAGGCTAAAAATTTGTTCTCTCAAGATTTGTCATCTCAAATTATTCCTTTAAATAAATTATTTATTTTAGAAGCTCTTCAGGAGTTCCATCTTTCGACATAGATTGCAATCATAACAAAATTATTTTCATTTATTTTCACAAAAATACAAAATGTATCATTTTTATATCCATATTTCTTTAATCAATATAAAAATTTATTCAATTTAATTGAATAATGTTCTCGAGAACCTAAATTACACACTTCAGGTATCTTAAATCCTTCAAGGATTTTTATATAAATATTATTCACAAGAGAGCCATATAAATAGCTGTAACAATATTCATTAGGTGCAAATCAAGTCCTTCGTGAACTGCCAGACTAATTATGTATCGAAAAGTTCTTGCATCCACCACAGGTGAGTATATCTCAAAATTTCACCTTTCTCATTTTATTTTTTGCATAAATACACATTCATATCCTACTGGTTTTACACCTTCAGGTGTTGGAACAACAGCTCCAAAAACTTTTCGTTTTTCCAAAGAGTTTAACTCTTGCCTCAACTGCACCTTTCTATTTTGGCCAATAATTTCTTTGTCGACATTTTTTAATAGACTTCGGGTCATGATCCTCACTGTTTATTATATTTAGCGCTATATTATTTGTAAAAATATCATTGATATCAATTTCATCTCGGTTCCATCTTATTCCATTCATGATATAATTTATTGAGATCTCTTTATTTTCATGAATTTCAGATACCTAAGTTTCTGCTGGAACTCCAACATTACTTATAATTTGATTCTCTTTTGGAGTTTTATCTGAAATTATCATATCCTCGACTTGACCATTTTCATTCTTTGCTCCTTTTTTTTTCGAGAATTTTTTATCTTTGGAACCGATTGGTCTTCCACACTTCATGCGTGTTATAATTTCATTAGTCTGTCCAACATGGACATCGACTTTAATTGGAGCATTAGCAGCTGGTACATGTGATTTGGTCACTTTATTTGAGTCTGTGAATGCGTCTGGCAATCTAATATTTACAAATGAATTATCTTTTGAATATTTAATTCACATTATTTATTACGAGGATCAAAACGAGATAATGATAATTCATACTGATATATTTTTCCAGCCGATTTTGTTTTTCTCCCCCTAAGGTTGGAAATATTGACTCACCAAAATGACAATCGGCAAACTTAGCCGTTAATAAATCTCTTATCATTGGTTCTATATATACTTTATTATAGATGGAGATTCAAATTCAATATAAATTTCCAACCTTCTTTGATTTCCCATTATAGTGCGTTGTGGTGGAGCAATTAGAACATATATCGCACATTCAAAAATTCTTATATGGGAAATATTAGATATGTGACCAAAAACTAATGGTAAAGGGGAAGTTTTATTATAACTAGTTGGCCTGATGCGAATTAGTTCTGCTGCATGCAAAATAACATGTTCTCATTTTGTGTATGAACATAAGCTACAGGATGTTCAACATCAATTCTAATATACATGCATCATCTGAGAAACAAATTCACCATCATTGTTCTTAATTGAATAATCATAAAATTATGTTATTAATCAAATAAATTGAGCAAATAATCTCGCAATCGCCAGGTTGCGAATTGATAATAAACATACATGTGACCATCTAGTTAATGCATCAATTATAATAAATATGTAAATGGTTCACAAATATCACCCTGTATACATTATATAAATGTAAGAGATTAATTTTTGTATTTTTCGCTGGTGATGGTTGAATAATCAACTTTCCTTAAGAACATGCAGCATATAAACAATTCATTAGATTGAATAATCTTCTGGTTCTTTAATAAATATCTCCATTAATTCTCTATTATTTTCCCCATCATTATTGATCCGAAATGGTCCAACCGGACGTGCCAAACTATAAACATATTCTTATATATAAACTTCTGGTGTACAATAACATATACTTAAATTGTACTAATATATGTATAGTACGAATGGGAGGAAAACTAATATGCATTTCCTATCTTAGATTATGATAGTAATATAAATATATTCAACATATTTTTCATTGGTTGTCTCAATATGATACCCATTTCGGCGGATACTCTTAAAACTTTATAAATTCCTTTGAGATTTAGAAAAATATAATGCATCCTCAATATAAATTTGTGTTCCTCCATATAACAATAAAGTTGCTCTTCCGGAGCGTTCAATCTAATATGTACTACCTAAAATAGTACTAATATTTACTTCTTATATTTCTAAATAAGAGAAATATATTTTCTTTTTCTTATTTTTTTATTTGGAGATGGACAAAAAAAATCAACTACAAATCAAGAATAAATAAGCAGTTAAACTTTTATTGCCTTAGGTAACTTTTATAATATTGATCAATGAAACAAATAAAATTGCATATGTATTAATTCTCTACCATTAATATTAGATGCATTAAATATAATACAATCAAGAAATTGTATAGCCATCTACCCAATAATTTGAAATTTCAACAGTTTTAGAATGATCATATTATTATGAAATTACAAAAGAAATGACAAGCAACGTAAATAGGGCGATGCAAACATATCGACAATGATTTTATTTTTATTAGAAGAAATAACTATGCAAACATGGTAGCTATGATTGCAATAAATTATGTTTATCTGCATATTTTGATTCCTAAACCGCAAAAAAAAATTCATCAAATTTACTATCATGACAATCAACTTCAAATTAAGAATTTAACTCTTTAGAATCCAATACTAACGGCTATGTATATATTTTACAATGTCATGACACATTTTATGTGATCTGTGGCTAATTCATCATATTTATTGACATGTATTCTAAATGTGGAAGAATTGAACTAGTAAAAATAATATATTAAATGAAATGCCAAAAGATGTTATCTCTTGGACTACCATAATCAATGCATATGCTAACCATGGGAATTAAATTAAAGAAACGCTTAACCTATTTTGTCTAATGACAAATGAAGGAATAAGACTCAATTCCTTCACTTTAATTCACTTTAATTCATTCACACACAAATAATATTATCAATTTTCTTATTTGTTATTCTTTTCATTCACTTCAAGAAATGAAGCACAAACAATTGGACAAAATTCATACTTTCTTCATCAACAGCTCTTTATTTTGTTCAATCATTAGAAGACAAAAATATACTCAAAAAAATTTCCTATAAATTTTCTTCTGAAAGAATAAATTACCGGAAAAAAAATTAATATGAGAATGTTTTTTTTTTTTTTAATATTATGGTTTCAGGCCATCCATTAATACAAATATAATAAATGTTGAATTGAATTGGCTTCGGACCAATATTATGACATTCATTAAATTTCAATTCCATATTAATCAATATTAATTAGATGTGAATTAGCTTCGGGCCAAAAAAGAAAAAATTCATATAAATTTCTGGAAATTGTTTTCAACAAAAACATCTTAATCTCTTGAAATTTTCTTCAAGAAGACCTTCTTAATATATTTTGAAATCTTCTTCGAGAAGATTAAACTGTTGAAAAATAAAATAACAAAATGAGCATCATACACAATTTGTACATCATATAAATCTTCTTTAGAAAAATTTCTCAAAATCTTCTCAAATTAATTTTTCTATATCATATATATTTTCATCAGAAAGATTTCTTTAAATCTTCTCATATTAATTTTTGTAGATCAAATAAATCTTCTTCAAGAAGATTTCATGGAATATTTTAAATTTTTCTTAAAATCTTCTTCAGGAAGATTAAATTATTAAAAATTGTACATCATAAAAATATTGTTGAAATCTTCTTCAAGAAGATTTATTGAAATTTTCTCAATATAAATTTTTTATATGATATAAAACTTCTTCAGAAAGATATCTTGAAATCTTTTGAAATCTTCTTCAAGAAGATTTAATTATTTTTTACATTATAAAATTTATGATTAATGGATGGCTTCGGGCCATTTGATATATTGAGAACTTATGATTAACAGATGGCTTCGGACCATTTGATAAAGTTGAGAATTCATGATTAACATATGACTTGTAAAATCATCACATAATATAAAACAATAGATTGGTCTTCGGGCCAATTGATAAAGACTTGTAGCATGTCAAAATTTCAAAATAAATAAAATTGATTTCTCAAGTACAAATGAATACATTATCTTATTTTATTTACTAATTACTAATTAAAAGTGTCATTTAAATAAATGATATTTAAATAATAAAAAATATCAAAGTTACCTCAAATCTTCAACTAGTAGAACTCTCGTGCTGATAACGTGTTATAAAATAAAACAAAGAATAATAAACAAGATAAAAAGAACACATAAAAGATGACATCTCTTTATTCATATATTTCTCATGTGTACAATACAATATTACAAAGCCTCTATTTATAGGTTACAAATTGTAAATAAAAAGTCATCTAAAATTAATTACAATAGTAGTGGGGAAATGAATTCCAATAGTAGTGGGAATGAGGTGATTAATATTGAGAGTTACAAAATGGTTGGACATCCACATTTATTTATATTTCTAACACGTTATGATTTTTTTTTTTTTTATGCTATGAAAACCGGGTGCATCTGCTACTTGGTGCGTTGGAATTGCTTGATATCACCGCCAAGATTTTCATTTCCATTCCCATGCGCTTACTTTAATCCTCCCTTCATTCACCGTCTTTATCTACGATTATATACAAAATAGAATGCTCTCTGCTTACTCCTGTGCAAGAATTAATGAGTTTGAGTTTGGTCTATCTCGGCACGAGCCAGCTCGGTCATTAATGAGCTATTTAATATACGTAGTTTAATAGTTTAATTGAATTCGTTTACTTCATGTTGGAGATACTATGGTCTATAGATGTTATAGTCAGTGTTATAATAATTGCACTTTGGATTGTGCTTAAGTTGATTGGTAATTTTGTATGGAATATGTGTGAATTAATTATAAGCAACTAAGTTAATTTATATAAATTTGTTTGATCTGGTATGCATGAATTTATTCTGTGAACTATGTTTGTTTGTATGAATTTAGAGATTTGATATTTTTATGATAGTTAATTTGTTTAGTTGCATCTGAATTAAGAGTATTCCTCAATAATTAGTCATATAAATGTTATTTCGTTTTAGTCATAATTAATAAGACGTGCTATAAAAATTAAAGATATAGTAAGAAAGAAAATATACTAATTTATTATCTGTCAAGCTGATGATAAACCAGCTCCGCTCGTTTGAATAAATCACAAGTCAATCTTGAACAATAATTTCAACTCGAGACTTAAATTTCAAACTCACTCGCTCAACTTAATTTAGAAAATGAATACGAGCGAGACCTAACTTGGTTATTTAGCAACTTGTTGCCACTTGTACAGTTGTACTGACTACCAACCATCATTCCATCAAGTTATTATTGTTGTTGAATGGCGCACTAAGAGCACTGTTTCTCTGAAATTCTTGGAGTTTTTAAGTAACTGTTAATAGAATTTTAGAAATTTTAGATTCTTTGAATTTCTAAATCTCTACATCTCTGAAATTAAAATTAGAGTTTCTTAATTGTCACATTAGCGTTTAATTGAAACAGTATTAAAAATTGAGCCAATACGAGTCGATTATTTCGCCACGTCAGAGTTCTGAAATTATTTCATATTTAAAAACTATTGAACAAAATTGCTAAATATGAAATCCATCTGCATCTTTGAAACTGGTTTATAAACTGTCAAGTCAACTTTGAAACTCTTGGAGTTTCAGGAATGCAGATGCTCTTATCACAGTACCTCGACTTCAACCGATACTTGACACGTGCCAGGCGCGTGCGTGTATTGTTGTAAAAAGACGGAAATAGGTCTCCCCCACTCTGCCTATCTCCATGTTTTCTGGTTCCAGTTCCCCTGTCCTACTTTAAATTCGAGAGGTAAATGCATCGGATTTTCATTATTGGATTTTGATCATACTGTCTGATTGTGTCTTTAATTCTGAACTCAACACGTTCCCCAAATTCAATTACTGAACAACTCCTGAAACGAATTTCTGGCATAATTTGATAACATATATCTGGAGAAATGAGTGAATTGTATTTATAACTATTTTTTCGGAAACAAATTTTAAAGTTATAAGTTATTACTGGATATATTATTTAAAACAATTGCAGTTCCAAGTTGGAATGTAAATTTGTGTTGTGCCAGACATACTGTGATTAGCCACACCGTAATTTAGATTACGCGTTGTGACATAATCAAAATTACGAGAATGGTCTGACGCAGTTGGTCAGTTGTAAGTCACATTTAGCAAGTTTAATTTTTTTTAACTTTAAGTTAGTTTAAGTAAAAATAATCAGAATAAAAATAAAAAAATAAGAAAAATTGTAAATAATAGTAAACTAAGGAAACAATATTTGCAAAATAAAAATTGTATGTATAAAAAATATATTATTTGAACTGTTATTTTAGATAAATAATAATTATAATTTTACATTATTCTGGTTATTCTTATCACAAATAATGTTTTTATTTTTTTCACATTTGACACCATATTGAGCTGTGCTATTTATTTTGAAAGATGATCACAATACGCGGCATGCGACACAGGCAGGATGTGATTTATTTACATGCCTATCCCAGGGTTGAATTATTGGATTGCCTGAAAATCGTACACTCGTACAGAAATCATAAATTATTTTACCAGAATATATAGGTTGGAGATTTCTGGGCCAGACTCATGGATTAATGGGCCTCTAAATTGGGTCTAGTATGAATCTCACAAGAAAGAAAAAAGAAAAAGACACGTAAGAATAGAGACAGCCCTTAATAGATTGATTGCAATTAATATGATATGATCCAATATTAGTCTATGCATACAGTTCAATTTTCAAATAAATGCAATTTAGCACGTGATTTGGTGCTTGATCAAAATGGAGCATGTGATTGTGTGTTTGACCGTGTTTCCAATCAAACCAAATTATAGGGAAAGGGAACGAACTAAATTTTACACAAAAAATGGGAGAACAAATGTTAAAAATAATGATTGAATGAGAGAGGCCGCCACGCTTTTTATTTAAATCAGAGAACATCCTCTGGTTGCCATCCTAAACATGGTGGGTACCACTTGCAGTGATTAATATTTCATTGTTCCAAGTGCATTAAAACTTGAAAAGTCAACGCTTCTCAACTGCTGGTGTGTCATGAAAGAACCATTCCACCATGACCCCATTTCTCTCAAGGACTAATTCTTTAGAGAGAGAGAGAACAAATATCTTTGACATGAAACATTCTTTCATAACTCAACTATAACATCCTTACAACTCAAAGAAAACAAAATTTGAACTCTCATTCAAGTTTTAAAAAATGGGAATTTCCAGGCATAGAATGCCCCTTACATGTCTCCTACTTTCTCTCTTTGTCGCTCCGTTTGTCTCTGCTCAGAGTTGTGTCACAGAAACCTTCTCGTCAAATAAGCTCTATGCATCATGCAACAGTCTGCCAGTATTAGGCGCAACACTGCACTGGTCGTACCATGCATCGAACGGTACGGCAGATGTGGCGTACCGGATCCCACAAGTAGCGTCTGGTTGGGTTGCGTGGGCCATAAATCCTACAATGTCTGGCATGCTTGGTGCTAATGCAATTTTTGCTTTTCCCGATTCTACCACTGGTGCGGTCAAGGTTGTTTCATATGTGATCAGAGATTATCAGCCTGCTATAAGGTATCAGAATTGTTGTAATTTAGTAGAATAAAGGTTTAATTGATTAGTGAAATTAATATTTTCATTGTTTGTTTGGGCTTTAAGGTAATTTTAAAAACATAAATGTACATGTTTATTTAAGAAAAATGCTACCAAGTACCCCAGCTAAACTATACAAGTTTATATGAAAAAGATATATGTGTGCTTAAACTGGTTCAGTAAAATTATATGTACCTCACAGTGCAGCAATACAAAAATTAAACTATTTTTGAAAAGTGATGGCATTTTAAATTAAAAGTACATAGCATTATCTAAAATAAATGTGACATTTTGAGAGATGCACATATACTACCATTGTTGATAATATTCTTTTAATTATCTGATTCTCATGAGTTGATACTTTGTACATTGTTTTCAGGGATGAAAACCTCACATTCACGGTATACAGCCGCAGTGCCGAGTACTCCAATGGATCGTACACGATATATGCTAGCATACAACTTCCCGGGAACAAAACCTCACAAAAGATTGCCTGGCAGGCCGGTACAGAAATCAGTGGTGGAGTGCCCAGTACCCACAAGCAGGCCCCACCCAATACCTTGGCAAGTACAAGCATCGACCTCCTCTCTGGTTCGTCAGTACCAGTTCTTACCCCTGCATCAGATAACCGGCTCCGCCGGAAAAATGTAAGTTTTATATCGATAGAAATAACTCTGTTCTTCTTTTTTGTTCCTAGATTACTACATTGCGTGGTTACTTGTGGTTTATAAATTAGAGCATGCATGGCAAATATTGCAAATGAGAGATATGATCTAAAATTGTGAGATTCAGGATCAGTATGAGTTTAAACTTCTCCAAAGGATGCTTCCCAGTTGTCATATTAGACAAAAACAAACACAAATCTGGCACAAACTTTCAATACCGCAAGGATCTTTCCATAAAGGAAATTTAATTTGGAATCCAATAAAGGATGTTTTCAAGGATGAATTAATATCATACATGCCCCCCTTTTCATGTGTTCATTATTTTTTAATTTCCTCAGTTTGCTTCCAGCATTTTATTTGTACCTACCAACTTTGAGACAGACTTTATATATGTTTTTAAAATTTGGTAAAATTTGTTTTAATAAATTTGAGTGCTGGCATAAGAAATAACTGCTTTGTTTTCCTATGATGATATATAAATTGAGTAAAAAAATAAGCCATTCAATAATTTATTTAAATTTTCAATTTGTGTAGATACATGGGGTGCTAAACACACTGGCATGGGGCATCATTCTACCTCTAGGTATCCTGATAGCACGCTACATTAAATCACTGAATCCATCCAGTCCGGCATGGTTTCACGGGCACAAAATATGTCAATCCATCGGGTATGTGCTCGGTGTTGCCGGTTTTGCACTAGGGCTCAAGCTTGGAAGCGAATCCGAGGGAATTACACATTATAGTCACCGCAATATGGCCATTGCAGTGTTCTCCCTCGCAACAATTCAGGTTTGTTTATTATTATTATTAGTTATATTTATTGAAACTACTACATCCACAATTCTAACTTCTTTTTCTCACTACAAATAGGTATCTGCTTTGCTCCTGAGACCGAAACCGACACACAAAAAACGCATATATTGGAACCTCTACCATTACACAGTTGGGATTGTGGTGATTGCACTCGGCATCACTAACATTTTCGAAGGGTTTGATATCTTAAGTCCTGATAAAAAATGGAAGCGATTGTATGTTTTCATAATTTGCGCGATATTCCTCATAGCTGCAATTTTTGAAGTCTGCAAATGGACAGTATGCCGCAATCGGAAATCAGAAAACTACACTAAACCAGAAAGTCAAACCAGTGACTGGGCTGTAACAGTGTAAATTTACCTATTTTGGCTCTCATTTTTGTAATGTTTTAAACATAATAATATACCAAATTCAGGAAAAGAGGAAGGTGTCATGATCCAAATTAAACTATATCTCTAGTTAAGTTTTAGAATTACAGAAATACAAAAAAAAATAGAGACAGTTGTATAAAGAGAAATTGCTGAAATTGGACTTGTCTTTTGTCTATTGTAGGCTATCTTTTTTTTTTGTGTGTTCTTTCTTTGTTTTTGCATTTTACCCCTTCATTTGTTAAATTGAGAGAACAAGGTCTTTGAAATGGAGAGGACAAGTGCGTTGAGTTGAATATATACTCTTTTATCTCATTATACGAGAACAATGAGAAAATGAAATAAATGGTGTCTCTTCTTCTATCGTTTTTTAACTGATTTATCTTTACTTTTCTTCCATTTAGTTTGAAATTAGTGTCAATTTTAGAATCAGGAGCAAAAGTAAATTTAATTTTAGTCACGAGCTCATGGCCTTCTTATCGGCCATGACAGACAGATGATGCTTGTATTCTAATTAATATGATGTTTTTCTTAATTTTGTAGTACAGAAGTGATTGTAGTCATATATAGGCAGGTTCATTATGGCAATATTTACAAGATAATTAGTTAAAATTGAATCCGCTTGCAAAAAAAAAAAAGAAGAAGAAGAAGGTTGGTGACATGTACCGGTGTTGTAAAACATGGTCAAGTCGGCCGACTAATCTGTTTAGTCGGTGATGGTAGTCAAACTGTCACGAACAGAGGATGTGGAAGACTATTTGCGGATGAGAACGTCAAATTGGCCGTTTATCCGATTAATTGTCTATTTTTCATTTAAACGGCCCGATTAATTGTTTGTTTTCCGTTTATACGTCCGATTAGTCGGTTATTTTTATTATTCTTTTTTCTACATTTATCTATTATATGTATTATACTGTCTTGTCTTATCTCGATCTTTTTTAATGACAATTTCATGAAACTTTATTAATTAACAAGAAAATTAAGTTAAAATAAATTTATTTGATAAATTTAATGAATTAAATTAATCATTTTAAATAAATTATGAGTATATGCACCTAACTTTAATAAAAACGCAAAATGTCCTCGAAAGCCTGATTAAACGGATTAATCGATTGATTGCACTTGTCAGTCCGACAAACGCATATCGTTATATTATCATGTCATGACAAATGATGCTTGTATTATAATAAATGCAATTTTTTTTTTCTTAAATTTGTAGTACAATAATGGTTATAGTCATATATAGGCAGGTTCATTATGGCAATATTTATAAGATAATTAGTTAAAATTGCATCCACTTGAAAAAATAACAAAAGGTTGGTGACATATATATAAGGGTCAAGTAAGATAGTGGTAGTTCTGATTTCGTCCTTGATCATTTAGTTCTGTTTGAGGAGTGTTAATTATTGTCTAAAATATTTTGCCAATCTTTCGGTTCATGCTTTATCTTTTGTTTTTTAATTTTTAAATGCGTGCATGATTAATTTTTCGAATATACATAATTCATTTTTTATCGAACGAAAAAAAGTGAATTTGTGTCGGATAAAATTTTAAACTTTATTATTTATCATCCATTGAACGTTTGCCTCTTGGTTTATTTGTGCTTCGCATCGTTTCTATATAATCACAACTTCTCAGACTGTATTAAAATGCAAGTTTCTCTTGAAAAGTATTTAGAAATTAACTAGTTTTCAAACATTAACTTTAGCAACGCCCAAGGCGAGTGTATTTTTATTTTCACAATGACCTAGAGAGAAGATCTGACTTACTTTGGTTTTACTTTGGTTCAACGGGTTCAAACACCGTCCGATTTGTTTTAAAATTCGTGTGCTCTGTTTTAAAGTTTGTATTTTTTTTTTCTGCTTCAATATTAATACGCAGAGATCATAAAATAAAACAGTCATAGAGCTCATTAGACCTAAAAGTAAGTTCGATTAACACCGACCTACTCCGTTCTCTTTTACAATACATGTTAAAGTTATGAATCTGACTTTGTACATTGTAAATTGTACTTCATATGTCACGTCAGGTTTTCAATTTTAGTATTGTCGATACAAAATATTTTTTTTATTTTGTTGCTCAACTTTCTAATGTCATGTAAAGTAAATATATTAACAGAGTTATATTGACTTCATGCAACACAAGATGAATAGAAAGAGGAGAGATCCACTTACAACAATTTAGTTTTGTAATTTTCAAAATCCAAACAGTTAAACATGATCTCTATATTAATATGTGCTTGAAGATAAAATTTTATATTTTATATTTTTTTATTTATTAATTATTTTACAAAACTGTTGTTTTAGATAATTCTGAATCATTGAAAAATAACAATTTTGTAAAATACTTAATAAATAGTAAAAAAAGTTTCAAAAAAAATATAAAATTTGATCTCCAAGCACATTTTAATATAGATATCATGTTGAACGGTTCGAATCGATTATTTGGACTTTGAAAATCACAAAATCGAATTTCTATGATGTTGTAAGTGGATCCCTCCTCCAATAAAAATTAAATAAAAATGATATATAGTAAATGTGTTGCATGAAGTGAAACCAGCTCTCTCGATATCTTTGCCCCTCTCATGTCGATATATAAATAAATCAGTAAATAACATACAAAATCGTGTGGTGTTGACTTTTAAATATATGACGCTGTCATGCATGGTCGTTGTTATTTTGTTGGCCTATATCATTTTTTTTTCATTGATGCACAGGCGAATTGCTCTCTCTTGGCTTATATTAATTCAATAATCTCGTCAGGATTTTTAAATCAGATAATTTAATTAGTGGACGTATCTTCCTGGAAAATGAAACACAGAATGTGACTACCACTACACCAAAATTTCAATATATACACCTATAACCATCCCCTAAAAACATCCTATAATAACACACCTGATGACCATTTTTATAAGATCACCCTTAAACACTTCTTATAATTTTTTCATGCACTTCTATATACAAACTTGTCTATTGTGTCATTACACACTTGTATATAGTACCAATAAATTTTTGTTTATTTTAATCGAGACATAATTAATTGTTGACAATTATCATGTAATTTTAACCAAGTCAAAAGATATTTTAATAGTTATAAAAATGTCTTGATTTTTTAGACTCATTTTTTGAACTTCTTTAAATATAAACTAAATTATTATTCAATGCATAAGTATTATTTTTTAGTAAAAGTTAGAGATCAAGCTATCTAATCTTTTAATATTTACAAAAAAAATTTCTATTTAAATTTTGAACCTACAATCTCCTACACAAAAAGCATTATGTTGCCACTAAACTAAAAACTGATTCTCCACAATTAAGTATTATACCAATGCACGTTTGACTATTGTGTCAATGTACATTTGTTTATTTAATTATGTTTAAAACTTTAACTAAAAACGATTCTAGTTTGTTGGAGACTGCATGTAATATTCTTTTCTCATTCGTTAGCAACTACATTCTACAAAATGAATTAAAAAGAAAAAAACATAGTTAATTTAGTCTGTATACGGCCTAGAAAGAAGTCATTACCCGTAATCGTTCTCACCTAGCAAAGATCTTGTAGCCAAATATAACATATATAACAGGAGTGTTCAACACGTATAACAGACAAACATATAACGGGTGTTCAAAATCCCCAAAAAAATAAAAAACCAGAAACTTTGCAATTTTCAGGGAGTGAGGGTATGATAATATGCATAGCACAGTACTATGGAGCCATAACTTTATTATTTTTTATTTTTTTGAATCCTTAAATGTTGATGCTGCCAAGTATTCCATATTTTTATTTTCAAAATAAAAATTGTCGATGCAAACCATTAAACATGATCTTCATATAAAATGTACTTCCAAATTAAATTTTAGATTTTTTTTTAATATAGGTAGAAACTAGAAACCACAGCTTTTGAATGGTCTAAATCTTCAAATCAAATGCTGTGAATGTGACCTAAAAAATGAGTGATGCATATAGGGACAGGAATTCATATCACCAAGGTAACTCAATTTTTTAGTTTATATCCGAACAGTTAATCTGCTTTGACAAAAATATTAAAAGGGCTGTACATTCCACCTCAAGTCGAATTGACCCAAACTCAGTTTGAGTGACCTCAGAGGATCCGGACTTGGTAGTTGGTACAAAGGGGGTCCTTGAACCATAAGTCCATAAAAGAGACGGATCAATCCTTGGATCAATAGATTGGACTGGACAAACCTTCAACACAACTCAATCAGGTTTTAAAGGATGCCTTATTGTCATGGCCTAAATAAATCAAAAGCTACAATAATACATTGTAAACAACTACAGGAATGAATCATCCCTACAAGAGAAGGAACACAACAGATCCACATGCACACCACACATCTCAGAATAACAAACAAAGCATTATTTTCAACCTAAAACGAAGAATTCTTATATTAGTTACCTGAACCAAAAGAAAGAAAATGAAAAAGATGTTATCCATAGCATGGAGTTAATAGCCATATAAATATCTTGCAGGATCCGCAATGTAACAAGTTGCCATCTTGTCGATCCAGTCTACATACAGCACAAGGACTGGGCATCACCTAAGAATTCATGCACCACGGCTCACACTCTATCTACACAACAGGAGGAGAAAATGGTACTTTTCCCTTCACTCATTTTCTATTTTTCCTTCATACCATTATTGGGGTGGGGGGGGGGACACGGTGCAGAGCTGGCTTAAAGAGAAGATATCTCGGTGATAACTTGCTCTTTATCTGCCTCAAATTGTGGATCCTCTAAAAAAACAAATATTCCAAAAATGTTAATATTGTTGTACCAAAAACGAAATATTTGTTCATCAAAATATCAAAGCACTGAAAATTAAGGCTCAAGGTTATACCTTTGTCAGGTTTAAATCCATCAAGGAGGCGAAGGATCTTGCTTTTGTTTGTTACTAGAATGGTAACAATCTCTGGCGGCTTATTCCTATTCGCAACAAATAGCTGCATTTGCGTCCCAAAAAAACAAGAAATTACTACAAAGAAGTTACAAACAAAAGAAGAAAACTATAATTAAATACCATAGTAGAAAACATGTCAGAGATGACTGGTTTTTACCTTGAATACATGGAAGGCCTCCATTTGAATGTTCTTGCTGGACTCCTACAGAATTTACAGAAACAGAAATCCCAGAAATTAGACACCAATGCAGCACCAAATGCCATCTCATGTTGTCGTTTATTTACTAGGGCATAAAATTTTAGTGGGTTTTATTTTGATGAAACAAGTGTAAGCATAAAAAATGCAAATAGCATGCTATGGGGGTTGCTGGGCATTTGCTTTAATATCTAGAGAACTATCCATTTTCACACAGACTGATAGAGAGAGAGAGAGAGAGAGAGTACCCTTAAAAGATTCATGAGAATCATGAGGTTATCTTTAGAGCTAACATACCGCATCATGACAACAGAATTTGATCTATCCAGTAGGATATCTCCCAACAGCTAAAAAAAAATTATATAAGAATGTTATTGCACAGAATTTTAACTATGAAATGTAATGCCATAAAAAAAGGTGATATTTGCAATCATGTCACATCTAAGTCATCACTCACCAAGTATACCTAATTAGCTTACCAATTCAGATATGTATCAGTTAGGGCTAGGGCTACACATCATACACTAACAATTCATACAAGACAATCTACCTGGCATGTCTAATATATATTTTTTCCCAAAAAGGTGATACTTGTATGACCAGTTTGATATACTACAAGTTACAATTTATTTATAATGTCCAATTATTCTCACTCTCTACTACTGATGGATGTGGACACAGGATAAGGATACGCATATCTACACAAAATTCCGCCACGTATGATCCAAACCTGATTTGTATTCTACTCTTCCCAGCATTTCCAATTTTATAACAATCGGGCATAAAACAATCATTTAAAAATCTTCATTTTGGACTATTGAGCCAGTCACATAAAAACAGGAATTCTTTCCCTTTCCAGCTTTCTTTTTATACCTCACCCAACTATTAATTTTGTTTAGTCGTGCATGCAAAATTAAAAGGTCAAAACATTTTGTAATCCAAAACATAGTTTCATTATTTTAAAAGGCTTTATGCATAATATTAAAAAAAATATATATTTACATCTGCACAGCATTATGAGATTTTGGAAAAATGCTATATCACCGTATTATTTTCTTATCAAATTTGATACTCATCTGTATATGTGCATACAGCGAAATACTTCTATGTTCTATCATAGGCTGAAGAATAAAAACAGTCACCTAAAATTGGGCACACATTAAGTATAATATTAATTACAGGTTGTAGAGAGTTACCTTGATGGCTTGTCGTCTAGTAATATAGTTAGTGGAAGATAGAAGCCTTTGATTGAACTCTGGAAAGAACTGGAAGCAAAAAAAGAGTTAAAATGCATAAATAAAAAATCGAATGAATGAGTACATAACAATTTATACAGATAATCGAACATATTTTGCAAATAACTCTTCATTCTTGGTTATGCACGTGAAACAAAAATAGTAGGTTTTCAATAAAAGATATAAACCTAATTGAGGCAATATATTTCACAATTTAGCTAAGCAGTCAACAGGGTCAAATGAGCTGTAATCTCTTGCACAGTCAACATTCACTGGCAGAGGGGGATTGGAGGCAATAGGGTCATTGACCTCATGAAGATTAGGAAAGTGAACCGATTTTAGATGATTTTTAAAATAAAATTTTGCTAATGGACCAAATCATAGTGCTTTTGAGCCACTTATCCAGAATCCTGGTTACCCATTTGATCTACCATACTGTTGGTTTAAGGGTCTGACAGGCCAAAGTTTTATGTTCTTATATTTTTTCGCTATTTCCCGTTCAATAAATACAGCCTCGACTAAAGGAAACACAACCATTGAATAGGTTTAATGCCTGTTTTGGTGTTCCAATCAGCAAATTGCATCCTGTAAAGGGTACATATCAATGGCCTTCATTTCGGTAAAATTACAGCACGGGAGGAACTACTGTCTGTTATTTGGCAGCATTCTTGGCCAACTAATTATGAAATTGAGATAAGTAAATAAATTTGTTTAAGAAGAAACACTGATAGTAGATAGAAGAAAGTCAGATAAAGATAGAGCACGGACCCAGTCATAGTTCTTGGTAAGAAAGTCGGCCACCGTTGCCTTGTGCCTTGTCATAAGCTCCTGTTATTCAACTACTATGTAGTTACAAAATATTCTAATTTATTTTTATTAACAGGTCTAACTTAATTTTATTTTCAATTAGCTTTAGGTAAAACATGTAGGACGACATTAAATTTGGATGTGTTGACATGAAAAATCTCAGATGACAACTTCTGAAATAACCTGCCAAAACAAGAATATTTTGCATCCAGGACACCCAAATATATTTATGAAATTTATAGAATCCAAATAGGAAAGTGTTCCCAAGTACATACTATCACGACTCAATGTCTGTTCAAAGAGTTTGCTTGTAAGTCTAACCTTAAATGTTGCTGATGCATCAGATGCAATGTCAAAATTGGGGAGCTGGATATAATCAAAGAATTTCTTCATATGCTCTGATTCTAGCACATATCTGAAATTCATGAAGTGCACAATTAATTTTTTTGCCAAAGAGTCCCCAAGATAGCCTTTGATATAGCAAAGCGCATATTTTTCTTCTTTTACGAACAAGAAACTACGCCTCTATAAACCTGGAATATTGTGTAGACCATACCAAAATAGAAAATGTCCTAATGCCAATACAACAGTGCATATTTTGGGTATCTCCAAACATACAAAAGAGGTTTGCTCATGCCTTGCAGGCTACAGGACCATTTTGAAGTTTCCCAGGGTCAAACAAGAATATGCAGCAAAAAGTAATTTGATAAACACATCACCAGTACCTAGCAATACTTTGATGGCGGATGCATTCTCTCAACATAGACCCATAAAACAATGCAATGTCCATGTCTTCATACCTGAATGTCACATAATTAGTTCTCGCAGAGCATAAACAGATAACAAACTATTCATAGTGACTAATATATAGATGTTCTATTACAATTCTGGACCATCGTTTCATCGCTCCCCATGCGAAATTGTCAGGTCAAGAAATGGGAAAAATATATCCACCTGATGGTATACATTCTCTCCTCAACAGAAATAAATTTAAATTTCAAGTCTAAAAGAGTGTACCCTAGATTGCATGTCAATAGAACATACAAGTAATATTTGATTACCCAAGAACTAAAATATCCAGAAGATCCTTGTTTGCTTCTAAGTAGTCGGATGCAATCAAGCGTGATTGCACCTGCTGCCGTTGCAAGTTCGCCACCACTTGTGTTGCATCTTTTCTTGTCTACAAATAAATAATTAATTACTCAATTATAACGTGATCATAATTTCAACCAGCCTAAAACATTAAAGCCACACCAATAAAGGGTGCTCTTGTTGAGAAACGCACAAATGCTCTAATTAATTTGGAAGTGACACCTAGCATTTATCATAATTGAAGATGATATTAAGCGGTAACTGAAAATATAAGAAATGTCCTTGTATTAGGTAAGTCAAGATATCAGGTAACTTGCTGAAGATATTGTGTGTAGTAGGTAGAACCAAAGATAGCGTTTTTTCTCGTCGGTTTCTACCTTTACCAAAAGCAAAATAATGAAATGTAATTTCCAGAGTAAAACAACTGTGTTTTTTCGTCTTGAAACACAATAATACATTTTTGATAATGCCGCGACCCTATTCATGGTCCAGAATTTGTTGTTGCATTGGATGATCACAGCATCCATCTAAACTGTCAGAGAGAAGTTAAGTACCTCAAGGCTAAGTTTAGGGAGGCAGACTATAAGAAGGCGAAAGGTGTTCTCTTTGAAGAATGCTTGCGTCAACTGACAGCATGCCTCTGCTACAGGTTCTGCATCTCCATTGCCATAGAGAATTGACTTCATCTCTCTAATATTTTTACTTAGCTCGGCCATCTAAAAAAAAAAGAACGTGTTAAAATACAGGAAAGTCTGCATAAGAGTTATGTTTATGCCTGCAAATACAGGTGTGCCTTGATAAGACATTCATCCATGGTTGACATCGCATCAATTATTTAAACAGCGCTTTCCAGTTCTGCAATATACATTTATCATTTCTTTACTTGATCATGAAACAAACTCTCTCTGAAGAATACGCAGAACTTAAAAAAATGCAGCAATTCAGCTTCGTTTTGCTCGCTACTTCTGACAGAGCGTTCTCATGAATCTAAATGTTGAATTTTTTAGATTTAGCAAGTTAGAGACTAATTAATCAACCTTTTGTTTTCGGAGTTATAGAAGTAGTACCACAATAAATGCTCGTGAAAAAAGCATCCATAGTGTTTCTACTCACTTGTAACTCAAAAAGTAATGTATGTTACTTCTGTAACAGTCATTGTTTTTTTGGGTGAAGGTCTCTTGACAGCAGTTTATCTTGACAATCTTGACGGCACTTTCTCCAATCATGCTAAACAAATTTTTAAAAATAGATAAACTTCATAGACATGTTGTTTTCCTTGAAGATTGGATGTATATCAATTTCCGTGCATTTTAATATGATTTGATGTTCCATCGAATGCCGTTAAATATGTAACTGTTGAAAATTTTGCGTCAGTTGATGAGCGGTGAGATTTACATAAAATTTCATAGATATGATATGTATAAAGAATAGATTACATTATTAAATTTATTATTTTTTTTACAGTTGTCAAGATTGTTAAACTATTTTGTTGTCATTGGATCCATGCTCTTCTTTTACCATTCCTGAGTCCCTCTATCTCTTGGTGGAAAGCTAATCTTTTCTATAAAAGGAGTTTCGTTTTATACTATCTCCTTTATATGCCGGTTTCCCCAACCAACAAGTAAAAAAAGAAGCGGACTTGATCAACACTTAGCTTGAACAAGAAGAGTCGTAATAGGAGAGGCAAGGCAACAGCTCTGCTCCTCCAATTGTACCGCTCCAAACACCCAATTGAACTAATACCGAGATCAATTGCTAATTCCCACTTAACCAATCCCACTGACCCAATTTTTTTGTAAAATTAAAAACATTTGGGGGAAAAAACAGAGATAAAAAAAGGTAACAAAATTCACCTTCTCGTCGCGCTTGGTGCTAGTGACGTTGCTGTTGAGATCGACAAAAACTAACAATTCTCTTGTCTGTCTTACGACATCTGCCGGAGTTCTCGGCTTAGACTTGAAAAGACCCTTCATCGAATCTGATCTTTCAAGAGGCTTACTCGTCGACCCCGAGCAAGACTTGAACAATGTCTTGATCAACCTCCACCCACCGCCCGACCTCTTTCCCGGCGCAGAGTTCCGACTAGGGTTAGGGTTTGATTTGCGGTTAGCACAGAGTAATGGCGATTGGGGAAGAGAGGTTATAAGAGGAGAGCAGGAACCTTCTCCTTTTGAGCTCCTCTGATTCTGACGTCTGCTCATCCCTGATCGTCTTCATCTCTCTTTTGTCGTTTTGCGATCCTGATATGAGGTTGTGAATTATTGATCTGTTCAACGGTTAGGATCTTTTCTGGGGGAGAAATATCTGACTTGGTAATTAAAATTAGAACTAAACCAATTACAATTAGGCTACAAAAATTAGGTCGATGTTTTATTTTTCAAGGGGAAAAAAAGAGGAGAAAATTCCAAAGAGCAATATTTAAATAAGGGGATTGTGATGTTTGTTTGCATTTACTGGTCTAGATTTAATAGATGTACAATTTGTTTTTGAATTTTGTATTTTGAGTTGGTCTTTTGCTGTTTTTAGTTTTTATCATGCAGTGTAAATTTGGCTTGGCTATTTAGAATTTGGCGGAGAAGTTCATGCGTATCCACCATTTTCTTAAAAAAATATAAAAGATAGTGCTTTCGGTTTGTACAAACTCTTCTTTTCTGAACTTTTAATTGATAACATAAAACTTTAGTGTTATTGTCTCGAAAACTTATCGTATAGACTTCAAATGATGAATTCAAATTGTTAAAATCATCTACTTTGTCACTGATACATTTACATATCAAATTAATAATTTTTTTAGTTCATTTAATATAAAGTCAAGTGATAAAACAATGATATTTTTTAAGGAATAAAATGAAAATAATTTTATTATAAAATAATTTTAGGAATAAAATGAAAATTATGATATTAGCGTATTGTAGGTCTTTGTTAGTATGATTGAGGCCGGATTAAATTAATGAGAATTATAGTTTAATTTAGTGTAATTTAGGTATAATTTGGTTAATGAGAAACTAATTTATATTATGTAATCTTAATTTAGTTCAATTTAAATTTAATTTAGAATAATAATTTGATTTAGTTTAGTTAAATTTAGGCTATTTTTTATTTTATTGCAAGCAAACTGAGATTAATATATTTAGTTTAATTTAGTCGCATGAAATATTGATTTAGGTTATTTTTAGTTTTTATTACGTACCAACTAGATTGTTTTTAAATTAACTAAAATAATGTAAATTAGTATTACATAAAACCACATTAAACTAAATAAAATTAATTTAAATTGGCACATGATAAAAAAAATAACCTAAATTTAACTACAATAACCTAAATTAATATTACATGCAACTAAATTAAACTAAATAAATTAATCTAAATTTGCTCGTAATAAATTTAACTAAACTAAATTGAAATTAATTAATCTAAATTAAATTTAAATTGAACTAACTTAGACTACATTAACCCAACAACTATCTTAAACTAGGTATATTAGAATTATTCAGACTAAAACAAAAACATATGTGTTGGTAATAATATTGAATTACTCTTAATTAGTTATATAAATGTTTATTATTTTGTACTTAATTAAAAATACCAGATATTAATTATTAACATGGTCTTTAAATTTATTCAAAATTGAACTTATCTTACTTGTACACATGAGATAAATATTTTGAAAATATATTTAACTAAATTTTAAATTTCAATCTGAGTATACGTATACTTATATACGATTAGAATTGTTCTATACTGAGATTTTTATCATTAATAAATTTTAGAATTCAATGTGCAAAACCGAGTGTGTGTGTGTGTGGCTAAATTAATCTAATTGCACAAATTTAATAATCCATGACTGTTTAATTGAAAATTATATTGTTAAAGAGAACAATACAAAACTTAAAAAATTTGAAGAGAATAAAAAATTCAAAATCCTCTCATAAATGGTAGGAATTAATCCGCTGAGCCCACCGTGTTGGAGGAATTTGTACATCTATTTGTTGTGGCGTCTTGGTCTTCACAATAATATACTGTAACTATTTTATTTTATCATTCTATATGTCCGCTGCATGAAGTGTTGTATGGGTTTTGACGTTTTGTCATCGTTATTTTTCACTAGATTTGGGATAAAACCCGCTCCGGCCCGAGATGTCCTAAGTTGGATAAGTTAGCTAAAATTAAAAACCCAATTTTTTGAAACAAAACCCATATTCCATAATAAGGCCTATATATCTAGGCCCATTTTGTCATAATAAGGCCTATCCATCACTAGTTACCGGTTTACACTATTTGGATTCTCAACTCTCAAGGGTCAAGACTCAAGAGATGAAGCTTTGATATCTATTCATGGTAACAAAATTAGCGAACAATTATAATTATTTATTTTCAGCATCTTTCTTTAAACCTCGTAATTTTAATACAAATACATTTATAAAAAAATAAACTATTTACGAATTATATCCTAATAATTATAAATTCTAGACCTCACCATGCAACAGATATTCACACACAAGACTTCACAAAAAGTCAAAAACCAACTAAAAAAAAAACTTAATATGTAGGGGGTGTTGGACACGGTAAGAGTCGGATAGAAACATTTTCACACTTATATTCGTTATAAATTGTTCTTATCCGTATTTTATTTTTATCCGCTAGAAATTATTTTATTCGCTTTTTATCCTTACCCAGTTACCCGTTATAGTTGTCAGATAACGAAACAATAGCGGATAAATAACGATAATGCTAATATAATAATTATTTTTAGTATTTATTAAATAAAATAATAAAATACATTTGACACAAATATAATATTTTATTGAAAAATAAATTTTAATCATGTTAACTAATATATATTATATATATAATTTTTTTTATCTGTGCGAATCAGATAAAAGATGCCATTAACACTCCTAAACATATGGCTCCATAAAAGAGATAAGGTGTGTGGTTGAACAACCAACAACCATATTAAATAAAAAGCGTCTGACCATGGTCCAAGTCAGACTTTGATACTCGTCCGAGTCATTTTCCTATTATCCTTTTTATTAGAGATCTTTAAAGATCTAGCTAACATCCACCTCTTAACGTATGAAGTATAGTATTATTAACAAATATGTTATACTTTTAAACACTCATGTAAATATCTCTAGTATAAATTAGTTTCTTTGAACATGTAATGATGATAACATGACCGGTGATTGTGTATTTTTAATAATACTGAACGAATTATGTTTAATTAAAATATTATTCTTGTAAATACCTAAGAGTGAGGCTATGGTACTATGCATAGCATATAATGATCCGCACTATAGACTCAAATCATCAGTTTTAAAGTTCTAATGATCGATCCGAATCATTCAATATGGTCCCCATTTGAATATGTACATGTTAACTACATTTTAAAAATATTAGAATTTTTTACTATTTTTTAGATAGTTAAAAAATCACTTAATCTGAAAATTATGAATCATAAAAATAGTAACTTTCTACCCATCTAAAAAATAATAATTTTTTTAAAATCATAAAATTTAGTTTACAAGTAGTGAAAAACTTTTTGAATGAATCAGATTAGATTGTTAAGATTTTAAAAGTAAAAATAGTGATCCGTAATATTGACCAATCCGTGTTTTTTAGATGGATAGAATTTCTTTTTTATTTTTTAGATAGTTAGAAAATCACTTGATAAAATTCTGAATCATAAAAAATAGTAACTTTCTACCCATCTAAAAAACAATAATTTTTAAAAAATCATAAAACTTAGTTTACAAGTAATGAATTTTTTTTTGAATGAATCAGATTAGATTGTTAAGATTTTGCAAATAAAAATAGTGATCCGTAATATGGACCAATCTGTGTTTTTTAGATGGATAGAATTTTTTTTTATTTTTTAGATAGTTAGAAAATCACTTGATTTGAAAATTCTGGATCATAAAAAATAGCAACTTTCTACCCATCTAAAAAATAATAATTTTTAAAAAAATCATAAAATTTAGTTTACAAGTAATGAAAAACTTTTTGAATGAATCAGATTAGATTGTTAAGATTTTAAAAATAAAAATAGTGATCCGTATTACGGACCAATCCGTGTTATTGAAAACACACAATTATTCACCATTTTTGTTATTATTATATATTAAAAACAACTAGTTTACGGTTAAAAATAACTAGTTTAGTGTTCACATGCAAGGATGGATTTTAATATGGACACTTAAGATGTGAAATCAATATATTTTGTTTCAAATTACATATATTTAAGAGGAGGGTTCCAATGCATTCAAAATTTCATGCTCCTATTTGCTCTTAATTTTTTATCTTCATTTTTGAAGCCTGAACAGTTGATCTGAACCGATCAACATGACCTTCATAATAAAATATGCTTGGAGACCAAATTTTTTATTTTTTTTTATTTTTTAAGATAGGTATAAAATCACTTTATCGGATGGTTCAGAATCTCCTTAAAATAATGATTTTGTACCTATCTTAGAAAATAGTAAAAAAAATTCAAAACATATAAAATTTGGTCTACAGGCATATTTTATTATAAATATCATGTTGAATGGTTCGAGTTGACTATTCGGACTTTAAAAATGAAGATAAAAAAATAAAATATTGAGAGCAAATAAGAGCATAGAAATTTGAGTGCACTTGAACCCTTCTCTATATTTAAATATCATTCAATATTTGTAGTTTCGAATTTATTAGTATGGTGGCAAATAGATAAGTGGAAGCGTTGCTTTCCGGCTTTCTAATACCGCCAAATCGCAAAATGGGCATAAAATCAAATCAAATCAGTCTACTGTTTGGTCTAGTCTAGTGGATTGGATTTTGGATATGCTCATAGACTCAGAGTCGTATAGATGTGCTGCTGGCCTACTGTCGCATCAAATACTCGAGTTCATCATTCATCCATGCAAAAATGTAAATAAACTTAATATCAAAGGAAGAAATACAGTTATTAACGAGTCTCAAGTTAAAAAGAATGACCAGTTGAGTTGGTTAAAACATAATTAACTGACAAATTAATTATCCAAGAAATATTTAACTGAGAATATATAACAAAAGCTGTCTGAAGAAATTATTAACATATAACACTGTCTTATACGATAACTCAGAAATTACGACTAGAGCAGTACTCCAGCATTAATTTCGAAGTTATTTCCACAAACACCTATCGAGTCTCTACCGATCGAATTCCATAACTATATCAGATACGATCAAATCAGACACGATTGAAGGAGGTGAGTTGCCTGGATCCCGAATTACCAGCCCTCTCCCACACCACCGCCTGATATTTCACCACCTTCCCTTTCCCATCCTTTACTTGTAACACCAGGCGATAGTTCATCCCAGCCACCACCTGTTGATCTCCCGCCACGACCTTCACGAACTCCAATCTATCATTCCCTCTCTTGTCGTGCTCTGCCACCGCGAAGCCTCCGAGCTCCTTCAAGTGCGGATCTGTCAGGTTTTTGATCGGGGTCCACCCGCCTACAAAGGTCGAGACGGAGGCGGGGCAGAGAGAAATCAGGAGGAGAAAGGAGAGCGGGAGGAGGAGAACTAGGTACTTGGCCATTTTGATTTTGATTTTTAGCCTTTTCACCATTTTGCTTGATTTTATAAACGACGTATCCGGTCAGGAGATGGTATCTTTATGCTAATACCCGGTATTCTTATGCGTATTGACTTCGACACATGTAATGATAGACGATAGGTTGACTGGTTGGTGACCGGAAAACACGGTCAAAAGTCAAAACGTAAGATGATGTTTCTAGAAATCGGCAGTCGTTTAACAAGTGATAAAAATATGAACGATGTAGCAAAATGGATAATGACAATAATTTTCAAGCTTGCATTAACTGCACGCCTACCAGTAACTGAGTGGAATTTGCACATATTATGATAAATTAGGTGGTCATGTGAGCATTTATTAATCATGTCAAACACCACATGCGTTGCAATCCTTTTAAGGGGGGCGTTTTTTAAAAAAGAAAGCTAAATGTACCTGAAAAGATCGAAGGTCTTTTTTGGTGATTCAAGATGACTATTGTCTTGATATAAAGTTTCCAAAGTTAGAACTTAGCATTATCAAGTTTATTCAAGCTACTAATAATTGTCAACTGAACTTTCATATTAATCCAAGCTTCTACAAATTTATTCATCGTAAAAAACATAAAGAACTTTTTAAGAAAGAGTAAGGATATAATAAGAAAATATAGATTTTAATAATATTTAAATGTGAGTAATTAACCCTCCGAGTAAATTAAAAAAATAATAAAAAGAATTGGGGGATATATTAAATATGACAAAGAGTAGAATTAGGTTGTTTCTAAGTTCACTAAGTATATTTGTGAACTCAACTCTGAAACATATCGGATTGACTTCAAATGATGAATCCGAACTGTTGGAATTCACCTACCTTACGAGTGATGCGTTTATATGCAAAAAAATTAAAATTAATTTAGTATAAAGTCAAGCAGTCAAATTTAGAAGATTTATAAATTAATTTTAATGCATTTTTTTGAACGTTTTTTTTACCACTTTACTCTATATAAAATTAATTTAATTTTTTTCGAATAGACGCATCACTCGTAAGTTAGATGAATTTCAATAGTTCGAATTTATTATATTGAAGGCAATGTAATATATTTTACAGTTGAGTTCACAAAAGAGACTTGGTGAACTTACGAACACCCTAGTTCCACTCAACAAAGAGCATATCTAATATAATAGTATATTGGAAACTGAAAATGTATTTGATTTTTCTATATACTAAAAAATATATATATTTTATATTGGAAACTGAAAATGTATTTGATTTTTCTATATAGTAAAAAATATATATATTTTGAGGCAGGGGTGGACTCAGTTGCTTCCTTGAATTTTGAATTTTAATGGAGATTTATCGGTCCCAACCGACTTTGTCTTTCTTGAAATTATTTTTTGCTCCACTCTGGATTTCTGATTTGTAATTCGGATTAAATTTATTGTCAAAATTAAAATAAATTTCTTGAATTATATTGGTAATTTGAATTATAAGTTAGAACATCAGAAATTATAAGTCAAATCAAGGTATTGAAAAATATAAGTTAAAAAATTATTTTTTATCAAGTATCCAATTAATTAATAAATTTAAATTCAATTAGTTATTTAAATTCAATTTACTATTTTTTTGCACTTCTATAACTAAAATTTTGGATCCGTCTCTGGTACAGAGCATATTGTGAAGTATTTTGTGATGCTCTTTAAACAAAAGCATAATTAATAGACCCTTGTCGTTGGAGGCAAACTATGATGGACATGATATATACAGGAGGGTTCAAATGCTTTTATTTTTTGTGCTTTCACTATGTTTCTATTTTTTAAGACTTCAATAATTTAAAATTTAAAACTTAAAAGCCAAAATAAAACTGTTAGATGTGATCTGTGTTATTTTCTCTATGAGTTTATAAAAATTATCACATTTCGATTTTGTTTTTATGTAAATCATTAAGTTAGAAAATTAACATCTATAAATTATCCACATTAGTACGTCTTTTACAAGCTTCTGATGACAACCTAAACAATATTGAAATGTCATAATTTTTTACATGTGCATAGATAAAATGATGCAGATAATATCTAACGTTTTACTTTGACATTTAAATTTTAAATTTTGAACTATTAGTATTTTTAAAAATAAAAACACAGTGGAGATACAAAAAAATAGAGTCATTTGAACCCTCTTCTATATATACATATATTATGCCAAGTAGAAAATAACAAACTTCTCACGCAACTAGTATGAAATAATTTTTATATAGGCTTTGTTGCGAACGAATCTAACAGGCAAAGAGGCGGTTTCAGTGTGCGCCTTAGTCTATATCTATTGGTTGCCCATGATGCACCATATCATATATGAATTCAGATGAAGTCATCGAATACGTATATCCGATGCGAATTCACATGTCATATATGAATTCAGACTAAGTCCGATGCACATCGGACCTACTTTAGCTCGATAGGTGTAATGATCATCCAATTTACATCAAGATTCGTGCAGACTACATTAAAATCCGTGCATGTCTGTTTCAATTTTCGTACACACATATCTTAATGTTAATAGTAGAATGTTAGAATTCTATAGAAAAGTAGATCCTATGCTCATAGACTTACTCCTATCTCGTAATAATATCAAGGTTATAAATAGCGATTATAGCGGCGTAGCGGGGAGACGAAAACAAAAGCTATAGCGAAATCTTTCCTACATAGCCTTTCTTTTCTTTTTAAAAATTATATTTTATATTTCTACTAATAATAAACATTATCTATGTAAAATATCATAGAGTAACAAAAACACCAAATTGATTAAGAAATTATAATATTCACATTGAACCAATACAAAGTCCAAATTGTTATTCAAAATATTTCTTATAATTCATAAACTATCGATATATTTTATATTCAAAATATCATACTATTATATACTAAGTATTATTTTACTACATATTCAAATCAACCATTCTTTAGATTAGTCAGACTGAGACACAAAACCCATTTAAATTGAAAAAAATAGAAAAATAAGCCCATGTAGCACAGCGGACCGCTATTCCGCTACGCGCTACGTGTTATAGCTGCTGTAGCTCGATTAGTGCAGTTTTACTTCGCAGCTTAGCTTATAAGGTCCAAAACTGCTATAACGGCGCTATAACTACGCTATAGCTACGCTATAGCTAGCTATTTAGAACACTGCGTAATATACATGAGATACCTATTTAACACGTCAGCTGACGTATCAATGGAATTCATATCCAGTGCATGACCTGAAAAGGGAATCTTTTACAATTAGTGGATCCGGACCGTTCTTTTTAGCTTGTCACGAATCTCAAAGCCCAATAAAACTGCCCCTGTTTGCCTCCAAATCTCAAATCAATTGAAATTTAATCTCAAACCGTAAAGTGAGGCCCATCCTCTACGGTACCTAGGAGAATATTGATCCCGTATCAATCTTTCGCATTAAAATTTGAACGTATATGTCCCACGCTGTCAGACACGTATCTGAGATTTTTTTTTTAATTTAGAAATTATTACTAAATTCCTAAACAAAGCAGCCAATTGGGAAATTTTTTTTGAAAAATGGCCTCCACCGGATTTGGCAACCGGTGTGGATTGAAACACACGGCCTCCACCGGATTGGGCAACCGGTGGAGCCAATTTTTGCTCTGCCGCAAGTCGCTACACAGAAAGCCACACGGGCCACACGGGAACCATCCTACACCGGTTTCCCAATCCGGTGGAGGCCCAAAAATACCCCTACACCGGTTTTCCAATCCGGTGGAGGCCCAAAAAATAGCCCTACACCGGTTACCCAATCCGGTGGAGATATTAAAATTTACCCACACCGATTTTGCAATCCGGTGGAGTAATTATTCTTCACGAAACTCGCGTAACTCCTTCCTCCCTCATTCCAGCAGCCTTCTTCTTCTTCTTCTTCTTCCCCTCTTCCTCTCTCTGTCTCGTTTTTCTCTCTTTGTTTCATATTTTTTTTTAATTTTAAATCCAATTTGAAGAGGTACCGTATGAATAGATCGCCACCGCCATTGTACTCGGCAGCTTCTTCGATCATTAATGTAAGTTTTTTTCTACTCATAGGTTTATATTTAGTATTGTAAAATTAAAAAATAATTAGAGTTAATTTTGTGTTTGTTTTTGTTCAGCAAAATGTCTCTGTTATTGATCAATGTGTATTATGGTGGTAACCTCCAAAACACTCCAACCTAGGTGTTGGTTATGACATAGGGGCTGCATTTACGTTTACCGTTTCGATTCTACTTGGTTTTGCTTGTTGTAAGACGGCAAATATATGTTGGACTTGAATTGCTTCCGAGTCGAGTCAAATTGATAATCAGGGCACGTTTGAACACGGGACCACCTGGATCGTACCATTTCTCTCTATTTCGGATAGAAAATGGAGAAACTTGGGATGCCATTAAACAAACTGCACCTCAAGTAGCCGGATTTAAGGTTATAGAATTGGTAGTTGAGGCGCAAGCATCGTACAAACCAAACCAGTTATGATCCGTGCCCAGATAGTTTGCCTGGAGGGAGCAACACACCGTCGGTTCAGACCGACTTTGATCCTTACTCGGGTAGTGTACCCGAAACCACAGACACACCTGTAGTTCAGACCGGTGATGACCCTAATGAGCAATCAGACCCAAATGCAGGTGATGACCCTAATGAGCAATCAGACTCAAATGCATGTTCTGATACAAGTTCTTTTGATAATGATGATTCGGCTGAAGGGCAAGACTTAGATATGGACGAATATGAGGCTGAAAAGAATGCCCAAGAAATATTGAAAGAGTGGCACAAGTCGATTCCATTCATCAATCGAGGTCTTAGGCATCCATGTTCCTCATTCCACGATGATGTGCCGATGCCATACGCAGATCGTGAATTTCTTAAGGAAACTCCCAGATTAGATGAAAAATTTGCTGAAGGTCAAATGTTCGAATCCAAAGCCAAACTAATAACAGAACTTGGAGATTTTCACATACCCAAAAGTATACAGCTAGATACCCTAAACAGCAGCAAAACCAAGTATCGAGTTGCATGTAGATATCCTAAATGCAAATGGAAATTATATGCAACGGTAGTACCAACAGGTGCATGGACAATTTCCACCAACCCATATGTCCACACATGTTTTGGAAATGCTAAAAAGTTAGATAATGCACAAATGACTGCCAGAAGAATTGCTGATATTATTAAACCTGGTTATCAAGAAGATCTGGAGTTAAGCATTAAAACGGTCAGGCATTTAGTTAAGGTGAAATTTGGGACAGTAACACCCTCGTATAACAAGTTGTGGAGAGGTAGAGAACTTGCAATGGCTGACATGTTTGGGAGCTGGGAGAAGTCTTACGAGCTGCTGCCATTGCTTTTGGGTGCCATCAAAGCATCTAACCCAGGTACACAGTATCTACTTGAACATGAACCATCGAACAAGTATAATATTAATATTTTCAACCGAGTTGCATGGGCATTTGGGCCGTGTATTCAAGCATGACCTCATCTCCGACCCGTTATCAGTGTTGATGCTGGGTTTCTATCCGGAAGATACAAAGGTAAACTTTTTATGGCTTGTGCTTATGATGCAGAGCAACAACTATTGCCACTTGCATTTGCAATTTGTGAAGAGGAGTCACTCCCCAATTGGGGTTGGTTTATGAATTGGTTGCGTATTAATGTTGTCGGTCCAGGAAAAATTTGTGTTCTCTCAGACCAGCACCTTGCTATACGAGGGGTGTTTGAGGCCCCCAATCTGGGATGGTGCGAGGAAAAGAATGAAGCTGTCCACCGATTGTGTTCACAGCATATTGCTGCAAATGTTTGGAAAAAATTCTCTCAGAAGTGGCTCCGCACGGTCTTCAAGAAATTTGTTAAGAAAAAAAAAATTTGGAGATTTGAAGAGGGGATGGATATAATTAAGCAAAGAGATACAAAAGCACACGACTACATCATGAAAATTGGCAAACGAGACCGCAAGAATGATGCAGAGCCTTTGGCTTTGCATAAGTGGACACAAGTGCATGATGGAGTCCTTAATCGATGGGGTATAATGAACTCTAATGGCTCTGAGGTACTAAACAGTGTCTTCAAGGTGGCTAGACAATTACCTGTGTGTGCACTTCTTGAGAAAACATTTTACAAGTGCGTCGACTGGTTTGTACAGAGACGGGAAGCCGCGTTTGGGTGGGAGGCTACAGGATTGGATTTTTCGTTGAGAATTACACTGATTTTACATCGTCGTAGGGAAAAGGCAAGAATGCATGAAGTCAGACCGATGTATGCCGGCCACAACAACTATGAGGTTGTCGATAGAGATGGACTTCTTGAAACGGTAAGTCACATTCTTTAGTGTCATATATATGTATTATTCTTTAATTCATTCAATTCAAGAAATCTGATTTTTTTTAATTGCAGGGTGTTCGAGGCGAGGTCAAGTATAGTGTTACCTTTCCTCCAGAAGGAATGCCTATATGCCTGTGTCAGAGACCTCAATTAACAGGCATCCCATGTAACCATGTTCTTGCAGTTTGCTTCTTCAGGAATTTAAACCATAACGATTATGTAAGTCCATATTTTAGCTTACAAAATTATATAAACACTTGGTCTGGAGAATTCAAGGGATTTGGAAATGCACGGGATTGGCCAATGTATCATGGGCCCATTATAAGGCCAGATCCAACCAAAATAAATAAGGGTAGAAGAAAACACAAACGAATAATGATGGCAATGGACAAAATGGAGGCCCCTACCAGGATTCGGCCACAAAATCAAAGGACTTCTACAGCTAGACATTCAGGTATAAAAATTTAAAAATTCAATGGACAAACAATGTGTATGATTACTATTTTAATTGAACTAATTGTTCTCATTTTGTGTTAGGTGCATCGACTTCATCAACTCCACGCTCTTGATGATTCTTAATGTATCTTATTGTATTGTTATGATAACACTTTTATTGTATTCTTAAGATTTCGAATGACATTTTAACTATTTATGAATTATGTATTATTGTTCAGGATGACATTATGTAAATTTAAAGGTTCCTAATTGCTATCAAGTTCATCTTAATATAACATGCAAACAACAAGTTCCTCGTAAATAACAAGTTCTTCAAAGCATTGAACACTAAATATAACAAGTCCATCTTAATATAACAAATCCATTTTAATATAACATGCAAATAATAATATAACAAGTCCATCTTAATATAACATGCACATAAATTCTTCAAAGCATTGAACATAAATCCTCATCTCCATGCACATAAATTCTTCAAAGCATTGAACACTAAAAACAATTATAAAAAAAAAGTTTGTAAGAATTCGTCAGAAATGCACCTTTTTTTTTTTAATAAAAAAATTATAAGTTGGCACTTACTTAGTCGAAACATGCTAACGACGTTGTCGTCTTCGAGGTCCGAGGGCGTCCGTCCCGGGAGTGTACAAGTCAGGTTGTCTCCTTATGCGAGTGTCCCGAGGTGGATTTGACGTGGATGGACCCGGCTCTGCAGTGAGCTGTCCCGGATCTGCTGTGGATGGTCCCATCATCCTAATGCCTCCTGTTAGCTCGTCGATCATGAACTGAGATACGGAATCCCGACTCTGTGCCGCTCATGAAGTTTTCCCACTCTGAGGGAGGCTCCTCAGTCGGAGGGCGACGAGGATACTGATCAGGGAAATCATCACTCAAATCAATGTTGTCCAGGTCTGTAGGGATCCCAGCACTATCGAGTATGCCGCGGAATATGTGGCTCTGATCAATATCATCCATAATGTCACGAGCATGCTCGAGCATCACCTTGCCATATGCCACTTGTCCCGGAGTTTTCACCATGCTTATTGCCTGCATCGTAAGCTGTATCTCTCGAGCAATCTAAATAACACAAAAAAGTAATACACATTGCATATTAATATTGAAAAAAAATATAGTTATGTAGTTCAATTTTTAAAAAAATTAATGTACGAACCACACGAGAATGCCTATGACCGTGGGGAACATATGCTAGTGTCGCGACATCTCCTGTCCGCAGTGGAGCCAATCGGTGTAGATCTTGTGGATTGTTATCTGAGATATACACTGAACTCATACCATGTAAATAGAACCAATGTATGTACCGATGATGCATCGACATCTCGTACGGTCTATGCTCTCTAATGAGTCTTGGATCCATCTCAATAAAGGATTTATGAGTAAGCGCCCAACAACCATCCACTGTTGAATTGCCATCGTGACGCCATGCCTCCCGTAGATAAGAAATTTGATCATATGCTAAAGGAGGAGGAGGCGGGACCTCTTGGTACTTTCCAAACTGACGCATGACCCTATTCGCATGCTGATACTCCACCATCCAAAAATGAATCAAGTAACAAAGAAGACATCCAATACCTCTTTTGTCGTTGAACATGTCGAGGTGCATGATTGTAATATTCTTCGTAAGGTCGCCAGTTAACCGTATCATCGGCTAATCTATCGAACGAATCTCTGTATGTGGCTGTACCTCCTATACCAAAAACAAGGAAAAACAATTATAAAAAAAGAGGTATTGTAATTTAATCGTACTGTGCTCGCATTATAAACCACAATTAATTTTTTTTACCTAAGTGAGAGTTTGTTGTCCACACATGGTGAGTGGTCCACTTCACACCGAATGCATTCCTCGTATCCACATCGTTGCCTCCGAAGGGAGGTGGCTCTGTTCGGGGTAAAGGTCGACCAATACTAAATCGAGTCCATGACCACATCTGTAACAGCAATATCGGCCCCGCTATCGTCTCCGCCCCCGCGAGACAAGCACGTGACAACTCTCGATAAAGATGTGCAAGTACAGCACCTCCCCAATTGTATTCTACTCAAGTCTCCAGATCACTCAGGAATTGCAAGTACATCGCAGGGACCCCGTCTGCACTCGAATCTGGAAACATAATCGACCCGAATAAATCCATACAAAATCCTCGGGTGTCTTGTGCAACTCTCTCATCATCGTCTCCAGCTACTAGTGGATCCGAAAATTTGGTCCGCAACCATTTCAGTTTAAGCGAATAGCTAGAGACGGCCAATCGCTCTTTATCTGTGTTAAGATCATACCACCTATGTTTATATGGCATTGTCGTCTCCAGGTCATTGTAAAAATCCGCAGGATCAGCTCCTAGATCATACTCTAAGTATGGGTTCCAATCAGTATCGCTTGTGCCAGTAATTGGGTAGCCCCGCCAATTAAAAGAATTATACAATCAACAATTTATTTCTTAAAATAATTAATTAAAATAACTGATAAATAATTTTAAATAGTTAATTACCCTTAATCGATAGGCCCCATAAACATGCAACATCTTCCAACGTTACTGTTACTTCACCCACTGGTAGATGAAAAGTATTGGTCTCAGGCCTCCACCTCTCAACCAGAGCAGTAATCAAATAAGGATCAAGCTTGCAATCATTAAGCCGAGCAATTTGGTATAGTCCTAAATTCTTCAAAGCATTGTCCATCCGACTGTTGTAAGTAATAGTAGGACGGTGCCTATTTAACTCGGAGTGGTTTTACATTAAGGCTGCCAAAAAAAATTAAATCATTCTAACTCCTTCAAATACTTCATATAATGTTTATTTCAAACAAATAATTAATAAATTTAACAAAAATTACCGTATCACGAACTTTCCATGCTCGATGATACTGTGGTGGTAATTTCAACAGCTCCGAATAATTTGGATTATCCATTCACCCTGTTAGAAAATTTAAGTATATGTAAGTCCGACCTAAATTAACTACATACCATACCATTGAACTACATATTATTAAAAAATCATACACAAATTTATACTATATTATACAAAATAACACTAAAATTACATTTATACTGCATAACACTAAAATTACATTTATCTAATTTTACAAAAATTATACTACATAAATTACACAAATTTTACACAAATGATCTAATTTTATACAAATTTTACACAAATTTTTCACAAATTAACACAAATTACTAAAATTTCGATTTTAACCATACACAAATTACATTTATCTAATTTTACACAAATTATACTACATAACACTAAAATACACAAATTATACTACATTATATTAAACTACAAATTACACAAATTAAACTACATAACACTAAATTATACTATACTACATAACACAAATTACACAAATTTATACTAAATTACACAAATTAAACTAATTATATTATATAACACAAATTACACTAAATTATACAAATTAATACTACAATTACACTAAATTGAAGCCAATTGCTAATTCAACACTAAATTACACAAAAAATACTAAATATACTAAACAAACTCAATTAAATGAGTTATTTAATTTAATTCGGCCAAAATCAAAAACTATAAAAAAAATGGATTTTTACCTTGTTAAAATCGTAGATCGAAGGAGTTTCCAATTATCTTGGACGATCTGAAAATTTTGAAACAATTGAATGAAAAAAAGATGGAGTATTTGGAAAGAACAAAAAAAATGGTGGAGTTCGGTTTTGAAGAAGGAAGAAAAATGGGGAAGAGAAGAAGGAAGAAAGGGAGGCAGAGGAGGTATCGGGTAGGGATAATTTCCGAAACAAGTCTCCACCGGATTGGGGAACCGGTGGAGCAATTTTTTTGATTTTCTGTGGCGCAATGTGGCGCAGCGGGAAAATGTGTCATTTCGTAGCTCCACCGGTTTCCCAATCCGGTGGAGGCCGGGTTTTCAATTCCACACCGGTTGCCAAATCCGGTGGAGGCTATTTTTCAAAAAAAATTTCCCAATTGGCTGCTTTGTTTAGGAATTTAGTTATAATTTCTAAATTAAAAAAAAAATCCGTATCTGAGCATACAGGACGGGAGCTAGCTACCTTCAAAAAATAATGTCAAATTTTTTGTAATAATATTTTATTTTGTATATAATTAGAGTAAAATATTATAAATAATGTAAAATTAATTTTTGTTTGAATTAGAAATTTTTTTATACTTAATTTTTATTTATATTTGATTCTCATTGTCGCAAAAAATGTTTGACCCCGCTCTTAGTACTTAGTAGGCATACTACAAAATACAAATGATGTGAATACTTGAGAAACACGGTGGGACCAAACAAGCGTCAGCGATGCTTCGGATTCTTCACTCTTATCAAGTGAATATTTTTAAAATTCTTTTTCTGAATTTCGTTAATCATGTGGCACAGCTTTTTTAATTGTGCCCTTTTATTTGTAATATTTTATGATCAAACCACCACCATATCCATATGTATGGAGTATGAAATAGGAATTACCTGCGCTTTATGTTTCCTGTTATCCTTTGTCTATGATTTGAAGGTTGACAGAACGCTCATCTTCTATTTTGTGCTGATTACATTTGGTTTCATTAATGAAACGGGCTCTCAAGCTTCTTATAAAAAAAAAAAAATGAAATAGGAATTACGAGAGCAGTTTGGGTCTGATGTCCATCGGACTCAAATTTGCATCCGATGGGTTCCATAATCGTCCGATTCGTTTTAAGATTCGTACGGTATATTTAACATACCCACACAGATATTAAAATGATACGCATATATCTTAAAACAGATTCGATAGCTATAGTACTCATCGAACTCAGTTTGAGTCAGATGAGCATCGGACCCAAACTGCTCTCAAGAATTACATGTGCAGAATTTGAGCATTCTTGTACTTAAATTAACAATCACATCTATTAAAAAAATATAGTATTTAATTTAAAAAATACTATTTCTTAAGTACATATATTAATAAAAAAATTACATGTATAAACGTATACATATATTAATACAAAAATTACATGTATAAACGTATCGTCTCCTTAAATTTTAAAAAAATTATGAATCCTTGTATATGTATCGTATCAGATATGGTGTTTGTATCTTTTATTCCCGCAGCATAGAGTTCCCATCCGTTGCCATAAAACTAGTGGCATATTATTGTAATGGGTGTAAACAGATCGGATATTATCCGATTTCGTCCGGATTCAAATTCAGAAAATTATTTAAATTATCTGTATCCGTATTTGAGACTATCTGTATCTGTATTCATATCTGAAAAATTATAATAGATAAAGATACAGTAAGACTTTTAACTATCTATATCCGACCGTTTACATTCCTAAACGACAACAAATGTATTCTACGTTCTTAAATTGATTTATTAAATTGCATATATACTAATGATTTATTAGACAGCATATACACATATATACTAATGATTTATTTTGATAATATGACATATGATTGGTAACCAACAAATTTATTATGAAAAAATATTAGATCTAATTTATGAATGAAAAAAAAAACTAGATGTTATTTTTTACTATAATGTACATTAGTAATTTATTTTTAATTATCTGAATTATATTTATATCCGTATTTGTATCCGTTCGATATCCAATCCGTATCCGTTTAATATCCAATCTGTATCCGTAATCGAGACTATCCATATTCGTATTTGTATCCAAAAAATTATAATGAATAAGAATATGGTTTGACCACTATCCAACCATTTACACCCCTAATTATTGTATCTAAGTCAAAATCTCACGGTTGATATCAAACTAAAATATCTATTTATTTTTTATAAAATTTATACATAATTTAAACCATTTAATTAGGTGATCCAAATCAAACAGCATCATGCATGTAAACTAAATGAATATCTGGACTTAAAATAAAATAAAATAAACGGGTGATGCATGCAATTCTTAAATTTATAATTTTTCTAAATTATTCAGCATAAAGTCAAACTGTTAAACTGATACAAATATATTGGATAAATTTTTCTGGAGGTCACTAAATTTTTTTTTTTTTTTTGTCATGAATTGGTCACTCAAATTTAATTTGTCACCCATAACTACTAAACTTTTAATTTATTACGGTTAAGTCACCATATAACTTTTTCATTAAAATATTAACATAATATAACTTTTTCCGTTACTATTTTGGACGGAATGAGCATATTCCGTTAAAATTTGGATGGAATGAGCATACTCCGTTATATTGTGAGCGGGAAAGTCATATTCCATTAATATTTTGAATGAAAAAGTTATAGAGTGACTTTGGAACAAATTAAAAGTTCAATAGCTATGAAAAAACAAATCTAACTTCAATGACTAATTTGTGACAAACGACAAAGCTTAATTCTCAATTTTTTAATCACTTGACTTTATTCAAAAATAAATGAAACAATTTATAATTTTAATGTATAAAAGCGTTAAAATAAATTTGTTTTAAAAGTTTAGATTCATAATCTAGCATAATTCTACGAATTTTAAACTGTCCACAAACTTCTTGAATATGCCTATAGTTCAGAATGATTTGCTCATTGATCAAAGCAACGTCTCTCACTTTTCCCTCAGGTTTGACCTCGTCAACGTCAAATCTCCGGACTATCGAAATAATTTAGAACCTAAATAATCTTATACATCCAAATACAATTTTATCTACTCTGCAGGATATATTTGAATATTGTATTCCTTAATGACTGCTCTTAAGCAAGGAAGAAGTGTAATAAAAAAAAGGAAAAATTTGCAATGTACCCATCAAAACTTTTGAAATAGCGAATTTCCCTATCTTATTTCCCCATTCTAAGTTGAAATCATTTTTTATTTCACCGTATCTTGATTAAATTTGAAAACTTAAGCTGAATTCATATTATAATTTTATTTTAAAATTTAAATATTTATTTTATCCCTCTCTTTTCTTCTTGTTCACCCCATCTTTTATAACACTCTCTTAGCTAGAAATGATGGTTTGAAAGAGAAAGAATAGAACTTCGAATTCAACTAAATAAACTAAAACATATATATTTTCTAAACAAATTAACATCTGACTGTCTGGTGATTTGATCCAACCATACAACGACCCGTCAAAATTGTAAGTATTGAAAAAAATAACAATACATGCAACTTAAGTTCTGACTATGGGGGAAAAGAAATTAATAATCATGCTAGAGATCAGTAAAGCATACTTGATATGAGAATTAGTTCAATTTGTGGCATTGAATTCAAAGAGGGAGAGACGGTGCAGGAAGATTTACTATGGATTCAACACTGCCAGAGGTAATGTAGGTGGTATCTGATACTGCACTTGTACATGGGAAACTTGTTTAATTCTCTGTTTTAGTTTGATTATATAAGGAAGTACGATGTGCTCTCATTGAGGGTTGTAAGCTGCTTAGGTAGCACTAATTGATAGCTTATGTCAATTGTTTCAAAAAATAATTTAAAGTGGGAGAGAAATAAAGAGAAAACGAGATTGATTGTAAAAAAAATAGAATCGGATTTGAGGCTGTGTTAGACGGCCATTATTGAGGCTCTGACATTTTGTTAGTTTGTTTAGAAAAATTATGATTTAGTTTATTTAGTTATGAATTCGAAATTTTATTTCTTTTTTTCTTTCAAATCATCATTTCTAACTAAAAGGAGCTTATAAATGATAGGGTGAAGGAGAAAGGAGAGGGACAAAATAGTCACTTTAACTTTAAAATAATAGTATAATTTGAATTGAGCTTAATTTTACAAATTTAATTAAGATATGGAAAAATAAGAAATGATTTCAATTTAGAATGGGAAAATAAGATATTTGAATGTTTTGATGGGCAAATTGGCTATTTTAAAATTTTTTATGGATACACTAGAAATTTTTTCTAAATTTTTTTTAAAAAATCAGAAAGAAAATAAGTGCGATACAAACTTCAAAGTCTAAAGTCTAAACTGAGGGGAGACGTCTTAAAGAGAAAAGATTCTTCTCCTCTTTCTACATTTCTTTTCTTTTTTGTGGGATCAGGCTCGAAAGTAAGATGATTTGATGAATCTTTTATTCTCTGTTTTTTTTTATTCCTCCCCATTCACCTAGGGTGTAAACGATCGGATACGAATCGAATAGTGGTCAACTATATTCTTATTCATTATATTTTTTTTCAAATACGAATATGAATACAAATAGTTTTTAATACGAATACGGATCAAATATTAAACAAATACGAATACGAATCATATATCGAACGGATACGAATACATATATAGATATAATTTGAATAATTAAAAATAAATTACTAATGTATATTCTAAATAAATAATAACATCTAAATATAATTTTTCTATTCATATAAATTAGATGTAATGTTTTCATAATAAGTTTGTTGGTTACAGAACATATATCATATTACCAAAATAACAGTCAATAATCATGTTATAATATATTACTAAAACAACGTGATGTGATCAAATCATTGTCACGTCACATCATGATATTAAAATAACAGTCAATAATCATGTTATAATATATTACTAAAACATAAAACAACGTCATGTGATCAAATCATTGTCACGTCACGTCATGATATGTCATCTATTTTTTCTTTCTCCAACTTCAGCAGACGCTGCAGTATGCAACCGTCACTTGTTCGAATAAAGAGGGATGAAGATTTTAACTCACCCTTTCTTTTTTTTGGAAAATTCTGTATTGATATGTATATTTTAGATAAAAGTACTACCAAATCTAATTCAATATCCATTAATTTTTCAAAATTTCTAAAATTAACCTAATACTTCGCCTCCGTCCTGAAATCTGCAGTGTGTTTCTTCACACCCCTTCGTTAGGAACGACATTTTTACACAACAAAACCTTGTTTTGTTGGATTTTAAGTTGTGAAACCACAGAAAAAGTTCAGCAAATTCTCTCAATTCTACGCCAAAATTTGTTTTGCAAAGATAAAAGTGTTAATTGTGAAAAAAAAAACCCTCCACTTTTAGATAATTTGCTGATTGCGGCAACTCCCCCTCAATTTCTTGCCCACACAAACAAACGAAGTTAAGAAACGAATAAACCAAAAAAATAAGAAAGAAAAAATTACCGAGTTTAAGAGGAATTTCTGATCGGAAATTAGATAAACACAGAGTATAAAGTCGCTCACTTTTATTGCCAGTAATACACCAAGCACCTCTTCCTTTTCAGTACAGACGAACCAATTATGAAACCTCTAATTAACACATCAACTAGATCCTACAAGAATGTAATTAAAAAAAAAAAGCATATCAACTAGAGACCGATTTGAAGGAGGTGAGTCTTGTGGAATTAGTCCAAGACTGCTCCCACACCACCGCCAAATACTTTGCCACCGCCTCCTTTGCATCTTTCGCCTCTAGCACCAGCCGATAGTTCATCCCTGATACAACCTGTTGATCTCCCTTCACCACTTGCACGAACACCAAGCTGTCTTTAGCAACATTATTGTGCTCCGACACGGCGAAGGCTCCGAGATCCTTCACGTGCTGATCTGTCAGGTTCTTGATTGGAGACCAACCGCCGGGCATCGGCTTCGAGGTGACAAGGTTAGAAGCGGCGACGAGAAAGAACATGAGGAGGAACAAGGACTTCGCCATTTGCGAGAATTCTGATTTTGCTTTGAATTCGACCTTTTTGGTTTATTTTGGTTTGGAAAATGGGAATTGGATGTGAAAAATATATATAGAAGAGAGGAAGGCAGAGATTTTAACAGGGCAGTTTTGCTTTATGAAGCTTACGGACTATAGAATTCAAACAGCGCTGCATATGATTCGTGCGTTGAGAAGTAAAATAAGCTCTGTTAGAATCTATACCCGACGGGAACGAATTCGCATCCTCTGAGATATCTCAAACTTTGCGTGACTTTTTGGAATATCTCAATTGTTCAAATACTTTCTGCACGAATCTCAAAGCTCAAATAATACTGCCCCCCTACTTTCCCCGAATAGGCACCGGACACGTCGGTCACGCAAAAATTGAGATATCTCAGAGGATACACACTCAGAGTAACGATGTCGGTAATACAGCGTGAGGGTGAGTCGTGAGTATTCTGTGGATATTCTCGTGTCGCTTTTTGTGAAGGTAAGTAGTTGTAGCCTGTAGGCTGCGCGACTGCGCCTGCTAGCCTTTTTCTTATTCTTTTATCTTTTACCATCAATCAAGTAGAAGCACAAACGTATGGAACAATTTGGTTTCAGAAGATCTGAAATTATGGAAGTGTGAAACGAATTCGCATCCTCTGAAATATCTCAACTTTTGAGTGTTGTTTTTTTTGGAATATCTTTAACTGGTCAAATACGTTCGGCACGATTTCCGGACACGTCGGTCACGCAAGAGTAGATGTCTCAGAGGGTCCGCACTCGTGTGAAACGGTGGGTAAAATGAGGAATTGGCACCCTCTGAGATATCTCATATTTTGCGTGACATTCTGGAATATCTCAATCGTTCAAATAAGTTCTGCACGAATCTCAAACATCAAATAATACTGGCCCCTACTCTGCCCCGAGTAGGAACCGGACACGTTGGTCACGCAAAATATGACGACATATCTCGGAGGATACGCACTCTAAAATGAGTTGCGGACCTGCGGTTTATAATTACAAAGATCGTCTGTAAATTTTTTTGTCAGACAATCTATATGTCGGATGGATACACACTTCCACTTCCTTAATCCTTTCAGGGGATAAAACCGCAATAATCCTTTGAAAGTAACCGCTATATACAAATAACAATTAGGGTCGAATGATCGGATCATCTTTCAATTTTTGTGAAAATAGTTTGACCATCATTTATGAGCGGAGCGGAAACCCAAACCGCGGCGAATGAATCCGTGAACCAAGGACGGAAATTAAACACTTCAAATATTACACGCTCAACTGACTGGAATTACACGGCGGACTATGATTGGACAATCTTTGTAGATGAACGCTGGTATCTCCGGTGATGTTTAAGTAAAATAATCGTAAACATTGGGCCGGGAGAGAACTTTTCTGCGATCGGAATTCCCGATTTTTTTTATTAATCGAAATAAAATAAAATAAATATCGAAAAAAAAGGATAAAATCTGGTTTATTTCGAAAAATAATAAAACTGGAATAAATATCCACGTCCATCTCAATAACGATCCTCCGCTAACCACCGCTAACCATAATAACTAAGCTGTACAAAAAAAAAAAAAAAACAAAAAAACAAGGACGGTACTTATATTCCCGTCCATTCTAGCGTTATAAATCTCTAAGGTAAACTGAAAAGAATGGTAATTTTTTCACCGATTCTGAATATGAAATAAATTCCGTCCATTCTGAATATAAAATAAATTTAACAAGCACGCATTTAACAGCTTTAATAAGCACGCATTTAACAGCTTTAATATTTCAAAAAAAATTTCTCCTGTGTAGTTATTATTTTATTAGATGGTAATTTTTCACCGATAACCTTAAAACTATTTTTTATTACAAATTATTGATTTACATATATTATTTGTAATAAAAAAATAGTTTTAGGGTTATTGGCAAATAAATTCCTAGAGATATCGGTAAAAATTACCATCTAATAAAATAATAGATGTAAATCAATAATTTGTAATAAAAATAGTTTTAGGATTATCGGCGAATAAATCTCTAGGGTTATCGGTAAAAATTACCATCTAATAAAATAATAGATGTAAATCAATAATTTGTAAAAAAAAATAGTTTTAGTGTTATCGGCGAATAAATCTCTAGGGTTATCGGTAAAAATTACCATCTAATAAAATAATAGATGTAAATCAATAATTTGTAATAAAAATAGTTTTAGGGTTATCGGCGAATAAATCTCTAGGGTTATCGGTAAATATTACCATCTAATAAAATAATAGATGTAAATCAATAATTTGTAATAAAATAGTTTTAGGGTTATCGGCGAATAAATCCCTAGGGTTATCAGTAAAAATTACCATCTAATAAAATAATAGATGTAAAACAATAATTTGTAATAAAAATAGTTTTAGGGTTATCGGTGGATAAATCCCTAGGGTTATCGGTAAAAATTATCATCTAATAAAATAATAGATGTAAATCAATAATTTGTAATAAAATAGTTTTAGGATTATCGGTGAAAAATTATTATCTAATAAAATAATAGATGTAAATCAATAATTTGTAATAAAAATAGTTTTAGGGTTATCGGCGAAGAAATTCCTAGAGTTATCAGTGAAAAATTATCATCTAATAAAATAATAACTACACAAAGGAGAGAATTTCTTTTGACTTTTGTGAAATATTAAAGCTATTGCTTGTTAAATTTATTTCATATTTAGATATCTTAATTTTTTTTATTAAATAATTTTTCTAATTGTAAATTCTAATTAAGATATGCAAATATTGTTCAAAAATATGAAGTAAATATTTATGTATTTTTATTAGCGTTGTTGGTAACTTGTTCCGAGTAATGTAAGGGGATGTATAATCTCTAGGTGATTGAATCCTACTTCCAGTTATGCATAAACTGCTAGCGTGGATTCTCTTTCTCTCACGGACGGGACAGATATCAGAGTTCCTCAGGAATGGAACAAAGTTCAGTGTCCCTGCTTATTTTTTTTTTATTTGTTTGTTAGTTAATAGTTAATTTAGCACAAGATTAAAATTATCACGGACGTTGATAATTATTCCGTCCCTATGGACGTTGTTAATTATTCCGGCCTTATTATTTTTCGAAATAAACCAGATCCTATCTTCTTTTTCGATATTTATTTTATTTTATTTCGATTAATAAAAATCCCGGTGGGAATTCAATAGAGGATAGGCCAAGACAGTTGTCTTCCACCCGTAGTCTTGTGTTTGACTTCACTGTCAACGTTGACTCGTAGTGTAGATTTTTTGGAACACGTATCCTCAGCATTAACTCAAAAAGAAAATCTTCCTGAGTTAATTCATCTCTGTCTGAGCCAATCAGATGGTTTGAGATCTAGTGACACGAATCTTAAAATGAATCGGATAATACAGATGCATTAACTCAAAAAAAAAAATTCTCTTAAGTTAATGCAGGATAGAAATTCGATTTTTTGTGGCTGGATTTATGTTACTGAATTATCATTATTATTATTTATTTTGAGAAAAACTTGGCAGAGGCTAGCAGACGCTAATTTTATTTATATTCAAAAATAAATATAAATTGTCAAATATACCTACCAAAGATTTTGTTAAATCTACCCAAACCGTCTAATAATTAGGCGGTTCTTAATTTTTAATAGGAATAGCCTAATTATTAGACGGTCTTTAACTTTTTTTTTTTAAAAAAGTTATAATTTATCTATTTTTATTAAAATATTAGAAATATTATTTTTTTCTTTGAAATTGGATAAAATAATATATATAATTTAATTTATTAGAAAGACTGAAATAAATAACTCAGATCAATATTTTTCAGATCGGAGTTTTCACAGTTGTTAGAAAAATTAAAATATTGTTTTGTGTGTTATTAGAAAAAAGTAAAAATATTTTGAATCTGAGTTATTGATCCCGAAAAATATCAAAAAATTCTGATATTTTAATAAAAAATAAAAAATAGTCTCAATTTCCGAAAAAAAAAAAGAGAACATAGTTTTAAAAACTTCTGACACACAGTTGCAGATATAGTTTTATTTTTTTAAAATAGAAGAATTCAAATATTTTCTATATTTATCTAGAAATGACTTTTGATCGGGTTCAATAACTCAGATTCAATGTATTTTTTATTTTTTTCCAATAACACAAAAAAATATTTCAATTTTTCTTACAACCGCGAAAAATCCGGTCTGAAAAATATTGATCTGGGTTATTTGTTTCAGTCTTTCTAATAAATTAAATTATATATTATTCTATCCAATTTCAAAGAAACAAAAAGAATATTTCTAATATTTTAAAAATAAAATAAATTATAATTTTTTTCAAAAAAGAGAGTTAAGGACCGCCTAATAATAGACGGTTTCTATTAAAAATTAAGAACTGTCTAATAATTAGACGGTTTGGATAGATTTGATAAAATCTAACTTTTATATATATTTCATAATTTATATTTATTTTTGACTATAACTAAAAATAGCGGGGCAACTTGGCAACTAGGAGGGGCGGATGGATCAATATCCTCCCAGGTACCTAGTACCTAGTACCTACACATGATTCTAGCGGTTTTATAAACTAATAATAACGCGGTATTGATTTGTGAGACGATCGATTGATGATTGATCTTATCAAGTAAACAACTAAACATGCTTTATAAATTAAACCAATTAAGGCAAGAGAGATCCTTGGATGAGAAATAGTTTCATTGGTAACACAAACTATGAAGAAATAACACTGTTTTTCTTTGTCTAACATTCAGCTTAAATTCATGCTCATAATTCACTTAAATTCCATTATGACAAGCAGACCGCTCTAAAAATTTCCAAAAAAGAAAGTACACTAAACGGTATGAAAGGAGGTGAGTTGTCTAAATCCTTCCCATGCCCTCTCCCATACCACAGCCTGATACCGGGCTACACTGCCTTCCGCATCCGTCGCCTCGATAACCAACCGGTAATTTGTACCAGCAACAACCTGCGTCTCCCCTGACACAACTCTAACAAACTCTAAATTATCTCCTGACTGTTTATTGTGATCTGATACAGCGTAATTGCCGATATCTTGCACATGCGAATCGGTTATGTTTTCAATCGGTTGCCATCCACCAGCTGAGTGAGAAGTGGGGACATGGTATGGAAAAGAGAGGAGAAAAATCGAGAGTAGAATGAGAAATAGTTTCATTGGTATAGTTTTGCTTTTTTCTTTCTTTCTTTCTTTCTTTTTGAAAGGTAAAGTTTTGCTTTTTTTTTTCTCTCCTGGACAGGAGAGGGATCTACAGGGAGGAATTAATTCGGTTTGGTAACATTTAATAGGGATTTAGTAACACAGATATTTTTATTTGGGACCTTACAGCCATGTGAACTTCTGGTTTTACTGGAAAGATTGTGTGGTTGTGTCCGGGTGAATTGGCGCGTCAAATAGTAACACGGAGGAAATAATAAATGTCTAGTTTGAGCGGTACCAAAAGAAAAGTATTATTTCAAGTGTCAAATAGTGGACGACATGGAACCACAGTAACAGTATGGTACATAGAGTCGGCCATTATTTTTATTATCATGACTCGTAAAGCTGGGAAGAAAACATATTTGAGTTTGTGCTTGTTTCTATACAAGAAACCACAGAACACAAGCTTTATACATCAAGCAAACAAGGTTTATTCCCAGAGAAAATGCACAAATGGGTGCTCTAGTACATCAGACTTATCACACACTGAGTTGAGGTCTGAAATCAGCATCTACAAATTTCTCAGTGAACATGTCTAAGCAAGCCATTCGGATGCGTTCAGGCGTCACTGGGTTGTCGAGGTGGAACCACTCGTTATGATTTGCATCAGCCCTGGCTGCTATTATTGCATCTTTAATTGCAAACAAAACACAAGCAGCAAGAAAGAATGGCGGTTCACCAACGGCTTTGGAGGAGTGTATTGCCTTGGGATTTGCCACACCCTGTTTATGAAGTCGGAAAAGACTAATTTAGGTAAAAGTTGTAGAAAAAAAGGCTATTAAAATTAAAAAAGACTGAATATAAAGAAAAAATGCACCTTAAGAATTGAGACTTTGAATTTGAGAGGTATGTCGTTCACAGAAGGAATCTTGTAAGTCCCGGGTCCACTTGTAAATAAACTACCAGGTCTAATCCACTTGTGAGATGAATCACCCCATTTGAGTTCCTCCAATGCAATCCACCCCATCCCTTGCACAAATGCTCCTTCGATCTAAAATAATGCATAAAATTTAAAGCAAAATTAGGGAAAAGAGAATAATAGTGAAAGTATGGTGATTAATGTGTAGCCTTTGTGAGACCTCTAAACATCATGGGTACAACAAGATGTATGTACTTGCAACATATCATGCCAAAGAAACAATAAATCATCCACACTGTCCTTTAATTTTATTTGAAAGATGGTTATTTGCTGTACATAAAAACAGGAACGGAGGGGCATACTTTCAGGGCAAGAACCAGAAAATATGAGATGGGGGATTGGATAAAAGAAGTGTTCAGTAATTTCATTTTATGAAGGGGGCTAATAGTATTTTTTTTTGTAAAATTTAAAAATTTTGAAGAACAAAACTGAAAAAATTTAAATTATAGGGGTGCTTATCACCCCTTTCCCTCTACTATCTAATTCTGCCCCTGCATACTTTCAAGAAACAATATAGGACTATGAATGGCATTCCATGTGCTTTAGATGTATAGCACAAAGCTGATATTTATTATCATGCATGAGCACAAATGATGACATTTGAGATTTTAGGTGCACAGATGAATCTGCAACATAAACATAGTTTCTGCAAATTCCAACACAAAATTACATGTACAGATTACCTGGCCGATATCAATTGCTGGATTAAGAGAACGCCCCAAATCCATGACAACATCAGCAGATCGAGTATGAAAATCTCCAGTTAATGTGTCAATTTCAACCTCAGCAAAGGAAGCGCCATAGGTGAAGTAATTGAAAGGCGCCCCTTTACCGATTTTATAGTCGAAATTGATACCGGGTGTTACATAGAAGCCATGAGCAGATAGGTCTATTCTCTCAAAATGACACATTCGGGTTAACTGAAAACAAAAGTAAAAGAATTACAAGTATCAGCACGAGCATAACAATAATAGTTCCTACACTTAAAAGTATAATTTGCATTGACAGATCTCACTTAGTACGTATCCAAACCAGACTGTTAATTATTTAGCAATAATATGTACTGTACATCAGGCACTAATGATTGGTGCTTATACCTGTATCTAAATGAAAAAAATGGCCAGGCTCATAACACAGAAATCTAACCGTCTTGATTACTACACAATCCTAGTAAAGTTACTAGTTTTTTATTCATTAATATTTTCATAAAAAACAATGAATGAAACATGAAAATAAATTACCTCGGCAAAAGAACCATGCTTGTTTCTACTAGCAACAGGTTGCATTCGTGCAACTATTTGCTCACAAGCATCTAAAACGGCAGCCCCATACATGTCTGAACTTGCTGATGCTGCTGTTGGGGATGAATTGGGTACCTAAAGCACATTAAAATATTACATTAATATGTTCTTTCCTTAATAAACTAAAAATAGAGTGCACACTATATTTTGCATGGTTCTAAATGGCCAAACTGGTACTGATCCAGTAGGTAGCACTAGCAGACTAGAAAAAACCAATATAAGCTGAAATGCCAATTATTGTACGAATCTCTGACAAATAAGAGCTATATTTACCTTATCGGTACTTGTCTCAGATATAAAAACAGAGTTAAGAGGGATGTTGAAGCAAGAGGCTGCAATTTGAGCTATTTTTGTGTGGAGACCTTGACCCATCTCTACTCCACCATGTGTCACCAGTACCGTACCATCAGTATATACTTGCACAAGGGCACCAGCCTGGAGCAATTATATCAATCTTTAGAAAATAGTAAAGATGAAAATCATAATATTTTACATAGAATTCAATTCTCCTACCAATTCTACTGATACCTGTGAAACTATTCCCTAAATCATCCAAATAATAACGAACCCTCGACAGAAAATCAGCCTACATTCAATGGTAAAATTGTGCTACAATCAGTCCTAAATTGCGTGATAAGAGTCATAAGGGCTAGTGGAGTACACCTAATTTACCCCCTAAGTGTGACAGATTAATTCAAGGTCACCATTTTCTTGCTGCCAAGCAATTAAAGGGTCTAAATCCTGAACTAGCCCTAATTGACACAGTACGTAAAATGCAGTTTTTAAGCTCAAACCTACTGGCAATGGAGGCGAACTTTTTTTAAACACAGAACAATTATACAAAATTAGACTGACTGAAAGAGATGTTGGTGCAAAGGAAACCTGGTTCAAATGTGCGGAAGTGAAGGAGATGCCAAATTTGGTAGGCACCATGGCAACACCACGCTTCCTCCAGCGATTCTGACGGTTAAAAGAGGCAGCCTCTTGACGCATTCTCGCAAAATCACAAGATGTTTTTAGTTCGTCCCATACTTGCTTCAATGTGCAATGCTCTACTAACTGACCGTAGTGTGTTTCAAATCCCTCTCCATGGAAGTTGAGTTCCTGAAAAAAAAAAATTATGATATCAGAAGACAATCTAATCCAGGAATTATGTTACCTTCATAGGCAAAATGGTGAAGCTTTCAAATATGGCTTTACAAAGTTCATCTCCAAAATTAAAATATGAAACTGGAAATGGGTCCTTATCAGTAGTCCAGTATTGTATTGGATAAAGCAAAAACTAGATTTAAATAAAATAAGCCAAAAGAACAACAGACAAGTCCTATTCCATTTTTAAGTACCATACTAGATAAATGATAAAACATGCATGATGAGAACTTAAGAACTCAAATTGCCAAACAACACATTGTACCAGTAATCCCCTATCACACAGTAACTGCCCAAATGGAATTCCCCCATTTTTGAAGACAAAAAAATAGATCTTCCCCAATGCATTTAGGTTTCCAACAGAATATCATAACATCACAGGGTCCAAATTGGGAAGGTTACCAAAAAGGTGCTTACCCGAATCTCTTCTGGGTTTTTCTGAAGCTCCATAGCGACCCGCTCGATCCAGTTCTCTGCAATGAGATTGCCTTGCGGAGCACCAAATCCCCTAAAGGCAGTGTTGCTTGGGAAATTGGTGAAGCAAACCTGACCTCTCACTCTCATGTTTGGGATGTCATACACGTTTTCAGACATAAACATAGCACGTTCTAGAACTGATAGGGACAGGTCAAGTGAGTTTCCTGCGTTGTTGTACAATTCCAAATCAAGTGCCACTATCTTTCCCTCGTTTGTGAAACCAACCTGTTAAGCGAAATCAGCATATAATACAAAGTTAATAAAATCCAAGAAGAATAGGGTAACAAATTTCGCATCATGTATGCGCAAAGTAGATCTTCCGACAAAATATGACCCCAATATTCAAGTTGTACAGTTCGTACTTTCAAGACAGCATTAAGAAAACAATATGATGGTTTAATTTATACTCAATAAGAAATACGAGGGGCTGCTATTTTAACCTTGTAAAATACATTCATTTTCTGTGACTGCCCAACTCAGAGTCTGGCAACAAAGTTTATGGATGAAGTTGAGAAGATTCTTATTGCAAATAAAGAAATACAAGGGGCTTTCCTGCAGCTTCAAAACAAAGTAGGGGTTTTTGTTTTTAACAAATTCCCATATATGTGTGGTACTTTTACATTTATAATATACAGTGAAGTTGTTTCTATCAGTATAGCTGTTATTTTAACCTTGTATTTGCCAAGGAAGCTGTGCCGATGGCCGGTGATCATCATATCAACATCACGGTCAAGAACGATTTTAACTGGCCGTCTCATATGATATGCAGCCACTGAGGCAGCTGCCGCAATAAACACTGACCTTGTTTCCTTCCCACCAAACCCGCCTCCAAGCCTCTTAGCTTTGCAAACAACTTTTGAAAAGGGAAGGCCTAGAACACGTGCCACGCTGTCTTGATGCTTCTGAGGACTCTAAAAGTAAGAAAAAAAAATTACATCTATAAAAAAAGTGCAAATATAATATCTTCAAGAAAATTATTTACAAGTGTTGGTGACATATCAAGATCAGTCTAACAAGTCAAGCTGAACCGACTCAATCCAGTGGCTACTGAAGTTAATGGCAGTCTTGAATTCTTACAGCCTAAAGTTGGGTTGTAAATTTTTAATAAAGTTTATGATAGTCTTGCAATCTATGTTCAATCTTTAGGTAGTACTAATAATGCAAAATTGTTTACTTGTGTAGAAGATATCATGTGAATCTCATTTCCTGAATCAACAGTCCAGACCAAACTGCACTGTGGCTCCAAGTAGAAATGCTCCTGGCCTCCAACTTGCACCTCTCCCTCTATGATTCTATCACACAAACCTGATCCGAAGCATTTTTCGACATCCCCTTTTTGCATGCATCGTTCTGTGTTTGGATGGAAGCTTCCCGCTTGAATTGCCTCTCTTATCGAAAGAATTGCAGGCAGGTCTTCGTAAGTTATAATAATCTTGTTGGCAGCAGCTTTTGCACTTTCCTGTGTATCTGCCACTACCACACCAATAACCTGTGCACAGTTAGAGACAAAAAAAAGGAACATAATTGCAATTTTGGTCTTTTATACAACTGTAAAACTAGTATAATTGTGTAAAATGAAATATTACAATTTCAGTTGTTTCAGCAAATTTCCAATATTGGCAACATACAGCAATAATCAGATTTGCCAAAGGAAAAAAAAGGACAGGAAATATTAGCAAGGGAAAAATCACACAATACATTAGCTCGATAGCAGGACAATTGTGTATAACCACAAAACATGTCTGTATGGAACAAATTAAATAAACAATACCTGGCCAACACAGGTCACTACTTTTGAAGCAAAAAGCTCCTCATCATGAACAATTGGCCCAATTGCATTGCTAGCTGGTACATCACTGGCCAGAAACAAACCCGCAAACCCGGGAGATGATTTTGCAGCCGAATCATCTATGGCAACTATCCTTGCATGCGGCCTTTTGCTCAATAACAGAGCTGCATGTAGCGTGTTAGGAGGTGTTGGTGTGTCATCAGTATATTCAGCCGCACCAGTCACCTAGCAAAAGTTAATAAACAAAGATAGTACAATTAAAATAAGAAAATAACTTCATGCTAGTAAAAGCAGTGCATAAAGTCCTATGCCAGAATTTACAGCTTGTGAATAATTATTTAGCCTTAAAACTAACAGCTAATTATGATAATTTAATTAATCCAGACAACAGCTAATTATTATTTTTTTCTAAATTTGCCCAGATCGTGATCAGCACAGTATTTTACCTACCTGAAGATTTGCCGAAAGATGTGGCTTAGGTAGGCCCACGGACGTGCCAAGTTGTGACACCTCATAGCTCTGGATTCCGCTAGAGGGAGGCCGTGAATACGGCTCTATAGCTGACAGGTCATGCCTGCTCAACCCCTCCTTAAGCAACCCCTGCTGACTCATCTCATGCCGAACCCACATAAAAAATTTGAAAAAGAAGCTCAGGGTTAGCGATCTCCTGAACTCGACCATTCCACCAGGCGCATCGTCAGAAAGTGCTACATCATCTTTCAACAGATCTAGGGCTTCAAGCATTGATTTCTCATCCCAGCTTTTCCCAGACAAAAATTTCATCGCTTTTGAGGCACTCAATGGAACTGCTGCAACACCACCATAGACAAGTGACACATCAGAAACTACCCATTCTCCCCCATCTATCTGTTTCAGATAAACTCGCATGCCAGCATTTACAAGGGCAATATCATCTTCCCTCCTATGTGCCTGTTTGAACTCCTTGACAAATTCAAAATGCCGGGTCCAGGGGAGAAAAACTGACAGGAGTATCTCGTCCTGCTTGAGATCTACCTTTCGGTAACCCAAAAAGAATTGCGTGGCTGGTACACTCCTCACATTTCCCTTGCAGTCAATTATTTGGAATTTAGCACCAGAGGCCATCCAAAGTGGGTTTAGATCTGATATTGGGCTAGCGGTACAAATGTTACCCCCTACTGAGGCCACATTTCGAATTTGTGTACCAGCAAACCATTTTAATTGCCCCAAAATTGCACGGCACGAGGAAATTTCATGGGCCCTACGCTCCTCTACCACCTTTTTAAGGGTTTGCTCCAGCCTGGCCAGCCTCACAGATGAGCCGATTTCAATACCGTCTTCTCTCATTTCTAGCACATTTAGTTCAGGCACATGTGTCACTGATATTAAAGCACCATATTGTGCATTTTTAAATTTGGTCTCGATCCCAACCTCTGAGTTACCAATCACAAACTTTGCATCAGGATAGGATTTTTTCAAACCGAGGACATGATCAAGTGATAAAGGCCTGTACCACTTAATGCCCTCAAAACCATTCAATCGAAGTGGCAAAGGAGTCCTCAATACCAGCTCAGGAGGGAATATTAGGTCTCTCTCATGGTACTTATTCCCGTCAATTTCATCGTATGAAATTGGTTTTGTTTTTTCAATTTTTACTGTAGCTTCACCACACGAACAAGGTTTCCCTGTGGAGGGACAAATAATGCGGCCATCATGGGATGCAGCTGGAGATGCATTGCAATATAGAGAATTGTCGGTTTTCGCAAAAACACGAAAAGCATCAATTATTGGTCGGTAGCCAGTACAACGGCACAAGTTACCAGCGAGAGACTCTTCGATCTGTGCTTCAGTTGGGGGTTGCTTATTTGATCTTAACAATGCATACATGGACATTATAAACCCTGGTGTACAGAACCCACATTGGGACCCATGTGCCTCCACCAGAGACTCCTATATTACCAAAAAACTAATGATATTAAATTGAAGATCAGAGGCAGCCTTCAATTTGGAATTGCATTCATTTGCTTTTTTTCTTATTTCTTATGTAAAATATTGGGATTAATACTACAGCTATTTTAAAATTTTCAAAAATGGGCGTAAAAAGTATACCTGGATAGGATGTAAACCAAACTTGGAATCTCCAATACCCTCAACTGTAATAATGTGCATTCCCTCCACAGAGTATAAAGGTGCCAGACACGCATTTATAGCGTAATGCCTGAAAAACCATTATAATCAACTCAGAAGGAAGATGATAATTTACTCATTATACCAACAAATGGAACTTGAGCTGGCTACACTCATCAGGGGCAAAACTAGAAAATTTAGATGGGGGGTTGAAATAAAATGCATAATATGTGAAAATACATACTGTATAGTTAATGAGATTTGAACCCAAGTTCTCCACAATCACTAAATGGACTTCTAACCACTAGGCTACAAGCACGCATTTTAGCCTTTCATGAGGGGGGGCTGAACTGTATAATAACTTTTTATGAAAAATAAAAATTAAAGTAAATTTCAAAATACATGATTAAAAAAATTGAAATCATAGAGGTGGCTAAGCACCCCTGGGCTATAACTAGATCCGCCCGACATTCATTGATCAAAAACTAAAACTAAAGGTGTGGGATCAGTTATCAAAGTCCAACTAAGCAAAAGAAAGCAAAATGAATAAGCACACAAACTCAGTTTCCTATTTTTACATTGATTTCTTGGCATCTCGGTCATAGAAAGAAGCCATGACAGTGCAAGCACCACAACCACCTTCTCCGCATCCCAGTTTTGTACCTGTTAATCCAATATCTGGACCCAAACAAAAAAACATCAAATGTTCAAAACAAACTTCATTATTTATGCCAAAATGCAAGACATTACTGTTGGTCCAATCAGTTCTATACTTGTGTTTTAAATTCTCAAAGAAACTTATTTTGGTACTTTTAGTATCCTTCCTGTACAATAGTCAAGGGTTGGGATCCATTGAAAATGGGTTAACTTCACAATCTTGATATAATTTTCAAATCAAGCAGAAAGAATTCCCATAAATTTAAAAAAAAAAAAAAATCTTATAGGCATGTTTGTTGACTTAAAGATTGGTTGTACTTGTATATCGAGTTTCATGCATTTTGAGTGCCATTTGATTTCATCAAGGCAATACATACAGACTGTTGCAGTTTTCAATTCATTTGATTAACAATAAAACTTACATCAGATTTCATTATTTCTTATGTGTTTGCTGTATATATATATTGCATTCTAAATGACGGATCTGAAACTTGAATATTATTTGTAATAACTGTCAAGTATTACTATTTTCACTAGATTCTGATCAATTAATATGACCGCCAAATTTTACTACTACTTCAAAGCGGATTTATTTTTTCCAGTTATGTAGCGGGCAAAAAGGGACTTTCCTAAGGCAAACATATTATTTGTTTACGCTTGACATAAGAGCAATCACAAAACTGAAGTATATTTTGAAAAACATGTAGAATATGCTTGTAATCCAACAAAAAAAATTGTAAAGTTATTATCTGCCATAAATTTTTGCCCCACCCAAACCTACATCCCAGCTCCACCCCTGTAGTATGAGTGTACTACAGAAAAAGAGTATTTTGAGCCAACATTGTATTTAATAATCATACTTAACATATTCGGTTTCATGTGGAATGAAATCGATTAACTAAGAATCATAGTACAATTAATTAACAAAGTTAAAGAACAGGGACAAAAGAAAAAAATTATGATACATTTATAGAGCATCAAATTATGTCAAACCAAGAACTTACACGTCTTTCTTAAAAAAAAAAAACTGATACCTTTTAGCAGCCCCGATTGAGAAATTACAAAAACAAAAAGTAAGAAAAATAATATGCAAATATGAAGATAAATAAAAGAAAGGAAGTTGCTTCCGTTTCATAATATTCTAGCATAAACGGTTTCATAACTTCTAAGTTCTAAGAGCATCTTCATCCCTGAAACTCTTGGAGTTTCTAAACCAGTTTAAAAACCAGTTTCAGGGATGCAGATGGATTTCATATTTAGCAATTTTGTTCAATAGTTTATAAATATGAAATTGTTTCAAAACTTTGACGTGGCAAAATAATCGACCCGTATTTGCTAAATTTTTAATATTGTTTTAATTAAACACTAGCAATTAAGAAACTCTAATTTTAATTTCAGGAATGTACAGATTTAGAAATTCAGAGAGTCTAAAATTTCTAAAATTCTATTGACAGTTATTTAGAAACTCTAATCCAAGAGTTTCAAGATGCATATACTCTTAAGAAACAATCATTACGCTCTAATCTTAAACTGATTATATGTGTAACCATTAAGCTCTAATTTAAAATTATGGTTTCATAACTGTATGTTTCCAGAATTTTGAAAAATCAATTAAATTTCTTCAAGAAGAAAATGCTAGAAAGAGAACCTCGTAAGTACTGGAGAAGCGTGACATGGGCCATCCCATCTGGCAACACCCGGCGCACGCCGTTCACATACAGTACGGCCTCGCTCGACCAATCCACCCCCGCTTCAACCTCCTCGCCTACTATTGTAATAGAGCCCATTTTTTCAAATTTCTCTCTTTTCTCTTCTGTTCTACCTCTATAGAAGAATTGAATTAAATTACTCTCGTCTTCACAGAACTGGGGCTGCAAACGAACCGAACCAAATCGAATTTACCCAAGTTTGAATTCAAATTCGTAAACTTTCGAATCGAATTGGTTCGAAATCGAAACAGAATTTCGAACTAATGTGTTGAGTTCGAATTCGATTCGGTGAAATTCGAACTAATTCGATTTGGTTCGTTAACGATTCGAACCGACTGAGAACGGAGGAGACAGAGCGGAGGAGCGGAGGAAGGAGACTGAAGAGAAAGGAGAGAAAGAAGAGAAAGGAGAGACGGAGAGAGGAGAGAAAGAAGAGACGGAGATAGGAGAGAAAGGAGAGGAAGAAGAGAGAGAGAGAGGAGCGAAAGGAGAAAGGATATAGGAGAGGAAGAAGAGACGGAGTGAAAGAGAGAAAGAGAGAAAGAGAGTAAAGACAAAAAGAATAAAAAATTGATTCTAAAAGTCTGAGACGAATTGTCAAATTCGCATCCTCTGAGATATCTCAAACTTTGCGTGACTTTTTGGAATATCTCAATCGTTCAAATACGTTCTGCATGAATCTCGAATCTCAAATAATACTGCCCCCTACGTTCCTCGGAATAGGCACTGGACACGTCGGTCACGCAAAAATTGAGATATCTCAGAGGATACGCACCCCGAATTGTCTAGGTGAGAAATAAATTTGCTGTGATTCTCAAAGAATCACAGGATCCTGCTATTCCAAATCTACCCCTTCATTTGCTTTGAAATTCGGATATAAAAAACAATAGTTTTTGAGATATGTGTACTCTAAAAATTTAAAGGATGGATTTGAAATAGCAGAGTGCTGTGATTCTCAAACTCGAATCGAATTACGAAGTACGAATTTTTTGTGCAGCCCTACATAGAACTGAGCTCAGATTGGAGAAGCAAGGGCCAAGGAGAGGAAAAAATAGAAAACGGAAGTGTTCTGTTGGGAAGATGAGAAGGACAGACCATGTTCTTTTGCGGTTACATACTCGTCTATGTCGGTTCGAGATGTGTTACAGATTCCTCGGCCCACATGTTAGTGATGGTATTGCGTTCATTACAAATATAGGCCCTGACGAACGAAAGTTTTGTTATACTTTCTAATTTATTAAACTGTTGAAATTATCTCCAGTACCTTCGTAGTTTGGTTCGTCTCAGGTCCTACGGTCCTCCTGAAATCGATAAACTGGAGGTGCGAGGAGAATTTAAGACTGGAGTTTTGTGAGGAGACATTTTGGTTGTCTATTAGGGGGCGATTTGTCAGTTTTGATGGCGGAGGAAAATTTGAGTCTGACTTGCGCAGGATTTGGATTGATCGCGCAACATTTACATCACGCCGTAAATTACGATTAAAATTTAAATTCAAATTTTATAATTACAAACACAATTAAAATTCTGACCACTAAACTAATACACATTTTAAAAAAGAAAATTAAAAATATATATATACTTACAAATTTTGTAAAAATAAAGAAAAAATTACTGTATAAAATTAAAAATAAAATAAAATCATAAACTGACTAAGCATCCGACCGATTTGACTTTAGATATGCTCCTGAATAATATTTTCAATGTTATTGTTATCATTTCTATCTTTAGAGTTCAGCTTAGCATTATTATGTTCAGTTAAAATTACCTGGAGTTTATCTAATTTAAATATTATTTGACATACAGATAAATTGAAAAAATTAACTGTAAGAAATCTAAAATCAAACAATTTAATAACGATAATTCTTAAACCGGTTTCAACCAAATTAGATAATATATTGAGTGTTTAGTTTAATAAAATTATGATAGAGTTAAATAAATGGTGTTCGGCTAATTTGAATATTTTTTTCATGAACCAATTCAATCTAACTGTTACAAACTTACAATAATGGTATTATATGAATTTAACGTTTCAATATCTTCCAATTTAAATTAACTACAAATCTGATTATGCAAAGTTGCAAACACAAAAGACAGCATGAAGATAATGATGTTCCCATTAAATACAGTCAAACGAGATTTCAACTAAAAGAAAGAGTATGCGTATCGCTACCAATTAAAACGGTAGGCCGATTTTTTGTATTAATCGAAATTAAATAAAAAAATACTGTTAAAGAGAAGAGGTTTGCGGAAGAACGGGTCGGTTTATCTTGTCTCACAGAACAAGTTATTTTAACCCGTCCCACTTAATCTGTCTATCTAAACATCTAAATAAACTAAGCAGCAAAAAAAAAAAAAACCAAGGACGAGTTCAACCATTCTGTCCGGTTAAAAAAAAAATATTGAACGGGTTAAATCAACCCGTTCGGCACTCCAAAAAAATATTAATCAATGGCTTACTCACAGCTCTCATTCAAACCCAAAAGCCGTCCTTGGTGTTTTTTTTTTGCTGCTTAATTTGTTTAGATTGTTTAGATAATTAGATGGGTGGATTAAGTGGGACGGGTTAAACCAATCCGTTCTACTCATTTTTTGAATTTTTGGCAAACCTTTCATTTTTAACGATATTTTTTTTTTATTTAATTTCGATTAATAAAAAAACCGGGTAGGTGGCAATGACAACAAAATAGATTAGTGTGGCATAAACAATTAATTAAAGATATAATTTACATATTCATAACAAACTTAACAAAAATAAAATGTCCTTAAATCGAAAAGTAAAGGTCCAAGCTACAAAACATTTTATAATAAGAATTAAACATATATTTTGCCTTCGAAAGAGATCACCTAACAAGTTTAACAACATTTTTAAAATCATTCATAAAATCGAACAATAGAAACCAGATTTATAACTTGCTGTTAAACATATAGATAGCCGATCAATGAAGTTTTTATACAATTTGAATGTTGTTTTGATAATCAGTGTCACTGCTTCATAAATGATAGCACATATATCAAACTTAGAGGAGGGTTCCAATGTCTCATCTTCTCATACCTTACTCATATCTCATGTTATATATCTTTATTTTCAAAGTCTAAATTATCAATCCGAACCGTTCAACATGATATTCATGCTAAAATATGCTTAGGAATGAAATATTATAATTTTTACAATTTTTTTAACTACTTTTTAAGATAAGTACAAAATCATTGTTTTTTGAACGGTCCAGATACAGTGATTTTGTACCTATTTTAAAAAATAATAAAAAAATTGCAAAAATTATAAAATTTCATCTCCAATCATAGTTTAGTATATATATCATGTTGAACAGTTCGAATCAATAGTTTGGACTTTAAAAATAAAAACATATAATATATTAATAAGGTACGAGGAGATAGACATTGAACCTCCTCATCAAACTTATTATTTATGTAAATGATGCGATTCTTACAATTTGAAGTACGAAAGGTGATCTCCGCTGCCGATTTCAATTTAAGAAAAACTTCAAAAAACCAATACGTGTACATTTTCGAGGATAATATCCAAACATACAGCAAAAAGATTCATCGTACCATACGAAACACAGAGTGACAAACATCTGAATTCAAATAAACTAGGTAATTCATTTTTTTTTATTATTAAAACCCATCGGGGTGTTCGGCAAGGGTTCCTTCAGAATGAAGGATTGATTTTTTAATTCTAACTAAGAGCACTTGTTTAATTGATAATAAGATTAAGAACAATAGCTTAACATGAATTAAATATATTTTATAGCATGTAAAGACTTATATACCTTTGTTTAATTGGAACCTTTCCCTTCTCGTAATCAATGGCATAAAATTAAATGCAAAAGACCAAAAAATCTCAGCAGGACTTTTTTATAATATATATACCAATATACGTTAAGAACATGTACAAAGAAAAATTCAAACCTACATTTCAAAATTTGTCACAATTCATTAGTATACACTATATATTATCAATATTCCTTGAAAGAAGCAAGTTAATCAAAATGTCTTCAAATAGCCTATATAAGACTATAACTTAAAAAAAAGGGTCAGCCCTTTTAACCTCACATATTCCACAAGAAGGCATTGCTAAAAAAATTCAATACGAAAAAAATATAACAGTTATCAACCAAATACGTGTAAATCCAATAATCGCTTATACTGCCCCTCTTCAATCTCGGCCTCGTTCACGCCATGCAGTAGCAAAAGCTCAATAATGCGGTCCTCCCAGTCCACACCATCAATGGCACCTTTCCTCTTTTGCTCTGTCTTCTCTCTCTTACCGCAAACTTGTTCTTCAGCAAAATTCACTACTTGCAAACTATGAGAAGTCGTCCTGACCTTGTCAATTCGGCATTTAGCAGCCCTGATTCTCTCTCTCCTATGTTCACGCAACTCCAAGCCAGTAACAAAAGACGGTGGAGGTGCATCAAAACCCAGATTAATATCCTGAATCTCAACGGGTGTCATTTTCTTGCGAGATTTCCATCTCCTTTCATCCAATTTATTGACCCAAGAATTAATTTGATATGTATGGTCAGAACACCTTTTCCTCTTCTCTACACCTTTTCCAATCACACCGGAACTCTTCAAATTATTTATCCTTTCTCTGACATTTCGGTAAGCACTTGATAAGCACTCTGCAGATAACTTTGCATTCTCCAAATGTCCATCCCCCTCTCTAATTCTATTCCTTCTTTCACTGATTTTAAAATACTCTGCTTCCTCCTCACGGACCGGCAAATTACAATCATTCAAAAAATTATCTGTATCAACGACGACATCATCCAATAATTGATCTGATGGGTCAGATTCAGACTTCAGCTCCATCAGCCGTATCAGCAGCGGAGCACTTTGCACGACATTCTTCCCCGTCAGGTCAGCACCCCATGGCACCAAAACCCTAGAAGCATGAGCTAGGGTTTCAACCAACTCCTTGTACCGAGTTTGGCTGGTCGAAACCACAGCACCCATCTCAACTGCAAAGTCATCCACAGATACTGAGGCAACCCCATTGGCCTGAGCAGCCAGGGTGGCAACAGCTGCGAGCAGCGGACGGGGGTGGCGGCCGGTGGAGAGGGACCACTTAGTGGTGCAATCAAGAAGGAACTTGGCTTGGCCGATGATTTCATCTAATCTGTCAATGTCTGGTAAGAGCTGAGAGGTGCGAAGGAAATGGTCAAGAGCCATGCCATTGTTGAACTCTGGGAGTGGAGCGAGGTGGAGGTGGCATAAGATTCTCTTGACAAGGTCGCCGAGGTCATGCGGGTCACAGGCACCTGCATCAGCAGCTTCATCCAAATAAAGGGGGAGGCTATGCCTGTGTTGGTAACAAAAAATGGCATCTTAAAGTTTCAGGAGAGTAAGACTGTTGGTAGTTATAAGTATCATGCAGAGGATTTCACGTGCTGTAATACAATATCAGTCTGGTTTGGTCTAGTACCGACAATGTACCAACTAAATCTTGATATATACCAGCTTATCCTAATGAAAATAACTTTTGCCGCTTTTGTTGGATAGACACAATTAAGAAAACACTGGAACTGTATATTTCTCAGTAACAAATTAACAACTATATCGAAATAAAGCCTGTAATTGTACACTACAACCATACTGATTTGTATTGGTCAATAGCATATGAATACCTGCTCCCAAAGACTTTAGTTTCTTTCTAAAGATTGATGCATGTTAAGTGTTAATCTTCTCTTAGTTACCGAAAGAAAAACAGTACCAATTCTCCATAATGAAAATGAAATTGAACAAACCCCAAAGAACCTGCACTAATAAAGTTATGTCTTCATGAGCTTACTTGCTTTTATAATTGTATATTTCAGCGACAATTGTATGTAAATATAGCATGTAATTCAGTAATTGTACACTAGAACTGTAGTGGCTTGTATTGGTCAATAGCATATGAATACCTAGTCCCAAATATTTCATTTCTTTCTAAGATTGATGCATGCTATGTGTTAATCTTCTCTTAGTTGCCAAAAGTGTAAATCAGTACCAATCCTTAAGTAAAGAAACTGAAATTGAATGAACCCACAGTCAGACAAATATAATTTTTGTCATATTACCTACGAGCAATAATATAACAGCAAGCAGCACAGAGAGCAGGAAGAAACACCGACTCCCTCGTGGCCAACTCTCCATCGGTGGCGTCGCGTGCAAGCTGGAGCGCCTCTTGGGACATTGAAGTCGAGAGGCCAAGGCGGGACGCAAAAAATCTCAATTCGGCAGTGGCATCGTTGACCTTGCGCTCGCGAAAGGCTAGATCGGGGCGCACGAGGCAGTAGGCGGAGAGGTCAAGAGCACCGTCTGAAGTGAAGGCCATCTGGTGCACAAAATCGTTTGACGGAGGGCTCAACTCCGCGCCACAGCCGAGGCATATGTGTGCCCCGGTGTCATCGTCAGTTATCACAGTGGCATCCGGGTCGCACGTGCGGCAGCTCGACGCCGCCATGGAAGGAGCTTGGGATTTTGAGACCGCCCTAGCTGCTTATTCGCCTCAATCAAGTTTCTACTAAAGTCCTCAGCCTCTTCAACCCTCAATCCGACAGCTCTTGCGCAAGAGAGGAGAGAGCTCTGTTTTGGGGGTCGGCACAGGGGGGGTCAGAAATTAGGGTTTTTCGCTGCGAGAGAGCCAGAGAGGGCTGTGGGCGGGCTGGAGGTGAGGTCGGGAGGGGAAGAGAAAGGAAAGAGCGAAGACGGAGGGAGAGAAAAATGAAAGAATTTTTTTAGCTCAAGAGTCTTTAATTAACTTTATAACTCAAGAAGTCAAGAGTCTTTAATTAACTTTTTTAGCTCAAAAGTCTTTTCCGAAAAAAAAAATGGTGAAAAGCACTATTTCTTGTATTCTATTCCTGATAAAAGAAGCATCTTCAAAATTCAAAAAGAATATTGTCATCGATAGACTATAGTACTATACAGGCTGCATATCGAAGAGGGAAATTTTTTATTCATAAAAATTATAAAATTAAGATCTAACTCGTTTCTATCATATATAATAAGATCCAACTCATTCTATTTTTTTTTTTAATTGTGCTAAGAATTTGCCAAAAAAAAATTATGGATCGCCAACAGTGATTCTGATCCATAAATTGGTTGATTTTATGTGGCACAAAATTCTCGGTATGTGGATATAGAGAGTTTGATATTACAGAAAATCAACTAATTAGTGAATAGATCATGACAGTGATCCTGATCCATAAAAATATTGATTTTTTGCTGCAGAAAACCATCTGTATCTGTAAAAAATCAATGGTTACAGAGGGTTTTGTGCCACATAAATCAACTCCCTTATGGATCAGAATTACTGTTCACAGTTCATAATTTTTTTTATTTTCTCTGCACAATTTAAAAAATAAAAATAAAAATCAATATACAACTATATTTGATAGAAACGAAATATTTTTTATTTCCACATGTCTGAATTTTATAATTTTTATAAATAAAAAATTTCCTTCACCGAGCACCGAGCACCGAGCACCGAGCACCGTGTAGCGGCCATGGTATCATTTTTACAAACAAGTGTACATAATTGCACCTTTGTGTGTGTGTGTGGCTATACCATTTCATGCAATTAATATATCGACAATTGAGCACGTGCGAGAAAAAAGATAGCACAATTAGTTAGAAAAAAAAAAGTTAAATAATTCATTTCTCCTTATAACAAATGTTAAAAGAAATAAACAATTGAGCACGTGCCTTTCTGATTCATCGCGCGTAAGCTTAACAGATGATTAATAGACGAACAATAGCTTCCGGGGTTTGAATTTTTTTGGTACATTGTATTATTTGTATCTGGTTCTATTGGTCTCCAATTTGATAGCAAATATAGAGGACTTAAATGCACTTTCAAGCAAAAATGCAGCAATTTGGGCAGGGGTGTTGCGGTTATTATATGGCATAACGGAGGTAGAACACATAGGTATGCGGATGATCCAATCCTTCTTCTTTAAGGATCTATCGGGTCTCGAACCATTCTACACCGTTTCCACTACGGTGTAACAGGTTTCATTACAGGTGACCTGGAAATGGGACGCTACCGGATTGTTTAGTACGGGCTCGGCATATAAAATTTTACATGACAGAGGAGCTGGATGTCGCTATCAAAATAGAATATGGAGGGCAAAGGTGCCTCCAAAGGTCAAGAGCTTCATATGGGTCATGTTACAAAATAAATTATTGACAAGGGCGGTGTTGAGGAGAAGGGGATGTCAGGTGGCAGACGGATGTGTGTTGTGTGGGGAGGACACGGACGAGACAGCAATCCACCTGTTCTGGGAATGTGCTTTCTCGGTCAGGTTCTGGGGGGGTTACTGAATTCCTTGCAAATGGCCGGTATTGCCAATGGAATTAGTAACCACATCAGGTTATGGAATGCGGGGCTACCAGTGTTAAGCGTCACACAGAGGAAGACCTGGAAAACTGCCTGGGCAGCAGGGCTCTGGGCAATTTGGCGGGAAAGAAATAATAGAATTTTCAATGATAGACGCAGAACGGGGCATATTCTGGTAGTGGATACTATTACGGATACACATAGGTGGTTACAAAACTGTTGATAGCTAGGATTATGAAGGAGAGTCTAGGGGACACACGAGTTTTTAATTATTGGATAGATTAGTTATGTAATATATTAATGTTTCTCGTTGAGCTGTAAAAAACTCTTTATTAATGGAAAATCGTAGGTATGGCACTTGCCATCTTACCATCAAAAAAAAAAAAAAACAGATAAGGACTTGAATGCTGCTCACAAACCTCTTTATACAAGCACAGCTGTTTCCCTTTGTGCTCAAGCTCGCAAAAGTAATTGGTGTGTTTAATTTTAAAATCTATCGAGTTAATTCTAAATTTGCAAATTTCATGTTGTATACATTCAAACCTGTAGAAAATGATGAAAAATAATTGTATTAAAATGACATATAATTTTTTTTTACCGCTTGAGCTTGACTCTATAAAAATAAATAAATTTTGTACTAAACACATTACTCCGTAAAATAATTTGAATTCAATGGCTTAATTCATTATTTTAAAGCCAATCTAATAAACTATAGAATTAAATTCGTTAATAAGCCTTTTGAACTCAGAATTTAAATTGCATAAAAATAATAAGAAATAAAGAACTCGAGAAGAACTCAAATCCTAGCGAAAGAAAACAAATTCTGTTAAACCTATGCTCCTTCACTAGCAGTTATTATTACCAGAATAACTTGCGGTGCTCAAATTATTGCACACAACAGCAAGAATCAATCACTGCTAACAGTAGCGCAATCTAAAATTCTAATGCTGCTGATCAAAATCACCAAAATTCTCAGAAATATAGAATTAACAATGGCCTCTCACAGACCCAATAAAATAATTTTACTGAGCTTGCATCTTTTCGGATGGAATAATTAGATCATTTGATAATAAGAGCGTCGCGACCTGGCCCGACGCCAATGTAATGGATCGGAACACCGACTACCTCTTCTACCCTCTCCACATAATTACGTGCAGCTTGAGGGAGGTCATTGTAATTTCTCACAGATGATATGTCACTCTCCCAGCCTGGAAGCACCTCATACTTGACCTAAATTTGAGAAAATTGAACCTATATAAACTAATGACCTCAACATAAATAATTTGCTTTAACTGCCAACTACCAAACCTAAACAGCCGCTTCCTATTTTCAAATTTAGTAGGGTTATAAACTTATAATGCTCCATTGTTTACAGCCTTATCTCCAATTTTTAAGTCCAAACAGTCGATCCGAACCGCTCGACATGATCTTTACTTTAAAATGTGTTTGGAGACCAAATTTTATATTTTTTTGGAAATTTTTTACTATTTTTTTAGATAGGTACAAAACCACTGATTTTGGATGGTCCAGAATCTCATCAAAAACAGTAATTTTGTACCCATCTGAAAATATAGTAAAAAATTTCAAAAAATAAAAATAAAAAATTTGGTCTCCAAGCACATTTTAATATGAGATCATGTTGAGCGGTTCAGATCAACTATTTGGACTCCGAAAACGAAGATAAGGATGTGAGGCATGATCGGGGCACCAAAACAATGGGGCATTTTAACCCTACTCAAAAACCTCACACAAAAAATACATCTATTGACAGCTCAACACCAGCAATTCCATAAAAAACTATCCTCTGTAAAACCCAGCAGAGATAAAGAGTATAGCTGACATACCTGTATTTGCTCTAAAAGTTCCAAATCTGCCGGGAACGACTCAACTCTCTCTCCACCCAATTTGTGATAAGAAACCCCGAGCTTAATCTCAGGGAGGCCTGAGAGGACGTCAAGTTTAGTAAGGTTAAGAGAAGAGAAACCATTGATTTGACAACAGTACTTCAGTGCTACGAGGTCAAGCCAGCCGCACCTCCTTGGACGGCCAGTTGTCGTGCCGAACTCCATTCCGGCCATTCTCAACGTATCTCCGGCCTTGCCGAGAATTTCTGTTGGGAAAGGCCCTGAACCTACTCTCGTAGTGTATGCTTTGACCTACGACATTGGAAGCAAAATATTATCTCAGTGCAACTCTTTCAGGAGAGGAAAATGAAACCATTGCAATCTGCATTAATGTACCTTTATGGTCTACTACAGCACTCCTTGACATAATATGTTTGTTTGATCAAAGACACTGTTATAATTTTTATATAGTATATCCTCTTTGTCATAACAAAACTTTGGTGTTATTTGCCAAATGTTGTCTGAAGTTATCAGCAACCTTTTTAACTTCTCTGATCTACCCAGGGGTGAAGGAATGTATCATTTTTGTCCTTTAAAAACTCTAATATTTACAAAAATTAATAACATTAGCCCCTCTCTCATAAAATGAAATTACATGACACTTACTAATTCACACCCCCCCCCCCAAACCCCAAATCTCAATTTTCTGGTTCTGCCCCTGGATCTACCTTGTCTATCTAAGTTTGCTTTCCAAAGTAAATCTGCTTATCTCTTTATCCAGCTTTTCTTCAAAAGCATTCACCTCTTAAAACTTAATGAGACAACCTTTACTATTCAGGCTCTAAGTAGAAAAAATAGGGACTCTTGAGGCAGCAACAATTAACCCACAATATTGGTTTATTAATAATTTTTGAAAAACCATGAAATTTTAAATTAAAATAACCATTGGTTAACATAATGGTTCTGGTACATATCAGTCAGGGACAGATAACAGTACCTGCAATTGATACCAGATCAGATTATTGGTTAAATTTTCATTAGAACATCTGTACAAGTTCCCAATACTAAATTGCTGAAATAGTTATAAAGAGGAAAAATAAGAAGAAGAAAAAAAAACTCACCACTCCAATAAGATCACCAATGCTTCTTGGTGAGATACCAAGACCTGTACAGATGCCACCAGCTGAAGGACTTGAAGAGGTAACAAACGGGTATGTACCAAAATCTATATCTAACATAGTAGCCTGACCTCCTTCAACCAAAACCTTCTTCTTTTCTTCAATTGATTTATTCATAAAATACACTGTATCTGTGATAAACGGCTCCAACTTGTCCGCAAGTTGTTTGTACCTTTCCATTTCCTCCCTCAAATAAAACACGTCATAATCAAATCCCTTAAACCGCATTGCTGCATCTCTCAAAAGGACATCTAACTTGTCCTTGAAAGTATCCATGTGCCGCAAGTCACAGACCCGCAACCCGTTCCGGGTCGCTTTGTTGGAATAGCATGGCCCTATTCCGCGTTTAGTGGTTCCAATGAGAGAGTTGGCAAGCTCGGCCTCCCTCAAACCATCGACAGTTTGGTGGAAGTCAAACAAGAGGTGAGCCCGGTCAGAGACAAGGATCCTTCCTCCACAAGAAACACCATTGGATTCAAGACCCTCGATCTCTTTGAAGAAACCAGGTAGATGGATCACAACCCCGTTACCAATAACACACATAGTCTCTTCATTAAGAATTCCTGATGGGATCAGATGCAGCGCGAACTTTTTCCCCTCTGAGTTGTAAATTGTGTGACCTGCATTTGCTCCTCCCTGAATACATACAGACACGATAACTTTGATACACCAATTTAAATTTAAAATTTCTATGGTATATTAACAAGACAAAAAACCTACTTAAAAAGGAGAAAAGGTAACTTTTTTTTTTCAAACTTCTGTTCTAAAAGTTTTCACTAGTTTAGAAAACCAATCATCAGAACCAATAGCCAGATACCCAGACTATTTCATTTGTACATCCAAACCATATAGGATATTCAACTATTTGTATGATCAGCAAAACATAAGGACTCAGACTATTCTCATCGGCATTTGTACTGGCTCACAATTCTTCACTGAATAAGTACTGACCTAGCAAAGTTTTTGCCAAGAAAACTAAATTAAAATTCATATAACCTGACAGCGGGCGACAATATCAAAGTTCTTGGCAAGAATATCAACAAGTTTCCCTTTCCCTTCGTCTCCCCACTGGGAACCGAGCACACCTGAAACCTGACTAAGCGACCCCACCCTATCAGCATCACTGCCAGTGACCCCAACTTTCTCAGCCGCCAGTGCCGCCTGTGGTGGGACACACCTCAACGGACTCATCCGGGTCCACCTGGGCCCAGCTGAGGGGATCAACCGACGACCCTGATGCTTATTTTGGGAGAATAATGGAGAGGATGAGGCTTCAAAAGCCACCATAGAAGATAAACTCATGGTGTTAGAAACTGAAGATAAACTGTGCACCTTTCAGTCTTTCCTTCCTTCTAGGTTATTACTCTGCTGATCAGATAAAAAAGGGACAAAATCAATCTGATTATGTAACAGGAGTGCTATATTAAGAGCTTGAAAGTGTAGGGATAAAGAATTCTCCTGTAATCGTTCTCGTGAATGAATCTTTTTTTTTTTGATAAAAGTTCTCGTGAATAAATCAATTGAAATGAAGAAAAGACCTTGATTATAGAAAGGGAAAAACAAAAGTAATCTAAATAAACTAGCTACTGGACATTTGCATCATAAGCAGGGGCATACCAGCAAAACTCAAAATCCTGATTTTTTTTTATCAGAAAAAAACAAAGGTACGGATGAGAGAAGAGGTTTCATAAAGTAAAGGGGAGAGAGAGAGAGCTGACCTCGGAGATATGATATGCACTGGCAGAGGAGCGCCAGTGAGAGAGGCGGCGGAGCACGCAGGACCTTTGGTAAAGGAGAGTGAGGAAGCGGATTGATTATAAAGGAATTAAGATCCGGTTCGGGATAAGCTAAAAATGCGAACAGCCTGCTTCTATTGTACCTGGGCCGGGCGTAAACTATGGGAGCTGATATTAAAACAACAACATATACTACTGACACAACACCGATTAAATTTTTTTAATTGATGGACAGTTTTGTCCTTGCTTAATTCTTTCACGTTCATTAATATAACTAATTAGTTTCCTAAAATTTAATTTGATCCATTAAAGTGGAATCCGATTAATGTTACCATCGGGACCGCATGTCAGCATCCAACCAGATTAATCAAGAATTTAGTTTTTATTGGTTAGATTTATATTATAATTTAATTTGATTACCCCCAGGCCCCAACAGAACAAATTGTGAATGTGAATTTTTGTAGATTTACTTTGAGTAATTATTTTATTTAAAAGTTACTTGCAGATAACAAAGTATTATTGTATATATAATATGTTAATTTGTTATCGTCATTTTTTAAATAAATTTTGTTTAACTCAATTGCTAGTTGGACTGTGTTAAACCTTTTAGTAGTACTTTTTATTTATACGATGTCGTCGTCGTCGTCGTCGTTGTTGTTATTATTATTATTATTATTATTATTATTTAGAGTCCAGCTATTATACCATTAGTGTTACCGCTGTCTAAATAACACCACATCATGAGCCATCTGATATGCTTTAAAATTCGTGCATGATATAGCACTGGATCAAAGAAACATGAACGGGAGTCTAAAATTTAACCTCTGTTCTCTCTTTCGTTCGCTACCCTCCATCAACGCGCTCTCTCTCGTTCGCTCTCGCCTAGCCTAGCCATCCGCACCCTCTCTCGTTCGCTCTCTCTCATCTCTCCCAGTCGCGCCCTCGCCATAACCCTCGCATCGCCTAGTGTCACCGCTGCTCAGTCGCCCTAGCCTTAACCTTCGCTGCTTCGCCTAACCCTAATGCTCGCCCTAGCCCTTCGCTACTCTCTCCCTCATCTCTCCTCAGTTGCTCTTGCTGCCTCGCGCTGGTTCGCCTCAGCCATGCCTTTGTCCCATTGACGTGACCTCATCGTCTGCCTTGATGCCGTCGTTGGTATGAAAACTTGACTCAATTTTTTTTTATTTGCTTTATTAAATTAAGATATGTTTTCTTGTTTGTCTCTGGATTTGAGAATTGGTGTAAATTAATGGATAATTCTTACTACAGTTTCGTCCTAAAAGTTGCTTGATGAAATGCCAAAATGAAAGTGAAAGGTTCTCTTTTATTTGTCTCTTGTCTTGCTTGTCTACTGATCTGAGAATAATGTCTCTTTTATTGGTTTAAGGTAAATATAAAAGGCAATGAAGAGGAAAATTTGACATTTATTCTTTGATTATGCAGAGCAATGAAGAGGGAAATTTGAAGATTGTTTGTAGGACAAGCACAGATCAGCGAATAGCAGGATTTAATCAGTGAAATTAAAAGTTTCTTTTTTTTTTAATTCAATTTCGCCTTTAAAAGGCAAAGATGTGTCTTGGGTTGGATTTGTGAATTTGTAAGCAATTTTATATTTTCAGTTAAACTTGGCATTCGTCATTTCTTGTATCCAGTTCTTGATTAACTTCTAAAATATCATTTTTTTTTCTTGCAGTTATGTATTCTTTGATTCGCATTATATTTTATATCAACATACTCATAGATCAAAATGTTAAATAATAGTACAAATGGTTAGAGTAACGGAAAAATTAAAAAAATTACAAGCACAATAAATAGAATCTTAAATTGCAAGAAAATACTTGAGTACGCAGAAAATTAAAAGATGCTGTCTAGTTCAGTTTACACTCGTGCATGGTACTGATCATGCATTTTAGTAAAAAGGTAAAACAAGTCTAGCAAAAAATAACACAAAAAGTACTATAGCAGTAAACAAGCAATATAATGATTAACACCAAAATACATTAATCGTTACTAAATGGTAGTATTCAAGCAATACATTAACACCAAAATATACTCACTTTTCTATACCAAAATATAACTATTCCTTTCTATACCAAAATATAACTATCCCTTTCTATGCCAAAATATAACGATTCATTTCTATACTGAAATAAATATTATCAATACAAGTTGTCATTTTCACGCTCGTTGTTGTATTCATCCTTGTCTTCATGATCATGCGCTCCAAAAACTTGTGTTTGACTCTCGAATACCAACATTCTCTACAATTGGAAAATAAGAATGAAAATATTAGTAAAATCAACCTAAATTATCAAATATTTAGCAAAATTTAGTAACAAATACTTTTACCTTCAGACAAGTAGACATGTTGTCATTTTCACTCTCATACTCGTTGTTGTATTCATCCTTGTTTTCATGATCATGCACTCCAAAAGCTTGCGTTTGACTCTCGAATACCACCATTCTCTACAATTTAAAAATAAGAATAAAAATATTAGTAAACTCAAATTTTTAACAAAATTTAGTAATAAGTACTTTTACCTTCAGACAAGCAGACAAATTGTCATTTTCACTCTCTAATTTGTTGTTGTATTCATTATTGTCTTCGTGATCATGCGCTCCAAAAACTTGTGCTTGACCTTTGAATGAACTTCCAGTCTTCCATTACAACCCTTATAATTCTTTCAATATTTTAAACAAAAATTCTTAAAACATTAAACAGAAGATAAACTAGGCTGTTGAAAATCTACCTATTATTGACCCTTTGATCACTATGATTCTATAACTAGTGTCAATTCATGGTTTAAGTGTATTAAGCAAAAGATAAAGAGTCAGGCTACATCTAGACTAGTCGGACTCATTATTCAAACATAGTGTCATTTCAACCTTGCATGACATTTAAACATCAGAAACAAAATATAAAGAATCAACTCTATTACTCTGTTTTTAGTGTATTAAAGTTCAAGTTCTTACATCAGCCTAGAATGTTTACTCATTATCATAACATGCTTAAATTGAGAGTCAAATTTCAAACTCCAAGTTCTTACATAACAAAAAATAAATTAGAAAAGAGTTAAATTGCAAACTCCATTTACATTATTCTCATATCAGTAGACAAGCAAGGCAAGAGACAAATAAAAGAGAACCTTTCACTTTCATTTTGGCATTTCATCAAGCAACTTTTAGGACGAAACTGTAGTAAGAATTATCCATTAATTTACACCAATTCTCAAATCCAGAGACAAACAAGAAAACATAGCTTAATTTAATAAAGTAGATAAAAAAAATTGAGTCAAGTTTTCATACCAGTGACGGCACCGAGGCAGACGATGAGGTCACGTCAATGGGACGAAGGCATGGCTGAGGCGAAGCAGCGCGAGGCAGCAAGAGCAATTGAGGAGAGATGAGGGAGAGAGCAGCGAAGGGCTAGGGCGAGCATTAGGGTTAGGCGAAGCAGCGCAGGTTAAGGCTAGGGCGACTGAGCAGCGGTGACACTAGGTGATGCGAGGGTTACAGCGAGGGCGCGCCCGAGACGATGAGCGCGACTGGGAGAGATGAGAGAGAGCGAACGAGAGAGGGCGCGGATGGAGGCTAGGCGAGAGCGAACGAGAGAGAGCGCGTTGATGGAGGGTAGCGAACGAAAGAGAGAATGAAGGTTAAATTTTAGACTTCCGTTCATGTTTCTTTGATCCAGTGCTATATCATGCACGAATTTTAAAGCATATCAGATGGCTCATGATGTGGTGTTATTTAGACAGCGGTGACACTAATGGTATAATAGACTCTATTATTTATGTGTTTATATTAAATTTATATTAAATTTTTTTTAAACTTACAAAACTCGATCACTTAGAAATTATACGGATCTAATGATTTCAATTGGTTATGGATAAAAAATATTATAATTCTTTTGTTCTTTCAATAATTTTGTTAGCAAAGAGGAACAAGAAATTTGAGAAACTAATCAACTAAAAAGGCACGAAAAGTTACCATAAAGGTTATAATAAAAAATGAACATAAATAGAGTTAAAAAATAATTAAGAACGGACAAAATAGTCCAAAAATTAGATTTTTTAGATATTGTTGTGTCAGCAACAATTTATGTTGTGTGAATATCAGCGCCCGTAAACTATCCGTTCGAATTCGGTGATAATTGCGTTCCATAAAAGTGCGTACAGCGTACTTATATTGTACTACCGCATCTTTATCTTTAAATAAAAATTAAAAGAATTTATTCGGTTGGCTATATTTCGGATTTTTTTTTTACCACCGGAAAAATCGAAATAAATTAAAAATCACCCGGTTCAATTTTTCTACCAAAAGGCCACCCCCACACAACCCTTGTGCGCACCCGAACACGGATCCGCACAAAGAATTCGTGCACCCGACGGTCCACAGAGAAATTGCGGTTTCAAACGGGTTCGCACAACCCTTGTGCGCACCCGGCCAAATGTGATAAAACCCCCCCTTGCGCACCCGTGCAAACCCTTGTGCAAACTAGTGGGTGCGCACAACCATTGCGCGGATCCGGTCGGGTGCGCACAAGCACTGTGTGTTTCTAGTTTTGTCGGGTGGTACTTTGGTAGCTTCTACCAATCTTTCAAAAAAAAAGAAAAAGTTTTTTCAGGTGCGCACAAGCATTGCGCGTTTCCGTGTTTTCGGGTGCGCACAAGGGTTGTGCGGGGGTGGCCTTTTGGTAGAAAAATAGAACCGGGTGGTTTTAAATTTATTTCGATTTTTCTGGGTGGTAAAAAAAAAATCCGGCTATATTTTATGGTATCTTTTAAATTAGGAGATCAATTCTAAATCTTATTGAAAAATGAGAATGCTCGCTTTTTAGATTGTGCTCCTGAACAGTTTATCTAAGTGGAAGGGAAATGTAAAAAAGAGAACATTTAGATCCGAAGTTTTTTTAGTTACCATATTAATCTTTGAAAATTCTAATCTTACTATCGATTCCTTTAGAATTCAAATCACGCAGCTCTAATAATTTGCACAGAACTTGGACCTCTTTGCGCAGGTTGGAGATGTGCATAACCAGATCATGCGCAAGTCCAAGCTAGACATGATCTTACAATCGATTTCAATTCAATGAATAACTAGCTTATTTTTTCATATAATAGTGGGTTTCACGTAATATATAATATTAAAATGCAGTACGAAAACAATTGAATCAATGTGAACTTCTGATGGAGAAATGACGTGTAGCAGATTTTTTTTTATTAACCATAATAAAATGAATTTTAGAAAACTAACTTGACTTTTTTGTTTTTGTTTTACAAGAACTATAAGTACTGAATATGTTATTTAGTACGTGCCGTTTAAATCCAATGGGGCTGTTCGGCAAGGGCGGATTAAGCCTCCTTAAGGCTTAATCCGCTTCTTTTAGCTTCCTTAGCCGCTTAATCCCGCCGAACACCAATTCTTTAGCGCGGATTAAGAAAACCTTCTTTAGCCTCCTTTTGCCCGGATCTTAATCCCCTGCCCGAACTTTAAGACACCTATACTCCCTCCTTAAGCACTTAATCCTTCACCCGCGGATTAAGACAACCGAACATCAGTTCCTTAGCGCTCCTTAAGCTCTTAATCCTTCACTCTTAATCCTTTGTTGCCGAACGGCACCAATGTGAACTTCTGATGGAGAAATGATGTGTCAATATAGCAGACTTTTTTTATTAACCATAATAAAACAAATTTTAGAGAACCAACTTGACTTTTTTTTTGTTTTATAAGAACCATAAGTATCGAATATGTTATTTAGTACATGCCATTTAAATCCAAGGGTACTGAATAGCCTATTCAGTACATCCCATGTCATAATTCTTTTGCTATTAATCGTGTGGCATTTCGTAGAATAGTCTTGTACCGAATAGGCTATTCGTATAGGATTTTTATTTTTCAAGTTTTTTGTTAGCATATTTTTTGTTAAAAAAATATATAATTTGAATGAGGAAGTTCTGGACTTGTTCATATGGGAAGAGAAAAGAGGAATAATAAAGAAAGAAGAAGAAGAGAAGAGGAGAGAGAGAGAGAGCCGCCGTTCACAATTGGAGTAAAAGGTTTAGGACCGAATTGCCTATTTGGTACAGGGGGATATAAATTTTCTATGACCAATTCAGGTTAGGATCGAATAGTCTAATTGATACGTGGGGGATATGAATCTTCCATGGTCACTGTCAAATAAAAAAGTAAAAGTGGGAGGGTACCGAATAGCCTATTCGGTACTTCTTGGACATAAATGAGAGGTACTTAAGTGCCTATTCAATACTTTGGTTTTTGTAAAAATAAAAAAGCAATATATCAAGTTAGTTCTCTCAAATTCGTTTGTTCAATTATGGTTTGTAAAAAAATAATTCATTATAGTAGATACATTGGTCCAAACTTCAAAGTAAAAAAAAAAGCTGTTCTTTTCTCGGAATTTGAATATAGTATAAAAATATCGTGCGCATATAGAAATTAATGGTAAGGTCATGCGTAGCTTCAAATAGAAATTAATGGACACCTTCATGGGGTCAGCCAACCCTGGATACATGTCCGGCCTTTGCTGACAAATGGTGCACGAAACATGCGTACGATAACTCTGCTCACAATAAAACAGCCGGTCTAAAAATTCCACGCGGTCAGTTTCAGCGATTGGACGAGGGCATGGTGGATTGGGAGCCATACGCCAGCATTTATGCGAAACTTTTGAGAATAACACAGGCTGGACAAGTACTTCTTTCACATTATTTGTTTACTCGTTTTTAATCATATATACGAATTACTATTGACAATTTTTTAAAAAATTTCAGCCTTACTACTTGTATTGCGGTCCTCTTATATTTTACTGGATGGTGGAGTATCATCACCCTGAGCGGTGCATGAGGCAGTTCGGAAAATATCAATATATTTCCCCGCTGCCTCCCTTGAACAAAAATGTGCACAGCGACTTGCACAAGTATGACTCATTCAATTTTTTTGTTTACTACTGTTAGTTATTTTTTGTATTAAGTTGTTATAAACTGAATCATAGGTTTAAAATGGCGTCAAAGAGAAATGTTTCATTGGCCGAGAAGCATGCGATCCATGTTGATAAAGCAGAGGCGTATGAGCAAAATATATACGTAGAAGCCCGACCGTTTGACCAGAATAAGCTTCCAACTTATTGCAAATGGTATCCGATGAATGACATGGCATCTGTTTATATTTTTGAGCATCATGTGGAGGGGCTTGATCGTGGAGGTAGGATCTCCAGAGACGAGCATGGCAAGCAAGGATACATTCTCAGCGGACCGCCTATTGTCCGAGTGGTAATTTCTAACTCTTATTTGTAATATTGTAATTTTGTGTCACATGTAATTTCTTATATTCTCGTTATTTGTTAAGGCATTGCGTGGGATGGGTTTGCTGGCACACGGCGTGACACAATTCTTCACCAAAGGTTGGCGTAGGCCGGGCAAGGATAACATGAGAAGAGGATGGGGTTTTTGTTGTGACTGTGATGTCCAAGACCGTGCGCGTGCCCTGATGGATCAGGCTGGAGTTCCAGAAAATTGGGAAGAGGTCCCATCCAACGAGAGCACGGAAATTGGCGTTAATCCATACCCACCGCCTCCTGTATTTGAGGGACCAGATCCGATCCAGTCTTGGCTATATGATGGATTTGCATGGAGGAATTACATGGCTCAGGCAGGAGTAGGTCATTACGCAGACCCTAGACAAGTACTTGTTACATATGACTTGAAGTAAGTATGTTTATGACTTACAAACGAATATTTACAAAATGAGCTGAACATTTTCAGATGACACAAGAGCTGCAGGCGCAGCAGCAGGGTGTTGATGCATCAGATTTTATTCAAAATCTGTTCGGACAGGTATGTTACATGTGTTTAACGGTATTTCAATGATCTCAGGAGACTAATTGAAAGTAAATGTGTTTATTTTTCAGGTGACCCAGGAGCAGCCAAAGAATTTCTATGAGTGGCAATTTCAGCAGCAGACTGTGCAAGCCCAGTAGGCATCACGCGAGGAGTTCGTCCGGCATCAACGTGAGGTTCCGCTGACTCCCGGTAGGAATTGACATTTCGGGGATGCAGGGGCATCATCATCCCAACCACCGTTGGATACGCAGACTCAGCCGGAGGTGACACAGGATGAGGAATATGGACGTCCCGCACAGCGAGTCCGGCGTGAGGGATACGAATTACGTCGTGATGTCTGCTCTCCAAACCGCTTCTCGCATTCGCAGTATCCTGGACATTGACCTATCTTCGGAGTCTATCTATTTTTTATTATGTTTGTGGACTTTTATTATGCATGTATTGTTGATCTGTTTTCGCTTCTATTATGTTTTTATTTCTATTACGTATGTTTTATTCTGCACATTCAACGTATGCCTCAGAAAAACTACCGGACTGTGATGTTCCCTCCAACAAAAAATTTCACACAGATTATATTTGATTTTTGTTTGCTCTGGATAACAAACATTTAAAAAAATTAACGTTACAAAATTAATTAAAATTAAAATTAACTAACAATGTACAAACAAAAAATAAAATAACTCACATCAAAATTAAACGTTCAAAATGAAATTAATTAATTTTAATTAATTAAAAATTAGTTAATTTTAATTAATTAAAAATTAATTATTCTGAATTTTAATTAATTAAAAATTAATTATTCCGAATTAATTAATTAAAAATTAAAAATTAATTGTTTGATCTGGAACCGCTTGCTTTGTCAGCGGTTCTAGAACCGCTAGCTATGTCAGTGGTTGTAGATGGGGTGGAACTGCTCCCCCTGTGAGCGGTTTGTGGTTTTGAAACCGCTCCCCTGTGAGCGGTATAGATAATTTCGAAATCCACCGGAAAATTGTATAGATTGTTATATAAAATTCGAATTTTGTATATTTATAAAAATTTCGGGCATAGGTTTGCAGCAGGTTGAAGCTGCATATTTGAATTTTAAAAGAATCGATGTTAAGGTCAGAATTTTTGAATGAATAGACTATAACTAATTTTTGTTCGATGTTTAGATCCAAATTCTCCGATTAGAATTTGCACAAAATTATAAAGAGGCTTCGTACATTTTATCTCAGACCGAATTGACCTAGATTATGAGCAGTTGGTCCGGATCTAAGCATAAATATTTTGTTACCCCATAAGAATTTGGCAATTCCTAACTGATCTTAAAAATTACATAAACTGAACTCAATCTTAGTTTAGAGACAAAACAGGGCATTAATTGGAATATATGATTATTGCATTTTTTTTCTTTCTTTCTAATCTAATATGTAAGTCAAAAGAGAATTTTTCATATATTAATTCATGTGATTGTTTCATAAATCGGTTAAAATCACAACTGTGACTAAATATATACACCGGTAAGTGATTGTTTGCCTCTATTTTGTGTTGCCGATAGTACGTAGTTAGTCTAAATAAATAATTTTGTCGTGAATATACACTAATTTTATTTTAACAAAAAAAATAAAGCACACACATGAAAAAAAAATCACAAAAAAAATCAAGCACAATAAAAAATCTTTTTGAAAAAAAAAATCACAAGAACATAATATTTAGTCACAAGAAAAAAAAAAACTTTCGCTCTCTTTTAAGAATGTAAAAATAATGTCCTTCGTCTTCGTGTGAGTGTGTGAGAAATCGCAGGTTTTAAAATCCAAATATATATTTCTTTTGAGTTTAAATAATTAAATTAATAGATTGACTTCTGACTTTTACTTGACAAAAAAAAAAAAAAAAATTGGTCACTCTAAACTTTCTTTTTATCCATTCGGAATTTCCTGAGAAAAACTACATCATCATTTTAATCTAACTATTCAGTTTTACGAGAAATATCATTGAGCAACCGTAATTTGGTTTTGTCTTTCAAATCGAGACTTAATTTTAGAGTTCGTTTTGAACGGTTGTAATTTAGTATTTGACACTGCATCAGTTTAGACAGCTGCTTCCTTTTTGCTATATTAAGATGTCTTGATTATTTTTAACAAGATAAACGGATCAAAGATAAGTCTCCAAGGGGAAATTTTAACGGTTACTTTAATCTGAGTGATAGAACACAACTTAAGTCAAAAATATTGTTCAAGCAACTGATTAGATGCTTTTAGTTCAAATTAGTTAGACCTGATTTTAGCACTCTCCTTTCTTTCTTTCTTATAATTTTCTTAAAATGACAAAGAGAGAGATAATATAAGAAACTTAATTGAGTCAGAGGGGAGAAAAACTCTGCCACTATCATTTTCTGTCACATTGTTTATGAAGATTTTATTCTCCCCTTAATTTATCACAATCTCTCAAACTTTAATTGCTTCAGGTACGTACCTAAGAAAAGTATTTTGATTTTCTTTATTACATTCTATTACAAAACCTTCATCCAGTTCAAAAAATTCATCCAAATTCCTCTTTTAATTGTTTCCATGCCAGCATATATAGATGGGGGACTTCTCAAACATCATAACCGCGAATGCAACAACAAATATTTCCTCTGCGATCAACTGTGCGAATCCAGACGCTATGTTGATGAATGGGCTATGGCGCAAGAAAACCGAGCTCTCGAAATTTGCACTTACTACTTATTTCGTTCAATCTATCTTCTTCATCCTGCTCTCGCGTGTTTTGGGCATCATCCTCTCCCCTCTTCACCAACCTCCCTTTGTTTGCGATGTCTTGGTACGTATCATATATAAATCACTCCTTAATTATGTCAAATTGTGTGATGCATGAGAATATATAAATTTAAGCTCTCTTTTTTCCTAATTACATCTGACATTCAGCGCACGTATCATTTTATCGATCGTACTAGTAGTTAAATTAATAGATTTACTTTACTGTTTTACTTTTTTAATCTTAACCCTGCATATATTATGTTTTAGCAAGTATAATGAACTCAAAATCCAAGCTATTAGTTATAATCTCTGTTTTTTTATTACTGTTTTTTTTAGCAAGTAGGGCCAACAATGTTACATAGGAACATAACTATCATTATATTTAAATTTTAATCAACATATATTGTCAATTCGTCATTACAAAAGTGATCAATCGCAAGTAATTTAATATTAAAATGAACTAAGTTGAATTTACAATCATTTTTCTCTTTAGTCAAATAATTAACTTCTCTTGTATGTAAATTTTATGTGTAGGTCGGAATAATATTCGGATCTGGTTATGTAATTAAGGACGACAAATTCAATGAGATTTTTGTGTCAAAACTTAGCACACCTCTTCTAGAACTACTAGGCAACTTTGGACTTATGTACATGATGTTTTTAGCCGGTGTGAAGCTTGATACAACACTTGTCAAAGGCATCAAGTGCAAATTTGCCATCACAACCGCCACCCTCCTTGTTCTTCCTGTAGTTTTTACCTTTGTTGCTAGCTTCAAACTTGGAATAGGCAAAGATTTGCTACTACAAGACGCTGACATACTTCGTGGCCTCGAGACATACCCCACACAAATAATTAGTGATATGAACGGAATTGACACACAAGGTTTTATAAAGGAGATTAAGAAAATCTCAAAGCATCAAAGGGTATGCTTTTTGTTGTTCATCTCTCTTGCCCTCTCGCTTACTTCATTTCCTATGGTGTTTTACAAGGTAACATGCCTCAAAATTATAAGCACTGAACCTGGCCGACTTGCTTTATCAGCATCGGTGGTCAGCGAGTTGGTTGGTTGGGTTGCGTTAGCTGCACTGATTTGCTGGTGGAAACTTGAATTAGTTGCGCCGGTGTACCTCGCGTGTTGGGCTATTTTGTGGATTGTCTTCTGTTTAGTAGCAGTACGTCCAATGATACGTTGGGTCCAATGTCGAATGCTGAGCACGGAACAAATGAGTAACCGTTATATCGGCTTGGTCATGGTAGGGATCGCTGCAGGAGGGCTATTGAATGAGATTGTTGGGATGCATGCGGCATTTGGTGCTTTCGTGCTTGGGTTGGCATTTCCGGCAGGGCCCCTTGCAGCTGCACTCGTCGACCGGTCAGAGGAGTTCCTAAAGAACTTTATGTATCGATTTTTCTTCGTTACAGTCGGATTTATATCAGATTTTGAGTTCACTAATCATCCCGCCATAGTTAGAGAAAAGGGATCTAGCTATAGACACGAAGGATCAGCTTTTGTGATTGTGATATTTGTAGCAATGGCATGTAAGTTGCTCTCTGGATTCATTGTTGCAGTTTCATTTTATATGCCTGCTAAGGATGGCCTCACACTTGGCATGCTCCTATTAACCAACGGCCCCTTGAATTATTACGTTCTTAAAGCTACATCTACCAAGAAGGTATGACCTTTATCTCTTAATTAATTAATTCTCTATCTAATTAAAGAGAATTTCAACTTGCTCCATCTAGTTTGTTGCTCTCTGTTAAAAAAGTTCAACAAATTGAAGATGCTATCTTGGGTGCACCAAGCAAAACTTCAAAGTGAAATTTTACAAAAATACCCTCTAAATTTTTTTCTTTCCCCAAAATTTCCCATTTATGGATATTTTTTCTAACAGCCATATATATTGCTTGTACACTTTATTTTCAATTTTTATCTCTATCTCTAAAGGCTGTATTATATGTGCCTTGTATTCATTATATAAATCACAGATGCACTGTAATATCTAAGAGTATCATGATGATCAATTAATGGAATAATATTTCTTCTTCAAATATCATTTCAAATTGTATCTCAAATTCTAGATCCAATACTCTTTCATATATGGTGACAATATATACATCATGAAAATTATCATATATGAAAAAGAACAAGAATCGAAAATAAAATAATAATATTAATGCTGTATTCTTGAGGTCGCGGTAACAATTGTTCAATATATCATCTAGTTCGTAGTACAATTTATACAAGATACTAGCACCAGAAACTTTTAGTAATTCATACTGTCCTCTTTAAAGCTAAATATTAGTATTAATAATGCCTATGACTTTTGTGTAATCGAAAAATTACTTTTTAATTTTTTACATGTTGTCCTTTGTAAGATTATATAAGGTAGTCTTTGACCTTCAATTAATGTAGTAAATACATGTTGGTGTGAGCCAGCATACATGATTTATAGAATTGTTTCCCTATATTGATGGATTAACAAATGAAATGCAGGTGTTCAACCGAGTAGAATATATGGCAGTTCTTGTGGGAATCACGCTGACTACTGCAGTAGCATCGCCATTAGTAGCATTAATCCTCCGTCAATCTAAGCGGCGTGTTGTATATAGGCGTCGAAACTTGCAAAGGTCGACGCATGACAGTGAGTTACGCATGGTCGCTTGTGTGCATAACTATCGCAATGTCCCATCCATCATTACCCTCCTCGAGGCCTCTAACCCCACCATGCAATCACCAATCTTTCTGTACGTGCTTCAACTTATCGAGTTGGTCGGGCGTGCATCGGCAATGCTGATAGTGCACAATCAAGATTCGAGACATGATTGTTATCGTCAACAAAAAATTGCCACCTCAAACCGAGGAGAGCAACAAACAGAGCTAATAAATGCATCCTTTGAGAATTATGAACAACACTCTGGTGGCGTGTCAGTGCAGTTTCTCACTGCCATTTCGTTGTATGCAACTATGCACGAGGACGTTATTACTATAGCTGAGGACCGTCATGCCGCTCTCATTATGTTACCATTCCACATGGCTGTAGGAGTTTCGGGTGAGCTAGAGACAGTTAACCCGGCCATACGCACTATCAACCAGAATGTCCTTGCAAAAGCTCCATGTTCCGTGGCCATATTTGTCGATCGGGATCTTGCTATAGCAACCAATTTTGTAGCAGAAGCACAAAACTTGTCGATCAATGTGGCATTATTATTTTTTGGAGGGCCAGATGATCGTGATGCACTCGCATATGCATGGCGGATGGCAGATCATCCCGGTGTAAACCTTATTGTGCTACGGTTCATCCCTGAAGACAAGAGAAATTCATCGGTTGCTGGAACAATGTCACAAAAAGAGTTTGCTGGGCTCATAGAGGCAGATGCAGATCGACAACTAGACGAAGACTTCATTGCTGAGTTTAGGCTCCAAATTGGAGGCAATGAATCTGTGGTGTATGCCGAACAAGTAGTTAGCGATAGTGAAGAAACAGTATCTGCCATTCGATCAGTGGAAAATTGTGATTTGTTTGTAGTTGGACGAGGGCATGGAAGGTCCTCGATATGTACAGTAGGACTCGAAGAATGGAGCGAATTCTCCGAGCTAGGTGTTATAGGAGATTTTTTGACATCATCAGATTCAGAGATAAAGGCTTCTGTGCTCGTGATACAGCAATATACTGGCACGGGATTAGGATCAGAAGCAAGCACAGGAGTACCTCATAACTCTCAGATGAAGATAATTGAAATCATAAAATACGTGGGCCATCAGTGCTGGAAATATTTGAACCAAAATCTGAGGAGAATAGGAGAACAAATTGTTAATTAATTTTATACGTAATCTGTAATTAGTTTTGGATGTTCTCTTAGGTCAAATTTTAAGATCTTTGGATTTGCAAACACATCCATTAATTTTTAATTACAAGTCAATTGCTAATTTTATTAAGCACATGCACATGATCCATTACCGGAATTTGCATTTAATCTGATTCTGAGATAAAAGGCTTAATTAATTGGGCCCCGTTTGAACTCCAAAAAGAATAGAAACTTGAAATCGCAAATGTTTTTAGACAACATGAAATAAATGTTCCTCGCAATCTATTTGCCAAACGAAAATTAATTAAAGAGGGAATTATCACGGATCCACGGACGGACGAGATTTGAGGCTTGAGCAGAATCTTGCTAATTATTTTTAGTCTATTTCCATTCTAAAGGAAGTGAGTAGCGCCTACTGTATATATAACATAAAAATATTTCATAAATCGAAACATAACGACGTCAAATTTCCAAAATCTCATATTATAACCCTACGTACCCCAGCAGTAGGATTGGATTATCATATAATTAAGTTTTTAAATTAAATGTTTTAAAATAGATGAAATATCTTATTATACTATAAGGACTGCCATAAATGACTTAAATCCAAACATTTTTCGGGACAGTTCATTTTCTGGTCAACATTTTTAACATATTGTTTTTTTTTCTTCTTTATTTTGAATAAAAATAAGGATCGAGTCCTTATTGATGGGTGCTGATATTCACACTACAAAAAGTATTATTAACACAACAAAATTTAAATATTTTCATAAATAGACAACTTTATCCCTCATTTATTTCTTAATCAAGCTACCATTTATTTCTTTTCTTAATTAACAAGCTTCTTAAATATAAACTTCTAAATTTGTTATCCTTTATTCATGTTATCTTCTAAGGGTGCGTTTTGATGAGTGAAGAATAGCTACTATTCCGGACTAGCACTATTCTGAGCTACTATCCGGCATTTGGGTGTGTTTGGATTAGCGAATAGTCACTATTCTTTGTTTGTCTTTTATGGAATAACCCACTATTCTACTGTTCTTACTAAATGTTGGAATAGCTACTATTCTAAAATTGAGGATAACTCTATTCTTGCTACTATTCTTGATTCATCCAAACGCACCCTAATTGTATACTATACAGTGAAAAAAAAACAAATACCCAACCAAATTTTGAAATAATATGCCTAAGTTGTCATTTAAATTATTTTCTTTTTTAAGATGTAATTACTTCCTACTTTAAATTATGTCACTCAATTAATTGAAAATTATTTTGACAGTATATTTTGTTAATTGTAAATTTTATAATTTAAATAAATACTTAGATAATTTTATCTTTAAATCTGATCATTTCAATTAATAAAATCTACAATTTATTATTTATTAATTTAATTATAAGTTTTCTTTTTGTTGATTGGTTAATTGATTTTTCATCTTGTTAATTATGACTTTTAATTTCTTTGTTCCGTTTTTTAGTAAAGAAATGCATTTAGAGTGAGATGTTTTGATTTTAGAAATAAAGTGAATCGTATTATTAAAATAAAGAAAGTGTTGATTTCATAATCAAATAAGGTAAGCTATTATAACAATAAAGTAGGGGTAAAGTTGTCCATATATTTCAAAATTTTGAAATTGTTGTGTTAATAAAAATTATGGTTGTGTTAAAATCATCACGCCTTATTGATATATTGAAACGGTTAAGAGTTACAGAATCTGAGTTTCCAAAGAAAACTCAAGAAAAACTTACAAAAAGATATCTACTGATTCAACCCTGTTGAATCCAAAAAAATCTAAACAATTTTTTTTTTTTTTTTTAATTTACTAACAATGAAAGAAGAAATGCTAAGAGTAAAACCCTTCTTGTTCATCAGTGATGGATCCTCCCCATATTATGAACCTCATATCAGTGGTGAATCCTCCACTTATCATGAATCTCCTATATCAAGCTCAGGGATGGAATCAGAATTTGATTATGGGGGTGCTAAATGAATACGTATCCTCTTAGATATCTTATATTTTGTGTGACCAACGTGTCCAGTGCCTATTCGAGAATAGCGCAGGGGACAATATTATTTGTGCTTTGAGATTCATGCAGAACATATTTGAACGGTTAAGATTTTCCGAAAAACACACAAAATATGAGATATCTCAGAAGAAGTGAATTCCTTTTGAACATCATTTCAAGAAAATTAATTAAAAATAAAATTTATATAACACAAGATAATTAAAAAATTTCAGCTTGAAAGAGTCTAATATTTTTCTCCGAGACATAATTTTATGTGTATACAAATTATACATAAAGAAAAAAATTATTATTTTCATAACTTGAAAGTGAAATTAACTTTGGAAAAGTGCTACCTGTAGCATAGTGACATATCGTACTACTCTCTCAAAAATCTATTAAGTAGACTTCAAACGACAAATCTAAACCGTTAAAACCAATCTACTTCACGAGTGATGTATTTACATATAAAATTTACTAATTTTTACATTCATTTAGTACAAAGTCAAGTGGTAAAAAAATAATAAAAAATGAATGTATTAAAATTAACTTATAATAATTATTTTTTGATCGCTTGACTTTATACCAAATGAATTCAAAACATTATAATTTTGGCATGTAAATACATCACTTATGTAGTAGATTGATTTCAACAGTTTGGATTAGCAATTGAAACATATCAAATAGGTTTTTGAAGAGGTAGTATGACATATCACTATGCTACAAGTAGCACGCTAGCCTTATTCATTATTGATTGAATATATTGAAGTTGAGGTGCACAAGCTATAACGGTTTTTTTCTAGAGATGAGAATATGAAATATTAAAGTTTGTGGTGGCTAGAGTGATTGTCCAAACCTAAACCATGCTTCTATTTATAGCGAGCTGAGAAGATGGAAATAATTCGGCCCTACCGTTGTAACGGTTCCACAACCGTTACAACGGTTCGCCAACTTACGCTAGGTTTGGGCGCCGTTACCCTCAATGGTGGATGTACCGTTGCAACGTCCACACCACGATAATCTCTGTTTGGTTGTCGTTGCACGCCGGTCCAATCCGAATTATACCGGCATGACATCGGTAGAGTATTTTATTCATTCCGTTGTAACGGTTCCTGAACCGTTACAATGGTAGACATTATTTAGTTCATTCTCAAGCTTATTTTACCAATATTATAGATTTGATGTCCTTAATCTTGATATGGTCTTCTAGTATCCAATTCCTTGCACTTCATGACCACATCATTGATATTGATAGTAATTTAATATTTCATCATTGATGTGTAATTATTCAATCTTTCATTGTCATAAACTTGCATAATATCTCAAGACAAGCAAACTGTAAAATTCAATTTATATATGTTTTGCAAATCTAGTCAAATAGATAAGTAGATTATGGCACAATCCAACAAGAGTATCCAACTTTTCTAGTATGTACAGAGTATTCATGTTTTTCTTTTAATGTAAGTTTAATGATACTGGTATTGATTTTTATTTTCTCTAGTTTAATCTAATAAATGTTTGTAATTTGAATTTTTAAAGTAATATCAGATGTCCAACAACCTTTCCTAAAAAAAAAATTAACTTTGCAACATTATTTACTTATTTTAGAATTTTTCATATTTTTGTATACCTTTTTTCTAAATTTTTAACAATTTAAATTAAAATATAAAAAATGACGTGACTAATTTATGTCACGACACGTCGCATCACGTCACGTCATGTCTGGTCACGGCGTGACTACACGTGATGTGACCATCCGTCACCATTATGGTCACGTCACGTGAAAAAAATAATCACGTCACGTTACGTTATGGCGTGTCGAGTGTTTCTTTCTCTAGTTCTAACCACTAAACTACGGATCCGCATCTGCTGCAATTCTTCGCTAATCAACAGTGCCCTACGATCCCTGCCTTTTCAAATCCAACCGTTCAATTGTTTCGAGATTCGTGCAAGGAAAAATCAGCTGCTTTGAGATACGTGCACAAAATTATTGGACGGTCAGATTTGGAAAAGCAGAAATTTTAGAGTTACTGTTCATCCTTTTAGAATCGCAGTGAATCCTAAACTACACCTACGCATATAGTTTTGCCCTTATTTAATTAATTTTAAAAGTTATAATATATAAAGAGGGCAAAATTTCCAGTGTACCCATATAAGTTTCTAAAATAGCCAATATTTCCATTAAAAAATCATAATATCCTATATCCCATAAAAACTTAATAAAATTTCTTTTATTCATTTAAAATTTTATTTACTCGTTTAAAAATGAATTTGTCAAATATACCCTCATTTCTCCCCCAGATAGCTTGTGTCATTCTAATAATCTCAAATTCTGATTTTGCAGGAAACATTTTACTGTCTGATTTTCAAGTGAGAAATCATAAAATAATCATCATTCTCCTCTCCAGTTTACAAAAATCAAAACTGGCAGGAATAGTTTTAATCACCTAGAGAGATGAATAAACCCAAAACTTCCGAGTTTCCAATTTTTTTTATTTTTATTACTGATTCTTGATTCAAACAAAAGGAGTATTGTCTATGAAGGACTTCAGCGAAACATAAACAGCAACGGACTAAACTAAAAACAAATTACATTTATACATCTACCTACTGAAAAGAACACGACAGGAACAAGTGTTGAAGTTACTGTGACCAGGTATAACCATTGGATCTTAGAAACTTTAGAGACTTTGGGTACTCAATGCGTGTGGCGAGTCACTGACAACAAAGTATTTCTTGCAAAACCAGACAATAAAGTATTTCTCGCAAGATCAGAACTTTAAGGTTATTAGAATGGAAAATGCTATTAGGGAGAGATAAGGTTATTTGTCAATATCATTTTTAAAATTGAATAAATAAATTGTTAAATGAATAAAAGGGGATGGAAGAAATTTATTAAGTTTTTATGGGATATAGGATAGAGTCCGGCTAGTATGACATTGGTGTCATTTTAGTCTATATAACATCAATTCTAAAATCTACCGAATCGACTTTCAACGGTAAATCCAAACCGTTCAAACCGATCTACTTCATTAGTTGTGCGTTACATGCAAATTTTATAATTTTTCGAATTTATTTAGTATCAAGTCAAGCTGTCAAGTGTGTGAGTTTTTAAGTTAATTTTAATGCATTCATTTTTCAACATTTTTGACCGCTTGATTTGATACTAAAATAATTCGAAGATATAAAAAAATTACATGTAAATACATCACTCATAAAGTAAATCGGTTTGAACGGTTTAAATTAGTCGTTTGAATTATATCCAATCAATTTTAGAGTTGGTGTCATATGACACCGATGTCATACTAACCGGACTCTATAGGATATTATGATGTTTTGATGAGTATCGACTATTTTAGAAGTTTATATATAGGTACACTAGAAATTTTCCCTTTAAAAAAATAAATTCACTAATTTGTATTTATGAATTAAATAAGCAACTCCTGACACCAATCTAGATCCACGTCTGATATCAAGTCAACTGATTATAGTAGACAAGACAGCATGCAAGTTTATAAAAACATTACAATATTGCAGCTTCCTTTTAATTAACCCGTTACACCGAATAATGCACAACAAGGCAACCAAAAAATACAGGCCATTCGTGTAATTTACTAAAACATATAGGCCATCTTCGGCACCCTTCCTTAAGCATGAAAGATTAAAATTTTAAGCTCATCTAAGAAGCTAATGTTCGGTAAGTAGAAACTAGAATTAAAGAAACTCATTGAATTAAAAAATTCTATTCTATTGTGGGATAAGAGTAAAAGACCAATATGCCTTGCTAATTAGCTTATATAGGAGAAACGATTTTTGTATAGTAAGAAATAGTGTATCAGTTCAGAATTGAATACTTGTCTATATAACAACGTACAATAACAGATTTCAACTGGATTATATTATTATCAATTATATAATCTAAAATACAAAATGAAGCAAAAACTTCTCAATGAATAATAACAGCATACAGTAATATATTTCAACTAACATAACAAAGAAACATATAATAGCTATAAATTCCATCCAAAATACAAAATAAAGCAAATTCTTCTTGAAATAAATAACCTGACAAGCGGTTGTCTTTTTTACAATTTAGTCATTGTCTCATATTAATACAAAATCAAGCAAATTTTTCCCAAAATATATAGTTCATACAACACATTAATTTAAAAGATGGTTCATATATGATTGAAAGCTAATTAAATAGCAATTAAATTAGAAGAGCTTAATTTCTACGTCTTTGACGGTTTCCATTGCGGTTTTGCATTTTCTCCCACAATGCGTTCCTAATACCTGTTCGAAGCAAGTCTCCAGGTTGTGTTTCGTTGAGTCCCGTAATTAACGAAAGAAGAAGCAAAAAGAGCAAAAAAAAAGTATCAAATTGAGGTCCCCGTAGGGATGGGCAGGGAGGGGAGAGGGGTGGCGGAGGAGAATACCTTTAACGGGTGTCTATCGAAAGGTCATCTCAACAAGAAACCGACTGTGACGTCAGATTCGAGTTTTGATCGCTGGAGATCTAGTAATCTTGGCCGGAAAGAAGAGGAGATTTTTTTTCTCGTGCCTAGAGAAGTGTGCTGAAGTGAGGAGAAGGAATAGATAAAATATGATAAAAGATAAAGGAGCTCCTTAGAGCATGCTTTTTCAGGAATATTAAGGTCTGTAAATAGTGCCTAAGGAGCTCTAAAGGAGACCGACTCAGCTTAACGATTTCAGCTAAGGAAACTCTTTAAGCCACTCTAAGAAATTTTTGTTCGGCTGAATTAAGAGAGATTAAGGTTAAAGGAGGTCTAAGGAAATAGCACCGAACATGTGCATATAGTTTACAACTTTACATGGGGTTCTCCTGTATCGTACAATGGAGACGATTAGATTTCAGCAGAAAAAGGGTCAAATTTTTTTACAGAGTCGATTTGGCTTCATGCAGCGCACGAGCCATATGCAACGCTAGTCCGTGCGCTGGCTGAAGTCAAAGCTACTCTGTTAAAAACTTAAAATATTTACCAAAAAAAAAAGGCGCTCCATTTCCCGCCACTTCTCTCCAAAATGCCAAATGTTTCCGCTCTTTTCTAATCTTCCATTCTTCCCAAGACGACTAAACCAGAAATATTTCTCTCACAAAGAAAAAAAAAGAACTACCCTGCTCTCTCTAATGGCGATGCGAACTGGCTCTTCTTCCTTCTTCGGTGATCTCAGCGTTAGAGAGATCTACGGCCTGAAAGGTAACACCTCTCTCTCTCGCTCGTTCGCTTGCTCGCTTTACAACCTCATTATTGTTCAATCTTTTCTGAGCAGTCTCAAGGGCGTTCAAAATATGTGATTACTCGTCTGATCTTGGCGGGCGTGGAAATGGGGTGTTGTCTGTGGAGCACCATGGCAGCTTCACCCCGCCTCTTTCTCTTTCCTTTTGCAAGGTCTCTATTTAGATCCAAATATTCTTATAAAAATGCTATTTGTCCTTGCATTTTTAATGATTCACCACACTGATTTTATTAGACTCCAGAAAGTTCTCACCTTCTTGCGGTGTCCGATGAGGATGGCTTTGTTAGTCTCTATGACACTCGAAGGCATCTCCCCTCTTTCACATCCTACAGAGAGAAAACAGGTCAATAAGAACAAAGTTTCAATTGAGGCTAAAAAGAGAGAATCTTGGTACGAATTTTTTAACTTGATATATTTTCCTTATTGTTTTTCCCAGGCAAAGCTAAAATCAGTGAATGGGTTGCTCATAACAATGCTATATTTGATTTGTGCTGGATAAAGGTTATCCCTTTTTCCCTGAACAATTCATTCAATTTAAGGACTACCTTGAAAACTCAGCAATTTTTTTAACAATCTAGGCAATTTATTTATTTCAACTTTACAGGATGGAACCCAGATTCTGACAGCCTCCGGCGACCAAACTGTAAGAAACCTAATAATTCCATGAGTCACTTTAATGCAACTACTGGATAGCAAGTAAACTGATACTAGCTTGTAAATTCAGGTAAATATATGGAGTGTAGAAACAACTAAGCATCTTGGAATATTGTCGGGCCACACAGGGAGTGTAAAATCACTTAGTTACCATCCATCAAATCCTGGTAAAAAAATTAAAATTCTGTGTCAAATCTCAAACTTATTTCCTTATTAATTGAGTTTGTTTATCATAAGAATAATTGTTTTGTCTGGAACAGAACTTCTTGTCTCCGGCTCTCGGGATGGCTCTTTTGCAATTTGGGATTTCAGATGCAACTCAAATTTAAAATCATCTAAAAGCCTCAACACAAACCAACTTATGTATGCTCTCTTAAATTTTTTATTTCAAATAAGAACTCCTGTTAACCCCGGCATCCATTTCTTTTTAGATGTTTTTTGAGAGATTTAAACCTACATCTCTCATTATAGAGGCGAGGCCTATCACCTTCTGTGCTAGGCCTATGGTTCTCGTATGCTCTCTATATGTCCTTTTATGCACTGCAAAAAGGTTCTTAAATTGTAAATTATGGTCTAATTAAAATTTGGTCATGTTCCAGACCTGCAGCTTTGGTTGGACATGCTCACAACTCAACACAGCCAAAGAGAACCAGAAGAGAAAAGGTGCCGTACTATATAGTACTTTACTGCATCCTTCTTATTATACTATTGGAAACATTCTGTCTGGTTTTGGTATATGATAACAAATATGTTATGTAGATTGCTCCAGTAAGCATCACATCAGTTCTTTTCCTCAAGGATGATATCTCAATTGCAAGTGCTGGGGCAGCTGACAGGTTAGTAAAAATCTAGCAATCATGGTCATTTTAAGGTCAACTTGAGTGTGCAAACTCGTATATTAAAGTGACATGTTTATACTATGTAGGTGTTTTGCCAGTTTAAACTATATAGATCTTTTTTTCCTTTTCTTGAGTTTATCACCATTATTTCTATCAAGTTTTGAGTAGAAGTTTTATTTAGAATGAGGCTACGGTACTATGCATAGCACGTATTGGTCTGTACTATAGATCAATATCTCCATTTTCAAAGTTCAAACAGTCGATTTGAACTGTACAACATGATCTCCATATGAAAATGCACATGCAAATCAAATTTAAATTTTTTTAGATAAGTAGAAAATCACTTGATCTAAATACTCTAGACCATTCAACATGATCCATAGAATGGACCAATTCGTGCTATGCATAGTACCGTAGACCCACTTGGTTTGTTTATCCACTTGCCAAAGTTCTCCTCCATACACTCTAGTTCTAAGCCCAGGAGCAGAAGTAAGACAAATCTTTCCCTTCTGTCACCTTTAGGGAGCACACTAATTATGTCTTAAATTATTTTTCTCATATTTTAGTGTTGTGAAGCTATGGGATACTAGAAAACTTAAATCACCTTTCTTTCAAGCAAGGCCGCAAGGTGAACCACCTAGAGTTAAGGTAACCTCTACTGTTCTTCAATCTAAATGCTTTATGACTTTCACTTCTACCATTTGTAATTGCAACTTTATAATACAAGGTCTGGGTGATGTGTATTAACTAAATTTATTTGCTTTTTTTGTCTTCTATTTAAAGGAAACACGAAGATATGGCATCTCATGTTTATCTCAAGATAAAAATGGTGCATACATTGTGGCTTCATGCATGGATAACAGGTAATACAATCTTAGAACCCATTTCCTGGAGTTCAACAATTTATTTTTTATTTTATTTGCACTTTCTGAGGAATCGCCATATTATGAAAATGTTGCAGGATTTATCTATACAATACATTGCAATTAGACAAAGGCCCAGCAAAAGTATTCTCTGGAAGCAAAATCGAGTCTTTCTTTGTGAAGGTCAGGAAATTATGCACTCATAATTTATTTAATTGAAAACTTAAAAGAGTCCAATCCAATTAAATCAAAAGCATAATTGCCCAATTGATATAACTTTATTTTTATATAAAGAATCATTAAACTCAATGAGGTGTCGATGTGTCATGAGGGTTTAAGAAACATATGGCACCTTTATCATGCATATTTGTTAGTGGTAATTTTTTATTTGCAGTTCGTGCAATTAACCAAGCATACCAAACCCTGATTGTATAATTTAAAACTTAGATCTTTATCTTTGTGGAAGTATAAACACTAACTAATGATTTGAGTTTTGTTTATGCTAAAAATTAGGCCATACTATTGCAATTATACCTTCTAATTTTCTATATTTATTTTGATTTGTATAGTCAGCAATCAATCCAGAAGGAACCCATATTCTCGGTGGCTCAAGTGATGGCAATGCTTATATGTGGACGGTACTTTATTCCCTTAAATCCCTATTCCTTTTATATCCTTTATAAAATCTGCATGACTGGAATATACCAGCTGGCAGTTGGTAGAGAAGTTTGGTACTAGCTAGTCTTTACAAAATTTCCTTCTGACTGTAAATCATGTACCAATCTCCACTGTCTACTGGACCTGAACCAGCCTATATCAGATAGAAATCTTTATTGAGGTTGCTTAATTGAGGTTTGTAATGGTATTGATAAACCCTATCTGGTACATTTATTGACGGAGATTGAGTTGTAGTAATAGTATTAGTCACTGATAGGTGCATAATCTACCCCTTTTTTCAACCAAAAAAAAAAAATCTACCCCTTTTCAGCTAACTTGTATAAAGATGGATATGCATGTAACTTTCTTTTTGCCTAATAATTTCTAAGGCCATGTTTGGTAGTTGGGATAGCAGTGATAAATTATCCCCTCATCCCTCCACTTTCTCCCGCTTCTGTACATAGCCTGATTAGACACCTACCTAAACAAAAGTATCTTGTGATAGGTTGACAAGCCTGATCGGGCTGCAGTCGCCTTAAACGGTCATGACGGAGAAGTTACAGCTGTCGATTGGTAAACCAATATTCCTTCAAATTAAAGGAATTATTTTCAATTGCTTCATTCAATGACCCATTGGCTTTGTGTGTATATTACAGGTGTGTATCAGATGTTGGAAAGATGGCCACATCTGCTGATGACTTCACAGTTAGGCCTTCCCTTTCAACATAATTTCTTAACTTTATGAAAATACAAAAGTGCCTTTCATTTTTGGAAAATTATGGAAGTAATAACATAAAGGCCTTTCTAATATAAAGATAGACCAGATTTCAACAATGTAGTCTTGGGTCATGTACCCTTAATTTTTGATACAATTTGCTGGTTCTCTGAACATTATGCAAAAATAAATAGATACGCAAACACAGGTCTCGCTAACAAATTTACTTTTTCCCTAGGTACGGGTATGGAATGTGACCAAGAAAAACGAAACCAGCATGTTAACTCCAAACGCAGTTAGAAAGAGAATAACAGCACCAAATTTACAAGCCCGGCGACTAGAGTTTACCGACACTACTGATGAACCTGCGACAAGTTTTACGCAGAAAGATAATAATCCATTCCCCATGCAAAAACAACAAGATGAGCCCTCTTCACCAGGCGAAAGCAAATCATCTGATCTAAGAACACCTGAATCAGTCAAAAAGAGGCCTTTCTTTTTATTTGAAAGTGAAGCAGGTAGCCCTTCATCTGTTCTAAGCCCGCCTCCCTCTTTGAAAAGGAAAACCATAAGGGACTACTTTGGTAACAAGTGATGGAGCCCCTTCAAGTCTGGACTGTCTCTGTGCTATAACAAGTAAGAATTATTTTTGACCTAATATACATGTCACCTTTTGCAAGCTTCTGATTCTTTCTAATCTTTCTACGCATTAATTTTTGTTTTATGTTTTTTTTGATAGGTAACAGTGGATGGACAAGCGAACAGTTTCAGTGATCAACCTTTTGAAGGTGAAATTTTGGAAATCAGGTTCTCTTCAAATTGATATAAATTCTACTATAGTTACGGGGGGGGTTAATATTGAGCTATAGTTACGTTTTTTTTTTTTTTTTTACCTTTTTGTGTAATGGCCCTTGCTACCTATGTGAATATAGACGTGGAGCTTGTTAGCAGCGTTGCATCCATTTTAGCTGTTCAAGATCATACTTGGAGGCAATTATGAACAAACTGAATGTGTTGGAAAAGAAACAGCCTTGTTTTAATATAAACTTGGAGTTGGTGAGTACAAGAGATCTTGTGGACAACTCACAAATAAGCCTTATTTAGTCCCCAATTTATCATAATTCATGACATACAAGATTACAAGGCCGCGTGCAGGGGTGGAACTCGACTTTAAGTATAGAGAAAACTAGCTGACAAAACCTCATTTATATAAAAAATATTTTAATAAAAATAAAATTTATATAACACAAGATAATATGATTCTTCACTGTTTGATTTCATAAAAGTACAATAAATAATTAATTTTATAAATGACACATCTATCAAATTATTTTTTACATAATTTATTTTTTATGCCAAAATTAAATATCTAAATGAAAGTAAAATACTAAAATTAACCTTTATCAAAAGTTACAATGAATAACAATTTAACAATTTGTAAATAACCAATGAAACAGAGCTCAATTTTAAAAAATAAAATATATCACGTGGTTGGTTTCACATCAATTTTAATTTCAACTTTTTATTTTGATTTTCTCTTTTTAAACAAGATTTTCTCGTTTTTCAATCATATTCTTTTATATTTCTGATAACTTTTTTCTAGGGTAACCGTTCATTTCCAAAAAATTCCAATAACTTCCTTTTTTTTTTTTTTTTCCTTTGAGATACTTGATAACTGTGTCTTCCTCCAAATTAGTACTGTTATTTTTTTTCCTATTGCACTATTAAGCTTTGCATATTTCAACAACATTGTAATTATTTATATTATTTTATACTGTTAAGAATGTCGTTTTCTCACATGGTTGAAAAACCAAAGTGTTATTTTTTTAAGGAACATGTTCATTTTTAAATTAAACCCCTTTAATAATTATGTATTCTACATAGAGGGGGCTAACCCTTATAAAATAAAATTTTCAATTAAATTTATAAGTACCTGGCGAAAAAATTTGAAAATGTTGGGGGTGGCTTAGCCACCCCTAGTCATAGTTACCTTCCGCCTCTGGCTGTGTGGATTTGTTTCATTGTTAAATAGTAACCTGTTAAACAAAATATCGGTCGGGATTGTATCAAGTAGCGCAACAATAATGCTATTTGAACTAGTAGATAAAAATAATAGAACGGTATTAATATGAAAAAAATATCTTTGAAATGGTGTAAAAGTTATTTGAATTATTTATTTTTCAAAATAATACTTGTAAAATACTAGTTTATTACTCTTATAAAGTGTCGAGCTAATGAAATAGATCTTTAAAAAAAATGGCACTAATTTAATATATAATGAAATAAGAGTAGAAATCTGGATGTTCTTAGCTTCACTAAGTTTTGAATGAGTTTAATTCTAATATTTTATCATAATGATTTTAGATAATAAATTCAAAATGTTGAAATTTATCTATTTTATGAGTGATTTGTTTCTATGTTAAATTTATAAATTTTTTACTCAATAATATAAAGTATATAAGTTATACTGTAAAAAAAAATATAAGTTAATTTAATGTGTTAAATATTCGTTATTTTTAACTATTTGATCTTATATTAAATTAATTTTTTAATTTATAAAATTTGATATGTAAATATATTACTCGGATTGGTTTTAATTATTTGAAGTTGATCAAATAATTTTAAAATTAAGCTCACATGTATTTTAATAACAATCTAGTTTTCTCTGAAAATAATATTATTTTTAAATTAATGTTATCCTCAACCATCCATCCAGGTGTCTCGATTCCGGTTAGCGGGGATGTGTCACTCACACATCATTTCATTGAATAAAGTAATATTTAAGATATTTAATTTGCTAAGGTTTTTCCAAGGAAAACGTGAAGGCACTGATAAATTGTTCGGATGAACTAAGTGATAAGCCTCAATTCGGTTCACAAAAGAGCAACTTAAGGAGCCTGCGAGAAGTGATAACTAATAAATCTCAAGCAACTTTAACCCGGTTTATATGCATCAGGTTAATAAAAAAGGATAAAGCATAGCTGTAGTTATCGCTAACCAAAATCAAGATTTGGCAGAGAAAATCAAGATAACCAAAAAAGAAAAAGAAAAAAAGATCCCACCGGTTTATCGCTAACCCTACTAATTGACAGCGTTTAAAGCGGTACGTATAGCGCATGCAGACCGTCCGATCCATTCATCAGACGTCCATCCGTTTTACCCTCTATAGTATCATCTCCATTCTTTGCAGAACTGTTATCATACTTCACCCTTCATATACCAGACTTAGTCTAATACTGTACTATTTTATTTTGCTTGAGCATTTTCATATTCGCAAAAAATAACCATAATATAATAATATATGGTCCTGTCTTGGACTGACATCTTGAACATATCGAAACAAATACGCCCAGTTTTGACACCACTGGAGATCATTTATCTCCTCAATCTCAACAGGCCACAACTCATAAACCACGACTGTGCTGATCAGTAAACCCTGGACACACTCAAAGTTACCACGTGTCAACTAATCTCTATACGTGTCATCTTCACCGCCCTTTAAAAACACCTCCACCTCTCTCCATTTACACTCGCTCACAGCTCTCATTCAAACCTCCACATCCATTATTCTCTCAAAACCAAAAATATAGATACATTTCCTCAAACTCGATCAATACTAATCAATGGCTGACAGGGGGGAGCACCGCATGACCGGCGGCGTACGTCCAGTTGAAGGCATGAAAAACCTCCTGCCTGACAAGGGCCCTTCGGCATCTCAAGCCCTCACCGTTGCCACTCTCTTCCCACTCGGCGGATTTCTACTAACTCTCGCTGGTCTCGCTTTGACAGCCTCCGTCATCGGCCTCGTATTGGCTACACCGGTGTTTCTCCTTTTCAGTCCTGTGCTGGTACCAGCCGCTCTGCTGATGGGTCTGGCGGTGACCGGGTTCCTGACCTCCGGTGCACTGGGATTGGGTGGGTTTTCATCACTGACGTGTCTGGCAAATATCGTGCGAGGGCTGTTCCAGAGGACACCGGATTATATGGAGCAGGCAAAGAGGCGCATGGCTGAGGCGGCTGCACAGGCAGGGCAGAAGACGAAGGATGCTGGTGAGGCAATCCAGAGTAAGGCGCAGCAGGTCGCAGGTAGGACTTGAGCGACAATTTGAGATGCATGCATGCAAGCAGAAAGGATTCTGGTGTCTTTTATTTTCTTTTTCTTTTTTTGTTTTCTTATATATGTTGTTTATGCATGGGGATGGTGGTGTGTAAAAAGTAATAACTAATGCGTTGTGTTTATGGTCTGTTCCAAGTGTGGTGTGTTGGAAAGGTGTTGTGTGCTGTTTAATTTCTTGTGGGTACATTTCGTAATGAATTTCATTTGTTATGAATGAACTTGATCTCTTGCTTGCTATTTTTTGCCTATTATTTTTCTACCATTTTTGGTAGAAAGGGCGTCATTTGAGTATCCGATCAAATCGGGTTTAGATTTTAACACAAGTTTTGACATCATCATCATCATGCAGTGCACAAACTATAGAATTAAAACAGCTTTGCTGTGATCTGTGACTCGTGTATGAACTCGTTTTTTTTATCTGGAGATTCGCTTATGGAAAAAATTGAATGGTTGGGATTGGAATAACAGTCTTTTGTTATTCCTTGAGAATAACAACAGATTTATTTCCAAATCGGTGAAAAAATGTTCAAACCTTAGAAAAAGTGTTCAAATCTTAGGTACTCGGATCATAGCAAGAGCATAGTTTTGGTTCCTAATTTCTGTTATTCCTTGAGAATAACAACAGATTTATTTCCAAATCGGTGAAAAAAATTTCAAACCTTAGAAAAAGTGTCCAAATCTTTAGGTTCTCAGATCATAACAGTAGCACAGTTTTGGTGTAGGAACCATAAATATGATAAAATTGCTAATTTAAATTGTATACTGCCTTCTCATGGAAAGGACCTATTGGAAATTTCACTTCTTATGAATATGGAGGCTGTGCAGGATACAAGCATTAACAGTTTTGGTGTAGGAATCAGAAGATAAAATTGCTAATTAATTTAACTTGTATACTGCCTTCTCATGCCAAGGACCTATTGGAATTTTCACTTTTTATGGATACGGAGGCTATTGGAAATTTCACTTTATATTTATGGATATGGAGGCTGTGCAATATACAATCTCTATGCTTGGTACAAGAATTAGTTCTATTGAAGATGTTGACAAAAGAATTGTTGCAATTGGTAAACTACAAGAATTAGTTCTATTGAAGATGTTGACAAAAGAATTGTTGCAATTGGAAAACCACTCTATGCTTTTATGGTCCGAAAACGGTCCGAAAACGCTATAGCGCGCTATTTAGAACTTTAGTTAAAATGTAATATCTGCAAGGTTTCTAGTTTGCTAGTTATATTTTATTGGCAACAGGTATGTCTGGCACGGCTCTGGTGCAGGACCACCCAAAGTGAGGGTCTCGGACCTCAAAATCTAAGGATTTAAAAAAAATATATTTAGTTTGTATATATTAAAAAATAAAAAATAATTTGTATATATTAAAAATAAAAAAATATTGAAGTTCAAACTTAGTGTATATATTAAGAATAAATAAAATATTAAAGTTCAAACTTTGTATATAAAAAAGGGTTTAATTTTTTATTTATAAATAAGTATGATTTATTAGTATATCAATAAAAAAAAAATACAATATTATAAAGGATTCAACTCCCGCTTGGGGCTTCAAAATTTTCAAGATCAGTCCTAACAGTAGGTCATAGATTATTTTGGATATTTGCTTGAAATGTTTTTTGTTGTATAGGTCACACTATGTATTGTTTATACCTGTATTATTTCCTTTTTATTGTAAGCTTGTACCAGTGGTGGTACCAAATCTAATACAATGTAATAGTTTTCTATTTTAATGAAAATTGGTGGGATGACCCATTATTTAATTTTTTTTTTCCAAATCGGAAATCAAATATGAATCAGCTGATTTTTTATTAATCGAAAAAATATCGAGAAAGAGTGGTGCTTCAATTGGAAATCGAAATATAGGTAAAACGGAATTTTTTATCCCGCGTTCCTAGAGCGCTACAAAAATTTCTGTTCGGATTAATTAATCACCGTTAATCCAAACCATCTCAGATGCGAAAAATAAAGAAAAACTCGGTCGGGATAATCAGTCCCGTTCTAGATGCAGAAATTTTTTCCGGCCGAGATAATCCGTTCCGTTCCAGACACGATCGAAAAAAAAAAATATTTTGAACTTAATAACATGGTACCAATCCGAACTGACTCATTAACTCTGTATTATAGACTTTGATAATTAAACCAATAATAAAGGGAAAATATTTCTGTCCCTATACATATATTCTTTAACATAGTTTATCTTTAACATATTCTTTCTTTTATAAATAATTAAAGTCTGTATCGTACACTTAAACTTCACAAAGATAACGGAGGCTAAAAGTCAAATGGTTTATATCTTCTTTACATATGGAGAAGGATTTTAGAAAAGGGGGGAGGGGGTGGGCTTGAACTTGTGAATTTAAATTTATACAGTTGTATATCAAATTAGAAATCTAGTAACAAATCATATATCATTTGGGTTTTGGGAGGCTGAACTTGAATTTGAAGTCCCTCTTTGTTTCTCAAAAGATCAACTTAGATCAACTCCTACTCTTTCATAAATCAATTAATTACAATTCAATAAATCGATTCTCAACAATGCCGTTGGGATTAAACTTAATTACTAGTGTTAATAAAACTACGTATAGAATAGAAATTCATGGCTTGATCTCATCTTCCAATGGTGAATCCAAAATGATAAAGAAATTGGGAATAATTGGGATTGAATTGATCAAAGGTTTCAAGTTCAGATACAATGATAAGCCCCTTGGAAAGCCAGTTTACGCCTTTTATAGGCCTCCTACTACCCTAATTACAGAATTACTATAAAGTAAAAACAGTAAAACTCTAAAATTCTACCCTAATAAAACTACAATTTCTTTCAATTACTCCATTTTAAATCCAAAATTTGTACTTGAGTTTATCTTTCTTTTTCATAACATAGCAAGGTGAAATAATTAATAAATCAATGGCAGAGTGCAATTCTTTTTATTTGAAATTTTGAATATATAGGTTTAATTTTGATGCTCGAATTGGTGTTGAGGTGGGGTGGGGATGGGGGGTTGGGGAGTAATCTTTGTTATAAGTTAAATTTAAATTTGTTGTTTGAAATCATTTCGATAGATTTTGAAGTTAAATAGGCAAAATTTCTTACAAGTATGATATTTTGCAACATGTGACACCTTTTAATGGATGGTGGCGAATCTAGGATGGTTTGGTCGGACTTACCAATTCTCAACTAATTAAGCAAATATAATTAATTAGAATCCAGTGGAGGTGGGACAGGGAGAGACGAAATGCAAATATCCTCCAGTAAAAAAGAAATTTACTGTTTTATTTGAAGTAAAAGCACTATTGTATCTTTGGTATTACATACTTTAATTTCTTTCGAATTGATACTACAGACTTCTTTCATGAAAGTATAAATTTGTTCTCTCTTTCCAGCTTCTGTAAACAGAACTTTTATATATAGTAGTAGCTATCTGTCTATAGCTGTTGCATTTTGTGGAACTAAAAAGTAGAGACATCTCTTTAATTTTTTCTTAAGAAAATCCAGGGCCCTCTTGCAGCTCCCATCCTGTAAAGGAGATATGCAGTGTTTTGTTATTGAAGTTAAATCTGACATTATGATTAAACCTACATATGTTGTAAGCTAGAAACAGTCCAGTTAGAATTTTAATATTTTTTGTTTTCTGAACTGAAGGACCAGTATAACTATTACCTCCAGGTACTTGCAAGAGTCCTTAATATCATGTAGACTGTTAGTCCAAACCATATTCCAATAAAACCCCAACAGGTAGAAAGATATATCAGGCAAGGGATACTGGCAATAGCTACAAAAACCTACAATGCATAGCAGAAAGAAAAAAAATATATATTATTTATTTCACTAAGCGAGGAACTTATAATTTTAAATGGAATGATTCACAAAATGTCACCATAGAATATGCACAATATCTGTAATCAGATGCTCCGAAATTGATTCCATCAAATACAAAGGCCAATGAGTTAATCGTTTGCATACCCGCAACAAACTGAAACAAAAGAGAAAGATGTTCAAATGTTTTCTTAATTAAGAAAGAAAATGATAATGTTTTTTAGTGTGAAACAAATTGTCAAAATTACCGGAATGCCCCTGTGGATCACACTTAGTACGCTTTTATCTTTTGTGAAAATTACTGACCCAAACTCCATTGCAACACCAAGAAATACTGTTAGTGCCATTCCAAGTATAACGCTTAGCTGCACGTTGAATTCAATTAGATATCAATTTGCTTATACAAAGATATGGAGCAGAATTACTAGCATTGGTATTTACTAGTACCTGGGCTAGCTGATAACGTAAGAGCAAAAAAAATATATATTGCAAAGAAAACCTGAGACAATTAAAATTCTGACATTTACCTTAATATAACTGGTATGAACTGTAACGAAGTGATTTTGGGGACTCCATTACCTGTAATACACGAGCAGTGACAGCAGTGATTTTATTATGATCCTTTCTTGCAAAGGCTCCAGCTAGTATTGCCTACAAAAATATTAAAACAAAAAATAAATAAATAGTTCAAACTGAGGAAAACTATACTCTGAATTTGGATTGTACATAGGCAGTCTTTGAACCAGTAAATGTGCTGAACAATTCTAATTTTTTTTTTTGTTACTTTTTTTATTATGTTTTTTGTCTTTTGTTCTAGGATAAAAACCAGGTCTTATGGTGGTGCTGTGACGGGCCACCCTGTACCACGACCAATTACTGGTACAGTAATTCACAGTTGTGCACGAACCTGTCTTTCTGAGAATGCTGACACAGGCTGTTCATGAAACTGTCAAGATGTGAATTAGGATTTGGGCTATCTTTGAAATCCTAAAGTGCATCTCAGATTGAAATGTTTCTCTCGGTGATTTCTTTCTTTAGCTAGCACATCTCTACTTTACTTTCTGTCTCTAGTGCATCTATTTTGGTATTACAAAAATCCTGCTGGAAACAATTTAAGATATAAGATATGACCTGTCCAGCAACAGCTAATCCATCAGCAAGAAGAGATGTAGCAAGCCACAGTTGCAAACAGATTTGAAACGCAGCCATGACATCTGGGCCATGGTGTGCAGCTAAAGATGCCGCTAGAGTCACACAACATGTCACTGCTATTACCCTTGCCAATAGTAATGTTCCTATATGTAAAATAGAGAAAATATTTTGGAAATGTATTCTCTTTACCAAGTTCAGACATCTTAAAAATTGGCCATAGTTACTCAAAAGAGTAAAACAAGCACATTTACAGTGGAATTCAATACCAAACAAACTAAAAATAAAACAAGTGAACCGAAACAGGGTCTAGAAGCTGATCGGACTGGTCTAAATAGGTAAGTTTTGAGCAGCGAATATTTTTATGGAAGTTGTTGTTAACATCCAAATATCTATATACTACGGTATGATAAATTATTAAGCATAAGTATGCAGAGTTCGGAACTAATTACCACATTTCAGGAACCGACTAAAAGAAAGAGCTTTAAAACTTGGTGGCATGATGTCAACTTGCCGAAGCAGCCCGTAAAGTAATATCAGTGCTATAAGATACCTAAATATTAGTGACCCGATTAAAATTTATATATGTGATAATGTGAAACTATAGATAAAAGGAGATAAAGTTAGACGTGTAAAAGGGATCTTACTGAGAAACTACATGAGCAATTGCAACACCACCAACTCCAAAGTGAAAAACAAATATCATAATTGGGTCTAATATAATGTTGGCTAGATCTCCAATAACTGAAATAGATAATACTTTTTATTTAGGTTTTGATCGAAATTATAGAACAGATAAGTCAATCAATGTAGAATGAGGCACATATTATATTGTAAGAGCCATCGTAAAATTTTTGTTCTTTGTTTAGAAATGGTATCCAACCGATTGCTAACACATAAATTATCAATACTAACATGATACCACATGAGGGTTTATAGTACATACCAGTAGCATATAACGGGGTTTTGGTGTCCTTGAAACCACGAAAAACACCTTGCATGGCTAGATTTAAGAGTACTGCTGGAGCACCGATCGATCTCAAGGTTAGGTAACGAAATGCTGATGGCAGCATGGGGGAATCCTGTAAAAGAGGCAACATGTACCATGAGCTTAACTAATTCTACCAAAATATTTTTTTACTGCAAATCAAGCATTCCCAAAATGGCTCAAGTATATCGTCCTATCTAGAAAATATATCTTTTAGGTGTGTTATGGCTTTTTAGTATGTTTGGACAAAAGAAAGTATACTGGCATATTCAAGACCATTATTCCGTACTTTGCAAAGTACCATAGCCTCACTCAGCATATTAAAACATTACAAGGTATACTATATGTACTTAAAAAAGAAAATATACTAGATTAAATGGGGTATACTGGCGGCAGTTTGAAGATTTTCCTTTTTTCCAATTTATCCATACACTTTTGATAATTGACAATCCTTATACTATGTAAATATATAATTACTTACAGATTTAACCCCCATAACGTTCAGAACCAATTTAGCAGAATAAGCCAAAGTTATAGCCTGAAGAAGCCCCAGTACAGCACCTACAATCAATGCTGAAGATACAGATGGTATATACTTTCTCTTACGTATGTCTCCTGTCGTGCATTTGTTAGTAAAAATTCTGTACCACCATGCCTTCTTCAATTCTGAGTAAGGAAAATTTAAGGGTTTTTAAATAAAACACATAACTGATAATTGTTTGTCAAACAATGTTTGAAATCTTTCATTATATGTGGGGGCATGTTAGCCTTCCTCATTTAATTAAAAGGTTTAGAGAAGGCCCTGTCATCCATTAATCACTGATACTGAACAAACCACCAAAACAAAGAGAAAATATATGTCATGTAATTAATATCCAATGGTATGAATGAATCTCACCACTATCTGAAGGAGACAACTCTTCAGCATCTACGGGGGGTGGAACTTTCTCCAAATCTTTCAGTTTCTCTTTGTCAACTGGATCGGAAATGATAGCATCCTCCTCAGCTACAAACGACGTGGTGACGCTTACAAGAGGATAGATGCACACTTTTGACACTTGATTAAATATTGCAATAGAAACCCCTACCCCTGCAATCTCCGCCGACCCTGTTACATATTTTTTGCAAAAGTCATATATGGAATATTGACAAAGGTGAAATGTTAAGAGTATTTCTATCGATTGGTCATATAGGCTTGTATAAATAAAAAAAAATGTGCAATCAAAGCTATTTCTTTTCTGAAGAAAACAATCAAAGCTATTTCTCGATTCAATAGAAGTCCGAGAAAGTAAATGGTATCCACTGAAGGATGGGATTGATATGTCAAAAATAGGTCTAATTATGCCAATTCCTAATTCTAAATAGAATGAGCCTAAATGTAAGGGCCTTCAACTCAAAAAAAAAAAAAATTGAATGCCAGAATGTAAGGATCTACATGTCAAAACAGTATCTATTTACATACGCTAGAATGTTCCCTTCTCATTCTTATAATATCTCATATTTTTTGTTGTCATTTAGTTCTTGGGTTGTTTCATATTCTAAATTTTTGGTTAGTATAAAGTATCCTACATATCCTGTTTGGAACACAACCATATGCAATGTTCGAAGTTTTAAATTGATTCAGAAATTCATTAAGTCCAAATATGAGAGGAGATGTAAAATTGGGCATACATCTTTGATCATGTGACAGAGAAGACTTCGTGCATGCAGACAAGTATCTGACCGCACAAAGTGAGGTTTACGTTTTTCCAAATACTCGAACACTTAAAAAGCCAGAATAGGAAAAAAAAAACCTTAATAGCCGAACCGTAAAGTAACTATATTTATTGTTTTCAGTATAAATATCTACTACAGAAGGAATTGTTGATATATATTTTCCCAGCTACGCACAGTAATTAAGTAGCATATATGTTGTTCAAACAGGCGGCTATCCAAGTAAGAATAGGTTCTGTTGAAGGCATTAACCGTACATCACAAAACATGACCTGTTAATTTGCATGATAATCGAATAAAATTTGTAACATAATACAAGCACAGCATTACATAAGAAGTGATTGAAGGGGAGTCAGGAACATAACATAATCCATAAACAAGACACAATAATATCATGACTAAGAAAATGAACTGCGTTTCTTTTTTCCTTTGAAAATTTATAAGAAACAATGAATGATTCTGTGAAACGAAGTGAAAACAACAGACCTAATCGACCAATAAATGCCGTGTCAATAATGGAGGCAAGTGGATCTGCAGCAAGTGCCAAAGCAGCTGGTACCGCTATTCGCAAGATCTCCATGCCAAGATCATCTAGCCTCAACACATTTCTACAAATCAAGGTAAAGACAAGCAAGTTATTAGCCTACAGAATACGATATCCATAATATTTTTGATAAGGCGATTATTTTTCATATTTTGTTTTTATGAGAGTGCATATTCAAGATCTATTTTTTCAAGTCATGCTAATTTTCCATTGGAGTTACTAAATCATTTTCACAAATTGATCTAAGCACAAATTTTCTTACTTTTTAATTACCTTATATTCAAGACGAAAAGAAAAAGGCCGGTATTCTTCGGTATGTGAAGAATCTGAATTGTTGGCTTAACCTCATTAGTGGCATCTTCACACTCTAATCCCTCCTTTCTTATGGTATTGGTATCCATTAGTATATTTGAATCTCCAAACTTTCAATACCTCACTCATTTAGTTGAAACTCACAAATTATATGGTGAAAGCTCTTTACATTTTTGGGCACCTTAATTACAAAGAGAAGAGACTAAACACTTGAGTAAATATAAAGAAAGAACAAGAGGTCTAGTTTTGTTGTTAACCGATAACACCTTCACCAAATCTGTTGTCCTTAGTTGTTTGAAATGACAACATGACTACTTGCTTGTACCGGTATCTCTTCTTTTCTTCACATATGTGATTGTTCCACTGTACTAATCTATATTCCAAGCAAAAGGGGGCATCTATCAAAATGACAGATTAAAATCATCAACAGAAAAAATGTGGAATAAAAATGTGATCAATGTGATGACATCTTCCAAACATCATTCTTTTAAAAAAAAATATTGAACAAGGTAAAGTCTCAATTTCTTTTGTGTCAATGATAATTTACCTATCAAGATTTTCACATTGTCATGTACTTTTGCCGCGTAATCCATCAGGCTATGTTTAGTTACTCGTAAACTAGCTGAGATATCATATGTTCTTTTGAGAAAAACAGGGGTCAAGCCCTTGTTTGATTATAGTAATGAAGTGGTTACAAGTGGTTTGTAGTGTACAGGTAAATCTTGAAAAATAGCTCAAGAAATTTGAGCTGTGAAAAATATGAAAAAAAAAAAAAACAAAACAAAAGAAAACAGATTTAAAATTGAAACATGCTACGTTGGTTGTCTATTAAAACAAAACAAAGCATATTCCGTCCAAAAAACTAACGGAATGAGTATATTCCATTATTATTTTGGATAGAAAAGTATATAGTAACTTGATTGAGACAAATGACAAATCAAACTTGAGTGACCAATTTGCGACAAATGACAAAGTTTAGCAGGGGCGGAATCAGAATTTGAGTATAAGAGGGCTAAATAAGAAGTCCTATACTTTGAATATTATTATTAGGGGGGCTTTTACTTATAAAACAAGTAATATAATATGATATCTATATACATGGTAATAAAAAAAAAAAAAAAATTCAAAGTTGGGGTGGCTTAGCACCCGAGAAAACACTATGTTTCTCCCTTGAAGTTTAGTGACCTCTAAAGAAATTTATCATTTATTTAATAATATGTTAAGAACTGCCCTTGAAGAAATTAAAACTATGATATATAAATAAAAGTTGACTTATAATTTCTTTTCTTTTTTTGACAAAAGTGGAATGATACCCATGGATCTCGTATTGAAACCAAGAATTGTGTTATAATATCAAACAGTTGGTACCGTTACAAATCAACAGAGACGATTAAGCATAGTTAGAATCTAAAAACAGTAAATGTATCATAGACGTAGAAATACAACATTCTGAGTTCAATATTACAAAAAATCATTAATCAAAAGATAACAAGAATCTGCTCCGTGGGTCTTCTGTAAAAAGCTTAACAGGTATTATCCGAAGCGGGTCTATTAAAACTTGAGGCCGAGAAAGTAATTGAAAGGACTTCTGACTATTTTTCTGATGATTCCAGATGATATGAGTACATGCTTATTTATAAGCAGCAGCGACTGTTTACCGTTAGTAGTTTCCTTTTGAAAAAAATCACATAATTAAACCCAAAATTACAGATTTTACCGATACTACTTTCATACTTGAGATCAACAGCCAATTTCTATGGAGCAAAAATTGAGCTTTTTTCCAATGAACGAAACCTTTTTTCCAATGAAATATATATAAAAAAAAAAAGTACATTGAGGCAAAGAAAAACTTTGTCCGATATGATCATATGAATGATCTGGAGAAAGAAAACAAAATCCCATTTGACCCCTGTTGTGTTGCCTTTAGGCTATTGTTGTACACTACTTGCTAAATTCGAATCCAAGCACAGAACAGAAGCACCATTGTAATTAAAGGAGACACATCCTACCTACCCCAGATGAAACCTTTTTTGAGTCTCTTCGTCCCAGTTCTCTAGAATTTTTTTATTTCTAGAAATTAATTAAAAGTAATATAGATAAATAGATGGATGGCAGTGACATTTTGATGACATAGAAGAATTTGAGTTGTTGATTTGGTTCTTTTGATACTTCTAAATGAACCCATTTTATTTCTGAGGAACAAAAAAATGTTTAAGGAACCGCATTAGTAGACAGTAATCCAGTTTCTTCTATGGGATGGAAATTCTCAAACAATCTATATATTTTCCTATATTATTTTTAGTATATTTCTATACATACAAATTTCTGCTCAGTCAGCACAGAAACGGAATCTCTTTAGTATGTAAAATGCCTAAAGTGTAGAACCAATTCTCCATACCAGTTGAGCATAATGATCAGCACCGTTATTTATAGGATTTCATGTGCTTGTATCAGTATGAAAGAGATGTCCAGGTTTGGATTTAATGGAGGTGTTTTACCTTACAAAACTTTAGTATTTCCTTTTTAAACTGATGCTAGTAGAATGTTATGCTTGAAATTAAGAGTCATTTCTTTGAACCAACTATTCGCATCAAGATAAGATCAGACTCAAATTCATTTCTAAAATAAAATTCCAAAACTTGTTTTCTCATTTACTCAACGTGCCATTATAATAAGGAAGCTGATATCAGTACCTGCACTATACCTGCACCATAACTTCCATACTGCCATAACAACTGGGGGGACCGCAAAATCTGCAGGACTGAATTTTTTTCCCAAAATATTAATATATATATACGGGAGTATTTATACCTATGAACTGAAGTATTTATATCTATGAGATGAACAACTTTTGCGTAAATAATTATTTTTTTATCTATATTTTTCAAACGTACCCGCGCCATAAATGCATGGTGGGGAGCACTCAAACTAGATGGGGGACCATACATGTTTTTAAAGGTGGGTTTTTTTTCTCCGTTCATTTTCGTCCATATTTCTGACGATCTGTTAGGAATTTTACAAATCTAAAACCACTAACGTCTTCTACACAATTTTCTCTTTCAAATAAGATCCATGAGGACGTACTGTCAAGCTCGTCGTCAAACAAGTATTTATACCTACACTTGCAGTATTTTTTACACATGACACTGGATGATATTTGAAAGTATTAATATCAAGTACTCCAAGTATTTATACCTATGTATTGTAGTATTTATACTTATGTGGTCAACTATTTTTGTTAGAGAAATATTGCAAGTGCTTTTTACATATGAATATATTACACTATATAACATCTGAAAGTATTAATATCAAGTAATACAAGAATTTATATTTATGCACTGAAGTATTTACATCTATGTGGTCAACTATGTTTGTTAAAAGAAGATTGACGTAGGGACGATTAGGAAAGATTGGTGCAGGAATGCGGGATCCCAATTACTTCATTCAAGGAAGATTGACGCGGGGACCATTAGGGACTGAAAAAAGGGAGTGATCATATCAATTTCTTAGAAGTATTAATATCTTATTTTGTAAGTATCAATTTCTTATCTTGCAAGTATTTATATTTATAAAGGCTGACGCTGGACGAGTGTGGAGACTGAAAAGAGGGGAACTAAGTAATTAGTGGGGACCATAGTACATCATGCCTTTAATGTACAGTGCGGGTACAGTGCGGATACTGTAGCACGGGGATGAAAATAATTATTCTTATAATAATTAAGGTCCTTATTGATTCGGCTGGAAAATGGGTAGAAATTTTCCACTTGCCTTTTTAAGTCCAAACAAACTAATCATTGAACGCTAGCAGTAACTTCATTCTTTCATGCATGGATTTCCTGATCAATACAGCGTGTTGAGGTGTGACGACTGACGAGTTCAAGGCCTATAGAATTTTGCATCAACTGTCATTTTCAATATTGTCAAGCACTTGTGATTATTAAATTTGGACCATCCATATAAAAGCAGATGGTTGCAATCGAATTGAAAAACCGTGGCTATATGAGAACCACACCTAACTTTACACACCAGCTGCACGTTCAAAACAGACTAGATAATTTTGATAAAATATTAGCAACAAGAGGCTAAAACTCCTTTATTAAACAAAACACATTAATTTAAAATCACTGCTTGTCTAGATTGTCCAATTTTATCAGATAGTCTGTACTCCGTACTGGAAATGATATCAATCAACCAAAGATCACGTCATATAACAGGCTTGGAAAAAGCACCACATGATACAACTTTAGGTTCTGTTCGGCTGCTCCATTGTTTCCGCGAACTGAATTATTTTTTTTCATGTGAACAGTAATTTTTAGTTCAATTCCTGCGTTCATGTCCATTCCCAATAGCCCATCAAATAGACCCTTAAGGGCCTATTTGGATGTTTGGGTTCAAAATGGGAACCCATGGTTTCACGCTAATTCCATTTCTAAATCCTAGGCCTGTTCGGATGGTCAGTTTTATTCCGATACATTCCTTCCTTTCTTCCCAAACTTCTCCCCAAACAACGTAAAATGGTGGGAAAACGAAAATTCAGTCCGAATCGATTTTCATTTTCCCAATTCGTGCGGGGCCTACTACTATTTCTCTCCTGGAGTACTTTTTCTCATTCTCAGTTTCGCGGGAGAAAGAATTGTGCGCGGGAAAGTCGAGTGAGAGCAGAAGCGGATGTGCAAGAAACTCGACGAGAAGCGCTGCTAGCACCGATTTTTCTCCGATCTTGCTCCGATCATTACTGGAGAAGGTATATTCATTGATTTCATATATCGTTAACTAGCTGCTTGAGTTTCTCCGTTGATTTCATTGATTTCATATATTGTTAAATAGCAAAGAGGGAAGCTTTACTGGTGGAATGAGTGCTTCCCCGCACTTACTGGTAAATAACAAGAAGCTGTCAGAAGATGAGAGTTCAACTTACCGACAGGCCCCCCAAAAACCCAGAATATGTTTGCCCCTTCACAATTAGTATATTTTAGACCGCATAAGTCAATGTAATAATTAAATTTTTATTAATATGAAATACCTACGGCCTACGGGTTTCTCCTCAAATTTTTTTTTGTTCATATTTGACCCATTCTGACCAAATTCAAACTTTTACACTGCCGAATATAGGTGGGGTTTCTGCAATCCAAATTTGATTTCTTCTGGTAACATATTTTGGCTTGGTACTTGAATAGTTGAATTTAATTGCCTTGTTGGTTACCTCCTTATTATTCCATATTTCCATCCACACTCCATAGGATGCCCTTTCGATGAGTCTATTTATTTGTTATAGTTCATCTTAAAATTTCTTATAGAGTGCATTATCTTTTGATCTCAGTCAAAAGATCAATTGGTCATCTTATAGAGTGCATTATCTTTCTCATGGTCTATTTGATAATTTACCTACAGTGGATGGTTTTAATTGAAAAATGAAATAACTAAAGGGCAATTGGTCATTTTCACTTGATTTGGTTCAACTCATCATTACTTCTTATAAACTGCATCTTGCTGCCCCCTTTTGGTCTTATCTCTAATTAAGGACAATTCAGAAGAAACAAAAGAAAGTAACAAAAAAATTCAGAAATGTAAAATTCATATTGAGGATTGGCTTCTTTTATAACTAAAGGGCAAAAGAAAGTAACAAAAGGATTGGTCTTATCTCTAAATCTTTTTTGACATTTTCTTGTATGTTATGTAGGTAACGGGAACGAGTCTATCAATAGGGCTGCATGGAATGAGTTGCAAAAGGCATTCCTAGTCGAATTGCTTGTTGAGTTTAATAGACCTGGTACACGCTTACAAAATGCATGGAGTGGTGTCGCATGGAATGAAATGACACGAAGGTTCAAAGCAAAATTTGTAGATTCAAATTTCTCGTTAAAGCAACTTAAAGAACAAGAACGTACTCTACAGAAGGCGTACAAGATCATAAACCGATTGAGAGATCAAAGCGGTTTTGGGTGGGACCCTACAAGAAAAATGGTTGATGCTTCCGAAGAAGTTTGGGCCCCTATATTGCAAATAGACAAAGAGGCTAAACGGTGGTATAATAAACCTTTTCCATACTACAATGACTTGCACGGCTTGTATTCTGGTATGAGCTCCTTTCGAATATATTGATGTTATACATTTATTGTTTATATATTACATATTTTGTTTCAAGTAGTTTAGCCTTTGATATCAAACAAGAGCGTTGATTGTGCTGACAAGTATTCGGTTTCTGCTGCAATGGAGGCATACGAACAATTGCCAGATTTCAACATGGTTGACTTTGTTTATGCAAGTGATCTGTTCACCACAAAGGCTGAGACCCGTGAGGCATTCCTATCTATAAGTGAAGAACGCCGGTCGGAATGGATCAAGGGGATGATTGAACTGTCCAAGTCTAAACAGTAAGGTTAGCAATTTGTTATTTTGGAAATATTAGTGTTTATTTAGGCTTGAAGCTTTTTGTGAAAATCATAGTGTAGTGGTAAAGAATGGATGTATATTTTGGGAACATAGTTGTTAATTTTGGAAATTAATGGATGTGCTAATCATGATGTAGATGGTTCTGACTTATTATTATATCAATGAAGAACTTTATTTCATTTTTTTTTCCTTTTCATACAATGTAGATGTAATGAAGCAAGTAGGGTCTTTTCATCTTTATTCAATTTTCAGAAAGATAGGGTACCAATATGTAATTTTGCATATCATTCTTGTCATAACTTCATTATTCAAATCAAATGAAATTCCAGCTCCCTATGCAAATAAATCAAGCATGTCATTAGTATTTAGACAAGAAAATCAAACAATACCACAGCTCCCTATGCAAATTAAGGTTGAATGCGGTGCTTGGTTTGGGCAGCAGTATCAGGCACTGGGACATTAAAAAATAACTGCCACTTAAGGCTTTCTTTTCTTATATTTGTTGTATAATTTTTTTTTTGTCCATTATTGTGTAATGATTAATTAAAGTACATGATTTATAATACTGGTAAATACTCAGTGATAACAAGTACTGGTACATGAGAAATAATAAAGAAAAACTGGTACACTGGTATTACCTTCATCAGGGGCATTGTTGTCCATTTTCTTCAAAAAAAATAATATATTTTTATTTCTTTTGAATTTCTTTCTAAAATTTTCACGGTATATAAAGAAAATATAGATGCACTTTTAATATATTTTTTTGGAACTTTTGAGGTAACAAATTTGGAGGGATTAGCAAAAAATATTACTTTTGGTTGTCTTGTTTTCCAAAAAAAATTACATTTTTCTGTTGGCTGTTGTGATCGAAACATGTAGGTCCAATTGTAAGAATATTATTATGCAATATTAATCTTTCTATAAACTTACTCAAATTATAAGAATGTTATTATCTTAAAAGTAACGGCTAATAAAGAAAATTGTATATTTTGTTTAATTTATTTAATTTATTTATTATTTAATTTATTTTCTTAAATTTTCTTATGTTATTATTTAATTAATTAATTTAATTGCATGTATAATATCAAATATTTTACAAAAAAAAATAGAATTTCCCATAACTAATCCCACGGTACAACCGAACACTCAATTCAACACATTCCCATAATTAATCTCGTGCATACCCGTATCCGTGGGTTCCCACTTTTTCAAAAATGAGTTCCCATTCCCGTCAAATCTCATCCCGTATAATCTCGTGACATCCGAACAGGCCCTAATAGTGACCCAAAAATATCAGAAATCCGAGTCCCGTTTAATTTGAGCCTACCTAGGCTGTCTGACTCTAATTGCCAGATACTGGTTTCACTTCAGACTCAAGTCATGTTTTGTTAGCCTAGAATTCTTCAAAACAATTACCATGTTGTCTATATAGTGTACTATTTCATTGTGCTTGTGCCCCTGAAAGGAGAAATTGTACTCATCCACCATGACCCGGTCACTACAATTATTCGCACTATACTCACTGGGCCCTGATTCCCCCACAACAAAAGATAAAATAAAATAATAATACTGGCCCTGGTAAAATCAAATCAAGAAGAGTGGCTGGAATTTTCAATGGTTAGATGGATCCAGAAAAAAAAATTCAGATCCAAAATTTGGAGCCGATTTTTTTTTCTGGATCCAAAGTAATTTTTTTTCCCTATTGACGACACAATTAACAATGATTTGGCCACAGAATCCCATTGGCCAACAGAAAAAAAAAAAAACTTTTTTTATCCAAAGTACTTTTTATGTTTCTCTATTATTTAATAGAATTTCTGTAAATGAAAAATTATCGGTGGTCAAGGAGAACTGACATGGCATGTAATTGTAAAGACGCAACCAACTTAGAACGCGTATCCCCTGCATTAACGTAATCTTTGAGTTAAAAATCTCCACCGTTGAATTTCATCTACGGTTCAGTTTTGATCAAGGCTTGCCCAAACACTCTGCCCGTAATATTGACTCCTTCGCTTCTCTGTATTCGATTGAATTGCTTTTTAGATGATTAAAAGTCGCTTTTTGCGAAGGTGCGAAGGTGAAATGTTCTACCGCCAAACTAAAAGCTTCCCCGCCTAATCCCGCCTAATTCCGCCTACGAAGCAAGTTGGAGAGGACAGTTATGAAGATTGGATGAGTTTCGAGCGATGTATTTTGAAAATAGAGCACTTCTTTGAATTTCTTTCTAGCCTTGTCTTATTCCTCTTTTCTAGTTTAGGAAGGTTGATAGCACGATATTCTCCTCTTTCCGAATACCGCATCTCTGCATCTTTCTTTTTCTCATGATAGTACAAATTAAATTCTATTTTTTTTTTCATTCTTCTCAAAATTAATGGAGAAGAGCATAAATCAACTTGCCTGACGAGAGAGATGAAGTCTGGCCGAGAGAGAGGAGAGAGATTGGAAGAGAGGTCTGACGAGAAATTGTTTGCAACGAAGAGGGAGGAGAGCAAACTTCAAAACATTACAACTGGAGAGGGAAAAAGTCAATAGAGAGATTAAGAAACTGGAGAGGGCCCAATCGCAAAGAATAAAGGTAATTTGGGGCAGGATCTTTGGGCAGGCCTTGATCAAATCTGAACCGAAAATTAAATTAAACAGTGGAGATATTTTAACTCAAAAATTGCGTTAATGCAGAGGATACGCGTTCACCAACTTAAGGCCACCTACTTCTGATTAGACAGATTGGGTCCGATAATCCATCAAATTGTAATAGGGCCCAATTAAACCTCCAACTCAAATTAGATGTGTAGATAACCAGGTACAGATACCATCCATAAAAGACAATACATTATACATATCCCGTCCCTTTCTGTAGTTTTAAACGAATAGGTATTGTGTACAATTAACTAGTCTAGTTATTTTGTACATGAAATTGAGACTAGGTATTGTGGTGTATATAAACATTTATATACTGATGTACATATACTTCACTAAACATATATTTCACTAGCAGTCTTTCAGATCTAGCGGTCCATTATACGTGTCATACAAGTCTACCAAGTGGTCACATATTCCCCTCGACTTGACTATTAAGTTGCTCCTGCCAAATAAAAAATCTCTAATAAGTTTCTCACAAAACTCATCTTTGCTGATTGCACGTTGAGATATTCTCAACCATTCACACGAAGCACTGCTAACAAATATCTAATATTCAATTTTAATGCTAATTTTTGCCAGAAAAGAGAAGGACAAAGGAGAGCACTGGCACAAAAGTTCCATATGACACTAACCTCAGTCACGAAAAAGGCATGAAAACCATACGGAACTCTGGCAGGTAGCTCCACAGCTGCTACTGGCTCAGCTGCCATCGTTTTGGCATCTATCACATTTGCCCCTGATTTCCTTCATCCATTAAAAAATAAAAAATAAATTCTCATGCGTATTACTTAATTGTTTTGGCACAAACCTGAACAGGAAAAAAAAATTAAACTTGTTGTGTTGACAGGAAGTGACCCACAAACAAAACATCCTAACAACCCGTTCTCGCATTTTTCTCAAGTGACCAAACTGCCCGTCTTTTAAGTCTTTTTTTTCTGAAGGATCTTTTCACAGTCAATGATGCAAGAGTGAACACCGACAAAGCAATTTCTGAAGGCTGGTTAAGGATCTGTGCATTATACTTTATCATGTTTTTATGGGTTATAAGGGATTTTGTTTTTAATTTTGTAAAGCTACACCTAGTATGTCTATCCAATTAAAATATTACTTGAACTGTAGCTGCTTGACTGGTTCAGCCTTCAAAATGAATTGTATAGAGAGAGAGAGAGTACCCAGTATTTTCATCATGTACAAAAAATATCAAATAGCCGTCATCCTCATCTCCAGTCACGCCAGCCTGGCGTGGTACAAAAATGGCCTCAGACCCATACCGACCGGGGCCCAAATCAAATATGCCTAACACATTTCCTCCCACCTCAAGCTTCTCCTTGCCGCTTTCTGGTTCGGCCTCAAGATCAAACTTTATAATCCCTTTAACCTTTGCAATGCTGTCAAGTATTGTACAATATACGTACCTTTGTTTCCTACATGGGTGTTTTATGGCAAGAAAGGTTAAAAATGAAATGCGACGATGCCAGTCACATCTGCTCCTGCAACAGCTTATAATATAACAATAGCTACTATAGAAGAAGTTACCTCCCGGTGTAACTTTCATTAATTCGAGGGAAATCAACAGCAGAGACAGAGAGTTGCTTTTGTGAAGCTTCACCAGTTTTCATGTTGAATCTCATTTCATATCTAAAACCAATGAAGTATTGTTATTGCTAATAAAAATTTGTGACATGTGATTGTTGCAAAATATAAAAGGAGAAGTAGAATGATATACAGTTCATTGGTGAAGTTCTCGAGCTTTTCTTTGGTGGCACCATTGACTTGGTCTAAGTCTGGATTCTGAAGACGACATGTAACCAGAACCACCTCATCGCCTTCTTCCCAGGCATTGGCTAATTAAAATAAACAATTGAATAATTAGTACATAGACTAGGGCTGCATATATTATCTAAGTAATCTAAGATTTTTTTTTTCTGGGCAGAAAAGCCCATAGGCGAAGTAAAGAAAGAAATTAGACATTAGTGATAAAAGAAAATCGACTCAAATGAGATTAAATTTAAAGGGCAAATTTCTTTAGATTACTAAATGTTAAACTATGCCATGAATTGGTCACTGAAACTTTGAGTTGTTCCTCAAGTAACTATACTTTTTATTTGTCCCAATTAGACCACTCTATCATCTTTTCACCATTAAGACTAAAAGAATTACCATTATGAAAAATGAAGCAATTGGGAAGTTCAAACCATCTAATGTCATGATCATCCTTTGCGTATCTTGGGAGCACGCCAAAACGAGCTTTAACAGCATCATCAAAAGTGAAAATCAACTTCCCCTTTACCATATCCTACAAGCAAAACAAACACAATTAGCAAATACAAAAGGATTTAAAAATGGCCCCCAAGACTGGCCCCAATTAGTTTTGAACTTCCGCACAAAAGCAGCTATGTGCAAATAAAACCCATCATTAAATGCAATAAGCACCACAATAGACATTTTGGATTACATGAGAATAAAACCCACCATTAAAGCTAAATTCAGTGTTGTTTGCAAAAACCTAAAATAATGTCAGATGCTGATAATGGTGGACAATATGTGATAAATTTGTCGTTAAGAACATTGGGAATTAATTGTGATTACTAAAGAATATCAGGTATAGCTGCAACTGGAGGAAAGTACAAAGATTTTTCTATACCATAATCTGAAAATTCTCAGAATTTAATATGTTCAAAGTCTCTTCTTTACCTTTGGTCGAAAATACAAGGGAAGGTCCATGAAAATGGAATAGTTTTCAGTTATGGCAAAGTCATGCATCATTACAGGTGCTGGTATAGTAATTGGTACAGGATCAAGCATCACCCCATCTTTGTTGATGACCCGATATGTGACATAAGGTGGATCATGTGAGTACCCAAAGGTGAACATCTCATCTGCATCCAGTACATCTTGTTAGCTTCCTTGATAGATATATATAGAGGTTGGCTAATATCAAAACATTTGTTCTGGAGCCGTGGTGCAACCAATTGGTTGTCCAATTTTCAAAGTTCAAACGGTCGATCCAAACTGTTAGATGTGATCTCCATATTAAAATGTGCTTGGAGACCAAATTTTACATTTTTTGGAACTTTTTTTACTATTTATTAAGTCAGTTTTAAATCACTGATGTTAATGAACAGTGAAAATTTTCTGGATCATTGAAAACAACACTTTTAAAACTGACTTAATAAATAGTAAAAAAATTCAAAAAAATGTAAAATTTGGTCTCTAAGCACATTTTATTAAAGATTGAATGTTGAACAGTTTGAACTTTGAAAATGTAAAAAACCAAAGAAAATCACTGTTTTTTAACAGTCCAGAAACAGTGATTTTGTACCTATCTTAAAAAATAGTAAAAAAATTCCAAAATTTCATCCCTAGATATAATTTAGTACTGATATCATGCTGAGCGGTTCGGATCAACAGTTTGGATTTCGGAAACGAAGATATAAAATATGAGATACAATGAGGTATGAAAAACATGAGGTATTGGAACCCTCCTCTCTCTCTCTCTCTCTCTATATATATATATATATATTATATCTTGCGTAAGAAACTCTATTCATTCCATTATTGAGGAAAACAAGAGTCCAACTTATTTTGGTATAATGTCAACTCTGAAACATTCCAATAATTTAAAAATACATTGGCTTAAGGAGTTATCACACTTAGAAAATAATCAAATGGTCTTTGGAAACACTGTCCAATTATACAGTAGATAAAAGAGAATATTCAACCAAAGGGCATTTTGGCCATTATTGCATTATGTACACGAGGAGTTAACAATTAACACAGACCATTTGGTCACTTGTGTAGTAGTTGCAGTGGCAATTTTATGCATTAAAATGCAATGCTTGGAAAAAATTAGTGCCTTTAAAGAAACTCTTCTAGTTAAATTAGAAAGTTACCAGTGAATGGATCAACTTTTGGATGTGCAGTGAAAGAATGCTTCAATCTCTTGTCATAATCCAACAGTCCAAGAGTTTGCAAATCTCCATCTTCTAGAACTTTCACAACATCTAATTTATAACAACATCGCAAATAGTACATTTAAAATGTCCAGAGCAACTAATAGGGCTATCTTTTACAAGGTTTTGGTAATTGAGCACAAAAATGATCTCTAATAATGTTTCACTTACAAGGCTTATCGGCTTCAGACAAGGCAAGGAGTTTACCTTGATGGTATATAAGAGCAGTGTTACCTAATAACCATATAAAACATAGTTACCAAGTTTAATTATTACAATAATACTAATAAAAACAATAACAAATATAGTAGCCAAAAAATTACCTGTCCCATAACCAAAAGACATGTCGAATAGTTTTAATTTGGCACGCAGAACTTGCATTTGAACCATAAACAATCCGAAAAGTCCCTTCAGATCCCCAATCTGACAAACAAAGAAGCAACCCATTTAACACAGTACATAGCTGATAGTTGTCATGGTTCGGCACAATTTCACCCCTTCAATGCTTTTCATTTATTCCCGCCTATTTAGCTATGCTGGTATAGTGCTATTCTAGATGAGTCTGTCACCAAATATTTGCATTTTACCTTCATGAACTTAGCTCCACCAAAGTATTCTTCTTGCTTTAGCCTTGAAGTTTTCACATACCGGGAAACATAAGTCGCCTTTCCATCTTTGATACGCATTCCATGAATCATTCTACATAAATCAATAAATCTCTATCATACTTTTACTGACTGGAGAATGCCATTAGTTCTGCTACATCAGAAAAATGTAAAAGAAAATAAAAGTGAAGGAATACGCACCCATCTCCATCAAACCTGCCAAGATTAAAAAAGAAAAGAAAAGAAAGATTAATAAATTCTGGCTTCTCCATAAGATAGCATATTCATGAATAGTTCAAAGAATATGCGACAAACAGTGTAAAAAAAAATTAAGATTTGTACCAGTGATATCCTGCTACAGGTGCAAATTTAGGGTTAGGCCCGACCCTAACAAACTCCCCATTCAAGCATTCCTGAAAGAATTTGCTATCAAATTATCAGGAAAGGTCATAAGTATATTTTCCATTCAGAAATGAAATCAACAATTTTATGTTCATTTCTCTCTAGTCACCATTGTCTGTCAATCAACCTATTAAGCCAATACGAAAATTAAAATGTGGCCAAAAAGAATGCTGAACTCAACTTTTTCTTTGGTAAGCAGCACTTAGGTATCATATTATGCAAGTTTCCCAACAAAACTATTATACTGGCAGATGGTGTACTCTGTCAGACTTATACTTGTAACATTTGAACTAGGTGCACATTAATGCAGGTAATTTGATTGGGCACACAGGTATTAGCTGTTTGATCAAACATACAAAACCTTGGCTACTATAAGGAACCGATTTAGACTTATTCAATATAGATCCTTGCCTTCTATTAAGAATATCAGAAACAATGTATCAAGAAAAAAAGTGCCAGTTTGTTTTATAGTACTTTATTTAAAATCGATCGCAGTTTATGTGACCCATCAAATATAATCAAACACAGTGTGTGAGTGTGTCATAGAGAGAGAATCACTTAGTAGCCGCTCCGCTACCAAGTTTTTCAGAGAGAGAGAGAGAGAGAGAGAGTTACAGGAAGAGAGCCTTTGACGGGGAGGTCGGGGCAAGGCGGCGTCTCCTCTTTGACGGGAGCGAAATTTCCAGAGAGATAATGCAAAGGCTGGGACTTGTCGTACATCATCCACACCAACGCCTTCTCGATCAAATCCAGAAGCCGCGCCGTCGCGCCTTTCTTCGGCCGAGGATCCACCTTCACTACGCCATGCCTCTTCTTCTCCGTCTCCATCGTCTCAACCTCAGCGACACTTCCCATGGATTAAGTACCTCGCAAGGCTAGAAGTGGCCACTTGAGACGAGAGGTTCGTAAAATATACGGACTCTTGGTTGTTTCGTTTTTTTGTGCAGAGTTCAATTGTTTGTGGCGACCGTCTTCTGAATTCGTATCGTCTGCATTGATTCAAAATTTAATTTAATGTATAATGAATCTACACCGTCAGATCCATGTCAGCACGAATATTAAAGAGACTCCGGGCGTTTCACATCGGGCCGGATTGCCCAGATCCTGATCGAACAGTTGAGATGCATTAACTCAAATTCTGAGTTAATGCAGAGTATACGTGTTCCCGTCTTGTGGTGGTGGTAAGAGATAAGTTGGTAATGGCCGATGGGTTTGTTTGGTGGATCTTCGCTTGGCAGGGATTCCGTGGCTTTGCATGTAAAAACGCCAGTTCACAAATTGACAAAACAAATTTTAGAATTTAGTGGGGTTTATGTATATACTTCAAAAACATCAAAACTACATATTTTTTCTCTAAATTTCATGTATTATATTTATCCTTCTAAAATTTAAAAACTTACAAATTTACTCAATTTATTGTCTTTTTTATTAAAAATTTAAAACTCATTTTAAATTTATTAATTTCTCTATTTTCAAACAAATTTATAAATTTCTCATTTTATCCTATATTTTACCCAATTTACCCAATGCCCCATATTTTTTGCGTAGCTTGGTGCCTTTCATTAGAATTGTAATAAAAAAATGGTTCGGTAAAATGCGATTAATATTTTCATAGAAGTCCTTCAAAAATGAAAATCACGGATAATAACTAACAAGCTATATTATCTCTAGCTTTAAAATTTTAGTTTGATTTCAATAAGAGTTTTGAAGGCCAATAAAATTTATATCAATTTTTCAAATATTAATCACAACCACCAAAACACATAACAATGGCTGCTAACGAGTTAGGCATGTTTTTTTTGTTCTATATTAGCACAATTTTAATCTATTCCCTATGTTTTGTTTTACTAAAATTAAACAAAATTGTATTATTTTTTACACTATCAATTATATAATTGAAGAAAAATGTTACAACCTTTGTTTTGATTTTATCAAATTAGATACCGTGTCGTGAGCTGGTTCAATTTAACTTTATTTGTATTGATATCGCTAATATTTTACTTTTATCTCTTTGAGATGTTGTCTCTTCTATTCAACAAACATGCAGAATAACTTTCGCATGATCATATTTCTCTATTATTCAAACCTCTTTTGTTGCGAAGAAAAATAAATAAAGTAAAAGAAAGAAGAGAAAAGATTTTAAACTAAAAATGAGAATGAGAAGATAAGACGTGGATTATGATAAAAACATATAGAAATGATCTTCTATGTTCATTTTTGTTATTTTATAAATGATATAGCTATTCATTGGGACTAACAAAGTTTTCAGTTGATTTTTTGGAATAAATTTTCAAATGAGTGTAGATGTATAATTCAGAAAATTTCAAAAGATTTACACAAAAGAAAAATAATGGTCCAAATAAACAACTCTATGAATTCACATTGAATGTATATATTATTCACTGTATGCAGCAATATAAGTGGTACAAAACAATGCACTAATGTTTTATTATGGATAAATATTAACATGATTGTAAACAATTCAACTCTTCTCAAGTATATTACAAAAATAATTTATTAAAATGAAAAGATTAAATCAAATTAACTGATGATTTAACAGAACCGACTTTTGGTCCAGTGATGAAGGCAGTGCCCTCTATGTAGATATCACATATTTGAAATTCAGATGGAATATCCCTTGTGAATATTAAATGCTTAACCTCTAACTTTACTTAAAAAAAACAAATGTTGTACTAGTTTAAATTAAAAATATATAATACTAAGCATGATTATTAGAGTAAAATTCTTAAAATATAATAATTAATTAATGACAATGACAACGACATAGCTCTAGTGGGAGCATGCTGCATTGCACAACAAATAAGCAATGAAACGGCCACGGGGATTCTATACTGCATTAATGGACAATGACAGCGATTCTCATATAACAGCCACGGAGACTTTATGAGTGGTGAGATTATTTGAAACGTAACGACAACAGTGTGCATGGAAATTATAGTTTCTAATAAGGCCAATGACATAATGACAGTTGGCTCACCTGGGTAGAACTGGAGCAAGAGAAATCTTCTTGAATTTGCCCGGTGCTCGCCGAAATCAGTTTGGGATATTTCAAAGAAATACATTTTGGGCCACCAACTAGACAAACCGGACTGGACTCCAATTTAGCCCATCATTTGATCCTTCTATTTCAACGGACCAAACTAAATCACGTATATCCTGGTGTAGTTAGGAACTTAGGATTTCAATCTGGACAAATATATTAAGAGTTTAAATTTCATCAAAATATTAAATATTGAAGAACAAATAAAAAATTATAAATCATTCAAAATAATGTATATACTAATACATAGGATACTTATATATCAAAAATCAATAAACATAGTAATAATAAATGTTCAAGTCTAAATTACAGACTACATTATTAATAGTGTCTAAATTACTAACATATTGGTAATTAATGATTAGGGACTAAACTACTAATAGATTGATAAATAGGGGCCAAATTAATAACAAAGTCTAAATTAGGGTCCATATATATTAGTAACATATTGGTCAATACTATTAAATTTTTTTTCTAGTCGCTGACTTGCAGGGTAAATGTCCAATCGAGTTCAGGAACTCCATTGCATTCTGTAACCTCGTTAATTGAATGAACTAGCTACTTTCAAATATATTTTTTTCTGAATGTTTTTAATAAATATGGGCGCCCTTTATTTTTGTAAGATTAAGAAAACTAACAGATAAATAATTACGCATTATATTATGTTACAATATATTTATTGTGCATTCAAATGTGCTTGTTCATGTTTTAAATAAATTTAAACCTCATTTGTTATTGTAAGATCTTCTATCTTCAGAAAAAAAAAAATAATAAAAGAGTAGTGTAATACCATCATCTTTCCTTTATCGAATTATATGGTTCACACGCCCGATTTTTTTATTAATAATAAACTAAAAAGAAAATCTGGAAGTTATAGTCTGTAACGTTCTATTAATTTGATTGCTAATTAATCCACACAAAAAATACTGTAGCGGAACGTTATGGTTCATAATATCCAGCTACAATAGTATTTTTTGCTTCGGTTCTTTCTAACTGTTACTGTGGAATTATTTTTAGGACATGTTTGGACGCAAAGTATTTGATGAAAATTAATGTGTTTTAGGCATAACCCATCTATCTATCCCAAAGTCAGTTCGAGCTGCCTATTTTTTGTTAAAACTTAAGCAATTGCTTTTAGGTCTCCTTTATCATGTTTTTCTACCTTTTCTACCTCCCAACACCATGTGGCTCTCTCTTTCACCCGCTGGCTCATGTATATATAAGGAAAGAAGAAATTATTTTATTTTCAATTGTGGGACTAAATAGTCCGAATCCGGACTTTTATTTTGTAATTACATATTTTAAAATTTTGTTTGTCTAATGTTTGTAAGTGTTTGTTTTTTTAAATGTTTTTAATTGGTGTTTTTGATTATTTTTATTTATAAATATTTTCTTATTTTATTTGTATCTATTTTAGTAATAATTTTTATTAGAAATGTTGTATCTATTTAATATTATTATTTAATTTTATGATTATAATTTTGTTAATAAAAATAATTGATAAGTATTGTTATGTTAACTGATTTATCTAATTTAAATAATAATTATTTTATTAATATTAAAATAATAGAATTTTTCATGACTATTCTCACAATACAACTGAAACTCATTCAGTAAATTTTCATAATTATTCTCGTGCAAATTTATGAGTATGGGTTCCTGCAAATAAAAAAATGGGTTTCCGAACTCATCAAATCTCATCCCGCACAATCCCATGACAAATGAACATGTCTTTAAGTTTTAATAAAAAACAATATAACCGGACGTTATAAATCATAACATTTAGCTACATTACTTTTTTTTTACGATCGTATTAACTAAACATTATGATTTATAACGTTCAGTAACAATGTTTTAAACACTATAAATCATAAGTTCATAACATCTTCCAATATTACAAAATTTTATAGAACTTTACCCATTATTAATATTTTTTATTTTCCTAGTAATAAAAAAAATCTGTTCACACGCGGTCACACCAATTAAATTATGGAAACAAATCTGCGCGATTCTTTAGAATCGCAGAGTCTTTGTTTGTCCAAATCAAACCATTCATTTATTTCGAGATTTGTACGTAAAATCAACTGCTTTGAGATTCGCGCATTTAAAAAAATGAATCGTTTGATCTGAAAATGTATGGACCCTGCGATTCCAGAGAATCGCAGCAGATTTATTATTTCCTTAAATTATAAGTATGACACGAGGGTTGTGGACATTAGGTAACTAGAGAAAAAGCGGTGATTATCGGTCTAGATTTTTAGAATACTTTCTATCTCTAATTGATGAGGTGAAACGCTGTATAGAGATGTCATGTGTTAGAAATTTTTGTAAATAACTTTTAATTTTCAATATATTGTTAGCGGTAAAACGGTAACCTTTAAAAAAAAAAAAAAGTATGACACGAGCGTAGGGAAATTTTTGTGAATAAGCTCGAAAATGGACCTTGACGCAGCCGCATTTTTTTTTCCCGTCACACAACTTCCTAGTTCCTACATCCCACAAACAATTACACTGAGACAATGTACACCCGATCCCTAAATATTACAAGCTATGTAATAAATAATAAAATAATAAATGACAGGCCCGATCAAAACTTTATCCGATCGAACTGCTCGGCATCAGTATGAGCGTCACGTGTCCATGCAGATGCTGCCACGTCAACACCAAAAGACAGATGTCGACCAGCATGCATGCCTCCTAACCGACTTCTCCATCGCTCACAAATTAAGACCCCATGAACCTCCAAATCAAACACACTATTCCTCTACAATCCGCCACAAAGGAGAAATTTAACCAACAATTAATGGCACCCGTTGCAAGTCATGAACAAGCACCAAGCATGCTAAACCGAGTTGATCGTTTAGACGTAATGCTCGGCTACTTGGAGGAGATACGTGGCGGCAGGAAGAGCGGTACCAGGAGTCCTGCCACGTCAACCAACTGGAGCGGGCCGTTGACAGGCAGTGATATTTACCCGGCGGGTGATTCGTCAGTAACAAGTTCACCGAAAAGCTTGTCAAGGGGGCGGTGTAGGTCGATACAGGAGGCAATGATGGAGATACAAGTCAAGGGAACCTTGTTTGATCGCATCGACTTCCTCGAGAACCGCCTTCTCAAGGTTTATGTTTGTCATCATGCATGCACATGCTCAAAGTTATTTGTCAATTTACAACCCAATATGTTTGGAATTTATATAAAAAAATATCATGTGCTTAAAACTATTTTCAGAACAAAATTGTAGCAATATGGATGTATCATTGGTGTCGATTCAAATAAAAAAAAAAAATTAGCTGAAGGCCTAGTCAAGTATAAAAATTACTAAAATATTGTTTAATTTTCATTGAATATTTGTTTGTTCTTGATGTGAAAAAATGGATGCAGCTAGAAGAAGAGGTAGAGATGGAGAGGAAGGAGAGCGACGGTTGGAGAAGTCCGAAGGTAAGCCCGAAGGTGAGCCCGGGGAAAGGGCTTAAAAAGCTAGTGAAGTCCTGTGTCAAGGGAGGCCATATCAAAACTAAGGAGTAGCTTCGTTTTATCTTTAATATTGCACAACTCTCTTGTTTATAAGCGTTTTGAGACTATATGCGTTTCCTTTTATTTTTCCCCTTCTTTGGATCATTTTGAAATGAATTTTGCTTGTAATAATTGGGTCTGTTCCTTCTTTAAGCCCTTCTTTGTGCATGTATGTATTAGTTAACGAAATTAAAAAAAAAAAAGAAAATGGATCGTCTTTGGATGGGTCACTTGTACTGGGTACCCGGGCCCATAACGCAAAGAGGGCTTCAAGTAGTACTGGGCCCATAAAAATGGGCTGAGAGGATGAAAGCCCAAAGAAAATAAATAAACAAATAGCAATTATCTCTTAATTTTGGAACGAAGTTGCGTTTTCCATGGTTAATCCATAACTGGCGACAGACTACTGACTAGTGACTAGTGAGCAGTGACTAGTAACAGACCAGGCACAATCATCCATTGCATTCGCTTGTGAATTGAGAATGGTACCATTCGTTGAACCAAACCGGTGTTAACAGTAAGTCCGGCTGCTCATGTCTACCGTGACTTCTCGGTGATATTTCAGTTTAAATATCACGAATATTATTAATTCATTGAAGTGACGAATTTAACTCTTTAAATTGATATACGTCATGTAATGAGTTTGAAATTAAATACAAAATTTGTAATTTCTTTAATTTTTTTTTTTTTTTGGCTGACAACAAGATCTTGACACAGGGGTATTACTGTCAAGATGATGTTTGGTTCAATCAGGTTGTCATCTCTGTGCGGTAGATGTGACGGAAACACGAGATCACATCATGTGCGAATGTAACTATGCACGGGTATTTTTATGGCACAGCACAATATTTCAATAAGAGGTGGTTTGACAAGCATTCAGACTGTTTGGCAGAGAGGTTTGCAAACTATGAGTTAGGAAGGGAGGAAGCGTTGGAGTGTGATCTGCAGCAAGGGTATGGAGCATGTAGCGAGAGCGGAACAGGCGTTTATTTTCCAACAAGCAGAAATTAGTGCATCATTTGATCAATAATACAGCAATGAAAATTAGTCAGTGGACAATCTCAATATGATTATACGGAGTTTTCTTTTAAATTTTTGTGATGTGTATATATTTATTTTAAATACTAGAAATTTTTGTAAATAAACTTTTTATCAATACAAATTGTTGGTTATTCTCGCCAATTATAAAAAAAAAATTCTTTAATTTTTTAGTATCACGTCAGCGGTTAAGAGAAAAATTAATTTATAAATTTATAAACGCCGGATAGTAAAATGTGTTTTAAGTAATTACAATGTAAAATGTGTTTTTAAGTAATTATAATGTATTTTTTTTAACCGCTCAATTGGTAGTAAAATGTTTCCTTTTAATTATAATGTATTTATTTTTTCACTTTGTAACCGCTCAAATTGGTTCTGAAATAGTGAAAATTTATGAATTTTATATATAAACATTAATTATAAAGTAGAACATTTTGGATGAGTAGATTATTTATTTGTAAAATTATAAATTTTATATGTAAATACATTAATCATAAAGTAGATTATCTTGTACAAGTGAATTATTATAGATGTTTTGAATTTATTATTTGAAGTATACTTGGTAAGTCTGAGAGTCGATGATATATATCACTGTTCATTTTCTAAAATATATATCACTATTTATTAAGTATTTTACAAAAATGTTGTTTTTGAATAATTCTGGATCACTGAAAAACAACAGTTTTGTAAAATATTTAATAAATAGTAAAAAAAATTCTAAAAAATGCAAGGTTCTAAATAGCGATTATAGCGGTATAGCGGGGAGGCAAAAAAAAAAGCTATAGCGAATAGCGCAGCTATAGCAGAAGCTTTCCTACATAGCGTTTTTCAAATTTTCAAATTTTATAGTCTATATTTCTACTAATTATCAACATGATCAATATTGGAGAATTAGAATAACAACTAAATGATAACTTCTCTAAATCTATATTTTTTCAATCATGCAAATCAGAAGGGAAAAAAAAGAATATACAATATAACATTATTTAATAGTTCATACTTTTATTACAGATTTTAATAGACGAAGAGCAATTAATTTTATAGTGAAATAAAGTTAGCATACCTATTTGAATATTTTATATATTATTATAATCAAAATCAGCTTTCAATAAAACGAACGACGATAATTTTACAGGTAAATACTAGACGAAAAGAAAACAAAATGAAGAATTAATATTTGAATATTTTATGATATAGAATTAGAGACTAAATCACAAATAGGAACAAAAACATATAATTTGATTTTACCATGCTTATTATAACAGGCCATGTAGTATCATAAGTATGAACTGAAGTACAGAAGTCCATGTAAATTGCAAAAAAAACTTATGTAGCATAGCGCGTAGCGGTAAAAGCGGTAAGCTATTGCAGCTATAGCAGCCGTAGCTGAAATAGCGTACTTTTATCTCATAGCGTAGCGTTTATGGTCTGAAAAAACTACAGCGTAGCTATTTAGAACACTGAAAAAATGTAAATTTTGATTTGCACGTACATTTTAGTACAGATTACATGTTGAACGGTTCAGATTGACCGTTAAAAATTTGAAAACTCAAATTTTGAACCGTTGCACGGAAGTCCTATATGCTACGCGTAGCACCGTAGCCAAGTCCTATATATATATATATATCACTGTTCAGTGTTCACTGATGTTAAGAGGGATTCATTACCAGTAGAAGGTAAGTAAATGGGAATGGGATAATAGAAAAGCCAGCCAAGTCCGATAGATAATATATTAGGTGGTACTGGTACAGTAGTACAGGTGTGCAGTACTTGCTGTGCGTACAGCTGTGTGAGATGAGAATTAGGGGTTAGGGGACCCCTGACTAAGACGCTGAATCTCTGAGCAAATGCAGAATCACAGCATGGTGAATTGGTGATGGTGAGTTGCTCCAACACGTCTATTCCTCTGTTGTCAATGCATCATGTGCTCTCTTTTGTTTCCCATAACCGGAAATTTATGCGTGTAAATATTCTGATTATTTTAAAAGTATTACCCACGTTCTTGCCCAAAAGAAGTGAAAACGCTGGCGGCCTATTGTTCTCTGCAGAGATGTAACTTTGTTCTTTATTGTGCCGACTTAACATTGTTCTGTGCAGACATGTAATTATGTTTGGTCTTCTAATTATTTATTATTGATTTTTAAATTTGCTGAAGTACGAAAAAAAAAAGGAAGATAATAAAAATAAGGAAAAAAAAGGGTAACTAACTGCAAAATAAAGAATAATTGTATAAAAAATTTACGTACAGTAAAATAAAATTGTTGTGCGGAATTTGAGTTCATTTGACATAAAGACACAAATTTTATGTTATTTTTATTATGTGTTGTCATGTTTAGTCATCTTTTGAATCTTGTCTTGTGCCGAGCGGTCACTAGACTGATTCACGTTTTGTTTTAGTATTCAGAGTAGGTCCGATGGACGGAATTTGAGTTCATTTGACATAAAGACACAAATTTTATGTTATTTTTATTATGTGTTGTCATGTTTAGTCATCTTTTGAATCTTGTCTTGTGCCGAGCGGTCACTAGACTGATTCACGTTTTGTTTTAGTATTCAGAGTAGGTCCGATGTCCATCGGACCTACTTCGGTGAGATGGGTGAAATGACCATTCGATTGCATCAAGATACGTGCTAAGTACATTAAAATACGTGCAAGTCTGTTTTAATTCCGTGCACACTAATTTTAATGCTAATTGTACGGTTCTAGAGCTAATTGAATCTAAAAGTAGGTCCGATACCCATCGGACCTACTCCTATCTCTTTGTTTTATACTTGTAATTTTTTTTTTCAGAAGATAGTTATAGCATGCAACATGCGAATCATGTCATTTTAATTGATACCTAATGTAAAGTGCTGTAATGTTTCAGTATAATGTTGATTTTTTTATATCATAATTTCACGAGGTAAAATTATCTTTGCTCTGTTAAACTCTGTTTCTGTGCAACATTTTTTTCGTGGCGGTTCTGATATGCTATTATTAGGGTGTAAACTGATCCGGATTATTTGACGGATATTCGCTCGGATCTGCTTATAATCTGAATTCAGATTAAACAGATATGGATACTTCTGGATATAGATACATATATATTTAGTATATGGAAAAATAATTCGGATACGGATACAGATAATTCCGTAAGGATATAAACAGAGCGGATATCCGTATATATCCGGATCTGAAATTTAATATTTGAACTGACATGTGGATTTTACTAGTGTCGGTGTTAACCAAAACCAAATACATAAAGAATGAATCGGATTTGAATCCGAAATAATAACGGATCGGATATCCGGTACAATCCGGCACCCAATTTCATTTACTTATCCAGACCGAATGGGTCCAGTCAAGTGAATTTCTGCGGTAATCTCTGATTTCTTTTATAGACATTCTAGCACTTTCTTAATTTGTTTTGATGAGTTGAGACTAAAGAACATTTTGCATACCGAAAGCAGCGGACAATTTCAACGTATTTCAATTCACTTCACCATTGCGGAGTTCTCAAAAAACATACATATTCGTTTAAGTCCAAAGATTTTGGGGCTAACAATTTTGAGTCAAGCTGTGTATTTATTTCGTATGGAAATTATATAATATATTAGAATAATGAATTGGTTCTCTAAACTAATAAAAAGTTAGTCTTGCATAATTGCTACTTTGCAAACTTAAAAACTATATTAATTTTTTATCAATATAGGTAATTTACAATTATGAAATTTAGTATAATAACTCAATATCTTATAATAATCTGCTCTATATTCATATTTGAATATGTATCTGTGAATTATCCGTTCCGTATTCGTATCCATTTAAGACGGATATAATTCTAAAATTTGATATCCGTTTATTATTTATATATATATTCATATCCGTTGAAAAATAAATACGGATACAGCATCAGTATTAACCACTCCGAATCTGCTCCGTTTACACCCCTAGTTATTATATTAGAGCTAGCTGCCGCTTTTATTTTGTTAAGTACCGACAATATAAAAATCTGATACAAAATATGTTAGAGCTAGCTGCCGCTTTTATTTTGTTAAGTACCGACAATATAAAAATCTGATACAAAATATGTTGACGTCTGAAAGGGATGTGGTACGTAGTTGGGGACACAGGAGACATTTGCTTTTACCCAAAAAATAGAATAAGAAGAGATAAAGAAGAAAGGTTGGAGCCTGATAATGGCTTCTCAATTACATTTCCACATTCATATTTAAGCTGTGAAAACTTTGTTTCTAATTTTTTATAATACTACTGACAAATATTTAAATTTTAAATCGAAATAGTTTTAACTCCTAAATATTTTTATCTTCAAACTAAAAAAAAAATTCTTTCACCCACTCTTTTTTTTCCTCTAATTATTATCGTCTATTTTTCTGACGATTTGTGATGAATTTTGGTAATCTAAATATATAAATATTTTTTATTCGATTTTCTCTTTCAAATGAGATTCATGAAAAAAAACACTTTTGATTTTTTTTTTTCAAGTCATTTTTATTTTTTATAAAGTAAAGTCCATGAGAATTTTAAATTCTCAAATTTCTAAATCTTAGTATCCAACTTTTTAAACCTAGTATGGAAACTATTTAAATGTTTGACACAACTACTTTAAACGGTCACAGAGGTTTAAATGTGTGATACTATATGATTGACATCAGAGATTTAAACGCTTGAACATAATAGTTTAAATGATAAACATTAGAGGTTTAAATGGTTGTAGACTGTGGTTTACAAGCTTGAAAATTTAAAGTACTCATGAGTTTTACTTTAAAAAAAATTACTTGAAAATAACTTAAAAGTATTTCTTCATAGATCTCATTTGAAAGATAAAATCGAGTAGAAAACCTCTGTATTTTTAAATTCATAAAATTCATCACGGATCATCGGAAAAATGGACGAGAATGATCATAGAAATAACAAAAAAAAAGTGGGTAAATGAACATATTTTTTTTGTTTGAAGACAAAAAATAGTTAGAAGGTAAACTACAAAAATTTAGGATTTAAATTCTTGCATATATATGTTTAAATGCTAGCATTATAAAAAGTTATAAATAGAATTTTTAAAACCTGGATATGAGCACTGGAAATGAGAGTAAGACAAAATTGAAAGGTTTTTTTTTCCCTGTTAAACTAGTTGGGGTGCGCTCGGATATGATGGCTCGAGGGGCCAGATTATTTTCCTAAAAATATATTGTTGCTGTGTTAATTGTTTTTTTTTTTACTTTTAAAGTCTTCATTTTTGAATATTTTTTAATTGTTTTCCCGGGTCGATTTCATTTTGTTCGTGAGTTCCAAGGAGCAAATATCTTGCGGGAATTTTGTTTGTTGAATCAATGGCTGGCAAATTTTATTTGTTTCCAATTCTGTGTCTATTTTTATTTTTGTTTTTTGAATCCATTGCGGGATAAATTTTATTTGTTTCCAATTCCGTGTCTATTCTGATTTTGTTTCTTGAATCAATTTTGTATCCTAAATTTGTTCAGTTCTTAAAAAAAACTTGAAAGAGAAATCAGAGCTTGAGAGAACATAGGAAACTAGAGTAAACACGAGAGAAGTGAAAGAGTAAAAACACATGAGGAATTGATCATCTTCGCAGGGTGAACACACGTGAGGATTTGCCACTATCAATTTTGTTTGCAACCATATTTGAGGAAAAAAAAACAAAAACAAATTTTCAACAACAAAGAAGATGGAGCTCAAGGAATAATAATTGATCAATCCATAGATATTTATGGAAGCCATGGTTGATGAATTGAGACCAAGGTTCTAAATATCGATTATAGAGGCGTAGCGGGGAGACAAAAAAAAATGCTATAGCGAATAACGCAGCTATAGCGGAAGCTTTCATACATAACGTTTTTTTAATTTTTAAAATTTATAGTCTATATTTCTACTAATTATCAACATGATCAATATTGGAGAATTGGGGTAATAACTAAATGATAACTGATCTAAGTTTATATATTTTTTTTTTCAATCATGTAAATAAGAAAGAAAGAAAAAAGATATATAAGGTAACATTATTTAATAGTTTATATTTCATAGTATTATAGATTATAATAGACGAAGAGCAATTAATTTTATAAGTAAAATAAAATTAGTATACCTATTTGAATATTTTATATATTATAATAATTAAAATCAGCTTTCAATGAAACGAACGACGATAATTTTACAGGTGAATACTAGACAAAGAGAAACCAAAAGGAAGAATTTATATTTAAATATTTTCCGATATAAAATAAGAGACTAAATCACAAATAAGAACAAAAGTATATAGTTCGGTTTAACATAATTATTATAGCATACTATGTAGTATCAAAAATATGAACAGAAGTACAGAAGCCCATGCAAATTTCAAAAAACGCCCATGTAGCATAGCGGTAGCAATAGCGCGTAGCACATAGCGGTAAAAGCAGTCAGCTATTACAGCTATAGCGGCCGTAGTTGAAATAGTGCACTTTTATCTCATAGCATGACGTTTATGGTCTGAAAAAGCTATAGCTATAGCTAGCTATTTAGAACAGTGACTGAGACGAATGATGAAGCTAGAGTTGGAGGAGGTACATGTCCGGTTTGTAGAGTGGAGTATTATGTACGTACGCAGGGAGTAACCTCAAATGTCTGCTAATGTGTCAAGGAAAAGAGAATGATAGAAATCTTAAGAGCATCAAAGCATGGAAAATTATATCCGGTATGAAAAAAATCAGGCTGATGTGTAACCTGACCAATAATGGAGGTAGTGGCAAATGCTGCGAATATTACTTTGGTGGAGAGAGTAGGGTTACGGGTTACCATTAATTATTGATGCTGTTGGGTTCACACAAGCAAGCAAAAATTATCTCCTATGATATAAAAAGAAGAACGGTCAAAATTTTATAAGAATCAAAATTTAATAATTTCAACATTAATAAGAAAATCAATATTGTCATGGAGCTCTTCAAAAAGAGAAAAAATAATTTCCAATATCGTTCTGCCCTGTGCTAAGCTGTACCAATCGAATAATTTCATCCCTCTTAATATATTTCGTGCTGCTGGAACTGATGGGTCCGTATTAATTTGTCACTAATAAATGCAATGCATCCAAACAGAAAAACTAAACAAAGCTAGCTGGATCTCGCGCTGGTGATAGTTTAAACAATTTGTCTTTTTACCCCAAAAAGAAAAGAGAGAGGATTTTCGACGTATCTTTTGATTGAGTCTCCCCATGATTTTCTTCATTATTGCTTGGTGCTAAATGGCCATTCCTTTCAAGCCTTTTTTTTTTTTTTTTTTGTATCTCTGTTAAGGGCCAAAACAATATAATAGTGCCTTGGTGGCAGACAAATCAAGTCCTCCTATTCCTCCGCAGCAAATAATCATATATTAATTTGTTTTAATTTTTTGTAATGCTAGCTGTCCTTGAATTTGTATTGCAAAGTCACAAATTACAATGACTATTTAGGCCTGTTCGGCTGTCAGTTCAATTTTTACTGTTTATGTGGATTGAATTGAATTTTTTTTCCTCATGTGAACAGTAAAATGCAGTTTATTGTGCGCCTGTTTTTGCGCTCATTTCTATTCCCAGACTGCAGCCGAACAAGCCCTTACAGCCTATTCGGCAAGCCATATTTCCATGAGAAATTCTGGAAAAAAGGCAGTTTCATACCAAAAATTTTTCGAGTTAGCATTCGTTTATTTTTTGTTTTTCTTCTTGAGTTGGGATTTCCTTCCAAATTCAAGCACTTTAAAAAAGTCGTTTGCTTAGACTTGTTTTTTTTTAATTCTCACGGATTATAACTCTGTTTTTCTCTTCATTATTGTCAAGTTTGCTTAATCTTTCTATTATTTTTTTCTCAAACATGACTGTTTTCTTTCACATATTTTTAGGTTAAAATGGAAGACAAAAAAAGATACGCTCGTCAGAGCTAGAACTAGAAAATCTCAATAGACTACAAGTAAACTTTTGATATTTTATAAGAAGGCTATATAAAAAGTTATAAAATATAAAATATAATTAAATTTCAATATACATACTTAAAATTTTAAAATAATATAGGTCGCTTAAGCCATCCTGGCTAACTTTTAGAGGGAAATTTTTTATCTACAGAAATTATAAAATTTTAATCAATACAAATAAAAAAGAGTATCTTGATTGCAACAAATATAGTAAGATCGGAGTTAGTGATTCCGATCCATGAATTTCTTTTTATTTTTTTAACTTCACAAAGAATTTGCAAAAAAAAAAATTTTATGGATCGGGATCACCGACTCCGATCCATAAAAAAAATTAAATTTATGTGGCACAAAACTCTTGTACCTATAAAAAAAACAATATTTACAGATATTTTTATACTGCAGAAAATCACCCCATTTATGGATCGAAGTCAGTGATTCCAATCCATGATTTTTTTTTACAAATTCTCTGTGAAGTTAAGAAGAAATAAAAAAAATATTATGAATCAGAATCACTAACTCTGATCTTACTATATTTATTGCAATCAAGCTACTATTTCTATTTGTATTGATAAGAATTTTATCGTTTCTATTGATAAAAACTTTCCCCTTTTAGAGCCGTCCCTGGCGCTCGTTCTCATTCCGTACCACCTTTAGTTTTCACACTGGACAACTCTTCTCTGTAAAAACTTACAATTGTTTTTCTTATTATTTATGTCACAAAAGAGGTGACCAGGGAAACAGAACATGTCAATGTTACCGTGTCATTGTACGTACACCTCCTTTTTTAACTGATCGGGAAAAATAAAAATAAAAAACACCACTCCATACTATAGTAGTATATAGCAAGTGGCAAATGCCAAATGAAACATCACACAATTATATATCAGTAATGTACAAAAGGCATGACAACAACCCATACACACAGAAACAGGTCAATTGGTACAATCCACTAGGCACTGACACAGGCAGGATATGAACAGCTAGCAGACACTAATAATTGGTCCATACCCCTGCTTTTGTCTGTTCGCCTGACACACGCACACACAACACAAGTACACAGCCAACAGCAATTAACAAACTAGAACCAACAATACATTAGCTTAATTTATAATATATACTGGTACTGGTACTGGTACATATATAGAAACACGTACTTTAACGTGGAAAGCAACGCTAATTAAGCAGAACAAATATAGTGAGTTGAAATTAATTATGGCATTTCTACCTGGTTATTTTGTTTGGTGAGCTAGAATTAGAATTGATCTCGTTTCGTTTCGATTCTAATTTCTCTATGAGTTCTTCTGGGCTATCTGCATAGACAAAGATATGGCGTGCCGAATCTTCGATGAAACCTTCTTCTACTGCCTTGTCAAATAACGAGAGCAAACCATCGTAGTATCCGTCCACGTTAAGCAGCGCCACCTAATTAATTATCCAAAAATTGCCAATAAATAAATATTACCACATTAATTTCATTTAAAACTCTTTAAGAATTTTTATGATAATCTCTTAATTGTACGCCACCAAGCTTCCAGATTAACTAAATGATGATATCATGAATTTTGATTTTCTTTGCATCAAATTTTCTAGACCTATAATTATTAAAAAATTAGAAGTCAAGCTATCAAACTATTTAATACCCTTGTTATTATAACAAATGATTTCTCTAATCTGAATTTCGAATCCATGACCTCCTACAATGAGACCATGTGCCTTTGACACTAGACCAAAAGTTGGTTCTAAATTCTAGGGTATTTAATTATTGCATTCTAATCAAGTCAAGTACTAATTTCTGGACCTATCTTTTGAGGTACTTGGTACAATGTAGGTGTAAACTACGCTAATTAAGGATTAGATATTAAACATTCTTCAAAAAATTCTTAGTTGCAGATGGACTTCTTCAGTTATCCTTTTGTTTTGTTCATTCAGAGAAAACTGATCCCCAAGTGTTCTGGATAGGAATCATGCTAAGATTTTGGGCATGTTGATTATTTGTTTTATTTAATACTTTATACACATTGCAGAATAAGATAGGAATTTTAATTAAAGTTTTTTTTAATTATAAAGTCAATATATGTGCAATCCTTTCATTATCCTTCTGTATTAGCAGTTACATAAACCGCGAATAAACAAGTCCCTTGTTGGAGTTCTAGCCATTTTTAGTACATTTTCTCCCAAAAAAAATTTTTTCTGCCGTCTTTTAATTGAAAATACAAGATCTTGAGCTCACCGGTTTTTCATGGATTCCAAGTTGCAACCATGCAATTATCTCCAAAAGTTCCTCCATTGTTCCATAACCACCTAATTAACAAAGTAGTTCAACACGTAATTGACATGTCACAAAATATATATATATATCCAGTTGCCATTAATTTTACATTTGAGAAAATTTTTGAAAGTGTATCTCAAGTCATGAATCCAACAAGTGAACACATACGTACATGTATTATATACAATTGGCTGTTTGTTCCTTTCGCAAATTTATGGATCGTTCGAATATTTTTTGTATGTTTAAATATATAAAAAACGACGAGACATGACTGTCTTTTATCTTTTTAGCATGGAAGTGCAGCCCTACTTGTCATCTTATTTGATCATAAAATGAAAATTGCAGGAGTACTGTATGGACTTAATTAATTTCTCAACAATATATTTATATGGATTTAAGGCCACGCATGGCATGCTATTAAATCAGTTAAAAAATAATGTCTGTATATATATATGGATTATCAACGCAAATTGCTAATTCAAAAAATATTATATAACCTGGAAGGGCAATAAAAGCATCTGAGTTTTTTGCCATTTCAGCCTTACGTTCATGCATGTCAGCAACTTGCTTTACCTCTCCTACAGTCTCTCCAGAAACCTACATTAATCAAATTATACATTTGTTAATTAGTAGAAAAAAAAATCTACGCTGATGATTACATAATCTTGTCTACATATCTTTTGATTTGACATATATAGTTGTGTATATATCAGAGAGAATTAATTAGGCTTCACCTCTTCTGGAAGAAGGGCAGTTGGGATTACCCTGCAGAGCAGAACAAATTTGAGAATAAATTTTGGTGCATGTATAGTTAATGTGTGTTACTTAATTACTTACAGTACAAAATAAAAAATTTAAAGTGGATTCTTATGAAAATATTACCCTAGTACATGGCGTCCCCCATTGTGCACTGTTCGAGACACTATACCCATTAGACCTGCACTTCCTCCTCCATATACAAGGTCTATCTCTCTTTCTACCTAAAAATAGAAAACAAAGAGCTTAAAAGATAGATAGCATGCAACATATATATATAGCTTAAGCTATCCAAAAGCTAGACGTCAAAGAAGTCATGAAAACTAAGAATTAATTAATCCTAAATATAAGTTTTCCTTTATATATATACTGAGCTTGGTATATAATATAGCTTGAATATGAAATGGAGCTATTTTAAGATAATTTATTGCTGATTAGTACGGTAGGTGAATATGCTTCTTTTTTTTCCTGCACCCATCTTCCTATTCCATATCAGTGAGAAATAAATAAGAAGAATCATACTTAATAATAAATAAATGAGCAGAATCAGTCTATGCATGACACAGACCAATGGAATATTGAAAATAAAAAAAGGATTATCCCCCGTGAAGAATTTGAAACAGTGTGTGTGTGTGTGTGTGTGTGTATCTTTTTCATGTCAGAGTTCTTAAATAGTAATTGCTGCATTAAGAAGAAGCTAGCCAATTATAGGATTCTGTTTTAAAGGCGAGGATAAAAAATGATTAGTGCCGAAAGTAAGACCAAGATAGTTATCTCTCAAACAATGGTTATTCCCGACGGAAGTATAAGCGACGCGGGTTACAAGATTAATCATAAAACGGATTCTTGTATACTAATCTACATGATATGCCCAAAAAAACAAGATGGAATACATATACCAAAGGTGTCAACAAGATTAACAAGAAAAGATGAATGTACTAATAACATAAAAAGTGCATTAATAAAGTCGAGATTTCTGATTTTGCCATAGATTTTTTTTTTCTTTTATCTCTTGCCGAAAGTATTTCACTTTTCATTCTGGAAAAGGATGTATGTATTCTTACCAATGCCTTGCCAAGTTGAACAGCTGCTTCACCAAACGAGGCTTTGTTTCCAAGTCTGCTTCCACAAAAAACACAAATTCTCTTAAGTCTCCTTTGGTTTTCATTTACAAGTGCAAGGTCCCCTTGTTGCCTTGCTTCCATCTCCTTAATTCTTGGAGATAACAAGCTACAATGAGAGAGACAGAGAGAGAGGAATTGAGAGAGAGAAACAAATGTGCAAATTAATGAGCAAGAGAGAGCACAGGGAATTTAGTTCTTATAGTAGGTCTCTCTCTCTCTCTCTCTCTCTCTCCTCCAAGTTACTCTAATATTATTCCCAGCTAGCTCCCCCTTTTTGAATCATAAAAAGAGAACAGTACTAGCTGCTGGATGAGAACCCAGCAAGAATCTCCTCTTACCCCCTCCCTCCTCTCTGTGTCTCTGTAATCTGAATACTAGGTAGTGGATTCTTCTGAGAGGAAACAAACACAAACACACCACTTCTTCATATCTCCCCTTTTCAGTGCCTTGTGATTGGTTCTTGGTCTTCATGTAAATTATGAAATATGTTTAGTGTCCACTGGCTGACATCCATTAAGTTTCTATCCAATTGTTTACATCTTGCTGTCACCCCCGTTTTTTTTTTCGGTGTTAGGATTAGATAACAGTCAAAAGTCTACATAATACATCATTGGCACATTAATTAGTATCGATTTTTGTAAAAACAAAAAAAAAACACTCATAATCCTTAGTGATAAATCTGTAAATAATGTAAATATATCAGTGACATTCTTTTAATATTGAACTGATTCTGCTTATTTTAGTGTCGTCGTGTCGATGTCAGTTCATATGCAGTGGCAGAATCAGGAATGAAAACTAGGGAGGCATAAATAATTTAGGGCTCATAAGCAAAAAAAAAAATGGACCAGTATCCTCTGTGGAGGTTTGCGGTGCGGAGCTAATCGGACGGTCCAGATTTACTCTCAGCCGGTAAGTGCTCGGGATGATGGAGGGGGCAGTATTAATTTTTCTTTGAGATTCATGCCATAATCTTATTTGGTCCGTCCGATCAAAACGAACAGACCAGATTAAAAGAACCACACGACCTCCGCAGGTAAAAGCTCCGCAGAGGATGTGATTCCAAAAAATTTAGAAGATGTCAAGGGTCCATAAGCAAAAAAAAAATTCTATATATTTTCTAAATTTTTTTATATATTTTCTGGACCAAGGGGGAGCTGGGGCTTAGGCTAGCCCCTGCCTTGGTTCCGCCCCTGTTCATATGCATAAAACCAACACGGATGATTTCAAATTATCAGTGTTGGTTTTAATATGAGGAACTGAAATTAACGATGAGGCACTTTCAGTGTGGATTCTTTGGTTCCGAATCGACATTGAAAATGACTAATCAGTGTTTGTTCTTTTAATTTGCAGGAATTGTCACTGATTTTTCTTAACCAATCAATATTTAAGCCTACCGCGCCAATTAAGTCTAATACAACCCTAGCTAACTACATTTTGAGTTGCACGAATTAACTCCTAGAAGATAATGCATTGATCACACTTCTTAAATATAAATGTTCATTACAAAATTAAAATGTAACAATGATTATATAGCGGATATATAGTCGGTTAAAAATAACGATGAATATTTACCATGTATATAGTTAACAACGTAAAAAGCTACTATGATTATTGTTATTTAAATCACCGAATTCAATTAACGGATTATCCGAGAAATCAGTACAATTATGGTGTTGACAAAATATGCTAATTTTAACATGGTTAATTATTAGTGAAAGATGTATTGCGTATGATCACTATTGACGAGTTTTACTACACAATCAGTTATTAATTTGAGAAGAATTTAACTGTATGCCTTCATTTTTCATGCCTCAACTTATAAAATTTTAACAAGTCAAAAATATAAAACTGAACTATGTATCACAATATTATTATTTTAATTACCTATGCACATATAAAAAATTATAATATCGACTTTGTTTTCATTTGCATCAACAATTTGTAAAACATATAGTAACGACTAACGTGGAAAATTTCTGAATGTTGATTTTGAAGTTCTTGATTATCATAAATGCAAAGTTGAAATGTCAATTATTTATCTGTAGAAATAAGTATTATAGATTAATTACATTCTTATGGTTTTCTTTTGTTATTTTTCTTCAAACATTTTTTTTTAATATTTTAGAAGTGAAGACATGAAAAATAAATACATATATATAATATCTCTTATATTAATTTACTCTAAATTATTACAAATAGAAAAAATTGACCAGGAAAAACGGATTGACTTGAACAAAATTTCCGTCGCATCAACAATCCATAATCTCATGGCATATATATATTATCATGTTTGTTATTGCTAGAATGTATATATGCCTGTCTACAAAGTTAAATTTTGGGTGTGTAAAAGATGAAGCATTTCTTTTAAAGATAACACTTTAACTAAAACGACAGTACTATATATTATATGAATTTATGTGGCCCCATGTGGGATTTGTAGATACCGTTGATATTCTATTATTATTCTCAAGGCCACCGGGAAGTGTAAATTAAGGGAAGGGAGCTAGCCACTCAAAATCAAATAGAGACAGATAGAAAGCATGCATAATGCACCTGAGGTGAAATTACTTTACCTTTCAGCATTTAACCCAGTACATATTGTATCTTTTGAAATAACTTAAAATTTGAATTTGAAATTCAAATTGTCTGTTATATAAATCGCTGTTTAATTATTTGAACATTTCTGAGACAAATTAATAGAAGACAGACAGTTTTCATTTCAATTCTTTAAAAATCTATCTTAAAAAAATGATTTGGGTCGTACAATATTTTTTTTTGAAGAAATTATTGGTCATTCCCATATTCATACAATTGAGGGTCGTACAATATTTTTACATTGTAATTAAGTTATGTTTTTAGCCATCTTCATACAATTTAGCACTGAAAATAGCGTGCATATGGTGGCACAAGCAATATTATAATAATGTCAATATACTACAAAATACAAAATCCAGATGTATCCATGATAGTAAACAATGACTATTGCCGAGGATAATTATTAGTGAACAAAAATTGTAATTTTCAAGAATATCACTATTATCAACAGAAGTATCCGCAAGAATACTACTGAATTAAGCACATTTATCCTTTGCAGATTCTCATAGTATATACTAATATCTATATACATTAAATTGCATATCGATTATCTATATATATAGCTTACATTGGCAATTGTATGATGTCGTTATAAATTAATTAAAAATAGTGGCCGAGAGTAAAAGAAAAAAAAAATGAGAACTGCAAGTTATACCGTACATTATAGTACTCATTACTTATTAAGTTATTATTTTTCATGGTATGGCGCTAAAAATGATATTAACACTTTGAGAGTCGATGATGTTTCCTCTACCAAATTTATATAGAAAAAGAAATTGCATGGATGACCAATATTGTTTTTTTTTTCATTTTTCTTTTTCAAATAAAAACAGGGCATCATTTGACCTCCACTATTTGACTTGTATTCGTCCCTATTTTTATACATCTCACCGTATATTTTTATCACGTGGATTCATATACAAGGAGGGATCAAGTTACAACAGTGGTTTTTTTCATTTTCAAAGTCTAAATCGTCGATCCAAACCGTTCAATATGATTGCCTAAATAAAATATGCTTACATATCAAATTTTACATTTTTTGTGAATTTTTTTTACTATTTCTTAAGTATTTTACAAAAATTAGTCAAATTCAGACCATTAAATTTTGTACCCATCTTAATAAATAGTAAAAAAATTCACAAAAATGTAAAATTTGATCTGGAAGAATATTTTCTTTAGATAATCATGTTGAATGGTTTGGATCGACGGTTTGGACTTTGAAAATGAAAAAAAAAAAACGGTGTTGTAACTTGATCCCTTCTCTTAATATATATTTTCTTTGTGATAACAATTGAACTAATTTGGTAAAAGTTAAAGTTCTTAAGGATTTAAAGAACAATTTTGAAACTTTACAAATCAAATTGAAAGCGAATGATATTTTATATAATATTTTAAAATTTGGTAGGGTATTCCGGTCAAATTGCAAGAATAAAGTTATAGTTTCGTGCTTAAAAATTCTAGCAAACAATAATGTGGTGACCCTCTCTCCATTCTGTTTTGCTGACGTGAAACTATAAATGCACATTGATGATCATTATTCTTTACAAACAGGAATACAATGAGAGGGGACCATTTTTTATATTTCGAAACTAAAAAAAAAAAGTTACTGAAAGCAAGATGATTTATTTTTTTTGTAAGAGAGTCATAGATGATGAGTTATTTGTTGTAAGAGAGTCATATATATATATGAGACCAACCTAATATTTTATCTTATTGGGATGGATATATAATAAGACCGAATTAATGGTTCAGTCTAAGTAGTTTTCGTATGTTGTAGCGTATCTTCACTACAAAAAATTTGAAAATGACTAAGATTAAACCATTGATTCGCAAATAGAGCTGTGGAATATGCAGACCCTCTCCTCTCTTTCATTTTCTCTCTTCCACTCTCCTTCATTTCAAGGAAGGACCCACATTGGTCCAGGGGGGCCAACCGCCCTCCCCTGGATTTTGAAATTTAATAGAAAAAAAAGAAGACGGGTTCTTTGCCCCCCTGAAAAATTAGATTGTCCCTCCTTAGAGAAGAACAAGCCTAGTTATTTCTCTTTTGATTACTGGTGAGAATCCACAAATTTCTCTCTTTCTCTTGAATTTTGTAGCTCAAAAATTCTATTTTTTTGACCAATTTTCGGATAGCAAAGGAGGGAGAAAAGTCTTAGAATCCTCCATGTTTTATTTTAATTTTTAGATAGACTTGGTTTATGATGAGCTCCATGTTTTCTCATGCTTTGATCTATTTAGTATGGATGTATCCAAAATGAAGGGGTCACATTAAATGAGGAGTTCAAATTTATTCAAATGGTGTCTCTATGACAGTGGGCCTCACTGGTCGGATGGCCATCAACCACGCCCAAGTTAATTCTCGGTTTAATGCGAAGAATATAACTATGAATTTTATTTTGAATAAATTCAAATATCAATTTTGTGATTTAAAAAATTAGGTTTTAAGACATTGAATCGACCAATTTTCTAAGAAATTAATTTGATAAATTTTTTAAATGGATTCTCAAATTTTTAGGATTCAACAAATCCTCTCCCCCCACCCCACTAGAACGGGACATGAAACTAATGGATTTGAATCCGATAGGCTATTTTTATCCGATTTATGCCCCTCCCTGGTATAAATCCTACATCCGCCCCTGCTTCATTTTCTCTCTTCCACTTGTCTCGTTGATTTTCCACACTGTGTGATTGTTAGAGCATCTACATCCTAGTAACTCAAATGAATTTTTAAATAACTGTTAAGCACTTTTTAGAAATTAAGGTCTCTAAAATTTCTAACTCTCATATCACTGAATTAATTTCAGAGTTTCTATTAAGCCAAGTTAGCAATAAATTAAAAATGAGAAATAATTTTAGCCAATTATTTAGCCAGTGTAGAGTTTATAAATAGTTTCTTAATAAGAAACTTTTCTGCATAGTTTTTAAATAAAAAACTCTCTCATATTTCTGAAACTGGATTAGAAACTGCCACATGTGATTAGAAACTCTCCTAGTACCAGAAATGTAAATGTAGTGTAATAAATTATGGAAATTAATCAGAATAATCGATTCATTAGTTTAGTTTTATTGATCTCTTTCCAATACGATCAAATTATTGATTCAGATCCATCTTTTTTAAAGAAAAAAGAGTAATCCATCTTATCTCTGACGAATCATTTTTTTGTATTTTTAAAACAAACAAATTGGAGAGGGGACGGCGCAATAATAAGCGAGAATAAGTACAAGTGGATGATGTTAGTCAACAAGGAGGGCCCAATGTTTCCAAATAGCACTCCATAATTAATTGTGAAATTGTTTAGTTATTTATTGTTGCTGTCAGTTAAATTATTTTGGAGGATGCCAAATTAGTACCAGAAAGATGCACAAAATTCAATCATTGCCGACTTAATAGTATAAGGTTGCTGATATTGGATAAATAAGCATAATTTTATTTTATTTTTTGAGAGAGACTAATAAGTAATAATTCATATAAAATGTAGAAATTTGAAAATTAAAAGTTTCAATATATAGGGGTACTTAATTAGCATTTTTTGGTCTCTACTTCCCTCCGTTGGGTGGTGTTTGATTGTAGACTAAAACTAATAAGATCTAAATTGACTATTCTAAATTACACTGGTCTAAATTATTAATATTTAATTGATGTCTAAAGTTATATCTTAATGTCTAATTTATTTCTTATTTAATTATTTTTTTACTTTTAAGTTCCTTTTACAAGAAAAAAAAAATCACATTTATTGATTTACATAAATTTACAAATATTCCCTTTGACTAGTAACCTTGATTTTTCTAATAAGGACTGTTGGAGCACTGACAATTTTAGTCCAGAGCCTCCAATTTCTATATAATAAGAAATAAAAATATATTTTTAGTGAAATTTGATGGAGCATAAAGATATCCTAAATATAAGGTGGTGCAAATACAACAAATTTTCTTGTTTAAAATAAATATTGAGGCCAACGAAACCTAAAAAAAAAAAAAAATTCCACAACACTGAAGTAAGCCTAGGTATTAACTACTTAAAGACAATTAATGATGAAATAAATTAGAGTGAGTCTATCGTACTATGCATATCACGATTTAGTCCGTAATACGATTTAATATTTTTGTTTTTAAAATTCTAACCGTCGATCCGGATTGTTCAAAATAATTTTCATATAAATTTGTACTTACAGACCAAATTTTATATTTTTTTTATAATTTTTGTACTATTTTTTAAGATGGGTAGAAAATCGTTGTTTTTGGATGGTCTAGAATTTTCAGATCAAGTGATTTTCTACCTATCTTAAAAAATAGTAAAAAAAATTCAAAAATATAAAATTCGGTCTGCAAGTAGATATTCCTATAAGAATGATGTTGAACGGTTCTGATCAACCATTAAAATTTTAAAAACAAAAATATTGATCCGTATTTACGGATCAACCCGTGATATGCATAGTACCAAAACTCACTCAATAAATTATATAAGTTCAAATCAGTTTATCCGAATTATGTTGGGTGAGGTGTTAAAAAATGAAAAGTTGGGCTATAGGTCAAATAAATTTAAACTATCTGAAAGATGGGCTAGTTTAGGTCAGTATAAGTAAACATAAAGATGGACTTATTTCATCAATTTTAGTTAGATTTAATTAAATCACGTTTTACATAATAACTGTGGGCGAAAGCTCTTATTTCACTGTCCAGCCATCAAATGTGTCTTCAACTCTTCATCTAGTTTGATTGAATTATAAAGTGATTAATGTGAATAATAAAACTAACGAAGCAATAATAAAGCACATGTTAGTGTTCGACATGAAGATAATGATAAATGAATAAAAAATAAAATGTAAAGATTTTTAAGATTTGATAAGAAAATAAACAAATTTTAAATTTTGATAGGGAGAAATAATTTCAGAAGTTTTGGGTGGCCCATGATAAAACTTTTAGTTAGATTTGTTATATAAATTTCTATGCCAGTGGCATGGCTCATTTAAAATGTTTCAAAAGAGGAACAATAGGATTCTCTCTTGGTGGTTCAACTGTCAAACTATTTTCAGAATGAGGGATCAAATTCATCCAAATTTCTCTGCTCCCATTTACTTCTAATTTTTTATCTCATTTATCTTTATTTTCAAAGTCCGAATAGTCGATCCGAACAGTTCAACATGATCATCATAATAAAATATGCTTGGAGACTAAATTTTATATTTTTTTGAATTTTTTTTACTATTTTTTAAGATAGGTACAAAATCATTGTTTTAAGGAGATTCTGGACCATCCGATAAAGTGATTTTGTACATATCTTAAAAAATAGTAAAAAAATTCTAAAAAATATAAAATTTGGTCTCCAAGCATATTTTATTATGATGATCATGTTGAACGGTTTGGATCGACTATTCGGACTTTGAAAATGAAGATAAAAAATTAAGAGCAAATGAGTGCATGAAATTTTGGATGCATTGTAACCCTCCTCTTCCAGGATATACATTGTTTAACCCTTAAATTAATCAGAGATATGACTATTTGTTAGAACAGAATCTACTTCTATCTTATTTTGTTTGACCAATATCCCTCATAAATTAACATTGTCATTAGAATTGTTCAGATTTTATTTAGGTATGTACCTTATTCGATTTATTATGTTCAAATTATCACAGTTTCAATTTGTGACTAGTCAATCAAATTAAAAAAAAAAAATCATTCAATCCGTACTATATGTTTGGTGGTCGGATATTATAGATTGGATGGTTTTCATTTAGAAAACCTGTTATAAAAATGAGGAGGGTTAAAATGAATTATCATTTTGTGTTCTAATATATTCTACATTTTTTATTTATGTTTTTAAAATCCGAACAGTCAATCCGAATCATTCAATATGATATTCATAATAAAATATGCTTAGAGACCAAATTTTATATTTTTAGAATTTTTTTACTATTTTTTTATATAGGTACAATATGACTTTATCGGATGGTCCAGAATCTCTTTAAAACAGTGACTTTAAAAAAATTCTAAAAAATATAAAATTTGGTCTCCAAGCATATTTTATTATGAAGATCATGTTGAGAAGTTCAGATCGACTGTTCAGACTTTGAAAACGGAGATAAAGGATGTGGACCATATTGGAGCACAAAAAAATGGTGCATTTAACCCTCTAATACTTGAAGAATTACAAATATAGAACAAGTAACATACTCTCACTCTAATACTTGAAGAATTACAAATATAGAACAAGTAACATACTCTCACTAATAATAACGAGTATAGCTAATATGATATCAATGTCATATAATAACAAGTAATATAATATCAGTGTCATATAATATCAAACGATTGAGTGTTCCATTTAAATGTAATTTTTTTATTATCAAGTTATTTTAGTATCAAGTCAAGCGCTAAAAAATATTGCAAAATGAATGTATTAAAATTAACTTAAAAGCTCTCACATTTGACATCTTGACTCAAAATAAAATAAATTCAAAAAATGATAAATTTTGCTTATAAACACACAACTAATGATGTAGATCGGATTGATTCACCGTTTGAAGTCGATTCAATATGTTTTGGAGTTTGTGTTATATAGGTTGAAATGACACTAATTAATGTCATACTGACTCAATAATAACATAAAAGTAGTTTTAGTAATAATTTTTTTTTTAACTAAATACTATAATACTTATGTAATGATATTATTATAGTATATTTTTCTTATTAAAGGACCGGTACACTTCAATATTATTTATATGTTATTTTTTAGAATTTATATGCGTCTTTCTGAAGAAAAGCGAAAACTCATGCCACTGCATTAAGTCTTCGGTTCATTATTATAGTTATATAAAAATAATTATTTTAAGATGATAACGCACAACGATCTTCGAGTCTTATACTCAATTATTTTTACAAAAATTGGTATCTAAAATTTAATTGTCCAGTCAATTACAATCTAATCCATACATAAGCAATCAAATTATAAATATATAAGTCGATTGAATTGAGCTGATTAAAATATTTAGACTTACCTCCTGATTAAATACTCCCTGTTTAAACTAATTAGCAATATTCGAATTGTCCGCCTAGCCATTTTAAAAAAAAATATAAATTATTTGGATATACCAAGTTCTAAAATAATTCACATGTGTTTTGTACTCTAAACACCAGTGAAAAATAAAATAGAAAGAAAATCCTTCGGATGGGACACGTCAACTTGAATTTGTCAAAGCTAGTACGTACAATGATACTATCATTCTATCAGTATCAAAGTGATTTATATTGAATAATTAAAGGCGTTTTTTTCTTCATCAAATCCGTTTTTTTTTTTTAATAGAACTCATTCTAAACAAATTAACCAAAGCAGCACCGCAGATTGGGAAGTTATAAAAATAGCGAACACCGGTTTCCCAAACTGGTGTGGCTCAAAAGAACTTTGCTAACTGGACTCCCAAACCGGTGGAGCATTTTTCTTATCCGGCTAACTTATTTTTCCACCAAGCTATGGCCCTGCCACAGGAAATCCACAAACAAGTCTTTATCGGTTTGGGAAACCGGAGGAGGTGGGATTTAAGATTTTTTTTTAGCTTCACTAGATTGGAAAATCGGTGTAGTTATTTTTTAGAGCTCCACCGGATTGGAAAAACGGGGTACCTAATTTTTGTGTAGTCAATCATGTTTTCACTGTGGTAGAGTAGAAAGTGCCTCTATCGGTTTTGAAAACCGGTGTGACAAGGTCCATAAAATCTCCACCGGTTTGGGAAACCGGTGGATGCTATATTTGTAGTTTTTTTTACAACTTGACTGCTTTGATTAATTTATTTATTTAGAGTTCTATTTAAAAAAAATCCCATCAAATCTGTTACTAAAACAAAGGAATGGCCAATTGACCATGATATCAATCAATTAATAATAAAAAAAATCCAAAAGATGTTTGGGTTTCTGATACGATGAAAAGGAACTGCAACACCCTAAAAGATTTGTTGATGTTTTAATAATAATAAAACTGATATAAAATTATTAATAGAACTAAAAGAAAACACTTGACCTAAGAAAAGAAAAGGAGACCTAGAAGAAGATCTCTTGGCAAGATATGCCACGTATGCGGATCAACATTAAACATTAAATGCATTTGTATACAAGGAAATGTTTCGCGCCGCACAATAATCGGGAAAAGAATTGTATAGACAACGCAAAATGCAAATTTTGCAATGTTTATACCTTTTTCTGGGGACAAACTTAGGTCTGATACCCATCGGACTCAAACTAAGTGCGATGGGGACTCAAACTAAGTGCGATGGGTTCTACAACTGTCCGATCTACTTTAAGATCTGTGTGTCGATTTAATATCCATGCACGTTTTTTTCAATATCCGTGCGCACAGATCTTAAAGATGATCAGACGATTTTAAAATCCATCGGACCTAAATTTGAGTCTGATGGGCTTCGGACCCAAGTTTGTTCCCTTTTTCTGACATGATATGCTCATATGCATAGTTTCTTTCTTTTTCTCTTTGGATCATTGTATCCTTAAATAAGATAATTATCCATTTTCAATGTTTAATCGCAATTTATAATTTTATTTGAGTGAGTCTATGGTATTATGCATATCATGGGTTGATCCGTAATACGGATCAATATTTCTATTTTCAAAATTTTAATGGTCGATCCAAACTTTTCAATATAATTCCCATATAAATATTTACTTGCAGACTAAATGTTATATTTTTTTAGAATTTTTTACTATTTTTTAAGATAGGTAGAAAATCATTTGATTTGGAAATTTTGGACCATCCAAAAACAGTGATTTTGTACCTATCATAAGAAAGTAAAAAAAAATTAAAAATATTAAATTTGTTCCGCAAGTACATATTCATATGAAAATTATTTTAAACGGTTCGGATCGACTGTTAGAATTTTGAAAACGAAAATATTAATTGGTATTACGAACTAAATCGTGATATGCACAGTACCATAGACTCACTCGTTTTATTTCATGAATTTTTGTTAGTAATCACATATTTCACAAAAATACACACATTATATGTACGTTCGTGAAAATTTATGTTTGAATTTGTATCTGTCAAATACCCGGATAGAAATTTTGATATGAATTAATAATACTCTAATAAAATCATGCAAAATAAAACATTGCATATATGATTTATGATTCTATGCATCCAATAAATAGTAAAAATTAATTTATGAGAATATGAATATAATTAAAATAAATCATGAGTTCTAATATAGAAACAACATATTTTTTCCTAGTATCCTCCACGAAATACTATCCGGAAGCACATTTAGGGATTGTTCGGCTACAACCCGGGAATAGGAATGGGTACAGAAACGGATGAACAGTAAACTGCGTGTTACTGTTCACGTGGGGGAAAAAAATCAGTGGAACTAAATTTTTTTTTTTCATATAAACAGTAACACGCGTAATGGTAGCCCAACATCTGCTCGATCGTATCTTTATATGAAAAAAAATATATTAAAGTATATATAGACTGGAATCCTACAGAATCATATATGTCGGTTAGAAGATTGGGCTTGGACCTTTAGACTTCATATTTTTTATATTCTTGTTTTAATATGCATCTTCAGGGAATGCACAAGATGGTGCTGACTTCATCAGAAGATGTAATAACCTGAATAGAATTGTGTTTAGGATCTATTGACAATTATTTATTTTGATAACGGTTTCTTAAATTATAACAAAAGAAATTTAAAAGTAAGAAAACTTATAACTTACGTTTCACTTCCGGATTTTAGAATTATATGTTATTTTTTAACATTGTTAAAACAGTCAAACTAATATTTTGTTAATTACTTTCAACTATTTATTGTAGAGAAGGGATCAAGTTACAACAAGTTACAACAATTATTTTTTTCATTTTCAAAGTCCAAATCGTCAATTCAAATCGTTCAACATAATTATCTAAATAAAATGTGCTTCCAGATCAAATTTTACATTTTTTTAAAAAAAAAATAATATTTATTAAGTATTTTAGAAAAACTAGTCAAATTCAGACCATTGAATTTTGTACTTATCTTAATAAATATTAAAAAAATTCAAAAAAAAATATAAAATTTGATCTGGAAGTACATTTTATTTAGATAATCATGTTGAACGGTTTGGATCGACAATTTGGACTTTCAAAATGAAAAAAAAAACCGTTGTTGTAACTTTGTTATAACTCAAATTTGTTGTAACTTGGTCTCTTCTTTTTATTATAAAAATTATTTCTACTTTTTTTTCTCTCTTTTGACTTTGCTTGAGTTAGTTGGGAAGTGGGGTTTTCTCCCTCTTATTTTAACAAAACGGCGAGGTTCATACCAAATAACATTAGGCGGGCTAATTAAAATGAATATTGGTGCTTTTTAGTTATTATTAATTAACATGCTTAATAATCATCTCCAAGGTGTGTACACGTGATCTCATCTGCTTTGCTTTCCTTTGCATTGCATTGTGCTCGGATTATATACATTTGGTTATTTTATAATTCACAGATTTCTTAAAACATGAAGTAAGGTTAAAGTCCACAAATTATTGGCCCCTTCACGAAGTAAATGATCTTTAATTTATAAATAATTATATTCCTCTCTCTGTTCCTGCAACTACAGTAAAAGAAAGTTGTATTATGGTCCTCACTAATTATATAGTCTCAATTTCCCACTTCAACCTTCATAGATATAAATATTTGGAAAATAACAAATTAATACTTGCAAAGTAAGCTATTAATATTTGCATTCGTAACTTGATGTGATGATCCTATTTTTTCAGTCCCCGCGTCAATCTTCCTCTAATGAAGTAATGGAGACCTCGTATCTCCGCATCAACATTTTAATAACAAAAATAGTTGATCTCATAGATATAAATACTGCAGTGCATAAGTATCAATATTTTTAAATAAGATATTAATACTTTGATGTGTAACTTAATATGATCAAATGCCAGAAGATTAAAATTTGTACAATGTTTATACATATAAATACTTCAGTGCATAGGTATAAATACTTTCAATACTTGATAAGATATTAATACTTTGATGTGTAACTTAATGTGATCAAACACCTGAAGATTACTTTGTACAATGTTTATACATATAAATATTTCAGTGCATAGGTATAAATACTTTCAATACTTGATATAATACTTTCAAACGTTATCAATTGCCATATGTTAAAAAATATTAAGTATTGCGGTCCCCCATATAGTTATGACAATATTGATATTTTTAAAAACGTGTTTGGCCCCATGGTCCCCTCCATTTAGTTTGAGTGGTCCCCTACTGGTATTTATGGTGTGGGGACAATTTGTGAGATTTGGTTGGGGAGAATTATTTACGTTAAAATACTTTCACGCATAGATATAAATATTTTCGTTCATAGGTATTAATACTTTAAAAATTGTGCGGGAACAATACGGATTATATAAGAAAATTATAAGGAAGGTCCCCCATGATAGTTATGGAAGCTAAGTGCGGGAATAATACGAAAATAGAGGTGCAGAGACAATTATCAGGATCCTTAATTTATTTGTTAGTAAAAAGCATGACAAATGAAAAAAAAAAAAAAAAAATTCATCTACACCAAATAGTAACAATTTACTTTCTTTAAACTTCATCAGACAACAGCACAATCTACATCAGGCCTTAAATTTCAGCTATCTATTCTACCCAAAATACCAATATCCATTAGGCCGATATAGCCCAATAGAAGTTGAGACTTGTACAACTTAATGTCCTCCGGTAAAATGTAATATTAATTTTCATGTGACAATATTTTTCGGCCGGCCCAATAAATTGAACTAAATTTACCAATATCAACTAGTCCCATTTGGCCCAATATTTTTGAGCCCTTTGCTTGTTGATGTACGTACGCAGATGGAATTCAGAATCTAGTATCGTTCATTAAATTCTCTTTTAGATGGTCATGTCAGGGACTTGTTTGTTTGTCTGTTTCGTAAATATCAGTAAAATTAAATTAAAATAAAAACAGTTGTGAAGTTTATAATTTTAAATCTCTACACTCGTATCATTAACTATCTTTTTTTAGATCACATCGTCAGCTATTATTACTAAATACTAACCCTACATCTCAAATGTATTTTAGAAATAAAAAAGAAAAATTTCAATAAAAATACATAAAATTTCATTAGTAAGCAGTGGGCTAATCTTTTAATTTTGGGGATATGCATGAAATTTTCCAGCACAAAATTACACAGGGTTTGGCTCCAGCGGATCATGCGTTAGAAGATTCTAGATTTCGCGATCTTATAACATGCATCTCCATCAAACTCCTTGATATTATAATTGGGATAAATTACCCGGTCCGAACACGTAGCATAGCTTTTGTAAGCAATTTTTTAATTTTGTCTCCCTAGATGCTCTTTTGTTTTTTTATTTCTCAGACTCAATCCCGGGGGATATTTTCCTAAATGCTGACATGAAATATTCCCAATTTCTCTCTCAGAAAAAAATATCTTCCAATTAAAAAAGCGCTGCATCTGACGATTCTGACCTGGTCAGTTCGGATGAAACCTCACTGAGTCACTGGCGGTTTGCAATCCATAGTGCGTATCGGTCGCGGAACGCTTCGAATGGGCACCGATGCCTCTTTGTACGATACGAATATTAAAGCGGTTTGTACAAATAATAAAGCGAATGGGCATCAGACTAATTTATATTCAATTAATGTTCATCGGATCGCGCTTTTCGCTCCCGCGCATATCTGTCAAAGTTTTAAGTAGCAATTATTGTTTCATCACGAAAAAAAATATATTTAATAAGTTTTAAAATTAGTGTTATACGACAATAAAATCATACTAACCGGGTGCAAGTATGTATCTTTAGTTGACTCGTATAAAAAAAAAAAATTAAAAACGGAAATCAAAATGGAACTAATAAATAAGCTGTTAAATTCATGAGGTCAAAACCAATGCTGTAGCTCGTGTATCTTTAGTTGACTCAGTTACGAAGTCACGCAATCTCGAAAAAAATCAAAATATAGTTTTCCTTAGAACATTTTTGCTCATTTAAAAATATTTTGCATGTGATTCGGACATTTTTAGGCTGTGCTTCAGATGGAGATAGGGGAGAGAAGGAGAAGGGGAATAAAGTGAAAAATTAAAATTTGTGAGATATGTACCGTCCCATTTAGACTATGCTTTAAATTTGTACCTCCTGTTTTTTTCCCTTCTCTCTCTTTTCTTTCTATTTAAATTTATGGAGCACAGTCTTAATCATATCAGGAGGACACATAAAACAAGGCATATCAATTAATCATTCGATAGATACGCACTGACTCACAGGTCGCCGGTGATTCCTTGAAAGGGTTCTCAATCTAGAAATGAGCTCAAGTGAGCATATTTAGCTTTAGTTTAATTTAATTTAGAATTAATTTAATGATCAAATCAAGTCAAGTTCAAATTAGAAATCAATCCAACTATCTAACTCTTAATAATTTTTGTTTGAGCTATACACGAGTTCATTATTATATCATAAGTTTTCATATTTATATATTGTTAAAAACTAAGGTATAAAATAAACTGTAAATATTGATTTTCACTATTAGGACGTTTTGATGAATCAAGAAATAGAATAAGAATAGAGCTAACTTCAAGACTGAGAATAATAGTTAATACAGCATTTTGTTGGTTAGTAGAATAATGAGAAAATCCACAAAAGACAAACAAAGAATAATCCATATTTGCTAATCTAAACACACCCAAACGTAGAATAGTAGTTTAGAATAATGCTAATCTGGATTAGTAATTATTCTTTACCCATCCAAAAACACCCATTATATTTGTCTTGTTGATCGTATAACAAAGTTTGTTAGAATTATATGTTTAGAGTTTGGTTGGTGTGTTATCATAGTATAATGATGATGTTATGTGATGTCATTTAAAAAACGCTTTAATCAACAAATTCAAACCGTTAAAATCGATGTACTCGACGAGTGATGTCTTAATATACAAAATTAGTAAATCAATTTCATATGGTATTAAGTCGAGCGGTAAAATAAATGATGAAAAACTACTGTATTAAAATTAACTAATAATTTTTCATTAATTGATGTTTAATATTATACTAAATGAATTCAAAAATTTACAAATTTTACATGAAACTGCATTTCTCATGAAGCAGCTCAGTTTAAACGATTTGAATTTGTCATTTGAAATTTATCTTTAAGTTTTCGAAATGATTGCACGGATCATCTTATATTATGAATAGCATGTCAGCCAGAGGCGAATTTAATAAAGGCCTATGGGGGTCAATCGACTCCCATTTTTTTATTTTTATTTTACTAGTATGTAATTTTGTTATATTTTACAATAAAATATCATGAAATGGTAAAAATGACCTCTATTATTTGCGAAAAAATTTATATGATTGACTCCTATAATTTGAAAATCTGACTCCGCAGGGAAAATTTTATATGTTTGACTCCCATAGTTCGAAAGTATGACTCCGTTCCTGACGTCAGCCGAACTCAATAGATTTGGATTCCGCCCTGACAAAATCCAAATCAGACGGTCAGGAAGACTGCAGGGAAGCTCTGTCATCCCGGGATAAATCATAAATAATAAATAAATAACATAAAAATTGAATCCAAAACCGTCTATGGCCAGTCACCAGACTGGATTTGTCTCCCAACGGCCGAGCTGCTGCCTTCCCTACGACACCGCCACCCAATAACTTTCGACGTATTAAATCGGCTGTTGAACGCAATACAATTCAACGGCATTTGGCCCAACACGTGTCCCGAACAGTGGGTCCCAGTTGAGCTGTCTCAGAGCGACGCGTGATGGATGTTGTTGGTCCGTAGCTTTCACGCTGCCTCTTTTATTCGCTGTTTCGCCGCCCCCGAATTCTCTCCTGGATTAGCCGTGATGAATTGGTTGCATTTTGATATGATTCTTTTACATATAAAAAAATATTATTTAATTTAATATATTTCAAAATTATGACAGATGTATAAATTTAATTGTACCATCCATTTCTCCTGTATTAGCCAAAAGAAACAAAATTATATATATATTCGTTTCAAATCGAATCGCTAGACTGCTAGAGTGTCATGTGTCGGCGAGATGAAGGAGCTCGTTCACTTTTTAACCTGGGGGAGTCATAGCCTCATAGGTATAAAATTATCCAATTGTCTGTTGTGTAGTGTGTACTGCGTGTCTTGATATGGGGAGTGTCCAAGGGTTTTGTCCTTTTCCGGGGCTATGGATAAGATCGCTTAAATATTTTAACAGTTGTTTACTTTTACTTGGTCGTACCAGGAAAGGAACTCCGTCTCCATTCACCAAAAACAGGTTATTTTACACATTCTTCTAAAAAAAAAAAAAAAAAAAAGGCAGTTTACACGACTGCCTGTTTTAAGGGTCATCTGTTATTTCTATGAATTCAGTTTCAGTGGCATACCTGCCAGCATAGTTACAAATCAATTATTCGGGTTCAGTTCGGCAATATCAAAAATTTGTGATTCGGAAATAATTCGAGTATAATTCGGGAATGATTCGGTATTATTCGGATTAAAAATTTCAGTTATGTAAGGAAGCAAAAACAAAAAAATTACCAAAAAATAAAATTCTGACAAAAATTCGGGAATAATTTGGAAAAAATTCGTAAAATTCGCGAATTATTCGGTCAAAGTTCGTTCAACCGAATAATTTGGCGTTCAATTCAGCATCATAAAAAAAAGAATAATTCGCGAATAATTCGGAAATTATTTGTGAATCTTGTCACTATACTTGACAGTATAGAATGAGATCGAGTCTTCTTCACTTCTTTTGTTTTAAAACATGACAAAATTTTAAATCAGGTGCAAATCTATAGTTAAGTCAGGATACTCATTCATTCTAATCATTTTAATTTTTTAATCATGTATGTTAAACTTTTAAAGATATTATATAGTTTAATTTTTTCATAAAATATTAAAGGTGTGCTTCTAACTTATCAGTTAGAATTTTACTTTTATGATTGTAAAAATTTGAGTTTAAATTCGACGACCATACACACAATATGTATTTTATGTTTCATTCTCTTCAATCTTAAATTTTTAGTTTCGTCCTTCATTTCGACTTGAGTTTGGTTTTCTCGAGTGTTGTTATGTCAAACCAAGATATTAAGAATGTGTAAATTTTATTCTAAATTTTCAATATTCTGAATTTTTTTTTTAAATTCAAGAGTATTTTATAGACCAATTAAGGTTCAATGTTCCTTATTTCTCGATCGCGCACGTATGCGGTGATAGTTTTTAAGTTATACTAACTTTTAAAAAAAATATTCCGTAATTTTAAAAATTATTGCAAGTTTTTTACTTGATATAACTAGTTTTTAAGCAGCGTTTTTAATTTCTTTTATCATGAGAATGAGGATTAAAATATTCATCAATTCTTAATGGTTCATCATATCAAACTTCGAACTTACATCCTCCGTGCAGAAAGTAATGTTTCATTCCAACTTAGCTAAAATCTATTTACATTATCCTAAATAATGTTTTTTGTAATGTTGTGATTTACTTTAGTTTGTTTTGGAGGTCCATGAATTATTTAAAACCTCACGTAATTATATATAGTAATGAACTAATGATGTAACTAGATGTCTTAGTTATTTGTTTGGAATATTCTAATAGGAGTAGAACAAGGGTGTTTCTAAGTTCGTCAAGTTTTTTAGGGCCTGTTCGGCCTCCCAGCGGAAATGGGAATGGACACGGGAACGGCCCAAAATGAAATGTGTTTTATTGTTCATATGGAAAAAGAAATTCAGTTCACGTGGAAAAAAAAATTCAGTTGAACTGAATTTTTTTCCCCTCGTGAATAGTAACATTTCCCTCAGCAGCCAAACAGGACCTTAGTGATCTCAATTCTAAAATCTATTAGATATGTTTCAAACGATAAATTCAAACTGTTGAAATTCTTCTACATTATGAGTGATGCATCTACACGTGAAAATTTTAAAATTTTGAATTAATTTAGTATGAGGTGAAGTGGTTAAAATTAGAAGGTTTATAAATTAATTTTAATACATTTATTTTTTTGACACCTTTTGACCACTTGACTTTATACTAAATTTATTTAAAAGTTTTAAATTTTCGCATGTAGACGCATCACTCGTAAGGTACGTAGAATGATTTTAACAGTTTGAATTCGTCATTTAAAATCAATTTACTAGATTTTAGAGTTGAGTTCACAAAAAATCTTGATGAACTTAAGAACACACTAGTTCTACTCATTCTAATAGCACAAAATATTCGTTATTCGGATAAAACAGTGCTTCATGTGCTTAGAATCTCAATTCATGTTGGACGTCATTTATTCATGTTGAACGTACGACCTTCCACACTTGAATGTATATTTTTAATGAATCAATCAAAAGTGACACAGTTGTGATTTAAGTACTTTAAGGTAGTTAATAGGGGACAAGTACGGTAGTAAGCACTGCACATGTATAGTTATGTGTAGAATTTTGAGAAAATCACTTGTGACTTGTTCGTTAATAATTTTTTTTATTATCAATTCACTAATAATTCGTTCATTATTAATTCGCTCATTAACTATCTGAATCGAGCATGAGCAGCCTCCAACTCACTCATAGCTTGTTCATTAAGAACTGAGTTATATGAAATCGTGTCGCATCCAATTCTAAGTAGTGCCTAATCGGATCTAACCCCAAATTAAATTAAAATTACAAAAGGACCTACCGGCAGACTGATATGATTCTATAAATATTAATTAGTTTTTGAATGATGTATCTATTATTCTTTGAAGAGGATCAGATTATGAGAATTTGTTTTTTTTTTTTTAATCTGGTGCAATTATTCATTAATTATGTAGAACGCTGCAACATTAAGACACACTGTTTGGGTTGATGAACAAAAAACAAATTCAAAATAATGTGAAAATATTTTGTTTTATGTGCGTACCTATAAGACATTGTTGAAATTAATTTGTTAATAATTTGTGATGCTTGAATCTGGTTGTACAACTTAGCATGTCTAGTTATAAAACAAAACAAAAAAACTCAAAACAAAATTCAAAATTGTTTGTAAGCTTGATTTTTTAATGAGTCGCTTAACAAGCACGAGCATAGTTGCCAACTGGTTATTGTCTTCTCAACTCGAGTTGGCTCACTCATTAACTTAATAAATCAAACACAAACATACTCCCAACTCGCTCGGACTAGAATCATTTACAATCCTAGTTACGTAACTTGTGCTGTTTCTAATGATGTTTTGCAAAGGAAAAGAGGTAAGATTATAACACAACAATTTTGGCTTCATGCAGTGTTATATTCTGTAGGCTACGCGAAACTAAAACTGTTCTATTATAGGTTGTTTTTACCTTTGTATACCTTTTCCGGTTCTTCCAAATCTTACACGAGTATACAATAAGGAGTCATTTAACTTTTGCACATAGTCAATAGTTGTCCTTTGGTCGCTCTCTTTGTAAAACAACAAATTTGTCGTTGAAAGGGGAGGTCGCATAGTTGCCTAGGAGAGAAATTCTAAAAAAAATTAGTTTATCCAAAGATCGAGAGTTCGATTCTCCCTCACAACTTTACAGCTTCTGCAAAGATTTAAAAAAAAAAAAAATTCGTCATTCCTCCACTCTACCTCCTCCAACTCCGCTCAGTCCAGTCCGCCTCACTCAATTAGAGCAATGCTTTTATTTAATGAATCTGGTCACTGCTCCGCCTCATTATTTTTTCGTCTCGACTCACAGGGATCGGATGTGGTGTTGTAAATTCACTCCACCTCGCCTGCAGTATATATCTTGGATCCCTCTAGCTCGTCTTGATTCCAACAACAACACTGTTTGTTGGAATCTGGTCACTGCTCCGCCTCACTATTTTTTCGTCTCGACTCACAGGGATCGGATGTGGTGTTGTAAATTCGCTCCACCTCGCCTGCAGTATATATCTTGGATCCCTCTATCTCGTCTTGATTCCAACAACAACACTGTTTGTGCTAATGACAAGAAACTATGTTGCCTCACTATCTACCAATCTGAGAAAGAGCACAGAAAACCATGCAGACTCTCTATCTATAAATCTGAGTATGATAACTTGAAGTTCGACTCATTTCTTTTATTCAGAGTACAATTTTATTTTTTCTATTTTTTTCTTGTCAAGCTTTGTACAAGCGAGTTCTCTCTTAAGTACTAGTACTTGTACATGTATCTTTACTGTTATGAACTTATGCATATAATTGGTTTTTTTTTCTAGTTAATGAAAATACCTACAGGTTCTTTAAAAAAAAAACAATATTGCATATGATTTGTGTGCTGTATAGAGTCAAAACAACTCTGTTAAAATCTCTATGCATTTTTTACAATGTTTTTACCAATGTTGTAATAAACATCAGTTTAGACCGATTAATCTTTAGTAGTGGCCAAACAGTCACGGATTTTTTTGACAAATTGACCGATTATTTTCGATTATAGCCAATTATTTTCGATTATTTCTGATTAATCACTTGGCGGTATCCTGTTCGTCCGACGACCGCATACCATTATTTACAATACTAGTTTTACCTTTTATTTATCCCCTTCTCTCCATGGTGACAAATGAATTATTCGGATCGGTTCGGCGGGATAAAAAATTCATAATTTTAGAATAATTCGGATATAATTTGAGAATGATTCAGTTCCACAGGGAAGCTAGAAAAAAACCAATTTTTTTAAAAAAGTTTTTACATTTTATTCACAAAAAATTTGTATGCATTTTATTCACAAATAATTCAGTCTGTCAAATAATTCGCTATTCAATTCAGAAACACAAAAAAAAAGCTCTATTTGCAAATTATGTCGTTATGTTTCTTTCAACATCTTTCACGAGTATTCTACTAGGCGACTAAACTTTGACTTCCGTGCAGTCGTCATTGCTCTCTCACTGTCTCTATAAAATTGTTTAAATTGTCGTGTGATTATCGCTCTAGTTGAGTACAATTTTTTTTTTAACAAAGCAGTTTTAATTTTGACTTGAGATATCACACAAACTACAAAATTATTACAACACTTTATAAGAAATAAAAGGTTTGTGTTTCGATTTTAATCGTTCAAAACTTTGTATGTACGAATTTTAAAAAATAAGTTTTTTGGGCACGAAATATAAAGACCAAAAATTGAAATCGGAATACCAAGTTCCTGCGCTGTATGAAGTAAAAAGTGGAAACAAATCTGCTGCGATTCTAATTCTCTGATTTCTCCTGCAATTCTAATCTCTCCATTTAATGCACAAATTTCAAAAGCAGTTATTTTTTTAAGCACGAATCTCAAAAGATACAAAGAGAGGGATTTGAAATCGCAGAATATAATCGCAGCAGATTTATTTCCGTCTATGTTAAAATCTTCCTTTTTATTTGGATTTTTACCTTTTTACCCCTTTCTGTTAGCGTAAATTTTGCCATGCGCGCAGTCGTCATCGCTCTCGCTCCCTGTGTAATGATATTTTTACCTTTTTATTTTTTTCCTTTCTCCTCGGAGTAAATTTTGCCTTGCGCATTCGTCATCGGCTCATCGCTCTCTCGCGCTGTGTGAATTTTTTTCAATCGTTGTGAGGTGTGGCTGTCGCTTTAGATGAGTGCAAGAAATTTGTGGAACGAAAGAGTCGAGTGGGCCGTCTAGGGTTCTTTCTCTCTAATTGGTCTCCTTCCGATTCTCCTCGGAGCTCTCTCTCCCCTATTGGTCGCGCCGCCTTCTCCCCTTTCTCTCTCCTCTCTCTCTCTCTCTCTCTCTCTCCCTGATGCCACTTATTCAGTACGTTTCTCTTTCCTCTGATTGGTCTATTTTGTTTATATTTTATCCCCTTCCTCAATTGGGCTTTTGCTCCGGGATCGATTCAATTTGACTGTAAACCCAGATTTTGGTGTTGGGTTTTATTAAATTAAAGTTTGACGGGCTTATTTGTTGGTTAATTTCTTGGATTTGAGTTTGGTGCAGCATGTAGTTTGTTGTTTTTAGTTAAATTTAGTATCTACCTTTGGTATTAACTTTGTTTCCTATATTTCTTATTTCTCTTTTAGTTGATTTAATTTTAGCTGTCTTTTGGGAAAAACCACCAGATAGTGTTGTTTTAGGGATGGATTTAAAGTTTTGATGATCTGATTCGTTGAAAGGGTCTATTTGTGATTAATTTATCGAGATTCTTGATCAATTGACGATAATCTCCTTGTTTACATTATTACTTACTCGATTTTGCTTAAACATACCTCTTTTAGTCATCTTGTGTGGCGGTCAGAACATAGGACCAAGTTTGATTTAATATCTGTACCCAGATTTGTCAATTAAATTGGAAACTTTTGTAGTTTTATTTATTCCTGATTGTTCATCAGTTTTTCTGATAAAGTTAATCCCTAGTCTTCTCTGTAGAGCTAGAGATAAGTAACACTTATTAAAATAACTTTGATTTGCATGAGTCCATTTTTGCTGATTAGTTGATAATTCTTGCTTTTGATCACTTAGTATGTAACTCTTTGTTTTGCATGAATTTGCTTTTGCTAATTAGTTGATAATTCTTGCCTTTGACCTGTTTTTGCAAAGCTTAATTGGAATACTTATTTCTTTGTCCATTTTATTCTTATAGAGTGCAAATATGCCGGTCTTATATTAATTCTAAGCTTTTGTTTGCTAAAATTGGTGGGTGTCATTGCAAAGCTTTTGTTTTGCAAATATGCTGGTCTTATAGGTGATAACTTAAAATTCTTTCTTGATTCTTATATATGTCTTGTCTATGTACTCAAAATAATTTCAAAGGGTTATTGGTAAGTAGTTGGTTTGTTCTTTTGTTTCTCAGTGATAACATTAGACAATGCAATGATCTATGTCATGCTGCTCTTTCACATTATTTCCCCTTATAGTTAGGAGATACTACGTAGTTAGTTTGTTAGTATTAGTATTATTACTATTATTAATATCATTAGTACTATTATTACTATTTTATGACTATCTACTTTTCACCATGTGACTACGACGATTGGGTTTCATTTCTAGCCTACCCCAACTAGTTTGGGACTAAAGGCTTAGTTGTTGTTGTTGTTGTATAGTTAGGAGACGCTATCATGGCAAACTCAAACTGTGATGGATTTGACAAATTTAAGGGCATGAACTGCTATTTTGCATGGAGTGATTCGACTTCAATTATTTTTCTTGGATTGGTGTCATTTAAATTATTTATACTTTCTTGTTGGCATTTGCTTTTTCCTATTTATTTTGGAAAATGTACTTTCGATTCACATTTATAATAAAAACATCCACCAGTACCTAATTTTTTGTGGTCTTCAAGGTACAACCCCTGAACTCGATTCTCTAAATCATGTTCAATTCAATTTAATTTGACTTGAATTCTCTATTTTTATGGCTTGAAGAATTATTATTCTTTATCTAACCATGTTTCTTATAATTTTCTTTGATAATTATTAAGTGCAGGTTGATATCTTCAGAAGCTATTTGAAAAAAAAAATGAATATAAACATGGAAACAAACCTTAAGGGAGGTGATTTGGGGTCACAACAAGCTGCCACCTTGCCTCCAGCTATAATGGTTCAGCCGTGGTGGCGGAGTCCAGTTTTTGGTGCAATGCCACCATCCGTTATCCTACCAGAGAATATGTCAGGTTCTAAAGAAACCGGAGACAGCTCACAAGGAGATGCTAATAGTGAGAATGAAAATTCAGCAAGAGAGAAAGGTAAGAACTTCACGTCTTGTTTAAACAATGAAGTGACAAAAGATAAAAACTTAATTACATGCAACCAAGATAGGGATAAGTCAAGATATGCAATAACACCGTTTACTGACAAGTTACGTTGTGTTTTTAGATGGGAGTGACACTCACCAGCTACCAGCTGTCACATCAGTCATGGCTCCCGTCATGCCAGATTACCTAACACCCCCAACCCAACTTGAGCTCGGCCAATCTATTGTACCATCTATTTTCCCTTTGACAATATGTTATTCTATTTCTTCTTATTGTATATCATAGTAATATTTTCCTTGTACATTAATTCAGGCTTGTGCAACATATCCGTTCTCTGACCCATATTTTGCTGGGATGGTTGCCCCTTTTGGAGCTCAGGCTATGGTATGTCATTTGATATTGCAACGTATAGCTTTAGCCATAACTTATGACTAATTCACAACTTGTGCTCAGGCACCTTACCAGATGCCAGGAATGCCACAGAGTCGCATGCCGTTGCCTCTGGAGATGGCTGAAGAGCCTGTTTATGTGAATGCAAAACAATATCATGGCATCCTGAGACGAAGACAATCTCGTGCCAAGGCTGAGCTTGAGAAGAAAGTTATCAAGTCTCGAAAGGTATTTCTAGATAAACTTCTTTATTAACACTTGTTATTTTTCTTATTCTATTGTAGTAGTGTATGTTTTTTAGGCATTCCAGACAGTTTACTGCCCTGAATTTAGTTGTAAAAACATAAAAAACATGTTTCCGAGAGATTGTGAATTATTGGAAAGATAAGCAGAAATTTGACATTGTTGTCCCTTATCATTGCATTTAATCTTCTTGCTTTTTGGTAAGTGCTTTGTTGGTTGATTATGAGTGACATGACATGTTAGTACTCCTATACATATGTAGCCATATCTGCACGAATCGCGACATCAGCATGCAATGCGCCGAGCAAGAGGCACTGGAGGGCGCTTCCTCAACACAAAGAAAAGTGATAGCGGGCCTGAACCCCCAACCACCAACTCTGACAATAAAAATGCATGTCTAAACTCAAGCGGTCAATCGACCGGCCAATCACCTTCCTTGCAAGAATCGCAAAGTTGTACCAACCCCTCATTGATGGGTCGGCCGCCTACTAGTAGAGCAGTAGCCACACAGTGACATATCCTCCTTATTTAGCTACTGCCTCTGTACATTACCCCTTTGTTCCCTTTGTTTTGTTTCTTTCTAATATAAGGATATATTATTATGATAAAAGGGAAATAATGAGGCAGAGGTGAATTTAGGAGGTGTGTGGCTGGTTGGTCTCTGTTCTCAGGCAATTCATTCTTGGCTTTTATCGTTTCGCTTATTGTCTTTGCATTTCTTTTCTTTGTTGTGTTTATGTTTACTAGGTGGTGTTGAAAGCGAGGTTGTGGGAGGGATATAGATGGATTAATTAGGGGCCTCAACACCATCTTATGTAGTGATTTTGTGAAAATGTTGTAACAAATGGTGATTTGGATAGGTGAACTGTTTTGTTTCCCGCTTATCAGGAGAACTGCAGATTTTTAGCATTTATCTTTCTATTATGTACTGAAAAAGGGATGTTATGTGGTTGCGAACCTCCTGGAATTTGTAAACTCAAAATGTTTTTCTGATTTCAGCAAGGGAAATGCTTTTGCTGGTACTTGTTTTTCACTTTTTTTTGTTCAGTGTCACTTCATTCAACATTTAAATGGTTAGGGAGGTAAGTTTAATCCGATGGATCCGGTCTAAAAAGTTGCAGATCAAGCATTTAAATGGCTAGGTTGTATTTGTTAAATCCAATAATTAAAATTTGAGTACGAACTTTGTAAACAAAGTTGAGTAAAACCAATATATGCATTATTTTCTATAAACAAACTTTTTAATATTAACAATTATGAGTAAAATTTAATGTGGAATCTTATTAAATTTTAATTTTTTAGTTAAAGTTTTGTTTATGTTATTGTCATTAAAATATGTTATATGTTTCTATTTGGTATAACATATTCTTACTATATTTTATAACAAGGTTCATTCAATATATTGGCAAACTTAACCGTCAGGTTTAATATCCACGAATTTTTGGTTGACTGAATCTACCATGTTAAAATCAGAGATTCATATTAATTTTATGATATCCTGTGTTTTTATTGTTAAATATGAAGTCGACTTTTCTAATTATATTTGATTATAAATAATTCTTCAGCCGTATTTTGAACTTGTGATATTTCACATGAAGGACGTTATATTATGATATCCGGCGTTTCAAATTTAGCGTTAGTTAGAACTTAGAACTGAACTTTGAGGAAATCTTTTGATCCTGGATCTTCTCTCAGATTTATCACAAGTAATGGAAAATGCAAGTCTGAACACCAAAAAAATATAACACCTCATTGCGCAAGTAGAAACATCTGCCAGTGTAAGTATAAATATATAATATTAAATAATAGACATTTATAAATGACAGTGCATATAATTTTATGACAATATAAATATATTATATATGATGGCGGGAGCATGTGTTACGCATAGGAACAAACAATGGGCACCGGCGGCGAGTTCGGATCTTCTGAATTACCTTTTTGTTTTGAGTTTTCTTCTTGGAATGTAGAAGTACCAAACCGGAATGTAGAAGTACCAAACCTATGATCGGTCCATGTAGCTACTTATCAATGGCGGAGGTTTGGATGAATCAAGAAAAAGAATAGAGCTAATTTTAACATTGAGAATAATTGAGAATAATAGTAAGAATAGAGTTCTACTGGGCTAGTAAAATAGTAAAAAAACCTACAAAAGACAAACACTAATTCAAACACACTTAAACATAGAATAGTTAGCTCGGAATAGTGCTAATTCAGTTTAGTGATTATTATTCAATCATCCAAACGCACTCGTAGTAAATAGCTAGAATAATAAACAAATCAATCAAACTAGTTTCTCTTGCACTCTGCGAAAATACATGATGTGATTTAAATGGAGGACAGTCATATTATACAAATAGTCACGTCTCATGTGATAATTATACATGATGTAATCAAACATCACATCACAAGACTTGCCATATTTTTCCATTTTTAAGTTAAAAAAATAAGAAAATAATGCAAAATAATAATAAAATAAAAAAATAATGTTAGAAAAATTAACAAAGGTCATGTTATGTGGTGACCTTGAAAACGTCGAATCTTTGCATATATTAAGCGCAACTGTCATCAATCAAAGACGTTCCAGTCGGAAATTCCTTGAACTGGTAAATTGATACTTTCTACCTAAAAAGGGAAACCCTTTGACAACAGCCTATAATACAAGCGTGATAAATGGCCCCCCTGTTAACTCATGTATTATCCTTCCATTGCTATATTTAATTCCTGATGCATCTGCAGGCAGTACCAAAGCAGGAATTCTGGCAATTTAAATTACCCAATTTCAAAGGGCAAAAGCAAACTATTAAGAAATGAAACGAAAGTGTACGTAAGAATGACCAACTAATGTAATCAAGAGGCCATGATATTTTACCAACCATAAATTATTCCATATAACTTTCATTAAACAAAATATTATTGGTCTGCATTAGGCAAAAAAAAAAAACATTCTACACTTCATATTTCTTCACTCGGACTTGACCCTTCATGAGCAGGCATGTCATCAACTCCACTTTCATTGTCCACGACTCCATCCGTGCCAGCATCTATGCTGACATCAGAATTTGTCTCTTCTGGGGGAGGTGAAAAGACTGTACTACTCTCTGTCGGGGGGATGTTTCTCTCAGTTGCATTGTTAACATTTTTTTTGTCTATCATGCCGGACAGTGCCAGCTTAGGCGACCACTCCAGCACATCGTCTATTATATTTGATACCTTCTTATGGTATCTGCAGCAGGAAGAACAAAGAGTTAGGTTAAATGTGCATACCAGCCAATAGTAGTTGCAACAAGCCCCTTGCATCTTTTTGTCTGAATGGCTGGTTGTTTTAGGCCTACCATTCCATTTATTCTTCTATACAATACATTATATATACCTACTTCCTATTCAATAAATGCAACCTTCTCCAGTTTTCACACAGCTCTTTTCTTTAATTAACCTTAGTTATGTTAAGGGGTAGTTCAAGCAAAATTTGTAATGCATGCTAAAATGAGGACTGAGCAAAATTTGATCCACAAACAACACCTGCAGGAGTGAGGCTATGGCACTTTACAAAGCGTGGATTGGTCCGTGCTATGGATCCGTATCTTCGTTTTAGTTTAAACAGTCAATCTTTAGATTGGGGGATTTTCTACCTATCTAAAAAAATTGTAAAAAAAATTCAAACTAATATTAAATTTGGTCTCCAGATACATTCTTATATGGAGATAATATCAAACGGTTTGTATCGATTGTTTGAACGTTGTAAACGGAGAAATTGATCCATAGCACGGACTATTCCACGCTTTGGAAAGCACCATATCCTCACTCAACACCTGCGGATATGGACATTCTGGGAGAGATCCACACCTGTTCAGAAACAAAAAATTGGTACCTGGCTCTGGCAGCTTCGTCAGGGGCATGATGCCTGAGAAGCAGTATGAAAACCATGGAAACAAGGGCATAGAAGAGCCTTGAAGTCCACTTAGGGGGCTCGCCTTCATCCTTCTCTGGCCAGAACCTCACGAGCTCTCTGAAGGTAGTTTCCTCTGCATTTATATTCGGGAAGAACCACACACGTTTTCCAAGAAGTATCCATAATAATCCAAATATAGCAGCCCTAACTGTAATTTATGATAATTTGATGGGAAAAAATAAGGATTTATATGCTAAAGGTTTTTGCAAAAGACAGCCCAATATTTTTGCAGATTTGCATGCAAACAATTAAATGCACTTGCCACTAACATTCATTATTTTGGGATACCTTCAGACCATACCGGCCCCCAATATTTTTACAGATTGGTAGGCATATTGCATTTTAGCCAAGTCCTAACAGCTGGTTTCTCTAGCCCAATTTGCACTCAAATTTGACCCAACTACATTTAGGTAACATTTTTTTACGAGCTAGTTATAAACTAATTTTATTAAGTTTAAGGAAAAGTTATGATTCAATTTACTAACATTTTGCTTTCTGAGGATAGTTTGCTACATCACACAGTTATAGTATAAAGTCACACAAGAAAAGAAAAACCCTAAGAAAACAGAAACTTACAAATGAGAATGGTGACAATGAAAAGTAAGGCGCCAGCACAGGAGTAGAGAACAACAATCTTGCACTGGTATGGGTAGACAGGAAACAGGCATATCGCAAGAGCTAAAAGAGGCCACAGGAAAGAGAGGATAGTCTGCCACAGAGTACGCCTCTTCATAAAGGTCCAAGCGAAGAAGCCATCGTTATTGGAAAATTCTTGTTCCTAAAAGTAAAATACTGTTAGATAATATTAAAGAAAAGATTCAGCATGTTTGTTAAAATAGATATTTTGAGGGTTAGCATAGAACAAAACGATGCTCCAATTTAAGGTATCTTCTTAGTGTTATCTATATCAAACAAAAAACTGGGATTAATATTTCATAGGTACATAATGGCAACAAACATGGTTGGTAGAGTACCATGCTAATATAAAACTGAGTTAACTGGGTACCAAGGCAAGATCTAATCCCCAAGTTTCTCTACATAAGAACCCAATTCAGCAGAAAACAAGATAAGAAAAATAAATAAAAGAAAATCAAGATCATTCCCTACGAATTGGTTTCTACAGAAAGCTCCTCGACCTATTAAAATGAGACTTTCCTCGCTCTCTATTTATGGTTCCATATAAAAAGCAAAGGTATCCGGTTGGGTTTCATTTCTAGCCTACCCCAACTTGTTTGAAACTAAAGGCTTTGTTGTTGTTGTTGTTGTCGTCGTCGTCGTCGTCGTCGTCGTTGTATAAAAAACAAAGGTATGCCTGGTTCAGATTTCAGACTCCTGTCTTTCTGACTGCATTTGGCCACAGTTCGTACATCAACGCATGTGGCCGACAGTGCTAAAGCTGCAACCACACTGTCCTGGCCACAAACACATCCCCATACTCCATTGTGCCCGCCTGTGATTAGAAATCCAGGCAAACTTTTGCAATTTCTTCTATATCAGGCACATGTTCATACTTATTTTACAATCAGGGGCAGACACCAAAAATAATATATGAAACCAAGTCCGGTATGGTAACCCTGGCATATATATAGAATACCTTACTTTCGTTTGTTTTCACCTCCTCTCTCTCTTTCTGACATATAGAAACAGAGAGACCCAAAATGCAGCACAGAGTGCTTACACATAACAATACGTACCGTATGTATCTGTAAATGCGCAGGCCATGAAGACAGCTTCTTCTTACCAGGCCTGAGAGTCTTGACCAACCGATCACACCTTATAAGGAGGTGCTTACTTAACAAAGTATTCACAATCTCATCGACATCAAGGTCTTTATCAGTGCCTAGAATTTCTGTAAGTTCAGGATGGTTTTTCATGAAAACTGTGAAGTCCTTTCCTCTGAAATACTCGACCCGTGTTTCTTGCATTATAGCCCATCGTGATGACAGCTGCTTATTGTCCCTCACCTTTTCAGCAAACAGTTGGTACACATCTTTTGTTTGAGCCCCCTTCTGTAAAAATTGAACAGGAGGGTAGAAAGGAATTTAAACAATTGTTTCAGACGAATAACCAATGATATTCGTTAAGTATAATTACTTGATACAGGTTGCCTAGCGAAAAATAATTAGACAATGTGGGAAGAGAATGAAATCAGCAAATGGAACCATTTTGGAAATGTGCTGCAAATTTCAGGCCAAAAGTCAGAACCAATTCAAGAAGCCAGATCAGAAACCCAACCACCTCCCAGTTTCAATTATGAAACTTACGATGCAAGAGTAGAATAGTAAAACATCGGGCATCAAACTCGGAAATGTATGTTCCTAGAACAAATAATTCTGTTCAATAAACCTAGAGCGTACTAAAGAAGCTAAAATAATTCAGCAAATATAGACCAAAATATCAACACAGCAAGCTTTTAAAGCACCTAATACAGCAAGCATCTACAAACAAAAGCATAGTCATTTAGCCAATAACAATTTAATTGGAACTAGACCATTCCAATATGATTCAACTCATCAAACAAATAGGATAAGCTCCCATTTTCTCCTTGAAATCGCACTAGTTATGGATCATAGAGCTCGGTACACGCTGGAATTAGCAAATCTCGGTACCATCAAACCAGTTTCCTCAGAATCATCTCGGATCAACGGGAAATCGAAGGGTCAGGCTCAAACCAAAACCCTACTAGCTATGAATTACAAACCTTGGAAGGGGTTTCGGGGAGATCTCTACCCCCATTCTGGGGCCCGCGTCGAACTCTCTTCTTCTCCGTCGCCGATTTCGTCATTTGTCTCTTCTTATCTCGCTAAAATTTGCGATTGATTAACAGTGCAAGAGGCGCACCATGGTTAACCAGAGCGGGTCAGGGTTCGAACGAGTCCGTATCCTCTGAGATATCTTAATTTTTGCGTGACCGACGTTTCCGGTTACTATTCGGGAGTAGCGTGGGGGCCAGTTTTATTTTAGCTTTGAGATTTGTGCAGAACGTATTTGAACGATTGAGATATTCCAAAAAGTCACGCAAAGTTTGAGATATCTCAGAGGATGCGAAGTCGGTTCGAACTAGGTTGTTTCCTGTAGCAAAGTCTATAGCAGCTTCTGCGTAGCAATTCCTGCAGCAAGTCTCTCAGTGTGGGTCACATTGGGGAATTAGCCAAATTTTCGACAGAACAAAGAAAAGTCTGAGCATATTGCGTCTGTACTGTCACTCAGTGCGGGCCGCACTCATGCCGCATCAAGGAGTTAAATAAGAAAACACGACTCAGAGTGCAATCCGAATATCGCAGTGCGGGCCGCATTATGACTAAAAAGACAGTTTCGCTATATTTGGAAAGCCAAACCTCGTCCTAAAAGCCAAATTTAGTAGTTCTCATTATAGGAAATGTGTGAGACAAGTATTTAACTGCTCCCCACGTTCATAGACTATAGGGTAGGCTATTTAAAAAATAGAATTATGCTCATCCCCATCTTTCCATAACTATTCCATTAGAGTCTAAGGCGAAATTAAGAGTAGAGATTTGGAGAAAAAGAGCAGAATTCTTTGAGCAAAGTACATAGAAAAAAAAGAAAATTATTCAAAGAATTCCACAAAAAAAATTACATAGAAAAAAACTAGACTAAAGTACTTTAAAAAAATAAATTATTCTACATTTATTAAAATAAATTTTATGAGCTAATATACTCTACATGCAAACTAAACCATTCTACAAAATTACACAAAAAAAAAACTAAATCAATCTACAATCTATTTATACTCCATGCAAAAATCTAAATTACGAAATCATTCTACAATTATTACAATTACACTAAAATACCTAAATTACACTAAAAAAACTAAATAATTCTACAATTTATTTATATACCCTCAAATTCAAAAAGTTATAAATTTCTTAATATACCCTTAATTTATACCAAAACCATCAATTATTTATTTATACTACAAACCCCTCAATTTTACACTACAAAAATTAAATTAATATACAAGAACTTATATATATTAAAAAATATATATATATTTCGAATTTTTGTCCAAAAATGGCTAAATTACTCTAAAAAATACTAAATAATTCTACAATTTATTCATATACCCTCAATTTCTTAATATATCATCAATTTCTTAATATACCATCAATTTATACCAAAAACATCAATTAACAAGAGATATACTACAAAACCCCTTAATTTTACAATACAAAGTTTAAATTAAACTAAAATTACTTATTTAAACTAAAAAATAAAAAAATTCGGATTTTTTATCCAATTTTTTTTTAACTACATACCTAATGAAATTTGTAGATCTGAAGCTTTTCTTGTTCTCTTTCAAAAAATATATAATTATATGTGGTAAGATTACGAAATAATAGATTATTGAGTGCTGAAAAAAAAGCTAAAACCTAATCTTGGTTCGGACAGAAGCCACCATGGGGAGAGAATGAGATCAGAAATGAGGAGAAAATGAGTGTGGAAGAGCCGCGGGGAACAGGTTTTTTTTTGCACTGGAGAATGGGTTGACAAACCGTTCTCTGACTTTTTTTTTCCGCTGGAGAACGAGTTCCCAACTCATTCTTTGACCAAATTTTTCTCTTCCGGATTTTCTGTGACAAGAACTACCGTGCTATGCAAATTTGGTCCAGAACGAGTTGCCAACTCGTTTTGTGAGGGAAAAATGTCCATAATGAGTTGGCAACTCGTTTTTTATAATTTTTGTAAAAACCGAATCAATCATACTAGTTTTCTAAAATTGATTTTTTATTTATGATTTATAAAAAAATTCCAAGACGTGGCCTCGTGGGCGACAATGAAGAGAGAAAGAGAGACGATGACGCTGGTTGGTTGATGCGACAGTATAAGAGATAAAGCCGTGAAATTCTGCGCAAGTCTTCGGTCGGTTCGGTTAACGTGAGTTTCAGAAATAAAAAACCGAATAACAACTAAATTTAAACCTAACCGGACCAATTAAATCGAAAAACCGAACTATTTGAACCATTTTTATCCGGTTCAGTTAAAAACGAAATAAATCGGACCCGATGAATATCCCTACTTGCAACATGAATAAGAGGGATCCTCATTTAACTCAACTGAAGGAACAACAATATTGTAAATTGAAAAAATAAAAATGTAATATTGGTAAACAAAAAGGACAGCTTATGAAGATGAGCCAACGCTTCAAGCAATATATTTTCCTTTTAATTTGCATCCACTTCTTTGGGAAGTACCATCAGGTAAAATCTGGTCACGAATGAGGGCCAAAGGGTTGTTCAAACAAAGTACATGATGAAAATCTTAACCAGAAGACCCCTCTGAACTCTGCCTGCCACAAGAAAAACAAAACAATGGATTCAGGATTATTGGCATCCATTGATTGCAGCTGCAAATGCAAATATAAAAGAATTTCTAAAAATGGAAGTTCCACAAGTGAATTTGCATTGAAGAAAATACAAAGCAAGAGAGTGATTTTCTAGATAAGGCTTAGAAAATGAAATTGAAAACAAGTGCAAAAGAAACCAAAAAGCCAGTATTGCTTCATAACTGCGGTAGTCAAAATAATATTGAGATAATTGATTTATATGTAAAAGAAAGCATGACAACAGGTGATATCACGTTATTTTAGCTATATTTCCGACCAAATTCTGTACCAAAATCTGTGTCCAAAACGGTAAAATCATGCTTATTACATTGATTCTCTATAAAATGTGATACTGTTGCGCTTTTGTTCATTCATTCATTATAGGAAACGGGCAATCTGAACATGCCACACGGACCTTGCAACATCTCACACGGACCGTTCAAGACCCTACTCGACCCCTCACACGAGCACTGCACGACACGGATAGGAGACACAGGCACACGGTCCGTACAACGTCTTACACGGACCGTGTCAAACAAATCCGGCAGTTAATCTAAGTTTTCAGATTAATGTCTAATTAAAGGAGGACGATTATAGGGCAATAAAAGGACGACCTCTTGGACCAGAGAGGTATCAATTCAGATAGAACACGAATCCTAGGAGAGTTTTACAACAACTGACTTGGAGACGAAGTAGAGAGGAGGAAATCGAGAGAATTTCGACGATTCTTCTTCGTATTTTCGGGTCTTGTCATGAATTGCTTATTCTACCTTTGTTTTATTGTTTTCAGAACTATGTTTGAGTAGAATTTTTAGTTTCTTGGGTCATGATATAGTCAAATACTTTGTTTACTTGCTAGTTGTTAGATTATGTGCGATATCTTGTGTTTGCTTGTTTGCGTATGATTATTATTGCTTATATGTGTTGTTCGATTGTTATTTGGTTCTTACCGTTAGGCTTGGCCGCGTCTAACAAGGTACTGCGTTCAATTTGATCTTTCAACCAGACCAAAGTATTTGAGGTAAGTCGATGAACCGAGAGGGGAGACTAATTAGTAACCGAGATGTGAACTTTTCAGAAATCGAGAGATTCTGAATACCTTTAGTAAACCAAACAAGTAACTTAGGTCATTCAAACCAATAAACGAGAGTTTAGGTTAGAACTCTAAGAGGATTGAATCGTATTTCCATTATCGAGTTTATTAAGCCAACAAATGAGAGTTGAGGTTTAGAGACATCAGGTATGGTCATTTCATTCTACACAAATACAATCAGCATAGAAAACAGACAACTGCAGTTTCACTCGAGTCTGACACGGACCGTGTATGAGAGCACACGGACCGTGTGACACGGGTCGTGTAAGAGAGTATACGGGCCGTGTAAGGCGAGAGTCAGAGTTGCAGACGAAATTAGAAACCCAGGAAACGCTTGTTTTAATTGATTTTTAAAGTCCAGTTTAATTTACTTTCAGTTTTATTCATTGTTATTGAACCTTGAACAACCAACTCAACCTTTCAAACACTTCTAGTTTTAAGATAATCTGAGTAAAAATCTAGTTAAGTAGTTGAACCGTCCTGTGGATCGATATCCGACAATACTAACGATAGGATTGTGCACTTACAGTCCGAATCAAAAGTAGAATCGAAGTTTAAAAGGTACAACTTGCTGTACTGAAACTTAGTAGTACACTTTTGTGCGAACAACGGAAAGAAGAAACAGACATAGATATAGAGGCGTCAAAATTTATCATATACTGAGAAAATCAAGAATTTAGTACATGATAAAAAAAAAACAGAACTACAATGCCACAACCAGTGAATGTATAGATGACTGTAGCCCCCAGTCTCGAGCTGCCGTAATTCGTAAACCCTAAACCCTAAATCCAATTTTAGTTTAGGACGCTAATATAATCATATGCACAATTACTACATGAATACTTCTTGTATGTCCATATCAAAGCTTATGAAAAACCCAAAAACAAACAAAAGATTAGATTTTTTTTTTTTGAACAAAGTGAGAATACCAGCAGCTTCATTACGAAACTCAAGTGTTCATACAAAATACCTAAAAGTAACGAAATACAAGTTCTGAAATATCAAACTACACAAAATACCTAAAAGCAATATGAACCATAAAACCTAAGTATACTGCAAAATAGTCTATGAAAGAAAACAAGAAACAACATAAACTGTAATACTAGCAGTGAAACTAGTAATCAAAAATAGCCCTATCACAGATGTAGTCAGAGAGGTCCGGCCCCTCTAAACCAAGAAAAGCGTCCTCGTCTGAATTCGTATCCTGGAATTATCAAAGAGCCTGCCTGGTTCAATGAAGTAATATCCATAGGTAGAATCAAAATTAATTTAAAATAAGAATCATCAAGTCTTGATTTACACCAATAAGAAGTTAAGCTATAATAACAGAACCTACAGAGCTAATGGGAGAGACAGGTATTTGCTGAAAGCAAATCTTATTTCTGGTAAGCCATACCAACCATAAAGTTGCAGTCCTAATTAATTCTACAAGTAATGAATTTTTTAAAGGAATCCAATAATACAAAAAATTAGATCTACTGATCTACATGTTTCTTTGATCAACAGATTAAAATGTGCATGCTTCAAAAGATACGCGACCTAATTTGTATATTAATCTATCCATAAAGGTGCGTACATTTTTTTTTGTTACTTGTCCTCTTGCCAGCCAGATATGGAATTGGATAGCAAGATTTGTTGGGTTACGGGCCGTCCAAACCGTTGATTAGCTTAATATGCGGAAAGAACGTAAAATAAAAATTTTACTTCTATATTAAGCCAAGAATTAAACGAGGTATGTCAGAATACTTTCCAAAGGGATCCACCTTCAGTATTCTTTGGCATCAAAATCCGATTTAATCCTTTTACAGATCTACTCCATAATTGATTTCTAAAACTTTAATCTATCTACAAATTAAATAGATTAATATAACATATTTATACCTTGATCCAAATTCCAATTGGATTGCAGCAAGACCGAGAAGACCGAATCGAGAAACGTCTCGCTTCGGAGTATCAAACGTCTGATACCTCTATTGGTTATCCACCAGGACTAACCAGAGAGCGGTTTATTTCTTTTGCCAGAAATACTGTAAACCGCGGAATTCTGCAAAAACACTGTTCACCGAGAAAAAGACAAAATAAATATATTTACGACTCGCAGTTATTCAATAGAAATACCGCAACTTTCGCAAAAATATATTATTTCTGAATCCCGTAAACAACCGTAACCGAGAAAGAGAGAAAATAGATTTATTGATTCGATCAGACTGATCAGATCAGATATGAGTGAATTGGTAATTTTCTCTCTACCCCTACCCCTCTATTTATAGGCAAATGAGGAGGTTCGCCCGATTACCAAAATACCCTTAAAGTTTGGCATATTTACAATTATGCCATTCTTAATGGTGGTTTGGTAAAATGGTAAAATCAAATACCATTTGAGAATACCATTTAAGAATACAATTTGACAATACCATTTGACAATACCATTTGAGAATACCATTTGATTAATATATATATATCATATTTATATTTGGATTTTTAATTTATTTAATTAAGGTTTTAATTTTGCCAATATTCAAAACCATAATTAATATTTAAAATCTAAATCAAATATATATAATTGTTCTAAACAATTATATTTCTCGGGGTCCGATTTCGGTTCGGTTTCGGTACGATTTTATACAACGCATCGAGTACGCTTATAAATTAACCGTTGTTTCTGCTTGTCATCTTATATGACATTTATAATTTAATTATATCACGTATAATTAATTATAACCATCTTAATATTAATTATAATCAATTTATAATTAATCAGTAAGATTCTCCGACTAGCTCCTATACGGTGTGACCCAATAGGATATGTGTTATGTTGGTAAAGAGAATTAAAACCATTTTAACTTCTATAATCATAGGAGGCATCTGGCATCTGCACTATGACCATCCAATTACACAGATGATGCTGTACTATACAATACCACGATCCAGTAAACTATTTTAGTCGTGTTAATTCTTATGTCTCGCAGTATCAGATTAGTTTCAAGGTAGGTGTGTGTCATCCTTGCAAAGTTAATCTTTTCTCGATCTTGAGCAGATTATCAAATATAATTACTTTTGTAATTATACTGCATGCAGATAATCCTACTCTATCAAGGGGCCCAGTGATACCGTAACTCGTATAGAGATACGAGGGACAATAGTACTTTTGGTAAACCATCACTACCTTAGCTAAGCTATGTATACCGAAAAGCTACCGTTATGACTGCGTTTTACCGACAGCGTTAGGTAACAATCACACATACACATCTCTCAGTAGTAAAGATGAATACCTCATATTTTAGAACTTAACACTGAATGAAAACATTAATGACACGTACACAATTCCATTTAATGTTTCATTCGAGGTCTGTCAAATACCATGTTCTTAAAACATGTATCTATGTGATTAAAATGACATCTCATGTCAATGGTCTGTAAAACTTGACCATCTTTTAATCCACATTCTAACCTTTTAACGATAAATTAGTGTTCCTGCTAATTACCTCGGTTAGAGACTTTTAAGAGTATTTATCATCTATATTATGAAGCTCTACAATTTCAAGTCATGAACAAAGCTTTATGATAATTTATCGTATTATTGACTTCTAGATTATTACAAACTAATAAGATTTAGGGCCTGTTCGACAACATAGGAATTTTAATATGGGAATGAGAATTTCAATTTGACAAAACCAAAGTAATCTAACTCATGGAATTTTTTTTAATATAGGTGTTCGGCAAATGCATGAGAAATTTGATAGGATGTTGTTTTTTTTTCTTTTTTTTATAAAAGATGTAATACTAAAATTAAACTATATTAATATTAAGTGTATTGATATTAATCATTATACTTCTAAATTATTTTTAGTTTCATGATTGATCAATTATTATTGTAATGTTGAAATGCAATTTGAAGTTATTATTAGTTTTGTGTTTCAATTTTTGTATCTATGTATTTTAAACTATTTTTCTTAATTACAATTTTAAACAAATGAATTAAAATTGTGTTTGTTTATTATGTTGTGTTTGTTTAATTATTTTTTGTTTGTGCTTGTTTAAATTGTGTTGGTGTTATTATATTATTAAATTGTGTTTGTTTAATTGTGATTGTTTATGGAAAAACAAAATAACTTCAAAGTAAATTTGATTTTCAAAATTATGGTTAGTATATAAATAAATAAATTTCACGATTAAATATGATTTCAACCATTGTAATAAATAATTGGAGTAATATACAGTTAATTTAATAAGCTTAATCATTGTTCTATTTTGATTATTAGACTTTTTTTTTCTTTTTATTAAATTGTATATCTAAGGATTTGACTGGACTCTCAATTGATATAAAAATGCTCAGATGAAATTAGCTCCGCCAATTGCGTCCAATTTGAATGGTAAATTTATAAGATTAATGAAGCAACTCAGTGCCTCCGTCAGTTGGGAAAAAAAACAGACCTCGGACTCAATGTTTTTTTCCCTATATAAATTGAAGTCAGTTAGGTAATAAACCTTTCTAGGGAACTGAAATGGAAAATAAAACCGTGTTGCCGAACAGGAGCAAGGTAAAAGTACCGATGAAGTCATTTTTCCTGAAAATAACCATGGTAACTGAAGTTACCGAACAGGCCCTTAATGGTTTTGAATTTTGGTATACTTATTTGAATGAACTTTGGGATATAGGTGTGTGTATTCCCATGAAAGATGAGAACTTGGTTGGAATTATTTTAGATGCAGTACTGTAGAATTATGGTTAGAGAGGAACATGGTCGTTTTTAGAGGTGGAGTTGCTAAAAGCCCTCAAAATATTGGTGCACAGATTATTGCAACAGCTCAATTTTGGTGTTCTAATCAGAAATTTAATGCAATTGATAAACTAATATGTATTTTGCCTCGTGATTCTAAGGGCTTGTCAGGAGATTTACTTACTATCCCAAGGGAGGTTGCTCAGGCTACAACCCGTATGCTTGGTACAAGGAGTAGAATAGAGGAAGAATTGGTACCTGAAGAACTTGCTCTTGTAGATGCTTAGTGATTTTTGAAATTGTCAGGGTTTGTTCTGCAAAATTGTAATAAGTGGCTAGTTACTGTAGGTTATGAACTGTGTTTTTTTTTTTTTTTTTTTTTCACTTCTGTTTTTGTGCTATATTAGTGGCTAGTTAGCTGGATGTTGATGGTATTTGTTGAATACCAAGATAGGTAGCTTTGTGCTTATAGGTACCAGAGAGGTGGTACCAAATTCTATAAACAATGTAAGGGTTTTCGTTTCGTTTAATGAAAATCGGTCAATGTCTCCACTTTTTTCAAAAAATAAATAAATAAATCATTTCTTCCAACTACATCTCAAAACTTTCCTTGCCTCATCATCTCTTTACAGTCAAACAAACTACAAAATGACAACAACTCCAGTTGGCTAACTATCTATGTGAATGGCTAAGAGGAACTTAGTCAATGCAACATGACATTCATAATAATGAAATATAATAATATATAATATTAAGCCATCATTAAAATCTAATACTTCTTTAATTAATCATCACATTCCAATCAAAGATAAAGCAGGGTACAAAATTTAGATCTAGGATATCAAAGATTTGGATGTTAATTTATCACAGAGTTTTAGAGATCATTGACTAGACTTTTCAATGACATATTTTACACGAGTACTGTATGCGGACACAACATATTCAATTTTATACAATGATAAAGTTAACTTAAAATATAAAAACTTATTAAATGTTTATAAAATTATTCTGATAGTTTCTATAACAATTGATGCTTGTAAAAAGATAGTTTTCTTACAAAACACTTTCTTTTGTTAAGTTAAAGTGATATTTTTTTTAAAAATACCCTCAAATGCACAAGTAGCAAGAAGAATGATGCATCGATATTAGAATATAATAGTTTTGACAAAAAAAATAATAATAAAACAACAAGAGTAACGAAAACGACAACAAAATTTAATTTTTTTTGCAACAATAAAAACTAGTCTCAAGCAACAAAGATTTGAACTTCAACGTACGGCTTTTTTTTGGACCAAATATCCTCCAAAAACTTGGAATATTTAAGATTAATAATGTCTACTTTATTTGGAGAAGATTTGGCCATAAATATTTTCTAAGGATTAGACTATGAAATTATCAATTGATCCAAGTACGTACTGATAAGCCTTAATTATATATATCTTTGGTCAAGGTTTACCTCTTAAATTGTATCAAATTTCTTGTATTTTAGTTTAATTTAGAGTAGAATACATTCAAGAATCAAGTTACGTCTTTTCTGTGTTTTAATCGCAGAAATCGAGTAAATGGAGAAAAATACAAGCGGTGTAGGCCACACGAAATAAAATCGAAGAATGGAGTGAAGATCCAAGAGCTCTCCAAAATCCACAGAGAAAATTGTGGGCCACACGATCCTTCTTGTGCGGGTTCCTTCAGCCACACGTTTGGCTGCACAAAATTGCAGTTGCCGATACACAATTCGTATTTTGGCCATCATTTGGTCATGCGAACTCTGATTTGGGTGAATCAAAGCTTGATGGAATCAGTACAACGAGATCTACAACTTTCATGAAGGAAAAAAAAAAAATCCAAATCCAGAATGTGGAATTCTGTGCAGCCACACTAATGGGAGCACAATTGGAATTTATTGCCATATTCACGAAATCTTCACCCGATTTACTTCCAAATCTTGTTTGCTTGCTCCCAAAGTCACGAAAATGACCATATATTGGCAGGGAGGTAGCATGAGAGGACCATCTTGATTCCATCTTTCATTTCCACCTTTTATTCCATCTTTCTTTACCAAAATTCTCTACATCTCTCTACCCTTTTCATGCAACTTAAGGAGATTGAAGGAATGATTGAAGTGCTCGAGTGGATCAAATTGAAGACAAGAGGCAGCAAGCTAATATATTGGTGTATTCTATTCTCTTTCTTGTTTTACTTAGTTTTTATCATGTCTATTATTGTATTTCTCTTGAATGTTAGCGCACCCATGAGATGTTAGATTTCCTCTCTAGGTGTTTAGGCTAGAAACATGAACTTATGTTAAAAATCTATCTTACTTGGATGGTTTTCTTTATTATGATTGTTTGTTTACATGTTTGCTTTTGTTGCTTTTATTATTCATGTGATTGCATAATTTGTGTGCTTGTTAATTAGTATCCCGTTTAAGTCTAAACAACTTGAATTGATTAGGAGCAAGAATTGATGGTACCAAATTATATACATGTATAATCTTAGGATTAAGATTAGAAATGACCAAATCTAGTTCTTAGTCCGGAACCACAAGAAACAAAGGTTGAATTGAGGTGAAGGACTTAATCGTGAAGCCTCATATTTGATTGGGACCCCCTAGAATTGAACCAAATATCGTATGAAGAACTTAATTGTGAAGTATTGGTATTTAGGGATAAACTAGGCTAACATGCGCTTATGGTCTAGACAGTTAGAGTGAAGAACTCAATTGTAAAATCTGAATTGTTTATGCACGTTATTAATTTACGAAAGTGACCCTTGTCGATATTTTAGACTTAGAAACTCCATCAAAGCAAGCATGAATTTAGAAACCGAGTAAGTATAGATTTGACCAAGTAATTGTATGCCAAAAGCCCTTAGACCTCTCTTATTGAATCACAAAACTCTTTTTATTTGTTTGTTTGAATTGCTTGTTTTATTTTCAACTCTCAATTGGGTATTGAACCCACAAAAACAATTTGCAACAAACTCCCCCTTTTACTTTTATTGCACTATTTTAGTATTAACTAATTTAGAAGAAACTGATATTTCCCATTATTTTTGGATCGATACCTATTTTACTACAAAGATAGATTGTATGTTTGCAACCGACCTATCATTGTGCACGAAGATATTATAAATTTAAAAGTGAAAAGTGTATCCATTTGATATAAAAATCCAATACCTAAAATATGTTGTACCTTTTGGCGGATTATGGCAAAGAGAGAACTATTAGAGTTTTGGCGAGACTTATTTAATTTGACATATTTAAGATATTTTCTATCTTTATTTTTCTGGTTGATAAAAAAACATCAAAATTCTTGGAGTAGATCATCATCATTAATTCAGTTGAAACATTGTCATCAGGACAAACGCTTAGCCAGTGAACCGAGTCGCAGTCAAGCAAGGTGGAAACAACAAAAAAATACTTTGACAATTTATAGAGCTAAAACCTTGTTAGAAGCTACAACACGAACTATCTGAATTTACCATTTTAACTTAGATTTTTTAATATATGACTTTTAGTTGGATCAGAATGTTTATTTTTTTGACATGAAACCAAGTTTTAGATTTCTTGTCCAATATTAAATCTTGTTATGAACTCTAAGTAAATCATAACTAATTTAATTGGTGGAACTAGAATTCTACTCTTGAATATCAAATCTAATTGTTGATAAGTATTTAGACCTATAATCCTATTAATTGTCGACTGAGAAACTTTTCTTTGATATAATTAAGCCTTGATAGAATTACAATCTTTAATATCAAATCTAATTGTTGATAATTATTTAGACCTATAATTCAATTAATTGTCGACTGAGATACTTTTTTTTTTATATAATTAAGCCATGATACCTTTATTGTATGTCTTCACACATGATAAAATCTTACGAGGTTCCTTGTGTGTCTTTCCTTATATCACTACATGCAATTTTAATATATTGTGCCACTTTCATATATAAATCACATCAATATCTATATCTGCTAAAATTTATCATAAGTATCTCTAGCTAATTCAATCCGTATCCGTTAATATATTATTCTCCATATTTAAGATTCCAATTCAGATTTTATCGGATAATTATATTTATTAAATGTTTAAATAGTGTTTATCGCGTCATAGCAGAATGACTGAAAAAATAGCACGAAATAATGCACTATAACACCGATAGCGTTATACCGATAGCGTTATAGCTTTTATGGTCCGAAAACGCTATAGCACTGCTATAGTGCGCTATTTATAACCTTGATATTTGTTGACACCATTATTCTAGGGTTCCAAATACAGGAAACAACCTAGTTCGAACCCTGACCCGCTCTGGCCTATCCATGGTACGCCTCTTGCACTGTGAACTATCTCAAATTTTAGCGAGATAAGAAGAGACAAATGACGAAATCGGTGACGGAGAAGATTTCGACGCGGGCCCCAGAATGGGGGTAGAGATCTCCCCGAAACCCCTTCCAAGGTTTGTAATTCATAGCTAGTAGGGTTTTGGTTTGAGCCTGACCCTTCGATTTCCCGTTGATCTGAGATGATTCTGAGGAAACTGGTTTGATGGTACCGAGATTTGCTAATTCCAGCGTGTACCGAGCTCTAAGATCCATAACTAGTGCGATTTCAAGGAGAAAATGGGAGTTTATCCTATTTGTTTGATTATTTCGAGTTGAATCATATTGGAATGGTCTAGTTCCAATTAAATTGTTATTGGCTAAATGACTATGCTTTTGTTTATAGATGCTTGCTGTATTAGGTGCTTTAAAAACTTGCTGTGTTGATATTTTGGTCTATATTTGCAGAATTATTTTAGCTTCTTTAGTACGCGCTAGGTTTATTGAACAGAATTATTTGTTCTAGGAACATACATTTTCGAGTTTGATGCCAGATGTTTTACTATCCTACTCTTGCACCGTAAGTTTCATAATTGAAACTGGGAGGTGGTTGGGTTTCTGATCTGGCTTCTAGAATTGGTTCTGACTTTTGGCCTGAAATTTGCAGCACATTTCCAAAATGGTTCCATTTGCTGATTTCATTCTCTTCCCACATTGTCTAATTATTTTTTGCTAGGCAACCTGTATCAAGTAATGATACTTAATTAATATCATTGGTTATTCATCTGAAACAATTGTTTAAATTCCTTTCTACCCTCCTGTTCAATTTTTACAGAAGGGGGCTCAAACAAAAGATGTGTACCAACTGTTTGCTGAAAAGGTGAGGGACAATAAGCAGCTGTCATCACGATGGGCTATAATGCAAGAAACACGGGTCGAGTATTTCAGAGGAAAGGACTCCACAGTTTTCATGAAAAACCATCCCGAACTTAAGAGAAATTCTAGGCACTGATAAAGACCTTGATGTGGATGTGATTGTGAATACTTTGTTAAGTAAGCACCTCCTTATAAGGTGTGATTGGTTGGTCAAGACTCTCAGGCCTGGTAAGAAGAAGCTGTCTTCATGGCCTGCACATTTACAGATACATATGGTATGTATTGTTATGTGTCTGTGCCTGCATTTTGGGTCTCTCTGTTTCTTTATGTCAGAGAGAGAGAGAGAGGAGGTGAAAACAAACGAAAGTAAGATATTCACCAGAAAGACAGGAGTCTGAAGTCTGAACCAGGCATACCTTTGCTTTTTATACAACAACAACAACAACAACAAAGCCTTTAGTCTCAAACAAGTTGGGGTAGGCTAGAAATGAAACCCTACCGGATACCTTTGCTTTTTATATGGAACCATAAATAGACAGCGAGGAAAGTCTCATTTTAATAGGTTGAGGAGCTTGCTGTAGAAACCAATTCGTAGGGAATGATCTTGATTTTCTTTTATATTTTTTTCTTATCTTGTTTTCTGTTGAATTGGGTTCTCATGTAGAGAAACTTGGGGATTAGATCTTGCCTTGGTACCCAGTTAACTCAGTTTATGTTAGTATGGTACTCTACCAACCATGTTTGTTCCATCATGTACCTATTGAAATATTAATCCCAGCTTTTTGTTTGATATAGATAACACTAAGAAGATACCTTAAATTTGAGCATCACTTTGTTTTATGCTAACCCTCAAAATATCTATTTTTACAAACATGCTAAATCTTTTCTTTAATATTATCTAACAGTATTTTACTTTTAGGAACAAGAGTTTTCCGAGAATGATGGCTTCTTCGCTTGGACATAGTACCATCAGGGGTTGTTATGGAATGAAAATGAGAAAGAGTACCAAAATATTCATGCAAAGATATGGAATTTGTTGGTAATCTTTCTCATTTTCATGTAATTTCACGAAAGGTGCTCCCATTTATAAGGCACGTTAAAGTTATATTATCCACCTTTTAGGTTGCTTATCATATGTTTGATAAAATGCTTAGCTGGATTTTTTTTTTTAAACATTACCTGAACAAAGTAACCAAATATTTTTACAGGCTCACCTTCTCAAGGAGAACTCATTGAGATGGTGTTGTTGCTGCTTCTTGCTTCCCCACACGGCTTATACCGACCATGTCAAGTGCTGGAGACCCGCTTGAGAGGGTGAATTAGGAAGTAATAGGATCATGGTAATACTAATGTAATCAATAACTCTGCCACAGCAGATCAAACGGTCCTGATCCAAATTCAAAATTTGGTTACTTTAGGGGATTTTGCTTGAAGCTCCTGTACCACATATAATCAAACAACTTTTCTAAATTTTGCATTTTCATAGATTAGAAATTTCTAAATTTTGTGTTCTCATAAATTCAAATTTCAACATGAAATTAAAAAAAATACAAGAAATTCTATTTCTTCCAGAATGCTTATCTTCCCTCCAAATCAAACATTGGGGCATTCTCTTTGTACCTTTATTGTGTCCCTATCTTCCACTTATGTCTTGAAGTTCTTCATTTATCTGAATTCCATTTATTAAATTCTCGGTCATGCTAACATTGTTATAGCCAAGTTTTAACTTGTAACTTCGCACAACTGTAATAATCAGTCCCATCCATACACTTGATCTACAATTCTGTTACTTGTCCAAAGTTGCAACTAATAGCAAATTTGTGTTCATAACTCAATTCGTTTTTGTTTAGTCTATATCACTTGATAAATTACTGTTTTATGGACATAAAGAAAACATGCATTTAGTAGCACAAGTTCATGTTGGTATAATGTCCGGAAATAAAAATATAGGTGATGAACAGTCCCTTTCCTTGAATAGATGATTTGGGGCTACACTTGTCTATACAGTTATTGTTTATTTTGTGAAATTATCTATTTCCGTATACCAAACTACCTTCCATGTCAATGTGTTTCATGGTTTCTAACCTGGAACACTTTTTTAAAAAAGTTTATTTCTTTGCCTGGTTTGCTCCTTGGCTAATTTAAGTGCTGCTGTTATATGTTTTGTTTGTTTTTGTATCTTTCATAAGCTTTGATATGGACATACAAGAAGCATTCATGTGGTAATTGTGCATATGCTTATATTAGTGTCCTAAACTAAATTGGATGATGAACAGTCCCCTTTACGGCAGCTCGAGACTGGGGGCTACAGTCATCTATACATTCACTGGCTGTGGCATTATAGTTCTGTTTTTTTATCATGTACTAAATTCTTGATTTTCTCAGTATATGATAAATTTTGATACCTCTATACCTATGTCTGTTTCTTCTTCCCGTTGTCATGCTTTCTTTTACATATAAATCAATTATCCCAATATTATTTTGACTACCGCAGTTATGAAGCAATACTGGCCTTTTTGGTTTCTTTTGCACTTGCTTGCAATTTCATTTTCTAAGCCTTATCTAGAAAATCCTCTCTTGCTTTGTATTTTTTTCAATGCAAATTCAGTTGTGGAACTTCCATTTTAGAAATTCTTTTATATTTGTTGTTGCAGCTACAATCAATGGATGCCAATAATCCTGAATCCATTGTTTTATTTTTCCTGTGGCAGACAGAGTTCAGAGGGGTCTTCTGGTTAAGATTTTCATCATGTACTTTGTTTGAACAACCCTTTGGCCCCCCTTCATGACCTGATTTTACCTGATGGTACTTCCCAAAGAAGTGGATGAAAATTAAAAGGAAAATATATTGCTTCAAGCGTTGGCTCATCTTCATAAACTGTCCTTTTTGTTTACCAATATTACATTTTTCTTTTTTCAATTTACAAAATTGTTGTTCCTTTAATTGAGTTAAATGAGGATCCCTCTTATTCATGTTGCAACTTGCAAGTGATCCCTCCGCATTTTTCTTATGACCTGGCAAAAAACTTTGGTCATATTGCAAATTTGCCCTAAGAATAATAACCCCCCCATCCCCCCTAATTTTTTTTTTAATAAAGTGAGACTATGGTACTTTGCAAAGCGGGGATTGTTTCGTTCTGTGAATTCATATTTGTGTTTTCAAAGTCCAAATAGTTGATCTGGACTACTCAACGTGACCTTCGTATGAAAATGTACTTTGAGACCAAATTTTAAAATTTTGTAGGATTTTTTACTATTTTTTTTAGAGGTAGAAAATCGTTTGATTGTTTGAACTTTGTATATAGAGATATTGATCCATAGCATAGACTGTTCCACATTTTGCAAAGTACCATAGTCTCACTCCTTTTTATCGAGTGGTGCATTTAAATGTCAAATTTATAAAATTTTGAATTAATTTAGTACAAAGTCAAGCAGTAAAAAAAAATAAGGTTTATAAGTTACTTTTAATATGGTCATTTTTCATTTTTTTTTACCGCTTGAGTCTGTACTAAATTAATTTGAAAATTTAAATATTTGACATGTAAACGCATCGAAGTAGATCAGGTTCAATGGTTTGATGTCAACATTTGAAATCAATTAGATAGGTTTTGGTGTTAAGCTCACTAAAGAGTTTGATGAGCTTGAGAACACCCTAGTTCTACTCCCTTTTTATATATACTAGTGTTGTAAAAAACATACTAATCGGCCGTGTTGTTGGCGGTGACCAAATCGTCATGAATAGCCTTTGCGGAGGTTTGTTAATGGATATTTCTGATTAATTGGTCAATTATTCTCGTTTATTGATGTTTATTCTCATTTATGTCACTTAATCGGTTGTTTATTCCATTTTTTTTTTTTTTTTTTGTGATACATGATCTGTAGGCCTTTTAGTCGGTCATTTATTGGTCCATGATCAATTATATATTGAGCCATTTGGTCCGTCATATTGACTAATTTGTTCGATTAATCTGCTACATATTTTCTCTAGTCTTATATGAATTTTTTTTCTAAATGACGAGCGCATACCATTATTTACGGTGTTAACATTGGTATATACATAAAAATTGTTGACCACTAACAAGCCAGATAATTTTGAACATTATGCAAGCTTTGAATGGCCGAACATCCCAAACCTCGTCTCTACCACTCTCCTGCTATCCCCTCATGTGGCCGCACTCCTTTCCAAAATGGAAATAAAGATATTGCCATGTGGAGACCACCTATTGGCTACAAAACCTCCTTTTAGGATAAGATACCAGACACTAATATGTTACCCATCCAACTTCTCATTATCACCACTCACAAGACCTGACACAAAAGAGAGCTTTAGACACTGCAAAAGTTTAATACACCAACCTGATTTTTGTCAACAGAACAAAATGGCATTCCTTGCCATGACATCTTCCTTTGTTGCCACCCCCCAGATAGCTGACTGCCGGCGCTCTACCGCCCCAAGGTGCCATGTCGTGGCCAAGGTCAGTGTCAGGGCCAATTTGCAAGATACCGCAGAACTGAAACCTGGAACCCGTAAAGGCAATGAAGGCAGTGCCAGACGCACTTTGATACTAGCTGCAGCAGCAGCAGCTACAATGTGCAGTATCAACCGAGGTATGGCGATGGCAGGGGAAGACGCAAAGCCAGGGTCAGTTGAGGCAAGGAAATTTTATGCACCGGTTTGTGTTACCATGCCAACAGCCAAGATTTGCCATAAATGAGGGTATTCATGTATTGGTTCTGGGCGTCGGCTGTATACAGCTGACGCATGTATTTTCTAACTTGTAAATTTGAGATATGGCTTTTCTTAAGTTGAGGTGTTACATTTGGTCCAGTGGAATAAATTAGACGTTCTCGTCTCTTTTGTTGATTTTTTCGAAGTACTGAGAAAACCTCATATCTTAAATATCATCTGTTCTGGATTAAACAAAACTTTCAGATGCGAGAAAGTTTGAATTCTAAATATGATGTCACTGCCACTGCTGGTTTATACTTAGGTTGGACCAAGTGGCTTGGTGGTAGTTGGTACAGAACTGGTGCGATACTGACAAACAAAGTCAGATATTCAGCTGATGCATAAAAATAAGTGTTTAAGCGTCACATAGATTTGCAATTGGACACAAGTGCCAGATAAACACAAATGAGAGCAGGGTAAGTAAATAAGATCAGCACCTGTAGGCTGTAGCAGCTTATATGGTTATTGTTCCTTTTAAGGCCAGTATCCTGGAATGGTTTTCTGGCTTCATTATGTACTTGGGCATTAAGTTCAACAAAGGTACACTGATTTGCTGGAGCCTAAGTGTACCTGTGAAATTTGAAAATTTTGTTCTTTTAATTTATAAAACTTTTGAAGATTAGTGGGAAAATATCTCATTCCAATCCTCCCCAGAAAGAGCCAACCCACAAAACACTAACAAAATTACATAAAACCACACGTATCATGCAATAGTTGGTGAAGAAAATTTAATGTCATGATAAGTTCCCGAGTACTAGATCTCATTTAATATATATTTCATCTCTTGCAACATAAAAAATTCATGCTCTACTTGTGTTTCACAAAGCAACACCCTGGACGATTTTTTTTTTTTAAAAGATAAACACGGTTGCATGTATACCTCTTCAGTCCAGAATGTAGCTAATTACATGCCCTAATAGTTTAGATACATAAAAATTAGTACATTTTCATGTTACATAACCGAAAGCAATGATTTAAATAGATGGTGCCAATCACTACCAAGCTACTTACGCAATAACTATGCCTCCTAATTCACCTAAACCTTACACACTATGACCCCATAACCCAAAAATCAACAAATGAATTTTACCAACTTAATTAATGTAACAAAATCCTAAAACCTGAAAAGTAAATCGATCGAGATCGAATAAAGAAACTCCTAAACTAAAACAATTGCAAGGCAATGGCTTCCTCGCATCGTTTATTTCGGCCCTTCAGCGGCCCTAGGCCCTGGGGGAGGGACCCCTCCATCAAGGCAACTCCTACAATTTCTCTCTATCCATCCCTCTATGTCGTGATCACCGCCACCAGCTAGATGCCTCCCGCCACAAACCCTAGCACAAATGCCGGCAACAACCACCATGATTGTGATCACGGCAAGTATCACCACCAGTGTCTCCACTGATCGTCGTGTCGAGTGGGCCCCGGTGGCAGGTGGTTGGGTGGATTGCACAATAGCTGTTGCTCCTTCCTCTAAGCTTCTCCTTAGCAATATGAGAGCTATGGTGTGCATAGTGTTTTGAGGAGTTTATTATACAAAGATATTTTTGTTGATTGTTTGTTGTCGTTGGGTCATTAAATGAATTGTAGGGTCTATGTAATAAACAAAAGGGGTCAGATTTTTGAAGGACCAGGTTTTGACCTCTTGTGGAAGTTACGAGACGAACAGAATTTTTTTTTCTGTCTTCTTTGGTGACCGTTATGTTTAAATTTTTTTGGAATTTTGTACATTTAACCCCAGTAAATTCTTATGTTATACGTAAAGTCGTAAAAGATGGAACTAAATCTCTCAATATTCATAAAAAAATCCTCAAATATTCGTAAGAGATCTTTGGTCCGATTTCAAACTTGCAATTTTTCGTATAAAAAGAGTTGTCTTATTTATTAGGCCAGACGTGATTTTTGAAACTCTTGCCCAAATGGAAATCAAGCACAAATTTTCTCAAAATTGACTGTTGGTTTTAGTACTTGTTCGAACTTTTATCAATCAACTACTTGGAGGAAGAGAGAAACCGTTTTTAATCTAGTAACGAAGAACAACACTTTTCGCATAAGAGATCGTGAGTTCAAAATTCAGACAAAAAATCTTTTATAAATATCAATTAAAATTTTAAAGATGAGAACTCGGTCTTTCCGTCTCACAAAAATACTCCGGAAAGAAAACATTCTCATCAAATTGAGAGAAAAAGGCTGTTGTCACTGGTCAATTAGTACTGGCAGGGATATTTGCGCACAAACTTTTTTATCTTTGTTACTGACATGAATTCTGTACAGGAATTACAGCTGTTGGTTCTCATTTGTTTTGGGTATTTTTCATCAGTGGTGAAGTGGGGCTGAGCAACTTTTGTAAGATTGTGAGAGAGGCACAATTGGACTATTGGTCGGGTTGTTTGTCATTTCATCCACCTCTGTGTGTTTGACCGGTCTATTTCTGAGTTCCGCTCAACAGTTCATCAAAGTATCATCTTCTGGCCATAGGCTCCAATCCAACTGTACGGAACCCATTGATGGTCCCATATGGCGAGAGATCAATTTTTCTTTTAGAAATTAAAAAAATAGTTTTGTGGAAAATAAGATAACTTTTTTTTTTCCTCGATAAATAAATGAAACCGAGTCATTGATTCGGTAACATTGGAGAGGGACCAATGTGACTGATCATTATATTCATCACACCCACAGTCAAATTTTTATATTCACCACACAGTATACAAAATATATTGGGCTGAATAATTTGTTATGTCCCATTTGCTTATTCTCAATGGAAGTCCGGGTGGAAGAGAGAGAGAAAAAGAGAGGAGACAACCCGTGGATTTCAGTCTTTATTAGGACTAGTAGTTTTCTAATTTTATGTGACTAAAACACACTGCAACTTACGGAAACTATTGAAACTGAATAATTGATTTTGTTCTAACATATCAATGGACCACAAATCCACAATGGTCTATATGTTCTACAAAAAAGGAATTCATTCATTTTTCGATTATTTGATTTTTTAGTTTTTAAAAATAAAAAAATTGCTATAGAGTGTTAATGTTTGATCATATGGCTTGAATCAGGTCTGGCTGAAAAACCGTACAATCGTTTTCCAAGCCGTCCTATTTATTGTAAAAGTTCAGTTTATCAACATTAGTATATACTATAAAATCAGTGTTTTTTTTTAATATTTGGTTCTTATGCGGTACGTGAAAGGCTACCGAATACCGCATATTCAGATTTTTATTCAGAGTTATATATGCGAATTTTAAAATGAGAATTCATATTAATTTATATGCAAATTAAGGAAGTATCTAATAAATTATTAACTTTACATCAGAGGTCGAATATGCGGATATGCGGCCGAATATGCGGAACCGTATATTGAATATTCGGCCACATATCCGCATATTCAGCCGAATATGCGACCAAATATGCGAAGTGATAGGCATAAATTATATACACAATTACACATGTTCGATCTAAAAATACTATAAATATCTTGTATTTTAGTATACAAAAGTCATAAATTACACCTGGAATCAAGTTACTACGTTTGCTTGCTTTAAATTGCAGAAAATGGTAAAAACATGCCAAAATGCGGTCTCCCTAACCCGCACCAGGGCCGCACTCAATACTTAGTCAAATATGGAGATCCCTGCGCAAGAAAGAAGGAAAACCGAGCCTAATGCATTTGCACTGCAGTGCGGGCCGCATCCAGTACTTAGACAAAATTCTGAAAATCTAGACTGAACAGAAGATGACTGTGCACAGTGCGGACGCACTCGGTACTTCGAAGAATTTTCAGACTTCCTGCTCAACACAAAGGTTTTCCCGAGCATAATACGAACGCACTGGACCTCAATGCGGACGCACTCGGAACTTAGCCAAATTTCCAACTTCTTCAGACACAACAGAGAAAAGTTCGAGCATAGTGCAGATGTACTCAGGCCGTAGAAGGAAGTAAATAAGGAAACTCTTGACTCAGAGTGCAGGTCGCATTCGACCTAAAAGGACAGTTTCGTTATATTTAGAATGCCAAATCTCGCCCCCAAATGTCAAATTTAGTAGTAAACATTATAGGAAACGTGTGAGACAAGTGTTTAATTGCTCCCCACGTCCATAGGTTGGAGAATAGGCTATATAAGAGGTAGAATTATGCTCATCTTCATCAATCTCCATCCAGTTTTTCATCTCTTCCATTGGAATTTAAGGTGAAATTAAGAGTAGAGATTTAGAGAAGAAGAACAAAATTCTCAGAGCAAACGTAGGCGAGACAAATGTTCTTCAATTTTGTAAGGGTTGTAATCATTTCTCTTTCAATTTCTCTTTGTTTTAACCAATTTGTAATGAAATTTCTATGTAAGTTTTGCATCTCTATGAAATGATAACTTTCTCTCTAGCGGTTTAGGTCAATAACATGAACTCGTTTAATTCTATTTTACTCAGATTTTAGTTTTTATGATGATTGTTTGATTTGATTGTTAATTTATGTGATTTATTCTTTGTGTTGCCCCATAATTTATACTTGAATTGTGGTTATCCTACTTTAGGTCTTTTAGACTCCAAAGTAGCTTAGGATCATATAGGAGTACCAATTATGTTACAAAACTATTAGGATTTAGATTAGGGACTAACCATCTTTTAATCTAAGCCGGAACTGCAGCAATTAATGTTATGATTTGATGAAGGACTTAACGGTGACGTCAAATCCTTAATTAGGACATCTAAAATTAAATTAGATATTGGTATGAGAGACCTAACCATGAAATACCAATATCTAAGGATATGATAGACTAACAAGAGCTTCATGGTCTAGATAGCTAGAGCGAGATACTTAATTGTGAAGTTTGAATTATCTAGGCACGTTATTAATTCACGAAAACAACTCTTTTAACATTTTAGGTTAGAAACCTCATCATATCAAAAATGAATTTAAACAAACCGAGTAAATATGATTAAATAAGGGATTATAGACCGAAAGCTCCGAGATCTCCAATCTTTGATAGAACTTTAAATTATATTTTACTTTTTAGTTTAATTATTAAAACCTTCAAACTCTTCAGATATTGAACCCACCAATCTAGGATTGTTAGAACACAAACTATAAAACAAACAATAATTCTGAAATTTATTAATAAAGTTAAAAACTAAAATCTCCCGATATCTCTTGGATCGATACATATATACTACAAGGATAGGTTTTACGCTTGTAACTGACCGACTTTTGAGTATTTGGTTTATAAATTTTAAAGTAAAACAAGCATAAAGTTATAGACAAAACCCTATATACAAAATACTCAATACGAAACCGAATATTTGCTTGTATATAAATTTTCTATGCGGAACACAACCGAATACAAACATTTGGCCGAATAAACCGAATTGTAATACACTGCTATAAATAGTGTCATCTCTATTTAGGGCTGCTAATGGGTCGAGTCGGCTCACAAATCTATGAGTTGAGTGGCTCAATATTTCATAACGAATCAGACTCGAAACTTAAAAAAAGCTCAAACTCGACTCGGCTCGACTCGCAAGTTCGTGAACCAGCTCGCGAGCCGAGCTTTTTTCATGGTTAAAGATATTACAATATAAAAAAATAGAGTAATAAACTAACTATATTATGTAAATAACATTCATATTAAATATAGAATACAATAGATATTTTTTTTCACCGATTTAAAATTTCAAATTTTTTTCAATTTTTTTGAAATTTCGAATTTTTTCAAATTCCAAATTTTTTCAAATTTCAATTTTTTGAGGCAGCATATTTACATAATTTACAATTACACAGTATATTTTGACTTCAAATATAATTAATCTCCATAATTTACAATTACACAGTATCATTGTAGCAAAAGATTTAGATCATATGAAAATGTCAAGTTCTATTATAACTACTTTGTTGAGCTTGGCTAGTGAGCCGAGCCAAGTGTTTACATGAGCTGAGCCGAGCCGAGTTTTTTTCCTTCAAAAGCGAGCCTAGTCGGGCCAAGCCAAATATGCTTATCTTAATGAGTCAAGCCGAATATGAGCTGAACCTAACTCATCAGCACCCTTATCTCTATTGTCCCAAAAAATTAAATAGTGGATCGTCTTTACCCGATCAAAGGAGTTGATCTTTAATGCACGGTTCACATTATTTTATTATTTTTGCAAAAGAAATTCTCACTAAATATCACACTAAAAAACTCTTTTTTTTTAAAAAAAAAACTAAGAACTCCCCCTGTGAATTTATAATACAACAGGACCAAGACTCTGGTGACCATTTAAGCCCACACGCCTTTGTAGCAATGTACTAGCACTTCATACATAATATTACTAAACTAATTAGATGATTAACCCTATATATACACACACCTTCTCAGAAAGGCATGAACTCCTCATCAATGACATTGTAATGCTTCCTCGCATCATATTGTTGAATTATGAGTGCTGATGCAGTAGTCGAAAACTCAGATGACGTGATGACGTCCCCGACAGGTCCAAGCTCCGGGCATTCTGCCCAATCATCGAGCCCATCCGTCAGAATTGACTTCCGATCTCGTCCTTTCCCCACCACAAACAACTCATATTGAGATTCAAGTGCACGCAGCTCCTTTACCAGCTCCGCCCCGTCGGCCACATGCTTCTCCACATACCCCACCTCCTTGTTTGCAATATGCCTAATTTGACCAAGACACAGATTAAATTGGTATAATGAGTGAGGCTACGGTATTATGTATAGCGCACATTGATATGTACTTTGAAATTTGGATCAATATTACCATTTACAAAGTCCAAATAGTCGATTAAACAGTTCAACATGATTATCATATGAAAATGTACGTACATGTTAATCAAAATTTACATTTTTTTTTTTTTTTTACTATTATTTAAGATAGGTAGCAAATAACTTGATCTAAATATTGCAGATCATTCAAAAGTAGTGATTTTCTTTCTATCTAAAAAATTTAGTAAAAATATTCTAAAAAATATAAAATTATGTCTGCATGCGAAATTGTAAAATTATGTCTACAAATACATTTCGCATGGAGATCATGTTTAACGGTTAAGATAGACCAATGTGCGCTATGCATAGTACCATAGCCTCCACTCTTGGTATAATAGCTATACTATTTATGATAGCACTAACATACTTTCTGTTTTGCACTTATCTGTTACCATACCAGCAAGTACTGTATGTAGTCTCATAAAAAATAACTTACTGTTTGTAGAATTCGGCGAAGAACTCATCATCCGCCTGCATTTGAAGTTCCTCGTGCGACGTGAATGACTGGTTGAGGTTATGAGACATTTTTGATTGTACATTGTCCCTAGCCCGTGCCACAACATCTGGCAGGAAACGTACCACTGTAAGTTTGATAGCAGGGTGCTGAGACATATGTGATGCCACTGTGAGCGCCTCACGGTCATCCCAGCCGCCAATGAATATGACCACAATGTTCTTTCCCACCAAAGAGAGCGATCCTTGGTTTGTATGCCCGAATCCTCGGTCGACCATTATACCAACCGAGCAAGGTGAATGCTGAAGAACCTGTACATATATATAAGGGATGAATGCAGTTGCATGTTTTGATTGATAATTGGTATACAAATGTACAAGAAAGGCTATGGCGATGCTTAGTGGATATTGGTCTCTACTATGGATCAATCTCTTTTTTTTAAAAGTTCAAAAAATCTATCTAAACAGTACACTTGCAGACTCAATTTTACATTTTTAAATTATTTTACTATTTTTTTAGATAAGCAAGAAATCACTATTTTTGAATGGTTCATAATTTTTAGTTAAATTGACTTTCCACCTATCCAGAAAAATAGTAAAAAAATTCTAAAAAAAATGTAAAATTTGATCTACAAGCACATTTTCATGTGAAATCATGTTGAACGGTTCAGATTAACTGTTTGGAATTTAAATTGGAGGTATTGATCCATAGTACAGACCAATATGTACTATGCATAGTACCGTAGCCTCACTAAATGTACAATACAAAATGTGAAATAACCTTCTGATTCACTAGTCGGAAGCCGGCATGACCGGCATCCATGGACCCGTCCATTCTCTGACTCTTGTGAAAGGGTATTATTATAAGCACTGCCATGGCATCCTCAGCACAAATGCATATGTCTCTGTCCATGTTATCGAATGATGAGATGGCTAGCAGGCGCCGCACTTTTATCCCATCATTGCTCTCTTGTTGAAATGTCTCAAGTGCCTCCCCAATCTGATTTCTCATATCCGTCACCTCTTCGTCTGTCACTTCTACCGCCTCCGAACCCTCTGCTTTTACTAATGTAGCTGCTGCACGTTCCGTCAGCTCTATCATGTCGATTGCATACAGTGTCAGATTACCCGACTCTTTGGTCCATCGTATAGCTTCGACCAAGGTGAGCGCTATGGGCAAGTTTTGTGGGCCTTGAAGCCCCATCATGATTCGTAGCTCTGTTCCCGGCTTATGAAATTGTAGTCCCATTAGTTGTGATCTCGCTTTACGCCTTGCCCAAGCAGCTATTCCATACCCCACCAGAGGTGTAATTGCTGATGTAATCATTATCATGCATAGAAGAGCAAGAAATGTGGTATCATTGATTATCAAGTGATTCTGAAAGCAAAGAGAAGAAAAAGAAGGCTTTAGGAATGCAAATTTCTTTTGATATACACTAAGAGATTAAAAAATTCTACAAGATATAGATAAGCACCCATGCTTCATATGCACAAAATATGTGGTAATAACCCTTGATGCTGAGAAGTTGACCCAAGGCAACCGCATCCAACCATTTCATGCCGTAAAACCGTGCGGCCATAACAGTCCCAAGGATCTTCCCAACAGTGCCGATTGCAAATGAAATCAAAAGCTTTGGCCAGAGCAAAGGCATGTTGATAACAAGATTCACTTTTGGGTTCATGTGTAATTCAGAGTGCCGAATACTGAGGCAAACATTGACGAGGTAAAGAGGTAGGATGACAGAATTGAGAAAGAAATTCAGGTTGTTTATAAGAACTCGTGAGACCCTGCCTTCTCGAGGCAATGCCAATCCAACCATGAACCCAGCCAGGTTTACATCCATGTGAAGACGTTTATCAAGAAAGCATAGAAATAGCACAGCTACCACAAGACCCGTCATGTATATACCCTTTATTGGCCTTCCCTCGGGATTGTGTTCATTAATTTTGTTGAGCACCCACTGAGACACAACCATCAAAGTAATAATCTCTGCAACGATCCCGCCCACATAAAATGGGTGTTTCCTTATAACAAAAGGATGAAAATGTTAGAAAATAGCATAGGATTCTGTAGGGGAAGGGGATTATATGTGTAAAATATATTGCTTTATCATTCAGATAGGCTGGAATAGAGCATTCAGTATCATTGCTTTCTAGAAACATAAATTATCGTACTGGCATAGTTAAGCGGGATAGCTTTTTAGTTTCTATAATTACAGATAAAACAATAATCAATGTAACAGGATCACATTGGAATAGTCTTATGCTTACCATTGTTCTGAATCACTGAACATGGAATCATCATGATAAATTAAATTTCCAATGCACATTAAGGAGGTCGCAATCATGTCTGAGAAAATTCCTGCACGAACAGCAGCCTGCCCAGCTGCTGTCTTTGAAAGTTTCAGCTCAGTTATCAGGCGGGTCAGCAATGGGGATCCAGTAGCTGCAAGGGCTGTCCCTAATCCCAAATTTGCACGTAACGAGTTCTCAGCAAAGAGACCGACTTTATTATTTACAAGGGCCTTTTGGCAAATTGCAGTGATAGCTAGTGTTGATATCATGCCGGCATAGGCAATGTACCCGTCTTTTCCTGGTGGGTCAAAGACAGCGAAAGGGTCCATTTCTAAACCTAATGCGAAGAAGTAGATGCTGAACATGGAGTTGCCAAACCTTCCCAAAAATAGGCCTAAGCGAACCTGGAAGATGTCTCTTATATACTGAACTTTGGCTATTACAATTGCAACCTTCATTGAAAAATTAAAAAAGAAGTTACATCAGTGTATTCTTACAGATTTATAATGATGATATACATGGACCAAGTGTTAATTCAATTGAGAAAGACTAAACATATTTAAGTCAGTTTTGTTTCTTAAAAGAAAATAATTAAATAATAAAGACTTGTGTTTTCTTGCCTTCCTGCAAAAATTTAGCATGAAAACTAAAGCGACAACAGTAATTTATCTAAATACTATATATAATTTATCTAAAACTTAATGATATTCATGCATAAATTGAAGTTCATTGATGATTGAAGTAATATAAGGGAAAGCTGTTATGTACTCACAAACATGTCGGATAAGAGACGGGGAATGTAAAGTCGTCGAAGTGCCGCGTGGAGCAACTTTCCGAATAAGATAATGAAAATTATTTGGCTTGCCATGCTTTCATATGAAGTTGATAAAAGAACTCCTGCTCTCATGCATGTTTCTTCAAACATTATCGGGCCTTGCTGAGTTGTTGACATTTGCTCTTGAGAAGAGTGCAAAACCAACTTTTTTTTTATTGTAAGTTTTTGTCAAGGAGATGGCAAAATTTTGAGCAAAAGCACCTTTGGCATGGCATTTGGGGCTTTGTTTCTATTTCTTCTTTTCTTACCCTATTGAATTTTTCTTTCAGGGAGGGGGGGGGGGTAAGGGTTGTACCTTCCTCAGATAGCAATATGTGCATATGATGTGTTTTAGTAACTATTCTTCAATAATATCATATATAGTACTATATATTTACAATTTAGAGAAATAGAGTATATATCAAAGGTAATTGTTTTCAAGAACAAGTCATAGAGAAATATTAAACTTGTTTTTGTTTTAGTTTGTTCACTAACTTATTTTTTGTTAAATCCTTGACATCGTAACTTGGCTGTAACAACTAACTATTCAAAGAGCAACTTTGTGAGAGATTTCGTTTTGTATAATATCTAAAAAAAGAAATGTGGACAAATCTCGAATAGTGCTGTTGTGTATTCTGATCCACCCAAGCTGGCCTTAGATAAATAACTAATATCTCCGCGTTAAATAAACTGAAAGATACATATCAGAAATGATGAGAAATGCTATTTCTAATTTCTTCAGAGCAATTTTTTTAACGCGGATGCCAACAAATATATTGATAAAAAAAATTATTTACAAAGATTTGTATTATATCTCTAATTATAATAATCTAATATATTACATAACGTCTTATACTAAATTCATCCACTGATAAATATCTAAGGCTGCACAATTTATCAAGCAATACACTTCGTGATGCTTTTTTGAAAAAACTCTTCCGTTCCTCTCACGCTAGAGGGTCTAAACTCCCGCAACCCAAACTATACTCCAACAACCCGTCTTTGTTCCTGTCATAGCATGCATACTCCTCGTCCATACATGCAGCTTCAACCGCCACGTACAAAGATATTGTGATGTGTTAGGAGCTCTCTCCATAATCTTGCCGAGTAGGAACACTCCCACATAAGCCGGATGAAAATTAGAATAGAATGTACTCTATATTGTTGTTGTAACTTGTAAGCAATCATCTATTTAGTCTATTTGACTAGATTTGCAAAACATATATTTGTTGAATTTTACGATTTCTTGTCTTAAGATATTATGCAAGTTCAAGATGTTATAAATTACTAGATGAATCAAGGATGAACTACGAAATATATCAAGAAGACATGTCTCAAGACTATTGTAATATGAAATCAGTAAAATTAGTAAAGTAAGCTCGAAATTGAGGTACTTAGAGAATAACCATTGCAACAGTTAGTAGCATTGCACAACAATTTAATTAATATTTTTTTTCTAAAATGCAAAACTGCGATTTGTTGCAAAATTTCCAGAGAGCAATCATTGTATTCAACCGCTGTAACGATTATAACTGTTGTCATAAATGCTTGTATTAAATGTAGTGAAACCAGTTAATTGGGATCAACCGTTGTAACGATTATAACCGTTGTCATAAATGCTTGTATTAAATGTAGTGAAACCAGTTAATTGGGATCAACCGTTGTAACAATTGATGAATTGTTGCAACGGTTGATGTCAATTACCATATTTTGTTTCTTTCTCTACAAACAAAAATGGAATTTAGGTTTCATAATAACCTTTGGCGGCCTCCAATTTCAAAAATATGAATTTCAGCCATATCTAATTTTCATCATTGTTGCATATGCATCAAACTTCAACATATTTATAACAATTCAAGCCTACTCTACCATAATCAATCTTGATAAGAATGAGAGTGATTTGTGTGAGATTTCTTGTTAATTCAAACACTAGAGCCTTTGGTGCTCGCCTCTTTGGGCCGTGTGACTTTCCGGAGTTTGTAAGAGTTCACCGATTCCATCTTGTATCCATTTCCCATTGGGTAAAAAAAGACATACCATCTCGAAAATTGCAGAGCCCCGAAGACATAAGCATATTAAGCCGAACTCCGTAATCATATCTCATGTCAAGTGTCTCTTAACTCTTCTATTTAATTTTATATGTACTTGATATTTTAAGTTTCTTGATTCCGGCAAGAACTACTTGATAGCACACGAGATTTATTTTTATAATTGAATATCCAATCAAATAGGGTTTAAAATTTTTAAAGACTTCATATTCACCATCTCTAGATGTCGTTAGAGAACATATATATATGTGCAGCAGATAATTTGTAACATATAATTTGTAACATATGGCAAACATTACTTCTATTTTTATGCTTCCGTTAATATGCTAATAAAATTTGGAAAACGTAATAACTCGAGATTGTTCGTTAAATAATTTGAATAAACAATTTTTACATCGGAAGTAACATAATCAGAAGTTCAAACTTCTGATAAACAGTCCTCAAATGATAAGTGATTCCTCTAATTCAAAATAGGGATAATGTTGGCATGCTCACTGGAACATCGACATATCTTATTTTCCCATTTATAATTAAAGCCTTTCTTGTTCCCCTTCTGCAGATTTAAATGGAAAAATTTGAGTTTAATTTATCATTTTCTTTTATTCTCAGATCAATGGTGCGATATCTCATTCATATAAAACCAAACAGTCTAATGAGGGATATGTTTGGGGATTTTTGAAAAGTTGTAAACTGCGTCACTGGACTTGTTCAGTCTTTACAAGTTTATAATATAGTATATAGATAATTAAACATATAAATGTAGTCCTTATGAGACTAACACAATACATAATACATAACCAGTGATAGTACAGCCCGAGCCCGAGTCTGCTAAATTGGATTAACCGTAGCTAACTTATATTATAATAATACAAAGACACTAATTTACAGAGAGCCATTTTGTACAGAGGCAGCAAACCAAATAGTGAGACTTCATCTAACCGGAAGAAATCACTGCATAAAAAGACCCAAAAAAAAAACTCATATATCTATTTATTTAGAGTAATATAAACTTTCTTCAGAAAATAATTCAAACTTTTGATCAAGTTATGGATATGAAGATTTTTTTTTATAAATCATAACTAAAAATAAGAATTTTATGAAACCGACATGATTATTTTTTTTTTACAAAAACCATAAGAAATGAAATGCCATTTTGGTCCGAATTTGTTTTTTCGGGGCCAAAATGGCAATTTAGCTCGAGGTGGTTTCACAGGTGTAGCTTCGGTGTAACACCCATGAACCGAGATGCCATTTCGGTCCAATGTTCTTTTAGCCCGGACTGAAATGCCTAGCATTTTGGTCTGAACTTTTTTTCTTCTAGGATTTGCTTATAAATTGTTTAGAAAGGTTTACTTATAAATTGTTTAGAAAGGTCTAAAAAACAAGTTTGCTTAGAAAGGAGAAAGAAGAGAAGAGAAGAGGTTGTTTCGTGTTAAAAAAAAAATTAGTGGGACTGAAATGACATTCGGTTCAGAAAGATTTTCGAATTTTCTGTGGCCGCTAGTATGAAAACTTATAAAACCACTTCGGGCTGAATTGCCATTTCGGCCCTGAGGAAAAAAAAAAAGTTCGGACCGAAATGGCATCTTAGTTCTTATGTTTTTTGTAAAAATAAAAATAATCATGTTGGTTTCATAAAATTCTTTTTTTTTTAATTATGGTTAATAAAAAAAATCCGAATATGTATTCCCAGAGATGAGCAGAGATTGTCAGTTACAAAGGAGTCCAAATTTGAATTTGCTCTCGCACAGGTCAGGTACTGTAATGATATGATACCATACTACATCTTACATGATATAACTTCTATGTTATGGACCAAAAGCTAAATTGTGCTTATTTTGGTAGTTACCATTGCTACAACTGGGGCTATACTGGTGTATCACATCTGACAACCAAAAAACCCTGATCTAAAATGGAAATTTAATTGCTAAGTTACAAAATTTTACTTACCACAGGATAGCAATCTTGTTTAACTATGCTCTGAGTTTGTGGGTTTACTCCAACAGAACAGGATATCTTCCCCTGAAAAAATAAAATAATTCATGTTTACCCTCAGGGATCTGAGATAATTACTGTACTGAAACAATATGATGAACGGTAATTCCAAGAGCTACTATCGTGTTGTTATTTTACAAGATGAACTTAACTTTCCCTAAAATGTCAAGGCTCACAAAGAAATATAAATGTTAAGTGTCAAGCCAAAGAGATTTACTAGAGCAACAAAGCATGAAATTAAACAGTGTTCAACAAATGAACAATCACTGGGGCAAATTCAGAATTGACCATACTGCACAATTAACAACCGGCTAAAACTTATTGAGGAGAAATTGCAGAGCACAAGGTCAGGTTAGGATCAACAGGTTCTTGATTTCTCTTTCTGGTAACCAGTGCGACAGCATGACATTGTCATACTGTTATATACCAACTGAATTTAAATCTTTGACAAGTACAAACATATTGGGTTTATGTTACGTATATTGTGTAATTAAGTGTCAGTCAAGGCTTAATTGCCACACTTCACCATAGCCATATCACTATAAATCAATGGAAATGAAATTATAACAGATAGCTAATGGGGGCATTATCAAACACAAACAACAAACAGCAAATAGTTTTGAGTTTGCGAAGCATGGCAATATACATTAATTGTAGGGGGGATTTCACGTATGCCCCTCAGAAACTTCAAAATTACGTAATTCCCCATCTAAAATTCATAATATCATATTTACCATTCTAAATTTCAAAAACTCACAAATTTACTCATTTTATTGCCTTTTCTATTAAAACTCATTTCCAATTTATAAAATACCCCTTTTGCCCTTTATTAAAAAATATGTAGCCTATTTATGAAAAATGTAAGTCTTCTAATTGGTCGGTTTTCATGAGCAAATGGCTCATTTTTCTAATATTTTTTTTGAGGGAAAACAGATAGCTCACAGGAGCATTATCAAATACAAACAACAAACAGCAAATAGTTTTGAGTTTGAGAGGTATAACAAGATATAGTAATTGTACATGAATTTCATCATTTGATATGTTTCAAACATTAAGCACATTTACCTGAACTGGTACATTCAGAAAGAAGAGATGAACATCTCCCACAATCTGAGTTTCGGTCTCAAACGGTATACTCCCACTCGCAATATCTTCAATCAGGTAAAACACATCATCTATGATCCGAACGGCATCCAAATTCAGATCAGCTTGCACATACGACACGCCTCGTGCTCTCACATGGCCGCCCTCTGAAGTCACGGATCCAAGCCTCCTCCCTCGATACAGCACTGTTGAATTGAGGTAGCTATAGTCGATTGAGAAAAAATCTGGGTTTCGAATTTTCAAATCAAGCCCCATAGAAATGGTTAAGGCAACAGATGGAGAGGTTGTGACACGGAGTCGGGAAAGGTGGAGGCGAGCGACAGAGAGTTCAGGATCAGAGGGGTATAGAAAGAAGAGAGAGAGGAGTAGGAGCGTGAGCAAGAAGATGGTTAGGAGGCAGGATGAGGAAAGTAACGAACGAAATCGTAGGGTGCGGCGGCGGCGGAGGCAGAGGCGCACCGGTAGCAAAATGAAGGTATCGGGAGGAGATGTAGGGATGCCCGTGTAGTACGACTGGAGAGGCGGAGGTGGCACTGAGGAGTAAGGGTTAGCGTTTGGAGGGGAGAGGAGCGGAGAGGCGGTTTCTGGGTAATATCCGGAGGTTTTCGCCATGGCGATTTGGGGGGGCGGGGGGAGAGAGGTGTCCGGTCGGCTGTCTTGTTGACTTGGGAGCGCCGGAGAAACGAGTTAACGGGGTAACTTTGGTTATTTTGCACAGGAAACGGAGTCGCTCCGATGGGCATCGGACCATATTCGGCCAGGTATCAATTCATAGCCGTCCAATCTGCACTAGGTTCGCTCTAGGATACTTCAAGATTGATATGATCAATTAAGCACGAATTTTTAAATCAGATCGGACTGTTACGAGCTGATAATGAACGAATTTGGTTCGATGCCCATCGGACTGCCTCCAGTCTGGTACCTATGCTCTGTAGTAACTCAAATATTGAATTTTGATCTGGACCGTCCAATCAGAGTCTGGGCCAATCCTGTACGAGGTAGAATTCACGGGTTCCTTTAATATTCGTACCAAAGCAGATCTGACGGTCAAGATCTAGACTCAAAATTTGAGTTACTTGAGGTCATATGGATTAGCTCCCACTCCAGTCTGGCGCATATTGTATTTCCTGCTACCGATCTTAAGCAAGTGTACAAAACTAATGGGTTTGGACTGTCTATATCAGATTCAGATCAAACGATCTAGATCGATCCGACCGAGATACCTCACCTCACCGCCCATCAGCCCGATGTTAATGCCACTATATATTTGAGCCGTCCGATTGCCAATGGACGGTGATCTTCTTTAGACGTCAAATGAATCCCGTGCTACTGGAGAGGGAGAACAGAGTAGGTATGATGAGTTCGGATCCCCTAATGTAACCCAATCTTTGGGTTTTGAATTAAGACCGTCCAATTCGAATCCGTCGCTCAGAACTGTCTTGGAATTTGAATTCATTCTCAAGATGCGTGCACTTCAGATCCGGATAAATTGTCTCGGATTCGAATCGGACAGTCCCGATTTAAAACCCAAAGATTGGGTTACTTCACTGGATCTGAATTCAGGTACGATGGCATGAGACTAAGAAAATTTTGAGTTCGATGAACTTCAGAATCGTCTTATCCATTTTAAACGTAAGTACAAAATTAACACAAAATTATATATATATATTTTTTTTTGAAAGAAGTGGCCACGCCACTAATTTTCAATAACATGAAAACTAAAATTACATTATAATGTTTGGCTGCATACCTAGAAACATGTCTAATTGGGTAATCAAAGAGTACCCTTCAGAACAAAAAAAATAGAAGCATTGATCTTACATTGCAATCTGCATACAGAACATTTTAAGAACTGACATGCAAATAGAAACAAAGAGCAATAACAACCCTAAATGTATACTAACACTAAAACAGTTAAAAACTTCAATTAAGCCTCAGTAAAATCCAAATTCTCCAAGTTAACCAACTGGAGGTCATCATCACCAACCATTTGGCTCCCTCCTCCATTCATTAAGATTGTATCTCGTGCATCCTCCATGAAAATTGCTACAGTGGAATATGTCAAGTTCTTCACATCACAAGACAAAAATAGCTCAAGTTTAGAAGTAAGATCAAATTTTTGTTGTAATACCCAAAAATAAGCAAGAGAGAGAATTCTTGACCTAAAGCCTATATATCCAAAATTCTACCATCTCTAAATTCAATTCTATTCCTGTTCAGTCATATAGACCATATAATAGCCCCTCGAATTATTTCCACAAGATTGGCATCCTTCAATAGTATACAATAATCTAATTCCCATAACTTCTCCATTGTTGTACTTTCAAACATAAAATTATTAAAGTTGCCTATCCGAGACCAAATGGAGTGTGCCACATAACATGAAACAAAAAGATGATCTACAGACTCCAACTCTGAACAATAAACACATCGCTGATCACCCTGCCAACCACGAATACCTAAATTAACCTTGGTCAAAACTCTGTTCTGCTTAAGAAGCCACAAAATATATATATATATATATATATAGGACGGTGCTACGCGTAGCATAGAGCACTTCCGTGCAACGGCTCAAAATTTGAGTTTTTAAAATCCTAACGGTCAATCCAAACCGTTAGATGTGTTCTTCATATTGAAATGTGCTTGGAGACCAAATTTTACATTTTTTGGAATTTTTTTACTATTTATTAAGCCACTTTGAAAAGCGCTGATACAACGGTGGCTTAACCAAACAGTGAAACCGTTGGATCAGCGATTTTCAAAGTGGCTTAATAAATAGTAAAAAAAATTCAAAAAATATAAAATTTGGTCTCCAAGCACATTTCAATATGTAGAACACATCTAACGGTTTGAATCGACCGTTAGGATTTTGAAAATTCAAATTTTGAGCCGTTACACGGAGGTCGCTATGCTACATGTAGCATATTAGCCAAAACCTATATATATATATATATAGTGTGGCTAAGTTGATACCGGTAGCACTTCGACCGAAGTGCTACCGGAGTCATATCTTAGTACTCGATGTTCAAACAGCAAATCCAAACAGTTAGATGTTCAATCTATATTAAAATGTGATTGGAGACCAAATTTTACATTTTTTTGAATTTTTTTGCTATTTATTAAGCTGGTTTGAAAACCGCTGTTTTCAATGCTCCAGCTTAATAAATAGCAAAAAAATTCAAAAAAATGTAAAATTTGGTCTCCAAGCACATTTTAATATAGATTGAACATCTAACGGTTTGGATTTGCTGTTTGAACATCGAGTACTAAGATATGACCCCGGTAGCACTTCGGTCGAAGTGCTACCGGTAGCAACTTAGCCACACTCTATATATATATATATATATATATATATATATATATATATATATATATATATATATATATATATTACAGAAATATTAGCTTTCCAAATACCAAATTCTACCTGCTGGTAAATTTCTCTAGATACCACACGTTTATTGAAAAAGATGTGCAGTGATTTCTTAAATGTTACGACATATGTAGCAAATAATTACCTACTAAATTGAAGGCTCTTCTATTTAAATTTTCTGTCGTCAGAATCCTATTGACACAGCCAACCAAATATTTTAAAATTATATAGTTATTCCTGTAAGTAAAAGAAATCATCACATTCGACCAATATATTTATTTTTTCATTAAGACTTAATTCCATATTCAATACTTATTTAATTTTATCGTTCTACTAAATCAATGATAAATATTTCTGGTGCTACTTTAGCTTTTATTTTACCTCACTATTGTAAAACAGACTTTTCAATATTTCTTCCTCTTATATTATATTAGTTCCTTATTTTATAGACAAAAGTACTAAAAATCAAGAGTTGGAGTAAAATTGATATTTTATTAAGGGCTGTTCATTTGTCACAGGATTACACATGATCGGATTTTACAGGAACATAAATCAACTTTTAAAAATGCGGGAATCCATGATTACATATATGCACGAAATTAATTATAGAAATGTGTTGAAATGAATGTTCAGTTGTACCGTATAATTAGTTATGGAAAATTTGGATTTATTTTAAAAGTTAATATTTCAATTTAAAGTTTTCACATATTTAAAATAAGAAAAAATATTTGGAATCCAAACTTGAAAATCAATTTTTTAGTTCGGAAATAAAAATATGGGATCTCACTTATTTAAATTTTATAAAATTTGTATATATATATATATATTGTTGTCCGGATCCGTTCAAATTTGATTAGTCCCACAACTTAAAATGTAAATAGAGTACAATTGTTTATATAAAGAAACCCATCCCATTAAACTGTGAGATAGTAGGAAGAGAAAGACAAAGGAGAGAGAGAAATTGAGTACAAATAAAATGAGGTATGGTTTCAGATTTTTCATCCCAAAATTTGTACTGAAATGGAGGAAATAGTTGGGATTCCAATTGGAAATAGTCCAAACCCATCAGATTCTCAGTGGGAATTGGTCTGCTGAATATGGCCTAAAAAAATAAGCCTTCAAACTGTTTTAGCTATGTCATATAATCGATATTTCTATCCGTCTGATTTTATTTTATTTTTCTCCTTAAATTTTTGTCGGATAGCTCATGTAATAATCTTTTCTCTCTTCATCAGCAGCTTTTGTGTCCATATGTTGGGGCTTCGTGTTAGTTGTAAGATTTCAATTTAAAAATTAATCGATCTCTAGTTCTCTACTCGAATCAAGATTCATGCATAAAACTAAATTTAAGATAGAATTATTATTAAATTGAAGAAGCAGCGCAACAGAAGCCCTTCTTAAATCTAATAACAAATCTGGTGACCTTCTTTCACCTCATTTGCGGGTTGGATGTACACCAACCGCGTCTCCATTGGTATCCGGACCAACATTTTAAAACTAATAGAGTGCCAAAGATCTTCTTTCATTGAGTGCCTCTTCTGGAGAGACCAATGAATGGTCTCAAATCGGTTCATATCCATTCGCCATCACTTAACACTTCTTTGTTTTGATTCTTTTCTTTTCCATTTTTTTTATAGAATAAAAATATAAAACACTCTGCCGCGTTGGCATCTGCTATACGGACGTAATGAATAGAAAAAAAAAAAGTTTCAGCATAAAAGATTCGTAATAAATACTATAACATTGTTATGATTCCTTTCATGTCACATTAAAAAAAGAATTATTACTTGGTTCCATAAAAAAAAAAAACAATCACATATTGACATAGCTATAGAGAAGAACCGCAGACTTGGTAATTAGTGGCTCAAGTTCTCTTTCTCCGTAAAGAGATAAGCAATGCTGATTCTAACTATTATTGTACTTCTACACGTTTGGATAAAGATCAACCCAAAAGCTGCCAATTATGAAAGGAAATAGAGGTTTAACAAGTTTGACCTGCATGTGGAACTTTTTTTTTTCTTTTTTGAGACAAACCAATCTAACATTTCTATCCAACTTTTTAACCATGCTGATCGTTTTACAAATCGGATCAAGATTCAATACTTTTAGTTCAAGTCTTCCCTTAATCAAATAATTTATTTTGGTACCCATCTGCGTTTCCACGAATTTCATCATGATTTATGAAAGCCGTTTGCTAGTTGTAGCATATTGATTCCTGTATATAATTTCATGCAATCTCTTTTAATTGTCCCGCTATAAATTGAAATAACACATACCTATCTACTTCTTTCTTTTCTCCGAGTTAACAGACATGCAAGTTCAGGTGCATTTGGATGGGTGAAGAATAGCTACTATTCTGAATTAGCACTATTCCGAGCTACTATTCTGTACGTTTGGGTATGTTTGAATTAGCAAATAACCACTATTCTTTGTTTGTCTTTTGTGAGATAGCTCACTATTCTACTAATTCTTCAAAATGTTGAAATAGCTACTATCCTCAAACTTAAAATAGCTACTATTCTTGTTCTATTCTTGATTCATCCAAACGCAACAGATCTTCTTTTTATCTATCTAGATCACTTGTACTATCATGTAAATTAAGTACTATTTAAATTATGTATTACAATATCGAGATATATTGACAACTGTTGAACTTAATAGTTTTAACAATTATAAAAAGTATTATTTTTGAAATCTGATATTTTATATATAATGTCAGCTTTATTGTTAAATTTACAACAATATATATTCAATGATTTTGACGGATTGTTAAATGATATTCAAGTTGTATGAAATTTAATACATAACTAATCTATGAAACTAACAATATATTCCTAATTTTCTTCTATTCCTTAAAAAGCAATAATTTGATTTTTATAATATATTATTAAATTGTTAACTTGACCCTAAAGCTAAAAATTGATTAGCAAGAAAGACAAAAATTCAAAACTTGTGACTAATAAATATTATGGAACCTGACCTAACAGCCTCAAATTCCACTCACACGTTTAAAATCTTTAATGCAAAAACCCAATTTCAATTTCCAAACCTAAATCTTTCATCAATCTCTTTACCAATAATTCAACAAAGACGGCCCATTGTCTCCTCAGTCATCACACGCCTAAGAAATTAAATTGGAATGCTCTCTGGTCCCCTCTCATTTCTGACTAAAGACTAGAAAAAGGCACCAATCAAAATCTAATTAAAACCAATTTCAAACCCAGATAAGAAAAAAAAACTGTTTGAAGGCTTAAATATATTGACAGAGCTATTTTAGCTTCGAGCAGCGCACTTTCAATAGAGAATAAACAAAATATATGACTGGTTCGCTGTATGAAGTCAAATTAGCTCTGTAAATATCTATGCCCGTTTTTAAGAAAGAATGATATTCTAAACAATTGCACGTGTACTTATCAACAAGTCCTCTGATTGATATCTCATATCTTGACTATAGAAATTAAGGCACATCTAAGAAAAATTTAACAAAATCTCCTGTTCTGAAATTAATATACATTATTTTAATTTCGTAAAAAATTTAATAACATCATAGAGCATGCAGCAGGAGACAAATACTGTATTAGTCATAGTCTTCCTTTGTCTTAATCCACTTTAAATGGACAACTACAACCACCTGATGAGTTCTAAAACCAACAACAATGAAATTTACTTGCACTTTCACACCTGAGTTCTAAAATCAAACCTCCTCCAGAAACCAAAACTACCACCACAAAACACCTTTGCTTCTCTCCTTCCCATATGAGAGCTCGTGTGACATGTCAGAGACAGCAACTGGGTTTTTGCGCCACCTTCTCATAATCCTCTCATTTCTCCTCTTCTCTAGTGAACCTCTCCATTCGCTTACTGACAAGGAGGTGCTACTCCAGCTTAAGAGGTTCTATAGCAGCCCCATACATGAAGATTGGTACGCAGATTGGAACGATTCGGACACGTCTTCATGCAATTGGACCGGAATCCGGTGCGACGGGTTGATGCACGTTACTCATGTCGACCTATCAGCCTATAACATATCGGGTGAATTCTTCTCAAATTTCTCTCTCATAAAACACCTCACATACCTGGACCTTTCAATGAACGGTATAAATGGAGTGTTACCGAGTGACCTCAACCGATGTATCGGTCTCACTTATCTTAACATTTCACATAATTGGTTAACTGGTACGTTGAACCTTACCGGCTTATCCAAGTTGGAAACATTAGATATGTCTTTTAACCGGCTTGAAGGCAACATTTATGTAAATTTTCCAGAAATATGTGCAAATCTCGTCATGCTTAATATTTCAAATAATAACTTCACGGGTGGTATAGAGGGGCAATTCGACGAATGCAATAAGCTTAGTTATGTTGATCTTAGTATAAACAAGTTTACTGGTGAAATATGGCACGGTTTCAATAGACTTAAAGAATTCTATCTATCAGAGAACAATTTGACTGGAGAGATAGATCAAGATATCTTTCAAGCAAATTGTACATTACAACTCTTGGATATCTCAGAAAATGAATTCTATGGCACTTTCCCGAATTCAATTGGGAATTGCTCGCAATTGAAGTTGTTGTCGCTGTTTGGAAATCAATTCTCTGGTCCAATTCCAAGTGGTGTCGGCGTGATATCAGGATTACAAAGGCTATTCTTTGGAACTAACACATTTAATAGAGAAATCCCAAAAGAGTTACTGAATTGCACTGAGCTCATTTTGCTTGATTTAAGCAACAATAAGTTTGGTGGTGAAATTCAACCAATACTTGGAAATTTTACTTCCTTGATGTTTTTAATATTGCATAGCAATAACTACACCAATGGAATAGAGACTTCAGGTATACTCAAGTTACCGCTACTGGCGCGACTAGATCTCAGCTTCAATTCCTTCTCTGGCATGCTACCAGTTTCTATTTCCCAAATGCAAAATTTAAGAATGCTAGTTTTAGCTTACAACAATTTCTCTGGTGCAATACCACGAGAATTTGGACAGTTAAAGCAACTCCAAGCACTGGATCTGTCCTTTAACCAATTGACAGGAGAGATCCCCTCACAGATTGGTAATCTCACTTCTCTATTATGGCTTATGTTGGCCAATAATCAATTAACTGGCATCATACCTCCCCAAATAGGAAATTGTACCAGTCTGTTATGGTTAAACCTGGCATCGAACAGACTCACTGGTAAAATCCCACATGAAATTTCGACAATGGGATCGAACCCATTTCCTACATTTGAAGCAAATAAAAAAGATCGGTATGCTTTTGGTGGTTCCGGTGAGTGTCTGACAATGAAACGGTGGATTCCTGCTAGCTACCCACCATTTAGTTTTGTATACACAATCATGAACCTCAAGAAGTGTCGTCAAACATGGAACAGAATTTTGAAAGGATATGGTGTCGTCCCTGTTTGCACAAACCGAACCAACCCGGTACTTACAGATCTGACAATATCTGGTTATATACAGGTCTCTGATAATCTTCTCTCGGGGGAAGTACCACAAGAGATTGGATCAGTGCGTAACCTAAGTCTTATGCTCATGGATCAAAACCAACTATCCGGTAATTTTCCGGCTAGTATTTCTCGCCAACCACTCGTTATGTTAAACGTGTCGAGCAACCAATTTTCAGGCCAGATACCAACTGAGATAGGTGACATAATGTGTCTTCAAAGCCTCGACTTGTCCTGTAACAATTTCTCTGGCGAGCTTCCTTCGAGTTTGAACCGACTAAACCAGCTTGAAAATTTCAATGCGTCATACAATAATTTGTTGGTTGGTAACATCCCATTAACTGGTGCTATAGCTAATTTCGGTAACACGTCATACATCGGTGATCCATATATTATTTTCCCATCTCCAATCGAAGAATCATCAGCAAGTAGTGGCTCCACACAGCACAAAAGAGTTCAAGAAAGAACAGTGGTATTTTGGATATTCTCTGGTTTTATGCTGGCTTTTCTCATTTGTGGATTTGTTACTATGTTCATTTGTTGTCAGAGATCAAGCCCAGTAGATCCATATGCAGATTCGGAGACAGTCGATGATTTCCCATTTGATGGGATTAAAAAGAGGTGTACTTTGGCAGTATCCACGTCTTGTTCATCGTCAAATGGGACTTCATTATCACTTGATTGGGTTAAGGTTTTTCGGTTGGATCGCACGGCATTTACCTACGGAGATATTGTCACTGCAACCGGCAACTTTTCAGAAGATCTAGTGGTCGGGCGAGGTGGATATGGAATTGTCTATCGTGGGGTACTTCCGGATGGGCGACATGTGGCCGTAAAGAAGCTGTCGAGGATAAGTGGGAGTGTAGAGGGAGAAATGGAGAAGGAATTTCAAGCCGAGATGGAGGTTCTAGCTGGTCGATCCGGCTCGGGTTGGCCTCACCCGAATCTTGTTTCTCTTTATGGGTGGTGCCTATTTGGCTCAACAAAATTGTTAGTATATGAGTACTTGGAAGGGGGTAATTTGGAGGATGTGATAACGGACTGGACCCAATACGGGTTGGACCGGCGGCTTGAGACAGCCATTGGTGTAGCACGTGCGTTGGTTTTCTTGCACCACGAATGTGACCCGGCAGTTGTTCATCGAGATGTCAAGGCTAGCAATGTCTTATTGGACCGGGATGGTCGGGCAAAGGTAACAGACTTCGGATTAGCGAGATTAGTGGGGCCAGGAGAGAGCCATGTCAGCACAATCATAGCAGGAACAGTCGGCTATGTGGCGCCAGAGTATTGCCACACTTGGAGGGTGACAACAAAAGGAGACGTGTATAGTTTTGGCGTGTTACTAATGGAATTGGCTACCGGAAGGAGAGCAGTGGATGGAAATGACGAGTGCTTGGTCGACTGGGGACGGAGAATTCGGAAGGAGGGATGGAAAGTGGCGTCGGAGTTGGTGAACACGATAGCAGATAGTGAAATAAAAAGATTTGTGGTGCAAAAGTTGCTGACGGTTGGGCTGAGATGCACGGAGGAGGCGCCGCAAGAGAGACCTGACATGAAGGAGGTACACTCTATGTTGCATGGCATTTTGGTGCAGAGAGATAGGTACAATGACAGTCAGGATGCCGGTACAAAAAATTGTGGTGATTATTCTTCTTGCTGTGGTGTATAGTGTAATAAATTTTTTTTTGTAGAAGCAAGTTTGTTATTTAAACGGTGTACATAATAAAATGGCCAAGAAATGTAGTTTAGTCTAGATTTGAACATGAATAAAGAGCATAAAATAAATCATTTTGTTTAGGAGCTTAGGATTTTTTTTTTTTTTAAATATATAGGGAAGTAGGAGATTATATAGGTTTGATTTTTTTATTTTGAAAAGTGTATTTGTTTAGTTTCCTTTCATTTTTATTTTCAGTATACAAGAAACTTTTGGACTGTAATTCATTATATAAAATTCTTCTTATTTTGTTCATTAATCTCTTAATTTATTTTTTTACTCCTCTAATATCAATCCTGAAGTATAAAATTAACTAAATAAACGTAAATATCAGTTACTATTGAAAATTGAAAACAGCAACTTTTATATATCAAATGAAAAGGGCATGCGGTTGGTTTTTTCAAAGTAAATTACGACTAGTTAGTTGTCATTTGTTGATTATTTCGTTTGCGGGTCGTTTTCTACGTGCAGGAGGATTCAAAATTCAAAATGAGATATATAAAAATCTCCAAAAACGTGTAAAATAAGATAACAGATTGGTCAAGATGGTACACAGGTCCGGTCAGTTCAAACCTTACATACATCATATAAATCTTCCTTCTAAGTTCTATTCCACGTAGGACTTGATTACTATATATGAGACAAAAATTAGTCACATAAATGTCATTGTCATCTTATTAACAAAATTTTGTTCATACATGCGGAAGGTAACTGTATACCGCATATGTGATATGCGGACTTATATATGCGGATTTTAAACTACATATTCTCATTAAAAAAAAACTTGTGTCATATGCCAGAGGAAAAAATTACATCGAATTCCAGCATATTAAAATCATTCAGTGAATTGGATTTGAGCATATTATAATTGGGTCTGAGTAGGAGCATTAATCCTAAAGTAACTTACTAAATTAACCAGATGCAAATAATTAATTAATTGACACTCACTGATAGAATTGCATGATGCCAGATGCAAATAATTGCATGATTAAAAAATCAACATGTTTTTTTAAACTGAAAATATGTAATTTTCATGCGAAACCGCATATATGAGTCTGCATCAAGATTTTCATGCGGAATCAAACTGTATAAGCATATACGGTCGCATCAACCGCATTTTACAACACTGTCTAAGGCTATTGAAAAAATATTGGTTATGAGATTCTTTTTCCAAAAAAAAAAAACTACTACTAAGAACTGGGTAAGTTGTCAAAAAGAAGAATCAGTATAATTAATTGCACTAAAAAACTTATGTTCTGTAAATTTATCGTGCAATTTGGTCAAATTCCTCATGCCACATTTGAACAAAGAAGCTGCATTTGGTCCAAGATAAGCCACTTGGAGAAATTGTGCTTTGTTCATTTCATTTATTTTATATTATCCAATGGCACCAACTGATTTGATATTGTTGCTTATTTTAACCGAAATGAAGCTGGGACCTACGTTTCTCCCATGCGTTATTTTCTTGATACAGCGTGTGAAGACGAATAGTCGCCATCAAATAAAATTTGAAATCTGTTTTCTAAACGTGAAAATATTACGGTCCAAAAATACACTTCATGCGGTCACATATACATTTGCAGTTTGATTCTGCATGAAAATCTTCATGCAGTTCTTTGTATGCGGTTTAAAGAGACATTATTAATTTAAAGAGATATTGATTTTTAATTATCCAATTATTTGTATCTAATATTATGTGATTCTATCACTGAGTTTCAATTAATTAATTGTTTGCATTTGATTTAAGAAAAATTGTTTGCATCTGGTTAATTTAGTGAGTTACTGTAGGATCAATGCATTTATTCAGACCCAATTCTGACATCATGAGAATATATTGCATGTTTTGAGTGGAAATAAATTAATATATAGTATAAAATTCGCATATATAAGTTCACATTAAAATCCGCATATGCAGACGCATACCGCATATGCAGTATGCAGTGACCTTCCGCATGCATGAAAAAAAACCACATTTTACAATATTGCCTTACACCTTTTGTTCCATGGGCGTTTTCTAATTTTTGAACCTTAGAACCCCGTTTCGTTTTTAACCGTACACTCTCACTTCATTACCATTCCACCTCCATCTCCCTCATCCATCGTGCCATCATTCCTCTGCTCTGTTGTTGTTCCCTCTCCGGCCATCGCACTACTTGCCTCTCCCTCCAGTCTCTTCGTGCTCAACGATTTACAAGATAAATAAGAGTTATTTATAAAAAGGGAGATTGAGAAACAAATAGAGAAGATATATTATTATTATAGGACTGTACAAAAAGCTCGTGACTCGCGAGCCACTTGAACTCAACTCGGTAACGAACTCGCTAACAACTTGTTCATTTAAAACTCGAGTTAGTTTGACTCGAGTTGAGTAACTCATTTAACTCATGAGTTGAGTTCAAGTTGGGCTCAACTCGCTCGATACAACTCATGGACTCGTTTCGTTTGATTAATTATAATTTTGTGGATTCATTTCGTTTAATTTTTTTGTTAAATTGTTATGGATTTTTGTTAAATTTGTTAGTTTGTTAAATAGTTGTGGATTGTTTGTTAATTCAATATTTACTTCTCATATTATTACATAACAACAATCATTAGTTCAAGTGTTCAACATTTCAATACTTTAAACGAGTTGAATCACGAGTCACGAGCCAACTCAAGGATGGGCGATGCAACTAACCTTGCTAGAACTAGAGAATTTGTTGGCCAGTCAGGAATCTCTTACCAAGTAGCTAGCAGGTTTGACAGTGAAGCACGAAGAGGAGAAGGCCTTGTATAGCAGTCAACATGGAGAATCGAGCAGGGACTAGTATCGACGACAACTTGAGACGGAGAATATTTGTCATGAATAATGCAAGAGGTGCTCCTGTTCAGTGGGAGCTCCTATAGGCCAAGAGGACAAAGAAGCCGAGAGTGGTGAATATCATAGTAGAAGAGTGGAGTGCTATGCGAGAGAGTGTCAGTTCAGGAAGACACCGGAAGAACAGAAAGTTCAGGAAGAATGAAGGAAGCTTCATGGTGACCACGAAGGAGAAGACACCGGAAGAGGTCCCAAGCGAAGAAGAGTGGGACGCAGTGGCAGCTGTTGCGATGCAATCAGTGGCCGACGTAGAGGACGTCGAAGAGGGTGATGAGCCTAAGAATGAGAAGATTGACTTTGAGTCATGGTTCTTTGAAGAACCAATTGAAGAATCGGTCGAGAAGGAGATAAGAGATGTGAGATGCGCAGTGGTTGTTGATAAGGAGAAGCCACAAGAAAACACCGAATTGGAGGCCACCACCAAGAAAGGTGATGATGACGAGACGACACAGTGTCGTTGCAGGACAAGAGTTTGTGCAAGAACATGTAGCTTGTCATGTGAACCGTCGAGAGTAGAGAATTTGACGACGACTTGTGTTAAGGCATCGTGAGAAGAAGATTCCCAAAATCTAGATAAACATGTCAGAAAATTGAAAGGAAAATTGGAAGGAGCACGAAGCATGACAATCTGGATAAATATGGAGTACCCAAAATCAAGACAACACAACACCAAGGCAGTGCTGAGAGGGAGTGTTAGAATACAGCATCGAAGCCCGAGCTCAAAATTCACTTTCTAAATTACTCACGAAATTACCAAACCAACTTATACTACGATAATAAAGAAAATAGTAGAATATTCCTTGTAACTCTAGATAAAGCATTAGCAAAGTTGGTATAATAAAGTCGGCAACAATACGAAGAATCTAGATAATTCACCCCACTGACATTATACTTGTATATATAGGGTAGTAGTTATGTGAATGAATAAATGAGAAACATGTATGAATGAGTGTGAGAAATATATATTACTCTTTGTACTCTCTTCATTTATAATAGCAGTTAGTTTAATACTTAGAGTAGAACTAGGGTGCTCTTAAGTTCACCTAATTTTTTTGTGAACTTGACTCTAAAATATATCAAATTGACTTTAAACGATAAATTCAAACCGTTGAAATTCTTCTACCTAATGATTGATGCGTCTACATGTAAAAATTTTAAAGTTTTGAATTAATTTAATATAGAGTCAAATGGTCAAAGGAGTCCAAAAAATGAATGCATTAAAATTAATTTATAAACTTTAAACTTTTGACCACTTGACTCTATATTAAATTAATTCGAAACTTTAAAATTTTCACATGTAGACGCATCACTCATTAGATAGAAGAGTTTCAACCGTTTGAATTTATCATTTAAAGTCAATTCGATATATTTTAGAGTCAAGTTTCCACGAGATTTGGTGAACTTAGGAGCACCCTAGTTCTCCTCTAATACTTAACATATATTTTATTTTATTGCAAAAAAAAAAAAAGACTAATTTTCTTCTCATTTCCCTCTCCTTTTAATATCGAAGTTGCGTGTATTTTGAAGCTGTCGAACGGATTGAATATTCGTTGGAACGTACTCCGATACAAGATAGGAACGCCTTTCTATATCCTAATCAATTATCACAAATACAAAATATATATAAAGTGCTAATTTGTGGGTTTGTATATAAAGTTCTTGAAGTATATCTCTCTTTTGTATCGTTTGGTTCCTAATTTTCAAAATTTCCATTGCAGTCCTATTAACATTGCTATTTACAATGGTAAATATATATATAGATAATTTGAGATATAAAAAAAAAAAAAGATGAATGAAATAACCACGTTTTTTCAGAGAATTTCATATTTGACACATTCTTACGGTTTAAATTGTATTTTTCAGCAACAATGATCCTGACTGCTCTTAATAAATATATGACATAATATTTTAATCCATGTCAACGATACAGACAAATGAACCTCCCCGGTTATGTCAAAATTAAGCAGATGAAAATATTATTTTTAACGAACAGATGACATACAAACTGGTAAACAGCTAACGTTATTCTCGATATCAACGATAGAGAGGAATGAACCAGATCAATCTTATAGTATTGTATTAATTTGAGATGGTGGCTAAACTGATCATTTACAAATTACAAGGGTGATAACGCAGTGAGATATGAATGGACCTTGTGATCTAAACATATGAACACTTTTTCCTGACATATCATTTTCTTTTCCACCATTTTATTTCTCTTTAATATTTTCGCAGAAGATGTCATCAACGTTCACATTATATCCGTTTTAGAAGTCCTCGTCTAAACAGTAAACAGTAAAACATACCGGGCAGGGTTGGGGTACTCGCGGATGTAACTATTTTAATATGAAAAAAAAAACAGTATAAAACATATAAATATTTGCTCTCCAAACGTGTTTTAATATGAAAATTATGTATTAAATATATTTTAGTATAAAAGTTACGTTGAAATTATTTAGCCTATGAAAGCAGATATAAAAATAGAGTAGAACTAGATGTTTTAAAACTTGTAAATTCATTTTGGTGAGCATAATTTTAAATTCAATTAGATTGATTTCAAATAATAAATTCATATTGTTAAAACCGATTTACTTAACGAGGATACATTTATATTCAAAATGTAAGAAATTCTAATTTAATTTAGTTTAAAGTCAAATGGTAAAAAAAAATTATAATTTTTTTTTTGTTGATGGCTTGATTTTACAAGTCACACTATTAATTTGATAGTTTTAAAATTTTATATGTAAATATGTCACTTATAAATTAGATTTCTTTTACAGCTTAGATTCTCATTTAAAATTCATCTAATAAAATTTGAAGTGAAGTTCACATGAAATCTTGAAAATCAATTTTTAATTTAGTGACAGAGATAATACTTATTTCATAGATTTAAAACTAAAAAAAAAAAAATTATAAATATTAAATAGTTGAATAATTTAACTCCTAACTTTTACTTTAAAAAAATCACATAAAACCTGAGAAACTTAAAAACATTTTACTTCTACTCATAAAATATGAGTCATCCAATTAGAAAATTTAACCTACTCTTGTTTAATGGAACTTGCAGTTGCAGATCAGGAACAACGGGTTTAAAACCCTCGGAGGCTCTCTGCTTCGATTCCATCAATGGCGACTGAACCCCCTAACTCCGCTCCAACCTACGACCTCATCATCCTTGGAGCATCTGGCTTCACAGGTCAATACGTACTACGCGAAGCCCTAAAATTCCTCTCCACTCCTTCCTCCCCTTCCCCTCTTCGCTCTCTTGCCATAGCTGGTCGCAACCCATCCAAGCTCAAATCCACTCTTCACTGGGCCACTGCTCCCTCTCAACCCCCCTCCATTCCCATCCTCCAAGCAGACACCTCCAGTCCTGACTCCCTTCTAGCCCTTGCACGCCAGGCTCGCTTGCTCATCTCCTGTGTGGGTCCCTATCGTCTCCATGGAAGACCCGTGGCCTCAGCCTGTTGTGAGGCCGGTACAGATTATCTTGACATATCAGGTGAGCCGGAGTTCATTGAGCGAACAGAGGTTGAGTTCCATGAGAAGGCTGCTGATACAGGGGCACTGATAGTGTCGGCTTGTGGGTTTGACTCGATCCCGGCTGAATTTGGGATGATGTTTAATTGTAGAAAATGGGACCCACCGTCAGTGGTAAATACGATCGAAGCATACCTGAGCTTGGAGTCGGATAAAAAAATTGTGGGCAATATTGGTACCTATGAGTCAGCTGTGTTAGGTGTTGCGAATGCGGGTAAGTTGCAAGAATTCAGGAAGTCTCGACCTAGAAGGCCTCGACCCAAGGTATATATATATATATATTTTTTGCCGTGCTTTTGTTCGTAAAATAATTCCATACATGAACCAAATCTTGATCAATTTAGAGAGTTGACTGTTTGATCTCTAGGGAATTTCTTAGATACATTCATGCTACTAGTCAAAAGCGTGCCTATTTTGCGGTTATGGAGCATCTTTTTTTAATAAGCTGTTTTTGTTGGAACCAGAGATATAGAATTTCGAACTTGATCTAAACTAAGAAAATGAAGGAACGCATAAACCAAAATAATTTTCTACATCCAAAGACTGTTGTTCTCCATAACAAAATGGATCCAGTGGAGTTCAGAGGATGGGCACCAAGGAGCCTGCATCTGCTAGCATATTTCTATCCTTTCTAATCAATATCTAAACAGCCTAGATTACATCTTCAAATATTGTTTGGGGGGGGTGGCTGTCAGAAAGCTCTGTGATCATTATTATGGGCTGGGATGTGGAGACAACCACAAAGTGACGAAGTGATATTCTTGCAACAAGAGTCGAAAGACACTTCCTCTTCTTTGTTATTCATCTCTTTGCACTAATTGAGACCTTGTCTGGTCTAACATGTTTCAAGAACTTTAGATTGAAATTATTATTTTGTTTGAGAGCATTCTTGTCATTAAAGCAAACATAGAAGCATGCTGGTTACACTTATCCAACATTGAAGTCACCTTAATCTCTTCTGTTATGCTGTTATACTGGTGATGACAAATCTCGTAGAACTTGTCCTTTTAACCTGTTTTGCTTTCTCTCAGTTGGTTTTCAATTCTAATGTCAGGTTCTCTGGATCTTCTGATATCTTTAGTTGCGTATTTTTTCCTTTTTTGTTTCCTCCTGATTTTGTCCTTAGTCCTTACTGTAGAACTTTGAATTGGTAATTGCAATCATGCCTACATGCAGTTTCAGCAAAATAATTAAATAAATAAAAAAAATTAAACACAAAAGAGCTTACAATCCTTGCCTTTTGCTTTCTTCTGAATGCTGACGGAGTCTATTTAACTGCCTTCCCGGTAAAGTAACTCAGTTGCTAAGCTGTCAAATAGCAGCTTGTTTAGCCCTCAACTGTGCTCAAAAAAAGCAAAACATTATTCGGTAAAAGAAGAAACAGAGGCTTAACTGACCTGGATTTGATGCATTTAGTATTATTTGAAGTAAAAATACATCAATTCTTCTTATATAGCTCTTACTATACTTTGATTAATGATTTAATATTTATTTAGAACTGGAAAAGGTTTTGAAAACTGATCAAATTCTCACTGAGAAAAACAAAGGCAATGTTTCTCAACCTTTTTGACCCAGTTGCAGATGTTGATCTTTCATCGACTTAAAATTAATCACCTCAGGTCCCTACCTATAGTATTAAGAATAGGTAAAATAATCACTTCAAAAATCAGAAGAAGTTCAATTTGAAAAGGTATGATCCTTTAATAATCACATCATGCAGAAAGCTAAAAGTAGTATTCCTCTACTGAATGCGACTGCATGATTCCTACTCTGCTCTAAGAATTACCTCAGCCTTCTACTCAAGCTAAACATTCTGAAAAAAAAAAACACAGAAATTAACTGGGATATATTTTTAATGTTTACAAGTAACAATATCATTAAAGCAAATATAAAAATTAACAAAGAAATTATTACATCATACTACTTAGTGGACATTTACAACTTGTGTGGTGGTTTTGTATTCTCTTTCTTCCCTGTTGGTTCCAGCAATATGCAGGACAACTAAAGTCATATAAATTAGCATGTCTATACACAAACAGTCAAGGCACCAAGGAAAATTGCAATCAAACAAATTAACAATGACAGATGTACAAAATATCAGCACTAATGAAGAATCTCAAAGCCCTATCAGCATTCCTTCCCTGTCATCTGAGGACCAGAGTTGTTGGTCTCACTTGGTTCATTGCCTCCCTTAGCTTTTCTAAGTTGCTCGGGTTACCACAGTTATTGCCTTTTCTCCTTTCCATTCTATTTTTCGACCTCTAATGAGAAGGGATAACAAGGTCGAAAAGGCAAAAAACTAACTTGCAATGTCTGAGAGACCAAAGGCATGACCAAGCAAGGGAGGCAATGAAGACAACCCTTCTCTTTCCTCCCTACTCTCCTCTCGTATTTACTCTTTTTGAGTTAGTTAGTTGTTAGCTCATGTGGTTCTGATTAGGAGAGGTGGGGTGTACACAGGACAATTGCATTAAAAGCTCACACTCTGAGAAGGATGAGGAAATTCTGGAGCAGGAGTTGCAGATTAAAGATGGGATAGACTTAAAGTATCAATGTTTTTTAAATAAGCTGCTTTTATGATTATAGATTGTACACTGTTGTCTTGCATGATAATGTCTAGTTTTAATGACTTCGAAAATCAGATTGCGATCCGCAATTAATTAAAATCATTTTATCTGTTACAAACATATTTGTGCACCTAACAAGCCCAGTAACCAGTGTTGTAAATAACGGTATGTGCTCGTTGGACGGATAGTGTACCGCCAAATGATTACTCGGGAATAATCGACCATAATCGGGAAAATCCGTGACAGTTTGGTCACTGTCAACGACTAGGCCTAAACGGATGGTTTTTACAACACTGCCAGTAACATTTTACAGATACTGATGATGAACTGGTTGGTTAGGTAGTGATATATGCTGGTATCTGTCAGGTGGTACATAACCTATTCTGGTTAGTGCTGAATTTTTCTTTTTCTCAGATTTTTCTTATTTGATTGCTAAATTGAGCCTCTGGCATCAACTTCCAGCTCAAAAAAGGAAAGAAAAGAGAAAACAAAGTAGAGCAGTTATAATCTCTCAGTGGCAGTTTACAGCTTCTCCCGACTCTTCAATTATAGTGTATTTAAACTAATATTGTGCAATAACTATTTTTCACTTAATGCGCTTCCAAGGTAAAGTATATGTTAAATTAACTATTTTTTTTAATTATTGTTGTCAGATTGTGGGTCCGCCACCGCCAAAGGGGCCCTTGATAGAGCACAAAAAAGATTTCGGGCTATGGGCGATAAAGCTCCCCTCAGCCGATGCAACAGTGGTACGCCGTACCCTCATAACCTTAACTGAGCATCCACATGGCCTCGCAGGAGGGGCTGAGAGCCCTGAGTTTATGGAGACTCGCAAAGCATTCTGGCCATCAATCAAACCTGCCTATTTTGGGGTCAAACTGGGGTCCAAATCTATCTTTGGTTTGTTTGGGGCCATAATTACTGGCTTCTTCATTGGTGTTTTTGGTAAATTCGCATTGGGGAGGTCCCTTTTGCTAAAGTTCCCTTCATTTTTCTCTGCTGGGTCGTTCCGCAAAGAGGGCCCCACGGAGGAGGAGGTGAGGAGTGCTACTTTTAACATGTGGTTTGTTGGGCACGGGTACAGTGATGAAAATCTTGCTTCTCAACATGGTAAGAAACCTGATAAAGAGATAATTACAAGGGTGTCGGGTCCTGAGATTGGGTATGTTACTACCCCTATTACACTTATACAGTGCGCCCTTATTGTGTTAGGGCAGAGAGGCAATTTGCCGAAAGGAGGGGTTTATACTGCGGGTGCAGTTTTTGGGCCAACTGATCTTCAGAAAAGGCTTGAAGAAAATGGAATATCTTTTGACTTGATTTCAACAAGAAATCTCTAATGTGGCTAGTTGTCTGTTTGAACTTTGAAATAAATAACCCAACAAAAGAAGCATTGTTGGCCGTTTGCTTTTTAGTGAGGGATTGTTTTCTGTCATTTTTTTTTTCTTTTTTGGTGGATACAAACATAAGGAGATCAAATGTGTAAAACGTACATGCAGGAGGATGTTACTATTTTATTTGTAAGATCTCTTATCTTTCACAAAATATTTGCTCCCATTGCACATAAGGTGTCTGGGAATGCTTCAGATTATTTTGTGGCTTATAGGTAGGGGTCCGGATCCCCTGAAGTAACCCAATTTTTGGGTTTTGGATCGGGACAATCCGATTCTAATCTGTCGCTCATGATCATCTCGGGATCCGAATTTGCATCTCGGGATACGTGCACTCATTACCGGATGAATGGTCTCGGATTCGAATCGGACGGTCCCGATCTGAAACCCAACTTTTGGGTGGGTTCACTGGATCTGAATTCTTATAGGTAGGCCTGCTAATGGGCGGGCTTCGGTCCATAACCGGCCCGTATCAAAATTTAAATGTCCAATGTCCAGTTCATAATCGGTTTGAACTTGAAGAGTTTTTTACCATGTCCAGTTCGTTTAACTTGGATCGTTACAAAGTTCAGTTCAAATTGGCCTTGTTCGGACAAAAATACATGGACAACTAACGGGTTGTCCATTGGACAATCAACGGGCTGTGAAGGATGACATATATGGACAATTAACGGTGCAGTAAGATATATCTAGTAATCCAGTTCAATCGTCATGGCATTTGTGAAGTAAGTGATGTCATATCTTTCCAAATTTTCACAAAAAAACAACAAATTAATATTGTGACAGAAACTTTAAATGAGATAAAAAAAAAATTTAATATCACAACAGTAAATAAGAAAAAAATTAAAAAGATATTGTAATACTAATATTACAAAATATGAGACAAGAAATGTTAACAGTGACAAACAATACTCCGTATTATTTTGATTGCCTTTACTGGATGCTGGAATGCTGAAAAAAAAAATATGAGACATTTGTTAGGCAATTCATCTCTAAAATCAAGATTTCTATACTGGAGCAGTTGGGAATTTTTGAAATTTTATAAATGTGCCAATCAAAGGCATTTGTACAACTCAGAGCAGGTACCAGTGGCCAATTGGCTAATCAGTGTATTACTATTACTATGAGACCAGAAACTGTGATGAACAGTGTGTACAGTGACTGACAGTATGCAGATTGTAGGCTGGTTTACTGCTTTTCTAATCAGTGTATTACTATTACTTAAAATATGCTTTCTCAAAAGAAAAGGAATTTTTTTTTTTTGAATAAGAACAAGGATCAGCAAAAGAAAAGGAAATTGAAATATTAAAGAACCAATTTCAAATTCTTACCTGAAGCACGTACAGCGAAAATTGTTCTCTTCCCAAAAATAGGAGGCTCCTGTATAACACAACATCAGCAAAAAGAGGAGCAAATATGCATCAATAAAAGATAACGGGGAACATTTACAGTACAGGTCAAGTTATACTGCCAAAAATTAATATGAACATGGACCAAACAGACTTGACCAAACAGTACATGTCAAGTTATGCATCAACAAAAGATTGATTGAGTTTGCTCAAACAGACTTGTCCACTCGGCTTGTCCTGTGGACAACTCACTGGACAATCAATGGACAAGTTGATGGACATAAAAGAACTGCTCAATGGGCTTTTGAGTAATCGATCAGATCTAGTTCGGATGTAAAAATTAATATGAACATGGACCGAAATTTGGGCTCTGTTCAGATAAGAACTCGTCCAGCATCAATTAATTATTTGCTCTGCCCGTTTGTTCACGGACTTTTCTGTCCATTTAGCACCCCTACTTATAGGATCGGGAATTGATGGGTTTATAGGCCCAACTTGGCTCAGAAAAGCCATCGGAGCTGGGTATAAGATACAGCCATATATTTTTCCTCTTATCTTTTTATTGTTGTAACGTGTCTCTTGTACTTTGTGAGAGTGAGTTTAGATCTAGAGAGATATTACAAGAGACATTATTGTAGTGAATCAGAAATGCTTGGATTTCAGCTTGAAAGGTTGTGATTGTTTGGATTTAGCAATTGTATGCTAAATCTTGTATATCCTCTGTTGAATAGTGAATTTTGTTGGTTCGTGAACTTCTAGTGACATTTTCGGCCGAATCACTTGAAATTAGTATTTTGCCTCGAGATAATCCTGCGGTTATTGTGTTTTTTTTTTTTTTTGGTGGTTTATGATGCATGGTTAAAGTTATATCTAATTTATTAGTTAATACGGTGTATGTGATTTTTTTGTTGTGGTGATCTTGTGTTTAGTGTATCCAAGAAGCCTTTGAAAAATTGTCAAAATTAACTCTTCTATGGGTTGAAATTCCTTAACAGAAATATCTGTTCCAATCAAATGTATGTATACTTGTATTGGGAAGAAGATCGATATGACAATACATGCTTTTGGAAGAAACATGTTGAAAAGGTCACTTTATACTAACAAGAGATCATATTATTATTCTCTGACGGGAACTTGAAGGGTTGTTATTTTGATTCGAAGGGGTCTATATTCCTAGCAGTCGCAAGGCGCTGCTATGTAACTTTATTTATTTATTTTATTTTGCGTCGTTTGTACGCGTTAGCTTTTTGACCTGGGGTCTTCAGGTTTTAATAAAGAAGAGCGGTCGGCTTCCGTGCGGGGTGTTCATTGGGTCCGGTTTATTTGGTTTTGGATCGAACCGCATTAGATCGATTCAAACATTTCGGTTTTTTTTGTTTAATGGTTCGGTTCGGTTTGCTTTTTAAAATCAAATTATAATTTTAGTTCGGTTCAGTTTGAAAATTTTTAAAACCGAAATAACTGAACCGACCAAACTTCTATATATTATGAATTTGGTTCGGACCGCCCCCGGTTTATTTCTTAATCAATTGTTTTAATTACTTCGGTTTATTTCTTAATACTCCGATTTATTTCTTAATATATTTCGGTTTATTACAAAACAATTGCTTTAAATAAATAAAAAATATTTTTCGGTTTGAATCGAACAAACCGAAAAACCCGAAATAAAACTTCAGTCCGGTTCGGTTATGTTGTAATACTAATTCAGCTCGGTTCGGTTCTGTTGTAATGCTAAATCAGATAGGATCGGTTCGATTTTTGAAACCGAATTATAACTTTGGTTTATCTAGTTCGATTCGGTTGAAACCGAACCGAACCGATGAACAGCGCTACTTACTCATGCACATCAATAACAATAAGGAGGTTTGAAATAATTTTAGCATACATATTACAGCGAACATGTATTGTTCGTGTGCTTAGGAACATGTACTGTTTGTGTAAATGATGTTGCCAACTACAATAACAAGGGCAAAAGAAGTTAAGAAGAATATGAACAGAGCGACAGTTAAGGATGTTAAGCACACGAACAATGGCAAATGAGGTTCATAAGCTTAACATCAAGGGCAAAAGAGGTTGTTAAGCACACGAACAACGTAAATTGAGATTGTTAAGCACTCAAACAAGAGCAAATGAGGTTCCTAAGCACAAAAACAAATACAAATGACGTTCATAATCACAAGATCATGGGCAAATTATGTTGCAAAGCGTAAGAACAACGGCAAATGAGATTGTTAAGCACAAGAACAAGTGTAAATGATGTTGCTAACCACAAGAACAAGAGCAAAATAAATTAAGAACCATATGAACAGCGACAATTGAGGTTGTTAAACACACGAACAAGGACAAATGAGATTCCTAAGCACAAGAAGAAATAGAAATGAGGTTCATAAGCACAAGATCAAGGGGAAAAGAGGTTGTTAAGCACACGAACAACGCCAGTTGATGTTGTTAAGTAGAGGGCAAATGAGATTCCTAAGTACAAGAACAAATGCAAACGAGATTCATAAGCAAAAGTTCAATGCAAAAGATGTTGTTAAGCACACAAACAAGGGCAAATGAGGTTTCCAATCACAAGAACAAATGCCAATGAGGTTCATAAGAACAAGATCAAGGGTAAAAGAGGTTGTTAATCACAGATAATGCCAATTAAGACTGTTAAGCACACAAACAAGGGAAAATGAGGTTTCTAAGCACAAGAACAAATGCAAATGAGTTTCATAGGCACAAGATTAAGGGCAGATTATGCTGCAAATCGCAAAAACAACGACAAATGAGGTTGTTAAGCACAAGAACAAGTGTGAATGATGTTGCTAACCACAAGAACAAGGGCAAAAGAAATTAAGAACCATATGAACAACGACAATTAAGGTTGTTAAGCACACGAACAAGGGCAAATGAGGTTCCTAAGCACAAGAAGAAATGAAAATGAGGTTCATATGCACAAGATCAAGGGGAAAAGATGTTGTTAAGCACACGAACAATGCCAGTTGTGGTTGTTAAGTAGAGAAACAGGGGCAAATGAGGATCCTAAGTACAAGAACAAATGCAAATGAGTTTCATAAGCACAAGATCAAGGGCAAAAGATGTTGTTAAGCACACAAACAAGGGCAAATGAGGTTGTTAAGCATACAAAAAAGGGCTAATCAGGTTCTCAATCATAAGAACAAATGCCAATGAGGTTCATAAGCACAACATCAAGGGTAAATTATGTTGCAAAGCACAAGAACAACGATAAATGCGGTTGTTAAGCACAAGAACAGATGTAAATGATGTTGCTAAGCACAAGAACAAGAGCAAAAGAGTTTAAGTAGCATATGAACAACATAAACAAGGGCGAATAAGGTTGATAAGCACAAGATCAAGGGTAAAAAAGGTTGTTAATCACACGAATAATGCCAATTGAGGTTGTTAAGCACACAAACAAGGGAAAATGAGGTTTCTAAGCACAAAAACAAATTCAAATGAGGTTCATAGGCACAAGATCAAGGGCAGATTATGCTGCAAATTGCAAAAACAACGACAAATGAGATTGTTAAGCACAATAATAAGTGTAAATAATGTTGTTAAGCACAAGAACAAAGGGAAAAGAGATTAAGAAACATATGAACAACGACAATTGAGACTGTTAAGCACACTAACAAGGGCAAATGAGGTTCCTAAGCAAAAGTACAAATGCAAATGAGGTTCATAAGCACAAGATCAAAGGGCAAAAGAGATTGTTAAGCACACGAACAACACAAATTGAGGTTGTCAAGCACACAAACAAGGGCAAATGAAGGTCCTCAGCACAAGAACAAATGCAAATTAGGCTCATGAGCTCAAGATCAAAGGCAAATGAGGTTGTTAAGCACATAAACAATGACAACTGAGGTTGCTACACACACAAACGAGGGCAAATGAAGTTACTAAGAACAAGAACATATGCAAATGAAGTTCATCAACACAAGATCAAGGGCAAAAGAGGTTATTAGGCACACGAAAAATGCCAGTTGAGGTTATTAAGCACACAAACAAGGGCAAATCAGGTTCCCAATCACAAAAAGAAATGCAAATGAGGTTCATAAGCAAGATCAAGGGCAAATTATGTTGCAAAGCGCAAGAAAAACAATAAATGCAGTTGTTAAGCACAAGAACAGGTGTAAATGATGTTGCTAAGCACAAGAACAAGAGCAAAAGAGTTTAAGTAGCATATGAACAACATAAACAAGGGCGAATAAGGTTGATAAGCACAAGATCAAGGGTAAAAAAGGTTGTTAATCACACGAATAATGCCAATTGAGGTTGTTAAGCACACAAACAAGGGAAAATGAGGTTTCTAAGCACAAAAACAAATTCAAATGAGGTTCATAGGCACAAGATCAAGGGCAGATTATGCTGCAAATTGCAAAAACAACGACAAATGAGATTGTTAAGCACAATAATAAGTGTAAATGATGTTGTTAAGCACAAGAACAAAGGGAAAAGAGATTAAGAAACATATGAACAACGACAATTGAGACTGTTAAGCACACTAACAAGGGCAAATGAGGTTCCTAAGCAAAAGTACAAATGCAAATGAGGTTCATAAGCACAAGATCAAAGGGCAAAAGAGATTGTTAAGCACACGAACAACACAAATTGAGGTTGTCAAGCACACAAACAAGGGCAAATGAAGGTCCTCAGCACAAGAACAAATGCAAATTAGGCTCATGAGCTCAAGATCAAAGGCAAATGAGGTTGTTAAGCACACAAACAACGACAATTGAGGTTGCTAAGCAAACAAACAAAGGTAAATGAGGTTACTAAGAACAAGAACAAATAGAATTGAGGTTCATCAACACAAGATCAAGGGCAAAAGAGGTTGTTAGCCACACGAAAAAATGCCAATTGAGGTTGTTAATCACACAAACAAGGACAAATGTGGTTCACAAGCCCAAGAACAAATGCAAATTACGTTCATAAGCACAAGATCATGGGCAAAAGAGATTGCTAAGCACACGAACAATGCAAGTTGAGCTTGTTAAGCACACAAATAATGCCAAATGAGGTTCCGAAGCACAGTAACAAATGCAAATGAGGTTCAAAAGCACAAGATCAAGGGCAAATTATGTTGCAAAGCGCAAAAACAACGACAAATGAGGTTGTGAAGCATAATAACAAGTGTAAATGATGTTGCTAAGCACAAGAACAAGGGAAAAAGAGGTTAAGAAGCATATGAACAACGACAATTGAGTTTGTTAAGCACACTAACAAGGGCAAATGAGGTTCATAACCACACGAACAACGCAAATTGAGGTTGTTAAGCACACAATCAAGCGAAAATGAGATTCCTAAGCACAAGAACAAATGCAAATGAGGCTCATAAGCTCAAGATCAAGGGCAAATTATGTTGCAAAGCGCAAGAAAAACGACAAATGAGGTTATTAAGCACAAGAACAAGTGTAAATGATGTTGCTAAGTACAAGAACAAGAGCAAAAGAGTTTAAGAAGCATATGAACAACACAAATAAGGGCCAATAAGGTTCCTAAGCAAAAGAATAAATGCAAATGAGGTTCATAAGCACAAGATCAAGCATAAAAGAGGTTGTTAATCACACGAATAATGTCAATTGAGATTGTTAAGCACACAAACAAGGCAAAATAAGGTTTCTAAGCACAAGAACAAATGCAAATGAGGTTAATAGACACAAGATTAAGGGCAGATTATGCTGCAAATCGAAAAAACAACGACAAATGAGGTTGTTAAGCACAATAACAAGTGTAAATGATGTTGCTAAGCACAAGAACAAGGGCAAAAGATATTAAGAAACATATGAACAACGACAATTGAGGTTGTTAAACACACTAACAAGGGCAAATGAGTATCCTAAGCACAAGTACAAATGCAAATGAGGTTCATAAGCACAAGATCAAAGTGCAAAAGATATTGTTAAGCACACAAACAAGGGCAAATGAGGTTCACAAACACAAGAAAAAATACAAATGCGGTTCATAACCATAAGATCATGGGCAAAAGAGATTCCTAAGCACACGAACAATGCAAGTTGAGCTTGTTAAGCACATAAATAATGGCAAATGAGATTTCGAAGCACAAGAACAAATGCAAATGAGGTTCATAAGCACAAGATCAAGGGCAAATTATGTTTCAAAGCGCAAGAACAACGATAAATGAGGTTCTGAAGCACAATAACAAGTGTAAATGATGTTGCTAAGCACAAGAACTAGGGAAAAAGAGGTTAAGAAACATATGAACTACGACAATTGAGATTGTTAAGCACACTAACAAGGGCAAATCAGGTTCCTAAGCACAAGTACAAATGCAAATGAGGTTCATAAGCACAAGATCAAAGGGCAAAAAAGATTGTTAAGCACACGAACAACGCAAATTGAAGTTGTTAAGCACACAAACAAGGGAAAATGAGATTCTTAAGCACAAGAACAAATGCAAATGAGGCTCATCAGCTCAAGATCAAGGACAAAAGAGCTTATTAAGAACACCAACAACGACAATTGAGGTTGTTAAGCACACAAACAATGACAAATGAGGTTACTAAGCACAAGACCAAATGCAATGAGGTTCAACAGCACAAGATCAAGGGCAAAAGAGGTTGTTAGGCACACGAACAAGGCCAATTGAGATTGTTAAGCACACAAACAAGGGCAAATGAGGTTCATAAGCACAAGAACAAATGCAAATGAGGTTCACAAGCACAAGATCAAGGGCAAAAGATGTTGTTAAGCACATGAACAATGCCAATTGAGGTTGTTAAGCACACAAACAAGGGTAAATGCAAATGAGATTCATAAGCAAAAGATCAAGGACAAATTATGTTGCAAAGCGCAAGAACAACGACAAATGAGGTTGTTATGCACAAGAACAAGTGTAAATGATGTTGCTAACCACAAGAACAAGGGCAAAAGAGATTAACAAGCATATGAACAACGACAATTGAGATTGTTAAGTACACGAACAAGGGCAAATGAGGTTCCTAAGCACAAGAAGACATAGAAATGATGTTCATAAGTACAAGATCAAAGGGAAAAGAGATTGCTAACCACACGAACAACGCCAATTGATGTTGTTAAGCAGAGATACAAGGGCAAATGAGGTTGTTAGCCACACGAATAAATGCGAATGAGGTTCGTAAGCAGATCAAGGGCAATAAAGGTTGTTAACCACCCGAACAACGCCAATTGAGTTTGTTAAGCACATAAACAAGGGCAAATGAGATTGTTAAGCACACGAACAAGGGAAAATGAGGTTCCTAAGCACAAGAATGCAAATTAGGTTCATAAGCCCAAGATCAAGGGCAAATGAGGTTGGTAAGCACACAAACAACGCAAATTGAGGTTGTTAAGCACACAAACAAGGGCAAATGAGGTTTCTAAGCACAAGAACAAATGCAAATGAGGTTCATAAGCATAAGATCAGGGGCAAATTTGCAAAGCGCAATAAGATCGACAAATGAGGTTGTTAAGCACAAGAATACGTGTAAATGATATTGCTAAGCACAAGAACAAGGGCAAAAGAGATTAAGAAACATAAGAACAACACCAATTGAGGTTGTTAAGCACACAAACAAAGGCAAATGAGGTTCCTTAATACAAGAACAAATACAAATGAGGTTCATAACAACAATATCAAAGGCAAAAGATGTTGCTAAGCACACGAACAATACCAATTGAGGTTTTTAAGCACAAAAACCAGGACAAATGAGGTTCCTAATCACAAGAACAAATGCGAATGAGGTTCATATGCACAAGACCAAGCACAAGATCAAGATCAACAACAAATTATGTTGCAAAGCGCAAGAACAGCGAAAAATGAGGTTGTTAACTACAAGAACAAGTGTAAATGATGTTGCTAACCACAAAAACAAGGGAAAAAGAAATTAAAAAACATATAAACAACGACAATTGAGGTTGTTAAGCAAACGAATAAGGTAAAATAAGGTTCATAAGCACAAGATCAATGTGAAAAGAGGTTGTTAAGCACACAAACAACTCCAATTGAGGTTGTTAAGCGCACGAACAAGGGCAAATAAGGTTCCTAAGCACAAGAAGAAATGGAAATGACTAAACACAATATCAAGAGCAAAAGAGGTTGTCAAGTGTACGAACAACGCCAATTGAGGTTGTTAAACAGAGAAACAAGGGTAAATGAGGTTCCTAAGCACAAGAACAAATGCAAATGAGGTTCTTAACAACAAGATCAAGGACAGATTAAGTTGCAAAGCACAAGAGCAACGAATAATGGGGTTGTTAAGAATAAGAACAAATGTAAATAATGTTGCTAAGCACAAGAACAAGGGAAAAAGTAGTTAAGAAACATATGAATAACGACAATTGAGAATGTTAAGCACACGAAAAGGGCAAATGAGGTTCCAGAGCACAAGAATAAATGGAAATGATGTTCATAAGCACAAGATCAAGGGCAAAAGAGGTTGTTAAGCACACGAACAACGCTAAATTAGGTTGTTAAGCATAGAAACAAGGGCAAAAGAGGCTCCTCAGCACAAGAACAAATACAAATTAGGTACGTAAGCACAAGATCATGGGCAAAAGAGGTTAAGCACACGAACAACGACAATTGAGATTGTTAAGCTCACAAATAAGGGCAAATGAGGTTCCTGTGCACAAAAATAATGCAAATGAGGTTCATAAGCACAAGATCAAGGGTAAATTATGTTGCAAATCGGTAGAACAATAACAAATGAGGTTGTTTAGCACAAGAACAAGTGTAAATGATGTTGCTAAGCAGAAGAACAAGGGTAAAAGAGGTTAAGAAGCATACGGACAACAACAATTGAGGTTGGTAAGCACACGAACAAGGGCAATTGATGTTCCTAAGCACAAGAACAAATGTAAATGAGGTTCATAAGCACTAGATCAAGGGCAAATTATCTTACAAAGCCCACGAACAACGACAAGTGATCTTGTTAAGAACAAGAACAAATATAAATGATGTTGCTAAACACAAGAATAAGGGAAAATGTGGTTAAGAAACATATGAACAACAACAATTGAGGATGTTAAGCACAATAACAAGAGCAAATGAGGTTTCTAAGCACAAGAACAGATGGAAATGAGGTTGGTAAGCACAAATTCAAGGGCAAACGTGGTTGTTAAGGACACGAATAATGCCAATTGAGGTTGTTAAGCACACAAACAAGGGCAAATTAGGTTCCTAAGCACAAGAACAAATGCAAATGAGGCTCACAAGCTCATAATCAAGGGCAAAAGAGGTTGTTTAGGATGCAAACAATGACAATTGAGGTTGTTAAGCACACAAACAAGGGCAATAGAGGTTACTAAGCACAAGAACAATTCCAAAACAGGTTAAGAAGCACATGAACAACACCAATTGAGGTTGTTACGCACACGAACAAGGGCAAATGAGGTTGTTAGGCACACGAACAATGCCAATTGAGGTTGTTAAGCACACAAACAAGGACAAATGAGGTTCATAAGCACAAGAACAAATGCAAATGAGGTTCATAAGCACAAGATTGGGCAAAAGAGGTTGAAGCACACGAATAATGCCATTTGAGTTTCTTAAGCACACAAACAAGGACATATGAGATTCCTAACCACAAGAACAAAAATACAAATGAGGTTCATCAGTACAAGATCTAGGGCAAATTATGTTGCAAATGGAAAGAACAACGACAATTGAGGTTGTTAAGCACAAGAACAAGTGTAAATGATGTTGCTAACCACAACAACAAGGGCAAACGAGGTTAAGAAGCATATGAACAACGACAATTGAGGTTTTTAACCTCACGAACAAGAGCAAATGAGGTTCCTAAGAACAAGAACAAATGGAAATGAGGTTCATAAGCACAAGATCAAGGGCAAAAGAGGTTGTTAAGCACACAAACATCGCCAATTGAGGATGTTAAGCAAAGAAACAATGACAAATGAGGTTCCTAACCACAAGGACAAATGCAAATAAGGTTCACAAGCACAAGATCAAGGGCAAATTATGTTGAAAAGCGCAAGAATAACGACAAATGAGGTTGTTAAACACAAGAACAACCTCATTTGTCCTTGTTCTTGCGCTTTGCAACATAATTTGCACTTGATCTTGTGCATATGAACCTCATTTGCATTTGTTCTTGTGCTTAGGAACCTCAATTGGCGTTGTTCTTGCACTTTGCAACATAATTTGACCTTGATCTTGTGGTTATGAACCTCATTTGCATTTGTCCTTGTGCTTAGGATCCTCATTTACCCTTGTTTGTGTGCTTAACAACCTCAGTTGGAGTTGTTCGTGTCCTTAACAACCTCTTTTGCCCTTGATCTTGTGCTTATGAACCTCATTTCCATTTGTTCTTGTGCTTAGGAACCTCATTTGCCCTTGTTCGTGTCCTTAATAACCTCAATTAGTGTTGTTCATATGCTTCTTTACCACTTTTTCCCTTGTTCTTGTGCTTACAAACCTCATTTCCATTGGTTCTTGTGCTTAGGAACCTCATTTGCCATTGGTCGTGTGCTTATCATCCTCAATTGTCATTGTTCATATGTTTCTTAACCACTTTTTCCCTTGTTCTTGTGCTTAGCAACATAATTTACATTTGTTCTTATGCTTAACAATATTACTTGTCGTTTTTCTTGTGCTTTTGCAAGATAATTTGCCCTTGATCTAGTGCTTATGAGCCTCATTTGCATTTGTTCTTGTGCTTAGTAACCTCATTTGCCCTTGTTTGTGTGCTTACATCCTCAATTGTTGTTGTTCGTATTCTTCTTAACCTCTTTTACCCTTGTTCTTGTGCCTAGCAACATCATTTACACTTGTTCTTGTGCTTAACAACCTCATTTGTCGTTGTTCTTCCGCTTTGCAACATAATTTGCCCTTGATCTTGTGCTTATGAACCTCATTTGCATTTGTTCTTGTGCTTTAGTAACCTCATTTGCCCTTGTTTGTGTGCTTGACAACCTCAATTAGCATTATTCGTGTGCTTAACAACCTCTTTTGCCATTGATCTTGTGCTTATGAACCTCATTTGCATTTGTTCTTGTGCTTAGGAACCTCATTTGCCCTTGTTCATGTACTTAACAACCGTAATTGGTGTTGTTCATATGCTTCTTAACCTCTTTTGGCGTTGTTCTTGTGCTTAGCAACATCATTTACACTTGTTCTTGTGCTTCACATCCTAATTTGTCGTTGTTATTATGCCTTGCAACGTAATTTGCTCCTGATCGTGTGCCTAACAGTATAAATTGTCGTTGTTAGTGTGCTTAACAACCTCTTTTGCCCTTGATCTAGTGCTTACGAACCTAATTTGCATTTGTTCTTGTACTTAGGAACCTCATTTGCCCTTGTTTATGTGCTTAATAACCTCAATTGGCGTTGTTCGGGTGCTTAACAACCTCTTTTGCACTTGATCTTGTGCTTATGAACCTCATTTCCATTTATTCTTGTGCTTATGAACCTCATTTGCCCTTGTATCTCTGTTTAACAACCTCAATTGGCGTTGTTCGTGTGCTTAGCAACCTCTTTTCCCCTTGATCTTGTGCTTATGAACATCATTTCTATTTCTTCTTGTGCTTAGGAACCTCATTTGCCCTTGTTCGTGTGCTTTACATCCTCAATTGTCATTGTTCATATTCTTCTTAACCTAGTTTGCCCTTGTTCTTGTGGTTAGCAACATCATTTACACTTGTTCTTATGCCTAAGAACCGCATTTATCGTTGTTCTTGTACTTTGCAACATAATTTGTCCTTGATCATATGCTTAAGAACCTCATTTGCATTTGTTCTTGTGATTAGGAACCTCATTTGCCCATTTTTGTGTGCTTAATCCTTTGCCCTTGTTCGTGTGCTTAACAACCTTTTTTGTACTTGATCTTGTGCTTATGAAGCTCATTTGCATTTGTTCTTGTACTTAGGAACCTCATTTGCCCTTGTTTCTCTGTTTAACAACCTCATTTGCCCTTGTTCATGTTCTTAACAATCTCAATTGTCGTTGTTCATATGTTTCTTAATTTCTTTTGCCCTTGTTCCTATAGTTAGCAACATCATTTACACTTGTTCTTGTGCTTAACAACCTAATTTCTCGTTGTTCTTGCACTTTGCAACATAATTTGCCCTTGATCTTATGCTTATGAATCTCATTTCATTTGTTCTTGTTATGAACCTCATTTGTCCTTGTTTGTGTGCTTAACAACCTCAATTGGCATTATTCGTGTGCTTAACAACCTTTTTTGCACTTGATCTTGTGCTTATGAAGCTCATTTGCATTTGTTCTTGTACTTAGGAACCTCGTTTGCCCTTGTTTATGTGCTTAACAACCTCAATTGGCGTTGTTCGTATGCTTAACAACCTCTTTTTCACTTGATCTTGTGCTTATGAACCTCATTTCCATTTGTTCTTGTGCTTAGGAACCTCAATTGCCATTGTTCGTGTGCTTTACAACCTCAATTGTCATTGTTCATATTTTTCTTAACCTCGTTTGCCCTTGTTTTTGTGGTTAGCAACATCATTTACACTTGTTCTTGTGCTTAACAACCGCATTTATCGTTGTTCTTGTGCTTTGCAATATAATTTGCCCTTGATCTTCTGCTTAACAACCTCATTTGCATTTGTTCTTGTGCATATGAACTTCATTTCCCCTTTTTTGTGTTCTTAACAATCTCATTTGCCCTTGTTCGTGTGCTTGACAACTTCTGTTGCACTTGATCTTGTGCTTATCAACCTCATTTACATTTGTTCTTGTGCATAGAAACCTCAATTGCCATTGTTCGGTGCTTTGCAACCTCAATTGTCATTGTTCATATTCTTCTTAACCTCGTGTGCCCTTGTTCTTGTGGTTAGCAACATTATTTACACTTGTTCTTGTGCTTAACAACCACATTTATCGTTGTTCTTGCGCTTTGCAACATAATTTGCCCTTGATCTTCTGCTTAACAACCTCATTTGCATTTGTTCTTGTGCTTATGAACCTAATTTGCCCTTTTTTGTGTGCTTAACAACCTCATTTGCCCTTGTTCGTGTGCTTAACAACCTTAATTGGTGTTGTTCATATATGCTTCTTAACCTCTTTTGGCCCTGTTCTTATGCTTAGCAACATCATTTACACTTGTTCTTGTGCTTTGCATCCTCATTTATCGTTGTTATTGCTCTGCAGCATAATTTGCTCCTGATTTGTGCTTAGGAACCTCATTTGCCTTTGTTTGTGTTCTTAACAAGCTCAATTGGCATTTGCCTTTGATCTTGTGCTTAACAACCGTTTTTGCATTTGTTCTTGTGTTTAGCAACCTCATTTGCCCTTGTTTGTGTGCTTAACAATATAAATTGTCGTTGTTAGTGTGCTTAACAACCTCTTTTTCCCTTGATCTTGTGCTTACGAACCTAATTTGCATTTGTTCTTGTACTTAGGAACCTCATTTGCCCTTATTTATGTGCTTAACAACCTCAATTGGTGTTGTTCATGAGCTTAACAACGTCATTTGCCCTTGTTGGTGTGCTTTACATCCTCAATTGTCATTTTTCATATTCTTCTTAACCTCGTTTGCCCTTGTTCTTGTCGTTAGCAACATCATTTACACTTGTTCTTGTTCTTAAGAACCACATTTATCGTTGTTCTTGCGCTTTGCAACATAATTTGCACTTGATTTTCTGCTAAAGAACCTCATTTCCATTTATTCTTGTGATTAGGAACCTCATTTGCCCATTTTTTGTGTGCTTAACAACCTCATTTGCCTTTATTCGAGTGCTTAACAACCTTTTTTGCACTTGATCTTGTGCTTATGAATCTCATTTGCATTTGTTCTTGTACATAGGAACCTCATTTGTCATTGTTTCTCTGCTTAACAACCTCGTTTGTCCTTGTTCATATTCTTAACAATCTCATATTAAGCACACCAACAAGGGCAAATAAGGTTCCTAAGCACAAGAACAAAAGCAAATGAAGTTCATAAGAACAAGATCAAGGGAAAAAAAGATTGTTAAACACACAAAAAATGCCAATTTAAGTTGTTAAGCACACAAACAAGGGCAAATGGGGTTCGTAAGCACAAGAACAAATGCAAATGAGGTTCATAAGGACAAGATCAAGGGAAAAAAATATTGTTAAGCACACGAAAAAGATTGTTTAGCACACAAACAAGGGCAAATGAGGTTCAAAAGCACAAGAACAAATACAAATGAGGTTCATAAGCACAAGATCAAGGTCAAATTATGTTGCAAAGCGCAAGAACAACGACAAATGTGGATGCTAAGCACAAGAACATGTGTAAATGATGTTGCTAAACACAAGAACAAGGGCAAGCGAGGATAAGAAGAAGCATATGAACAACGACAATTGAGGATGTTAAGCACACGAACAAAGGACAAATGAGTATCCTAAGCACAAGAGCAAATGGAAATAAGGTACCTAAACACAACATCAAGGGCTAATTATATTACAAAGCACAGGAACAACGACAAATGAGGTTGTTAAGCACAAGATCAAGTGTAAATGAAAATTGCTAACCACAAGAACAAGGGGAAAAGAGGTTGTTAATCGCACAAACAAGGGCAAATGAGGTTCTTAATCACAAGCAAATGCAAATGAGGTTCATATGCAGAAGATCAAGGGCAGATTATGTTGCAAAGCACATGAATAACGACAAATAAGGTTGTTAATCATAAAAACATGTGTAAATGATATTGCTACCACAAGAACAAGGACAAAAGAAATTAAGAAACTTATAAACAACGACAATTGAGGTTGTTAACCACACGAACAAGGGCAAATGAGATTCCTAAGTACAAGAAGAAATGGAAATGAGGTTCATAAACACAAGATCAAGGAGAAAAGAGGTTGTCAAGCACACGAACAATGCCAATTGAGGTTGTTAAGCAGAGAAACATGGGCAAATGAGCTTCCTAAGTACAAGAACAAATACAAATGAGGTTCACAAGCACAAGATCAAAGGCAAAAGACGTTGTTAAGCACACGAACAAGGGCAAATGAGGTTGTTAAGCACACAAAAAAGGCAAATGAGGTACATATGCACAAGATCAAGGGTAAATCATGTTGCAAAGCGCAATAACAACGATAAGTGAGGTTGTTAACCACAAGAACAAGTGTAAATGATGTTGCTAACCAAGAGACAAGAGCAAACGAGGTTAAGAAGCATATGAACAATGACAATGAGGTTGTAAAGCACACGAACAAGGGCAAATGAGGTTCCTAAGCACAACAACAAATGGAAATGAGGTTCATAAGCACAAGATCAAGTGCAAAAGAGGTTGTTAAGAACACGAACAATGCCAATTGAGCATGTTAAGCACACAAACAACGGCAAACGAGGTTCCTAAGCACATAAACAAATGCAAATGAGGTTCATAAGCACAAGATCAAGGGAAAATTACGTTGCAAATTGCAAGAACAACAACAGATGAGGTTGTTAAGCAGCAGAACAAGTGTAAATGATGTTGCTAAGCACAAGAACAAAAGCATAAGTGTTTAACAAGCATATCAACAACACCAATTGAAGTTGTTAAGCACCCAAACAAGGGCCAATGAGGTTCCTAAGCACAAGAACAAATGCAAATGAGGTTCATAAGTACAAAATCAAGGGCAAGGAAAGTTGTTAAGCACACGACTAATGCCAATTGAAGTTGTTAAGCACACAAACAAGGGCAAATGAGGTTCCTAACCACAAGAACAAATGCAAATGAGTTTCATAAGCACAAAATCAAGGGCAAATTATGTTGCAAAGCACAAGAACAACAACAAATGAGGTTGTTAACCACAAGAACAAGTGTAAATGATGTCGCTAACCACAAGAACAAGAGCAAACGAGGTTAAGAAGCATATGAACAATGACAATTGAGGTCCACAAGCACAAGATCAAGGGCAAATTATGTCTCAAAGCGCAAGAACAATGACAAATGAGGTTGTTAAACACAAGAACAAGTGTAAATAATGTTGCTAACCACAAGAACAATTGAGGTTGTTAAGCACACGAAAAAGGCAAATGAGGTTCCTAAACACAAGATCAAGGGGAAAAGAGGTTCTTAATCACACGAACAATGCCAATTGAGGTTGTTAAGCAGAGAAACAAGGGCAAATCAGGGTAAGCACCAGATAATGGGCAAAAGAGGTTGTTAAGGGCATGAACAACTCCAGTTGAGTTGTTAAGCACACAAACAAGGGGAAATGAGGTTCCTAAGCACAAGAACAAATGCAAATGAGGTTCATAACCACAAGATCAAGGGCAGATTATGTTGCAAAGCACAAGAACAACGATAAATGAGGCTGTTAAGCACAAGAACAAATGTAAATGATGTTGCTAAGCACAAGAACAAGGGCAAAAGAGGTTCAGAAGCATATGAACAACACCAATGGAGGTTGTTAAGCACACCAACAAGGGCAAATAAGGTTCCTAAGCACAAGAATAAAAGCAAATGATGTTCGTAAGAACAACATCAAGGGAAAAAAAGATTGTTAAGCACACAAACAAGGACAAAATGAGGTTCATAAGCTCAACAACAAATGCAAATGAGGTTCATAAGCACAAGATAAGCATCAAATTATGTTGCAAAGCCCAAGAACAACGACAAATGCGGTTGCTAAGAACAAGAACAAGTGTAAATGATGTTGCTAACCACAAGAACAAGGGCAAAAGAAGTTAAGAAACATATGAACAACACCAATTAAGGTTGCTAAGCACACAAACAATGGCAAATGAGGTTCATAAGTACAAGAACAAATGGAAATCAGGTTCGTAAGCAAAAGATCAAGGGTAAAAGAGGTTATCAAGCACACGAACAATGCTAATTGAGGTTGTTAAGCACACAAACAAGGGCAAATGAGATTCTGAAGTATAAGAACTAATGCAAATGACGTTCATACGCACAAGATCAAGAGCCAATTATGTTGCAAAGCGCAAGAACAACGACAAATCAGGTTGCTAAGCACAAGACCAACTATAAATGATGTTGCTAACCACAAGAACAAGGGCAAAAGAAGTTAAGAAACATGTGAACAACACCAATTGAGGTTGCTAAGCACACAAACAATGGCAAATGAGGTTCCTAAGCACAAGAACAAATGCAAATGCGGTTCATAAGCACAAGATCAAGGGCAAAAGAGGTTCTCAAGCACACGAACAATGCTAATTGAGGTTGTTAAGCACACAAACAAGGGCAAATGAGGTTCCGAAGTATAAGAACTAATGCAAATAACGTTCATAAGCACAAGATCAAGAGCAAATTATGTTGCAAAGTGCAAGAACAACGACAAATCAGGTTGCTAAGCACAAGACCAACTGTAAGTGATGTTGCTAACCACAAGAACAATGGCAAAAGAAGTTAAGAAACATATGAACAACACCAATTGAGGTTGCTAAGCACACAAACAATGGCAAATGAGATTCCTAAGCACAAAGAACAAATGCAAATGCTGTTCATAAGCACAAGATCAAGGGCAAAAGAGGTTGTCAAGCACACGAACAATGCTAATTGAGTTTGTTAAGCACACAAACAAGGGAAAATGAGGTTCCTAATCACAAGAACAAATGCAAATGAGGTTCATAAGCACAAGATCAAGTGCAAATTATGCTGCAAAGCGCAAGAACAACGACAAATGAAGTTGTTAAGCACAAAAACAAGTGTAAATGATATTGCTAACCACAAGAACAAGGGCAAAAGAGGTTAAGAAGAATATGAACAACGACAATTGAGGTTGTTAAGCACATGAACAAGGGCAAATGAGGTTCTTAAGCACAAGAACAAATGGAAATGGGGTTCCTAAACACATGATCAAGGGCAAAAGAGGTTGTCAAGCACACGAACAATGCCAATTGAGGTTGTTAAGCACACAAACAAGGGTAAATGTGGTTTCTAAACACAAGAACAATTGCAAATGAGGTTCCTAAACACAAGAACAAATGCAAATGAGGTTCATAAGAACAAGATCAAGGAAAAATGAAGTTGCAAAGCGCAAGAACAACGATAAATGAGGTTGTTAAGCACAAGAACAAATGTAAATGATGTTGCTAAGCACAGGAATAAGGGAAAAAGAGGTTAAGAAGCATACGAAAAACACCAATTGAGGTTGTTAAGTACACCAACAAGGACAAATAAGGTTCCTAAGCACAAGAACAAATGCAAATGAAATTCATAAGCACAAGATCAATTGAAAAGGAGGTTGTTAAGCACACAAACAATGTCAATTGATGCTGTTAAGTACATAAACAAGGGCAAATGAGCTTCATAAGAACAAGAATAAATGCAAATGAGCTTCATAAGCACAAGATCAAGGGCAAATTATGTTGCAAAGCACAAGAACAACAACAAATGAGATTGTTAAGCACAAGAACAAGTGTAAATTATGTTGCAAAGCGCAAGAACAACGACAAATGAGGATGTTAACAACAAGAACAAGTGTAAATGATGCTGCTAATCACAAGAAGAAGGGCAAACGAGGTTAAGAAGCATATAAACAACGATAATTGAGGTTGTTAAGCACACGAACAAGGCCAAATGAGGAGGTTCCTAAGCAAAAGAACAAATGCAAATGAGGTTCATAAGCACTTGATCAAGGGCAACTTATCTTGCAAAGCACAAGATTAACGACAAGCGATGTTGTTAAGCACAAGAACAAATGTAAATGATGTTGCTAAGCACAAGAACAAAGAAAAAAGTGGCTAACAAGCATATGAACAACGACAATTGAGGATGTTAAGCATGCTAACAAGGGAAAATAAGGTCCCTAAGCACAAGAACAAATGGAAATGAGGTTCGTAAGCACAAGATCAAGGGCAAATGAGGTTGCCTAATTACAAGAATAAATGGAAATGAGGTTCTTAAGGACAAGATCAAGGAGAAAAGATGTTGTTAAGGACACGAACAACGCCAATTGAGGTTATTAAGCAGAGAAACAATGGCAAATGAGGTTCCTAAGCACAAGAACAAATGCAAATGAGGTTCATAAGCACAAGATCAAGGGCAAATTCTGCTGCAAAGCGCTAGAACAACGACAAATTAGATTGTTAAGGACAAGAACAAGTGTAAATAATGTTGCTAACCACAAGAAAAAGGGCAAAAGAGGTTAAGAAGCATATGAACAACTACAATTGAGGTTGTTAAGCACACGAACAAGGGCAAATAAGGTTCCTAAGCACAAGAAGAAATGGAAATGAGGTCCGTAAACACAAGATCGAGTTGAAAAGAGGTTGTTAAGTACACGAACAACGCCAATTGAGGTTGTTAAGCAGAGAAACAAGGGTAAATGAGGTTCCTAAGAACAAGAACAATTGTAAATGAGGTTTCTAAGCACAAGAACAAATGCAAATAAGCAAAAGAGGTTGTGAAGGACAGGAACAACTCCAATTGAGGTTGTTAAGCACACAAACAAGGATAATTGAGGTTCCTAAGCACAAGAACTCAAATGAGGTTCATAACCACAAGATCAAGGACAGATTATGTTGCAAAGCGCAAGAACAACGATAAATGAGGTTGTTAAGCACAAGAAAAAATGTAAATGATGCTGCTAAGCACAAGAACAAGGGAAAAAGAGGTTAAGAAGCATATGAACAACACCAATTGAGGTTGTTAAGCACACCAGCAACAGCAAATCAGGTTTCTAAGCACAAGAACAAAAAGAAATGAGGTTCATAACAACAAGATCAAGGGAAAAAAAGATTGTTAAGCACACGAACAATGCCAATTGAGGATGTTAAACACACAAACGAAGGCAAATGAGGTTCATAAGCACAATAACAAATGCAAATGTCGTTCATAAGCACAAGATCATGGTCAAATTATGTTGCAAAGAGCAAGAACAATGACAAATGAGGTTCCTAAGTACAAGAACAAGTGTAAATGATGTTGCTAACCACATGAACAAGGGCAAGCGAGGTTAAGAATTATATGAACAACGATAATTGAGGATGTTTACCACACGAACAAGGGCAAATGAGGTTCCCAAGCACAAGAACAAATGGAAATGAGGTTTATCAGCACAAGATCAAGGGCAAAAGAGATTGTTAAGCACATGAACAACGCCAATTTAGGTTGTTAAGCACTCAAACAATGGCAAATGAGGTTCCTAAGCACAAGAACAAATGCAAATGAGGTTCATAAGCACAAGATCAAGTGCAAATTTTGCTGCAAAACGTAAGAACAACGACAAATGAAGTTGTTAAGCACAAGAACAAGTGTAAATGATATTGCTAACCACAAGAACAAGGGCAAAAGAGGTTAAGAAGAATATGAACAACGACAATTGAGGTTGCTAAGCACATGAACAAGGGCAAATGAGGTTCCTAAGCACAAGAACAAATTGAAATGAGGTTCTAAACACATGATCAAGGGCAAAAGAGGTTGTCAAGCACACGAACAATGCCAATTGAGGTTGTTACGCACACAAACAAGGGTAAATGTGGTTTCTAAACACAAGAACAATTGCAAATGAGGTTCCTAAACACAAGAACAAATGCAAATGAGGTTCATAAGAACAAGATCAAGTAAAAATGAAGTTGCAAAGCGCAAGAACAACGATAAATGATGTTGTTAAGCACAAGAACAAATGTAAATGATGTTGCTAAGCACAGGAACAAGGGAAAAAGAGGTTAAGAAGCATACGAAAAACACCAATTGAGGTTGTTAAGCACACCAACAAGGACAAATAAGGTTCCTAAGCACAAGAACAAATGCAAATGAAATTCATAAGCACAAGATCAACTGAAAAAGAGGTTGTTAAGCACACAAACAATGCCAATTGACGCTGTTAAGTACATAAACAAGGGCAAATGAGCTTCATAAGAACAAGAATAAATGCAAATGAGGTTCATAAGCACAAGATCAAGGGCAAATTATGTTGCAAAGTACAAGAACAACGACAAATGAGATTGTTAAGCACAAGAACAAGTGTAAATTATGTTGCAAAGTGCTTGACAACGACAAATGAGGTTGTTAACAACAAGAACAAGTGTAAATGATGGTGCTAATCACAAGAAGAAGGGCAAACGAGGTTAAGAAGCATATGAACAACGATAATTGAGGTTGTTAAGCACACGAACAAGGGCAAATGAGGAGGTTCCTAAGCAAAAGAACAAATGCAAATGAGGTTCATAAGCACTAGATCAGGGGCAACTTATCTTGCAAAGCACAAGATTAACGACAAGTGATGTTGTTAAGCACAAGAACAAATGTAAATGATGTTGCTAAGCACAAGAACAAGGAAAAATGAGATTTCTAAACACAAGAACAAATGGAAATGAGGTTCGTAAGCTCAAGATCAAGGGCAAAAGAGGTTGTTAAGGACACGAACAACGCCAATCGAGGTTGTTATGCACACAAACAAGGGCAAATGAGGTTCCTAAGCACAAGAACAAGCACATATTATGTTGCAAAGCACAAGAACAACGATAAATGAGGTTGTTAAGCACAAGAACAAGTGTAAATGATGCTGCTAAGCACAAGAACAAGGGCAACAGAGGTTAAGAAGCATATGAACAACACCAATTGAGGTTGTTAAGCACACAAACAAGGGCAAATGAGGTTGTTTTGCACAAGAGCAAATGCAAATGCGGTTCATAAGCACATGATCAAGGTCAAAAGAGGTTAAGCACACGAAAAATGCCAATTGAGCTTGTTAAGCATACAAACAAGAGCAAATTAAGTTCCTAAGCACAAGAACAAATTCAAATGAGGTTCATAAGCACAAGATCAAGGGCAAATTATGTTACAAAGCGCAAGAACAACAACAAATGAGGTTGTTAAGTACAAGAACAAGTGTAAATGATGTTGCTAACCACAAGAACAAGGGAAAAAGAGGTTAAGAAGCATATGAACAATGACAATTGAGGATGTTAAGCACACAAACAAGGGCAAATGTATACCAATTGAGATTGTTAAGCACACAAACAAGGGCAAATGAGGTTTCCTAGCACAAGAAAAAATGCAAATGAGGTTCATAAGCACATGATCAAGGGCAAAATAGGTTGTTAAGCACACGAACAGTGCCAATTGAGATTGTTAAGCACACAAACAAGGGAAAATGAGGTTCCTAATCACAAGAACAAATGCAAATGAGGTTCATAAGCACAAGATCAAGGGCAAATTATGTTGTAAAGAGCAAGAACAATGTCAAATAAGGTTGTTGAGCACAAGAACAAGTGTAAATGATGTTGTTAACCACAAGAACAAGGGCAAAAGAGGTTAAGAAGCATATAAACAACGACAATTGAGTTGTTAAGCACACGAACAAGGGCAAATGAGGTTCCTAAGCACAGGAAGAAATGGAAATGAGGTTCCTAAACACAAGATCGAGGGGAAAAGAGGTTGTTAAGCACACGAACAACACCAATTGAGGTTGTTAAGCACACAAACAAGGGCAAATAAGGTTCCTAACCACAAGAACAAATGCAAATGAGCTTCATAAGCACAAGATCAAGGGCAAATTACGTTGCAAAGCGCTATAACAACGACAAATGAGGGGGGGGGGGTTTGTTGCTATAAATTGTCGTTAGTCCCCGGCAACGGCGCCAAAAGCTTGATGTGTATTTTGGGTATCGAATTAATTGGTCTATTTCGTTCACTTTTTTTGCTTTAAATTTATAAAACCCTAAATACGCAAAGTAAATTGAATTGCAAGCGCACAATCTATCCTTGTAGTAGTTATGGGTATCAATCCAAAGACTAAGGCAGTTATAGTTTTCACTGAATGAATTAATCTCAAATAAAATGCAATAAGTAAATTGGGGGGTTTGTTGCTAAACTAACTACTGTTGGGTTCAATACCCGAGAAGAGTTTGTTTGTAACAAGAATTAATTGAAATCAAAATAAGAAAAGTAGGGTTGTGATCAAATTAACAAGTTCTAGGGGCATTTGGTCTACAATCCCTTAGTTAACTCAATGCTTGGTTTATTTTCTTGATTCATACTTTGTTTTGATGGGAGTTCCAACTAGGTTGGCCTATTTCTATTTAGGATCAATACTTTTCATGTTTCAAGCCTATCATATTAATTTACCTCGTCTTAGGGCTGTCACTACCTAATAGGGTTATTTAATCGAAGGCTAAATATTCCACTAATTCATATTGATCACTAAGTATACTCTAAGTATCCCGATTGCGAAATACTCGTAAATTGGTTTCCCACAACTTTCCATGTCCAACCTTTAGTTCTCATGATCAGGGGTAGACTCGATTTGGACCATCTAATCTATTATCCCTAAGGTAATTTGTGTACAAGACTCAGTTTTATCAATGGCTTAAACACCCTTGAAGACAAGAGGGCTGTCCGCAAGGTGTGGTTTCAAAAACACAAGTCATGCATAACTCACAAATTTATAAAATAAGAACTAAACATCAATTCAAAGCAATCATCATTCAAGAAAATATTCCAAGCAATTAAATTAACACAAGTTCATGATTCGCGACCTAAGCCCCTAGAAGAGGGATTAGCCGCTCATGTTTGCAACAACAAAAGCATTCATGAGTAACAATTCAATTGACTAGGCAATTAAACTAAGAAAATAACAAGGAAATAGAATACACCAATTCCCAAGCTATGCTTCCGTTCTCTCTTGCTAAGCGTCCTTGAACAGTCGTCTGATTCCCTTTCTTTGCCCTTGAACACTTCAGAGATTAATGGAGAAATTAGGTTTTGAATGGAAGATGAATTATGAGCTGTGATGAGATGCCTCTCCTGGTGTTCCTTGCCTCTTTTATAACCAATTTCGTGACTTGGGAAACAATTGGGCAGGATCTGGAAGAAAATCTGGCGAAGATTGCATCTCAAAATCGGATTCTTACCATTTCTGGGCATTGATGCGGTCAGTCGTGCGGCCAAGGGTGGGGGCACAAAGTTGCAGTGCTAAGGAATTATTTTGTGCGGCCTAGGGAGGCCGCATTTCCCACTGATTCGCCCCCTGTTCTTTTTGCTAGTTTGTGCGGCCAGAGGGTGCCGCATCTTGCGCCGCAATGTTGCACTGACTTGGTTGTTTCCTCCAGCTTCTGTTGTGCGGCCAGGTGTGCGTGCTAAGGAGGTCGCACCAGTCATTTTGAGATCATTCTAAGGGTTATGCGGCCCAGTGAGGCCGCACGTCAGGCCGCATTTTTGCACTGACTTGTAGATTCTTTGTCGGGGTTCGTGTTGCGACTTCAAAGATAGTCATACAGCCGTACATAGTGCCCCAGAGACTTTACATGATGTTGAAAAGCTCCAAACTGAAATCAAAATAGTTTAGAAGCAGTAACTTGGTTCTTGGGTGTAAATCTAATTAAATTAATCTAAAATGCATGGTAATTGGCTACAAAATCAGAGTAAAATCCGTGTTAAAAGTGTATATAATTTAGACTCATCAACAATAAAAAAGAGTAAAAAATGGTTAAAAAGCATATGAACAACACCAATTGTGGTTGTTAAGCTCACAAACAAGGGCAAATGAGGTTGCTAAGCACAAGAACAAATGCAAATGAGGTACATAAGCACTAGATCAAGGGCAAATTATCTTGCAAAGCACAAGAACAACGACAAGTGATGTTGTTAAGCACAACAACAAATGTAAATGATGTTGCTAAGCACAAGAACAAGGGAAAAAGTGGTCAAGAAACATATGAACAACGATAATTGAGAATGTTAAGCACACGAACAAGGGCAAATGAGGTTCCTAAGCACAAGACCAAATTGAAATGACGTTCCTAAGCACAAGAACAAATGCAAATGAGGTTCATAAGCACAAGATCAGGGGCAAATTATGTTGCAAAGCCCAAGAACAACGACAAAGGAGGTTGTTAAGCACAAGAACAAATGTAAATGATATTGCAATGTACAAGAACAAGGTCTAAAGCAGTTAAGAAGCATACGAACAATGACAATTGAGGTTGTTCGCACATGAACAAGGACAGATGAGGTTCCTAAGCACAAAAACAAATGCAAATGAGGTTCATCAGCACAAGATCAAGGGCAAATTTTCTTACAAAGCACAAGAACAACAACAAATGATGTTGTTAAGCACAAGAACAACTATAAATGATGTTGCTAAGCACAAGAACAAGGGCAAATGAGGTTGCTCAGCACAAGAACAAATGGAACTGGGATTCATAAGCACCAGATTAAAGGTAAAAGAGGTTAAGCACACGAACAACGCCAATTGAGGTTGTTAAGCACACAAACAAGGGAAAATGAGGTTCCTAAGCACAAGAATAAATGCAAATGAGGATAATAAGCCTGAAGATCAAGGGCTAAATAGGTTGTTAAGTACATGAACAACGCTAATTGAGGTTGTTAAGTACACAAACAAGGGCAAATAAGGTTCCTTAGCACAAGAACAAATGCAAATGAGGTTCATAAGCACAAGATCAAGGACAAATTATGTTGCAAAACGCAAGAACAACGGCAAATGAGGTTGTTAAGCACAAGAACATGTGTAAAGAATGTTGCTAAGTACAAGAACAAGGGCAAAAGAAGTTAAGAAGCATATGAACAACGACAATTGAGGTTGTTAAGCACACGAACAAGAGAAAATGAGGTCCCAAGCACAAGAACAAATACAAATAAGGTTCATAAGCACAAGATCAAGGGCAAATTATGTTGCAAAGCGCAAGAACAACGACAAATGAGGTTGTTAAGCACAAAAACAAGGGCAAAAGAGGTTAAGAAGCATATGAATAACGGCAATTGAGGTTGTTAAGCACACGAACAAGGACAAATGAGGTTTCTAAGCACTAGAACAGATGCAAATGAGATTCATAAGTACAAGATCAAGGGCGAAAGAGGTTGTTAAGGACACAAACAACACCAATTGAGGTTGTTAAGCACACAAACAAGGACAAATGAGGTTCCTAAGCACAAGAACAAATGCAAATGATGTTCATAAGTACAAGATCTGGGGAAAATTATGTTGCAAAGCACAAGAACCACGACAAATAGGTTGTTAACCTCAAGAACAAGTGTAAATGATGTTGCTAAGCACAAGAACTGGTGCACATCAATAACAACCTTATTTACGGTTGTTCTTCTGCTTAGCAACATCATTTTTCCTTGATCTTATAATTATCAATCTCATTTACCCTTGTTCTCGTGCAGAGCAATCTAATTTGCTCTTTTTCTGCTAAGCAACATCATTTTCATTAGTTCTTGTGCTTAACAACCTCATTTATTTTTGTTCTCGTGCTTATCAACCACTTTTTCCCTTCTTATTGTGCTTAGCAAGCACATTTGCCTATGTTGTTGTGCAAGGAAATTTCATTTGCCCTTGTTCTTGTGCTAAGCAACCTCATTTGTGGTTATTATTGTGCTTAGCAACATTATTTGCCCATGATATTGTGCTTATCAACCTCATTTGAATTTGGTTTTCTGCTTAGAAACCTCATTTGCCTTTGTTATTGTCCTTAAAAATCTTATTTGTCATTGTTATTGTCATTGTCAACATCATTTGCATTAGTTCATGTGCTTAGCAACTTTGTTTGCCCTTGTTTTGTGCTAAGCAACATCATTTGCATTAGTTCTTGTACTTAACAACTCATTTGTCATTGTTTTTATACTTAGCAATCTCATTTGTTGTTTTTCTTGTGCTAATCAACCTATATTGCCCTTACTTAGTAAGAGCATTTGTCAATGTTCTTGTGCAACGAAAGCTCATTTGTCCTTGTTGTTTGATAGGTATAATATATATACACATTTACACATGTTCGATCTAGATTTTATCCTGAAAATACTTTAAATATCTTATATTATAGCATATAAATGTCTTAGATTACACCTGGGATCAAGTTACTGCGTTTGCTTGCTTTAAATTGCAGAAAATGGTAAAAAAAAAAGCTAAAATGCGACCTTCCCAGAACCAGTGCGGACGCGCGGATTCTGATACAGCCAAAATAAGTACATAGAAGAATTTCTGGACACGCACCAATTTGAAAAAGGTATATTAAGGTTTTCATCAAAATTCGTGCCAGTGTGGACGCACTCAGCTCGGCCGAAATTTCAGCTGCCAACACACGTTTTGTATTTTGGGCATAACTTTGTAATAGGAACTCCGTTTTGAGCGTATGACTAATTTTTAGAAAGCTAACGAGAAGATCTACAATTTTAGTGAAGGAAGAAAATCCAAATTCGGAATATATAATCCAGTGCGGCCCGCATTATGACCAAAAGGGCAGTTTCGCTATATTTGGAAATCCAGATCATACTCCGAAGGCCATATTTAGTAGTTTTAATTATAAAAAATGTGTGGGACACGTGTTTCACTGCTCCCCACATTTCTAGGATGTAGAATAGGCTATTTAACATAGAGAATTCTGCTCATATGAATCATCCAAAAGCGATCGAAGAGATCCATCTTTCCATATCTCTTTCATTGGAGCTAGGGTGAAATTAAGAGTTGAGATTTGGAGAAGAAGAGCAGAATTCTCATAGCAAAGGAAGCAAAGCAAGAGGTCTTTATTGTTGTAAGGGTTGTAATCATTTTTCTTTCAATTCCTCTTTATTTTAGCCAATTTGTAATTAATTTTCTATGTAAGTTTTGCATATGCATGAGAGGCTAACTTCCTCTCTAGGGGTTTAGATCAATTTTATAAACTTATTTAATTCTATTATATTCGAATCTTAGTTTTTATGATGATTGTTTGATTTGATTATTAATTTATGTGATTTATTATTCGTGTTTCCATAATTTGTTCTTGAATTGTAGTCATCATGCTTTAGGTCTTTTAGATTCTAAAGTAGCAGGGATCATATATGATAGTACTAATTGTGTCACAAAGTCATTAGGATTTAGGTTAAGGGCATACAATCTTTTAATCTAAGTCAGAACTATAGGGATTAAGGTTAGGGTTTGGGTTGAGACCTAACCGGTAAAGTCAAAACCCTAAATCAGGACATATTGAATCAACTTAGAAATTGGTATGAGTTGCCTACTCGTCTAAACCATTAAGTACCAATTCTTAAGGAGATGATAGACTAACAAAGAGCTTCATGGTCTAGATAAATCAAGTTATTTAGGCACCTTATTAATTCACAGAAGTGATCCTTTTTAACATATTAGGTTAGAAACCTCATCATATCAAATATGAATTTAAACAAACTGAGTAGATATGATTAAACAATGGATTGTAGACCGAAAGCTCCTAGATTCTACAATCTTTGATAAAACCCTAATTTCACTTTAATCTTTCTTATTTTAATTGTTTAAACCTTTAACTCCTCGGGTACTGAACCCACCAACCTAAGATTTTAGAAAACAAACATTAAAATAAACTTTGAAACAAATACAATTCAGATTTGAATCAATAGAGTTAAAAACTAAAATCTTCCCTTATCTCTTGGATCAATAACTATATACAACAAGGGTAGGTTATACGCTTGCAAACTGACCGACCTTTGAGTATTTGGTTTATAAATTTAAAAGTTAAACGAGTGCCAAGTTATAGCTAAAATCCTATACTTAAAATACTCTACAAGCTTTTTGGCACTGTTGCCCCGGGAATAACGCATAGAGTTTAGTTTTTATTTTAGAGATTTATTTTAGAATTTTTAGTTCCTTTTTATTTATTTTTATTTTTATTTTTAGAAACTTACTTGAATTTCTTTCTTTTTGCGAGCTCTTAACCCAAGGGCAAGAAAACAAACTTATTTCCTAAAAGAAAAATCTATGAAGTTGATAGAAAAATTCAGGAATAGGAACAAGAAGAAATCTAAGGAGAAAGACGATAAAAAAAGTGCAAGTTGCGGAAGAATGCCCTTTTGACCACCATGACAAGCTCAAATAGTGTCGAGCTCGCGACGTAATATTGAACTTTTTACCAAGTTATGAAAAATAGTGTCTTGCATAATTGAACTTAAATGTTTGAAAATGTATAAAGTATAAAATCATGTTTATTTTTATGTTAAAATTAGCTAAAACTTTTGATAAATTTGAGTGATTGTCAACAATTAAATATTTTTGGTAAAACCCTTGGAATAATTTGAAATAACCACATAATTTGGTGAAAAACTTTGTGAAAATAAAGGTTTAAGAAAATGAAACTTTAGGAATTTAAAGTTATTTTTTTGAAAATGTAATTTGTATATGGAATATGAATTTAGAAAGATCAGGATATCACTAGGTATGATTTAATGCGTAGGGATGTGTGTATTCATGATATATGCGAATAAAAATAAAAGATTAAAAAAATAATGAAAAAAAGATGGAGATAGAAAAATGAGTACTGGTACAATCCGAAAGGATACCTTTGAGCTCGATAAATCTCCCAAAATAAAATAGAAAAATAAGAAGAAAAAAAAAAGAGTACTGGCACAATCCTAAAGGATGTCTTTGAGCTCAATAACTTCTCGAAAAACATTTTTTTTTGCATATATCAACACACTAAGTCCGCGACTTTCTAACCCAAGCAAGATTCAAGCTTGGGGGATTTTTAAAGAATTTTCGCAAATAAAAATGCATTTTTTTTGTAATAAATTTGAATAACCAAAGTTTATAAATTCTAAACTTTTAAGGAAATATAAGTTAGAGTAAGCAAATTGTGGGGTGAACGATGATTAACCGAGGGTTGAACTTAAAATTTGTAAATTTTTGCATTGAGATTTTTAAATTTTGACAAGATCATACAAATTTTTCAGAATTGAAAAATATACTTGATATAGATTAATTTAAGAAGATAAAAAATTGAACCAAATTTAGATTTTGCTTGAGGACAACCAAGGTTCAAGGTTGGGGGATTTTGATAGGCAAAAAATATATATACATTTACACATGTTCAATCTAGATTTTATCCTGGAGATACTCTAAATATCTTGTATTATAGCATATAAATGTCTTAGATTACACCTGGAATCAAGATACTGCATTTGTTTGCTTTAAATTGTAGAAAATGGTGAAAAAAGGCTAAAATGGCCTTTCCAGAGCTAGTGCGGATGCACGGATTCCGATACGGCCAAAATAAGTACATAGAAGAATTTATGGACACGCACCAATTTGAAAAAGGTATATTAAGATTTTAATCAAAATTCGTGCCAGTGCGGACGTACTCAGCTCGGCCGAAATTTCAACTCCCGACACACGTTTCATATTTTGGGCATAACTTTGTCATACGAACTCCATTTTGAGCGTATGACCACTTTTCAGAAAGATAACGAGAAGATATACAACTTTTATGAAGGAAAAAAATCTAAATTCGGAATATAGAATCCAGTGCGACCCGCACTAACTACAGTGCGTCCCGCATTATGACCAAAAAGGCAGTTTCGTTATATTTGAAAATCCAGATCATGCTCCGAAGGAAATTTAGTAGTTTTAATTATAGAAAATATGTGGGACGAGTGTTTAACTGCTCCCCATATTTCTAGAGTGTAGAATAGGCTATTAAAGATAGAAAATTCTGCTCATATGAATCATCCAAAAACAATCAAAGAGACATCTTGCCATATCTCTTTCATTGGAGCTAGGATGAAATTAAGAGCTGAGATTTGGAGAAGAAGAGCAGAATTCTCATAACAAAGGAAGCAAAACAATATGTCTTCATTATTGTAAGAGTTGTAATCATTTCTCTTGCAATTTCTCTTTGTTTTAGCCAATTTGTAATAATTTTTTGTGTAAGTTTTGCATCTCAATGAGAGGCTAACTTCCTCTCTATGAGTTTAGGTGAATTGCATGAACTTGTTTAATTCTATCATATTTGGATCTTAGTTTTTATGATGATTGTTGGATTTAATTGTTAATTTCTGTGATTTATTCTTTGTGGTTCTCATAATTTGTGCTTGAATTGTAGTCATCCCGCTTTAAGTCTTTTAGATTCTAAAGTAGCAGGGATCATATAGGATAATACTAATTGTGTCACAAAGCCATTAGGATTTAGGTTAAGGGTATTCAATCTTTTAATCTAATGCGGAACTACAGAAATTAAGGTTAGGGTTTGGGTTGAGACCTAACCAGTAAAGTCAAAACCCTAAATCAGGACATATTGAATCAACTTAGAAATTGGTATGAGTTGCCTACTCGGCTAAACTATTAAGTACCAATTCTTAAGGAGATGATAGACTAACAAAGAGTTTCATGGTCTAGATAAATCAAGTTATTTAGGTACGTTATTAATTCATGGAAGTAACCCTTTTTAACATATTAGGTTAGAAATCTCATGAGATCAAACATGAATTTAAACAAACGAGTAGATAAGATTAAACAAGGGATTGTAGACCGAAAGCCCCTAGATTCTTCAATCTTTGATAAAACCCTAATTTCACTTTACTCTTTCTTATTTTAATTTTTTAAACCTTCAACTCCTCGGGTATTAAACCCACCAACCTAGGATTTTAGAAAACAAAGATTAAAATAAACTTTGAAACAAATACAATTGAGATTTGAATCAATAGAGTTAAAAACTAAAATCTCCCCTTATCCCTTGAATCGATAACTATATACTACAAGGGTAGGTTGTACGTTTGCAACTGACCGACCTTTGAGTATTTGATTTATAAATTTAAAAGTTAAATGAGTACCAAGTTATAACTAAAGCCCTATATACAAAATACTCAACATTGTTGTACTTAGCAACCTCATTTGTGGTTGGTCTTGTACTTAACAACCTTATTTGCCAATGTTCTTTTACTTAGAAACCTCATTTGTCATTGTTCTTGTACTTAACAACCTCATTTGTCATTGTTTTTATACTTAACAAGCTCATTAGTTGTTGTTCTTGTGCTTATCAACTATTTTTTCTCGTGTTCTTGTGTTTAGCAAGCGCATTTGCTAATGTTCTTGTGCAAAGAAAGCTCATTTGTCATTTTTTATACTTAGCAACCTCATTTACGGTTGTCCTTGTGATTAGCAATATCATTTGCCCTTGACCTTGTGCTTATCAACATCATTTGTCTTCGTTTTTGTGCATTGGAAACTCATTTGACATTTTTTTTGTGCTTAAAAACCTCATTTTTCATTGTTTTTGTGATTATCAACATCATTCACAATAGTTCATGTGCTTTGCAATCTTATTTGCCTTTGTTCTTGTGCTAAGCAACCTCATTTGTCATTGTTATTGTGATTATCAATATTATTTGCGTTATTTCATGTGCTTAGCAACCTCATTTGTCGTTGTTTTTTACTTTTTGTGCTAAGCAACTTCATTTGCATTAGTTCTTGTGCTTAACAACTCATTTGTCATTGTTCTTATACTTAGCAACCTCATTTGTTGTTGTTGTGCTTATCAACCACTTTTGCTCTTGTTCATGTGCTTAGCAAGAGCATTTTCTAACGTTCTTGTGCGAAGAGAGCTCATTTGACCATGTTCTTATGCTTAGCAAGTTCATTTGCGATTCGCGAATAATTCGGAACAGTGCACCCAACGAATTAAATAGCGTATAAAATGGTAATTCGCGTATTTAACGATTTATTCGCAAATTATTGGTGTATTTTATTAATTTACCTTATAAATCGCGTTTTATTTGAAAAATTAGACGTTGGGGATACGTTCTCGTGTTTTATTCAAACTCATGGACTTCTTTTTTTTTTTATAAAGTACCCTTTCTGTTTAACAAATATTACACAAATTGTCACTGATAATTGCTTTTGTCAGCTACCCATGTGTCTTGGGAGATTGGGATCACTCCGGGTCAGAAGAAAAGTTTTTTTTTTTCTTTTTTGACTTGAGCGTGCCTCTTAAAAAGATTTCTGCATAATCAAATACCAAAACAATTGTATCAAATACATGAAAATCATTCACAAAGCTATAGTACGAAATCTATTGTCTATAAGTAAACATATCAAATGAATAATTGTGCTATTAAATCCCAAAATTAATCAGATTAAGCAATTTATTAAATAGAATTAAGTAATTTAAAATTCTCCTAACACCACTTATTTCTTTGTAATCAAGAGTTAGAAAGAAATTAAGCCACTAAGTGTCAGTTTCTTCTCGTTTGGAACTTTGTTTTCTTAATTCACTCTGTATTATTTCCAAATTATACCTGAATTATTCCCGAATCACGAATTTTTAACTTCGCCGAATCAAACCCGAATTATTCATTTGTCACTATGCTTCCACCCCAATAGTCTACAACTCCAACAAGCAAGTAAACCCGAATTATTCATTTGTCACTATGCTTCCACCCCAATAGTCTACAACTCCAACAAACAAGTCTTGACTCCTCTATCTCCGTCTGTGGGCCAATCACCTGTGGCTATCTACCAGTGGTAAGCAACTAAGCATTAACTCTATTTTTTATGGTTGCGTTTGGATAGACTGAGAATAGAGTTATTCTTAGAATAGCTGTACTATTCTTAGAACAAACCCATCCAAACAACATATAGCATTTTAGAATAGCTCAGGAATAGCTATATTCTGCTATTCCACAGAAATATTGGGTTAGCTCAGAAATAGCCCATATTTTCATTATTTAATTTGTTCCTTCCCTCCATCACTATTCCAAACATACAATCCAAATAACATTTCTACTAATCCGGAATAGTCCAAATTAGTGCTATTCTCAAACAACTTGAATTAGCACTATTCTCAAGTACTAATTCAAAAATCACTATTCCTTACACGATCCACGCGCACCCTATGTGAATTGCTATGTTAGAATTTTGTAGAACTCACTGTTCGATGAAAATACAGAGATTTTTGTAGGGACTATCAGCGTTTTACTTCGCAAGAACGGTACGATGTTGTCCTCAATATTTAGCTATATAATGGGATCTTAAGACAGATGCACAGCTCCAATAAAATGGAGCAGCAGTTTGTCAGAATGTGATTTTTGTCAATAATTAATTAATTGTCAACAAAGGAATATCTATTATTGGAGAGTGTGTTCTGTGGACATAAGGACTTATTTGTAAAATGAACATATTTTTTATTTTCAAAGTTCAAATAGTTGATCCGAACTGTTCATCTTGTTCTCCATATTAATATGTGCTTGGAAACCAAATTTTACATTTTTCTGAATTTTTTTACTATTTATTAAGATGGGTACAAAAAATATCAAATTCAGACCATTGAATTTTGTACCCATCTTAATAAATAGTAAAAAAATTCAGAAAAATATAAAATTTGGTCTCCAAGCACATATTAATATGGAGAACAAGATGAACGGTTCGGATCGACTGTTTGAACTTTGAAAATAAAAATATGTTCATTTTACAAATAGGTCCTTATGTCCATAGAAATCGTTGCCTCTATTAAAAGCATCTTGCACTGTTGCTCAAAACTTCTCTTTCAAGTTGTACAAATGATGCTTCCACTTGAAGGGAAATAGAAAAATCAAAGTTACGAAACCAATATGATTACATTAAAATTTTGAAAAACCATAAAAACCGAAACTTAATCTCAGTCTGGAAAAAAAAATTCTCAAGATCGAAATTCATTTTCGGTCTCTAGCCAAATTTTCAGTCTCCACAAGAAATCCGAAAATTCATCAGTCTGACTCAGGACTAAAATTTTTTTTCGGTCTCACTCAAACTTCCCTCAAGACCGAAAATTTAATTCGGTCCCCACATGAATTTTTTTTAATCCGCGGTTTCCTTTATTTTTTATTATGTGTATGTTTTCTTATTTTTTTTATTATGTGTATGTTTTCGTAGTTCGTGATTCGATTCGAGTCTGATTAGAAAAAGTTTGTAAAAAATTCGATTCAAAATAGTTCGAAATTAATTCAAACAAAACTCAAACTAGACTTGGTTCGTTCGAAATAGGTTTGCAAACTATTCTAGTTCGAATCTCAAAGTAACGTGAACCGTTGTTTTCTACTGATGACTTAAAAGTTAAAACATAAGGCCGTCCAGTCATAAGTCATAACTCGTAAGTCGTTACCCTTGCTCTCAGTTTTGAAATCATAAATGACTTTCACATCTCGCTCTCAGCAACTACGATCACTCTTCCTTGTCGTAAAAAAGTTTGTAAAAGATTTGAAATTGAGTTCGTAAAAAATTCGATTTGAAATTAATTCAAACCAAATTCAAACTGGGGTAAGTTCGATTCGTTTGCAGCCCTTATGTGTGTGTTTTGTTTCATTTTTTTATTTTCTTATTTTCAATTGATCAATCAATCAATCAATCAATCAATTAAAAAAATAATTAATCAATTCTTATTTTCTTATTTTTTTCTTTATAACCAATTAATCAAAAATAATAATTACCAAGACCGAATTAAAATTTCGGTTCCAGCATGGACCGAAATTTTAGTTCGGTCTTGGGGGTGGTTTGCAGCACAAATGGTTACACAATAGGGGTGTGAATAGGGGTGTGATTAGATGTGGCAGGTGATAAAAAAACTGAAAATAAATGGAGACCGAATTTTATTTTCGGTCTAGGAAAGAGAGACCAAATTTTATTTTCGGTTTTTATGGTTTTTTAAAATTTTGAAGCAATCATGTTGTTTTGGTAAAATTGTTTTTTTTTAATTATGGTTTATAAAAAAATCTCAAGAAAAAGTACATGAAAATTTTACAAGGCGTATGTTAATGTTTCTATTTTGTATTTCTGCTGACGAACATAATTTTTTATATATGTGGAAATTATTATAAAATGATATAAGATATTAGATGAACTACACCCATATTTCGATTCCGTAGAAAGAATACAAAAAAAATTAGTTACTTCACGATATTAGACAAGTTTTATGTGTAGTACTGGAGATTTTTAAATTTATATTTTTGGTAAAAAAATTTGATAATTTTCTTACAAGTTTATATTATTTTAAAATAGCTTATGAATTTATATAAATAAAAAATTCTGCTTACGAACAATGATTAAAGAAATGTGAACCGATTTATGTGTTCCAAAATTGGGAAAAAATAATTGTTGGAATAAGAATGGATTTAATTTGTCCTTCTGTTAATAATAGGACATTTATTTATCCAACAAAGAAAGGTACTTGATTGCCCCTTATCCGGTAGTAAATCTTCTAAATATTCGTAGTTATTCTCTGTCAATCCCTTCAAAGATGTCTAGAGACAGACTAGAGTCTAGACTATAATGTTGGGATTGCGTAGTTTGCGTACCCTATGACCATTCGTGGGGTCAATTACTATTTGATCGAAATAACCAGCGATACGGAGGTGGGCTTTCTATATTTGTACCATATAAATCTTTGAGCAGTATCATAACTATATTAAAATGAGGGAGCCTATGGACGAAATTTTTATTTATACCATATTAAAAAAAAATAATCACTTTTCTGAAAAATTTAAATCTGTCACGTCTGCCAATTAAATTAGCGCACACAATAACAAATATCCACCAATTGAACTGATAAACACATATATGGTGTCTGCTAATTGAATTGGCGGACAATCTTTTTTTTTTTTTTTACACTTTTCACTTTACACTTTTTGATTCATTAAATTTTGTGTGAATTCAATTGTTAATAGGGCCTCATCTACTCTCCACCAATAGAACCTTATCAGTAGACAATATTTGAAGTAAAAAATTTTGTAGACATCATTTGAAGCTAATAGAGCCTTTGACACTTTATACTTTATTCATTAAAAATTGTGTAGATAATACATTTGAAAGTCAAAAATTCATCATCAGTAGTTTAAAAAAAAAATGTCCGCCAATTAAGATGGCGGACACATTTTAACATCCGCCATTTTGAAGGGCGGATTCGTCCTTCTGTGTTTGTCCATCAAAATTGCTAACATGGTACTTTTAAAATTAACCAGAAAAAATTATTTTTTGGTTTATTATTTCAATATGGTATAAATAAAAAGTTTAAAAATGCTCTATTCACCTCCCCCCGCCCGCCACCGCATTAAACCTTGCTATGACTTCGGTCGTATTTTAATTTACTTTAATAATTATCACCTTAGAAGATAACACACAAATAAACTCCTAATTAACAACAAACCTCTTCTTCTTCAAAAAAAAAAAAAAATCTTCTTAAAAAAAAACAACAAACCTAACCTAGACTAAGTAAAATTGTTAGATCTTAATACACTATCCCTGTGGATCGATACCTGATAATATTATGCAATATGATTGTATACTTGCAATCTAAGTCGAAAGTGTAATCAAGGTTAAAAGGTATAGTCTACTGTACTGAAACTTTGTGTAGTTCACTTTGGCTGTATCACCCTCTCACGCGTCGCCTCCACATTTTCTCTTCTCCTCTCTCTCTCAATAAAGGTATAATAATTTATCATCTATTCTCCCTCAAATTATTTCATTATAATTTAATCGATCGATCTTGACTTTGATCTCAAAATCTTACCTTCGTATTAGGGTTTTTGAGCTAGGATTTGAAGTCTGACAAGAAGAGCACCATTTCGAGTCGAAGAACCTTCTCAGGATGAGCAAGAGAACAATAATATCCGACATGACACACCTTAGAGATATTGTCAGTTCTTCTCCAATTGGGGAGGGGAGATAAAGAACATGATATATTGTAACCGATATGTTACTGGTTCCACCCGAGATGCAAGGTCAAAAATCCATTTCCTGTCCCGAATTTTGGAAATGCCCAGTCCACAATGAAGAACGACAATTAGTGCATACCGTTATTATCCGGGATACATGTGAACATTAAATATGTATCACTTTTTTATGCTGTCCAGAAGTGTCATCGTCCAGTCATGTCCTATTACAGGAAATGGACAAAATTGGGAAGACATGGCTAGATTTAGTTAGTTAATTAGTTAGCATGTAGGATAGACTATGTCTAAGGTTATGTCTGAAGTTATATGTCGAAATCGAGATATGATTGTATCTAATTCGAGATTTTAATACAATGTTTTTATCATCTCCTTTATCTTTATAATTGAATGTCGATTAATATTACTGATACGATCTTATCCTTCCAATAACCCCAAGTACTAACATTCCAATCAGAAAGACAATCTTATTACTTCTTCCGAGATATCCATTTTCAAATGTTGTACTTAAAAACTTGTATTCATTTTCCGAACCTTTTTCCGACATGCTCAAGTCGAAAGCATTGGAACGATGCATTCTAACTTTAGGGGCTAATTGCAAGGCCATGTTACTAAGGTCCTAAATTTTACTTGGGCTAAATAAAAGTCGAGACTTGGACCTATTAAGGCTAGCCCGAAATCAATAAGAAAAACCCAAAAGACATTGAAGTTGGGGCCCATATATGATAAGCTCGGTGTATGAATAAAGAGTGGTTAATCCGGCAAAGGGCTTACACCGCCTTATGTGGGATAACCGCTCCCACGATCTCGCTAACCGTCCCACGATCCTCTGAATAATGCGGAAAGGCGGTTAGTGAACCTCATATAAAGACCTAGATTTTTTAGATTCCTCTTTTCGTTTCATCCCGACTTGTTGCCTTGTGATAAGTCGACTCACCTGAGCACCAACCCTTTGTCTTGACTTATCGACTGAGATAAGACAAGATCAAGTCAGACACAGCTATTTCCAACATATGAGCTATCCATTCCAAATAGCACATATACGGCTGTTTTAAACAGCCTATTTAAAGTATCAGCTGCTAATATATATGAGAAAGGAAAAAAGAGGATAGCTAGTATGTCGGAAGATGACATATTTTATCGCATATGGTTCAATTAAATTGTCGAACAACATCATGGTTCCTATTTTATTAAAAGCTAGTAATCATACGAGGAACAATTAATATCAAACACTTTGAGCACATTCATAGTATTTTCACAATATCATTTACGGGTGTTCTGTGGATGATTTGGGTTAAACCACTCAATCCATCCTATTTTTTTTAAGATGCGGATTCTGTGGATTATTTGGGTTAAACAAGTTGTGAATTTGACGAAACTTCGTGTGATTGATTTTTTTTTTTTTTTAATTTCTATTCATATTGACAAATTAACAAATAAGAAAATAGGGGGGGGGTAAAATGGGTATTACAAATTTTGATGACTCTATTTTAAGGCTGGAGAGTTATATGGGCAAATAAAATAAAAATTTTAAAAAAGTTAGAAATATATATTTACTATAATAAAAAGTTAAAAATTAGAAGGAAAAATAAAAAAAGCTGAAAATAAGCCTATTTTCTATTATTACTACAATTGAAATATATTCTTTTAACAGAAAATTGCCCGTGAATAAATTTAGATACTGTAAATAATTGCAACGCTGAATCTAATTACAGTTATGTGTTATATCGGCAGAGCTCAATTTAATTACGCAAAAACTCTAATACTATTTGTTGCAAATTAATTACTCAAAAACTTGAAACTAGGACGCAGCAGGAACTGCAACACAGATTATACCACATATAAACCGTGACAGGATTATTTGTGGGTCTGATATGTAACCCCTCTTTTTCGCTCGCTCTCACTTTCTCTCCTCTCACCCGCCGCCTCCCCTTTGTTCTCTTTCTCCTCTCCCGGAAAAGGTATATGATAATATCATCAAAGAAACCAAAATTTTAAATTATCATCTATCTAATACTCCTTCTGATTTTGTTTCATAATTATAATTTAATCGATAGATCTCGGTTTTGATCTCAAAATCGCATCTCTGTATTAGGGTTTTTTAGCTAGGGTTTGAAATCATGTCGGACGAGGAGCACCATTTTGAGTCGAAGGCTGACGCTGGCGCGTCTAAGACTTATCCGCAGCAAGCTGGTACCATTCGCAAGAACGGTTACATCGTTATCAAGGGGAGGCCTTGCAAGGTATTTAACTTGATCCGGCCTTCCCAGGCCTTCCCAGTTTCTTTTTAATGCGCTCTTTTTCTTAATCTATTGTTTGGTCAATCAGTTCTTAAAAAGGTTGACTGATCTGAGCTGATTATGCTATATTCTTGCTGTAGTTAGTGTGATTTGATCTGCTTGGTTCAAAATCTATCTAAAGGTTGGCATATTAGGCACGGAAAAATAAAGAAAAATAATCATGTTATCTAATATCAATGTAATCTGGCTGCAATTGAAACAATCATGACATATACTTATTCAATTGCAGTTGATGCTCTCATCTTATTAGATCTAATTAAATCTGCTACAGAGAAATTATTTTGGGTCTAGCATAACCCTTAAACAGGATGACATGATTTCAAATCCTTCACATGTAATCTCAACAATGGTTTCTGTAGTTTCACTTAATTAATATTTATCTTTGGTTATTTGTCCATTTTATTAGACTGTATAATCGCTGAGCTTTCTTGAACTTCCATTAATAGGTTGTTGAGGTGTCGACCTCTAAGACCGGCAAGCACGGACATGCCAAGTGCCACTTTGTTGCCATTGATATCTTCAATGGAAAGAAGCTTGAGGATATTGTTCCTTCCTCCCACAACTGTGATGTATGGCCTTTTCTTGATCAACTTCTAAATAAAAATATTTTGTTGCACTTTTAAAAGGAGAGTTTGTTCCGATTGCAGATATAGGACCTGGCAAGTACTGATTGTTTCATGAACTAAATAGCTATACTGTAAATATAATATAATATTTCAAAACACCTTTGGAATTTTCTAGTTATGTTTGTTGGAAGTTGAACTAACCTTCAGAATTTTTTTGTCATTTGAGATGGCCATAGGACATAGGTTGATGGGTCAGTAATATTTTAGTACTTTTTTATGCATGGTCAGAACTCAGGATGACCCGATTGGCATCTGATATGACCATATTCTGAAAGTTTATTTTATTAAAAGGAAACAATGTTGTTCTCTGCTGCAGTATTAAGTTTTTTCTGTCCTTTTAAGTCAGGTGCTTGTATAAAACAGTCTTCTGTATGTATTTTTTTAATTTTCTACTATTGGGTTTTCGGAATTTTTCAGTATTAATGTTTTATTTTTTATTCTTTGAAATGTTCTGATAATTGCTTAACTATTTATTTTCAGGTTCCTCATGTGAACCGTACTGAGTTCCAGCTTATTGACATATCTGAGGATGGATTTGTGAGTTATCATCTACCATTTCACTATTCTACATATGCATATTAATTTTACACGTGTATTAATTTTTCTAACTTCTTTTTGTAATATTGTTATAGGTGAGTCTCCTGACTGAAAGTGGTGGCACCAAGGATGATCTGAAACTCCCCACTGATGAGGCTCTTCTTAGTCAGGTTTGGTTACCTCCTGTTATTTTACTGTCTTCTTTAATGTAATAATTTAAATTTCGCCCCTTCTGTTTTGTACTATCTACTTTTAGTAATTTGTGCTCTAATTTTGATCTTAAATTTTGATTTGAACACAGCTCAAGAATGGATTTGAGGAAGGAAAGGATATGGTTGTGACTGTGATGTCTGCCATGGGAGAGGAGCAGATCTGTGCACTGAAGGATATTGGTCCCAAGTAAATTTACCTGTCTAAGAGAAACAGAGAAGCCATTTGAAAACTTTAAAAAATTTACCTGGTTTGAGCTGTGGCTTTTGCTGGGTGCAAACCCTAAGCGGCAGTGATTTCTGGGCTTTATAATATATCAAATCATCCGCTCTTTCCTATTTAATGTTTTTCTTTTGTTTTCTCATCTGGTATCCGGTCTAAAACTTGCTTGTCTGAGGTTGACAATAGAGTTGTAAACAAACTATCTACTTGGTGTTTTTATGTTAAACAATTGATTAGCGTTATGTCTTCCCTTTTGTTTAATTTATGCCGGTTGCTGTGCTGTGATTTGGTGACGTTGCTGCTACAATATTTTAGCTTTCTGGAATTAGAAATGATCGAAGCCAACAATATAAATATTTTTGTTTTGCTGATAATATGAAATGGAAATGATGGGAGTACGAGTCTCGAATTCGGCTGGTTGAGTGTGTTTAGGAGTAGGCTATGGTAATATGCTTATGTTAGTCTGCGTTATGGACTTGTATTTTTATTTTTAAAATTTAAGCAATTTTTGAATTGCCTAACATGATTTTAATATGAAAATATATTTACAGACCAAATTTAAAATTTTATTATTAATTTTTTAGATAGAGGTACAAAACCACTTATTTGAAAATTCTGGATTATTCAAAAACTGATTTTTTACCTATCTAAAATAATAAACTGATTTTATACCTATCTAAAATAATGAAAAATGAAAAATTTGCTTTCCGACTACTTTATCACCAACGAATGAAGAAGCCAATGCTGCGTACCCCAATGTAGGGAATAATGGACGTCAGAGAGTTCGTTCTTTATTTTGTCCACAAATTTTGATCTTTTGAACAGGACAACATATTTTTTAAGGTCGAAACCATCAAAAGCACCAAGCTAAGAACTAAAAAAATAGAATTTTTTTTCATTGATTAATATCCTCAATTTTTTTTTACACGTGCCTATTATTTATTTTTAAAAAAAACACCCCAAGTGAACCACTAGGATTTTTGACGGTCTACTAGGAACAAAACTGTCAAGGAGTTATGGTGGTTGTTGTTTTTTTTGGAGATAATTCTTAAAATAAAATACTATTAATTTTTTGATAAAACACTAAACTAAATTTCAGTGATTATATATAGTAGATACCACATTACATGTTGGGTAAGTTTAAAACACCACCATCTGAACCCGTTGAATCAAGACGATGCGAAGAGCGGCAAGACAGATCAATGAGGTGACCAAATCAGGCGGAGGAGACGAGATAAGGGTGGACTCTCAAACCCCCTGATTGTCTCACTGTCGTGGACCGAACCTTAAGGCTATTCGAACAGCACAACCCAAGGCAAGAACGACAAAGCAATGAGGTAGAGTGAATGAGCTGCTACTAGTTTCAAGGTGGAAGTGTCTGCTTGATGGAAGCGAGGTGGTAGTGATTGCCAAATTTGAGATGGAACGATGATTGAATAGAGGGAAGGTAATGAACAGTGGTGGTCAGATTTGAAGTGGAAGCGCCAACTCAACAGAGACAAGGTGGTGGAAAGCAATGGCGAGAGAAGGAGGGCCCCTCATTTGCTCAATAGGTGGGTGTGGGGGGGGGGGATGGGAATCGCCTTTTACGACTATCAAAGCAGCAGTCTTTTTTCGATGTTTTAGTCAAATTTTATCAGGTATTCACTTTTTTTTTGGGTTGAAAGCTCATAGGCGATATTTCATTAATCAAGAGCAAATCAGTTACACAGTAATTTGTACCAGTACTTAAAATATTACAACTGAACCCCTTAACAAAAGTAGACAAGAAAATAAAAATAAAAATAGCAGAACCAAAAGTTACTACGCTCAGATTAATAGATAGTGAGTTTGTAGGATTTTCTGTGCTCGTGCTCAGATTAAGTATTCAGTGTCATATTGTTCATCTCTTCTAAAGTTTAATAAAATCTTAAATGAAATATTTTAATAATGTATTATCATGACAATTATAGACTTATAATTTGCTGTGCCCAGTATATTGCTCTGAGTTTCCTGAAAATGTACTTTTCTAAAATGATATTGCAAAACTTTTAATTTACTCATAATTTGTTGAAATTTGTTATCTCAGTTTTATCCAGTAATTATCAAATTAGCTCCCTAAATTACAAGGAGTGGAGGTTCGTCTGATGTTCTGTTAAAGCTGTTCAATCTGAATTAAAATTTATGCACACTTAACTTGTACAAATTTTGATGACGGCTACAATTTGACATAAGATCAAATTAAATTTGATCCGATGCCCATGAGACACCCTCCGATTCCAAATTACAGTACAGGACTTTTCTTCTACTCTCATACAGTCATACCTTAACTAGTTTCTCCTCCGGGATTTTGGCCAATATTTTCTCTATATTTTAAGAGACGACATAACAAATGGTCAGATTTCCCTTTGTGTTTACCAGAGAAACATCTGCTTTCGCCTTTTCAAGGTCACAACCGGTTGGAGCCTAAAGTATACAAACGCGTTAATAAAACTGCATTTTAGCACCCCACTCTAAATCCGGAGTAGGACTACAAACTCATGAGTCATGATCAGGTTAGCGGGTTACCGGAGCGCATTCCTTTTGGCACTGTTCGCTTTACATTTCTTCGCTCCTTTACCCTTCAAGGTCTCCACTCGCCTAACACTTTACCGACCAAGCGCAAGAAGTAACCGGGAGACTCAAACCCGCACCACAACTCGCACTCCGATCCGAATCGCTGCGAATAAAAAAGCTCCGCTAGAGAAACGAAGGAGAAGATCAAAAATGGCCTCTCCTCCTCCTCCTCCTCCTCCTCGTTCGCGTCGATCGGACAAGAAAACATGGGGAGAGGAGGGGGTATTAGAGGAGATAGAAGGGGAGAAAGGGGAGGGGGGGAGGCCGAGGTCGTTCGACGTCAAGACACGAGCCAAGTGCTGGCAGAAGGCTGAGGTCTTGGCAGGTCGACATCCCGAGAGGTGGCGCAAGGATCCAGCTGGCAATGTTGTTTGTAAGCGGTTTTGGAATTGCCATGGTTGCCTCTGCTATGAGTACGACCATATCATCCCTTTTTCTAAAGGTAACTTTTGTTTAATTACTCTGATGACCAGGTCGACTGTGCCGAACTGAGGAGATTAAGTTTAAGGTAGCTTCCATGTTTGGTTAATCTTTGAAATTCAGAATCAAGATATAAAGGTGGATGTAGAAGTCCGTTGTACTTAAAAAAAAAATAGAGAGAGAGAAACGGTCACACAGAATTGGCAATTAGTCTTAACAGAATATGCAAATTGCATATGGCCCCAAGGGTAATTGGCACATGTACAATACATGGACTTAAATAGAAACGAGAGACTGGAAGTTCAGTTCTTGACTTCCCATTGGCACCAAATCGCGAAGTCTTCTCTTTTCCTTGGCAATAAAAAATAAAAGATTTGAGATGATTTTAATTTTGAAATGCACCTGGGAGGCCATCACAGTTGCTAAGTATGAATGCATACAAGTGATCAGTGATGTCTGGAATGCTAAGAAAATATCTGCAGTACTAACATGAGCATAGCATATGTCTAGTCCAATGCAAAAATTATCCATGTTTTCGTGGCCCTCATTACAGAATCTGAACTCCAGTACCAAAAATAATGCATCATTATTGTTGGTATTAGTTTCTGCCTATTTTATTAGCTTTATTCCATATATTTGTTATTTTTTCTGTAGGTGGTGAGTCAACAGCCGATAATTGCCAGATTCTTCAAACAAGGGTGAATAGGTTAAAATCTAACAAGGAGTGGGTAAATGAAACTGAGCTTCGGGGTTTTTCCTGTGATATAAAGTTCACTGGTAAGCATCTTTGTTAATATTTTAGTATCAGATTTCAGTTTTGATGATGCGACCGCCCTATACTGGTACCTACAAAGTACTTTATGGCACACAAAAATATTATAATAACAAGTGAGTACAATGTAAATTTTGAGGGTGGTAATTGCAATTAAAAAAAATTAAGGGTGATTAATGTCAAGTAATCTAAATTTCATAGCATACTTTCACCAATCACCATCTAGATGAAACTTCTCCAGAACTGATATTTACATTTTTCTCTTGCAGACAAGGAGCTTGATATAATTGAGATGGCAGTATATGGGGATGTAATCCGACCTGGTAACCAATGCCGTTGCCGTACTGTTGCTGAGATGCTTGGCCAGGTTAAATTGAGAGACAAATTAGCCCCATGTGAACTTCCCCATAAAGAACCATCTTGACAAAACCTTGTAGGACCCTATTTGCCAATTGTTTCTAGTAATCCTGCGACGCTCCTTGGCTCTGCTCGGTGTATATACACGGCGGGGAACCGACTCCCCTCCTTTTCTTGAGAAAAGGAGGGTCCTCCTATTCTCCCATCCGGATCGTTCAAAATTCATCGTACGGTCTCAATTACTTTTTATTTTCAAATCAATTTAATATATTAAAATGATTCAGATCTAATTGAAGCCGTACGATGAATTTTCAACGATCCGGATGGAAGAATAGGAGGGTGCTCCTTTTCTTGAGAAAAGGAGCAGATTTTGATCCTACACGGCGGGACTTCGTGACATTGGGATATGGGGTTTGATACTTTTGGAACATTTCAAATCATTCGAACTCTTGCTAAATTATCTTTTTGACAACATTGCTATTCCATAGACCTCATTTTAGTTCTTGAGATTTACCTAGTCATATTCTTCATTACAATCTCAAATTCACATTGCCGGCAGGTATATTAATAATGTGTACTTTTTTGAGGGTTCAATCTAATATAGGTCTATCAAGAGATTTGCACAAATCAATTGTTGCTCATTGACAATAGATTTTTTTTTTTGAGTAAAGTTAGAGATCAAACCACCAACTATTTAATATCTCTTGTTATTATAACAAATAATTTTTCCCATCTGAGTTTCGAACTCATGACCTCTCATATAGAGACCATGTGTTTTTGTCACTATTGACAATAGATTCTTAAGTTAAAACACTTTCTTTTCGAGAAATAGGTTAGCGCACCAAGTCGTAGAAGTCTAGCCAATCAGCCGCTTGACAGTTGACATTGTTAGTTCGAACTCCGTTAATAAGTCTGCGTGTTCTTTGTTCTTTCTATCTTTACTTTCCTTGATTCTCTGTGTAAACCTGGTTGTGCATTAAAATTTATTTCTCTTGTTATTTTTTGTTCTACCTCAGATTGCAAATAAAGTTAAAAAAAAAATTAAATTTCGGTCAAACAGTTAATATTAAATAATATTGCAAAATTTAGTGGAGAGCAAGAACAAACAGTTCCCAACAACCAGCAGTTAAATTTTGGCGCTTGATGTTAAATTGGGTATTAAGTGCTTTGATTGCTATGTCGAGTACCAAATTTTTTTATTATAGCTGCTTATGTATACTTCCCTCGTTTCGTTTTTTAATATAGTGTAGAATAGCATTGTTTAATTAATTAAAAATATTGTATCTTTGCAAATTGCAATGGATGTTTGATATGTATTTTATAAGTCTGTGTTTTGTTTCCGACAATGCTAATCTACTTATGATGCATTTTATTCGATATTTGATATGTTTTCGTTGAGTTGTTTATAGTTCATCATAGCAGTGTTGGTAGAACACATTTGAGATATTTTTTCCCTTTTTTCTTTTAAGTAAAGAAAGAGCTCAAATCTTTCCTTTTTTTAATAAATACCAAGCATCTGCTGAGTTTAGAATCCGCTACGTAGGTCTTTCTCTCTCTCTATTTTTTTTTTTTTAATCTTTTCAGTGAAAAAAATTCAAATGTTTAGTACTTTTTTTTCTCTTATGTAAAACCTTTGGTTTTACTTTCAGTGATAAAATATTCATTTCGTAAATACTTTTTTTTCTTATACTGTCACAAAAATTTAAGGTTTTATCTCGCTGAATAAACGGGCAATTCACCTGTTAACTTGAAATAATAAAAAAAAACTCTCAGAATAAAATGCTGGTCCTGCTGTACCATATGAGGTTAGAGAAAGAAATTTTTAAAATATACTTTCTTTGTCATTATTTTTTTCTAAATTACAAAAATGCGTTGCTTAAAATAATTATACAATTATATCTTTATCTTAAAATTTTCGTCTCATTCTATTCTATTTTTTGTACCTCGTACTAATGTAATAAAATTCGATCTATACAGTTGCATATGCGGCCTCATATATGTATTTGGTTGTAATCCGCATATAAATCTGTATGCAGCCAATATATACAGTTCTGCATATTCGATCTATACAGCTACTAAAGTGATATTATACCTATGAAAAAAATAGTAATAAAATTCTAAAAAATATAAAATTTGGTCTCCAAACATATTTTATTATGAAGAACATATTTAGCGTTCGGATCGACTGTACGAACTTTGAAAACAAAGATAAACGATGTGGAGATATTGGAGCACCAAAAAAATGATGTATTTGAACCCTCCTCGTATATATAAATATTTTTCTCATAAAAAATATATAAATATAAATTCTCATTTTAAAGTCTGCATATGTAAATCTATATACACAGTGATCTTCGCATACTGTATAGAAACCACATTTAAAAAAATTGCTCGTACGCATTTTAAACCTTTTAGTAGGAAAAGCTGGTTGATTTCATTGTTTAAGTTGGATGTACAAATATAAAAGGCGGCGGCTGTTATTTGGTACTCACATTGAAAGAATATATGGGCCTAGAAAATAGCCCAAATTAACATTGTAATCTAAAAGATTTATTTTTTGTTATCTTTATTACATAGATAAAGATAGTTTTAAAATTAAAGTGAATTTTTTTTTGTTAAATTTATAACATAGTATAAACAAATTTTAATTTTACACTAATACCACGCTTGGCAATTTCTGGATTTCGTCGGAGATGACAGGAATTTCTTGGAAAGAAGCGTAATCTCTTAAAAACAGAGGTGGTCGGACAGAGATAAGAACAGGTTTTTTTTTTTTTTGAGTGAAGATAAGAACAGCTGGTAACATGCGTACAGATACTAAATTTAGAAATCACAATAAAAATATGTACACCGATCGCTAACGTGGACATAATAATAAGAAGAGATACGGAGCTACATGCATGCATGTATTAATTTGCTGTCTCCATCAGACACAACTAATTGAAAAACGGAGGTGATATCTATTTTACACAAAATAGAAATAGTTCGTGTCAACAAAAAGTGCATGAATCAACCGAAGGCTTCTTTCTATTCTCTCTCAAAGAAAGAAAAAACACGAAACAGGACAGGGGCGGGGCTGTTCGATAGACATTAATTATCGGACCAACTTCTGTTTGATATCTGTTCGTAATCAAGATTTGGATGCACTTGATCCACATTAATTTTAAAGTTGTTATTGCTAATATTTATAAGAATCAGACGATGTCTCTGACCTGACATCGGACCGAATTAATGGTATCAGACTGCCTCTGATCTCAAACAGGAAAGCCTCTGTCCTATCCTAGGTATACCGTATACGTACGTTTAGCAGATCACATTTTTTTCATATATTATTGAAGACTTCTAATATAATTAACAAGTTAAAAAAAAATGTAGAATGATATATAGTTTAATTTTTTTGAAGTTTTCTTTGGATTATATCCGAAATGTTTAGTAGATTGAAGGTTGTTTTTCGTTTTTTTTTTTTTTTCAAAAGAGAAAAGATTAGGCTCTATTAAATCAAACCAGGTCAGGTAGGCTTTGAACGCCTTTTATTTTTTTAAAGTAACAATAAGATATACTCACAAAAAGTCGATCATATGTTTGCTCTTTGGGAAAACAAATTCAATCCACATAATTAATTTCCGTACCATCTTTTTTAACTAGAATTTTTTTTAAGAATTTGAAAATTGACTTCACTTTTATCAGAATTAAGACATATTCATAAAGTGTATCAAATATGATACGCTAGTAAATAATTGAGAGAGTATAATTTGTCAAAGATATACTATATCAACTCTTATACAAGAGTAGAGAATTAGTCTTTAATTTAGTGACAAAAATTAATATCTTTAGTATGAGAGGTTGTGGGTTCAAAATTTAGACTGAAGATCTCTTATGAGAACAAAGTATATCGAATTGACTTCAAATAACAAATTCAAACTGTTAAAATCCATCTATTTCATGAGTGATGTGTGTACATGCAAAATTTGGAAATCTTTGAATTCATTAAGTATAAGATCAAACAGTCAACCAATGGTGAAAAATGAATACATAAAATAATTTATAATTTAACTTGTAAAAGATTTTTTTTTTTACCGCTTGACTTAGTGCTAGATAAATTCAAAACTTCTAAAAAATTCATGTACATGCATCACTCATGAAGTAAATGAATTTCAATAATTTGAATTTATCTAGTTTGAAATCAAAGATTTTTGGAGTTATGATCACCAAGAGAGTTGGTGAGCACATCACACCCTAGCTTTTGCTCCTCTTACGAACATTAAATAAAAGTTGGTCAGCTGGACTTCTATCTTTCTTATACACAAACAAGCAGAGTATTACTATATCAAAAAAAAAAAAGTAATACACACTCGCTAATTATATGCAAAATCTAGTTGCTATCCTCATTTGTATCAGAGCTAATCTTTTTTAGGAAATAATAAGAGTCAGACCCTCGTTTATATTAATTGTAATTGATTCAATTGTTGAGTTTCGAAGTAGAATCCTGTTAAAGAAACATGAAAAGAAAGAAATAATTCTCATTGTTCCAGAACTGATTGAACCAGCTTAGCTTAACAATATTGATAAAAAAAAATATATAATTAATAAATGAAATAAGTTTTGCGAGTACAGCAATTATAATTTAATCATACTAACTTGTGTTTGGTACAGAGTAAGAAATGATTCTTTCTATTTTTTTACTTTATTCATCCACTAAACATAATCCTGACGTATACGTATACCTGCTCATCTAATAATTTTATTATAAGGCGGCACAAACATCCTACGCTAAGTAAAATTTATTTAGTAGAACTAGGGTGTTCTCAAGCTTACAATGTTTCTTTGTGAGCTTAACTTAAAAATTCATCGGATTGGCTTTAAGCATTGTATCTAAACTGTTGAAATCAATCTACATTAAGAGTGATGAGTTTATATGTTAAATTTATAAATTTTCAGACTAATTTAATATAAAGCCAAACAGCCAAAAAATGATAAAAAAAATGAATACATTAAAATTAACTTATAAACTATATTTTTTTACTACTTAACTTTATACCAAATTAGTTTGAAAATTTATAAATTTGACATGAAACACATCACTCGTGAAGTAGATCGGTTTCAAATATTTGGATGTGTCGCTTGAAGCTATTTTGATGGGTTTTTGAGTTAAGCTCGCAAAGTGACTTGGTGAGCTTAAGAACACCCTAATTCTACTTAAATTTATTTAAATGCTGTTCCAAGTTAAAGATAAAAAAAATTGAATTTCTTTCGATCACCAAATTAGAATTAGGAAAAAAAGACATAGCTTTCGGTTGACACAACTATTTAGATACACACACATATAGGAATGGGCTATGGTGAATTACGAAGTAAAACCACGTTCGTATTTCAATTTGAAAATCCGAACCGCTCAACATTTTGACAACCATAAAAAATAATTTATAATTTTGAAACATGACACTTCAAACATGATCAAAACTTTATCTGTACCATACACTTATAAAACAATAAAATTCGATATATAAGTTCTACCATTTATTTAAAATAAGTTGAAATCTATAAAAAAAAAAAGTTAATATATATTTAATCAACCTTTGATTGAATATATATACAATTTATGATAACATCCAAATTATATAAACATTAATTCACAATCAATAACATATTTATACAATTTTTTTTTAATTTAGTTCAATTCTATTAAGTTATTAAGTTAAATTGTGAGGTGTCGTCAATGATTCTTACCCTCATTGATTATGTACAAGTACAATTAAGGTTTTAAAACCAGTTAAAAAACCACACTTAGTTGACTTGATGAACTGGCGCGCACCTAACCACTTAGAGCTAGCTCGTTAGCAAATGGTTTGGGAACATGTGCGACCGTCAGTTGATTGGTTATTTTAATCTGTTTTATATCTCCTCTTTTGCGTCAATTTAATTAAGAACACTAGAAAAAGTTTATGGGTAATTTTAGGATAAATTTATAGACAAATGAATTAAGAATATTAAAAATATACACAAAACATATTCGAATCAGAGGAGAATGTGGCATACAAATATACAATACAAATAATTTTTAAACTGCCCGATGTTAACTATTTTGATTATAATTGATTCATAATAAGTCACTGCAACAAAGCAACGAGTAAGGAGGAGGTCAATGGGATTGTACCTACTTTTAGGTTTGATGGGTATAAGAGCCGTACGATACAATTTAAAATTCGTGTGCGCAAATCTTAGTGCGGAACTACACGAATCTTAAAATACATCAGACATCTCTGGTGCTTGTCAAACTAAAGGTATATCCAAAAATCATCGAACCTACACTTTTCTTCAAATTTCTTCAAAACAACACATCACCACTATCTAATTACTACTGGTTCTTGTAAGTAGCAATAAGTGTTTGTTCTGTGTGTGAAAAATGAATAAATAAGTAGAACTCAACACTAACGGTTCACTAACATAATGAACCGTTCATGTAGTGTGCTTTAAGTATCGAGGCCATCTCGTACGGTTGGAGAACCGTTGATAATGACAATTGAACCGTTTCTGATGTGTTGTTCTGCACTAATGAAATAAGCAAGATTATAAGTGAGTTAGAAAATAGACAAATATACTTTTTAAGATTCAGTCTCTCATAATTAGAATTTGTTATAAAATAAAGATAAACAAATATTAATAAAATATTAATAAAATATAAATAAGAAGAGAAGATATAAAAGATCACAATCTTTTTATTCATATATTTCTCATGTGTACAATACAAGATTACAATGTCTCTATTTATAGGCTACAAATTGTACATAAAAAGTCATTACAATAATAAATAAGAAAATAAAATCCAAATAGTAGTGGACATGAATTCCAATGGTAGTGGGGTAGTGGAAAGTGAATGAGGATTAATATTGGAAGTTACAATATGAATGACATCCACATATTTATAATATATTCATAACAGAATTTGTTTTGTACTAATTTTTTTTTTTTTGAGTAAAATTGAGAGTCAAGTCATCCAACTGTTTTTAATATTCTTTACTAGTGTTTAGTAACTATAGCTTAGAACTTCTTAGTGCATTAAGAAGTCTTAAGCTCACCGAACATGTGCTTCTTTATCAAGCTTAATGACACCTCCTTAGTGCTCTTTTTGTCCACTTTTTTTAAGCTTGTCCAAGTTTTTAAAGTCATGGTTTCACGTGCTTAAGCATTTTGTCAAGTTTAAAGCTTTCTTAAAAAAATTATTTTTTTAAGTTTATTGTTGAACAGACGCTCCTTAGTGCAGCTTAAAATTTAAGCTTCACGTGGTTGTCGAACATTACTAGAGATTTTCCATCCAGATTTCAAACTTGCAACCTCTCATACAGAGAACATTACCTTCTAGACAAAAGACTGGTTCTTAGCTTCTAATAAACTAGTATCCAGTTAGTTCGTCAAGAGTCTTCTAAAAATCGATCTATTGAGTTATTTCAAAGGCGGAGAGACATGAATCAAATAGGAGTCAATTGACCTCGTACTTCTTCAAAAGCAAGTTATCACTATATAGTTTTGTTATATATTTTATAGTAAATTGTACTAGTATCATAAATTGAACCTCATACTTTTTATAAAAATTTATTTGTTTGATCCCATTCTTTTAAAAAAAACTGACTATTGTACAATGTATAGAACTTGAGCTATTGAAACTTTTCTACTTGAAGTATGTAAATGTTGAAATTATTAATATTTAATTTTCTTGTATATTTTTTTATCTCCATTACTCAAAAGTCTGGCTTTGCTTGTGGAATTTTTATGTTATCTTTAGATGTATGGTTATTGTATTATATATTATATCCATTTATTACTTAATTTAGGGCATTTAGAAGTAGTTAATTATTTATTTCCTTGCTTTGTGTATTTAGTAGTTGGTCGTTATATTTAGGTGTATTAGTAATAGGTTGTAATGAAGCAATCATTAGTGTTCGTACACCTAAATATACACAAGTTTTATATAAGTAGTAATGTAGTATAACTAAATTTATAATGTAGAAGTTTGTGTCAAGTAAATTAATGTTAATTATTTTTTAAAATTTTCAGTCACCAGCATTCGTCCTTTATCACATTTTCCATCAATAAAAAACATTCAATCCTATCCAAAACCGTCACAAATTCGTTATCTCATCTCGTGCTCTTTCTGAAAAAGCTCTCACTCGCATAAATCTTTAAAATTACCTTTCTAAATCAACCTTCAAAAAAAAAAATTACCTTTCTATATCACCAATTCTCATGGAACACAAAATAACTTGGATCAGATCATACATTTTAATTATTTTGGCACAACCTTTTAGTAAGGTTTTAGAATACAGATTTAGAGTTATCAAATATGTAAAATTATTTTTTTATTAAAATTAAAAAAAAATGGAAATAGACAAAAAGTCCCTTCTTAACTATTCTCGTACTCCGATCCATGGACCAGATGGCAACGAAACGGTCCCCACAGTCAGTTAGTTATGAGGTCTAACATCACGAAAGAGACCGTGTCTATTTAGAACCTACCCTGTGTTAGTTTTGGATCCGAATCTGCTGCGATTCTTCGCTCATAAACAGTAACCTACGATCTCTGATTTTCTAAATCCAACTGTTGAATTGTTTTGAGATTCGTGCAAAGAAAAACCATATACTTTGAGATACGTGAACAAAAATTATTGGACGGTCAGATTTGAAAAGGCAGGAATTTTAGAGTTATTGTTCATCTTTTAGGATCGCAGAAGATGTGAATCCGTTAGTTTCCTCTCTTCTTATTTCCACGTGGTTTCAGCTGGTCTTGACCGGTACATATTCTAAACTAAGAAAACAACATTTTACATCAAAGCCCCTGAAATAATCAGAAAAAACAAAAGCTATATATAGCACGAGTGTCTCTCTCGTCTCGTCTCCCTTCCCTCTCCCTCTGTTCCTCAAATGTATATCTGTCCTCCACCGTCTCTTTTGATTTAGAGGTGGGGGTCTCAGAGAGGCGGCTTGACCCCATTTTTATTTCTCTCACCGTTTTCAGAAATTAATGAACTTTCCAAGTACTTGATAGCAAAAGATATCAGCTCGTGTCGTCTCCACAGAGCACATTTCGTAAACGCGGCAAACTGTTGGTTTTATCTGAGGTAAGAAAATTTTCAGATGCACCCTCTAAAATGTTGCAATTTTTACTTCCGTTTTTGGGATTGAAATGCCATGGATCTTCTCTGCTGAAATGCGGGAGCTGCTGCTTTGGCGATCATTTGAGACGTGCCCTTCCAATGGTATAAATTACTTTTTAGCCCTTGAAAAAAATGCAATAAGATGAGTAGATACCTTAAGCGAGGTGAGAATATTCGTTTAGACACCTTTAAAAATGATTTCTGACAAATGGGTGGCAGCAATGGTGGGGGAGTTGCATTCAATGTTTTTGGTGATTTTTTATATTGCATTCAATTGAAAAGAGCACTAATGGATGAAGGTACTGGTACTGTTCTCAGGTTCGTGTGAATGACATTGCACTTAAGTTTCAAAATGAAAAACAAAAAAAAAAGATTGACATTGCACTTTTCAAAAGAGTACCGGATAAGATTTGAAGTGAGCTATCCTCTTTCTGTTGGTTTCTGGGCTCAAGATTTTGTTTGAAGGGATTTTTGTACCAAATAATTAGTGTAAGAACACTGTTTAGCTTATTCTTATAATTGCTCCAGCTGATTTGGATTTCCTAAGTTGGCAACTATCCTCTGCGGAGTTTTTAACCTGCGGAGCTGATCGGACGGTCCAGATTTAATCTCAGCCGGTGAGAGCCGGTGAGTGCTCGGATGATGGAGGGGGCAGTATTAATTTTGTTTTGAGATTCGTGCCAAAATCTTATTTGATCCGTCCGATCAAAAACGAACGGACCAGATTAAAAGAACCACACAGCTCCGCAGGTAAAAACTCCGCAGAGGATGTGATTCCTAAGTGAGTGAGCGATACCCCCCTTCCCCACAACCCCCCACCCCCTCTCTCTTTCTCACACACACAGTGGAAGTAAGTACTAAGCTAGATCGTCAAATAGAGTTATGTAAGTGAACAAGTAGGTGTGCTAGATAATATTATAATTTAACACCATACCATGTACAGCATGCAACATTTGCTGAATTTTATAAAAGCTACGCGCTTTCCTTGCAGTGTCTCCATTCCATGAGGATTGACTATCCTCTATTTATTGTTATCACCCACCTATTATAAAGTTGGAAGCACATTTTAAATAAACTTTTTTTAGTTAGGCAACACTCAAATAATGCCATGGTACCAACAGACCAAGCTACCAAAGTGATGCTTTCAATCATAAGGTCAGACATATATATCTCAGAAGTTGAGAGAAAATAATTTGTATTTTTGGCTTCAGATTCTCATATATCTACTTTTTCTCCTCTTCTTTGTGAAATTACTCAGTCTGATTGTATATTTTCACAGCGTCCTTTATTTTGTATGGCATATTTTTTTTTGTTTTCTTATTGATGGTTTTGTCAGCTTACACAAAGCAGGTGTATCAGTGTATCTTTTTGTTTATCTGAATTCCTGTTTACTTCCCAGGTGCTTTGTCAATACTCTCTTCATTTAGAAAAAAGAGCTAGTTTTTAAAAATGGGTTCATGTGTGTCGAAAGCCAACTCAAGACCGCAGGAGGGGAAACTCCCTCTCCCTCACCGGCCCAGAAAGCTGCGTCGTAGAAAGGTCTCGACTCATGCACAAGAAGCATCTGCTGATTTTTCAATGAGTGGATTTGTACATGTGGAGACAGCCGCAACTGCTCACAAAAAGGATGATAAATCTAAAAGGATGTTTCACCGAACCCAGGTTCAGTGGCACCATAGCCAGGTTGATTCCAATGGTGAGTTATATTTATCAATTGCAATCTTTTTTTCCTTTCATAAAGTTGCTTAATTTGTGACAACCACCTGAGCTATAGATGGGAGCTGGTCTAAGATAATTTTATTTCCTTTTAAAGTTGAAGAGGTCGGAGGCCTCTCAAGCTCTTACTGAGTTATTTATATTTGAGTGGTGTTTGTCTTAGCCTAATTTTTTTGGTGGGGGACCACGTCATTTTTCCTGTTTTTATATTTGTTCATTTTAGGGAGAACTACAGTTCTGAGTAGTGAGAGGAGAAATTTGGGATTTGGATTGAGCAGTTTGCAAAATGGCCTCTGGAGAAGCTAAAATTTTGAAAAAAATACCTTTGTAGCTAAAAATTCTAAAGTTTATTTTGTTGTTATACTTTTTTAAAAGCTTTTTGCTTGTTAAAAAAGTTGCTTTAAAAACAATTGACAACTAATAACAATAAATTATAGAAGTAGACCGTGGCAAACGGGACATCGAACTTATTTAATTTAGGAGCCTAGGATGATTTAAATTGCTGAGGGAGAAACCCTATTTCTAGTAACACTTATATGTACTTACTTTAAATAGTCTATACAATAAAAGTAATAATTACCAAATTATTATATTAAATTGTAATCCCTTCACACTCATTCATATCCATGTTGCTAATATATATCTGTAGGTGTATGCCAAGAAGATGCCTGGTTTGACTCTGTCAGCATTCTCGAGTCAGATTCTGATGATGAATTCCGTAGTGTTCATGGAGGTAATTTTTTAAACTTATATTTATTAAGCTTGAATATTGTATATTTGTATGTCATCACAGGATGTTAGATGCTTCTTATGGAGAAGAAAATAATTTGATTGCAGGTAAAGATAGAATTATGTATTTTATAAGGTAGACAAATAAATGCGACAATAATCACAACATTTAGTATTCACTCCCAAATGAAATAGGATAAGATAAAGGAAACATTTAGTAAAATTTGTTTGGGTGTAATTTGCAGATCTTTTCTTATATTCCAGATTTCAATACAACACAAGTCTCTCAATACGAGACAGCCTCACGTGTGGTAGATACAATGTGCCACGCCATTGATGATGAACGCTCAAGCGGGCCCATGGCACTCGCAGTTGAACAATATTTAAAAGGAGATGGGGTCAAAAACGAAAAAGAAAGAACTCCTGATGAGCCTAGACTGAGCAATCCGATAACTGACGTTGCCTCTAAAACAAAGAAGTTCCTAACAAATTCATGTGCCGGGAGCTTTAAAGGGTTGAAAGAGAAAGCTGACGGGGAGGAGAAGCATAGCATGAATAAAGCACCTTCATTTGTAAAAAAATTGTTACCGTCATTGAGCTTTAATGACAAGGCGGCTGGTACGGCCTCTCCTTGTTCAAAGAGAAAATCAGCAGTGATCAGGCTGTCCTATAAGAGGAAGTCTTATGACGGAGAAGAAGCCACTGAGTTTAGTATGGTTTACTACCTTTTTTCTTTGTTGTACTAAGTTCACTTTGCGGCATTCAATTGACAAAAATAGTCTAGAAACAAACTTTATCTAATTACCCTCTAAACAAGTAAAACTGAATTTAACTTGATTTCTTAGATTTTTTTTTTCTTGCCAAGTCATTTCAAAAGTGGTGATTTGAACAAGGAAAATGAAGACTCAATTCTTAAGCATCAATCTTTTAATTTTATGGTATATAGTTGGGACAGTTTTGATAAACTTTGTGTTGCTTAAATTGCGCAGGTGCTTCAAAGAGGTTCTTGTACCGCCCAAAAGGAGGACTGTTGATACCAGCCTCCAGTGGAGAGAAACCAACAGCTGGATGCTGGTCTTATGTTGAACCTTCTACTTTTAAGCTACGGAGTGAAAGCTTTTTCAGGTACAAAGCCCCAATTGCGCCAATAGTCAATAGACCAATATTCTTTCCTTACTATTCAAATTTAGGTTAATTTTGTTTGTTTATTGATTTTCCTTTTTTATTTTGGAGGGGTTGTTGATTGGTATTTCTAATCAAGCCTCCAGCACACAATATGAAATGCTGGGGTTGAAATCCTCAGATTGAAATATGTTGGGAAGATTGCGGTTAAAATACTGAACCTTAGGCACTTTTTAGGCACTTTTTAGGCGCTTTTTAGGCACTTTTTAGGCAAATCAGAAAACAATAACAAGAGAACAAATTTGAATACAGAGACAAGAAGAAGACGCCAGCAGTGAACTATGCACCTTACTATCCAATCGGGGTCGATTTGTTTTTATGTCCCCGTAAAGTAAACCACATAGCACAGCACATCGACCTGCCGCATGTTAAGCCTCATGACAAGCTACCATCTCTCCTGGTTGTAAATATTCAGGTAAACATGCACTAAATTATAGTATTTTCTTTAGACTATTGCAGTTAATTAATACATTACATGAACCGCAGGCTCAGTGCAGTGGCACGAGCCGAGGCACAGGTTCAATTCTTGAGAATAGCATCTAAAAGATGTTGGGGTGTACGGGGCCCTTTTATAAAAAAAAATTATCAAGACATTACATAATTTTATGGATGCAATTTCAGCTGCCTACGTACCCAGCTGCAATGTTTCTTGGTGACGGTGACGGGGAAGGCATGAGTCTTGTTTTGTACTTCAAAATTTCCAACTGTTACGACAAGGAGGTTTCTCCTCATTTCCAAGATTCTTTGAAGGTATAGCCATTTTCTTTCTTTGTTTAATTTTTTTGCAGAAATATTCCAGCTTAGTAAATAACACATATACCTGATTGCAAATAATACTGAGCATATTCTCATACACTTAACCAATTGCTTATATAATGGAAAAATTGTATGAAAATCTGCAACATATCACCGATCCCTCTATTATATTAGTTCGGTTGAGCTAATTTCAATGGGAAAAAAAAATGGGAGCTCAATAACACTACGGTTTAAACTGTCAGTAATTCAATGCTTGATAAAGTATTACGTTTTCCATTATACTGGTCTATCAAAAGGAAAAGATTACTCACTGCAACAGGAAAAAAATCTAGGGTTTTGCATGCAGATAAGGTAATAAAATATGGTAAATTGTCGACTTCCATTGCATGTCGGAGGGCTTAATGAAATATGGTAAATTGCTTGCAGAGATTCATTGAGAATGAAACTGAGAAGGTGAAGAACTTTACGAAGGAGTCAGTCATCCCGTACCGAGAGAGGCTCAAGATTTTAGCTGGGCTGGTGAACCCAGAAGACCTCCATCTGGGCGGCACCGAGAGGAAGCTCATTCAGGCTTACAATGACAAGCCTGTGCTCTCTCGCCCTCAGCACAGCTTCTATAAGGTAAGAAGAGCAATTCTCTCCCCCCAAGACTACCAGGGCGGAACTAGAAAATTTAGATTGGGGGGGACTGAAATGTAAATTGCATAATGTTGTAAATATCTGACAAATGGGTGTGGCTAAGCACCCTCTACAATGCCTTAAAGATCTGCTCCTGCATGCGAGTGTCCTATTGTTGGCTCAAGGGCATTTAAAAATTGTTGAGTGTGGACTTTTTTTTTACGCAAAGTCAAAACTAAATAAATAAAATCATGCTAGACCAGAGCCGACCACCAGGCCTTAAAATGATGCGTAAAACTAAATGCTAATCTATTGGATTTTGGATTAGCTTTAATGTGTGAGGCCGGTTTGATGTTTTACTGATGCATAACATCAATGTGACCTGGTACCTGTAAGTTTGTGTTGGCAAGAGTAACTTGTGAATTAGGTTAGGTTTAAGCATTTTTTGCTTTGGGTTGGGTCAGTAAATCAGCCAGGCTTTCACCCGTGCAGCGGTGAAGGCGAGAATTACCATATGAGGCACAAAAGAATGAGAGCTAGACTTATTTTGTACTCAGTTTTCGTCACAATTCCTTGCAGGGATCAAACTACTTTGAGGTAGATTTGGATGTGCACCGCTTCAGCTATATCTCAAGGAAGGGACTTGAGTCTTTCCGCGAGAGAATGAAGCATGGAGTTCTTGATTTGGGTCTAACAATTCAGGTTTGTTTTGTACCTTCTATCATAATTAAGCCTTTTCTTATTTGAAAATCTCATAGCTCGGTGAAATTTTGCAGCTGTGTTAATTTAACAGCTTGTTTGCAACATATGTATATGAATTGTGCATAGCACCATAGCCTTCACCATTGAATTTACATTTTACCGTATCTCCCGTACATAGCTTTGGTTTTTTAAATAGAAAAAAAGGTCATTAGGAGCATTATTGGAAAGAAAATAAATGAGAGATGATGTTTCCATAAAAGTTGTAGGAGGTGGCACTATATGAGGGTTTAAATGCCTCTATTTTTTGTGCCTCCGTTATGCCTCTATTTTTAGAACTAAAATAACTTCAAATTTAAAACTTAAATATCAAAATAACCATTAGATATGATCAATATCACTTTTATGCACACATAAAAGATCATGGCATTTCAATATATATTTATCAGTATCAAGAGCTTGCAAAAGTACATTGATTCATATATAACCAAAATCAAAAAGTGATAATATTTTATGTGCATGCAGAGAAATAATATAGGTCACATATAAATATAGATAATTTTTTATGAGCTTGCAAAAAATGGAGGTACAAAATTTAGTGGCATTTGAACCCTCCTTGGCACGATATACCACTTTTGTCAAAAAGAAAAAAGAAAAAGGAAAGATGCTGATGGACTGATGGAGGCTTTCTATTCCAATTAACAATTTTTAATCCTAATTTGGAATTGGGTTTTTCAGGCTCAGAAGCAGGAGGAGCTGCCAGAGCAGGTACTGTGTTGTGTGAGGCTGAACAAAATCGATTTAGTAAATCACGGCCAGATTCCAACCATCGTCACTCTTGAGGATGATTAGATGCTTTTATTGATTTTGTTGACTAATACAAAATAAGCACAAAATTCCTCAAAAAAATAAATTGTTATTACCTCGAAGAGAAATCATATGTTTTTGTTGTTTGAAGGGACAAGGAGAATAGTTGCTGTACCATAATATCATATGGAAAATGAAAAAAGAAAAAAGAAAAGAAAGCCTGTTATGGACCCTCAAGACAGATTCTTCTTAACTTCTTATTTATGCACTGAGCAAAGATGACTCGAGTACAATGTTACATATCATGTATATCGGAATATAATGAAAAATTCATGTTTAACTACTGGTTGTTGGGTAACAAGTACATTCGTTCATGAAAAAAATCATTCAAATTGTCCTGAATAGAATTGTAATTTTTTTCACTTGAAAAAGGATGGATCATGTACAATTTGAGGAGCGAATTCTGTACAAATTTTTAAGAAAAAAAAAAAAGGATGAATCTTGATTGTTTTACTGAACATAGTTTTGTTTTAAAAATTGGAAAAAACTAGCTATGGATGCCAATTCGCAGTGGTACAAGATAATATCAATCATTTAAAACAAAAAAGAAGAAGATAATATCAATCATGTAGTGGGAATTATCTATTGTCATATCAGGCCTTTGAACTGTATCTGTAGTGTAGGTACAGAACAGCGGCCTAACTTAGTTCTACTTTAATTTTGCGGTGTATTAATTATCATCCAGTTCAGTAAGTCAAAAAACTTGAAATTATAAAGGCCAGACTCTGCAACTACCTCTTTGAAAATACCAGCTGTTTGAAAGAGAAGTTTCATAATGATTCACATATGCGGTGTATTAATTATCAACCAGCTAAACAACTGATTAATGTGGCCCAAACTAAAAGAGGTTAAAAAAGTTATCCCTATCAAACTCGAAATGACATTTACGGAGTGAATAGGCAGAAAAAACAAATGCAACCATCCAGGCATTTGTGAAATGTTATCATCATTCCTTCAACTTGCTTTAAACAGCCAAGCAGAAGCTAGCTGCAAAGTATTATTTCACATATCATATGGAGTTATGAACTACACAAAATCCTGACAATATTACCGAAGGATTAAAAAAAAAAAAAAAAAAAGGAAAATACTTGAAACCTATACAAAATATTCACAAGAGATCAGTAACCTTAATTCCAGATGGATAAATCCTAAATTTCTCACACGCGCGCAAAAAAACAAAGCCATATAAGTGCTATTGAGTTATGCTTCGCTTGTAAATGAGAGAGGAAACCGAGGCGGTTCATTAGTTTCTCGACCGGTAGTGCTTTTTGTCATAATGTGAATCAAAGTTCTTGGTGTTAGTGGAGCAATTTAGAAATCCACATAAATTTAGAGCAGCTAAGAATCAACAAGCATTGCAGCTTACTTATCCTCATTCGATGCTTGCTTTTTACCTGCGTATTCATCCATTAGTTAATATAAGGATCACCAACCAACTTTATTCCAAAAAAAGCACCAATTGTACTAACTGTTTACATAAACTCATGTCTTTTTTACATCTTAATACTATTTATTTTTTGTAATTACCTCTTTTGAACCATGATTTTCTGAAAGCCTGTCTGATATGGCGTTCATGCTTTTTAAGAAGATCATCAATTAAGTGGGGCTGTAATGACAATGGCCCTGAGAATTCCATTCTCTCACTTGGCCCCTGCTCCGTTTCCTTCATTTCAAGTTTGTGTAAATATCAGTTATTATTCTTTAACTGGCAAAAAATACATATGAACAAAGGATGGCACTACCAGAGAACTACATTTCAGGATTAGTTATGTGGGAGAGTGAAACAAATAGTTATAGCAACAATAACAGTGCATATCAGTACTGGTGCTACCAAATCCCTAGACAAAACATAAAATACATACCACAGTGCTACTCCTAGCTGAGGTGTCTTCTTGGAAGTAAGCATCAAACGAGTCACATGATTCAGGTCGATCTAATTGTGACCATTTTTTCAGAAAACCCCGCTTGAGCCCATCATTGCACTGTTCTTTTAAATCATTCGGATTTTTATCTTCCCTCTTGTTATAATCTTCATTTCTGATAAGTTCATCCCTAGAAATAGGCCTCCTCTCTGCTCTGGGCTTCTTGGCCCAAGCAAAGTTGTTAGAAGAAGCAACAATCAATGGGCCTGAGAAGGCCCCATCCTGTTGGTCATTTTCTGAATCAAACATATGGTGCACTCCACCAAATCTGCGAAGACTTTGAATATGTTCGGGAACTAATTCTGGCAAAGGTTTCAAATCCACATGTAGCCGTGTGTTGGGGCCATTCAATTTGCGCCTTGTCTCTTGCCTAGGCTTGCTTCTCAATTCCTGAAAAGAAAAATGTATAAGATCTACAAGGTTTAATTGCTTTTGGTAATATAGAACCAGGATAAATCAACTGCTAAGCACTAGAGCATGTACCTCATGGGAGCGATCTTGTACTTTGGCTACATCTGTTGGCTCGCGAGCAGCCCTGTTCTGTCTTGATTGCTTTTTAGAAGAATCCTGAAATCGTAGTCTGACAACACCATTCTTGCGCCTACAGAAAATATGACATGGTCAAGACTGAGAAATTAATTCCAATGAAATGTACAAATAGGGGTAGTACTCTTGGCTCTATCTCCTTTATTTGTACCTGCTTGAATCCTCACGAATCTTAGCATCCAACTCTTTGTTTGGTGTGTATTTCGGTAGGCTCGATGGTTCACATGCATATGGCTGAGTCTTGAAGTACTGCCAATACAAACAATAATATAATACTTGTCACAATAGATATAAAAAGAAGAATTAATGGTGAACTTCTCAGAGAGAAGCTAACCTCAGAACTGAGGGCACTCGTCGCGGTGCCTCGTTTGTAAGGCTCGACAGAGAGAAGAGTCTCTAACAAGCTGAATGCATTGCCGGGTACTTTGTTAAGCGTCTCCTGAAGGGAACTCCTATATGGATGGTGAGGCTTAAAAATCGTGGCGTGCGGTAATTTCGACTTTTTCCAGTACTCCTCTGGCGGGGAGCCACATAGCTTGAATATTTTATGCAATTGCTCAATCTGCAATTTTTTGAATTTCAATTTAACAAAAAAAAAGGTGCTTATTATTTACTTGCCACCACACTGGTAAATTTGTCTATTGGCACTTGAGATTTGCATCCTGAGCTGGTACCGCTTCTTCTCAGGGCAGGGAAATGCTGATCAATTCAGGAATCAAACAAAAATTGTTACCAGACATAAATAATAGAAATTAATACTGTTGTTATTAGTGCTATAATTGTTACTAGCATCATCGCCATCATAGTTTAAATATTAGCAATACTGATGTTGCTGTTTTTTTGCAGCTGAGTTGGGGCATAGTTGATGCACTACTATGAAGTCACTACAGAAATAAGGACCATTAGGTATGGTAATGGTACGAAACATTCCATATTGCATTCACTTGTGAATTATCACTGGTACAATACCTCTGTTCTTCCTGTCAAGATAGGCTTCCCATGAAAAATCTCAGCAAAAACGCACCCGACACTCCACAAATCGACCGATACATCATAGGTGGTCGAGCCCAACAGGAGCTCAGGGGGGCGGTACCAGAGAGTTACAACCCGGCTAGTTAGCTGGGGTTTGTCTTTGGGGTCGTAGAAATTCGCAAGCCCAAAATCAGCCATTTTGAGAACACCTTCATTGTTCACCAAAAGATTTGCACCTTTTATGTCACGGTGAATTATGCCGCAAGAGTGGCAGTGCTCTAAAGCTGAGAGAAGCTGGTGCATGTAGCATTTTACCTGAAATTAGATGAATAAAAGAAAAAAATATTAATAATTATTGTGGTGCTAAAAAGGGAACTGATTTTCTGTAACATGTGTAAAGTACTAACAACTTTGCCAATATGCTTCAATTAGGAAGAACTAGATTAAATATTTAAATGGATAGTTAATAGAACAACTGGAGGTTGATCTGAGGCTTAATTGTGTCTCAACAATAACTGCAAACACGTGCAACTCCACAATCTACAACCCATGGATCCCCAATTAAATGAAACTGAGAAAAAACTTTGAACCTGAGATTCGGTGAACTCGATATCAGGGTCAGATGACAAGCCAGCAAGATCATGTTCCATGTACTCGAAAACAAGATATAAGCTGCATGAAAGCCTTGATGCAATTAACCCCTCCAGTTTCATTACATTTGGGTGGTTCAACCTTCTTAGAATCTGAATTTCTCGCGCCATGAATCGAACACTTTCTGGCTCAAAATTATCGAACCGCACCTTTTTTAAAGCGACCATTTTTCCTGACTCGAGATCACGGGCCCTGAATACACTGCTGTATGTACCTTGACCCACCTGGTACAAAAAAAGTACAAAATATTGATGCTCAAAGAATAAGCAATATAAACATTTTTCCTTTTGCTTTGGTAAAATTCAATTAAATTAGAATTTTCCCAAATTACACAAATTAATCAAATAAAATAAGAACAAAGGAAGCAAAATTGCTGTCACTGGGGCAACCACATTGTAAGGTACTGGCTCCGCTTTGTATAACTCTGTTATTTTAGATTTTTGATTGAATATAAGAGAGAATAATGTGTACAAGGTTCCAATTAGAAACCAAAAAGAACAGTAATAAAAGAGAAGTGAAATAACAACAAGATGATCATTACTGTTTATAATTTAGTATGCTTTTGGTACAAACTATATTATACAGTGCCAGTCGTCATAATTTAAGATTCAAAACCTAATCCGTGGTAATTCTCTTCTTTCGTATTCTTTTCTTCTTCCCTTTTTGTGTAACATTCATGCAAAATTGAGACGGCATCCATACAAAGAGACAAATACAAATATCAAAAAGTAAAAAGAGATGGCGCTTGAATTACCTTCTCCAGTTTCTCAAAATTGTCAGCTTTTAGTGGGACCCACCCCTTAATGGCCTCTCCAGCAACAGCACTGAGCCAGGGGGGCCATCCGGCAGCCACCTGTTCTCCTTCCAAGTACTTGTGCAGATTTCTAAGCCGGAAGCTTCTAGAACTCATCGAGCTCCCGACGACCGTACCATCAGTACCGGTAGCGGTCTCCACTGATTTCCTCATGTCGCTCTCGGATTCCTTCTTATCTGATTTGTCAATTACATTCTCTTTGGCCTCATTGTGGGTGAAGCCTGTTGCCTCTGCCATATGGTCCTCTTTCGCCATGCTGGTTGTTTCCCCAGTTGGAGTAATGCATTTAGGTTTCCAGATTTGGCCATGCTTCCTATGATGCTCGTGCTTTGAAACAAAGCAACCCATAGCTGGAGGGAGAATGAAAGAGAGGAATTTGGGGATTTTCTTTCTTTTCTCCAGATTTAACAAATGGGATTAACCAAGTGATCTCTTCTCGGATCAAGAAAGATTGGGAAATATATCAATTTCTTTCTCTCTAAAGTCTCCGAGAAAGACAACAAACGATCTCTCACCCATTGCTCTTTACAAAATGCATCAATCGAAACCCAAAAGGAATCTAGATCGATCGACGACTCTTATGTTAGATTGAGTATCGTAGATTGACAAAAAAAAAAAAAAAAAAGGCCAATTTGCCCCTTCGCTCTACAAAATCGCAACCAACCAAAACCCAGTCAATGAAAACTTCGAAAGAAACATGGAACTCCGTCAAAGAAATCTTTCTAAACAAAATCCCTTGAGAAAGTAGACAAATCAGATATATAGAGAGAGAAACCAGGTTGGATCTTTGAAAGAGTGCCGCTTGGCAACTGGGTCGTATAGTTATGGACCAGTTACCTAGAGATATATTGAAGAGAGAGAGAGGGTTTTTATTTTAATGGAGGAAGGTCGTGGCAGAATCAACGCGGGAAGAAGTGGGGTCTCCGCTTTGGTTGCTTTCTCTCTTTTTTTCTTTCGCCTTTTGATTTTTTATTGTTCCGGGTTTGATTTTCTCACTGGCAGTGTGAAAGCGACCTGGACTTAGGTGAAAAATGTAGCCGTTGTGTAGTAAGGTGCTGCCCTCAGGCCCAGGTAGGTGAGAAAATAATACACTGAGTTGAGACTTGAGACGAAAAAAATCATGACACAGCGGGCCCGTTCGGCAACAGAGGACTAAGAGTGAAGGATTAAAAATTTAAGGAGCGCTAAGGAACTGATATTCGATTATCTTAATCCGCGGGTGAAGGATTAAGAACTTGAGGAGGGGGTATATGTACCTTAAAGTTCGGGCAGGAATTAAGATCCGGGCAAAAGGAGGTGTTCTTAATCCTCGCTAAGAAATTGGTGTTCGGCGGGATTAAGCGGCTAAGGAAGTTAAAAGGAAGCGGATTAAGTCTTAAGGACGCTTAATCCACGCTTACCGAACAGCTCCAGCAGTACAAAGTCCATACCGTTCCATATCGGTAAGTGAAACCCTGGACCCTAGGCCTTCTTACTCCATATCTCATGTTTGTGGTCTAAAGAGTGGAATAATAAGTTTAGTCTTTATTATTTCATCAAATGAGTATTAATTAAGTTGGACTAAGATGATATGAGTTAATCTTTAGATCGGCTTAAATTAAACCATCTCATATAGTGGTTTAGTTTTATTGAATGTCGTGGCTTAATTCGAATAATTATAATAATATATTATTAATATATAATTAGTATATTATTATTAGTTATTATTAGTATATAATTATATAATTAGTATCTTATATGGTTTGTAACATTCTTATATAAAATCAATTATATTAAAAGGTTTATAAGCATTAAAAATATATATAAGGTTATATGTGCATAATTTAAGTCCTTGTGTAATAATAAAAACTTGGAGGGACTTATTAGCAAAAAGCCAAAACCTTGTCATAATTATCTCTTTGTACCGTACCCCCTCTGAAACCGAAAAAAAAAATTGAGTGAGGGTGTGGGTTGCGCAAGAGAAAAGAAGGGAAAAAGAGAGAGAGAGAGAGAGAGAGAAATTGAGCGCGGAAACTGATCGAACTTGTCGGAAACTTGAGATTCGAGCGGAATTGACGATCCTTGATCGATTCTAAAGCTTCAAATTGGTATATTTTCCTTTTCAATTAGCAAAACCCTAATAGTCGATTTGTTCTGATTTTCGTTTGAATTTCGAATTCGGGTGTAAATCGAACGATTATAACTCGATTAGTATATTGAATTGGGTTGAATTGAATAGATATTCTTTTTAAAGGGGGAATCGTGATTTAAGGTTTGGTATGGAATTTGGGATGATTATTTGTGAAATTCAAATTGATTAGAATTGATCGAGTTATAATTCGTTAAAACCGTTCGATTCGTATTATTGAATTAAACTACCCTTTGGACTTTGAATTTGGAATTAGGGTTTGGTATTAAAACTTGAATTATGAATTATGTCGAATACTCGTATAGCTTCATATACCTTGAAATGTGATACGAGTAAGTAACCCCGATTAACCTGGAATTGAGCGTCGACCGATCGGAATCGAAACCAAAGGAATTAGGGTGTTCGTTACTTGTTGCGGGCCGCAATCGGACCCATTACGGGCTGCAACACCGGTAATCCGAAATGGTTAGTTGAGTATGGTTAAGCCAAATCGAACGAGTACCGAACCGTAATCGCACTAGCCTTAGTTATACACCATTTATACGGTGTTAAATAACGATTATGCGTATCTTTTAAATAGACTTGGTAAGGTGTCCAGGCCGTGCGGCGCCCTGCGTAGGGAGTCGAGTAGGGTACGACACGGTCCGTGTGGATTGTGACTCGGCCCGAGTAGGGTATGACACGGTCCGTGTGGATTATGACTCGGCCGTGTAGGAAGTCCAGATTTTAGAATCTATTAACGATCATCATACTCGGGTGCGGGATTTCGGACTTGTTTGATATTTTATATTCGGGAATTAAACCGTGTTTCGATTGACATGTTGATTATTGATTGAATTGAAACATCGGATTGTGTTGCATGTGCATTGCATTGCCCAAATAAAGTGAAACTCGAATTGTTTTATCCGATTGACTTGCATCTTTGGTATGGTTATAAATTGTGTTGATCTAAATGATCGATTTTGGAATTAAAGTCACCGTGCTTTATATCACCATCGGTTGGTGGATAAGGTATTATTGTCATCCACCGTGATGACGTCACCCGAGGGGTGAAACCGGATTTGTCGAGTCTCTGCGGGGACTTTGACGCCCGGTGTTCTAAAGCTTTAGATCGCCCGGCCCTCGGCGGTTTCCGATGACCGGTTGGGACGAGGGGTAAGTGACTTGTATTATGATTGTGGTTATATGTGACTTGTGTATCGGAGGCATTACCCGGGGGTAATGCGTTTGGATAGTCAATTGGCTTTATATGGATTTTCGGATGTGAATTGAAACCGGACTTTTAATTAAATGGTTAGGCCCTGTAACTACGAGATGGGTGTCATGAGGAAAAGGTTTTACCTGGCGCGGCCGTCTCAGCAGGTGTCCGTAACCCTACGGATGAGAGGGAACGAATTAAGGTCCAGATCGGTGGAACATCTGTAGTTACTACCCGATATTCTAAAACCGAGTGAACCAGATATTGTGTGATTGAATTTCATCTTGGCAATTCCTGAATTGTGATTTCATTTGGATATATATATGTTGTCGGATTTATGCATTCATTCATTTTTACAAATGATTATAAATTGATATGAACTTTATTTGTGTTTCATTTTGAATATAATTTGTGATTGCAAGTCCAGGGATTCTTTTGTGGCAATTATCGCACTGAGAATTCAATTCTCATCCCCTTTTTGGGTAAAATTTTCAGGTTCCGGTTTGGCGGATCCGAGAGAGGCACGAGGTCGGTAGGCCTTGGTTTCACCGCTGTGTAGCTCGTCTGGTATGGTGACATTAGAGATTATGTATATAGTTATGTTTTGGTTGTATATATATATATTCTCTATGTCATTTTGTGATGCGTATCCATCGAGATACGGGTTTTGTATACTGTGACCTGACCAGTTGGGATTTGAGATCTGTATATGTTATTTGTTTGTTTTGTTTGCGTGTTATGTTTTATTCTTTTTATCATATCGTAATTGCCTAGTGGGTATACGGGCAACCGTATGCCTACGGCAGGAGCACCTGTCGCACCTCGTGGGGCACCGGGGTGTGACATGGTTAATATATATTAAATAATTATTATATAATAGTATTATATAATTAGTAACTTTTATTAATAATTATTATTAATATATAATTATATAATTAATATATTACATTGTGAATATATTAAATAATTACTGTAATAATATTATAATATATTATAGTTATTATTAATATATTAATATTATATAATTAATATCTTATTATTCAAAATTAATTAATTCACGCTTTTAAAATTTTAGACTTCCACCAACTCTAACCAAACAATAAATACCTTAAGCCATGATCTAATTTTAGACCTCAACCAAACATGAATAATTTAAACCGTCTTAAATTAGAATAATCAATTTAGATCTCTTTAGCTTTAGTCCACAATCAAACATCACATATAAGTTAAATATTAGAATAAAACTTATTCAAGTCTCAAATAGTACATTAAATTTAGTAAGCATTTTTCAAATATAAGTAATAACATCTATAAATATAAATTTTCAAATGAGCCAATATTGTAACCAGTGTTGTAAAAAACGGTGTTAACGACCGATTAAACGGCTGTTTAATCGGAAACGGCGGTCAAACCGTTACGAATACGCTTAACGGATGCCTGTTAACGGATAAAACCGATTAATCGATCGTTTTTTTCGATTAATCGACTGTTTACCGTTTAATCGTCTGTTTATTCCCTTTTTCCCGTTTATTCCAATGAATATTTATTTTTTACATTGTTTTTTTTTTTTCTATGATAGTGTGTAATAATAAGGTTTATAAATCATGTATTGTAGTTTTATTTGTGCTTGAATATACATCCAATATTTTTTATATATGTTTTTTTTTTCTTCTTACTTATTTTGAAATTGATTGATTATTCTATTATTTATATACCATATATTTTTCTTACTTACGGATGTAATTTTTTCAATTAGTACGGCATATTTATTTATGAAATTAAGTTATTATCGTAAATTAAATTTAGTGATTTTATGTTGGAATATTTCCTTTCTTTCAAATAATATGTTATTAGTATTTGTAAAAGTTTAATTCTCAAATTTATTTTTCATTAAATAAATGTGTTACTTACACATGCAAAATGCTTAAGTGTTAAGAAGAAATAAGCGTAGTATCATATTATAATAATAAAACTAACTAAAATTAAGTTTATTTGATAAGTTTAATGAGTTAAATAAATTATTTTTAATAAATTATGATATATATACATAAATTTAATAAAAACGTTAAATTGTCCGCATAATTCTGATTAATCGGCCGCATACCGATTAATCGCTTGACAGCCACTCCGTCCGTCCGACGACCGCATACCGTTATTTACAACACTGATTGTAACCATGTATTTGATCGTAATGGTGAACAATATAGCTATTTTTTTTATATCCGCAAATATAATTCAAATCCGAATTTGTTGAAATTCAAAACCATGTCTGTATGTATATTCACAAATATATATCAGATTATCCATATCCGTAAATATTTGCACATCGGATTATTTTTATATCCATTTTCATCCCTGCGGTATAGATTTATTTTACAAAATATATTTCGCCAAAATGAAGAATTTGTGAAAAGATGCTGGATTACTTGGGCAAATTTAGATTCCCACCATCTTAAACTAAAATCATCTATGTTGCCCGGTCATTCGCCTGAAGTTTAAAATTAAGTTTGTTAATAAAAATTGAGACTTTCAATTTAGTCCGGTGTTTGAGTTTGAATTATCCGGGTCAAAAGGTTTAATCATCATTGGAAGCTTTTGTAGGACCTTTCTTATTATTATGGATGATGGATCATCATAAAATATATCTTTTTTTTATACCCATTTAGTCTATAATATTTTCAATCTGCATTAAATAGCATCAATTTCAATCTTCAAGATTATTCTCCTCATCTCACTACTTTAAGTAATTTAATTTACATTTTCTTATAAAAAAACTGAAGTGCTTCCAGATTATACCAGAGGTCAATTTAATTTATTTTTTAATAATTTTTTTATTTCAAAATGTCCTTGATAAAAGATTAAAAAAAAATTGATAAAAGATAACTATAGCCAGGATCTGTTTACCAAAAAATTACTTTGCCAATTACGCTGTGACACGTGGCCATTTGTCCCCTAACCAGGCGCAATACCTCAGTAATAAGCACTTAGGCATTTTGTATAATTACCACGTTTCTTTATGATAATGAGATGTGCAAAATAATGACAGGATTCCAAATTTCCAATTAGTATATGCAAGCTGTAAAATGCACGCTCAAAGGAATTATAATTGATTTATATTATCATATAATCAATGAACTGCTGTTTTCGTTACTATAAATTATAAAATAAAGGCTCAATTTTAGTTAGTAAAATAATGAGATATGCTGAGTTTTCAAAAAAAAAAAAAAAAAATGAGATATGCAAAATAATGACAAGATTTGAACAATCAAATGCAAGCTGTAAATGCAACCTCAGAGAAAATATAATTCAATGACTTGCTGTTTTCTCGTTAAGATAAATTATAAATTAATAGGTCAATCTTAGCGAGCAAAAGTTTTAACACACTTGAGGTGTTTTTACAAAATTTGTAATATAACACCCAGTGCTTCGCATAAAAATATTTAATAAAAATAACTTCTATTTGTTACATAGGAAGAGAAAATTCTGACCAAAGATAACCTAGTTAAAAGAGGTTGGACTGGTGACTAAAAATGTCATTTTTGTGATTCATTAGAAACTATAGACTATTTATTTGTTATATGTCATTTAATGCAACCATATGGTCCTGGACATCATCACATAATAATTTTGTATTTAATTATACCAGTTTTTCTGATCTCTGGATCCTTGATGCACAAATACGTCTCAAAGATACTTTACTGATAGAATTGATTAGGGCAACAACAATTTGAGTAATTTGGTTAACCAGAAACCAGATTTGTTTTAATAATACTACTGTCCCTACACTGTCTACCCTAGAATCTAGGATTATCTCCCTTACCTCATTCTAGTGCAAGTCAAACTCTAATGATTCCTTTTTTAAACTAAGCATTATTCTACCTATGGATGTGACTGGTTTGCCTGATTTGCCTCAGGCAGGTCTTCTTATAATTCTCTCGGAGACCGGTACATCATAGGAGGCAGGCAGTACCTGGGATTCAGAGGACGATCCCTTTCTTGGATTAGAGGGTTCAGACTTGTCTGATTATCTCCGAGACATAGCAGAATACGATACTGTGGATGCTGCTTTTTTTGCTGCTCAGAACCCTACTGCAACTAGTTCATCCTCTGCCTAGCTAATTGGCTATTAGTGTTTTGTGATTTACAGTCTATGGCTTTTGTTATGAGTGCCATTCTTAGTTCCTGCTTTTATATTTGCATCTTTTAATTTTTCAGTACTTTAGGGGCATCTGTGGTAGTAAGTAACATTAATTAGGGTTTAATTCCTGCTACTGTATGAACTCTAGTTGTTTCTAATGAAACAGGTGGTACATCCACTTTTTTCAAAAAAATAATAATAATAATAATAATAAATAACTTCCATTTGCAATGAGAATAAAGAGTGTGTTGTCGCCTTGGAGATTTCAAATTTGAAAATTATCTATGCAAGAAAAAATATATTATTTTTTGCAACATTATGAAAGGGTACTTTGATTACGATCCTTGATCAACGTTTTAAAAAAAATTCAAGAAGATAGTCTGAAAAATATCCGATTGTTTTTTAATATCCAACACTAAATAAAAACAATCAGATATCCACTTTTGTTGGATATTTAAAAAAAATGCCCAAACTTTGGTCGGTCCGTATTTTTATTCCAACTAACTATTTTTTTGTCAGTCCGGTATTTTATTTTTTAAAATAGTTGATAAATTTAGTTTAATTTAGTATAATTTAGTATAATTAGCTTAATTTAGCATGGTTTAGTATAATTAGCATATTTTAGTATATTTTAGTATAATTAGCATAATTTAGTATATTTTAGCATAATTTAGTATATTTTAGTATAATTAGCATAGTTTAACATATTTTAGTATAATTAGCCTAATTTAGCATAGCATAATTTAGCATAATTTAGTATAATTAAGCATAATTTAGTATATTTTAGTATAATTTACATAATTTATCATATTTTAGTACAGTTAGCATAATTTAGTATATTTTAGTATATTTTAGCATAATTAGTATATTTTTGTATGATTAGCGTAATTTAGCATATTTTAGTATAATTAACATGATTTAGCATATTTTAGTGTAATTAGCCTAATTTCGCCTAATTTAGTGTTATTTAGTATGTTTTAGTATAATTAGCATGATTTAGAATAATTTAGTATATTTTAGTATAATTAGCGTAATTTAGCATACTTTAGTACAATTGACATAAGTTAGTATATTTTAGCATAATTTAGTGAACCGTTAATCTATCAAAATGTTAAACTAAATTATGCTAACTATACTAATTATACATCAAAATGTTAATCTATCAACTATTTCACAAAAAAATACTGAACCAGCTAAAAAATGGCAGGTTGGAATAAAAATACGGATCGGCCAAATTTTGGCCGGTCTGGGCATTTTTAAAAATACCCAGCAAAGTTGAATATATTTGATATTTATTATTTAACATTGGATATTAAAAAAATATCGGGAAAAATATTGTCAACTCCGTTCTATTTAAATTTTCTCTTCTCTTTATCTATAAAATGAATAACTAATATGAACTACTTTTGACATCAAGTAAATTATACAAATCATCCTTAAGTCATCACTTGTTTGTCAATTTGGTCCGTAGAATTAAAAAAAAAATCATTTTGGTTTTTTAAGTTTCAAAAGTATCATTTTAATCCATGAAGCATCAGTCTTTTATCAGTTTTTGTTATTAAATTTTTAAACTTGTAGGTTAATCACCGATAAGATGAATATCTTTATAATAATTATCATGGTTGGAATATATGTAAATACCTTTTAATTAAATTTATAATGGATAGAACACTAATGCTAATATCAATTAAATTGATATTCGATATCATTAATACTAAAAATGACGCTATGGATGAAAGTGTTACATCTTTCAATGGATGTTAAGCGTAGGATTAATTGTGTATAAAATAAAAACTTTAAAATCAAAATATTACCTCTAAAACTTTAAGGATTAAAATAATAAATGATTTATATTTTTGGACCAAAAATGATATTTTGAAATTTTAAGAATCGAATTAATAAGTGTGTATTACTTTCGGGATCATTTCTTATAATTTCCTCTTTGACATTTGTAGAAGTTCAATATGTTAACTAGCAACTAAGCCTCCATGTAAACAAAAATTGACTATAAAAAATACATTAAAAAAATATATAATCCGGGCCACACTTATGGGAATCTGATTTTCCAAATTGATGGCCTACGGGCATTAATTCCAACCAATAAAAAAATTGCAAATTGACGTTTCAATTATTTATGCATTGACGCTGGAGTGCCTTGGCCCTTGGGGGGTTGGTACCCAACTTTGGACTTATGTGTTTGTTTTTAGAATTAAATTTGGGGAAAGGAAAAGGAAGGACTAAGTCAAAATGAGTCAGAGAGTTTGACATTTTGCCTTGGTCTTGTTCCGGTAGGGAAATCTAGCACACATTGTAGGATTCCTAAATCCTAATCCTTGGATCTGTTTTTTAGGTCTTAATTGGTTTATATACTTAATTTCTAGACATGGAGTGGTTGTGCTTGTGGGACTGTGTTTAGGCAGTGTTTGGCTGTTTTTATTAGATTGATTATTAATTTGACAAGTTTCTGTTAACGAAAGATTTGGGCCTGTTCGGCTGAAATAAAAAAAAAAGGGAAATTTTCTATTCCAGCCGAATAATAACAAAATTGAGTGAAATTATAAAAATTGAAACATTAGAATTAGAATTTATTGAAATTAGAAAAATTGAAAAAGTAGAATTGAGTTTAAACTTTTTGCAATCAAGCTTTTTTTACAAGATGATTCTTTTTTGGTTTACTCATGAACTAGTTCTTTATTGAAGGTGGTGGAACACAGAAATTGGCTCTTCTATCAATACTTCTCTACTTTTTTTTTTACTGCTTTATGCTTTCCTCTTAACCAAACATAATCGGAATAGTACGAAATAGAAATATTTCGATCGATACTTTTCTAACTTCTACCTGCACGTATCATACTGAGATGTATCGTTCAACACATGCACTAACTACAAGTTATAGAAGTCGTGGGGCGGATCCAGTTCTCTAAACAACGATAAAATTATAAAATTTAGATAGAGATGCTAGAATATCTAATGTATTTTTTTTAGAATATGTTTTATGTTGTAGTTGTAAATGTTTACATTTATGTTTCCTGCACCTACTGATAGCTTCTATCAGTTTTTAAAAAAAAAAAAAAATTGAATATTAGTAAGTGAGATTTGATCACCCATTTCTCCCAATCAAGTTTTAACCACTATGCTACGAACAAATATTTAATACTTTATTAGTTTATTATATGAGAGAGGTGGAAAATATATAAAAATTTATAAAATAAGAAAATTCAATTAAATGTCAATACACATAAATAAAAAAATTAAATTACAGGAATGGCTAACCATCTTTTGGAATACACGGAATACACTAAGATCTGCATGTGTGTCTCTGAATTTTGAAAAATATTCTTCTCAACTATTTTTCTTCCCAGTCTAATATTTTTTTCCCAACTCATTTTCTTACCTATTCCTAACAATTTTTTAGATACATCACCAAGTCACCAACCAGCCGTGTAGAGTAAAATTAAGAATGAATACGTTTTAAATCTTTTATGAATTTTGTAATTATGTTTTGGATGTCAGTGATTTCTGCTCCATTCCTAGAAGTTAAATTGATAATGTGGCAATGCGCATTTTTGGTTAAATAATTCATCACATGTTATGGGTCTCGATATTTTTTGCAATTCTTTTTATTAAAACACAACTATTACTTGCATTATCTAAATAATTTGAAAAAACAAATATCGTTAGTTTGAAAATTTTAGAATAAAGTAAAGACTCACTCCATCTCTAATCCACTCGCCAAACAAAGTGTTAAAAACTTAAAAGAAAAGAAAAAAACAACAACATAAGACTTAAAATTAAGCATGTTTTACAGTATAGACATTATCATTTTTGTATCCTGAATATTGAAGTATAAAATCTAAACAATTTGAAGTTTTAATCGGTTTAAATTTAACGACTATTAAAAAAATTACCAGACAATATTCAACCCTTAGTTGAATAAATTTATAATAAATTAGCTATGCTTACAAAAACACTAAGATACAAAACAAACTTCTGAGCAGGAAGCTTTGCTATATCAATTCAAAATATTATTAAATTTTGACAAATAATTTTATTTATATTTTATTAGTTGAAAAATCACGTGAAACATAATTTATAATTTTTGCAAAAGCCATCCGTATAATATAATATTATGATTACATCAAGTCTCAAGTGGTGGGTGTGTGTGCGGGGCGGGGGGACGGGGACCATGCTAATCCTTTTGGTACGCAACACACATGCTGCGCGGCGCATGAACAGTTTGATCCGGACCTTTCAATAAATATTTGTCCGAATTCTAAAATTGAATCCAAATATTTTATGATTCGGGTGAAACTTCATTAAACAATTTTTTGTACATGTTACCTGAATATTTCATATATGGTATGTATCCGTATTGAATACGTATTGGATACCGTATCAATATTCCGATACGATATCTATGTATTCATACAACATAGGTTTATTAGTTTTATATAATGAGGAGAGATCTACTTACATTATTTGTTGTGACATCAAATTACACTATTTATTTGTAAAGTTTTTAAAGTCCAAACAGCTGATCCAAACCGTTCGACATGATCTCCATATTAAAATGTGCTTAGAGACCAAAATTTATATTTTTTTGAATATTTTTAGTTTTTTACTATTTATTAAGTATTTTACAAAATCGTTGTTTTCAGACCATTGAATTTTTGTACTCATCTTGATAAATAGTAAAAAAATTCAAAAAAAAATGTAAAATTTGGTCTCTAAGCACATTTTAATATGAAGATCATGTTGAACGGTTTGAATCGGCTGTTTAGACTTTGAAAATGTAGGATGTGATTAGGTGTCACTTAAAAATTGTGTAAGTGAATCTTAGTTTTTTTTACAGTACTACAGAAGGGAAATTTCCTCTAAAAAAAAGGTAAATAAATGTGCTGTTATTCCTTTAGTATAACATGACCCTGTTATTCTCATTCAGTCATTCAAAAAATTTCATGTGCGGATTTCAACAAAGATACTTCATCATACACGAATCTCAATGAATTGAATGGCTGGATGAGAAAGAATAAATCCTGATATTTCAAAGGAATAACAGCAGATTTATTTCCCTGCAGGAGACATACATTCACATTCACAGGAACCGGAGGATATCCAATTAATGAGACGAGCATGAGAGCAGAAATTAAACTCTCGAGTATGAAGAATTCTTTATGCAAATTAAAAACCACTTCAGAGTTCAGACTTCCAGTTACAAAGTTGGTAATCCGAAATTCTGACTTTTGGGCAGGGGCATAGTGGTGTAAATAAGCTTGTACGGACGGGTAATTATCATACCGAGTCGTTTGCTTTGCTATAAGGTGGTATTCTGTTGGAATTCAGATCCAATGAAGTAACTCAATATTTGGGTTTTAAATCGGGACCGTCCGATTTAAATCCAAGGCAATCCATCTGGATTTGAAATGCATGCATTTCGAGAACGAATTCAAATTCCGAGATGATTTTGAGCGACGGATTCGAATCGACGGTCTTAATCCAAAATCCAAAGATTGGGTTACTTTAGGGGATCCGGACTCATTTTGTTGTGGACTAAAATTCATGAGATCTAATTTGATTATTCTAACACAGGTCAAACTAAATTATTTATGTTTAGTTGATGTTTAAAATTATATCTTGACTCAAATTATTCAATATTTGATAAAAAAAATTGGCTAATTTTAATTTAGTCTAGCTCAATTAAATCATGTTTGGTGAAATATGTAACGCATAAAGCTCTTATTTCACTTTCTAGTCCACAACCAAACATGACCTAAGGATAGGGGTGTTCAAATGGTTCGGTTTATTTGGTTTTAAACCGAACCGGAAAATTTCAGTTTAAATGGTTCGGTTCGGTTTTGAATTCTCAAAACCGAATAAACCGAACCGACCGATTTTATTAATAGTATGAGATTAGTGTATTATTTTGGTTCATTTTTTGTTTTGAATCTACATGTTTGATTTTTTGAGATTGAATTCCTCTATTCGGTTCAACCAAACAAACCATTTATTAATAGTTTGAGACCATTTATTTTCGGTTCAACCAAAACATTTATTTATTCCTCTATTCGGTTCAACCGAACAAACTGAAGTTTAAATCGGTTTAATCGGTTCGGTTTGCTATTTTAGTTCGGTCGGTTCGGTTGGATTTTCATAAACTGTTGAGTAATTTGGTATAGGGTTTTTGCTATGACTTAATACTCGTTTTACTTTTAAATTTATAAACCTAAATACTCAAAGATTGGTCGATTGCAAGCGCACAACCTATCAGTGTAGCATAAAAGGTATCGATCCAAGGGATAAGGGGAGATTTTAGTTTCGACTCTATAGAATAATTTTAGAATTTTGGTTTGTTTCCAAGTTTGTTTTAAAGTTTAATTTCTAAAGTCCTAAAGTTGGTGGGTTCAATACCCCAGGAGTTGGAGGTTTAAACAATAAAAACTAAGAAAGAGTAAAGCGAAATTAGAGTTTTGTCAAGATTTGGAGAGTCTAGGGGTTTTCGGTCTACAATCCCTTCTTTAATCCTATCTATTCGGTGTGTTTAAATTCATGTTTGATTTCGATGGGGTTTCTAACCAAATATGTTAAAAAGTGTCACTTGCGTGAATTAATAACGTGCCTAGATGATCACAACTTCACGGTAAAGTACATCGCCTTGATCATCTAGGATATAAAGCTCTTGTTAGTCTATCATTTCCTTAGATCTCGGTACTTAATAATTTAACCGGTGAAGGCAACTCATACCAATCTCTAATTCAATTCAAGATGTCCCGACTTAAGGTTTGACTCCAACCGTTAGATTTTATATCAAACTCTAACCTTAATTTACGTAGTTTAGGCTTAGATTAAAAGATGGTGTTTCTCTAACCTAAATCCTAATGACTTTGTGACATAATTGATACTATCCTATATGATCCTAAGCTACTTTGGAGTCTAAAAGACCTAAAGCGGGATAACTACAATTCAAGCACAAATTATGTGTTTCACAAAGAATAAATCGCAGAAATTAACAATCAAATCAAACAATCATCATAAAAACAAAGAACCAAATAGAATAGAATTAAACAAGTTCATGCATTTGACCTACACCCCTAGAGAGGAAGTTAGCCTCTCATGGAGATGCAAAACTTACAAAAGAAATTCATTACAAGTTGGCTAAAACAAAGAGAAATTGAAAGGAAAATGATTACAACCCTTACTCCTATGGAGACCTCTTGCCTTCCTTCCTTGCTCTGAAAATTCTGCTCTTCTTCTCCAAATCTAAACTCTAAATCTCACTTTTTGCTCTAAGGAGATGTGTAAAAAATGGAATTGTCTATGGTAGATGGTGAATTGATGGTAGATGGTGAATGCCTCCTTTTATAGCCTAGAAAACACCCTAGAAACGTAGGGAACAGTGTCCCACACGTCCTCTATTATTGGACCCACTAACTATTACCAACCGGACATGATCTGGCATTCCAAAAATAGCGAAACCGCATTTTTAATATGAATGCGGCCCGCACTGCGGTCAACTCGGGTCGCACTGGGGGTTAGTTTCCTTATTTAACTTCCTGCGCCAGCAAAGTGTGGGTCGCACTGACTTTACTGCGGGTCGCATTATGGTTATTTTCTCCTCTTCTTCTATTTCCGGATTTTCTGAGATTTTGACTAAGTTATTAGTGCGGCCCGCAGTGGGAGTCAGTGTGGGTCGCATTCCCCTCGGACTTTTCTCCTGGCTGAGCGTAACATAAAGTGCGGGTCGCATTCTTCTTTCTTGTTGAGTGCGGCCCGCACTGTGTCCAGTGCGGGTCGCAGTGAGTGTTTTTTCGCTGTTTTCTGCAATTTAAAGCAAACAAAGGCAGTAACTTGATTCCAGGTGTAATATATGACATTTATATATCAAAATACAAGATATTTAAAGTATTTTCAGGATAAAATCTAGATCGAACATGTATAAATGTGTATATATTTTATGTCTATCATAAACCAAACAAAAATTTGGTTTAGCTATTTTAGTTCGGTTTTGACCGAATCGACCGGTTGAACAACCCTACCTAAGGGTAGGAGAGAGTGGAGCGGAGTTTACATGAATAAAGAAGAAAAGAAAAGAAACCGGAAGAAAGGAAAAAAAATATATTATATTATTGTCTAACTGTTTGGCAAGTATATTTTTTTTTCTTCTGAAATAACAACCGTGATTGGGGTCGGAGGTGGATGCAAGATTTTCATCATAGTAGGACAACAAATTATCAAATTAGATTTAAATAGCTAATTGGATTCAAACCCATTAAATAATTCATATACCAATTAGAGTTCTAAGAAAAAAAATTTAATATACCAATTAATTAGAGCTATAAGACCCAAAAATTCGAAGATTGTGTACCGAGAATCTGCCTTTGGTCTAGTGCATGGTAAGACAATACCCTCCGCGTGCCACGTCACAGATTCAAAATTAGAATGATTTTTTTTAATATTAAATAGTTAATTTGCTTAACTTCTTATCTTTTCTAAAAAAAAGTTGCATATACACCCGGACGCAATTTTTGAATGGGTTTCACAAGTTTGTTGGTTGCAAAGGACACATGTAAAATTCGTTGGTAACCTTAACAGAAGATAAAATGTTAATTTGTATGGTTGATTAACTATTTCTAAAGATAATTTATTAATTGAGTTAGTAGTGAAATTTCAAATTAAATTTAAAAATTCAAACTAAAATAATGTATGGGCCTCTCAAATATTTATTCATATACTAAACACATCATTCAAATAATTATTTTATTCATTTCTAAAATTACGAATGATATCTGTATCCGCCACAAAATATTCAGATGTGTATACGATACACAAAAGATACACAAAAGAAACGAAGATACGCATGAATAATATTCTGCTCAATTATGGGGTTTAGATTTGTTTGATATTTTTTTTAATGTTATCTCACATTTTATAAAGAACATTAAACTGTATGTTGATCGAATATACACATACGTGCAAAAGTGTTAACCGAATGCACATATTCAGATGTCGTATCTTTTTAAGTAATATAAAAAACATTTCAACGCATTTGTCTAAAGCTTCGTAGCATATTCTCGACAAAGCTTCTGATGTATATATTCATTTATATAATTATATTTCAAAATCCTTTTTTTTCTTCTTATCTGATGAATTCCAATTAAATATTAAAAGAATTCTCGTCGTATCAACTACTTTGTTGAAGATATCAAATCTAATCAATATCAGATCTTATAATATGACACTTTAAATTTAAATTCCAGCTGACGCAAACCCGATTTTAATGAAGCTCAATATAGTAAAAAAAAAATATAGAGAAAAATTATGAAGGTCTAATCTCCAATTTTCACTTAGATGACGTGAAAGATGTCAGTATTTACAAATTTTTGAAAAACTATTTACATATGAACTATCACTGAGATGCTTTATTTTGTCATCTCCTAACTTCAACCAACTTCTAAATTCCTCTATTATTAATATTTAAGGTTAAGATTTGTGCCGACGTCTTATCTTTGTAAAATTTCTCATGCACTGTATTTAGTAATGTAAACGTTTAATTATAAAGGAGTGTGATATTTTAATCACATGAATATTACTTTGGGGGATCGAATCTCCTGCTCATATGTGGGTAAGAAAATTATGTCAACTGAGTCCATCTATTCGGAACCGACTCTGCTCTTTTTTTTTAGAAAAGGAGAACCCTCCTTTTCTCAAATCTGGATCGTTCAAAATTCATCGTATGATCTCGATTACTTTTTATTTCCAAATTAATTTAATATATTAAAATGATTCAGATTTAATTGAAACCGTACGATGGATTTTGAACAATCCGGATGAAAGAAAAAGAGGATACTCCTTTTCTCAAAAAAAGAAGCAGATTTTGAGTCCATCTATTCATCTATTCATGTTTTGGATGGTCATAATTAAAGTATGGAGAACATTAAATTTTGAGAAGACGCAAACCATATATCAATTATGACTGTCCAAATCATAAATGGATGGACAAATAGATCATACTGGCAGGATATTCGATTTCTTTGGAGAGTGCTATATTGGTTGAAATTTTTCTCTTTAAATACATATTTTATTCTTCTATTCTCTCTTCATCATCTATCACAATTAATTATGTCATAATTAATACAAAAGTTAATAAAGAAAAAAATATGTATTAAAGTATCTCCTAACTATACACCACGGGTAACTATGTTAGGCAGAAATTAATTAGAATAAAAAATAAAAAAAGACATTTAATAAGGAGCAAAAGTTGATTAAATTCTTATTCTCAACACTAAAAAAATTAGGGAAAATTGTGAAAATGCCACCTCAAACTTTGAAATTGTCAAAATGACTCTCCAAACTTCATTAATTTGTAAAAATGTCACTCCAAATAATTAATAACTAAAATACCCTTCTTTCTCCTGTCTTCTCTTCTTCTCTTGTTCCAAATGGCGGCTGAGCGCGGCGGAGGGGGTCGTAGAGGAGAGTTTGATGGTGCTGGTGCTTGTCGTTGTCAGAGGAGTTGCGAAGAATGCGAAGGTGGACAAGGAAAATCATGAACGGACGAGGGTATTTTAGTCATTAATTATTTGAAGTAGCATTTTTACAAATTAATGAAATTTGGCGTGACATTTTGACAATTTCAAAGTTTGAAGTGACATTTTCACAATTTTTCCAAAAAATTATGCAAATGCAATCACTGGCGGATCCAGTAATGACCTAGGTATTCAACTGATATCCAAAATTTGGAAAAAGAAAAAGAAAAAAAAAGGTACATATAAAGTTGTTCTAATCTAATCGAACAATTAGACACCTAATTGCAACTTTTAATTTCGCATCTATTAGTGATCTCTTATTGAATATTGTTACATCGGATGTTTACTTGCAGTTTTATGTACGAGTTATCTACATCAGGATGTATAGCGACTTCATGTATCACATTCATAAATTTCAGTTTTAGCGATTCACCCTTTAGGTAATCACAAATCATATTTGCTTATTAATTGAATTCATGGCATGAGACATACAATTACAGGAAAAGAGAAGGACAAAATATGTGAGATGGGTAAATATGTGAGTTATTGAAGTTTAGAGGGGGAAATATGTAATTTTCAAATTTAGAGAGGTAAATACATAATTTTGAAGTTTTTGAGAGGTATATGTGAAATTCTCCCAAAATAACATGATAAATTTGATCTATCATTATCTAGTGAACGTGTTTATCTTGATTTTTTTTTCCCACAAATTTTAAAATTTCTGAATTATTAAATAATGAAAATTTTAAATTACGCCAAATAATTTCAAAAATTGTAATTTATTAACTATGTCAGTAGTTGATCAATCTACGGTGAGACGCCTGCGATTGATAGGTTAATTTATAGGTTTAACCTTTCATGATGCAAAGCACCAAGTCACATCGGTCTTCAAAAATGCACGCATCAAGTACCACGCACCCATCTCAACTAATAATGAAATTTAAAATACCTGATACCTACAACTCCACCCATAGCATAACATAATAGCAAGTGGTAGGACGTACCCGTGCATGTGCGAATTATTCATATCACCTAAGGTAGCTCAAGTTTTGAGTTTAGATTCGCACCAGCGGATCTTCTTTAACACGAGTATTAAAGAGGCCCTATATATTTCACTTTGGACAAAATTGGTCCAGATTCTGATTGGAGTCCAAATCTAACTCAAAATTTAATTAAGTTACTTCAGAGGATGTGAACTCTGCATGTGCTATATATGTCATCATAATTCTATGTTTAAAAATCAATTTGTAAGACCATGACACGACGTCAAAGTTATCTGTAAACATAGTATGTACACAAATAAATATGATAAGAACTCGTTTAAACACAACACGAACACGTGTAATATTTTATTTCCTTTTTATTTATTCAGATTAGTTTTGAAAATTAAAAATGGGGGGGGGGTGGGGAATTAATTTTGGAGAGTTTCTGCTTATATGAATTGTAAATGATGCTCAGATTAAAATCGAGACAAATGTTTTAGATGCTTGCGTCGTCTCGACACGTGTTGTTTTGTTACAAATATTTTGTTCGAATTTTGCTTATTTTAACACAACATGACACGGTCATATACACTAGAGTATGCGCTATATGTGCATGCACGACACAAAACATAATTTTACACACTATGCACCATATACTCCAATTATGATTGATTTGTACAAAATTTTAGCCACCACGGGAACTAGTTTTTGATCATGTGCTTAGAACTAGTTTTTGATCTAGTGGCTAAAGCACATGGTCTCTATATGAGAGGTCATGAGTTTAAAACTCAGATGAAGAAAATCATTTGTTACAATAATAAATGTATTAAATATTTGAGTGGCTTGAACTCTAACCTTTACTCAAAAAAAAAACTTTGGCCACCACACCTATGCTGGCATTACAAAGGAGTGCCAATATTGTTTATAAGGTCGTTTTTCAGAAAGAGTGAGTCTATGGTACTATGCATAGCACGAATGGGTTCATACTACGGTTCAATATCTTCGTTTTCGAAATTCTAACGGTCGATCCGAACCATTTAATATGATTTCCATATTAATATGTACTTGCTGACCAAATTTTATATTTTTTAGAATTTGTTTACTATTTTTTTAGATAGGTAGAAAATCACTGTTTTTTGGATGGTCAAGAATTTTCAGATCAAGTGATTTTCTACTTATCTAAAAAAATAGTAATTTTTTTAAAAAAATATAAAATTTGGTTAACAAGTACATATTCATATGGAAATTATGTTGAACGGTTCAGATCAACGTTAGAATTTTGAAAACAAAAATATCGAACCATAGTACGGATGCTATGTCACCATAGACTCACTCTTTCAGAAACATTGAAAAAATTATCTCAATTAGCGGAGCCATATAGAAAACGATGAAATCAAATGACCGTTCTAAAATCATAATTATCATAAAAAAATAATTAAATTAGTTATCTTTTCTGACAAAGTATCTTCTTACACGTAAAACCTAAACAATTCTCTCCACCGCCAATACCCATTTACTATTAATCTTTTAAGAAAATAAAGGATAAGTCCCTCCTTTTTTAATGCTGATATTCAAACTTGTGATATCTCACAAGATATATTATTTTAGTCACTACATTAGATGTGGGTTCTCATTAACTATTATTAATTGTATACGTTGTTCAAAGATTAAAAAAAATGAAACAAATAGAGCATGTTAAGCTCTCTTTTTAAGCTTATTCTATTTAATTAGTTTTTGAAAGTGTCTTGTTCAAGAAAAAGTAAGAGCTGTTATCAGCCGTGTGTTACACGATCTTGAGAAAATTAATTATTAGTCATAAATTACATCTGAATCATATCTTCTTAAAAACTGAGGCATTTCTATAAAATTTGTTGTGTCATCATCTCATAATAAATACATTGTTGAAGCAAAATTCTTATTTTCAACTAATATATCAGTATCATCCTTAGTTTATTTCAACCTCAATTAATTGCAAACCTGAGAAATACATGGACATTTTTTTTAATTACGAAATATTTTTGTATGCAAAAGTTCACGAGATTTTTGTTCTCTTAGAAAATAAATAATCAAGTCACTGAAAAATAAATTAATTGTGTTTTTCCTCTAAAAAAAATAAAACCAAACTATTGGTTCTGTTTTAAGGAGGTGGAACCAAATTAATAGTTTAGTCTCACTGATTTCATAATAACCACACTAACAAATACAAAATTCAAAAGCTATTGGGACCTTATTGATCTCAGTAATTTTTAAATTTTTTGTGACCAAATTTCAAAAACTACTGGTAAATTACTGTTTTTCCCTTTACTTGGGACTAACAAGCCTACTATTTATAGTTAAAAAAAAATATAAATAATTTGACTTTTCTTGATAAGAGGGGTGTATCTGCAATTCAAATAAATCAAAGGTTTATGTGCACATTTTTCTTGATAAGGTTTATGTGCACATTTTTCTTGATAAGAATTAAATAGAGGAGAAATTTTATATTGGAGAGAATGTTTTAGAAGGGTCAAATCTTTCCGTGCAATGAATAATTTCCAGAAAGATGTTTTTGACTATGAATTTGCTTACATTGATTAAGAAATTAAATAAGAGAAGAAAAAAAAAATATGTGGAGAGAATGTTTTAGTAGGTCAAACTATCTGCAATAAATATTGGAAAAGTACATAAGCATGAGCGTGAGGGTCACATGCGCCCGGTACGGTACATGTGCTGTGTGCTTTTTTAGACTGCCGTGATCTTGTGAGCTTCAATTTATTTATTTATTCAAAATAAAAACTTAAATTATCGGGGAAAACATAACTGTTTTTTCTTTGAAAAATCGTTGGTCGGTTCCACCGGATAATTAACAGAATTTTACTTTGGTTTTGAATTAAAAATCTTACAATGACATAACAAATCAAGTAAAATGATGAATACAAACAGTTGAAATCGATTTACTTAACAAGTGGTGCGTTTATATATCAAGTTAATAAAATTTGAATTAATTTAGTACATAGTCAAGCGGTAAGAAAAAATAAGGTTTATAAGTTAATTTTAATGTGTTTATTTTTCATTGTTTTTGACCGTTTTGGCTTTATACTAAATTAGTTCGAACATGTATAAATTTGACATATAAACACATCACTCGTGAAGTAGATCGGCTTCAACGATTTATATTCATCATCCCAGTTCTACACATCACTCGTTATGAGAGGTATATATCTAAATTTCTGTATATATGGAGAAAAGCGAGGGAAAAGGAGGCGGCATGATGCAATTTTAAAAGCCCACACCCACAGTACTCAATTAATCATAGCCACCAACTTCACCTCACAAGAATCATGCTATCTGTTATAAATGAAATACTGTATTGGGCCCATTTTTGCTCTGCCTTGCACGCTATTAATAATACCCGTAGATTTATCCTGCCTAAACTTCTCAAAATATTTTAATAAACAAACCCTTCGAGGAATAGGGTTGCATATCTGTTATCCTTTTTTTTCTTTTCCATCTCCATTTACTTCAATACATCTTCCTTGAAAAACTGCACAACTACTACCAAAATTAGATGAGAATTTAGATATGGAATCCAAAACCTTGAATGTAATTTACTTCTAAAAGGAAAATAAACAAGGAGAGCGCATCAGTCTTATTCCTTCCCTCAGAATTATGGAAATAAATCTGCTGTGATTATGTGGGAATAGTGTTCCTGCGATTCTACATCTAACCGTTCAATTTTTTATTATGCTCGAATCTCAAAACAAATGATTTGTCATGCACGAATCTCAAAGAAAATTGAACGTCTTGATTTGGAATAACAGGCTCATTTTACTCTTACAGAATCACAGAAGATTTTATTTCCCAGAATTATCACTGCAAATCTGCAATACATTTCGATTATTGGCCGGTACACGCTCTCCTCTGAAATTTTTGGAAATAAATCTGCTGCGATTCTTTGGAACCCTGCGATTCCAAAGAATCGCAGCAGATTTGTTTCCGAAAATTTTCTAATTTTAAAGGATTTTGACAATAGGATTTACTGTTGACCCATATACACAGAGCAACATGTAAAAAGTTATCAAAACAAAGTTGCTTTGTTTTTTCAGCAAAGTTCCACCACAAAAGATCTTTCAGGAGAGAGAAGAATAAACCAATAAAATTTTGATCGTTTCCTTCTAATATCTTTAAAGGATGCTATTGATATAGTTTGTTTCATTTCATATACTTTAATTAAACCCATACAAGATAGTATTCATTAAATTTAGACTGTTGTTTATTTATATATAATATTATAAGATATTTTAACTCTCTATTTCTATAAAATATATAATTACAAAATAATTAAATGATTAAACCGAAACAGTGCAAGACTCCGGGCCTAATTAGCCTTTTAAATTAGAACATATGCACAAGTCAGGTTTTACTATAATCCACTAAGATAAAACAGTATGAAGAAAGCCCAATTCAAAACAAACAAAGAGGGAAAAAAAATTATGAAGCCCGTGCACTGAATTTTTGAGCCCAATTTGCATCTGCCTTAAGTGAAATTTCAAGTTTGCCTTTTTAAATCAACACTATGAACGTTGTATACAAATAATTGCAAATTTCCATTTTTTTTCTGAGTGAAAATAAAGGCCAGGCCCCTATTTTATTGATAAATCATTTACAATTTTTTTAGAACAAATCATCACCATCCTATGATACATATAGATCTACAACAAATACATAACAAAATACAATGCATTTCGTCCCTCCTACCTTGACTGGACCTTACATTTCAAATAGCAAAACCACTGAAATGCATCTTTTAAGTGACCTTGTGCTCTTGCTTCAATTGTAAGACTGCAACCTGGCCCCTGTTTTGCGTAATGCTGTTTGCTGAGACATGGCTACTGTTACGCCCTATTGGTAAATCATGGTTGTGTTTTCCTTCATATGTTGTTATGACAGATTTTGGATCTTGTGCAGATCGTTCTATGTGCTTCTTCACGTTGCACCCTGAGTATGTACACTTGTAGTAGCTCCTGTTGAAAAAATAAAAACAGTATTCAGCTCAAAATTAATTTAAAATCAATCTCAAAATATTGTGACATCCTTTGAATCGCTTGCAGCTTAATCACATAACCGGGCTTAATTCAGAGCCTCCAAAATTCAGAAACTTCTAGTTCTAGAACTAGGGATATCACAGTCAAATGCAAAATGGCAATGTTTACAGTGGATCACAGACAGTATCCGAACCAAAATAAGGATCACATGATTACAGTGGTGTACCAGTAGCAATTGGAACCGGACAAATGAAAAGGTTCTTCTAGGCATAGGAGGTGGCCACTACACACCTCGACACATGGACATTGTCATGTAACTTTTTACATTTTTAGCTTGCAGGGATATAGCCTGTCCCAAGCCAGGAAAAAGGAGGAGGGTTGTGATCACAAGCCAATGTAAAATACAGCCTTTTTTATGAAAATGAAACCCTCACCGGTTGGGTTTCATTTCTAGCCTACCCAACTTGTTTGGGACTAAAGGCATTGTTGTTGTTTCCTACTTTAAGATCAAATTTGTTTTTCAGACTCTTTCCCTTAATTTGTCTTTTCACTTTACCAGCAGAACAGAGCTGTTCAACACCTTCACTTTCCCAATTTAGTCGATTGAAGTTTTACAGTTACTAGATTGGTCTCCAATTTGAATAAATTGGTACATGACCTCACATTGACATGTTATTACTTCCATTTTGGTCTAGTAAATGTTCACCATTCCTAGTTTTCTAAACTCAGTATTGGGTCCTACTTCTGGACTGTTCCCAATTTAGTCTACAAACTTTTAAAAATTTCCAATTATAAGCAAAACTTCTACACAATAAACACTTTAGTTTCTGAACTTTAAGAACCTTCTCATGTCAAACCCAATCTCTAAGATAGCTCTTAGTCTCGAGGCAAAAAGGGAAATCATTTAGAAGTATGATGGAGTGAAATTGAAGAAACATGAGATCGGAAACAAAAATAGGAATTTCATACCTGCTTCCACTACCAAATTCATTTTTTGAGAGTTCTGTTGCAAAATTTTAATGAGCAGAATAAGAAATTGAGAGATGCAATCATGCTATTACCTAGTGGTATAGATTTGTTGACACATATATAGCATAACATGTACTTAAAAAGTACCTGGGGTGAGGGTTCCCTTTGACGACCTTTTGGCCATATTTGCGCCACCTGTATCCATCATCCAATAAATCAACCTCACTTGTTGTTTGCACTATTATTCTCGGTTCCGCTAATGCCCTTTGCGAAGCAGCACTTGCCTCTATAATTCTTTTCCAAGAAAGGAAAAAAATAAAAGAAAAAGAATAAGGGAAAGTTGTCTTTTATCTTCAGTTGAAACAATGATATCTTTCTGATAGACTTCTAGAGAAAATTCCTTTTTGTATTAAAGTAAAGTCACACGATAAGTGGCCCCGAAGCACAGACAAGTAAAAAAGGTACACCCAGTCAATGCTTATTGTTGGTGACAAATTTCTGCTACACAAACATGAAATTTAGAACCACGAACTAAGACGTCCAAATTTTAAGGTGTGTAAAGACAAATGGGGACCAAAAGTTAAGAAATATCCAAAGTTACCTTTTTTTTGAATCCTCATGTTCTCCTTCCTCCTCGCTATCACTAGACCCAGATATCTGCTCAGTCGATTCTCTCTCCCTCTTCAAACCATCACTACAGTGGGTCGAGCTATCAATATTCGGGTTCTGGTGTGAGTTTGACCCATTAGGCCCACTGCCTCCCTCATTTGATGCACTGACATCCTTACCCCGCTTATTTGTAGGTGGCGAGTGGTTATGTTGCCCTTTGTATATTATCTCCGATATCTGACCATCAGCTGACCTCTCGATCTTCTTCTTAACGGGACAGCTGGAACTAGTGCATTTATAGTAGCTCCTGGGGTAGTCACTCCCCTTGACCACCTTCTGACCGTACTTGCGCCAGTTGTACCCATCATCAGCTGGTTTGTCAGTTGGCATGGGAGGTTGCGGCAATGGTTCATGGTTTTGTTTGTTAGTATTTGTACCATGGACCTCATCTACAGGAGGATTGTTTGAAGAGGGTGGATGGGTATCGGAGGATAACATATTGAAATTGGATTGAACAGCTTGAGCTGTGACTTGAGCCAGAGCTTGCTGATGTGAAATCCCAAAATTACCCTGCTAAAAAAGAGAGCCAGCTGTTTTAGCTACGCATCATTGGGAACCTTATTTACTTGTTAAAAAATAACTTTTCTTTTGGAGGGAAGTTGAAATTGTTATGGTATAAATTCAGTTAATAAAAATAAGTGCGAGTCCTCTATTATCTAATTCAGAATTTGTCATTTATAGTAAGAAAAGTAAGTCGGGCATAGCCCTTAACAGTGATTTATACATTGTTTTCTAAATGTTCATATTGAAGCCACCTTCTGAGATAATCAAAAGAAATGTAATATTAGAGCCGGAGCAGCCAAATTGAAGCCAGACAGGAGACCAATTGTTCTGGCAGCTGGGTCCACACCACTTAAAATGGGCCATGTTGAAATCAAAACCTCAGCCTGGTCTTTGTAAAAGAAGAGAATCTTCACCCATCCATCCATTTGTGGTACCGGATTCGTAAACTTTGTAATTGGTTTTCGTTTAATGATGAAAATCGGTGGGTTTATACCCACTTCTCTCAAAAAAAAATATATATTTTGTTTTCCAAAAGGGAATTGTATAGGACAATTGAAACACCAACTGTTTAAAAGAGAGTATATGACATGATGAAAAGCGTATAAAAGGGGTCCAATTACTTTTTATGTCGTGGTTTCTGATACTAGTTGCTTTAATGTACTACAGAGAGAAAAAAGGTCCCTGACTGTTTCATTACCAATTTAGAACATCAATACTTTCCTTTTATAGTAAAAGAAATCAAACAAGAAAAATGACTGTGGTAGCTAAAAACGACAAGCCACTGTCTCTACAGAGATAAACTAAAATCCCCAAAATCTGAATCAAGGATTACAATTATAAGACAGTAAATCGATGAAAATTAAGACACCGCAACGAAATCTCATACCATCACAGGAGAGAATAACCCAGTCGGACTAAGCCCGGGCGGTATCGTAAACACCTCTTCTCGTACGGGTACGGGCACGGCCAAGTTCTCTACCCTCCTTACTTTCTCCTCTTTCTTCCCCTCCGCCTCCTTCTTCTCCTCCTTTGATCCAGCTGCCGGTACAGGAGCTGGAGCGGACGCCGGAGAGTTCATAGCTCCGACAAGAAGCTGGGTAAAAGACCTGAACTCGGAATCGGGGGTTTCGTCAGGGAAGAGAGTGGAGGCGAGTGTGAGCGGCCCGGGGCTTGCCATGTGGAAGAGCGAGTCAACTGAGGAGCGAGAGGGAACAGTCAGCGTCGGGCGAGGAGGTGGCGCAGTTCGCCGCCGCTCAGCGGCGCTGGAATGGGCGGAGATGGTGGCGGTTGGGGGCTCGTTAGATGTCATTTATTGGCGTTTTCGTTTTTATGATTTTTTTTTTTTCGGTTTTTGTTTGTGATGTATAATGCCACTTCGTCATAAGTAACAGTGCAGCCCGGTTGGCTTTGGATGATAGGGATCCTCTCCAATCTTGGTAGTAAGATAGAAAATTCATTATAAATATTTCATCCGTTCATCCGATTTTAAGGGGCTCACCCATGTTCTGAGCTGTCTGATTTAAAACAGACGGTCCAAATTGTCTAATACGCTTCCCCAAAATTGTCCGTGCAAACAGAGAACCGAACCCGGTTTTAGTTCGGAAGCTTCCTATTTCACAGATGGAAAAAAATTAAGATAAACTATTGAAGTAAAAAAAAAAAAAAAAAAGGAGATTGAGACGCCAGTGTTCCTCGTAGAGAAAAGAAGAGAATAAAATTCGCTGTTCTCCTTGTACACTGGAACTCTGCAAGTCCGGAAGGAATGTAGCAATGACCAATGAGTTCCACTGATTTGTCCCAAATTGGAAAAAATCTGTCTAGAAACAAAAACGAATGTTTGCGGCAGTCGCTGTGCTTCTTCAAAAGGGGAAGATTACTATATAAGTGATCGTACTCTCCGCGGGACTATATATGATAATATGAATACCATATCCAATCTGTATTCAATCCGTATTCCCAATATCTGAATACCTGACATATTTTTACATTTCAATTATTCTTATTCAATAATAGATATATATCATATATTAAATATATATTATGAAAAATTTATATTATTTATCATTATAATTAAATAATGATATATATCATATATTAAAGATTAATATATTATGAAAAATTTATATTATTTATCATTATAATTAAATAATGATATATATCATATATTAAAGATTTCTTTTTGAGTTAATGCATAAGATACGAATTCAGGTATATTTGGTTGCAAAATAAGAATGTCTAGAATAATCAAATTAGTTATTAATTGTCTTATTATAATAGTCAAATATAAAAAAAAAAATCTTAAAAATAGCTTATTCTAATTATAAGACAAAAAATTTAGATTCATTATTCTAGCTATTCTGACACAACCAAACACCGAATAAGCTATTCTGAATAGTATAATTCTAAAATAAAATAACTTATTTCAGTCCAACCAAACATACCTAGGGTTTAGATCTTTAGGTCGGCGAAGAGAGATGAGGGTTCGATCTGAGGGTTTAGGTGAGTTTGATGTACGGTGTGAATACGATACGGATAGAGTAGAAATATTTTCGTATCCATAAGAATTAATCATATCTATATTCTACTCTCAACTATGAAACATTAATTTTATTTTACTTTACTCGTATATGTTTAAATTAATGAATAACGAATAATATTTATATAATAATTAATTTTATTATATTTTATAAATATAAATTAAAAATAAACAATGTTAAAAAAAATTGTAGATGACATCAAAACTGTAAATAAAACAACGAGTAAATAATTACTCATTATCTAACGGATACGAAATAGCATTTACCCTTATTTATATATAATTTTTATTTTATATAATTACTCATTATCTAACGGATACGAAATAGCATTTACCCTTATTCGTACCTATATCTGCTTAGCTAATGAAAAAATTATTGCCCATACCCAATAAGCTAACGGAAAAAAATATTACTCATACCGTCTTATCGAATACGATACGGGTGGGGTAAACGATTACAAGGGTGCCATTGACACCCCTAGTTCAATATGAGTGTTTAGGGGTTAGAGGGTCTCTAATGAGTAGACTAGCGTGTTTTTAACTTTATCAAGTTTCTTTGTGAACTTAACTCTAAAATTTATTGGACTGGTTTTAAATAACGAATCAGAACTGTTGAACCGGTCATTTATTAAATTTAACTTGTCATCTATCTCACAAGTGGCGCGTCTACATGCAAAAAAATTTAACTTTCAAATTAATTTAGTATAAAGTCAAGCGGTCAAAATTAGAAAATTTATAAATCAAATTTAATGCATTTATTTTTTTAACTTTTTTTTACCACTTGACTCACTTTATTTTATGAAAAAAATCCAAGAGTTAACTAAATCACTAAGTTATATACAGAAAAAAAGAACTTTCAAAACTTCTAAGTGATCATAAGACATCAAGTTTTTAATTAAATTCTGAAACAATTTTAAAAAAAAAATGCATTTCAACATGCTTTTGTCAATGAGCTCGTGCTTGTAATTTGGGCACAGATGTCGACCGAGGCATTGATGCGGTTCTCCTTATCCCATCCTGGTTGAGCTGAGTGATCCTTGTACCAGCACTACCAGTACCAACTCCAGATCTAGATACCATACGAGGTGACATAACAGCATTCCTCATTTGTGATGGATGTGGTGGGGTACGGAAGCCACTGGTACCACCTATACTCGAAAAAGAACGAGACAATACACTTGAACCCCTTGTGACATCCTTTTTTCCATGCAAAGAAACAGTCTGTGACAATCTCGGAGATGTTGTGCGGGGAGATGTGGCGAGTGTACATGCTTTTGGTGATGCACGAACAAGATTTCCCGAAAGTGACTGAGCTGGCTTTTGCTGACGAGCATCACCCACTCGTATTTTTACACGTGGCAATTGCGGATGGAGAGGCTTTACAAAAGATGGTACTGAACCATCAAGACTACTTCTCCTATTAACAGGAGATGCTCGTGGGCTCACGGCCGGAGACAACTCAGCACGCTGTCTAGATGCTCTGCTTGGAGATGATAGGAAATGAGTCAGATTCCTTTCTCCATGTATAATTTTTGCAACTTTCGATTCGACGTTGAGATTTGGTTTAGTCAAGTTTTTAGGAGTTACACTATTCTTTTTCGTTCCTCGAATAGGCAATAGAGGCATCTTAGAAGTCGACAGTATGGATTTTTGTGAATGTCTTGTAATTTTTCTTGATTTTTCTCTTTCACCTTCACCGATACTATGGTTATCCGCTACATGTATTTCTGACATTTCAAGCCTTGTTGCGTTGGTTAAACGGAGCTCTAATTTGTCATCGGGTTCACGGTTGCTTGAACTTTCAATGACATGGATATCAGATTCATTGATGGCATCATCTTCTGCTGGGGTTTTAAAGGAATAATTTGGGATAGGTTTTGGTTCTTTCACGGTTTCTTCCGTGTCAAAGAATTCATCATATTGTGTCCCTTCAGTAGCAATGGATTGTATCTCGTGAGTCTCATCTTTGATTGTTTCTTTTGTTGGAGTTTCGGGTTGAACTGTGACATCTGAAAAGAATACCTATAATTGAAGAAGGGGAAGAAGGAAAAAAATACATACATATTTTAAATCATAGGCTGTTAATGAAAAATCAAAGTCATATATATATATACTCATATCCAGAAGTATATAAGAAAGGCAAAATTTTCAAATGTAGGCCTCTATGGTTCATCAGCATTTGATTCATTGATAATGGCCATCAGTGCGCATCCGTGCTACATTAATCCGTAGCCGTAGGATCAAAAATTTATACCAGACAAACCAGCATTCTATGAGGAGTAACTTTAAATATGAGATTATATGTTGATTTTAACTAGTGCAGTACCAATAACATACCAGACCAGCAGAGCATTGAGATCTGGTACAACTTGTAGTTTGCAACAAGAAAAGAAAAATGCATCCTTAATTACACCAAAACTAAAATTCCAAACAGAAAAGGAGGTCATAGAATATAATTTATAAGAATAAATTCTACCTCAATTTTGAAATCCTCTTGAAGCTTGTCTTTACTGTTCCATGCAATGTCTAACTCATCTCTGGTAAAGGTAACCATGTTACATTGAACAAATGCAGTGTTGAACATGAACCTAAACATTGTCTCTTCACGGGACAAATCATCATTCGACAGGTGTACACACTCAACCACCACATCTCCTTGGATATGGCATTCAGTGTTTAGTTTAATAACAGTATGTCTTTCTCCCTGCAGCAGAGAAAGAATGTAAATTCATTAAAACTATTGTGTTTATATTTTTATATGAAAAATGGAATTCAGATATACAAACAACCATTTTATTTAAAACAATTTAACGCTTACTTTTAATAACCTGTCAATAATATACCGGATTGTGTTATAAGCATCAATTAATTAACTAGTACCTGTTGATAGTACTTAGTTTTCTTCTTGCTGATAGGAGAGCGAAAGAGAAGTTTTGACCTTCCATCACTTGGGTCGGTCCCGCACACCTGTATTACTGGCCTACATCCCCTCTCTCCATCAAAATTAGGTATGCTTCTTAAAATTACACACTCCAGTACAAAATGCACTTCTTCAAAATCCGATAATCCCCGCAATTTTTCAACATACTGCAAGTACCTCAAGTGCGATGGTTGTGGGGTCAGTTCTAAGTGCAATTGCGCCATCTCCCTTGAAACCCGCTTGTACATCATTTCTAGTGTTTTATTCTCACAATTAACCTGTTTCTTATAAACTAAAATTGAAGATAGCATAAAAGCTAGTAGAGGCCATGCTCCTTTTTCAGAGTGTAGCAGTATCATATTGTTGCTGTTTCTGTCAAAAGATAGCCATCTTTCGGTAGATTTGAGAAAATGATGGATCAGGGTTAGAGGGAGTAAGGGGCAATTTTGGTATTGGGACGGGTAGTCACTTACGGTGATGCCAAAATGAGACAGTGCATCAAGGGCTCTTGTATGGAAATCGCCCTCCATGAAATTTAGTACCACGAAGGAGGCATCGGTATAGAAGTTTCTCAATTGGATTATAATTGAGCTTAGGTTGTCTCTGTGTTCTTCCTCTCTAGGAGTTTCACTGGTTAAACAACAGTTGAGCACTGCATGCATAAGCAAGTAAATTAAATAACTGAATAGAGAAAAAAAAAACAGAAAACTTCAAGACAATGATTATAGCACTGCGTGGTGAATCCGACCTTCCCCTGATTCAAAGTTCTATATTGTGCTGATATGTGCATATAATTTATATCAAAATTATAAGCACAGTCACCATTGATCAACCGTCATTAGTACATTGCATAACGATGACTTTTAAATCATTTCCTTTTCATGAATATAAGGAGAATTAAATAAATATTCCTTCTTGGTCAATTTATTTGGGCTTTGATATGTATTAGGTCTTGTAATTATAGGGAGATGGTTTTGCCAGAGAACATCAATGGAGAAACCATACAGTTATAAGCACATGCAACTTTTTGTACAATTTGTCGTTCGATTATGAACCAAGTGACATTAAAATAAACAGACTAGTTTAAGCATTTTGTCTTCTATAATACTAGAATTAAAGAGAGAATGAAAGGGAAAATAAATAAAAGAATAACAACAAACCACAGATATACAGTTTATTTACTTTACCATAAATGCGATCAGATATCTCGAGCAAGCCATCAAGCGCCTTTCTCGCAAAAAGCTTCCGTAGAAGCGACATCTTCTCGATTCCTCTTGGCCGCATGCAATCTCTAACAGACTCTCACTATTTGTGATTATTGTTGCAGCTGTGACTTAGACTTGCCAGGAGATGGCATTAATCCAAGGTGATCAAAGTAGGATAAAGGAACAAGATGGAAGAAAGGTTTCTTCAAAACAAAATAAAATGAATAAAGTAATAGAAGAAGAGCAGGCATCAGGGTCTTGTCTTCCTTCTCTGTTTTTATTTTTTTCCTTTGTTTTCTTTAATTTATTTCCATTTGTTTTCTACATTGGTCTCTACAATATTTTATAGAACTTTTGCATTATGTGTTTGAATCTTCGTATTTTTTTTTTATGTTATAATGAAAAGTCTACTTTTTACAAAAGAGACCCTTAAAAAACAGTATTTTGCATTTACAGCTTCTACTTTCCAGGTTTGGATAGTATATATTTTACTGAGACAATAAAGTTATACTAGAATAGAAACTTCCACTTTTTAATTACTCTTATGTACACAGTAAAATGGTGCTAAAAAATTATTATTGGCAGGTGGCCTTTTTTTTAATTTGGTAATGAGCAGATGATTATTATTAGCATCCAATTACTAATTCTCTTGGGAAGAGATGTAAATTTTATTTCATTTCAATTCAACAATTGAGTGATTGACATATATATATTGCACCGGTACATATATAGCGCCTTTAAAAATGAGTAAAGAGTTTAACAGAGCATTTTTAGCTTCATGCAGCGCACGAACTTTGAATCAAAATAACTTTGCATAAAGCTCGTGTGCTGTATGAAGCTAAAACTGCTATGTTAAAAAATTAACCCTTCAAAACTCCATCAGCCAACCGTTAACAGACCTGTAAAAACTAAACGACACCCAATAATTGTTCTCAGGTTACGAATAAAAAAACTGAAAACTATAAGGTCACATATGCAAAAGGTTTTTTTTTTTAATTCCCTGCGATTGTCATGCGGAGCATCACCAGCTAGCAGCTGGCCGGACCATTTCTCTGGATTTCAAAGAAGGCAGGTGATGAAGAAAAGAAATACGTGGTTTTTGTTGAGTTTTTTTTATAAACCATAATTAAAAAAAAAGTTCGGATTTCAGCGTGATTAGCCGAGTTTTTACAAAAACCATAAGAAACGGTTTGCCAAACCATTCCCTATATCCTCCAAAACGGATTGCCAAACTGTTTTTTACTTTTTTCAGTTTTACCTTCAAAAACAGACTGCCAAACCGTTTTGCTACAGTATTTTTTTTTTTTTAGAGTTTGTTTATAAAATAAATCAGATATTTTGTTTGATTTTGTATATTAACAATAAGATTAATGGAACAATTTGAATATATATATATTTTTTGACTATTTTATCATTTTATCAAATCAATAAATATATAAAAATCAATGAATTGGTTTTCAAATGTACGTATTATTTTTTTTAATTTTACTTTTTTATATTTTAAAAACAAACAAATTTAATCATTTAATCATTATTTTCTAGAAAAAAAGTATCCAGAGATACAATTTTTGAGTATTGTTATTGTAATTCACTTTTACATTTTCTTTTAATTTTCTTCACAGAAATATTTATTGATTTTTTTTATATAAAAAATCAATCCATTGATTTCATAAAATGATAAAATGGTCAAAATACACAAAAAAATATATATATTCAAATTGTTCCATTAATCTTATTGTTAATATACAAAATCAAACAAAATATCTGATTTATTTTATAAACAAACTCTAAAAAAAAAAAAAATACTGTAGCAAAACGGTTTGGCAGTCCGTTTTTGAAGTTAAAACTGAAAAAAGTCAAAAACGGTTTGGCAATCCGTTTTGGAGGATATAGGGAACGGTTTGGCAAATCGTTTCTTATGGTTTTTGTAAAAACTCGGCTAATCATGTTGAAATCCGAACTTTGTTTTTAATTATGGTTTATAAAAAAAACTCGTTTTTGTTGCATCGTCGGCCGCTGGTCAATGAGTTGCATCCAGTTAAAGGAAGCATAATTAGGCCCAATTTGGGCCTTTGAGCCCAGCCCAATCATACACATAAAACCTGGTTTTCGGCCAGGTTTATCTTCGAATTGCCTCACTTTCGCCTATTCGATTTGGAAATTTAAAATTTTAGTTTGTTTTTAAATTTTACTCCTATTTATCGTACCCTCGGCTGGAGCAAATAAGGATTGTTTGAAATGATTGGGCCGTACATCCTGAGTGAATTTCAAAGTTATCAATCCTTTATTCCATATATTAATATAATGGATAATCATGCCTCACCTAGGGGCTACACGAATAGTTATTCATTAATTATTAATTGAAATCTGAACCATCCTATTTGAAATAGCTTAAAATCGAAGTCATTGCTTTTACTTTTATTATTATCTTAATCTTAAGGACCTTAAACCTAAGAATGGGTGACAGCTTGAACCTAAGATGTGACACGACGTACATTTTATTATGGCAAAACTTAATTTTGCGATTTAGGAAGTGAAGTAAAAGCAGGATAGTTACTGAATTACATTAAAATATTTTGATAATGATAAAGTAAGTGGATCCGACTCTGCTGCTTTTCTGAGAGAAAAGCAGGAACCTGCTTTTTCAATCTCAATCATTCAAAATTTTCTATTTACGTATCTCGATGAAGAAACTTTTCTATGCACAAATCTCAATGCATTTAAATGGTTGGGATTGGAAAAGCAGGTTCCTGCTTTTCTCTCAAGAAAAGCAGCAGAGTGGGATCCAAAGTAAGTAGGAGCAGATTTAGCTGCTCCTATGATTTTACAAAATACCATAGTTCATACTAAGGAGTTCATGTTTAATTATCTTAATTCGTAGATAGACGCAAAAGAATTAATCGAGATGTGGAGGTTCCTTAGGCCTGAATAAGAGTTAAGATTTTGAGTAAAAAAATTACTAAAAGAGGGATTTTTAGTCAAATGTGTATTGCTAAAAAAATCAATATTAGGAAGAATTAAATGATTAAGGAAGGTAAAAGAGGTGAAAAAAAAAGTTAAAAGAACTTAATTCGTTTTTATTTTATAAAATTAAATAATTAGATAACTTGATTTTCAATTTTTATTAAAAAAAAATGATGTTAAGTATTTAAGATAGAGTCCTAGCACAAGCAATGCACATTTGTTTTACTTTTCTTCTGGTTTCCTCTTTCCATAGACATGGTCCACATAAACCAAATTACTTTGGTACGTGAATAAATAAAAACAAGTCGGGTTACATACTTACATGCACTTTAAATTATTTATTTTTAATACAAAAGCACTTTAAAACATTTAAATCACTACTACTTAATTACTTGAAAATTTTCAAATTAAAAAATAAATTCGACCATTCATTATTTAATATTTATTAACATGCATCGTCCACCCAACTGGACTCCATTTTGAAGGATTAGTAATTGCCAAGTACCATGTACCACATGGACCAGCATTGAATGCTACACATACTAGATAGATGCAATGTTAATTGAATGCAACTCTATCCTACTGGAGCATGCCTAACTGATTGAGGTAACCAAAACTAGACAATGCATGTGCCATCGTGTCTGCTCCTGTGATGAAAAGGGGTTCACTTTTTTCCACATCTTGATCGTCGACCAAAATTCAGCTTTTGTAAACCACAGTCATCTCCCAAAATGACTCCTACACTGTAGATACTGTTCTCCCGTGACACTTTTTGCCGGACCAATTTTAATGCAATTAGGTGTTACTGACGGGACAAACTTGAGTCCAATAGGTTCTAAAACCGTCCGATCGTCTTTAAGATCCGTGCATACGGATATTGAAAAAATGTGCACGGATTTTAAAGTATATTGGACGGTTTTGGAATCCATCACACTCAGTTTGAGTCTGATGGGGATCGGACCCAAGTTTGTCCCGTTAATGACGGGATATTACATATATTAGTGTTGATTTTCATAAAAAACATAAAAAAAAATAAAAAAAATAAAAAAAAACTCATGAGGCCCTTGCTTAAAAACTTCCCTGTAAATGTAATTAATATGAAAAATTGTTAGAATAAAAGTCAATAAACCAAGGTCTAACCTGGCAACTACAGAGAACATGTAGAAATGTGCGGTTCATTTTCGGTAATAAAGAAATTCCAGGTGCAGAGTTAAATAATGAATTAAAAATTAAATACTGGTGATAATAATTGAGGGACCACCAACCTGTTTATGTTACGGGGGTTATTTTGAAAAGTTGCCAGAGTAACTTCAGAAGAAGAAAAGATTTTCTTTTTTCGCAGTAGTTGGCTTCTCACATCAAAAATTGTTTGCTTTTACGAAGTTAACAGCCATATTGGCATGCAACAACAAAATTGTTATTTTTATATGGGGAAATTTCATGCATTCCCTTCAAAATTCTCAAAATTGCGTATTTTTCTTCTCTAAAATTATAATATCATGTATACCCTTCTAAATTTCAAAAAATCACAAATTTATCCAATTTATTGACTTCTCTATTAATAACTCGTTTTTAATTATAAAGTACCCATTTTACTCTTTATTTAAAAATAAAAAATATGGAACATGTTTAGGAGAAATATTTAGTCCTCTAATTTATCAACGTTGAAGGCAAATTGGTTCATTTTTTGTACTTATGACGCACATACAAACAAATATCTAAATACTACTATTTTTGCGTCACAAGTAGAGAAATGAGTTATTTGCCCTAAAAAACGGATTAGTTAGAAGACAAAATACTTTTATTACACATACTACATATTTTTTTTATAAAATATTAAATGGGTGCTTTATAAATTTAAAATGAGTTCTAATAGAAAAGTCAATCAATTATGTAACTCTGTGTGATTTTTTTTAATTTACAAGGATGAATGTGATATATTAAAAAATTTAGAGGACATAATACATGCTTTCGAGATTTTTGAGGGGTATTCGTGAAATTTCTCCCTTATATTATCAAAATATTTTATTTCCTTTTTGTATGGACTGATACTTCTGGTAGTGTTCGGTACACTCTTCTTAGAGCTCCTTAGAGCTCCTTAAGAGGCTAAGAAGTCTTAAGCTTGCCAAACATTTGCTCATTTGTAAAATTTAAAACCATTTTGTAAGACTTCCTTTGCCCATATTTTTCAGTTTGTCCACATTTTTAGGTTGCGTTCAATTGTGCACTAAAGCTAAGGAAGTCTAAATTGACTATTCCAACTTATGCTAGTCTAAATTATTTATGTTTGGTTGAGGTGTAAAGTTAGATCACGGCTTAAGGTATTTCTTGTTTGGTTAAAGTTTGTAGAAAACTAAAGTTTTGGAAGTCTAAGTTGGTTAATTATTAATAATAAGATACTAATTATATTATATTAATATATTAATAATAACTATAATATTTTTATAATAATAATTTAATATATTAACAAAATAACATATTAAATATATAATTATAAATTAATAATAAGATATTAATTATATAATATTAATATATTAATAATAACTATAATATATTATAATATTATTATAATAATTTTTAATATAATAATAATATAACATATTAATTATATAGTTATATATTAATAATAATTATTATTTAATATACTAACAATATAAGATAATAATTATATAATTATATACTAATAATAATTATATAATTATATACTAATAGTAATTAATAATAATATACTAATAATATATTATTATAATCACTCGATATAGACCACGACGTGCCATGTGAAGTGGTTTAATTTAGACCGCCTAAAGAATGGCTTATGCCATTTTAGTCTTGCTCAATTAATGCTCGTTTTGGTGGAATAACGAGGACTGAACTCCTTATTCCACCCTTTAGGCCACAGCCAAACACGGAATTAAGGAGCTATTCTATATGACTTGAGGATTTGAGACTCCTTAAGAAAGCTAAGCATGCACTTTTTTAATTTCTGTTGCCGAACACTTCTTTCTTAGTGGAGCTTAAAAATTAATCATACCTAACTTGCTGAACACTACCCTAGCTTTTCAGTTCGAGGCTCCCAACGAGATAACTTTAAAAATTCTTTGCTAGTTAGTACAGCTATAATATGTAGATTTGGTAATTTTGAATTTTTTTTATAAAAAGTGACTTTTGGATTTTTTTTTTTTCCGAAGAATGGTAAGAAAAAGAAATCCAGACGAAGAGATTGAGAGAAGAAGAGGTTGCAGATAGGGGTGTCAACAGGTACGGTGAGAGTCAGGTGAAGTATTTTCATATCCGTGCCCATTACTTGTCTTTATCTGTACTCCATTCTTATCGCCACAAATTATCTTATCAGTACTCTCGCTTACCTATTAAGATTGCCAGATAACAAAATGGTAGCGGGTAAATAACGAGTAATACCTATATAATAATTATTTGTATTATTAATTAAATAAAATATTAAAACATATACATTCATTTTGTATAGTATTTTATTGAAAAAAATATGATCATGCTAACCGCAAGTAAATAAATTAAAATACTCTTTTCAACGCTTATTAATATATGAGGAGGGATCCACTTACACTCTTTTCTAGTGACACTGGATTACACCCTACATTTTTAGAGTTCAAACAGTCGATCCAAACCGTTCAACATGATGGATATTAAATTGTGCTTGCAGATTAAATTTTATATTTTTTAATATTTTAATATTTATTAAGATCAGTCTAAAAATTCAATGGTCTGTAGACAACAATTTTGTAAAACACTTAATAAATAGTGAAAAAATTAAAAAAAATGTAAAATTTAATATGCACATTTTAATATATTCATCATCTTGAACGGTTTGGATCAGCTATTTGGATTTTGAAAACTCTAAAAATGCAAGATGTAATTCGGGGTCAAAAAAGGGTGTAAGTGGGCAACGGGTACGAAATAGGCTTTACCCGTACTCTTACTCGTTTAGAATAATGAAAAAAATCTTTACCCGTATTCACACCTGTACCATATAAATTTACGAAATTTTTTTTATTCATATCTGTCTTATTTGATATGGTATAGGTTGGATAAACGGATAAAAAGATGTCATTCTACTCCTAGTTGCAAAAGAAGAAGATAAAAAAAATGAGGAAAAAAAGAAGACGTGTGTATAAGCTTTTGAGATTTTTTATTAATGTGGATACATATCAGTAGTTGAATAGAAAGACAAGTGATCATGAATTCATGATCATCTTGAATAAAAAAGATAAATCATATTGCATCGACTGATTTGGAGTCGGGAGCACAACTTAGTAACCTTCCAAAATTATATTATAATAAAAAGACCATAAATTCAGTGACGTTATAATTTCATTCTTAGCGGGGGATCCAGACGTGAAACATCCCTGTTTTGTCCACTTTCCCGTGTTGATAAAAACACAGATCTAATAATTTATATCCAGTGCACGTATTGATGCAGCAAGTTGTATCTATTAATTAATTTCTACTTGCTATACGTGATTTCACAGAGATCCGTGCACATTTAACTGGACACTGCTAATGTCCAATTGTCCGATGTGGGGTCTCTTTCGACCTTTACGTGTCGGAGTGGTCCCAAGTCTCTTTTGATTCGGGGCTCCCCAATAATTCACTCTAAAATATAAATACGGAGTAGTAACATCAGACACCGTTCAAACTCTAAACTAGGGGAATTCTGAACGTTGATTCAGCTACAGTGGCGCTGAAATAATAATAAAAAAAAAAGATGCGGATCAGCGTATGTATTTGAACCGCCGCCCTTGTAAATTAACTAACAACCCCGCCCGGGGTGGATCCAGATAGGTAAGGTGTACAATTAATGAGAGATGATCTGATGCCTGTTCTTAACCGTCAAAGGGATAATTTCACAAAGTGATTAATTTTGTACTATATAATTATTTTTAAGTAGTACAATATGATAGCAATTGATTAATTGACGGGCTCAAAGTAAAATAAAAATATAAGAAGCGACATTTAGCAAGGTTGTAGAGTAGTAGGTCCGATGGACATCATATCATTTAAGCAATTACTTAACCAGCATTATTTATTTAAGCTGCATATGGCTTTTAATATTTTTATGAAGCATCTATTTCGCTTTCATACATATCGGTTAATTAGCTGTTCGTATTATAACTATCTGGGCAAAATAATTGTTCGAAAAAATCTATAATGTATTCATTTATTATGACCAAGATTTATTGAATTCTATAACAAGATCTTTATAGATTATTTGAATATTAAAAAAATGCTTCCCCAGCTGATAACGACTTCAATGTGATAATGATCATTTTTACAGAGAAAAAAAATTTATTTGACAAATTATATCAAATCCATTGGTTAATACTATCACCAAAGACAGTACTACGAGCTTAACTAATAATTTATGCTGAAATTACATGAATAGCTCATTCTAATAATCTCTAATTAAAATCCAACAAAGATTTGCATATATAAAAATCATTAAAATTACTAATTTGAAAATAAAACTTATAGGGAAAACACTGCACCAAACAAACAAATGAAATATCAAATGACTAGATATAACAACCACACTTAAATTTTTTTGGATTAAGTTTTAACACATTATGATTTGCATTTTACCTCGCCATGAATCTGCAAAAAGTTCATTACATATGTTCAATACGTTTTTTCTTCTTCTTTTTCCTAAAGAAAGAAACCCATAATTTTATATTTTTAGAAGCGAGAGGTTCGAAATCAATGTCACATACTCCTTATTTAATTATCTCGTAATACTCATTAACCAATTTTCATAATACGAAACAAATAGAACTGTGGACTTAGTGCAGTGTCATGAGTCCTCGTCTCTCTTTGAAGCGATACGTGTTCAACTCTCAAAAATACCATATAATATATGCTGAAGTGTATCAAGACTTTTAATAATAATAATATGAAAAAAAATAGACTTGAGTGTCGACAAACTTTCTAATATTTCAAAATTTACTATTTTTGATTCTATTTTATGTCATTCTATGTTTTCCAAATTATTAAATTTCATTGGTGTTCGAGAAAAGATTTTAAACAGACGAGTTGGATCATTATAGATTTTGAAGTTCAAAGCACAAATGACTTTACAAATCACTAAAGCAAGGTCTAGGTCCAATTTAGCTAAGGGGTAAAAAAATCTAGAAACTTGAAAAAAAATACGGAATTACTGCAGATAACAAAAATAAAATACAAAACAGACTATCTAAAGAGGCGTTTGTGCATTCGTTTTAATAGAAAATATTTTTTGAGATTATTTTAAGGAAAAGTGTTTTGATATTCAACCCTACCTTCCTTTTCAACCAGTACACACTTCCTCTTAAATTCTTCTCTCACAATCATATCAAATTATAGAGGCTATGATAACATGAATATCACGAATGGATCCGTGTGAATCAATATCTCTATTTTTTAAAGTTTAAATTGTGAATCAGAACTGTTAAACACGATCTTAATATGAAAATATATTTAGAAAACAAATTTCACATTTTTATTTTTATTTTACTGTTTTCTTTAGAAAGTTAAAAAATTACTGTTTTTGGATAGTCTGAAATTTTTAAATAAAGTGATTTTCTATCTATTTAAAAGATAGTAAATTTTTAAAAATATATAAAAATTTGATCTGCAAGTATATTTTCGTACAAAGATCATTATGAATAATTCAGATCGACTGTTTAAACTTTAAAAATAAAAATACAGATTCATAACGCGAGCCACTATGTAATATGCATATCATCATAGCTTCACTAAAAAAAAAAAAAAAACTTTTTTCCAAATAATTTATTTGTGCTATTTGTTAAATTTGCAGTTGGGTTCCTATATTTTTTCTATGGACAATGTCTCGCGATGCTGAAAGAAGTTCTTAAAATTGTTAGCAATAAACATAACCACTCAACCATGCTCAATTAATTACACAAGACATTGGTGGTCTACACATTAACTTTCAGTAGACCCGGTTCAGGAACCACTTTATCTGCTCAGAGACCTGCTGCTTTCGTACTGCTCTGTCTTTACCCCAGCATAAGCTTAATTAGTGATAAAATTATTAATAATTTTCCAATAAAATAAACAAAAACAAAAAGTAAAGAAACAGAAAAAGAGTACAGAAGAAGAAAAAAAAAAACTCGTGCTCCGTTTCCCAATCCATCTTTCTCCTCTCCTCACCCTTCCTCTCTCTCTCTCTCTCTCTCTCCCTTCTCTACACAGTTATTTTCACCCTGATAGAGAAATTGAGATAGCGAGAGAGATCTCGATCCAGCAAACAGCGAAATTCAATTGCCCTGTTTGTTTCTTCGCCTTTCGTTTTGGATTCGGATCGAAGGTGAGGGTAATTGAGCTAAATTGGGTCCGGGTTGGATCCAATAGGGGATCCGACCAAGACGGCCACGGCGGCGCTGAGGGATGGCGTTCTTCACGAAGCTGTTCTTCAGGAAGCCACCGGATCGGCTGCTAGAGATATCCGAACGAGTATATGGTATGTTTAATTTGTGTAATTGGAGATTCAATCTAACTGAATGTTTGGGTTATTTCAGCTCCTGCATTCGAAGTAGTTCAAGAGTATTTTAGTTGTTTAAGGAGTTCACTGGTCTGGCATTGTAGTTTGGTGAATTGGGGCTTGTTAATTTTGTTTTGAAGTGAATTATGATAGTATTATTTTTGCTTTCGGCTTCTTTGCTTTTGGCAAAATTTTCGTCCTTTGGAGCCTTTTAGCATGTTTTACCTTAAAATTGGTAATTGTCTACTTCTGGAATTTTTTTTTGCTACTTTAGAAGATTGGTAATTGTCTACTTCTTTTATACTGTCACCAGGTTAATTTTGCCTAAAACTTTCATAAGTATTATAGAAAAATGGTTAGTATTGGCAGGAAATTGGATTTGTTGCGTGAAGGACATATCATTAATTGGTCACATGTACATGCTCGATATTTTTAAAAAATATCTAATTTACTAGCTTCACAAAATGCATTTTTTTGTTAAATTGGGATCTTTTAATTAGCACAGACTATCAACAATTGCTAAAATTACACCTAATTTTTTGTGTTGAAATGATAATTTATTGAAATGTAGCATACTTTGCTGGGCCATTTACTCTGTAATTTCTTTATGCTTAAAATAGCTATTAGGAAAAGTCGTTTGCTGCTATCTATTAGCTTGTAAATTCACATGTCAATTGCTTTTTCCAGTTTTAGTATCAATGCTTGTAATTCACAGTATAGTGCCCACCAAGTGTACCTTGTACCAAATACGAATGTTGTAGTGATGATTTTTTGTATCAGCAATATAACAGTAACATAATGGAACATACACTGCTTTTGAGTACTAATACAACATAATTATATTTGTCTTTTCATTTTTACAAGTTTATACTTTTTTTAGTTCCATGCATGTTCCGACAGATCTTGAAGCTGTCATATGTACACCTGTAAGTAAGACGAAACTATCTTATATAACTCTGGAAAACAATGGAAATACAGTGTCATTGCACCTAGTATTTATTTCTTCAAAAGAACACTAAAAACTAATCCCCTATTTTCTAGTATTTATAAAGAAACACAGACAGAGGACTATTGAAAGGGTTTCCAAATAAAATGGTGAATTTAATTGCAAAGTAGATAGCTCTAGTGCTTAGTAGAGTACCTGTGATATTTTACTGGGGAATACATGATGTTTCATATTTCACAGGGGCATTAGTGATATCTAGTAGTTTTGGAGGATACATGCAAACCCTCACTCCATTTTCTTAATTTTTATATTATGTTCCGTGCTAATTTTCATGATTTTCTCTTATATTCAGTGTTCGACCGTTGCTTTTCACCCGAAGTAATGCAAGAAGATGAGTACTGTGCCTATTTTACAGGCATCGTGGCGCAGCTCCAGGCCTACTTCCCCGAGGCATCTTTCATGGTATCCAATTTTCGTGAAGGCAATACCCGTAGCCGCATCTCTGACATTCTGTCAGAGTACGACATCAACATCATGGATTATCCTCAAAATTACGAGGGCTGCCCTCTCCTCCCCCTTGAAATGATTCACCATTTTCTAAAATCAAGTGAGAGCTGGTTATCTATGGAAGGTCAACACAATATTTTACTGCTACATTGTGACAAGGGTGGTTGGCCGGTGCTTGCTTTCATGCTAGCGGGTTTGCTTCTTTATAGAAAGACATACTCAGGAGAACAGAAAACCCTAGAAATGGTTTACAAGCAAGCACCTAAAGAGCTTCTACATGTGTTTTCTAGTTTAAACCCACAGGGGTCTCACTTGAGGTATTTGAACTATGTTACAAGACAAGGAAGCGGGCCCGAGTGGCCACCCAGGGATACTCCGTACCAGTTAGATTGTATGGTCCTGAGGGAGGTACCCAAATTTGATGGAGGCGGCGGTTGTAGGCCGGTATTACGGGTTCATGGACCTGATCCAGATTCACCTGCTAGCAGAAGGAGCTCGAAGGTTCTTTTTGAGACACCGAAGATTAAGAAGCACCTTCTATATTATAAGCAGGTATGGCTTTTATTGGCCTTTCTGTTTCGATAACATTACTTAGAAAATTGATAAAATTGTAAAAGAAAAGAATAATCAATTGTGCCACAACATTTACTACAAAAGCTTTATAAATTATGAAAGTTGAACTAAGCACTGGTACATTACGATTGAGATTATCAATTCTGGTCTATCAATAACCATTGCCTGTCTCTGCATGCAAGCTAGTTGGATATAGTAATAAAAAATAGAGATCGTTGTATAAAGTATTTTCCTAATGTGACATGTTATTGCATTATTATGTTATTTTCAGGGAGAAAGCACACAAATTAGGTTAGGTGTGCGGTGCCAGGTGCAAGGTGATGTTGTGCTCGAATGCATTCACATTTCTGACAATTTGGAGAAAGAAGAGGTAATGTTCAAGGCCATGTTCAACACTGCATTTGTTCACTCCAATTCCCTTTTGTTGAATCGAGATGAGCTAGATGTTGCTTGGAATTCTAGAGATCAATTTCCTCGGGATTTTAGAGTAGAGGTCTGTATTTCTTTCCTTCTATTGAATGTGCAGTCTACTTTTGTCATACTTTTTCTCATTTGTTTGTGTATTTAATTTTTTATTCATATATTTTTACACATTTATATAGAATACTGAAAGTGAAAGATCACGATGCTATAGCTTGTGTGGGGGCACTTAACTTAATGTTTTAACCAGTTGTAGCTCCAACTGATATGGTATTGGTGCAATACGCAGTTCCTGAGAAAAACCATATGATAGGTATGATGTCAAAAGAGAAGCAACTGAAGGATATTATTTGAAGGAAACAATCTAAGGATACTTTTTTGCTTTTTAGGGATTTATAGTGAGATAGCAATATTACATTCGTTGCCTTTTTCCCCCTGTAAATAAGTGAAGAGGACTTTTTTTTTTTTTAAATAAACTAGGTAAAGTTTTCAGACTCTGATTCTTTCGAGTCTGATGCCGCCACAGAAGACCCTGATGGGTACGACACCGAGGTAATGTCTGTAGAAGGTGGCGAGGAGTTTTATGAGGCAGAAGAGATTTTTGTGAACTCAGATACTGAATTTCAGTCGGCGCAAATCCTATCAGACACAAAAAACATAAAATCTGAGAAGTCAGTGTTGTCAGATCAGACAAATAGAGTACAAGACAGGCCAGCTATGTTTGACAAACAAACTGTGGATTTGGTGCATGACATAGAAGTAGTTGAAGTACCAGGTAAGAGTTATAAATTGGAGTTGAACACAAAGGAGGATACGAAGGGTGTCATTGCACAAACTTTGGTCACTGTAGCAGATCAGTCGAAGAATTTAGATGCGCCAAGAAAGGAAACTGGAAATAGAGTTCTGAACAACAGGGTTACAGAAAATGGATCCCACCAGGAGAAAATAGAGACTCACAGTGAAATTCACTTTCAAAATTCTAGGTCGGTAGAGAGAACAGAGAGCAATGGTAAATTGAGCTCAGTAGGGTTCAATGATCAGGCAAAGGTTATTTCTGAGAATCCTATTCCAGAGGATAAAACTGAAATCTGTGAAGAGAAGAAGATAGTTGAAATAAATGATCCAATATCAGAGATCAAAAGTGTTGTCAATGAAGAACGAACTGGGTCAGCTAGGAAAAAACCTAGTTTAAATGAGAGAAACAACAAGCCAGCAGATATTGTAAGTGAAGCAAAACTCAAGAGAGAAGGGACTCCTCATAATAAAATGGAAAACAAAGGGCTGAGTCAGAAAAATGGAAATGATTCGAGGAAGTCGACTCCTGAGAGGTGCGCAAGGTCTTTGACACCATCAAGGAAAACTGCAACAAATGTTTCACCTGATCTGAGTTCAAAATACAAACAAAATGAAGCTGGCATAAATCAAACCATGGTGACCAAGGCAAGGATAGTGCCTAGGTGGGTATCACCAAATAAGGAATCAGCAGCCACATCAGCTCAACGGCCTGCACACCCCCCATCTCGATATGACAGTTCACCGGCTGCCCTAGGGATCCATGGAAATCATGTTCAAACTACTGATGCAACGAAGGAATCAGCAGTAATCCGAAACCTACATTTGAGTGGATCACCGACACGTCAGCCTTCTCTGGCTGGTCCCATGAAAAGTTCACCACCTCCCCCGCCGCCACCTCCGCCTCCACTTGAACCGCCTATGGTGACAAAATGTCCCATTTACTCAACCCCTCCAGCTCCTCCTCCTCCTCCTCCAATGCCAGATCGGTATACTAACACGGCATTTCCATCACCACCATCCCCTTCTAGGACCAACAGAGCTGTCCCTCCAGCACCTCTGTCACCTTCTCCTAAGATAGGTGCTCCATTAGTACCACCTCCTCCACCTCCACCGCTGCCACCTCCCCGCGGGGCACTAGCACCAAGTCCACCACCTCCACCTCCTCCACCTCCAGCAGTAGCAGTACGAGCACCAGGTCCACCCCCTCCGCCTCCACCTCCACCTCCAGGAGCACGTGCACCTTGTCCGCCACCGCCACCACCACCACCTCCCCCTGGTGCACAAACTTCCATTCCACCACCTCCACCTCCTCCCGGTACACAAACAGCTGGTCCACCACCACCTCCACCGCCTCCCCCAACCACACTTGCACCAGGTCCACCACCTCCTCCCCCTCCTCCTGGAGCACGCATGCCTGCTCCACCACCTCCTCCTCCCCCTCCTGGAGCACGCCCACCTGGTCCACCACCGCCTCCCCCTCCCCCTGGAGCACGCACACCTGGCCCACCACCTCCACCACCTCCTCCTGGAGCTCGTGCACCAGGACCCCCACCTCCGCCGCCACCTCCTGGAGCTCGTACACCAGGACCCCCACCTCCGCCGCCACCTCCTGGAGCTCGTGCACCAGGACCCCCACCTCCGCCACCTGCTCCCGGTGCTCGTACCCCTGGTCCACCCCCTCCACCTCCTGCTCCTGGTGGTCGTGCACCAGGTCCACCCCCTCCCCCCCCTCCAGGTGCACGTGCACCAGGTCCACCAGCACCGCCAAGGGCACCAGGTGCACCACCTCCTCCCCAAGGCAATTTAAGAGGGCCACCGCCTCTTGGGGCAGGTAGGGGGCGTGGTGGACCTCCACGGCCCTCTGCATCCGTTCCACGTAGACCGACTTTGAAGCCACTGCATTGGGTTAAGGTTACACGTGCAATGCAAGGCAGCCTTTGGGCTGAGCTTCAATTATCTGGCGAATTACAAAGGTATTTTGTTGGCTTTGCTAAATTGAGTTATAGTTTATGCAAAATTTCACACAATGCAACCACTTGTTTTTGGCAAACTTTCCATTTGTGTATTTAACGTATCTATTTGTTTTACTGGATTTGGAGCAGTCCTTCAGGCTCAGACTTTGATTTCTTAGAACTGGAAAGCCTTTTCTCAACAGTGGTGCCAAAAGCTGACGACAGTTTGAAATCTGAGGGCCGGAGGAAGTCTCTTGGCTCCAAACCTGAGAAAGTGCACCTGGTAAGCTGATAACTTCAGAATATTCATTTTATTGACAGTCTTTTCAATAGCATAAGATGATTTTGAGGTCTATCATGCATGTGGGACCTTAATAAAATACGTCTTGTTTTCCCTTATCTGGCATGACCCCACAAACAATTTAGAATAGCTCATGTGCTTTGTTCAAATTCATGCAGTTTTTTTTCTCTTAGGTTTCATTTTATCACTACATTGTGTTGTATTTCCTATAATGATATTTTCATTGGTGTAGATCGACTTAAGGCGGGCTAATAATACCGAGATCATGTTGACTAAAGTGAAGATGCCACTTTCAGATTTGGTGGTAAGCTACATTATGATTGACATATTTTTTGTTTGCTTAGTTAAAACTTCTTTACTGTGTTTTTTTAAGTAAAAATCATGTCATGGTCATATAATTTGGTTGTCAAATATTTGGCTTACTATACTGTACAACTTGTAAGTAGCCTCCAAGCACTGACTTGATTGACTATTCATATACCACCAACTTTTAAAGTTCAAATAGTAAAAGAACTTCAACCAGTAATGCTTAGGTGGCTGCAAGATGAATGGCCTCTTGCTTTTTGGTTCATGATTGCCAGGTCTAAGTGACCTAATGCCATTGTGTCTAAAAGATTATATTTTGTACAGAGTGTTGCGCTGACAATGGATGATACTATTTTAGACATTGATCAAATTGAAAACCTCATTAAATTCTGCCCAACCAAAGAAGAAATGGAGCTTCTCAAGGTAAAGATGAAAATTTTAATCTACATGTTTTTGTTCTTTTTCTCAAAGAATAATTGTATATGATAGTTGTAATTTTGTTGTTTTCCTGTCTTTTTTTTGTTTTCTTATAGAACTATACTGGTGACAAGGATAATCTTGGAAAATGCGAGCAGGTTAAATTTCTTATTGAGCTTCTATTCATTTTCTTTTATGTATACACCTCTTGATTTTGAGTTTTTGACTAATATGTTACCTGATTTCGAATTATACATGTAGTTCTTCTTGGAGTTGATGAAAGTTCCTAGGATGGAATCGAAATTGCGCGTTTTCTCGTTCAAGATCCAATTTAAGTCTCAGGTTGTCGAACTGTACTTATCCTTTCATAATATATATAGAGCAATATATATATAGTATGGCTAATATGCTTTTGGTTGTATTTCGGCCGAAATACAACCAATTCATTTGTCAATTTCTGAAGTCCAAAAAGTCGATCCAAACGTTAGGTTTGTTCTCCATATTAAAATGTGCTTGAAGACCAAATTTTACATTTTTTGGAATTTTTTTACTATTTATTAAGCCACTTTGAAAATCGCTGATCCAACGGTTTCACTGTTTGGTTAAGCCACCGTTGGATCAGCGATTTTCAAAGTGGCTTAATAAATAGTAAAAAAATTCCAAAAAATGTAAAATTTGGTCTCCAAGCACATTTCAACATGGAGAACAAATCTAACGTTTGGATCGACTTTTTGGACTTCGGAAATTGAAAAATGAACTGGTTATATTTCGGCCGAAATACAACCGAAAGCATATTAGCCATTCTTATATATATTGAGTAAAGGTTTGGGGTCAAGCCACCCAACTATTTAATATCCACAAGGGATTCCCCCATCTGGGTTTCGAACCTGTGACCTCCTACACAGAGGGCATTGCCTTTACCACTAGACCAATCATAATATTACTTTTGGTGTGTGTGTTTTCCTGGATAAGATCTCCCCATATTTGCTTTTAATAGAGGCTGAATCAATCAGAGTTAAGGATAAAAGGATGTATTTATACTGATGATTTTCCTGTTTCCATTTTTTTAATTATTTTCCAGGTTGCAGATCTTAGAAAGAGCTTAAATACCATCGACTCTACTTGCGAAGAGGTATAAACAATTAAAATGAAATGTGTTCTTTTTTTCCACCTTTTTTTACATCTTTTACTCTGCACAAGAAATGCTAAAAATATACCTTTAATGAGGAATTTGTAAATTTACAATAGCATAACTTGTTATCTTTTCTTTTCTTTTGGCCAAATTAAATGAAATCTGATTGTTGCTTCTTGTGTACCAGATTCGTAATTCTGTCAAGTTAAAGGAAATTATGAAGAAAATATTGTTGCTCGGTAACACATTAAATCAGGGAACTGCTAGAGGTATACTCTTTTTTGGTTTGTTATGACATATCTGCAAAACATGACGCATTTTATTTTTTCTGTAAATAGTTTAGTTTTGAGTTTTGGAAAATTATATCTATAGGTTCTGCCATTGGATTTCGCCTTGACAGCCTTTTAAAGCTTACTGACACTCGTGCAACCAATAGCAAGATGACTTTAATGCACTATCTTTGTCGGGTAAGCTCTTCATGCATTTATCTGTGTATATAATAAATTTTCGGATACCTACTTACAATGGCCTGATAGTTATGTTTACTTACAAAAGTTAAGCGATAAAACACTTGGTATACAAGCTTAAGTTATTTTTCTTTAATTGATCTCGTCTATGGTAATGCTTCGATCAGGTCCTTGCCTCGAGGTCCCCTCATCTACTAGATTTCCATGAAGATCTCACTAGTCTGGAATCTGCATCCAAGGTTAATTGTTTTCTACATTATCTTGAGCATCTGTTAGATTCTTTTTACTTGCTGCAAATATAAATAAATTTTACATTAAACGTATTCCCAGCTTGTACCATGTCCTCTCTCGTGCTCTCCCTCTGACACACATTCACACATTACAGATACAATTAAAGTTATTGGCTGAAGAAATGCAAGCAGTTGTCAAAGGTTTAGAAAAGGTTGACACCGAATTCAAGGCTTCTCAAAATGATGGTCCTGTGTCAGAAATATTTTGCAAGGTACTTTATTCTCCCTGCACCTGCTCTCCAAAATTATTTAATATTTGTCCTAGTTTTCCTGAAGTCAATTGTCATAGTAACTGGAGATAAAATCTACAAACCATCAGATACTTATTGCGTAACTGCTGCTAGATTAAAAATGATTGTTGATGCTTTATTGATTGGCTTATGTTATACTCTAGCATAAGCAAAATGTATAATTGCTATAGTTTTTCTCACCTGTCGTCTCTTTCTCTTTCTGTGTTTTTTTTTTTAATGTTGAAGACCTTGAAGGAGTTCACTTCTGTTGCACAAGCTGAGGTGGAATCCTTGAAGTTGTTTTATGCTTCAGTTGTAAGTTCCCTTTTGTTTAAATTTTTATATGAAGTAATTAATGCTTTATTTCCAGTTTTTGTTTTGAATTCAAGAAAATAACACTTCATCTTACAGGGTAGAAATGCGGATGCACTGGCACTATATTTTGGAGAGGATCCCCAAAAGTGCCCATTTGAACAAGGTAAAATTTATTGGAAAGGTTTTTTATTTATTTTAGTCTTTATTTCAAATACCTTGTGAAGCATATACTAGGTAAAATATTTTGTTGATCGTAGTGAATGTTTATGTATCTAACAGCATAGGCACATTACGAGTTCCCCTCCCATAGCTTCTTTTCTTGTATCTATATTAAACATCAAAGCAAGTGGCATTCATCAATCTCTTTCTAATGGTGCAGTGATAGGTACACTATTGAATTTTGTGACAATGTTCAAGCGGGCCCACCAGGAGAACTGCAAGCAACTGGATCTTGAGAAGAAAAAGGCTGAAAAGGAAGCCCAGATGGAGAAATCAAAGGGGTCAACAAAAAACACAAAGGACGGGAAGGATGTGAGTTTAATTAACTCCCCTCATCACAATTTCCTAACTACTTTTACGTTAATATATATAGAGGCCGGGATTGGACCTCTTGAACTTGCACCAAATTTTGAATTTTTGTGATCTGAATGGCCAATTTGAGGATCACAGTGTGATCTACATATCGAAAAGAAAACCAAATTTTGTACTCGTAGAGATTTTTTTCACTATTCTTTTGGATAAGGAGAAAATCATTATTGTTGAATGGTCTAGAATGTTTTAAAGCATTGTTTTTCTCCTATCTGAAAAATGAAAACTTCCCTACCAGATCTTGATATATATATGTAGTTCACATTGTGCAGCTTGAGATTGGCCATTTGAATTTCGAAATCGAGATTTAAAAGCTGAAATACAAGAAGATCAGTGTTTTGCATAGTCCTGTAGCTCACCTCATATACATAGGAATATTAGTACCTATAATACATGTTGTTTTAAAACCTGTAATACAGGAAGATCAGTGCTCTGCAAAGTCTGCCATTGCCAATAAGTTTAAAACCTAATAGTCATGTTTTCAAAATATTAGTATAATCAATGTGTTTTATACTACACCTCTGATGATCTCTGTTTTTTATTTTTTTTGGTATTTTTTGCTCCTAAACAGGATGTGAAACCAACAGATCTCAGCCAACAGCTACAGCAAGGCCTTGAGAAAAGCAAAAAGATAAAGCGAGAAAAGAGACAGTAGATGACAAAAGAAAAAGAAAATAAATCCTAATTTGGGTTTTGATTAGATCTGGTAGTTAGTTAACCCAACACTCCCAAATTTTGTCCTAGTCCTACTGGAAGGCCAAAAATGCCCTGCTTCTGCCGCAAGTGGCCATCAGCATTTTTCTGAAAGGAGAAATCTGCTGGTATGTTTTCTTTTGAAGTTTATTTTATGTCATGATATATATATATAGAGAGAGAGAGAGAGATTGGCTAAACATTGCTCTCTCTCTCTCTCTCTCTCCGCAATGTCATCATATTAATAACCACACTTAGTTCGCCTCGAGCAATGTTTAAAGGCACCATAGTGCTCTTGCTATATATATTTATTTTTTTGTGCTGCTTGAAATGTCATAATATCGTCAACAACATTGCAAAGAAAGAACTATTGGTGTAAACCTGTCCCCAGACTTCTCCGCACTGTTTCTCTGTACAGAGGAGGGAAACAGGAATTGTTAGTCATTTGTAAAGAGTTATGCATGGCATTTTTTTATTTCATACAAGTAAACTTGAAATTGTTCGTTCATGTTATATCTAGCCAAACAAGAATATAATATTATTTATTCGCAGAAGATTAAATTCTTTGCCATTAATTTTATAATATTCGTTCCATTTTACTAATTGAAATTGTATATTGTGTCCTGCAGGTGATGTGGCGGTCTGCATTTGTGCTAGGGGTTAGTGGGAGCTCTAGTACATATCTATCTACACTGTACAAATTTCTAACCTTGTTTTTTTTGTTCTTTTAGTTTTTTTTTTCTTCTCTTCTCTTGCTCTTTAATTTTTTCCCCTAACGTAGCAAGAAAGAGGTTAGGTGTTGTATATTAGTAGGGTTAGATGGAAGAGCCAGGAAGTAAATATTTACTTGTGCACATATAATGTAAGAAGTAATTAAGACCTATTCTAAGGTCTAAATATATTGTAATTCGCAAGGCATGTACAGCATTCCATTATTGACTTTTGATAGAGAGATGCTTCATTGTTTTGATTCCCCACTTGTTAGCCAAACGGGTGAAGTGAGAGAGCTCTTGGGGTAATTTATTAGAAATCAAACATTATTAAGAATTAAAAAAAAAAAAAAACAACAACAAAGAATTGCTATTGTACAAGTTTTGTGCACTTCTCAGATTCATTCCAACATAGAACTCTTTACATATCTGGCCACTGGACTAGCCCTAGCAGAACTATGAAGTCGTAAAATGTTTGCATCCCCTTAGGTATTCTGTATTCAACTCAGGTAGTATGGATCTGACTCTGCTGCTCTCCAAATGGGAGAGCAGGATCCTGTTATTCCGATTCTGTTATTCCAATTTTAACTGTTGAATTTTTTCATGCACGACTCTCAACATAGATAAATGGCTAAAATTAAAATAACAAGATCCTACTCTCCTATTGAGAGAGCAGCGGAGTTGGTTCCGGGTAGTATTTATGAATTCATATCCAATGCAATACCTCACCAAGTAGAATGAGATCTGAATCGTCAGTTTTAATGTGACACAAAACTCAAAATGGACCCCCCCATATCTAAATAGTCACCAAGTAGAATGAGATCTGAATCGTCAGTTTTAATGTGACACAAAACTCAAAATGGACCCCCCCATATCTAAATAGGCACCAAATGTCAATTGCTTTGCTGGTTTGCTGGGAGCTAATTGTACTCGGTCTTGGACCTAGAAGGATACAGATTCAGTATATATTGGGACGATTCGGTCGATACACAGCACAGGCACCTTTAACAAGGCAAGTCAGCTTTGAGTTTCAGAACAAATAATCTTTGATGATGTCTTTTTGAGTTAGATATCTAAGAGAGTGCAGTCCATGTTTACGAGTTTGCTATATCTATACTGAACATGGCTAACATGCAAACGGAGGTTGACTAACACTACAGATGTTAAATTGGCGTTGAACATGACTAACATGCAAACGGAGAATGATCCTTAGTAAGATAACTCGTCTGATATTCCCTGGTTAATGTATTATTGAACATGTGTTTCTTTATTTGATGTAAACATTCACAGAGGCTACAATCCTCATAAATGCTTTGAGATAAACAATACATAACTAGTTACATTGTTCTCAATTTCTGATATACACCAGAGTCCAACTTGAGTGTAAACCCAATAACTATTCCATTGATATTTAAATAAAAGAAGAAAAAAAGAACAAAGAATGCAATTTCTATACCACTATTCAAATTCTCCCTCTCAGAAATTAAATATTTCCCAATTCGGTCCCAATTAAATCCTCTTCTTCCTCCTCTCCACCTGACCCGTTTCCTACTTCCACACAAGATGATCTACATGTAAAATAAAACACGGCACTCATCATTGAATCAACCAAAACAACAAATGAATACATCAGAATAAGTAGCGGGCCCTCCCAAATGCGATCTGATCCGTCCCCATAGCTCAATGTTTTAACTCTATGCTCGAACAACCCCTCGACAAATGCGAGCCCAATGGCCGAACTGAGAAATATCAGCAAGCCAACCTGGGTCTGTCCTTTTATTATTTTCACAGACCTCAATAAAGCCCCGACTCCATAAGATTCCTCCAAAACCGCAATCACACCCGCAAGATTGCACACTACAATGGTGTGTGCATATACGATTGAAAATACTAGCAGAGTAATCAATGCAGGGTAGACAACAATCTCAGGTGGATACATTAGTATAGAAAATGCATTGCAAACAACAATTAGAAGCACCAGGAATAATACCAAGCATAATGATATGGCAAGGCATGTATATAAATAGGTTTTCACAAGTCGGGTCCAAACCCGGCGATATGTGGCTAAAAACTCTTCTGACAAAAACTTTTTACCGGCATATATACACGCGACAGCATAAGAAACTGATGATCTAGCAAGTAGGAGTAGAGAGATCAACAATGGAAAGCAAGTAATGGAAGCAATGATGGTACCGGCTAGATAATGGCATACTTGGTTTAAGAAGTTGGTTAAGGGTAGACCACTGGTGACACATAGCAGTATCAGCCGCCGTGCCAGATCTTGGTTCAGAGACGAAGCGAGGAACGCATTGGAGAGGAGACCAGCAGAGACGGGGCATATTAGAAGGAAGAGGATTGAGGTGAAGGTGTGGGGATCACACCGGAGGATGCGTACTGTTTCTCGCAGGATTTCCAGTGCGTTCATTGGCGGGAGATCTGGTACGTGGTGCATCTTTGGAGGAGCTGCGAAGTGAAATTGGGTTTGATTGCTCTCAGCAGTGTACACACGGTTCAGTTGGATGTGTGTGTGTGTGTGTGTATAACAAGGGATGAGAGAGCACGCAATAGTTGCGTAGGATTAGACTGAAAGCAAAACGAAAGGGGAGAGGGAAGAGACGAGAGAAAGGTGACTATGTGAGGTTTAGAGAGAGAGAAATCACGTGGAGAAGAAGAGAGGGTCAAGAGGGAGATTGGGTCTTGGGAGGAGAGAAGGGGAAAGATAAAAGAAAATTGCTTGAGATCGGGTTAAAGGGAAGTGTGGTCAATGGAGCACGAGAGATGATGAGATAGAGCGTTTCTGAGAAGCTCCGACATGGTTGGATCCTCTCCAGTCTCCTCTAATTTGAGATGATCAGGAGAATCCTGACACGTCGCAGTCAGGTCATGAGGTAGACATACTAGCTACTACTATTTTTTTTTTTTAAAGAGTTTATTAAAAAAATGATCAATTGACTGATTTAAAAATAACTGTTATTTAAACTTCTAAATAACAAAGCTAATTAATTACAAAAAAAAGTGTATATAGCATGCGATATACACAAAATTTTACATCATTTCGATTTTATTTTGATATGTATCAAGAGCTAACAAAATAAAAATAAAAAATCATATTTTAGTATTAATAGCCATAAGGCTCATAAGCCATCGAAATAAAATAAAATCGAGTTCCAAATCATTGTGCTTCATGAAATAAATGACATATTTTATTTGACGCTCATATTTTGTGATTTTGATGTTCAAACATTTGATCCAAAGTTCCAAACCGTTTAATATGATCTCTGTATTAAATTGTGTCGGAGACCAAATTTTACATTTTTTGGAAAAGAAATTACTATGTTTTTAGAATTTTTGAAATCATTATTTTTGACGGTCCAGAATTTTATGAATAACAGCGATTTTCAAAAATTCTAAAAAAATAGTAAATAAGTTCCAAAAAAAAATGTAAAATATGGTCTCCAAATATATTTTATTATATAGATCATATTAAATGGTCCGGATCGATATTTTGGACTTCACAACTAAAGATACGAGCGTGAAGTAAAACATAACCTTTGCTTCGTGAAGCACAATAGTCTAACTCAATAAAATCAACAATTCTTTATATACATATAATTGAGATGATAAGGAGTATATTTAACAATTTAATATTTAGTAGAAGTATGAACCAAAAAAAAAAAATCATATAAAAATTATTACTTATGACTTATGAGACAACATTGAATACTTTCAACATAAAAAATATCCACGTATTCATAATCGTACTGGCTTCTGAGTTCTAAGGTCCAATTATCCTTCGACTTTGTTGTCGGTTTATTTGTTTATTAGATATTCGAGGAAAGCACGAAACGCCAATACATCTGACCAACAAATTAGTCAGCAAGAGAAATTAAATATATTGAAACCAACAACTTGCAAACCGTTGTAAATAAAACTGAAAAATAAGAGAAAGATGAGGAGGAATATAATCTGGCCCTTTTTCGCTTAAGGTGCTTTTTCATATAATAACATGCTCACGCAAGAGATCAAGTATTCAAACCATTAAAAATTCATTCATTGTCCAGTTTGATTATCTGGGTCTCCTGTGGTGTCGATCACTGTAGACAGGGGCGGAGCTATGTTTAATAAATGAGAGTCTATTGGTCTCTATTCATTTGTAATTTTTTTTTATTTATACTATATTTTTAATATAATCTAAACTAAAATATTATAAATTAGGTGAAATTGATCCCCATTCGTAGTAGAAAATTTTTATATACTTGACTCTCATTCATGTTTGACCCCCATAGTCTCAAAATTTGGCTCCGCCCTTGATTGTAGATAATTATTTCTTTGTCAAATTTCAGAGCTCCGCCCTACTACCCGTAATTTTTATTTATGCCCACCATTAAATATAATTTGCCAACTATGCCCAACAAATCCAAAAAAAATTATTCCTATCCAAACCAGCTATTTAATAGTCGGTTCCTAATTTTTATTAGGAACCGTCTATTCAATCGTTGGTCCTTAATTTTTTTAATTTTTAATTTATTTTTATTAAAGTTTTAGAATTTTTTAATATGTTTCTTTGAAATTGGATAAAATAATATATAATTTAGTTTATTAGAAGGACTGAAACAAATAAACCAGATCAATATTTTTCAGATCAGGTTTTTCGTGGCTGTAAGAAAAATTAAAATATTTCTTTGTATGTTATTGGAAAAAAAATAAAAATGCTTTGAATCTTAGTTATTGATCCCTGTTCGCTCGAAAGCGTGTAGGCTTTTAATAAACCTAGAACACTTAAAATCTGTTGCAAGCATACAACTGAAGTTGGATATAGAAGGGTATCGTATCCACAGGGACGGTAAGAAAACGACCGGACTTTACTTAAATTGACTAAAATTCTAGAAGTGAGAGAAGTTTGAATTGGGGTTTTGTTCTAAATTCTACTTGATTGAAACAATAATTAAAACAGTAAAAAGTGAATTAAAGTTGTTTTTCATATTATAAAAGGGAGTTTCCAGGGTTTCATATTTCATTTCAGTTCAGCCCCGAGGTATACGGCCCGTATAGAATCCTATACGGTCCGTATAGACCATCGAGTTAATACAGTAGCTACTGTTTCTGTGTTGATACTTTTGGCTAGGGTTTCTATCAACCGTACCTAGATTTCTAGCCTCAGCTGTCGCAATTTTGGCTTAGTAACCTGATTACCGGACTCAAATACTCCCCTCTTAGGTGCCTTAAACCTTAACTTTCGTTTTTTAGCCTAATTTATCTAAGTCACTTGTTGGTTTACTAAAGGTATCCAAGGACTTTCGCCTCAAGGAAAGTTTCGTCTTTCGGTACTTCTTGGTTCGTAAACTTACCTCATGTACTTGATTCAGTTGAATTGAATGTTATAGACTTGTAACCTATCGACTTAGATGTGCGTATTCATCTAACGGGTTGACTATTCGATTCAAGCAAACAAAAACCAAGCAATTAAAATACTACTTAACAAAGTGAAAACAAAGCATTCAACACAAATCCAAGTAACTAGCAAGTAAAACCAAACATGAAACTACATCTTAACCCTAGAAACAGTAAGTTGAGCTACTCATGTTTTCAAAATAACACAAATCAGTAGTAATAAAAGAGTTCATGGCAAAACTATAGAAGAAATCGAAGAATCGTCGTCAAACTTGTGTTTTTCCTCCTCTTCTTCTTCTCTAAGTTATGCCTTGTCTCCCAAGCACCAGAGATCTCTTCTCAGATTTGGAATATCCTCTTTAATGCCCAAAATCCCGAATTAAAGCCTTCATATTCGGTTTGCACAGCTGGCGCTTGTTGCCAATTCCAGCCTGTTTTTCCGAATTTGTCTTATACGGGCCGTATAGAAATCCATACGGACCGTATACCCATGCCTTTGTGTGGGAGAGAGGTAGCCTCCTATGTGGAACTTTTTGTGTGGTTGGGCAGATCTTATACGGGCCGTACAGAAATCCATACGGGCCGTATAGAAAGGTGCCAGCTCCAGAATTTCGCCCGTTTCCTGCAAAATAAGAACAAAACATAGCAGTACCACATTCTATAGATATTTAAGTAAATTGTTCACACTTTTAGGCTTTTAGGCATGGGTTTTGGTGTAAATCGGTGTCGAAATATAGGCAAAATAGAGAGATATCAATCCCGGTTCAAAAGTCACCTCTAAGTAAATATAGAAAATATTTGAATTCTTCTATTTTCAAAAAAATAAAACAAATTTCCGAAACTGTGTCAGAATTTTATATATTATGCGCGATTTTTGATGCAGAATGCACACTTTTTGATGCGAGAATTATATCAGATTAAAACAACGAACGACTCAGATTCAACACTGTTTGAGTAATGATTACAAAGTTGAGGCAACTTTTTTAAAATTATTTTATATATTATGCACGATTTTTGATGCAGAATGCACACTTTTTGATGCGAGAATTATATCATATTAAAACAACGAACGACTCAGATTCAACACTATTTGATTTCTTAAATTATTTTATATATTATGCACGATTTTTGATGCACAATGCACACTTTTTGATGTGAGAATTATATCAGATTAAAACAACGAAGGACTCAGCTTCAACACTATTTGAGTAATGATTACAAAGTTACGCAATATTTTTTTTAAATTTTTATTTTTTCAAAAATAGAAATACCATAATATTTTCTGTATTTACTTATAAGTGACTTTTGAACCGGAATCAATAATTCAGATTCAAAATATTATTTTTTTCCAATAACACACAAAGAAATATTTTAATTTTTCTTACAGCTGCAAAAAATCCGATATGAAAAACATTGATCCGGGTTATTTGTTTCACTCCTAATAAACTAAATTATATATTTTTCTATCCAATTTCAATTTCAAAGAAACATGTCAAAAATTTCTAAAGTTTAATAAATAAATTATAACATTTTTCAAAAAAAAACAAAAAAATTAAGGACCGGCGATTTAATAGCTGGTTTCTAATAAAAATTAGAAACCGGCTTTTTAATATCCAGTTTGAGTAGTTTTGATATAATCTAAATAAGTTTGAAATATTATATATTTAATAGTGGGTATAAATAAATAAAAAGATGGCCCCACTACCCTAGTACATTGTATTTGAACAAGTGCAGTTCTTTGCAAGAAAAAAGAAAAGAAAATAATATGTACGACAGCACTTGTCTCCATGCAGGTCAATGCATAGCAGCATCCAGCATATGCTCTATGGTCAACGACTTTGGATTGAATGTAACACTCGGAAAAAATTGATAGACTTTTCTTAATTACATATTTAATTAACTCTTATAAAGAACTGCGGACTTAGGCAGTGGAACGAATCCTCGTCTCTCTTTCAAGAAGACTGCAAGTTCAATTTCTAAAACTAACATTCTAAAAAAATATTGGGACGTACTATATATAGGGTAGGGTCCTTTAATAAAAATAAAGAAATCTTTTGAATTTTTTTTATTTACAACATAATTACCTCTCAAAAGTTTTTTTTTAATTAACTCTAATTGGTTTTATAACAATGTTTATATTGAAAACCATTATTTTATTAAGCGGTAAAAAACAATGCTCTTCGTGTAGAAAGTCATAGGTTTCCAAATTCGAATGAGAACAAACTGGATAATGCATATTGAAAACTAGTCTTTTTATTAAGCGGCAAAAATCAATATTTTTCGTGGGAAGTTGTAGGTTTCAAAATTTGAATGGGAATTTTTTATGAATATTAAAATTTGAAAAATTAGATATGTATTTTTTTCTTCTAAAAAACAAAACATGTTTATATTTGAAGAAACGGTTTATTTTGTCCTGAAAAATATTTGTCCGAGCCAATATTAAGTTTTTAACCAAAAATAAATAAATGAGAAAAAAAAAATGACCGATAATGAGTGCATATTATCACACATAAATCATAGAGATAATCACGAAAGCCTTTTCACTTTCACCGAATCTAAGACAAATATTGTTAAAAATGAACTTGCTAACTATATATTTGATAGAATCATGAACTAAAAGTCTTATAAAAACCACTTAGAAACAAATACTAAAGACCCAAAACTAACAAAGCTCAAAAGAAAGTACGGATCAAGACTATATTCAGGACTTGAACCGTCTTTCTTGATACCGGTATCGTTCCGAAATAAGGCCCACACCGACTCACTGTTAGGAAAAGATTGTTATGTCTCGAGTCGAAACCCAAACCGACTTGCTTCTGAGGTAGTTCGCTGGCATTTCGACCCGAGGCCCAAACTGACGTAAAAACCTATAAATACTCCAAAAATCATCGAGAAAGGGGACGATAACATTGAACAGAAAAAACACAAAATGGATAGAGTTGCTTGCTTAACGTCACACATATACTCCTTAAATACTAACTCGAACTACTCTCTACTTGAGATAGGATGTGATTGCTTTGATCCAATACTGTTTGAACAGAAGCGTATCAATATTAATTCTCGAGACAATTTTGTCTCGGACTCGACCGCCATTACGCCAATAACATGATTCATGTGTGTCAGCTGACAGGTGTGTTCAAAGAATATCGACAGATAAAGGAAGAGGGAGGTGTCTGATGCCCGTCGGATCAAACTCGGTTCGATGGGTGGTTTCTGCCGTCCAATCCACTTCAAAATCTGTGTGCACAGATATTAAAGTGATGCGCACAGATCTTGAAGTGGATCGGACAGTAGAAACCACCTATCGAACAGAATTTGGTCCGATGGGCATCGGACACCCCCCCTCTTCCACAAATAAAAGCCATATGTTAAAAGAATTATATAAGATTCACGGTCCGAATTTTCTAAACAAAGTTTACATTCTTTTCACCATGCAATTGATGAGCAAGTCGAAAGAGAAATTGTCTGGTAGGAAAATTATTATTTTCTTTGCCCAAAAAATATTTCTAAAATTTGAGATATCCGAGGTTTTGGATGGAAACTTGGTAGCACCGAACTTGGCAAATGGCAGTGCCCAAAAAAAATTCTGAAAAGTTTTTTAATCAGAATTTATTCTTGTGTATATATTTATTTAAATTTGGCTATTTTTATTATTAACTTTTACTTTATTTATAAGAAATAACCTTTTTTCTCTAGTAGCAAAGACGTGAAAGATAATAGATTCAAAATTCGAATGAAGAATTTTTTTTATTGCATTAATAGGGTTATGGAATTTGAATGCTTGATTGACCTTCATCTTTCTTTCTAAAAAAACTTATACTTTATTTATAATTAATTTATTTTTCTTCTAATAAATAGGCTTACTTTCAATTTATATTTTCATTCGGCTAATCTGTACTCAGATTCAAGTTAGAAAGAATAACAATCTATAGTAATGATAATCTAAGCAAAATTAAATTAAATTTCAACAAAATATGAAACAATGTATAAAAATTTAGCAAATAGTAACAATATAATATTTGCAAATTTTACTTGTTAACACAAACGGATAATATAATTATAGAAATTTAATGATTTTACTAGTTAACGACAAAATCTTAGACTCAAAACATAATAGTTAAATAAAATCTTAGACTCAAAACCTGAAACCAAACTTTTTCCCTGAATAAAGCCTTCCAATTAATATCATGAGCTTGACCTTCGTTTCTTTGACATCTCAATTCTCAATAACTTATTTAACCCAAACTATTTTTGTTTTTTTTTCTTAAATATATAAATTCAAACATTTATTTATATTTCTTTCCAACTTTACCTAAACTAGAGACCTTTCCCAAATAGCTCCAGAAGAAAAATATTTATTCAATAAAAATAAATTTTTAAAATAAGAGAAAATCTTTTAAATAAATTGCATTCAATATTTTTTTTGCACAAAAAGAAATATATTTCACATCGAAAAATATGTACACCAGGAAATAATACAATTAACTGCATGAAAGTTTCTACAGACGCAAATATAGTAATAGTATTACTTAAAAAAAATACAGATCCAGGACCTAGGGAGAAGGACGTAAATAAGATGAATATTTTAAGATAAAACTGGAGCTGTTGAAACAAGTCTTCGTTAGAAAAGAAACCTATGGACCTATGGGGCAATAAATAAGAGTCGCATCATTTATTATATCCTAATTATTTTAATAATAATTCATACATTTTTAATAGAACATCTCTTCTTTAATTCTAATTGACACTCAATAAAAATGGTTTTTAAGTTTTAAGACCTCCAAGACATGTCAAGCATCAAATATATTCAATCGTTAGATCAATTTATTAATCAATTTTAAATTATTTAATTTTTACGAATAAATATTAGTTGAAGTGTGAGGTATACCTAATTCAATAAACAAAATTAATTATTTTATTATGTCATCAACTATTAAAATTTTGATGTATTTTTTACATCTATTTTATATGATACTGTTTGTTTTAATTTTAAAATTATTTTATTTCTTGAATATATACTTTTATTTTCAGGATGTAGTCAAAAAATAAATTTATTTTATAGGAAAAATGAAGGTTCCAAACATTCCTAAATGAACGTAAATCCGCCTTTCAATAATTTGTATAAAAAGCAGTTACTCAAATTTGAAGCTTTAAATCCAGACCGTATGGTCAGAATTCGGATTAATCCGACACAGATTAAAATCTCATTGAACTGCCTTTATATTCGTGCAAATAGGTTGAATATTATCCGGCCGTATCCGCATTCATATTCGAAAATTAAATACGGATATCCAATATTTAAATATCCGTGCAGATATAAATACTGATATGATTTTGAATTTTAATTATCCGTATCCGAATAGTAGATATATACGAGTAGAACTAGGGTGTTCTTAAGCTCACCAAGGTGTTTGGTGAGCTTAACTCCAAAATTTATTAGATTGGCAATAAGTCCAAACCGTTGAAACCGATTTACTTTGTGAGTGATGAATTTACATGTAAAGTTTTTAGAATTTTGAATTGATTTTGTATAAAGTCAAGTGGTAAAAAAAATGTCAAAAGATAAATGCACTAAAATTAATTTATAAATCTTCTAATTTTGACCGCTTAACTTTATACTTAAATAATTTGAAAACTTAAATTCTTTGCATATAAATTCATTACTCGTGAAGTGAAGTAGATAGATTTCAATGGCCTTGAATTTGTCTTTTGAAACCAATATAATATATTTTGGAATTAAGCTCACTAAACACCTTGGTGAGCTTAAGAACACTCTAGTTTTACTCGTTATATACCATATATAGTTTGCTACATATTATAGAAATATTTATGTATATATCTACATATATCTAATATTCGATCTGTATATGTCTAATATCTGATTTGTATCCATATATTTGCACCCCCTAAATCAGACGATCCGAATTGTTTATGTAGCAACTCAAAACTGCAACACAATATGAATTCTTTGACTTACAGGGATAGACCTTGCGGATTAGGTGTTGGGATTCAATTCACAAAGTTCCAGATATGCATCTATAATAAATATCTCGGAGGTCAAATCATCGTGGAGGTACAACGAAAAAAAGATAAATATAATCACTTAAGCTCCAGCTTTTATAAAAAAAATATATATATATATACCAAGAGGGACCTCCGGAATCTTGCTAGCACAACAAAATAATCAATTAATCTATATTTAAACATATCGAAGTTCAAGCATGTGCAAATGTGCAATCAAATGAATTTTTCCATAGGCTTACATTGGTTGATATTCTATTACGGGCCTTATCTGCAACTATTAATTTCAAAAAAAATGTATGAAAGGGCAGAACTGTATATAAAACGATATGAATGTTTATCTCCATTACTTTCGCCCAACTCGTTACTTGAGAACGGTAATACAGTAACAGACATGAGAAAGGAGGAGAGAAATTAAGAAATGATGGTTTAATTGGAAAGCGTGAAGAACAGAATAATATTTGGGAAAGGCAAGGAAAACATAATTCAGTTACTTTAGATAACAGAGAAATAAAGGGCGACTCATAGTGGGGAAAAATGACACTTGAAGGACTTTGAAGAACAAATAAAAAAAATTGAGTGTTTAATTTGGGACTTGAATTATTAGTTTAGGGACCTCCCTTGAATATATCCAAAATGCAAAAAAGTTCATCTGATTCGAAATGAAAGATACAATGTTAACAAAATAATTAAGAACTATAACAAAGAGGGGCCCCCCCCCCCAAAAAAAAAAAAAAAAAAAAAAGGGGAAAAAAAAAAAAAAAAAATAATAAAAAAAAAAAAAAAAAAAAAAAAAAAAAAAAAAAAAAAAAAAAAAAAAAAAAAAAAAAAAAAAAAAAAAAAAAAAAAAAAAAAAAAAAAAAAAAAAAAAAAAAAAAAAAAAAAAAAAAAAAAAAAAAAAAAAAAAAAAAAAAAAAAAAAAAAAAAAAAAAAAAAAAAAAAAAAAAAAAAAAAAAAAAAAAAAAAAAAAAAAAAAAAAAAAAAAAAAAAAAAAAAAAAAAAAAAAAAAAAAAAAAAAAAAAAAAAAAAAAAAAAAAAAAAAAAAAAAAAAAAAAAAAAAAAAAAAAAAAAAAAAAAAAAAAAAAAAAAAAAAAAAAAAAAAAAAAAAAAAAAAAAAAAAAAAAAAAAAAAAAAAAAAAAAAAAAATAAAAAAAAAAAAAATTTAAATAAATTTATTTAAAAAAAAAAAAAAAAAAAAAAAAAAAAAAAAAAAAAAAAAAAAAAAAAAAAAAAAAAAAAAAAAAAAAAAAAAAAAAAAAAAAAAAAAAAAAAAAAAAAAAAAAAAAAAAAAAAAAAAAAAAAAAAAAAAAAAAAAAAAAAAAAAAAAAAAAAAATTAAAAAAAAAAAAAAAAAAAAAAAAAAAAAAAAAAAAAAAAAAAATATTTTTTTTTTTGGAGCTATGCGCCAGTCAAAACTTATTGCATTCCCACTAGTATAATGTTGTACTTGCACCAGTACGGATCATGACCACTCTTAGTCTAAGGGTATTGTTTCAAAATCCACAAATTGTTTGACTTGTTTCCTTTTTGGGCTGTTCTAATAGAATTAAGGAAAAAAGTTGCCCATTTTCTCCTGCTATATAGCAGGTGGTACCATACCGAAAGGTAATAACGTACCTGAACCATACTGCTTTTGAGCTATTGGCTACACAGTTATGCTAATGATGGTACAGTACCAGAATCTGTCATCCTCTATACCTATTGCCATTTATCATGAACGTGATCAGGTACATCATTTGATGATGAGACATACATACCAGGAAGAAATGCGAGAATACCCACCCAGGAACAATAGACCGTTAGCCTTAGAAGAGTCACCCGGCGTGTGAATAAAGTAGGAGAGCACCAGAAGCGTTGTCCCTAGCAATAGCATAAATATGGCCAGCCAGAGCAATAGATTTCCATGGTATCCTGTTGTACTTCTTCGGTGTGTAGCTGAACCTGAGGTCTTTCCCCTCGTTGCTGGCGTCATCATATTCGTCTTGATCCTCTGTGGATAACGGCTTGTATTGAACGTTGCGCTTGGTTGCCATGCCTGAGTGACCCTAATAAGAAAATCAAATATATTAAGGAAATGCGAATTATTGACGAATTGTTTAAAAAAAATACTGTTGACATCCGGCCTCAAACCCGGTAGCGCCGTGCAATAATCCATGGCCAATAGGAAAAACTTTAACAATCAAGAAATCAAACAAGCACAAACAAAATTGAAAAGTACCGGAGCTTAGTTTAGACTCTGCGAGACCGTCGGCGCGTCGCTAACAGAGAGAAGAGCGAGCTTCGGATCAGATCGGATTCAGACTTGTCTTCTCTTCTTCGGAGTCAGAGAGCAAGAGAGAGCCGGTCGAATTTAGTTCGGAGTCAGAGAGCAAGAGGGGCGAAGAGAATTGACATCCTCTAAAGTGCAGCACTTTTAGTGCTGCACTTTTAATCCGTTCATTTTTGATCGGACGGACAAAATAAGATTTTAGCACAAATTTTAGTACTGCCCCCTCCATCATCCGAGCACTCATCGGCTGAGATTAAATCTGAGCCGTCCAAAAGTACAGCAGAGGATGCGGGTCCGGGGCGAAGAAGGCTGTATTCGGTTCGGACGGACTGGCCTTCTTTTTTTGTTTTGGGCTTGGCCCGTTATTGTTTATTAACCTCGCTGAAGGCTGAAGAAGCTTAAGCTTTACTGGGTCTAGGAAGTAGGAAGTGGCACAAAAAAATTCGCTAAATTTAAAAATTCAAAAAAGAAAATTGCCAAACTGAGTAAAAATCCTTGCAAGGAAGAACGAAGAAACGGTGATATTAAAAGTCCATTAAGAAATTAAAAAAGAAGAAATAAAATTTCGAAACGTACTACAGTCTACAGAGGAGAGATCTGATAAAAGAGAAGTATTGGATCGTCGCTCTCACAACTCACAAGCCGAGTGTCACAATCTGCACTCCGATCTCTCTCGGCCTCGTTCCCATGATTCTTTTGACGAGAGTTTTTCTCTCAATGATCAGAGGAAATTGGAAAATAGATTGAGCCGTCAGATCTGTGAGCAAACCAATCCTGTCAGTCAAAATACCATCAAGGAAGAAGAAAAGAAAATTTCAAGAGCTAAGAGGAAAGAGGGAAAGAATGGGCTTGAAATGGGCCGACTCACGAAGAAACAATATGGGTCGACAAGTACGGAGCCTCGATCCAAATAGGCCTTTCATCGTGAAACCCCTCTATCAGAATTCGGATATTAAAGTAACTCAAAGTTCGAGTCTGAATTCGGACAATTCGATCAAAATTCACACGAATGTCAAAGAAGCACCGTAAATTTTAACTTTAACCAAATTGATCTTTAATTTGAATTATGATTGAATATTTTGAAATTATACTCAGCAGTTATTTTTAGAGATCCAGACCTCCTCTTTCTGCTTAAAAAGCTCTCTTAAAAAAATCAGAAAAATACAATGACAACACGTTCATGTTATACAGTCGCGGATCTCTTTCAAAGGATCAGCTGACCTTTTATTTTTAAAAGTAAATACTTAATATCTACAAGTAACTTCAAACCTGCAATGTCTCACATAAATTAATTGTTTTTGTCACTAGATTAAAAACTGATTCTCAAATCAGCTAATTATATAGTATATTCCTATTAATCTAGTTATTCAGTATCTCCGTATTTGGTTGTGAACTAAAGGTGGAATAAAGACTTTAGACCACTGTTATTCCACCAAACATTATTTAAACTGATTATCCTAACATGAAATAACTTTAAATTTAGTCTAGCCTAAACAGACCTAAATTAACCCACCTCCTGAGGTGCCTTAAATTTTTTTCAATTTTATACCACTGGGACCCATTGTCATTGAAGTTTAATTATTTCACCCTTCTCTCCTCATTAATTTAGACACAACCAAATATAAATTATTTTAATTGGTCTAAATTGGAATAATCAACTTAGACCACCTTAGCTTTAGTCCACAACCAAATATGGAGTATGAGATATATAATAGGGGAGAATCATGGCTACCATACTTGATTAAGAAGATGCTTTTTATACTTATTCGAAATCCAGTCTCACCAGTTCAATTAATTAAAATAATATAAACGAGTTCTTCTTTTACTTAGAAAAAAATACTTACCATATACTTTTATAGTATCAATCTCCTTATAACGGAAAATGTTAGTGATTTACAATGGGAGGCCGAAGTATGTTTTTTTTTTTTTTTTGAAGGTTAGCAAAAGCTGACAATTTCATTATAAATAAAGTTATTTACAAGGAGGCCGAAGTGTGTTATGTACTGGTGTATAAGCTGAGAGCAAATTAAGCGGCAATAATTGGATTATCCATGTGACGAAAACCAAAAACTGACTTGGATTTAATTTCTTCATTTTTATTATTTAAAAAAAATTCATATCATATATCTTAATTCCTGTAATTAAAGTTTTATTTAGTAATTTGATTCAAGATTAGGACTCGACTCGGACTTGGTTCGGTTTAGTTGTGCTTCAATCTTCTTTCTAACTGGTGCACAGGTTCTAAGAATGAATTCCACAGATTTTACTAGTTTATCATTTCTCATGATAATTTTTTATTATTATATTATTTAATTAAATTGTTGTTTTCTATAAAACTTTATTATGTTAATAATTTTTAAGTTTGTGTATTTTCTCTGTTATTTTAATTATATTATAGTTTTTAAAAGTGAGTTATAATTTTTAAGTCATTATGTGTTATTAGTTTCTAAACTGTTCATTAATAAGAATATATGACATGTCATCTACTTTTTCGAACTTTTGATAATAATATATGAAATGTTTTTATTTTCTCTCCTGTAATTTCTTTTTTTCTTATTTTAATTTTTCTCTCAAATTATTTAATATCTCACTAAATCAAATAAATCTTCCACATCTGACGTGAAAATTAGAATGTTCTGATATTACCATGTCTTCATCGTCAACTGGAATAAAACTCACTGCATTTCAAATTTTCAATGTCAAGTTGACCTTTTTGCAGGAACAGTAGGAGAAGATTTCAGGGACAAATTGACCCGAAATTTCAATAAATATACAAAAGAAGCAATAAATTTCAATCTATACAATATTATGATGAAATTTGAAATCTACCAACTGATGACATTGTCATCGGTTTCAGAATCTAGAACCGATGACAATGTCATCGGTTTGAGCCTTCAAATTCATCCAATTTTAATTTAAAATAAATTTTCATTTAATTATTTTATTTAATTAGAAAATATTTTATTTATTTATTTTTTGTATTAAAATATTAGAAATATTTTTATATTTTCTTTGAAATTAGATAGAATACAATATAATTTGATTTATTAGAAAGACTGCAACAAATAACCCGGATTAATATTTTTCAAATCAAATTTTTCACGGCTGTAAGAAAAATTAAAATATTTCTTTATGTGTTATTGGAAAAATAAAATAAAAATACTTTGAATTTGAATTATCGATCTTGGTTCAAAAGTCACTTCTACGTAAATACAGAAAATATTATAGTCTTTCTATTTTTGAAAAAATAAAATTTTAATAAAACTTTCCGAAACATTATAATCAATATTACTCAAAAGGTGTTTTAATCTGAGTCGTTCATTGTTTTAATCTGATATAATTCTCGCATCAAAAAGTGTGCATTCTGCATAAAAAATTGTGCATAAATATATTATGCAAAGTTATCTCCGGAATTGAATTTTGAGACTGAAATCGATGACACTGTCATCAGTTCTAGCTTCTGAAACCGATGACAATCGATAGATTTCAAATTTCATCAGAACATTATATAGATTGTTAAATTTATTATTTCTTTTGTATATTAATAAAAATTTCGGCAAATTGACTGCATGTATGAAACTTTTTTTTAATGACGGGTAACCGGTAAGTATATCCAATTAAAAAAGAAATAAATTTATAGGAGGATATTTACTCGGATCTTTAATAGATTGTTAATTTAGATTGAATAATTTACCAAGAGATGACAAAAATAATGTAATTTTTTTGAAAAAAAATTGTGGAGATCAAGTCTCCAGGTAAAAATAATGTAATTTGAATGGATGTCCTTTAAAAAGAAGAAGATAACATATGAGTCAAGATCCTTAACTCAACACTTTGATAGATAGATATATTTTAGATTTAAATTTTAATGGTTTTTTTTAAAACAATCTAGTTTTGACGTGTATATATTCAATATTGCTTTTCTAATACACCGTCCAATTATTTTAGACATGTTATATTTAAACTCAAGTTTCTACAACTACAAAATAAAATTCTTCACGACTAAACTATGATCACAAATCAAATTCTTCGCGACTAAACTATGATCACAACTTTAACATTTTACTACGAAGATTAAACTATATATATAAAAAACTTCCAAAAAAAATTAAACTAAATTTCAATATACATAATTATAAAATTAAAAATCATGAGATAGCTAAATATTCCTGCCTTGACTGCTGATCCGCCCCTAAAAGACTAACAAATACGAGATCACACGGATACATGTACAAGAGATCGTAAATTTGAATAAATTTTTATCTCATATATCATACAAAAAAAGTACGAATAAGTATCGCTTTGGACTCGGTTGTAATCTCTTATTCTCTTTCTGATGCTATATTGCATCTTTGCTCGTCCTATGTCGGCATGTAAACTATGAGAGTAGAACTAAGGTGTTTCTCGGAGTACTAAGTCTCTTTGTACTCAACTCTAAAATATATCGGATTAATTTTTAACGACGAATCCAGACTGTTGAAATCTTTCTACCTTACGAGCAATGCGTCTACACGTGAAAATTTTAAAGTTTTGAATTAATTTAGTATAAAATCAAGTGGTCAAAATTAAAAAGTTTCTAAATTAATGTTAATGCATTCATTTTTTGAAAGTCTTTTGATCACTTGACTTTATACTAAATTAATTCGAAATTTTAAAAATTTCACATGTAAACGCATCACTCGTAAGGTAGAAAAATTTCAACAGTTTGAATTCGTTGTTCGAAATTAATCTAATAAATTTTAAAATTAAGAGTACAAAAATCTTGATACTCCTAGAAGCAGCTTTGTTCTACTCAAACTATGATGATAGAAAGAGGATTAATTCTCTGCAAACTTACAATGTCTGAAGAAACAAGGACAAAAAGAATTCAAGACAGTGTTAAAAGATAACCAATAATTAACCACTGTTCAAAGTTTACAGCATGTGACAGTGTGACACACTATTACAAGCAAAATAGGTCCAAATTAATTCACTGTCAGTGTACATGGTCCAAACAAAAGAGGCCAAGTTGGGAAGAGATAGTTCCACAGTCTGAGTCCCATCGAGCATACTTCATGTGTGCCTGGATTGGGGCACAGAAGTGACGCGAGGGTAGACAAAGGGTGAATCAAATTCAAGCAGCATACCTAAAAGACAAAACGATTGATTTGATTGATGAATATTTCATTGCAAAATTGTACTGTTATGTACAAAATGCCTCCAATTTAGAGCCTGAGGCTTCTGTTATTTCTTGGGACAGAGACAACTTTGTGATTACTGGGGAGTGGGACGAATTTCTTTTATAAATCATAATAATAATTTTAGAAAATTAATAAGGTTATTTTTTTTTTTTACAAAAAATCATAAGAACTAAGTAATCAACTCGGTCTAAATTTTTTTTTTTTTTTTATGCGGGACCGAATTGACAACTCGATCTTGAGGTTTTTTTTTTAGAGTTTAATTTTTTTTTTATGTAGAGTTTCAATTTTGTTTCAAGATCAATTCATGCATCTGAATACAAATTGTTCAAGTTTAAATTTTGTTCCATAGCAATTGCCGAATAAAAGCTGTTCATGCATCCGAATTAAATTTTCTTGAGTCAGAGAAGATATGTCTGAATTTTAAATTTAATATTCTTGAGTCAGAGAAGTTGCGTATCAAATTTTATTTTAAGAATCTAAATTTTGAGAGGGCAGTTGATAAAGTAACGTCTTTCTTTCTTTTGTTCGGCTTTGGGAAAAGTATAGGACGCATCGCACAAAATAACCAACTTATCTAACTAAATTAATAAGATTCAAACAAAACATACTAATTTTTTTTTAACATGGCTCTGAATAGTGCGATATGGCCAAAATTTAAACTTGAACAATTTTTATTCGGATGCTTGAATTAATCTTAAAACAAAATTTAAACCCTACGTCAAAAAAAAAAATTAACTCTTAAAAAAAAACCTTGGGACCGAGTTGCCAATTCGGTCCCAAATAAAAAAAAATTCGGACCGAGTTGGCAACTCGATTCTTATAATTTTTGTAAAAATAAAAGTAATCATAGCTTTTCTAACTTTTTTTTTTTTTCTAATTATGGTTTATAAAAAAAATTTCAAGTGGGACCATACATTTTTTTTTTAGGTTTTCTGTTGAAGTGATCCCTGTGTTCATTTGTACGGAAAATTGGTCAGGAATGTAACACTTCTCCAGTGTTTTCCTTTTTTTGCGGTACAGTCAAAAAATAAAATTTAGAAATTCTTTCGCAATTTTGTAGTTTGTAATTCATAATAATTTGTTGTCTTATAATGTAAATAAGAATTAAAATATCAATATTTGTACATTTTTTTTAAAATATTTTTATAAATTATATAAATAATATGAGATAATGTTACATTGTTCGTACAGTTTGAAATAATTTTGATATGTGTCAAAAATATTTATTCAAATATAATACATATATATTAATAAAGAAAACCTGTTACTATTGTTAAAATAACAATAAAAGAATGTAAGAAACGTAATGTTTTGGAGGTGAAGATAATTCATTTTGGCGCATTCTGTGTACGATACTGAGATCTTCAGATCAGAACCAGTAGCAAAACTAAGATCTGCGTGTAAGAACGCAAAACAACCAACGGATAAGATTCGCAGTGTTTTATGCATGTCGTAGCTTTTTTTATTTTTTTATTTTAAGATTATGTAGCTCGCTAGCCACATTTTTGCATACAATTACAAATACTTATGAGTTAGGAGTCGAGTCAAAAAATTCAAATTATAAGGAAAATTTTTAGAAGTACATATTAAAATTTTCATGCTGAAGATGGATATAGAAAATTTTACATGAAGATCAACCATAGAAACTTTCAAATTTACATGACATACCGTGATTTTTATTAATAATCAACATTAAATAAAAAATTCCAAATGCATCTAGGACAGTTGGAAATTAATAAAAATACCCAAACCAGCTAATTATTGACCGGTCCTTAATTTTAATAGAAACCGGCTAATTATTGGCCGATCCTATTTTTAATTAAAACCGGCCAATAATTAGCCGCTCCGTGGACTATATATATGTAGAATTCTGAATTTTGCTCATAATTCATTTCATCAAATTTCACACTATCTCTCCTGAGCAGAGAGGCAGATGTCGTAGTTGCTACACGTGATCAAGTAGTATGGGGGGCTGCCCGACAGAGTTACCAAAGGAGTGCCAGCTGAGCGATGGTCCCCTCTGGTGGTTGTCAACATTAGATGATAGTTTTAGTTTTATTGTTTTATAGAATTTATATTTGATATACTGTGTTTGTTATTTTATGTTTGTATTATATCTTTTTGTTTATTTATATTTGCTGCTTTATGGTATTTTTATCGTGTTTCTCTTATATCATGCTAATTACACTAAATTACACTAAGAATAAACTAATATATGTTAATTACAATAAATTATACTAATGGCATAATAATATTAACTACCACTGCGTAAAAGAATTCAGTTGTAGTATTCTATATACTAGTACAAATGCTATATATACTGTTACACAGTTTGTGTAACTGATTTGTCCTGACTAATGAAATTACGTATGAGTTTTAAATCAAAAAATATTGATCCTGATAAGACCTAGTGTGACTCCCCCACCTGCTGCAATGGAAAATATCATGTTTGGATGGATTGACAGTAATTTATTTTTTAATTGAGTTATTCGATGTTTGATTGGGTTAGAATAGTTAGAATAAGAAACCAAACTTGTTTGTTTTGTTAGAGAAAAGTTATTCTCGCAAAAAGTTAGAACAAACTATTCTAATAAAATAAATACTAATTTTACCATTCTAGTTATTCTAAAATTGCAATCAAACATACATTAGAAGAATTGTATCATAAATTGTATTTTTGACGTTGAATGCTCAGATCAAATTTGAAGTTTCCTCCCAAAAAGCAAGATGTAAAATTGGAGCCATTTGATTTTTTGATCGAACCACAAAAATCAAGGTTTATTGATTTCTTATCCTAATTAAAGGACCAATGCAACCATCAGCCGTATCACTTTCACACCAGCAAAGGTTTTTCGAGTTGATATCAGCTTAGTATAGAATTCATTATCTGTATTGTAATTTTACGATCATTACGAGGCCTTTTATTTTCCGAAATAAAGTTACAAAAATATTTCAGAAATAAAAAATGAAGATATGTTATCAGTCTGGTAAATTAACTGGTCATTTATATAAATTTATATTTAAGTGTAACCTGATATTTATTTAAAACGGTGAAATATAAACAATTGTATATTTGAAGCATTTGTTGAGTAGATTTATACTTGTATATGTCAATATTTTTATCACATTTTAAACAACGGATTTTATGGAATGTCATTGTCAGTGATTCTCTTTTTTATTCTTCTCTAGGTTTAACCTCTAGCTTCTTAGCTTTGGGACCAGTATCCTCTGCGGAGTTTTCCCCTGCAGAGCTATGCGGAGCTGAGCAGACGGCCTAGATTTACTTTCAGCCGGTGAGTGCTCGAATGATGGAGGGGGCAGCATTAATTTTACTTTAAAATTCATGCCAAAATCTTATTTGGTCTATCCGATCAAAATAAACGAACCAGATTAAAAGAACCACACCTGCGGAGCTCCGCAGGTGATGTGATTCCCCTGGCCTTGTGTCAAACGAAAAAGTAATCCTTCTGTGATAGATATTTTAATAAAATAAAATATATCGTCTTGAATGAGATTTTCTTTCGGCCTACTCTAAATTATTATCTGTTAGGTTACTTAGGTGTGATGTTTTGAAAGAAATTTAAAGAACAAATATTCTGAAAAAAAAAAGGAAGAGAGGATGGATGCTATTTTTATAATAAATACTTGAACATATCTACTTTATTTAAGAAAATTTTCATCAAATAATAGAAAAAGGTTTTTTTTTCATCATTTTCCGTTATATGTCAACTTCTTTATTTAGTGTTTAATATGTTTTTTTAAGAACCTATTTTACAATAAACTTAAGGATAAATCGGAGGTACCAAGTGCGTCCATATATAGGAAAAAAGCTGGGCAAATCTCAGTGTACTTCAAAGAGTGCTAAGTCGTCTCATAAATTAATTTTTTTTAATTATGTATATTAAAATTTAATTGAATTTTTTTCCTTTAAGTTTCATATAGTTTAACCTCCTTATAAAACGTCAAATATTTGCATTGTAGTTTAGTGGTTAACGTTGCTCGCCTGTGATTGTAGAAAAAATTGAGTTCAAATATCATCTACCACATTATATATTTTTACATCTTATTTTTCAGTCCTCCATACAATTTTTTTTAGTTTCGCCTCTGAGTAAATTTATAGCTACATTTCATCATTAAGGTGCCACATATCATGCTCGTATTAAATGAAGAGATATAATGCTTTTGTTGAACGATTCAAATTTTCACGAGTTTGAATGTATTGATTTGTGACCCCGTCGTATGTTTGATGAAAATGACGTAACATCTGATAATTAACTAGACTATCTATATTTTAAACTACATATTTATAAAATTATTTTAGATTTTGTATCGTTTCATTATTCTAAACAATATTTTAATTTTCAGATAATTTTATTATCAATAAAATCACCCACATATATATATTGAAAAGCTGAGGATCAGTGTTTTTTTAATAAGAGACCCTCTCATATGAGGAGTAATTTCAACTGCTAATAATATATTCAAAAATAAATTTTATTCGGTAGTCACTGCTGAGTTTTCAAAAAAAAAAAATACATAAATTTTTTTTTATGTGAGAAGTCATAAGTTTAAAATTCAAATGAAAAAAATTATTTGTTATAATAATAATAATATTTTAATCTTTATAAAAAAAAACGTATATAGTTGTTGTTATTTTAATTAGAAGCGTACCTGACATTGTATTTATGAAATTTTTAAGTAGAGCGAATGGACTCGAGCAACCAAGTGCATGTGAGTGACACTGACAAATGCAATCATACCTTCTTTTAATTAATATATTAATTAATCTTGAGTCTTGACTCTTGACCAACTCAAGCAACTGTAGCACATTAGCTTTTTGTAATGGATGTTTTGAAAGGTTTGTACAGATGCTAAACTCAATTAATGGTTATAAATAACATGCTCGGTGGTATGTTAATTTAGATTTTTTTTTTATAAATAGTGTTAAATTTAAATATTTTAACTAAATGAGCATTATATATTTGATTTTTATAAAAAACAACTTTACCGGTTCTGTGGATAGTAGAGACAGAAACTTTTGCTCCATCATAAGTAATTAAAATGCCCCCACAGAATCGGTGAAGCTATTTTTATACAAACCAAATCTAGTATACTTGTTTTGTTAAAATATTTAAATGTGATTATATATATATATATAATTCGTAATTTTATCTTGTATTCAAGTTTTAAAATATATCTATTATGCTTAGCGAATTATCGAATTACGAAAAATTTAAATTTTAGTATATAAAAAATATTCAATTTTATTTTATTATTAGAAATGACTTTCTCTCTTTTAAGAATAATGATCGTTGATAAGATGTACGTTAAATTTGTTAATTTACCCTTCGACTTGGCCAGGCATTTTTTTCAATCGCGGTGATATTCGTCCGATAATATTTTAAAACGAAAGAACAATTTTAGCAACTTTTTTAGTCCTGAAAACAGTGTTTATTTTAACCGTATTACATCACTTGGACAATGAATTGACCCGAATTGGACCTATCTTACATGATCGGGAAATTTTACAAAATTTTACGATCCTCTCAAAATTTTCAAACAAAATGTCACTCATTTAAAATAATTAACAAAATATTCATGTGAAGCCATCATTTTCCTGTCTCTTCTCTCTATCCCTGCCTCCTATTTATTCTCATCAAGTTTAGCACACCCTTGTTTTTCATTAGATTTTAATGAGTTCATAAAATATTTTAAAAAAATATGTAATTGAAACAACAAACTTTTTGTAGACATGCAACAAAATTTTCAGATAAATAATATATATATCGAATACATATTTTTTTTCTAAGTATATATACTAATTTGCACCATGATGAAATTATATCTCTATTTATTTATTGTTTTTCAAATACGAAACAGATAATATCCAATCCGTTTGCATCTGTGGTTCATAATTCGATAATTGGACCTGGTTGAATGCACAAGGTAGTCGATTAGTTTTTATCCAAACTCGAATCACACAGGAAATCATGTGGGGAAATTTTACAAATTACCTGACTTACCAAAATTTTAAAAAATATCCCTCGTCTAAAATAATTAATAAAATATTCTTGTGGGACTCCTCTCTCCCCCTTTTTATCACTACCTTATATTTATACTCAGTGTTTGACACACCCTTATCTTTCATAAGACTTTAATTAGTATATACATTTTTAAGAAAATATATAATTTAAAAAATATTTTTTTATAGATATACAACAAATTTTTCAGTTATATTATATATATATAAGTTTTATACTAATATGCATTATAATTTAAACTTTCTTATAATTATTAAAAAAAATAAGAGTGAAAACTTTACATAAAAATATAAATAAGAAGTACAAAATATGAGATACAAAAACTAATTTATGTCCATATTTTAACACAGATAAATTTATATATTGTCAAGATATTTTCTTCTTCTTTTGGTTACTTAGATGAAAATGACAATTATTTCTCGCACTGATGGTGTGCAATTAATAATTGGAAATGAAAATATATATTAGTGTTTGGTTCTTGCATTTAGGACATTCTTGTTTTTGTAAATCGCCATACATAAAAGCAAACTAACATGCAAATGATTGGAATAACATGATCCTATTTACAAATTTATTGTCTTTTTTAATTTTAATAATATGAGTTCGTTAGAGATACTAGTGGCAACTGGCAAAGTATAACCATTCTAATCGTGTGAATTAATTTTACCAATATCTTCGATCCGTTTGCACTTCTATTTCTGTTTCAGTGCAATACTTGCCCTGGTATAATGAGATCGAAGTTGTCCATTTTAATCTGAAATAATTTTTTTGTAATGTACTGTGGATTTTGTTTCGACTAAAAGTTGTGCGTAGGGCTGCAAACGAATTGAACCGAATTGAACTCACCTCAGTTTGAATTTGGTTTGAAGTAATTTCGAATTAAATTTGGTTTGAATTAATTCCGAATCGAATTTTTTACGAACTCAATTTTGATTATTTTACGAATTTTTTATAACAAAGAAGAGTGATACAAAATTAAATTTCTAAAAAATTTAATTCACGAACTATGAATTTTTTGTACAGTCCTAGCCATGCGTTGCCGCATGACGGCAGGAGAGATTCGTTTCTGAATATCTCACTCTATTTCTTATTTTCTTTTTGAGTTTTAGGCCGCATCACGTCATGGGTCCAGATCTGTAACTCAAAATTTGAGTTTCAACCTGAACTGTCACATCAGATTTCGGATTATTGTAGTTTTGAGTAAGAATTCAGAAGACCCTTTTAATATTTGTGAGAATTCTAATTACACGACTGAAATTTAAATTTAAACTTTGAGCTTTTTAGGGATCCAAATTCATAGCTCCATGCCATGAGTCTGGATCCTATGAAGTAACTTATATTTTTAGTTAACATATGTACTAATTCAGTTCAAAGTAGAATGCATAGAGGTGGATCCACCTTGAGCCAGAGAGGTAACTGTCTCTCCTAAACTTTGAAATTTAGTTAAAAGTTATTGCTTCGGTGTCACTTTGTCTATTCTAGAAATTGTTTTGCTCTTCTCTAGCTTTAGAAAGTCCGCCAAGTCAGTTCAAAAACACTATCCATGAGAAACTTTGTTTTATTTTATAGAAATCTACTAATTCGGACCAACTTTGTTATATTTTAATATATAAAATGATTTTTTTTTTGCTGTTTTTTATATGTAAAAGAGTATAATATTTTTATTGTTTATTATTATGTTAATTATTTTTTATCTAATATTTAATTCCTACTATTTCTTGACAGAAATCTTGCATAAGCCTTTGAGAATGCACTGTGCGGCCGTGCCTCTAATATTCATGAACTTGTATTCTGCTAGGCACCGCACTCAGCAAAATTTAACTCCCTTAAAATTCAGTGCGTATTTAGATATAGGGGTTTTGTTTTGATAGTCGTGCTACATTAAAAGTGACGACTCGAAATAAATCTGACCGTCTGTATATGAACTCAAAATTTATGATACTTTAGGGGATCTGAATTCATAGAGCCATAGGGTGCATTCATGAAGAGTGCAGAGAAGGATGACTTCTAATTTATTCATGATGAGAGGGACCTACCTGTATATTTATTTATATGCTCTAGCATTAAATGGTTGCCTCCGAATAGAATAGCAACTTCCGCCTCTATCAATGCATTCTCTGATTCTCTCCCCTTCCCAAATCATTTCAGGAAACACAAATTATTCTTTGGTAAAATTGCAATCGCGACCTTGTAAAGATCATAAAAATACAAATTCAATCGAATTGTTTCTTCTGCCATCTTTCCAAGAATGCATGTTATGGAATAGTAGGGACCCAATTGCTTGCAAGTTATTTACTAAAATTAGATATCACTCAGTTATGTTTAGAAAAACTAATGTCCTGATAAAAAAAATGGATGTAATCCATAAACGCTTCTTTGAAAGAACATGCAATAATGATTTTATTTCTTTTTTTGTGATAATTCAAATTCAAAACTTTCTTGTACACATTTTCTACCATTGAGTTTTATTGTCCTTCTAAAATTTGTTGTTTTGTTTGAAAATTTATTCCAAAAACAAATTGTATAGCTCAACACAAACAACAAGAAGTACTTTTCACAATAAAAGATTATCCATATGATAATTGCAAAAATGGAACGAATCGAAAGCGAGTTGATCGGTGAATGCGCGGGCGTCATCGATATTATTATAACTTGCATGCGCCATTGAAATTAAGTATGTAATAATGAGAAGGGTTTTAATGTCTCTATTATCTCAGTCATGCTTTTTACTTTTGAATTTTCTAATAATAATTTTTTTAAAATTTATATGTCAAAATAAAAGTGTCAGATGTGATCTATACTTTCTCTACTTGCAAGTAAAATATTTATCACCTTTTGGTTTTATTTTATATGAATCAATAAATTGAAAAATCAATATCCATAATGTATTTATAATGTATTTTGAAAACTCTAAATACCGATTAAAATAAAGTTCGTGTCGTAATATTTTATATGTGCATAGAATAAATGATATTGATCAAATTTGATGATTTTATATTTTTATTTTAAGTTATTATCTTTTAAAAAAATAAAAACATGATGGAGATACAAAAAATAGTCGCGTTTGAACCCTACACATAAATGAATACGTAGGAAAGTAATGACATTATATAAGAATAACATTCAAGATCAATGAATTGAGCATGTACGTGTGTAAAGAATAAAAAAAATGTGATTTTAAAAAGTTATAAAAATTAATAAAAAGTTTTCAAAAATTATACAATTTGATTTTCATGTACTCATATTGAAATATTTGGATCGCAAAATTTGAAAATAAAGATAAGTGCAGGAAGTAAAACAACATTTTAATTTACTTTCATTTCAAAGTACCGTGGACCATTTTTTTTTTACTATAATAGATATACTATTTCACTAAAAAGAGTAAAGCTAGTGCGTGTTATGCTCAATAAGAATTTGGCATGCATAATTCGAAAATCAATTGGATTGGTTTTAAACAACAAATTCAAATTATTGAAACTGGTATACATTACGAGTTGTACATGTACAGGCAAAATTTTGAAACTTATTTAGTATAAAGTTAATCAGTAAAAAAAAGAGGTTTTATAAGTTATTTTAATGCATTTATTTTTAGCGTTCTTTTGTCAATCGATTAGTAGATCAGTTTCAATTATTTAGATTTAACATTTGTGATAGATTTTGAAGTTAAATTCTCCAAACTCACTTGACGAGCAGATGTTAGATTTGCTCCATAAAAAAGAAAGAGTTCATATTATTTGACAAAATGAAATGATTAGTCTCCACAATCATAATTGTTCGATTACATACACAAATAAATTTACAGTGGACAGACATTTTTAAAATTCGTAACTAATTGTTCGGATATTGTTTATTTGTAGGGTGATGCGGATGATGAGATTTTTTTTTTAAAATATAACTGTTTTTAAAAAAATTAATCAAACAAGCACAAACTCTTTGTTGCCTTCATCGATTCACAAAATCGGTGTAGCATAAAATAACCTTCCTCCACTAAATATGTGAATTGGTGGAGCTAATTTTCCACTTGGTTAAAACTGCGCCATAGAAAATCTCAGCCTCCACCAATCCAGTGGAACTGGGCTTTCAAGATTTTTTTTAAATAAGTCGGATATTATATAAAATATAAATATAAATGTCATGATTATATCAAAACAAACAAACTATAATTACGAGGGTCACAAAAAAACAATGTTTATATAATTGTGGAGTTATAGATGTGGACCCAATTCATAAAGGAAGGAGAGACAGAGCGGCTTCTATGGCATAAATTTTGAAAGTCCAGCTCCACCGATTCACTAGATGGTGGAGGTCTATGTGTAAGATTTTTTGTGGCGCAGTTTTAGTCGGGTGAAAAAATAGCTCCACCGATTCACATAATTGGTAGAACAAGATTGTTTTAAGCTATACCGATCCTGTGAAGACTATTTTCATAACTTTCAGACAAAGAGTTTCCATATAAAAAAATCATGATGTGAAGTCCTATAAATAAAAATAAAAATTATAATTTGTCAAGACCCTATAGGATGCGAGAAATAAAAAAACTATAATTTAAGAGGGGCCAATTTGAAAAGTATCGAGTACTGTGCACTTAGAAGCAACTTTAAAATCTAACGGATCCTCTCTCTCATTCTCTCTCCATCGAAAACTAATACCACGTCTGCTCTCTCTCCTGATACATCCTCTCTGTCTGCTCCCTCAATAGAAAAACAGATCCCCTCACCACTATCTCTCTCTATCTTTCTCTCACACACGCACAACACAACACACACAAGCTGACCATTTTCTCCCATGGAAAAAGCCAAGAAAGGGAGGAATAGAGACACCAAGAGGCACAGCCCACTGCCGTTCGGGGCCCACCAAAATGCGATGCCTCTGATGGAGATACCACCCATAATCCAAAACGGGTATCCGTACCAGTACCGGTACCACCAATCATGCCCTGCTCTCCTCCCCTTGCCCCTCTCTCTTCCCCTCCCCCCTCCATTTTTGCTCTATGTGCCTCCTGCCGTGCCTCTATATTACGAGCACAACAGCCACAAATGGAGAACAAATGGCCAGAATGGTTTGAGGAAACAGAGACCGGTACAGAATCAGGTTCTGGGGCCCACTGAGGCGCATTTCGATACCATCTCGCTTCGTCAAGGTACATATTTTCTCTACAACTATAGCACGTCCGAGGATTGTTGGATATTATTGTTATCTCTAATACGTATCCAGAAATAAAAATTAATAGTTACTAGATGAGTATCTTTCTTTATATTCATGTTCTTAGTTTTTGGTTTGGTCGCATAAAGTAAATTGATCAAGTAGCACTCATGAAGATTCTCTGAAGCCTTAATTAACTTTAATCAATTTTGAAATTTCATACCATATTAATTATCACACTGGTCATTCTAGAATTATTTTTTTGTTTGCTATATCATTTGTTTTCTGATACTGATATGAAGTTATTACATATTATCCAGAGGTGGAACTGCCCCAGAATCTGACCAACTTCCAAAATAAAATCTCTCACATAGACATAACCGAAGTAGGCATAGTTAGACGACCCGACTCGGGTGGTACAGAGGGACCTGTAATCCCGCTTCTTGTGAACCACTTTCTGGTACAATTTGACCCGATCCAAAGAATTTTCCACTATGATGTGAACATATCTCCTCGCCCCTCAAAAGAAACCGCAAGAATGATAAAACAAAAATTGGTAGAAGTGAATACGGACCTCTTGTCGGGCTCTATGCCGGTTTTTGATGGACGAAAGAATCTATATAGTCCGGTTGAATTTCAAAGAGACCAACTAGAATTCTATATTTCTCTACCGATCCCTTCGAATGGTGGGAGATTGGCTGAGTGCCAAAACCAAAAGCTCTTTAGAGTTAATATTAGGTTGGTGTCTAAATTAACTGGTGAGAAATTGAACTACTACTTGAAAGAACAAAATAACGGTATCCCCCTCCCGCAAGACTATCTTCATGCACTAGACATAGTCTTACGAGAGGCGCCGAGTGAATCTTGTGTTTCGGTTGGTCAGTCTCATTACACTCGTTCTATGGGAGGACAGAGAGACATAGGTGGAGGCGTTGTTGGTATGAGAGGGTTTTTCCAGAGCCTTAGACCAACTCAACAAGGTTTATCCCTTAATGTAGATTTCTCTGTAATGGCTTTTCATGAAAGTATTGGTGTAATCCCATATTTGCAAAAGAAGTGCAGTTTTTTAACAGATGATTTTCTCAGAAGAAAACGTGTGTTGTCAGAAGAAGAGAGAAAACAAGTTCAGAGTGCATTAAAAAATGTAAAAATTTTCGTTAGTCACCGTGAGACACATCAAAGGTTCCGTGTCTATAGCCTAACCGAGGTAGCTACTGAGGATCTAAAATTCTGGGATAGAAGTGGGAAGGAGTATAAACTGGTGGATTATTTCAGGGATCAATATAACCACGAGATAGAATTCAAGAATCTTCCGTGCTTGCAAATCAGTCGAAGTAAGCCATGTTATCTACCGATGGAACTGTGCACTGTTTGTGACGGTCAGAAGTTTCTTGGTAAGCTTTCTGATGAACAAACAGCACAGATTCTTAAAATGGGTTGTCAGAGGCCAGGTGAAAGGAAGGATATTATAAATAAGGTGGTCAAATGTGAGTTTGGCCCCGCAAGGTAAACATTTTCTTCCGATAAATTTACTTTAAACAACCATGTGATACTCTACCTAGCTCAGTACCTTGAATAAAAATTTGGACTTGTCTATGCTTAATATAATCTAGTCATTTGATATGGCTCTTATGTGGTACAGAAGTGGCATGATTATTATATTTGTGTAATATTTTTTGAAATAAAAAGGTGCACCTTATTTAATTTCCTCAATTTTTTCGGTCCTTGGTTTAATCTCAAAGTCTAGTAACCTCGGAAGTATTTCTATTGTTATTCTATGCAGCACTATTTACTTTCTCAATCATAACCCCATTAATTTCTTTTTATCGAGTGCTATATTCTGAGCAAGTTGTATAAGCCCCCTCCTTTAGTTGAGATTACTATTTCAATAAAATAGGAATGTCAAAATATGGAAGAAGGAAACAACATTTATATTATAAACCATATGAAAATATTTGCAAACCCATTAACTGTCATTGAACTGATATTTCTGATTTACTTATGTTAGCTTGTCTCCTAACATTATTATCATCATTTTTTTTAATTTATATCTATTAATGTTCTTGCAGTGGATGTTACAGTAATCAATTCAACCTCCAAGTCTCAAAGGAAATGACCCAACTTGTTGGCAGGGTTCTTCAACCTCCGAAACTAAAATTTGGTGATACTGGTCATGTCAGAGATATGACCCCAAATCGGCAGGACCGGCAATGGAATTTCCTTAACAGCCACGTTACAGAAGGATCTACGGTCAGAAGGTGGGCCATTATTAGCTTTGGTGGTACAAGTGAGCAACATGCTTGCATACCAACATTCATACGTCAACTATCGAACCGGTGCGAACATCTCGGTATTGCATTAAGCAAGAACACCATGGTAAACACTCTTTTTGAACACATCCAACTCCTTAACAACGTAACAGGTCTAGAAACCAAGCTCCGCAAGATCAATGAATCTGCAAATGGTAATTTGCAACTGCTTGTCTGTGTGATGGAGAGAAAGCACAAAGGGTATGGCCATTTGAAGCGGATTGCGGATACTAGTATAGGGGTTGTGACGCAATGCTGTTTGTACCAAAATTTGACCAAACCTACATCGCAGTTTCTAGCAAATTTGGCACTTAAAATCAATGCAAAAGTTGGGGGGTGCAATACGGCTCTATATAACAGCCTGCCTCTTCAAATTCCTAGAATATTTTCTGACAACCAGCCTGTTATCTTCATGGGTGCTGATGTGACACATCCCCATCCATTAGATGATGTCAGCCCTTCGGTCGTGGCAGTTGTTGGTAGTATGAATTGGCCGGCATCTAATAGGTACATCTCTCGAATGCGATCTCAAACTCACCGCCAAGAAATAATGGAGAACTTAGATATCATGGTGTATGAACTTTTGGAAGAGTTCTTATTAGAGAATAAGAAACTCCCTAGCAAAATTATTTTCTTTCGGGATGGTGTGAGTGAAACTCAGTTTCAAAAGGTTTTGAAGGAGGAATTGCAAGCAATCAGAATTGCATGCAGGCGGTTTGACGGCTATCAACCCCTGGTTACTTTTACTGTGGTGCAAAAGCGGCACCATACAAGGTTGTTCCACAGTGACCAAAATGTCCCACCCGGTACAGTGGTTGACACAGTGATAACTCATCCAAGGGAGTTTGATTTCTATCTGTGTAGCCACTGGGGCACCAAAGGGACTAGTAGGCCGACTCATTACCACGTTTTGTGGGACGAGAATCAGTTCCGATCGGATGAAATGCAAAAGATGGTACACAGTCTCTGTTACACCTTTGTGAGGTGCACCAAGCCGGTTTCTCTTGTACCACCGGTTTATTACGCACATCTCGCAGCATATAGAGCTAGGTTATACCTTGAGAGGTCAGATTCTGGGGCATGCGGTAAACAAATGTTGTACCGGTCAGGTCCTTTACAGACAGTACCATTGCCTAAGCTTCAGGATAGCGTTAAGAAGCTCATGTTTTACTGTTGATTTGGGTGTAATGATGTAATGAAATAAAATTAATTAGTGGCCCTTTTAGATGATGGCTTTTATGTGAATTGTATGTGGGTGATAGTTATGAGGAGCGGTAAATCTTTGCTGGCCTTGATTAGAAAAAGCTATGATGTATTTACATGGTTTATTCATGTTCAAAAAAAGATGTATTAATTGTATGGTCTTGTGCTTATATTTTGCTCAATATTTTCATATATATATATATAAAAGTTACTTTAGCTTTCATTTGCTTTTTAATAACTTCTCTTTTATTTTCATCTAATATGAACTATGAAGTATGATTTTAATTTTGAGGCATAACTTGTTGCAAAAACATTTCAGTGAAGTATGTTTTTAAACATTAGTTAATATGAATCATTGGGTTTCACACATAAAGTTTAGCATTTAAGATTGAATCACACTGCATGTACCCATTTGTGATATTAAGCTGCTACATTGTGCTGTAAAAGAAGTGCCGTATTCTACCTAACATGTTTTCAGTGAAGTATGTTTTTAAACACCAGCTAATAACTTAATACGAATCATTGGTATTCATACCATAAAATCTAGCTTTTAGATTGAATCATACTTATAGTGGGAAAAACATGGATGTGTGGTGATCAAATTATTTTTTCATGTGGTGTGCTATGATTAAAATATTCACGCTACGTAAGTCACAACACACAAATGATCATGCTACGTGAGTCGCGTCGTCCTCAAACGTGCCTTGTCCTCACGCGACTGGTCACATTTAATTATTTTTTTCTCATAATTTAGGTTAGTTTATTCAAGATTCACCATTTGATCAAATATCTAACGATACTATTTATACGTGACTTGGATATCGCGTGACGTAACATGCTAAATTTTTAAAAGATGATCACGGCACAAGAATGGTGACGGCATAGGACACGCAAGTCATATCACGTAACCGATAGTTTGTCGTGCCGTTTCGTGAGTGAGCCAGCTCTGCCATGCTATTTTTCCCAATCTAATCATACTAATGTCTATTTGTGATAACAAGCTGCTACATTAATTATGCTGTAAAAGAAGCGCCACATTCTATCCATCGGTGATACGTATGCATGAGGGAATATACGTACATATTTTTATGCTAGAAGATCTATCCTATACTTACCTCTACCTATACTGAATCACAGCACGAACAACTAAAATTTTTTACAGCTCGTTCAATCAAATCTATGCTGTGTGAATGAGCATATATAACATACAAGACAAAGTACTTTCAGAACAAACTCTCAGCTATGACAGCGACGGTTCATTTTAAATCTTTTTAGTTTTCGTTTTGTCTCCCAATGCAAACTCAATAAATGCCATTACGTTCAGTATTATTACACCACTATCCTTTTCTCTTTTATCTGTCCGTCACTCCGTCTCTATCTCCATGCATTTCTTGTGTATCTTCAATCAGTATGACAGTATCTCTCTCTCTCTCTCCTCTCTCCTCTCTCTACGTAAATCCCATCACCCACCTTTTATCCATTCAATGTAGTTCTCTATGCTGCCCTGTTTATTATATCTACGTAAATCCCATCACCACCCTCTGCTTTTTTTTACTGTAATATATACACTCTAGTCCTCTAAAAATTGCATAATCTCCGGTCATATGTTTCTGTTGGATATAAATTATAGGCAAAAACTTCTATGGACATAAGGACCTATTTGTAAAATGAACATATTTTTATTTTCAAAGTTCAAACAGTCGATCCGAACCGTTCATCTTGTTCTCCATATTAATATGTGCTTGGAGACCAAATTTTACATTTTTCTGAATTTTTTTACTATTTATTAAGATGGGTACAAAATTCAATGGTGTGAATTTGATATTTTTTGTACCTATCTTAATAAATAGTAAAAAAATTCAGAAAAATGTAAAATTTGGTCTCCAAGCACATATTAATATGGAGAACAAGATGAACGGTTCGGATCGACTGTTTGAACTTTGAAAATAAAACTATGTTCATTTTACAAATAGATCCTTTGTCCATAGAAGACACTCTCTAAATTATAATGTAATAAATATCTTGCCTTTTCTAAATAGAACATTTTCAATGTTATTGCTTCTCTCAATTTTTATAGAACATTTTAGATTTAACAAAATACTTGTTTGCTCCGGCAAAATAAGTCCAAAATTGTAACTCACAATTATTTGATCAAGTAGTTAATTAATTGTTAACTTTTTCTTCCTATTAATGCTGTTCATATATAACATACAAAGTTTCTAACCTAGCATAGCATGCTAGACGATAATAGACAAACAATTATTATTTTTTTTTTTTGCAAAAGACATAAAAATATCAAATTGCATATGACCTTCATTTGAAAAGAAGAACAGCATAGCAAAACAAATTATACAATTAGGTTGCGTTTGGATGAATCAAGAATAGTGCAAGGATAGTAGCTATTTCAATTTTGAGGATAGTAGCTCTCCCAATTTGTAGGATTAGTAGAATAGTGAGTTATTCCACAAAAAACAAATAAAAAATAGTGGCTATTTGCTAATCCAAACACACCCAAACGTAAATTAGTAGTTCGGAATAGTGCTAATCCGGAATAGTAGCTATTCTTCACCCATCAAAACGCACCCTTAGTAACTTTAGTAAATCAATAGGAAACATCAAAGTTCAAATTTCATTGGGCATATGACTATGGTAATCTGGTGGAGTTTCAAATAGAAGTAAAATAAATCTTTATTGAGAAAAATAACATTACATTGTAGTTACATCAATGGAGACTATATCCTCTTGAAGTAACATAATATTTATGTTTAGATCCAGACCGCCTGATCAGAATTCGTACCAATTCGGTCCGAGATGAAATGCACGAACGGAAGTTTTTTAATATCTGTGCATATTCTGATCAAACGGTCCAAATTTAAAACAGAAATATTATGGTTCTCTAGCATAATGAAAATTGAACATTACTAAAAGTACTTGTGCCGAAGTAAATACATTCACATCACCTAAGGCATCTCGCCATTTGAGTCTGAATCCAGATCGTTCGTCATATATTAACAAGAATTTCAAAGGAACCTCGTGCATTAGATAGAGGCTTGAGATGAATTGCCCCGGATTCTGATCAGACCGTCCAAATTCAAACTCAAACTCAAACAGTAATTAAGGCAATGCAGAGGATCCGGACTCCTTTCAAATTGAACAGTACCGTTTTTTTTATCGGAAGCCCACAGGCAAAATTGAATATTACCAAAAAAAGTACCTGTGCCAAAGTAAAAACGAGCTTATAACAGTTGAAAATGCTATTATCGGTGCAAAAGGCAATGTGCTATAACAGCGCCTATTAAAAATATCAGCGTCTCTTTCGCTGAAACGAGGAAACGCGCGACACCATATAGGTATGTACGTATATTATAATATAATATAGGCAGCCTATATATTCAATGCACCACTGTATAAACTTCTGAACTTTCACCATTGCTCTCCTCTCTCTCAAATCAAAACAGTCAGAATATAGAAAGATACCCTGTGTCTCATGGCATCATTAGTTTCGCCAAGTGGGGAACCCCAGACCTGCGTACCTACGTTTTGTTATCATTACACTACCACTGTAAATGCCCCTAGTAGCCCCCATCTCAGTTAATGCGTATCTTATAATATGTCACCCCGGATTACATTTGTTCTAGCATTTATAAACGCATTTATATTTTTCTTTTTCGTATCTTTATTGCTCGGCCTCGGGGTGCGCTTCTTAAAGGTGTGTGTGAACTGAAATGTGAATATACGTAGACAAAGTCTTCTATGAATATAAGGATTTATTTTTAAAATGAACATATTTTTATTTTCAAAGTTCAAACAGTCGATCCGAACCGTTCATCTTGTTCTTCATATTAATTTGTGCTTGGAGACCAAATTTTACATTTTTCTGAATTTTTTTACTATTTATTAAGATGGGTACAAAATTCAATGGTCTGAATTTGATATTTTTTGTACCCATCTTAATAAATAGTAAAAAAAATTCAGAAAAATGTAAAATTTGGTCTCCAAGCACATATTAATATGAAGAACAAGATGAACGGTTCGGATCGACTGTTTGAACTTTAAAAATAAAAATATGTATTTACAAATAGGTCCTTATGTCCATAGAAGACACTCTCATGTATGTATTGTATGAAGATAATAATGTGATTTTGGAGGGGTATATTTGAAAAATGGTATATGAATTTAAGGGGAATAGTTCCAACAAGTAAAGGCGGTAGTCCCAAGCTCTCCTGAAGTTTTCTGATATCATTTTGGGGGACGTCGACAGTCAAACAGTGACAACTCGAACCTTTGTGTGGGACCCACGATAAACTCTCTCTTGCTGCCTTGTTCTCACTTTATTAAAATATCCCTTCTGCCTCTTCTGTTTTGTTTTTCGGAAACGAATCTGCTGTGATTCTTAAGGATCACAGGACCATGCTTTTCCATATCCAATCTTTAATTTTTTGGAACACACAAATCTCTAAGGAAACTGATTTTCATGCGCGAATCTTGAAAATATTTAAAGGTTAGATATGAAAAAACAGGCTGCGATCGATTCAAGAATCACAGCAGATTTAATTTCTTGTTTTTCTACTACTACTACCACCTCCTGTTGCATTGTGTGTGCTGTGTTGTGTACACAGTCAGATCTATACAAGGAGAATTTTTTATTTATAGAAAATAAAAGAAAATAAGAAAAAACAGAAAGAGTACTTTGATTTTTTTATATATCTGATGAACCAAACTTCTTTTATTTGTACAAATTAATAGGTTGAAAGATAATCTTTGTGTTCATTTCAATAATTTTCGACCTGTTGATCTCAATAAAAAAAAAATTAATAAATTGAAAAACCTGATGGTAAGTGTTTCATTTCAATTATTTGAAACCAATGCGAATCATTTTTAAATTTAATATCTCGAACACTTTTGTGGAGCTTAAATTTATACTTTGCCATTTTTTAGATTACAGGTAATGCTGTTAACATAATCTGCATAGAATGGAGCTTATGTTAACAGAGTACGTATATGAGCAGCCGTCTTTAATTTAAATCTTCCTCAAAAAAAAAAAAGTCTTTAATTTAAGTCAATCAAAGTCGCCGCACAGGCGGACATCATATTTCTTAAATAATGCTCCATACTCTGTCTAATGATAGCATGCAACGGTAAAGTGCAACAACCACTGTTTTGTGGGATCCACAAGGTTTTGTTCCCTTGTTCTCTTGGGACGAGCTTGGGTCCGATGGGGTCCGATGCGCATCGGACTCAAACTGGGTCCGATGGGTTCCATCACCGTTCGATTCGCTTTAAGATCCGTGCGCACTATTAAAACGAACGGACACGGAAATTAAAGCTTTAACACGGATCTTAAAACGAATTGGATGGTGGTAGAACCGATCGGACCCAAGCTGCTCGCCTGCTCCGACCTTTAGGAATTCGCATCCTCTGAGATATCTCAAACTTTGCGTGCCTTTACAGAAAATCTGGACCGTTTAAATAGTCTTACACGAATCTCAAAGTCCGAATAATACTGCCCCCTGCGCTATCCCTGAATAGTAATCGAACACGTCGGTCACGCAAAAATTGAGATATCTCAGAGGATACGCACCCAACAATTCCTGGCCTCATCCTGATCCAATGCGACGCTGAATTTTGATGCCACATGTGTGGCTTTCGTTATATGGTCTTTGAGTCTCGAATAAGATCCAGTGCTATACCTGATCGAAATAAGATCCGGATCAAAATGAGATCCGAGTCGTCGGGCACGGATGCAAATTTTTTATCTAAATAGAATAAGAAATTATTGAATCGAATTTAAATAGCTAATTAGAGTCAAATTTATTAAATAATCAAGTATGAGATAAAACATGATAAAAATAATAAAATGGTATTTTTTTTAATATAATGGAGTCACCTCTCTTTGTTGCTAAGAAACAATTCATTTTATTGTGTTATTGTGTTTTGTTTCGGTGAGAAGCGATAGGTCACTAATTTGGACTATGTTCCTAATTGATTTTATTTTTCTTTTCTTGTTTAATACAATATGATCACGCCATATCTGGACCTTGTGATCAAAATTGGTTGGCTTAGATCTCCCCACGACCATCATAACGTTCTATGCAATTAGAGATGAACTAGTATTAAACGGCCTCAACAAATGACCCAATTAAAAATCTATCACATGCTTCATAAAAATTATTGAAGTTTTAATTTTTTTTTTTCACATATTCCTCATCATCAATTCCCTCGTCAATACCATTTTATTCCCTCTTCGTATTTATCATGATCGGAGAGTTCATATTTTCTCTTCTCATTTAGGAGAGAGAACATATTACATCTCTATGTAAAAGTTGCTACATAGTTAATCATGTTGTTTAGTTATTTTTTTATTTTAGTTTTGGAAAAATATTTATTTGCATTCAAAATTTACTTGATTGAGATTTTTTTTAATAAAATATCAATTTTTTAAAACGAAGTCAGAAAGGCAATCATAATTATGATAAGATGAAAAATGTCAAGCGGAGTCTTATGGCCAGCAAGCTTTCATTATTAACATCGAACATTATAAACAATGGAAGAATCTGGATGCTACAAATTAAAAGGAGGTTAGATGTGCACGACTTTGATCTAATAATACGAACAACATGTGCTATCTTTATTTACATTCAGGATAAAAGATGCCCAAATTCCCAAATTCATACTGTTTATTCAAATAAATAAGTATTCTGCAAAACAATGAATTGTCTCATGCTTCACGGGTAATTACTCGCATAATACCAAAAGAGTAACCTTCACTATTGTTCACTATTGAAGGCTACAACCTTGTTCCTGTGCTCTCAACAAATCAAGGATTCCTGACAATCTCTACAGTTATTTAATATAATAAGCTCATCAGAATTACAACATGCCAAGTTTACCAAAAATAACAAATAACAAATTGCCATTTTGTATAGTTTTATTTACCTCACGGGTGTCCTTCGAGCATAGAAGTTTGTACTTCTCGAATGGTCTCATATTCAGCAATTTTACAAGCTGGTAAATGCAAAAGGATGATTTAAGTAAGAAATAAAAGAACCAGATAAATAAGAAACAAATCATTAAAGGCTTATCTGTACAATCATTATCATAACTCATAATATGAAAATTACCCAAAAGCTCAATTTTTCAGGATCACTGGGCCCAGGTGTACTTTCAGATTCAAACTGTTCCAAATGTCGATGCCTCCTCCCTGCATTAGGACCCAGGGCATTCATCAATCCTTAAACAAATAACATTATAAAATAACAAAACTGGACCTCTGGATCAAAAAACCAGATTTAGTACTTAGCTCGTTTGATACTAAGGATTTCTGAAAATTGGGAGTATTCCTTCAATTTTCAACAAAATTTAGATCAATCATGTAATCAAAAGTTTACCCGTTCTAGTAACTTCTCGTGCACGTGTAACACAATTTCTCGCCAACTCAGCAGCAGTACTGGCCAACTCGACCAACTTCTCGTTAGATATAAACATATTAAAAATTAGAAAACACAAAAGTGGGCATGATTAACAATTGCAAGCTCATTGGAAAAATAATAAAAAAATAACCTCTTGTTTCTCTGTTGATCCTTCTGGTGGCGCTACATCCTGAAACCATTCAACTTGAGCAATGCGATACCTTCAGTGAGAAAAGTTATAGAAAATACCACATGTTAACCGCATTATAATCAAGTAATCAACCCATTAGTAAGAAATCAGTGGATAACATAAAAGAGGATCCAAATCTGCTGCGATTCTTAACTCATGAACAGTGACCTAACCTACAATCCCTGCTTTTCCAAATCCAACTGTTGAATTGTTTCAAGATTCATGCAAAGAAAAATCACCTGCTTTGAGATACGTGCACAAAATTATTAGACGGTTAGATTTGGAAAAGCAAGGATTTTAGGGTTACTGTTCACCCTTTTAGAATCGCAGCAGATGTGAATCCCATAAAAGATGCTCACCCATCTTGGTCCCATGATTGCAAGATTCGAAACCGTCGACGGCCTTCTATCTACAAGAAAATTTACATTATCCTTAGCTTGGATTATTATTAATTTTCCATTATCAAATTATAATCAACATTACCATTATCATAGTTATCATTACTGTTATTTATCTTTATATGTCCTGACAGCACTTGCCAGTTGTTACTTATATCTACATGCATAAATTTTATACTTGCCTCTAAAAAAAATCGGCCATCTGGAAGTGGTTCGCACCTACAAATTAAAATTAAAATTAAATAAAAGCATACATAAGTTTCAATAAAATGTAATAATATCTAAGACAAAGGATATTTAAAACCCTAACCTCCAACAATTTCCAAAACTTTAAAAAACATTTTGACAATACACCACCCCACTTCATGTGCTAATAATCCACTACGGTCTGATTTTGGAATGGTGTACGATTTCAAGGGACGTAATTGGAGATAGCAAGAATCTCAGCACACACACGGCCATGTGATCCATGCTGGAACTTTTGCAGTACATGAGAGAATCCAATTCCACTCCACCCCCAAAGTAAAATTTATTATTCTACGACCATCCTGCCTAACCAATTTTACATTCAAAGCTACACAGCTTAACCTCTGAAAAGAGAGAACTAATCCATCACATAGGGTTTGTTTGTTTATGTTGCTAAATTTATCATAAGGGAGGAAAAGTAGATGATTAATTATATATATGAATTATTTCATACGAGTTCACACAAAATAAGAATTAGACATTCCATTTTGCAATTTATCTTCTTAAACTGAAATTTCCCATATGTTATTGTGATAAACAAGCGATCCATCAAAAGGAGATACACCATTATCATTATAGAAATGCTCAATATAATATTATAAAATACTTTTACCACCCCTTACGGAAAAAAATTAGAATTGATTATTTACTTATTTTGGTGGTCAGGGATTCACTTCCCTGAATAAGTACAACAATCACAGAAGAAAAAGAAATTAAAATGCATTGGATACTCACTCCACAATTTCAACTTCACAGCCAAACTCAGCAATGGTACTGGTCATAGGATCAATTGCAACCTATAACAAAGTATAACTTCATCAAAAGATTAATATAGTACATTTCAGGACTTGATGCTATTTTTTTTTATTTGTTTTTGGTTTGAGAATTAGGTCAAGATAGCTATTAACAATTAACACTACCATTCCCATACGATGATTGCCTTCCATAACCCTCCTCACCTTTTTCGAAGAAAAAAAGAAACACAGAATAAAAGTTCATCAGATTATGAGTAAATTTGCAATAAACAATTTGAACAGTACATATAGTAACTGTATCTCACCATGAGTCTATAGCGGGGTTCAAAAATATTAAGATGAAGCTTCTGACATGGCAGCACAACATCCATGACAAATAAAGGCATCAAATCATGACCTGCATATATCACATTCCCATGTTCTGATTTCCTCTCCGCATACTCTTCTGGAAAGTTCTTCTGTATTATGTTATTCAGTACCACACTGCACCATTATCAAGCACAGTACATGTTATGGGGGCAAATAGATGACTGCACCAACTGGATAAAAAAATTTAAAGGGGCATTTTGGAAATACACACTCAATTTTATTTAGTATTAGCATATAACAATTTTTTTTTCTTATCCGTATCTAACATCAACCGCATTTTATAATGTTTGCATACAAAACAAGCCTGTCAGACTTTGTGTGAGTGAATCACAGGTGGAGCCATACATTGAATGGGGTCCGGATCTCCTAAAGTAACCCAAATAATGAGTTTAGATCCGGACGGTTCAATCAGAATTGGCAGCACAGATCAGACGGTCCGGATCCAAACTCAAAATTTGGATTACTTTAGGACATTTGAATTCAATTGAATGGGGGTCAATTGAGCCCATTTTTTATTTCAAAATGTTTGTATTTATGAAATTTTCTATATAATTTAGAGTAGTGTAAAATTGACCCCCTTTATATGATTGATCCCCTTTCCATGTTTAAAGAAATGTACCATTCACTCCAGAGGCGGAGCCAGACTTTCAAGCTATGTGAGTCAAACATAAAAATTTTTTATGCTGCGAATGGGGTTCAATTTTACACTAACCATAGCAAAAAATTATCTAAAAATATAGTCAAGGAGATTCATACATTGGACTAAAAAAATATATATGATTGAACTATGGAGGAGAAAATGTGTGTTTACATGTGTGTGCACGTGTCTATTGGTTTGCTTAAATTGGATTTTAGTTACAGGGCAAATATTTCCTCTTCCTTAATTGAACCGCACTTAAATTTGCACAAACTGAAATGCAAGCAATCAGCAAATTAGATTGCCGGAGAACGTGCACATAAAAAGTTCTTTAGTTGGAATGGCTAGCTATTAATATGTAATTTAGGTTTTTTTCTTCTTTGGTTTGGGCCAAATAATTTAAGTATATAATTTCGGTCCAAAATTTAAATCTTGCTTATATAAGCTTTCCAAGACAAATTTTAAAGAAGGAACGGTTTGGCATTTTATCTGTTAATTTATTCCATTAAAATATAAATCATCTAGGACATTCATTATAGAAGTTATCATATTAAAAGATATGATCGGCAAATATCCAAAAACAAACCTACCAGCATACCAGGGGTATGATAATCACTTACACTAGCAAGCTGCTTTTTGGTAATTATGGCTTAATGATACATTAGTGACAAAAATTGGTACTTGCATGTTTTGGGTCCAGTCATGTCGATTATTACCAGTCCGAGTCAGCCGGTCATGTCTACACCAGTTTTTATTATAGTTCTGATTTAATTTTAGAATGCTCTATATGGCAGGTAGTCAAGATTGGTATTTTATTTGATTCTGATTTATTTTAATTATATTCCAAGTCTGAGGATCTAAAGTCTATTTAATTTCTACAAACCAGTATATTTTAAATCAGATTTGAGTAACAGAAAATTAAGAAAAGCCCAAGGGCACTGGGTTTCCCCTCTCTTTCCCTACAAATCTCTTCCTCTCTCTCCCCTCTATTCTAATATTATCCCGAGATGTATCAATTACAGTAGAAATTCATTTGCATTGACCACAAAAGTATTAGGTATGATAGTTAATATGAGAAACAAGGGTGCTATTTGTAAATGCTATACATTATGAGATTAATTTGCCATATTTGTAAATAACTTTATTATCAATGAAAATGTCAGTGAGTCATCTCACTGACCTTAAAAAAAATGCAATAAACAGATGATTTTACCTTATTGGATAAGTTCTAGGAGTGATGAACAGCACCGTTCGGCACATGGGGCATTTGTTACCTATGTTTTAGCATATAATTTATGTTGAGAAAGGGTTTGATTTTGTTATCCTTGGAACAGTAAAATTATTTAAATGGATTTGAACTCACCATGGTCCATAGCCTGGTGAAGACAGTGACGACAGAAGGAATGGCCACAGGGAGTAGTTACCGGTTCATACAATAATTTAAAACAGAGAGTACATTCAAAATCATCAGTTCTTTCTGCCTTCCTCTGTTTCAAATTTAGTGGGACATTTGCGCTTCGGTCAAGATTGTGGAGACAAGATTGTAGGTGAGAGCTATACAAAAAATACATCTTAATATGTTAAAAGTTTATCTAAAATATATTAGCGGGTGCACCAGTGGATTCTGTATCAAGTTATCAGCATAATCTTATCACAAATACAGCAGACCTGTACTAAAATTGGTGTTGGATGGTACAGAACAATGGACATTTAAAAAGAGACATACTTGAGAGGATCAATCTGAAGACCTTCTAGAAGGGCCTCTCTTGCATCCTGGTACCACTCAAGCTAGAAAGAAGGATAAACAAAAATTAACACCAAGAGATGCTTTCTCTCTTAAGGAATTTCCCCAAACACAAAAAACACTTAATCTAAGTTTACCAGAAAAAGAGCATTTGCTTTCAGTACATATGGCTTTGGCGAAGTAGTACTGCTGCATAAGATTTTCTCTGCATCTTTTAATGCTAACTGAAAAGAAATATACAATTTAACAAAATGATTCTCTTGTAAAAAAACTAAAAATAGATCATTTGAGGGGCCAAAAATGAAGAATTTGTTTTCACCTCAGCATGTGTTGTCGGATCAAGCCCATTCAGTGGTTGAAACTCTGACTGAGTTGGAGATCTTTCTTTTAAGAGACGGCTAAGGCTGATACCAAATACAATGCCAGTCAGAAATAATAGTGAAGGGTTCTCATTTTTCTACTTTGGTTTTGCTCGATTTAAATTATGTCATAAAAACAAGGAGGTTGAATTTTCAAAATAAATACAAAGAGCAGTAGCATAGAAGTGTTCCAAGTACAACTGTATTATGTAATATGAACTTACAAGCAAAAGCTAGCACTACGATTTCCAAGAATTGTGTGATCTCCTGGTTTTATAAGTAGTGCTTTGGAGTAGAGAGATACTGCCTACACACAACAGCATATTGTTATAGCCAAAAAAAGTAACCACACTAGATAATTCTTATTGATGTTACAAATTAACTAATTTATATCAAAGCCGGAAAAGAGTTTTCAGAACTGTTTGTTTCACATTGGTTCTGATATTCAACTGAAAATTTGACCTGTACTGGTTCATTGCAGTAGAATTTACTGTCTTCTTTGTTCTTTTATTTATGTCACTGAAGCACATTGTAGCTGTGTACAAACAAAGTGCAAACTAATTTCCAGAAAACATGAACAAATCTATACCGAAAATTGGCATCAGAATAGTACCAGTGTGAATGAATTCGTACAAAATTTGATATCATGCAAATGTAATAATGCTGGTATAAATACTGTGTTTCTTTTCACTTCATTTATTCAATCATTCTACTCAATCATAATCAACAGTATCTAGAGTGGAAGACAAAATAAAATAATCTGGAGAACTTCAGATATACCTCATCATAACGGTTCTGACGAAACTTGTAGTTCGCATCACACACAAGAGCAATAACCTTGTCATGCTTCTCTTTTGAAATCCCGTTCTCTCTCCCTTCTTCTACCTAGAAATCAACCCTTCGAATAATTACTTAACGAAACAAACTAAATAAATTTCTCCTTCGTAATTCGTATCCATCCGAACGTTAATTAAGACAATGTAATAATTGCATCTTCTCATAAGGAGGGATTTGATCTCAATTATATATTACCAAATTTCTCTCTCCCTCACACAAACCCGAATCACTGAATCAATGCAAAAATGATTAAGAGTAGTCTTTTTACCGGAGGGAAGTCATCAACGTCGAGTAAGGCATCCCCGAGTGTGGAATTGTCGTGCGCCATTTGTACAATAGCGAGAGGATGGGAGGGGAGGGGAGGGGTGGGGTTATGAGAAGAAATGGGTAAGAGAAGGAGGTGGTGGCGTGGTCGTGGCAGAGGCAGAGGCCGCCATTAATTTCGCGGCTAGGAGAAGAGAAACGTGTTCGCTTCGTTTCACCTCCACCAGTGTTGTTGGACTGGTTAACTGCAGTCTAATCGGGCGCTGCCGTTACTATTGGTAAATATATTGAAAGAACTATTTCGCTATATGCAGCGCAACAGTCATATATTTTCTCTTTTTCTCTATTTGATTTTGCGCTTCGTTAAGTTACATTAGCTCTGTTAATATATTAACTCGTTATTGTTTTTTTTAATTCTTATAATGATAAATAATATCCGTAGGTACGACGGTTTTTTTCTGTAACAGTGACTGACTCGATTCATCAGGGGGACCATGAGGCGATTGAGATATACCAAAAAGTCACGCAAAGTTTGAGATATCTCAGAGGATGCGAATTCCCATGAGGCTTGCTGGCTACTATTGCCATCGTAATTAACGAGTTCATCTCATCTGAGGTAACATAATATTTCTATTTTTTTTTTTTTTTGGATACTCGATTAGAGATTCTGATTTCGAATTTAAACAGAAATATTCCATTACCTTTTGAGGATATGGATAACACAAACAATGAAATTCAAACCATGAAATGTTATCTATATTATTTTTTCAACAAACACATATTTTTTATATAAATTAATTAGTTAAAAAATCAACATATAAAATCCACGTATTTTTTTTCCAAATTCTTGATAACAATTAAATTAAAATTAAAATATCATAATATTTTACAAGTGGATAGAGAAAATATTATATATCATATATATTGGTTTTGTTTTCATATTTAAATTTAAAATTTGAAGTTATTAAGATATTAAAAATAAATACGAGACATAAAAAATGAAGACGTTGAATCCTCCTTTTTCATACAATTTTATAAATATTGTTTAGCCAATTACTCCCTAGAAAACGTATTATTTACTTTATAATAACAAAAGATAGTAACATAATATAGGAAATTTTGACATCAATTAAAAATAAGTTACAAGATATGCTGATCAAATAAAAGGAAGGTAGCATAGTTGGCTAGGAAAAAAATCCTAAAACTGTTATACCCAGAAGTCGAGAGTTTGATTCTCCCTCACGACTTCGCAGCCTCTGTGAAGGTTTCAAAAAAAAAAAAAAAGATATGCTAATCATCTGGTCGAATTAGACTAATTTGATAAATCAAATAAATGGAGATTTTTTTTAATAAAGAAGCTTATTAACAATTCTTTAAGACAATTTTTTTTTGGGGTTGTCTATTAATAGTGTATCATGATATTATAATTTAATACCAATTACTGTATTTTCGATAGTTGGTTCACACTTACCAACCTTCGTTATTGTCGAAGTTTATATCAATATGATTCATAAAAAGGACTAGACTGATTAGCCGATTAATTATAAATCATATATTTATTGTCATGAATAGTATGTGTCGTGAGCATTTTACGATCACACAAGTCTAATTAGTGTCAAGTTCGATCAATCCGCTCTATTGGTTGTCTGTCAAATTCAATATAAAAAATACTAATTAGACTGATTAGTTAGCTGATTAATTAAAAATTATATATCTATTGTTGTTAATAGTGAGTCGGCTAGTATGACATCAGTGTCATACGATACCAACTCTAAAATTAATTGGATAGACTTCAAACGACTAATCAAAATCGTTCAAACCAAAACACTTTATGAGCGATGCGTTTGCATAAAAAAAATTATATATTTGAGTTATTTTAGGGCCTGTTCAGCTACACCTTTTTCTATAGGATTCAAAAGTTTTTGAGTTTTTTTCTATTTTTTTTCCCAGCCCGTTCCGCATGCCAATAATTTTCCATTAAGTTTCTATTTTTTTCCTCCAAAATTATCCCATGCAGGTCAAAATCAAGAAAAAAAACAAAATGAGGTAAGAGTGAATTAATTTGTTCCTCCAACATTCTCTCACTTCTCTCTCTCCACTCATGTGGGTGAATTTGTAACTTTTTTTTGTTTTCTCTTCTATCTCCACATGTACATGTTACATACATATGAAATGTTATATACAAACAACTCTTTTTTTTTATTAATTTCCACTGTGAGACCAAGTAAGGTCTAAGGTCCGGATCCTCTCTTATTTAATGTTATATATAAACAACTCTCATATAATTAATGGATGGTTTTATAATTAAATAATGGTCCGATGCAAAAATGATATTTGTTTACAAATTACATCTCATGTCTTTTTACAAATTATTGAAATTTAAAATATTAGAAAATTTACAATACATTATCAGTTTAATTATTTTACAAAATTTATCTTATTTTAAATATTTGAAAATTTTAAATAGAAATACATATTTTTAAAATAAATCAAGACTTTCCACAATTAATTATATAGTACAACCGAACACTCAATTCAACACGTTTCCATAATTTAATCATGTACGTACCTGCACCCGTGGGTTCCCATCCCGTCAAATCTCATTCCGTGTAATCCCGTGACAAACGAACACGCCCTTAGTATCAAATCAAGCGAAAAAACAATTGAAAAATGAATGCATTAAAATTAACTTAAAAACTCACACATTTGACTGCTTAACTTGATACTAAATAAATTTTAAAAATGATAAATTTTACATGTAAACGCACAGCTAATGAAGTTGATCGGTTTGTATTCACCGTTTGAAATCGATTCAATAAATTTTGAAGTTGGTGTTATGTAGGTTGAAATGACACTGATGTCATACTAGTCTGACCGGTTAATAGTATACGCGGTGAGTATTACAACAACACATGTCTAATTAGAGTAAATTCGACTTGAAAAGGACTAATTAGACTGATTAATTAGTCTATTAATTAAAAATTATATATCTATTGTTATGAAAAGTATATGCAGTGAGAATAGACGACCACACGCGTCTAATTAGTGTCAAGTTCAATCAATTGGCTCTATCAATCGGCTCTATTAATCGTCTATCAAAATCACACAAACTATATGATGTAAAATTCAAAATTATAAGACGAGAAGAAAAACATTTTAATGATGATATGGTTCTTGAAAATTTGCAAGTTAGCATGCGGTAATTTTTGGTATCTGTCTTATTAGTCTATACATTATTCCAGCTATACTTTTGTTTTAATATCATAAGTATATTTTGAATATAACTAGTTCTAATATACTAAAAATATTCAAATTGTGGACAGATATAACAACATTAGATAGAAACTTTCTTAAATCCAAATTATATTTATTTTAATATATTATTAATATTCATTCTATAGTGAAAACGTAAAAAAAAAATTTTTACTAAATTAGAAAAATATACTTCCTCCAACAAATCATTAATATTGTATAGAATTAACATAAACATATAATTATCTATAAAATTTCGATCAGTTAGCCACAAACAACTGTTGGGCTAATTTTCCGTGCCGATATCTGGACGCAAACTCCTGCACAATAATTAATTGAGTACCAAATAATTAAGTATTTAATTTCTTTATAATGGTATAATGGTAACAGAAATCCGGAGAGGACCCATATTAATTGGTATTTACATTCAATTATCATATTGAAAAAGTAGGATGTTAACAATTTCAATGGTTTGGAGATCATAACTACGACCTCAGAGGCACGGAACTAAAAATGTATGTGATTATTAAAATTTGAAATCTACATTTTTATAATTAAAATAAAGTACCTACTAAAATATAAGCACATATTTAGTATTTTATGAGAAAGATTGAACTATATATTTAAAAAAAATTAAATTAAATTTCAATACATATATGATTAAATTTTTTAAAATTATGGAATTAGCTAAGCACTTCCTGGCTTGACTGTATAGATCTGCTCGTCTCGAGGGAAGAGGGGGTGTCCGATGCCCATCGGACCAAATTCGGTTCGATGGGTGGTTTCTACCGTCCGATCCACTTCAAGATCTATGCGCACTGATATTAAAGCAAACAGCATGGATATTAAAATAATGCACACAGATCTTGAAGTGGATCGGACGGTAGAAACTATCCATCGAACTGAACTTGGTCCGACGGGCATCGGACACCCCCCTCTCCCTGTCTCGGGAGGATTCGAGTGGACAGTAATGATGTACTGTATCTGTGATCGCTATGAATTACAAATATAGTAATTGGAATTTTTTTTAGCTTAAGCTTCAATTTTGAACCGTTTTTATATATATATTGTTTTTCAAATTATTAATTTAAGTAAAAATCTGATGAGCCAGAGAAATATTTTGAAGAAAATAGACCATGCAAAATTTCTTTAAAATAATCTGGTGACGATCTCTCCATATGTAGTCCATATCCTTATAAATATTTTTGTCTCCATCCTCTTATGTAAAAATCAATTTGATTTTAGCCTCACAAAAGAAGAGAACAGAGAAAAAACAAGTGGTTCTCAAATCATCTGGAGATTCTATGAAATTGTGCTCAGATGCCATTGTAAAACTTAATATTTTTGTACAAGTCACCATTAGAAATTATTAAGAATCTTTCGATATTCATAAACCATTTACATACGTCAAGAGCACATGGTATAAAGGTATTTCATTTGGTATAGATGATACTAATTAACATCTACCTTGCAATTAATTACTGTGCTGACCCAACAAAATATAGACATTTGATTTAAAGTGAAAACTAATTAATGGGAAAAACAAATTCAACTTTGCATGGATCAATGAGCAAATACCAACTTTGACTGACTTAATATATTAATAAATATAAGGCCTAAACTGCAAAATTCTTAACAAGAAATAACCGACTCCTCTTCTCAGAACAGAACTGAAGAAAAAAATCAAGACAAAAAAAACACACACAAACACACAAAACTATGGGGCATGCTTCAATGGACAAAATGCATAGTCTTTCTCCCTTGCCTCTGCCTCTTGTTCTCTTGACACCAGACTTCAGCAATCCACATCTAATTAACAAGCACCAAAAGATCACTGCTGCTCGGGCTCTAAGCCGGGTTGACTCGTTCGATGCGTTTCAAAAAGACATGTTACCACAAGGCCTCCATGAAAAATTAGACAAAGAGGTTGTACTCTGCAACTGCAGTGAAAATGTTGAGAAGTACCTGACCGCTGACCATCAAAAAGAAAAGGCTGAGAAGGAGGTCGAAGATGATGGAGATATCATCGATGAACATTGCGACGAAGATATGATTAATTTTCGTGCAGTTGGTGAGTCGGTAAGGAGGATTCTGGGTTTTGGCTATGAATTGATAAATTCAAAATTAGGTGACCTCAAGAGTTCGGTTGGACGGAGAACAGTCTGGTCGGCGGGTGCAGCGGCGTTGTTTTTTGCTACGGTGATGTATGTCAGGAAAAGGGATAGGAGGGAGAGGCAACTCCTGATGCTTCTTTTAGAAGAAAAAGATCAGGTAATTGATTTATTTGCAATTCAGCATTGGTTTATTTGGTTTATCAGGCAATGGATTTATTTTGGCAATTGTTATCCATTTTTCGTAATATCATATGAAGTTTTTACATATTCATCAGAAATAAAAGAGTAAAGTAAACTGACATCCTTTTGTTTTAGTCTTTCATCTGAAGATTAATCATTTTCTCTGGGTTTTTTTTTCATGCAGAGAATTGCTAACATGCTTCAACAAATCGCACTAATAAATGACATTAGAAGCTTGAACAGCCCAATTCGTGCGATTAGGAAATAGTTGTATTTCTCTGGGTTTCATTTCGCTGCAATAAGAGCTTTCTAGATAGCTGTCGAAATTTTAGCTTGAATTTTTGTACACATGTTTCTCGACTTCTCAGATTTTCTCTGATTCAAATTCCGCGGCCAATATATTTTACTTGATTTCATTGAATTTCTAAATTTGTAAACAAAAACATTTCATGCTAGAAATTAATATATGTAAACAACTTTTATTATCCAACACAAAGGTATTATATCAAAGGATAATTCAAATAAACATCCAACTCTTATATTATATATATTTAAAAAATAGTATTCAATTAAAAAGCGAAATTATAGATAGGTTCTCAATTATATAGACATGATGTTTGTTAAATTTGAGTAGATTTAAAAAAAAACATTTAATCTTTTATCAAAATTTAAAATTTGAAGTTTTAATGACTTTGTGTTGAATGGTCAATTTGAACAGCATTTTTTAATATATGTATTATGAGACGTGGGTGGATAATAAAAGTTGGATGTACAGTGGAAATATCGATTTTTTTTTCTTTTAATAGAATCAAATTTAATATTTTTAACGAAACAAGTATCATTGATTTAAATTCTACAAAAAATAATTCCACTGATTCAGCAAATCGGTGGAGGCACAAAGACGTTTGCTTCATCGATCCACCATTTTATGACTCATCTATACAATCTGATCACAAGAAATTAATACTAAATAGCTTCATCGATCATGTGAATCGGTGGAGCAAATATGTTTGCACCTCGACCGATTTTGCGGATCGGTAGAGCTATTTTTATAAAAACTAAATCAGTAGTTCTTGTTCTAGTAGTGCTTGTTCTTTTAAAATATTTAAAATTGATTTCTAATTAAATAAATCGGAAATATCTATTATAAAACCATTTTATCTTGAATTTTATAACTGAAATTTAACGCTTGCAATAATGGATATTGACCAAACTGTACAGGAATGATTGCACAAGTAACAAGTTTATTTTATTAACTTAGCCGAGTAGAACTAGGTTGGGCTTCGCAAAATCAATACAGAGAGGAAGGGGAAAGAAGAAAAAGGAAGGAGCAGCCGCACACGTTATCTCGCTACAGTAAAACGTATATCTCAAGTCGGAGGGTACTGATAAGCCAAAATGGTATCTATTAAAACCTAGGATTTGATATGTAATTTAAGCCAAGTTTTATTGAAATTAGGTTTAATTAGGTTAGAAATATCCAAAAGTTCAAGTTACTGTCCTAGTTATGTTTATTTTGTAGGTAATCAAGCATTTGGAGATTAACGGAGCAAAACGGGTGATTCGTAGCAAGTCAGCACAAAATTTGAAGCATTCTCACCTTCATTGCGGCCCGCAATAAAATCCATTGCGGCCCGCAACCAATCCAGCAATTCTCCAGTCTTCACTGGACTCACTGCCTCATTCATTGCGGCCCGCAACCAAACTTCTTGCGGCCCGCAGTAAGGCGGTTACAGAGCGCGAGTTGGTTATTTTTAAGGATTTAGACTGGGCTTTGCTGGGCTATATATATAGAGACCTGTAGAATAGAAGAAGGACGTTTTTTTAGACATAATTTTCTAGGTTTTTAAGAGGAGAAAGAGAGGAGAGAAGAAGGAAAAAGAGAACATTTTCATTGATCGGGTTTTATTGCTTTCTATCCTTTGGAACTCTTTGACTCTTTTATTTGATTTGTGCCTTAGCCATGAACGGCTAAAGGTATTTCTAGAGTTAATTAGGAATGTACTTGAAACTTTTGTTATGATTTAGTTGATTTTATCTCATATTTTCATGTTCTTTGTTATGACCAATCCTTTATTCTATTTGATTGTGAGGACTTAATCGAAATTGCATGAAATCTGAAAATTTGGTATTTTTAATTGAGAAATTGAATATTAAGTCTAGACTATAAAGAATTGGGTATTTGATAGGCTAATTACCGAGAGGTGACGCTTATCTTATACGGGTTTTACCTAATTGCTTAGAAAATTGTGCCAAGTACCGAGAGGTGAAAGATAGTTTCTAAATCAATTAGGACAGTTAAGAACCTAATGACTTTATATTAGCGTAGCCAAGTACCGAGAGGTGACGTTTACTCTAATTTGAAGATGATATTAATATAGAGATATCACTTTGTACCAACAACATCCAACTGTGCCTTCATAAGTATAAGAACAAATCTAACAAATCAATTAATCATAACATTAGTGGATAAAAACCCTAAGAAACCCTAATTTCTCATTCTTGTTAAAAACTTTAGAATTTGCTTTAAGACTTTAGTATAATTCAGTTTAATCACAATTAAACCAACCTTTGAACAACCAAGAAACCTTTTACTCCCTTTTACTAAATTAAATTGTTAGGTTAAAACTGATATTCTGACTTGTCCTTGTGGAGACGATCCCTAAGTACTACTCGATAAGGTTGTATACTTGCAACTGTATTGAGCGCAATTTGGGAATTATTACTTTTAGTGCTCAAAACACATCAGGTACAAAGTTCGGAATTTTTGTACAAGACGTTCTCCCGCATTCCTCTCGCTATCGTATCCGCGTTCCTTCCTTTTCCTCTCCGATTACCTCTTCTGGATTAGGTAGATGGTCGTGGGCAGACCGGGATTGTGCGAAATTCTTCTTCCTTTCCTTCAATGAAGGAGGTTTCCCCTCTCTGTAGCATGGCCCTAGGATGTTCTTAAGCTCACCAAGGTGTTTGGTGAGCTTAACTCCAAAATCTATTTAAATTGGCTTCAAACAATAAATTCAAACTGTTAAAACCGATTTACTTCACGTGAGTGATGAATTTACATGTAAAGTTTTTAAAATTTCAAATTAATTTTGTATAAACTTAAGTGGTAAAAAGTGTTTAAAAAATGAATGCACTAAAATTAATTTATAAACCTTCTAAGTTTGATCGCTTGAATTTATACTAAAATAATTTGAAAACTTAAAATCTTTGCATACAAATTTATTACTTGTGAAGTAGATGAATTCCAACCTTGGTGAACTTAAGAACATTCTAATTTTGACCACTTAGATTTATTGTTTGAAACTGATATAATGTATTTTGGAGTGCTCACCAAACACCTTGGAACTTAAGAACATCCTGGGGCTGTTCGGCAACAACGAATTAAATCTTCTTAAGGCTTAATCCGCTTTCTTTAGCTTTCTTAGCTGCTTAATCTTGTTGAACACCGGTTCCTTAGCACAGATTAAGATCGCTTCTTTAGCCTCCTTTTGTCCAGATCTTAATCATTTTTCCGGACTTTAAAGCACCTCTACCCCTTCCTTTAGCTTCCTTAGCTTTCATCCACAGATTAAGACAACCGAATATCGATTTCTTAGTGCTTTTTAAACTCTTAATCCTCTACTCTTAATTCCATGTTGTGGAACGGCCCCCTAGGTTTACTCAACTTAGTCAGTACAAGTTGCGATAACGGATATTCACTAAAATATAAAATATATAGGAACGATTTCACATGAACTATACACCATTTTTATGAAAACATAGGATAAATCTTGAATTTTAATCTAAGACCAAGTTGTTCAAATTGATTTGTTGATGATAAATCTTTTTTTTTCTTTTTGTTGTCTTTCCTGAAATTGCAAATAGATTTTCAGGAATGATTTCATTATCTCTTCTAAAACAGAAAACATTACAATTTATATTCTTTCGCAAATGAATATATAATAAATATAATCCAGATGTAATATACCTTTAAATCTACCAATTTGAGTCAAAAGTAAATCCACGGAACACATATATCCACAATTCAATAGAATATTCAAATATAAAATGGCGAAAAAGAAATTGAAAAAAATATAATAATTATGCATAAATTTAGAGAAAATGAAACGTGTTTCTAATACATACAATTATTAAATTTTAAGAACATAACTATGATGTGAAACTAAAAAAGAAAACACCCAATCAAGTAAGACATATTTTCAAATATTTAATTTAATTTATAAAAAAAACTTGGTAGTACTAATTTTTTTATTCCAAAGTTGTCCGGGTACATTTTTTATAAACAGAATCAATGTAGCATGCTAATTTTTTTTCTTGCATTCTTTTTATCTGATTTCATCTAATTGGAATGAATCCTCACAAATATATAAATTTTGATATTTATAACATTTATTTGATCGTATATTTGAACATTCAATATACTACAGTTAGTTATCGTGTTTTTTGACCAATATCACCAATTTATCAAGTTTATTATCATTTTAATCAGCATCGTACATTAAACAAATTATTTTATTTCGATATCAAACATGTTCAAAATAAAAGGGATTTGATTTTTTTTTTCTGAACAAAATATGGCAGTATTGTTGATCGTCAATCGAATATTCCTTGATAAATATTTTTTAATTTATAGTATCGCTTTCTTCCAATCATTAGATCAACATCCATAAAATTAATATAGATTTCTCTACAGTAAAGATTGCGTGCACCATCTGATCAAAATCAGAAGGTTAATAAAATTCTCAGACCTAAAGGTACACAAAAATGTCTATGGGCCGTGGCCCTGCTCACGTTGATGAACAGTTCCAATGACTCAACCAACGGGTCGAATCTAAAATGTGAAAATCCAAATGAAACTGTAAAACTTCTTTAACCAAGCTAAGCAATCATAAAAATTCATTACCTTGGCCTATTTTAGTCTTTCAATTTCAAACAGGTTTTTCATTATTATTAGGATTCGGAAATTAATCCACAATGCAGGAAATCACTCCATTTTTTCGTCTTTATTTGGTAAAAGCAGAAAGGGGAATACTGGCTTCCTGTATTTACAAGGGAATGGACTATATGGTATTCACCCAAGCAGTTAAACGCATTCAACTTCACAAAATTTTAGTTCAAAAAATGAAATTGATCAGTAAGAACTCTGAATTTCACAAATCTATACATGATAATAAAAGAACAATCTGACTAAGCAAAGGTATAACAGCGAGAGTAGGTCATACTAAATTTTTTTTCCATCAACTAACTATTTTTGCATTCTCCAAACCCCTAGGCATGAGACAAAGAATAGGCAAGAAAGCATCCTATATTACAGATTTTTTTTGTGTAAAAGCTAAATCACCGCACAATAAAATTTTCTTGGCATTACACTGGGACCCTTCCCCTTCTTCCTCTATAGCGAGTTACAAGCTGTACCACATGAAAAACACACATCAGATTCAAACATGGATCTACACACAAGTATTTAGCTAAAACACGTCAAGCTTTTGATTTTTGCATTTAGTCACACAACTGTGAAGCATTGCGCTTGAATTTGAGACAAGATAGACCAGCTTTTCAAGACGTAAAGGAATACACTAATCTAGTGTAAAATAAATGCAACAGACCACTGCTGGAAGCCTGGAAGCATATGAATGTTATATATTTTGTAACAGTATTGTATAAAAGACAATAAACGGTAATGAAGTAACTCACTGATGTGACAAAAGGTTGCTGCATTATCCATCCAAGGACAGGAATCCTCTGAAGAAAAACAGCAAGTGTTGGCCAAAAACCACTGCAAGAATTTGTAAAGCTGAGTCAGTAATAGATTTATCATTTGAAAAAGAGAAATTGACGCATATGCCCTTGCAATTGGAAGGGGAGAAAATGAAAAGAACCTGAAGAGAACAATAAAACCGTAAGCCTCCAAAATCATGCCAATCACTGGCCAGCCTATAAGCACCATGAGGAAACCAATCCCAAATGATATTGTACCCTGTCAATTCAAGAAAATAATATAAGGAAAAAGAACATTAAGCAAAAGAGTATCATGTACTCGAATTGCAAACCATCCATTAAAATGATTTTAAAAAGATTAGGCCTTATTGACTGTCATATTAGCTGGTAGTCTGGTACATAATTTGATACAACAACTATTAAGGGCCCTTCATCAAATTCCATGCAACCTTCTTTTTATCCTTTCCTGCCTCCTTTTTCTGTGCCTACTGATTCTACGAAGCTTAATTAAAGCACAATTGTGCATCTAAGGGCTTAGTTCAGAACTTGAGTTCCGAATTAATGCAGAACTGAGAATTTCCTTTAAAAAGTAAGGCTGAATTAATGCAGAACTGAGAACTTCAGTACTACTATTTGAAGTTGCAAACGATGTTTTTGAATTTATAGTTTTATCAATAAAAAATATAGTGACCTTGTAATTCTTGGGCTTCGTGAAGAACTGCATGGTGGATTTCAGACCAATTGTCATCATCAGTCCGGATATGAAAAGAATCTGGCACCGCATAAGTTGCATTTGTTAGATTCACAGAATGAGCCTGATATAAGGTACAAAACTCAAACAGGTGAAAGGAAAAATACATACATTTCCCATTGCCAGAAATCCCTTGTCGAAGAGGAATATGATTCCCAGAAAAGAGAAAAATACTCCAAATCCAGTTAAGCCCAGCCCAATTTCTGATCACAAAATATTATCATTGTGTTTAGTTAGTTAATTTTACAGAAAAAAAATTGAGTCGGCACAGCACATTAAAGATTGAACTAATTTCACAAAAGTTACAATACAGCTAAAAAATTGAGTAAAGAATACTCACTCTTCATGTCAGTCATCTCAAAGGAAACCATCGTGCCGAACTTGATTCAAAATTAAGAAGCCGGTAAGGATAGAGATTAAACCTAATTAAAGAAAAACACTTTTATTACAAACTTTTTTCTATTAATTGAACAGCAATCAGACTGATAAATTGATAAACCCTCGCCTCCCCTCCCCTCCCCAGTCACTAGTCTAAAGTAACTGATGTGCCATGATGCCAAGTGGCGATGGGGTAATTACGAGCCATTCGAAGGCGAATGGGGGTATCATTTCGCCGGACAAGGAAGAGAGGTTGGGAAGATCGGAGTTTCAATAGCACGGGTCGGGTTGGAGCGGGTCTCTGCCCAACCCATCCGCAGAGAAGGGAAAGAGAGAGGGAGATAGGAGACGAACCGTGCGGATCGGAGTCGTCGGATTGAGCTTAAATGCTTTGATTCAGATCTGCTTCCCTTCTGGACGGAGCTGAGCAAGAAAGAGAGCGTTTTTTGTGAATTAATCCCAGTCGGTTGAGCCTAATATGCCTCGCCACGGAAGTGACGCAGGGTGTATCCCGTGCGGTACCGTAGGGAATGAATACTCCCAGCCGAACAAAAATAATTTGAGAGGCATATGCTTTAAGAGTCGTGTAAGATTAACGGACAACTGTGATCTCACTATACGCTGTCAGGTATTGCATTGGATCTGAATAAAAAATGACGGGTCTGCCTTTGCAGAGCAAAATCTTGCGAGGCGAGTCAAGAGGTGCATCGTGATAACTTGAATAGATCCGGTTGAATGGACCAAGGAGATGGTAAAGTAGTGGCCGAGGGAAGTTGACGGATTCCTGTTCGTTTTAGTGCACTGGACCAAGCATATCCTAGAATATTATATCGTTAGCCATTTTGCTTTGTTACGAAGCTTTGCTTAATGACACGGCTCCGCCTATCACCTGCCTGGAAGATGCTATGTCAATGACTCCACAACTTGTTCTCCGAGGCCACCAAACAATGCTCCGAATTCTAATCACACCGCTGTAATTTGCGGATCCGAATACCCTAACGAACTCAGAGATTTTGAACTCCGGCCGTCTGGTAGAATTTTGGGTGTTCATTTAGGATCCGAATCTGGTGCGATTCTTAACTCATGAACAGTGACTTACAATCTTTGTTTTTTCAAATCCAACTGTTGAATTGTTTTAAGATTCGTGTAAGAAAAAATCAGCTGCTTTGAGATACGTGTACGAAATTATTAGACGGTTAGATTTGAAAAAACAGAGATTTTAGAGTTACTGTTCACCCTTTTAGAATCGCAGCAGGTGTGAATCTGTTCATTTAACATTGGTGCAGATTCTGATCAGACGGTCTGGATCCTAAAAAGAATCTGAATTCGTAATCCCTCCAGTCGCTGAATTATTTATTTCTAGTGGCGAATTTAGAGAGCCAAAATACAAGATACAAATTTGAATGTACGTTTTTCTTCGGGTCAGATATTTAAATTTTATATTATTTTTTCTGAATTTATAGAATAAATGATACAATTACAGTTAATATTGGGATTTTAAGCGGAAACGTTAATATGAGTTTTGCCCCCAACATAAATCTGCCCTTGTTGACCAATATGGACCTATCACCTATCTTCTGATATTCTACCACATTTTTCATCCATCCAAAAATTAATAGTGTTGTTGATTTTTTTTTACTCATAACTTTGCTGACTTTTTTCGGGTAGATATTTTGTTGAATGGTGTGCACTTCACTAACTTTTAAATACAAAGACAATTAACTGTTTTGATTAAGGCAGTTCAAAATTTTAAATAATTTTAGAAACTACATCTAGCACAGTTAGTCAAGACATTGTATTCCATCTAACTTGTGGTATTGTGGATCATTAGAGCACTATGATAATTTGAAGACAAGGCAAAAAAAAAAAAAATCCAATAGCTTTTAACCAATTATAACACCATTGATCTCGTCTCCAGCTGGAATCAAATCGACATTATATTCCTTCATACCATCAGTTAACTGTATTTTATGCTGGTTAGTGACCTCTTCGGTGCCAGTAGTATGAATTTATTTTATTTAGATACTTCTAAACAAATTTAGACATTTCAATTCATCTGGTTTGGTCTGGTTTACTATATAGAAGTACCTTATTATGATGCTTGATTTTAACCTCTCCAGTACTATGAACTTGTTCTGCAAATGTTTGATCTAATCATCTAAACAAAGGGCTCAGATCTGATTTGGAGCATCCCTGGATTTCATGTAATCAAAGAGGTAGGTAGGCCCGTTTCAGTTCCGTATAGCTTCAGCTTTTTTGACGCTATAGCAACAAAATCATTTTAGAGAACAAAATTACATTTAAAGAGAATTTTTTTTACAAAACCAGAAACTTTCCAAGGAAAAGAACAGTAAAAAAAGGGAAAGAAAATTGTTGAACTCTTTCGCTTACCACTTTAGATCACTTGGATGAAGTTGTTTGCTCTTATATGGTTTATTTCCCTAATACTACCACTCAAGTTTAGTTTTCATATTTTATATCCTGTACCTTCCCTTGATAGCTCTAGTATACACCAGAGAAATAACATTTATGAAAAGTGCACAAAAAAAAAAGAACAGTGCAAACTACATCAAACAACAGAATTTCTAGTGTGCAACACCATTATTATTAAACTTCTCTTTATCAGTCAACATTATTCAAACCAGACACAAAACTTACAGCAAACAAGTTCAGATACTGGTAATACCAACACAGAGATAAAAATACGAAGGCTACCACAATTGGCGAGGCATGAGGTGATTCTAAATAGTCAACTCAGACCTGGAAACAAGAATACCATCCGTATCTGCATAGAGCCATTCTCCATCGCAAATCCTTGTACCGCCAACATAAACTGGGACGTGCTTGTCCCCAAACCCCTTCTTGTTGGCTTTGAACGGGTGTGAACCCAGAGCCCGCACACCTATGTCACAACCGTTAATCTCATCGGCATCCCTTATGCACCCGTTAACCACAATACCAGCCCAACCGTTGTTCTGTGCCTGTTGTACCGGGTTCCCACCCAATATGGCACACCTCATGCTCCCCGCTCCATCGACAACCAGAACCCTGTCGTTGACATTTTCACCATGGTATAAGAAAATATGCACATGTTGGTATAATAGACCCAGCAGAGGCCAGGTCTTTCTTTTTCAAGGATTGCACCAACATGTTTGAGAGTAAATTGGGCTCAAAAAGAATCAAAATTAGATCAAGTTAGGAAACTGAAGAGCTAAACAGAATCAAAATTAGATCAAGTTAGGAATACTTGCAAAATTGAGGCCAATTAAGCTTTATTTTGGTTTTAATTACAAAATTAACTGTAGTTGAGTAATAATATGCCCAAAACATTTTTGATGTATTGTGCAGCACTAATGCTATTACTTTTATATTTCCATTTACTCAGTTACGCTTGTTTTGTAATTTAGCTGAAAAATTAGGGCCAACAAAAACCTTAAATGATGCATTTTAATCACTTGTTCAGACCAATTAAGACAAAATTGGGAATAAAGTGCTGACTGAGGATTAATCAGGCTTATATTTGGGCAGTTACCTGCCATGGCCTTTCTCCTCAAGGAATTCGCGAACAAGGACATTGTCCTCAAAGACCTTGAGAGTGACAACTGGGCCCGCAAAGACCTGACGCCGACCGTAGATCTGGAACACCGGATGCAGCGCTCTCAACTCGCCGTTCTTTATCAGTTCATGGTTCGCATCGCATGCCTCAGCTGTCGCCAGTTGCGCCATATTCTTCCTTCTTTGTTTCAGGATATTATTGAACGAAAAAGAAATTAAACAAAAAAAAAGTAGATCAAACAGGAACTAATTAGTAATAGTATTACTAAATACTAATTGATACTGATTTGATAAACATGATTCAAGTTTTGAACTTACGAGGATCGGAGAAGCAACAAACGCTGGGATTGGTCACTGATGCGAGGTCCTAGGGCCAGCGTCTAATAAACACCTAGATCGCTGACACACCGGTCACTATGCTCCCAGTTGTGCTATGCTGTCTTTTGTCCTTGTTCATTATATTCTTTTCCTTTTTTCTTCTCTTTATCCTATTCGTTTGAGCGAGAGCGAGACAAGTAATATGCACAGTGTGGTGTGGACTGGTTCTTGTTAAAATAATATTTTTATTTTCGAAATACAAAGAATTGAACTCAACTGTCTAATAAGATTTTTGTATTAAAATATTCTTAAGGATCAAATTTGATATTTTTTACAATTTAATTATTGTTTTTTTGATGGATAGAAGTTTACTTGATCTAAAAATTCTAGATCATTTAAAAGTACTGATTTTATATCTATTTAAAAAACAGTGACAAGATTTAAAATATGTAAAATTTAGTTTGCAATTATATTTTCAAAAAAGATTCTATTAAATGATAAGATCAACTATTTAAATTTTGAAAATAAAAATATTGATTTATAGTATAGACAAATTCGCGTTATGCATAATACCATAGTCTTATTCTTTTCGCTTTCATTATCATTATAAACTTAGACAACACATTGTTTGTATTTATATTCCATAAAAATTATTATATTTGATGACTTCTTGTTCTTATTCATGTCATATAATCAATATTTTGATCTATTTGATTTTTCACCTCACTGCTCAATTATATAAATGGAGGAATTTTAAAAAATATATATATATGTTTGATGTTCTTGAAAATGTAATGGTATTTTTGAATCAGTATCATTCTTTTGCATTTTTCTAAGAATTTTACACGGCTCATGTGCTTTTATTTTATTTTACATATTTGTAAAGTTTGAAAAAGATATTTATTTGTATTTAATATTAAACGAGTAAAAAATTGTAAAAATTGTTTCACTATAAAAATCCTTATTTTTTTCTTCAATAAATATCTTTTTTTAAGCGAAGTTCAAGAAACAAATTTAATTTTTCGTAATTTTCATTATTTTCAGGGCAATATAGGTAGGCATTTACCAAGGTTGACAAATATCAAAGTGGTATACCGAGATCTTGGCACTACCAATTCATTTTTGTAATCTTCAAAGTTTAAATAGTCGATTTGAAGTGCTCAACGTGTTCTCCATATTAAAAATATACTTGGAGACCAACTTTTACATTATTTGGAATTTTTTTTTACTATTTTTATAGATTTTTAAAAATAACTATTTTTCAGATTATTTATTATGAAAAAACAGTGATTTTCAAAAATACATAAAAAAATATTAAAAAATTCCAAAAAAAATATAAAATTGGATCTCGAAATGTACTTCAGATCAACTATTTAAACTTTAAAATTACAAAAACGAATTGGTTGTACTGAAGCCTGGTCATACCACTTTAATCTTAATCTTAACCAACCTATTAAAAACAATCAAAATGTAATAAGAAGTCACAAGTCACCTGTGCAATTAATGAATTTCTGAACTTATAAAATCGCTAGAAAGTTGGAAAGTTGTAAACAACAATAGATTAAATCTTAAGCTTTAATATTTTATTTTGGAAAAAAATAAAGACGCAGCGTGATATCTTAAGGAGGCGTTTGGTTCATTCTAGCGGTGATAGTCATTGCAATTGTCATGTGCAAATCAAATATGATAATGGCACATTCCACAGAATGCTAAAGCGATAGCTATGCACGAACTAAACGTGATAATGACATGTTTCCTGGATTGATATTCCTTGGTATAACATTCTCTGGAATCATTCTAGTTCTTAGAATGATCTATAGTGCGAATCGAACGCTCCCTAAGAGCCATAATTATATTGACCAGTCAAAATTACTAGTTCGAACTTCGTTAACAAGTTTGCATTTTTTTTGTTGTTTCTCCATTTACTTTATTTATTTGCTTTTGTATTGTTAAGTACTTGTTTGTGCAACAAGACTTGTTGTCTTATTATTTTTTATTTTGCGTTTGATTACAAATTAAGTAAAAAAAAAAAAAAGTTCGAATTTTTGGTGAACACAACAACTCAACCCCACTAGATTGCTTATTGGGACAACCTATTTTTACCACAGCTAAGATCAAACTATTAATTCAAAATCAATATTAGAATTGTCTCGGGTTTATTGTCTGTTAAATTCCATTATTGATGGTTATCTTTTAGGAGTATTCCAAATAAAACTTATAGCACATTATGGCATTCTAAAATCCCCCTTAAGATAATTTTTTTTATTTGATTGCTTTGAAAAAATAAAATACAAACTAAATGTAATTTACTCAATAGAGATTGGCTTTGTGACCTTACCTCTTTGTGACTTGCTCTTTTATCTCTACTATTTACTCATGCATAGGACAGCATATTAATTTTCATTATAATTGCGCCACTATTTCAGATTTATGGTAGTTTGATTACTAGATTTTTTTTGAAGGATTCTTTTATTGTGGAACTGATTAGAGCTGCTACTTTATAGATAATTTGATTAGCCAAAAATAAAATCTATTTTCAATTAACACCTATTTCACCTATTATAGTTTTGTGTATACAGCAATTGTTGCTTTGATATCTTATTGGTGCAAATCTAGACTTGATAATTCTTACTTTAAATTAACTTTGATTTTACCATAGATTTTAATAATTTAGCTCTCTGATCATTCTATCAGACACATATATCTAGGAAAGGGTAAACTCCTAGCTGGATTCAGAAGAGGATCCTACTCTTAGTTGTCTAATTAGGTACCTACTGGCAGGGGCGGATCCAGAATTTTTGTCCGGAAAGGGGGGGGCGGGGCAAAGCCAGTCGGAATCGATAAATCTCTACTAAAACTCAAATTTCAGGGGGTACGGCTGCCCCCCCTTGGACTACACTGGTCCAGCCCTGCCTACTAGCATTTATTAAAAATCATTTAGATTTTGGTTTTGTTTGGTCCAGAGGTTCCCTCTGTTTGTATCAACAATGGTTTTTAAAGAAACATGTGGTTATCCACTATTATAATATATTTTAGAATTGTCTCGGACTTAATTTATTTAGGGTACGTTTGGATGAATCAAGAATAATAGCAATGATAGAGCTATCCTCAATTTTAGGATAGTAACTATTTCAACATTTTGTAGGAATAGTAGAATAGTGGGCTATCCCATAAAAGACAAACAAAGAATAGTGACTATTCGCTAATCCAAACACACCCAAATACTGGATAGTAGCTCGGAATAGTGCTAATCCGGAACTATTCTTCACCCATCCAAACACACCCTTAGTTACTTATTTATTTTACAATTTATTTAATTCGATTTTTTTGCATTTTTATAAAATGTTGTTGTAATATTAAGTTCTCGATAAGAAAATTATCGTAATAATGTTCCTTGAGATCCATAACTCAAGCTAAAAAATTTGCAATCCTGACAACTCAAGATGAATAACCTGTTTTCGAATTTGATAATTTGAGATGACAACTCATATCCTCTAATTTAACTACTCAAGTTCTCATCTTTGATTTTCAAGTTCAATAACTCGAGATAATATTTTATAATTTTAAGTTTAATAGCTATATACAATATGGCCATGTTTGATTGTGGAGTAAGAGGTAGAGTAAATCTCTTACTCCACACTTAAGGAAATCAGATAAGGAGTAAAATAGAAGTAAGATGGAGTAAGAAGTGAGCTAATTCGGATTAAGTTACTCCATCTTTTCAGGTGGATTAACTTACCCCACACTTAATCCACCTGCAAGGTCCATTATCATAGACTTGGGTTCATTTTTCAATATCTTACTCCTTCATATGGATCAATTTAATCCAGTGTTCTAAATAGTAGCTATAGCTACGCTATAATTTTTTTGGACCATAAAAGCTATGTTATGAGATAAAAGTGCGCTATTGCAGCTACGACTACTATAACTATAATAGCTGACCGCTATTACCACCACGCACTAAGTGCTATTGCTATGCTACATGGTTTTTTTGTTGTTCCAATTTACATGGACTTATGTACTTATGTTCCTATTTGTGATGCTATATGGTCTGCTATAATAAGTATGCTAAACTGAACTATGTGATTTTGTTCTTATTTGTGATTTAGTCTCTAATTCTATATCAGAAAATATTCAAATATTAATTCTTCATTTTGTTTGTTCTTCGTCTAGTATTCTTAAAATTATCGTTGTTCGTTTCATTGAAAGCTGATTTTGATTATTATAATATATAAAATATTCAAATATGTATACAAACTTCATTTCACTTATAAAAATAATTGGTCTTCGTCTATTATAATCTGTAATACTATGAATTAGGAACTATTAAATAATGTTATCTAGTATATCTTTTTTTTTCTTTTTTATTTGCATGATTGAAAAAAGTATATATTTAGATTAGTTATCATTTTAGTTGTTATCTAATTCTCCAATATTGATCATATTGATAATTAGTAGAAATATAGACTATAAATTTTGAAAAGATAAAAAACATTATGTATGATAGCATTCGCTATAGCTACACTATTCGCAATAGCTTTTTTTTTTGTCTCCCTGCTACACGCTGCTATAATTGCTATTTAGAACCTTGATTTAATCCATAACATAAATTACCAAATAAGATGTAAAATATGAGAAGAGTAAGATAGAATAAGCAATTTAATTCTCTTTAATTTTTACTCCACAACCTGACCGATAGGATTTCAGCAATTAAGTCTGTCTAACACATCTAGGGGTGCAAACGGGTCGGATACTATCCGTAAAAATCCGGATCCGTATCCGAATTTTAGCGGATTCGGATATTCGGATACGGATAGTTGCGGATTCGGATACGGATACGGATATCTTTTATGCGGATTCGGATGCGGATACGGGTTGGATTTCGGAATCGAATACGGATACGGATACGGATAATTATCCATATCCGTATATTTTAATTTTTCGGATATCCGACAATTATACCACCTCTTTGATCCGACATATCACATATGTAATTTTTTGTTTCGCGTCCACGCCTGTTCGACTTCTCCCAATTTTATGTTTCCCAATCCATACCCTAACTCTTCGTATTCTCCCAAGCTGTGCGATAATGCGATTTCTCTGATTCTCTCACGGAGATGTTTTAAGCAAAAATTTATCATTTCTCTCACGGAGAAGTCTCTATCAGCAGGTATTTCTTCTATGCATTTTATTTAGTTCACCAATCAGATTTTGATATAGCGATTGTGCAAGAAGTTAAAATATCTGTGAACTCTAACTCTTTGAACTAAAGAATTTGGGTCAACCGGTCAAGCTCACAACTTCTTGCTTTTGTTTCTATATCCACTGTGATAAAATTTGAGTGAAGCTCACTTAATACGATTATACAGTTATACCGTTGTTTTATTATTTTCCAAAAAAATCAATCTCCTTTGATCATTGTTTTACTTTAGTTCCTTTTATACTATATATCGTTAAATTGAAAAAAAAAATCTTTAAAATTAGATCATTATAAATCATTAAATAAGTTTATAATTAAATCTACTTTTTTCATAAGTTGGACCAAACTATGTAATAAGCATGTGTACCAATGATCAAAACCTGACAAGCACTGGTACATAGAGATTAGGTGTGTACCAGGTCAAAGTAGTTCTGGCCTGAAAGAGACTAGCGTTTTAGCTTCTTTTTCTTTTAACTGGGGCTATGCTTTTGTCCAGCTTGATTTCTAAAAGTTTAGAATAATGCATTCACATATTTATTTTCCTTATCAATACTAGTTAATGTGAATTTTGTTATGTAAATATTGGAAATGGTTGTATTGAAAAAAATAGGCATGTGAAAATATGGCTTCTGATACACCTGACTAATATTAGAATAAGTTTGCAGTTTCTTTTCTTTACTTTAGTAAGTGAGTATTATTCAATTTTTTTCAAAATACCCCTAAATTTACTATATATCACTTATCTTTAATTCTTATTTTTTTGAATTTGCCTCTAATTATTTTCTTTTACAAATCTTGTATTCCAGTTGGGTATAAGATTCATATGGACATAATAAATTTGGTTTGAAAAGATTCTCATGAATCAAGAATCAAGATGGTTGACAACTTGACATTTTAAAATTAATTAATATTATTATTTTGTAAGCTGAAGACCTTTACATTAGAAATCTTTGTCAAATGGTTGATTCTTTATAGGCACTGCTAATAAAAAATATACTAATACTTTTACTATTTTAGATATTCTAAATGGCATCATCGAGCATGCCTATTGAAAGTGAGACGCTTTAAAATCCGGCTCCAACACCTGTTGCTACTAATGTTGGTACTGAAGGTGCTACAAACGAAAACCAACCTAGAAAGAAGCAGAAAAAATTGAGTTCGGATGTTTGGGAACATTTTGATCGAGTAGAGACCATGAAGGTAGTAAATAGAAAGAAGGAAATAGCTGTCACTTCAACTTGTAAAATTTGTTCTCAAAAATTTGATGCAAAAAGCAAACTTAGAACTTCGCACTTATGGAATCATTACAATGCAAAACATAAAGTTAGTAAGAGGCAAGGAGTTATTAATACAATTGAAGAGACATTCAAGTATGATGAGGAGACGAGTCGTAAAAATTTGACACTTGCTATTGTGATGCATGAGTATTCATTTCGCATTGTTGAGCATGAATACTTTGTTAATTTTGTTAAATCTCTCTGTCCCTCTTTTCCTTTGAAATCACGGACTACATGTAGAAAGGAGATATTAGATATGTTTAAGGTAGAAAGAGAGAAAGTTTATGAGTTCTTTGGGTCGCTTTCATGCCGGTTGAGTTCCACCATGGATTTATGGACTTCACGGCAGAATAGGAGCTACATGTGTGTTACTGTCTACTTCATTGATAAAAACTAGACTATATAGAAAATGATCATTAGTTTCGCCCGCTTGAAAGGGAGGCATTCGGGTGCAAACTTAGCATTGACAGTTATGAAAGTTTTGTTTGATTGGAACATTGATAAGAAAATGTTTTCACTTACATTAGATAATGATGGTGCCAATGGGGTGTGTGTGAGGGAGATGGTCGACCGACTCAACTAAAGCGAAGCTATTTGTTGTGGTGGAAAACTCTTTCATGTGAGATGTGCCACTCACATCATTAATCTTGTTGTGCAAGATGGAATAAATGTGATAAAAAAGGGGTGTGATAGCATACGAGAAGTGGTGGAAAAAGTGAAAAATTCTTCGACATTAAGGGAAGAATTTGAAAAAAGAGCTCAAGAGTGCAAGCTAGACACAAGGAGAGCTCTCTCTTTGGATGTCTCTACAAGATGGAACTCGACCTATATGATGCTAAGAGATGCTATCTACTACCGAGAGACATTTCAGAGGATGCACATCCTCAACAATGCACGGTTTCCTAATTGTTCTTCAACTAGAGAGTGGCAAGAGGCAAATGAGTTGTGTAAAATTTTAAAGAACTTCCATAAGGTAACAGAGATTCTCTCGGGTACTTCTTATCCAACATCTAACTTGTTCTTTCAAAAATTTTGTGAAATCAAACTCAAAATTAGAGGTTGACTTACACATGAAGATCCAATTATTGTTGAAATGGCTTCCTTAATGAAGCATAAATTTGACAAGTATTGGGACCAATCAAACATCGTACTAGCAATAGCTTCTTTTCTAGATCCACGTTACAAGATGGGTTTGATTAATTTCTATTATCCTCGAATATATGAAAATGGAGGAACACGCGAATTGGAAGAATTCAAAAGGATTTTAAAAGACTTGTATGGAGAGTATCTATTGAAGTACCAAAGTAGTGTACAACAAATAGCACATGTTGGCAGGGGTTCTGTTCCCGTTGGTGACTCGGGTGATGGTGATGATGATGGAGAAAGTGAGTTCAATCAATTTATGTTGGAGAGAAGGCAACCATGGAATATCAAAACTGACCTAGATCAATACATAGATAGACATGCTACTTTGTGCCCTCAAGGTCAAGATCTTGATGTGCTTGGTTGGTGGAAAACAGAAGGTCAAGAATATCCGATCCTATCGAAAGTTGCTCGAGATGTGCTGGCTGTACCGGTCTCGACCATTGCTTCAGAGTCGGCTTTCAGCACCGGTGGTCGTGTTATTAATGCGTATAGAAGCAAACTAGATTCAGAAGCTGTTGGAGCGTTAGTTTGCATACAAGACTAGATCAGAGGTGATAAAAAAGATATTGTTTTATTAATTATATCATTTTTCTATTAACTTTGATTAAACTGCCTTTGTTTTAATGAATTTTTGGAAGAAAACAAATACTTGCTGTGTGAAGCTCTAGTAACTAGGTGCAACAAAACTGATAGATAGCACACTTATATTTGTGCTATGCATATCCAAACTTCCAAACTGATAGTACATTTCTTAATTCAATTTCTTAATTCATATGGTATACACATTAAGTTTGTGATATTGGAAAAGAGAACAATATCCATTATTTTAGAAATCATATTTTAATTCTAATTATTATTTTAATTTTAGGTCGTACGGCATCAGTTTTTGATTTTATTGAGGAAAAAGAAAAAGATGGATCTTGCTCAGAAGATAATGATAGTGATTGATGTGTTAAGAGAATATCTTTTCTGTTCAATTATCTTTTGTTTTAGAATTATATATGTTTTGGGGAATAACTTTTGGCGTTGGTATATTTTGATTGAAGTTATGGTTATGTTGGTGAATTTTAGTTAATTATGTTTAGGGAGAATATCTTTTGTGTTGGTATATTTTGATTAAATTTATAGTTATGTTGTTGAATTTTAGGTTAGCATTATAAGTATTTATAAAAAAATTTAATATAACACTTGCTGAGAAATCCGAATTAGAAATCCAAATTAGAAATCCGAATTATATCCGTATCTGTATTCGTATCCGAAAATATCCGATCCGTATCCGTATCCGATTAATATCCGATCCGTATCCGTATCCGAAAAAAAATACGGATACAGATATAGATTGAGCACTATCCGGTCCGTATCCGATCCGTTTGCACCCCTAAACACATCTCTTTCGTATATAGATATTTTCAGCTTGTGTAGAGATATTTACCATCTTCTGGAGACGTGTTAGAGAACGACTTGGTACTATGCTCGTTGAGTGAGGCTATAATACATTGTAATAAGAGGATTGGTGTATGTATTGAATTTTTATTTTTATTTTTAAGATTCAAATAATCAATCCAAAGAATTTATATCTTCATTTTAAAATTTTAAATAATTAATTCAACTGTTCAAACACTATTATCATATAAAAATATACTTGGGGTTCAAATTTTATATATTTTGGATATTTTTTACTAAAATTTTTAAGGTAAAAAATCAGTACTCTCCTATGATTCAGAATTTTTTATCAAGTAATTTTCTAATTGTTTAAAAAATTAGTAAAAAAATTTCAAACAAATATAAAATTTAATCTCCAAATACAATTTCATATGATAATAATGTTGATCGGTTTAGAATGATAATTTGAACTTTAAAAATGAAAATATGAATCCAATACATGTACCGATCCACACATTTGCAATGTACCATAGCAACCTTTGCTATTTGAGTCATGTGGATTCATTTTGGTCTAAATTTTAATGTGGGCCATTCTAATTCGGAGTTAAAGACTTAAGAAGGTGATGATCCTATCAGAAATTGTCAGTAGGATCATGCTGATATGGGCAATTTCTCCTTGACAACATTTAAGCTTTAGAAGGTGATTTTGTGCAAATTCTCGTACTGAAAAGCAATAAAAAGAAAAAAAGAACAAAAAGAAAAGGTAAAATTCATGTAGTTCTGCACATTTCTGGTGAACCATTCCTAATTCGAAAGATCTCAAACTTCTTATATTATAGTAAAACCTCAAAATACAGGCTTCTCAAAATTCTACGATCCAACATGAACTGCATCTTCTATTCATCCCTCAAGATCTACTTATCCATACCCACAAAAAAGAAGCCTAAAAAGATAAAGAAAGAAAGAAAAGAAACGAAATCTCTCAAGCAGATGGAGGTTCTGAATTAACAACAGATCCAGTATCCTCTCCATCCCTCACCTCCCCAGACTCCTCTCCTTTCGAAGAAGGCACATCACTCTCCTTCGCAGCCTTAGATTTAGCGAATTTTAACAACCGTTCACTAACCACCTTGGAGTAAAGCTGGATCGTCTTGATTCCTTCCTCCACGGAATCGGTCGAACCTTCGGCGGACACGGCGGCGAGCGCCTCCTGCTCGATGGACTGCGCCGCTGACTCCGCGTCGGGGGAGGGAACCACGCCGTACCGCTTGGAGAGGACGCTGGAAGGGGTGGTGAGAGTCTCGACCAGGCGGCGCACCACGGCCTCGCGCGTGCGCTGAGTCGGCGGCCAGATTGAGAGGCCAGCGGGGAGAGGCCTAGTCAAGTTGGTGGATTCAAGATTTTCTTGCGCCATTAATTTATGCGTGGTTTTTCTCTGTGTGTGGGAGGGAGAGAAAGGAAGAGAATCGAATCAGTCGACTGAAACAGTGGTACTTGGTACTGGTTGCTGTGGGGTTTGGGATATCTATGCGCTTATTTTAGAATTCGGAATCCCTCAAGTAACTCAAATTTTGATTTTATATCCGGACCGTTCGATTGCTCCGTCACGAATATTAAAGAATCCGTGCATTCCCCTTCGGATCAATTAGTTCGAATTTTGATCGGACGGTTAGTTCTAACTCAAAATTTGGGTTATGGGATTCGGACCCCTCTTTTAATTGCTTAGATAATAGATCTCTACATTTCAGATATCAACCGTTCAATTTGATTGAAAGGCCTGTATTGGTTTGTTTGGTTTGTGACGAATGGTTCAGATTTAATCGGACAGTCATAACTGTCAATTTTTGAAACAGAAGTGGGGTCGCCTCCTCACCTGTTCAGGTCTTTCTGTTCTGATCCGTTGCCCTTTTCAGGTTTATTTACGGTTCAGCTGTCTCTTACAAGTCACAACTGACCTGATTATAGTGTTTAATTTGTTCCCAACCAAAACAAAATATTTATTCGAAATAGAAGGAATCAATGAATGAAGCAATAAATTTTTTGATATAATGCCTTGATAGTTTCCTCATTAATTTTTGCTACTTTGTATATTAGCACGCCACGGAAGCTGCAAAATTTTATGGTTGGAGATGCAACAAATTAGCCTTCAAACATCTCTTTTTTATTTTAAAGATGGTGCCTATTGATAATGATAAGGTCTAACATAGGTTTAACAAACCGGACAGGATCTAGGCAAGAAGAAAATGAAGGTGGCTAAAAGACAGAGGGACATGAAGCTCATCACCCAAGGTAAATATGCGCACGGATTAGGTAAAAGCTCCGCCGTAACCGAGATTAATCAATGTAGAAAAGCAACAATGGTTTTAATTGGGATGAATTCATCTCCTGCCCACACCAAACTGGAGAGAACCAGTAATTGAGGAATATTATCAACACCGATTTGCAAGGAAATGGTTAATATTACAACTTACTGTAGTATAATAGAACTTTCTTTAAACTAGAATGGAAACGGAAACATGCCAATCTATCTGGACTGATTATAGTTATCTTCATAAAATATGGTTGAGAAATTATCTCTACTTTAGTTTCAGATGTGTTTGTACAATTGTACTTGTATAAAATTATTTCTTCAATTAAAATGATTTTTTTGAACTTGATCCAAACAATTTAAATTTTGGAGAAACAGCCTAGTAATATGAATTATATGGTCAATTCGATTCCAAATGTTTATGAAAACAAAAGTTTTGTGCTAGTAAAGTATTAGTAATGTGCTTAGTTTTTATGCACTGCGAAATGAATCATGTACACAACATATGAAACTAAATTTTAAAATTCTACACACTAACTCTTTCAAATTTTTATTTAAATTTTACTATCATCAATTATAATTAATACAGGAAAAAATTTCAAAGTTAAGAGCCTGTCGGCTGTATTACTGCGTATTATTGTTGACTAAATTTTTTTTTTTCTACATGAACAGTAACACGTTGTTTACTGTTTATCCGTTTCTTGTGCCTATTCTTATTCCCGGACTGAAGCCGTATAGGCCAAGGAATGGAGATGATTAGATTGGTATAAATACCGCGCCTCCAACCTTTTTTTACCCGTAAAGCCGTGCCCCTTATTTCAAGGGCAGCTAAACCCACCAAGTTATGTGTGCCCCATTTCTCTTATTTATCATTTAACAACAACTATATTCGTCAAATTAATGAAAAATGAGATATCAGCTGGTGGCAACACTTCTTCTCGTCACCTCCTGCCTTCTCTTTCTCATTGCCAATGGAGATCATGATAAAGATCGTAATCTAGAACCAGATAGCAATCAAAACATGGTCAATCCAATGCAAGATCGCCTCAAGAAAGTGCATCTGCCTCAAGACATGGATAGAGGGGCATTGTACCGGGGCAGTGAAAGGGCGGTACCTAACACTTCGGATCCTCTCCACAATCGTTAGCGGATTTTATTATATTTTCTTTTGTAATTTTGTTGTCCTATTTTCCCATTTTTATTGTAATGGAAAAAAATTGTAATTGCAGTCCCGTAATTATCTTGCAGATATAATTTGATCACAAAATTCTTATATGGTAAGTAACGATTTTGTTACTTAGTTTTAGGGTCCTTTTTTTTTCTCTTCAATCTCTTGCGATGTACATGCCATTTTTCTACTGATCATTAGACATTATTAAAATTTACTAATTCTGGAGGATTTATTACTTTTTCTATCTTCTGGAGGATTTATTACTTTTTCTATCTGCATTACCTCATCTTTTTGCCCGCTATTTGGTAATTAACGATTGATAGACAGAAAGAAATAAATATAAACCCAGGTCATTACTGATAAAATGTCCCTATTTAGATTAAAGTGTAATTTTGACCGTTTGATTTCAATCGGACGTAGATTGAATAATAGTAGTCTGATATAACCCAACTTATTTGCAGCGGATGCATTGCTGCATGCTCCACTGGGGATTAATGACCTAGTTATTACCTGATGCAATTTTCCAGCTCGAGTAAAAAAAAATATCTGGCAATATTACTGCTCAATCTTTTTTACACACAAAATTATATTTAACTCTCAAAAGTATATTTACGAGGCATGGATGATTTTGTGCTCTGATATTTTATTATTGATGTCTGATTGATGAGATAGGAGTAGGTCTGATGGGCATTGGACCTACTTTTAGGTTCAATTAGCTCTATCACCGTACGATTATCATTAAGATATGTGCGTACGGAAATTGAAACAGACTTGTCCATATTTTAATTACTTTGCACGAATCTTGATACAATCGAATGGTCACTACACCCATTGAACCAAGGTAGGTCCGATGGGCATCGAACCTAAATTCCTCATTGATCGCTGTTGATTTGTCCGCTAGAGTATCCTCAAATTTTTTTGTCACATTAATAATTTAGAAATTTAATTCACACACACATATACATAGAGAGTTCGGCTAATGTCATTATGTTATAATTTCAGCTTAAGTTATAATGAGTAAGTTTTTGAAATTTTTAAAGTCCGAACAGTCGATTCAAACCGCTAAACACGATCTCCGTATTAAAATATGCTTGGAGACAAAAATTTATATTTTTTTGGAACTTTTTTTTTAATTGGTACAAAATTATTGTTTTCAGATTATTCTTGAATATCCAAAACAGTGATTTTGTACCTATCTTAAAAGATAGTAAGAAATTTTTTAAAAAATATTAAATTTTGTTTTCAAGCACATTTTAATATGGAGATCATGTAGAGCGATGTGGATCGACTGTTCAACTTTGAAATCTCAAAAACTGTCTCGTTATAATTTAGGCTAAAATTATAATGTTACGGCATTAGCCAAACTATATATGTATATATATATCAGAATATTTTTATTTTGTATTTTAATTTGGTTGATGTAAACATGTAATTTAAAACTATTTTAAGAATTAACATTTTTTTTGTAATTATAAAAATGACGATGCTCATGTCTAGCTTGTCAAGCAATTGTGAAAATTTCATTGACATTTTTTTGACGAACTGATAGCAATTTTTTTATGTAAAATTGTAAGTAATATATAATTTGTAAAGTGAGATGCTCTACAGCATCTATATCAAAAATTCTTGAAGTTTTTAAATAACTGTTAACTAATTTTTAAAAATTTTAGACTCTCTAGATTTCTAAACATCCACATTTCTAAAATTAAAATTAGAGTTTATTAATTGTCACATCAGCATTAAATTAAGATTAGAGTTTCTAAACCTCCACCTCCACATCCCCGAAGTTAATTTTAGCGAATAATCTCGCCACGTCAGAGTTTAGAAACGATTTCATATTACGAAATTATTGAGCAAAGTTGCTAAATAAGAAATCCATCTACATCCGTGAAATTGGTTTATAAATTACTCAAAGTTTGAGTTTTGATCTGAATCGCCCGATCAGAATCTGCACAAATATTAAAAGTCCCCATGAATTCTTTCTCGAACCAAATTGGTCTGAATTCTGATCAGACGGTGTGAATCCAAACTCATAATTGCTTGACATAACAATGCTAATATGAGATTTTAGCCATTTTAAAAGGTAAATGGTTCGGCACGAAACAAAATCTCATCCATATCTTTAACAACATTTATTCATAAATATGGAATTATATCCGTGATTTTTCTTTTCTTCTTTGAAATATTGCAAAATAACAACAATAATTGTCTGAAATTTAATTACAATAAAAGTCATATTTTACCAGCAACGGTCAACTCCTTTATTAATTATTTGTGTAAAGTTTGCAATTACTGCTTCAAAAGTAAATTAATCCGCCCAATTGAATATACCGGGAAAATTGGGGCATGTTCAAACTTCAAACGTAACCCTCCCTCCTATCACCAGTTCAATTCATCAGAAACCAAAATCATGACATCTCCTTCTCTCAAACCTCAACCAGAGATAATAAAAACCTAATCTAACACCATCCACGCCTCTCTACTCTCCACACAAATAGTCGTTCCATCCCTGTGAGCCGTGATTCTCCTCCCCTATTCCAAAACAATAAAAAGAGGCCTTAATTTCCATTAAAGTAATCCAAAATAAATGGATAATATCTGGTCATGGATCGTGTCTTTGCCTTCGCCGAATGACTGGCCGTCAGATGCTGCTCCATCTCTCCTCCTGGCCTCTTCGCCATACAAATTCATTACTTTACAAGCCCAGTGTTCTCCCGGCTCAAGCCTTGATGCACCGGTCTCCTTCTCCATCTCTCTCCATGAATACAACTCATCGGCCCCATCTCGCACACTCTGGGTCTCCAATCCATCTCCTCTCTCTTCCCCTTCAACCCGACACTCTCTGTTGTTGCGTCAACTCATTCATGAAATCATCACTCTCTCCCCTTCCATCTCTTCTTTAAATTCCAATGTTTACCTTGAGCTAGAATCAATATCAAGAGTGGCAGAGACTTTTGAAGAAAACGAGGCTTCATCATTCTTCTCGCTCACACTTTTGCTCCGTTTGTTCTTGTTATGTGCTATAGATGCACCGGTTGAAGCTGGATATCTCTTCTTCTCTGCATTGACAGAGAATGTGTCCCATGCTCTTAACTGCACTAAGGTTATTAGTAATTTCCTTCTGGCAGTGGGACCTGATGTAGAGCAGCGATATATGAGATCACTGGGTTACATGCTCTCCAAATGGTGCTTGCTTAGAGACATACAAATTGGGCCCAAATTAAATGCAGGGCCGATACCAGCCGCGTGCTTCTCGTATGCCACGTCGGTTCACGGTCTGTTCATGTTGAAAGGCTATGCCCCCATTTTGGCAATGGTTCGTGTTAGAGCTGCCGAGACAAATAAGGATGGAATGGTGGACGAGCCGAAAGAGTCTGCGTTACGATATGCATTGGCTCACCAACAACTGGAGCTAGTCGTCCAATTGGAATGCAATGTTTGTATGCGGGACCCACGGTTTATCCGTGTCGACATACACGTTGACAGTCTACGTATGCATGTAATCAGACTAGGGTACAATAGACAAGATGATGAAACAGAGCTCGAGGAACAAGATGAGATTGAAATTGAAAGTGAGCGCCACTTCCCATCACGTGTGCGGTTTTGGGTCGGGCCTGTGCCTGGCTCAACCTATGCAACTGGTCCGAGTCTTGGCCGGTCAAGTGGAAACCCGGAGCGAGAAGTAGAGACCACCCAAACCGTTAAAGGGGGTTTCTTTGCTGGTTCAAAAGGCAAAGGGATAAGAGCAAAGGTATTACTAATAGAATGACATTTTGCCAATCTATTGACTAATTAATCATTTTCTTTGACTCTGATGCCAATTTTAGGCTTTAGTTTAGTTCCTAGAGATATGCTAATTTCTCCGATGTTTAATGTTAATTTGATGAGTCGGTAAAATTCATCCAATTATAATAGTTGATTTAAAATAAAAATATAACATTATATTTTTGTATTTTTGTGCGCTGTAAAGCATCGATCTTCAATGGATAAATCATAAATCCAACAAGAGAAATTAATTAATCATTTAAACTGGCAGGTTAGATCTTCAGCTAGAACGAGAAACAGAAGCTGGAGATGGGAACAGGAGGCAGATGGCAGTGCAGCAGTATTTGAAGGGCTGCTCTGCGACACCGCCACATGGACAGAAGTTGCAACGTGGCGACCAGGCAGTGCACCAACAGATCCCCGAACCGGGCTGAGGCGGCGGTGGCGGGGTCCCGGTAGGGCGTTCAGTAAAAAGGGTGGTTTAGTGGTGGCAGGAGATGAGCTGCCGGAAGGAGTGACTTGGCGTGTGGGGAGAGAAATGGAGGGGAAAAAGGTGAGGTGGAGAATAGGGGGTAGGTTTTGGGTAAGCTATTTTGCAAATGAGGTGAAGAGCGGTTACTGGGAAACCAGGTGTGTGGAGTGGAATCAAGAGGTGGAACTTGCTCTTGTGGCTGGTGGTGCTCATCACCTCTTGACTGGATGAGTAACATGAAACGAAATTGAGAGTGATGGTTGAGAGTTGAGACAGTTTGGTAAGTTTTTGGACTAGCCTTTTAATTTTTAGTGCTTGGTAAAGTTGATGGAGATAGATGTAATTGAGGGATAATGATGGTTACTGGTTTGTTGGGTTTTTTTTTTTTTAGTGAGTTCGTATGCACATTACGATTTAATTTGTAATACGAGTTATTATTTTTATTTTTAAAATTTTAATGATCGATCTGAAGAGTTCAATATGATCTTCGTATGAATATCTACTTGCAAATTAAATTTTATATTTTTGAGATTTTTTATTACTATTTTTTAAGATAGATAGAAAATCACTTGATCTAAAAATTCTAGACCATTCAAAAACAGTGATTTTCTATTTATCTTAAAAAATAAAAATTTTAAAAAAATATAAAATTTGATCTGCAAGTACATATTTATATGAAAATCATTTTGAACAGTTCGGATATACTGTTAGAATTTTGAAAACGAAAATATTTATCCATATTACGGACTAAAATGGTGATATGCATAGTACTATAGACTCCCTCTTTTTTTTTTCTTTTTGTATATTCTTCTTCTAAAAGGGCCAATGGGCCGGGTTAGGAATTGTTGTTAAATATAGATCTAAAAGGCCTGTCAGTGGTTTTTGTTAAGGGATGACCGGAATCATTGACAACATTAGGTCTAAATGGAGATGAGAAATTGTTTCCAAGGAATCATTCAGGAACAGAGGAAGGCTTCTGGCAGTGATCGGAACAAATATCTGCAAGAATTCAACAGAATTTAATAGAATCTATTTCAGTAGAAGTAACTTAGAATTGAGTTTTTTTTTTATAACAATAAAAAATGGATTGAGGAGAATTCAGTATATTACGTTTAGGGCTGTCCAAAAAGCTCGTAGCTCGTGGCTCACTCGCGACTCACGTCTGGCTCGATCGGTAACAGCTCGTTCGATAGTGGACCGAGCTGTTAACGAGCTGGCTCGCTAACAGCTCGGGCCAAAATTAACGAGCTGAGCTTTTGCCTAGCTCGGCTCGCCAGCTCGGCTAGGCATCAATTGGTGAATTTGTATGAATTTGTGTATATTTTATAATATCAAGCTCGGTCCAGCTCGGTTCAGCTCGATCCAGCTTGGTCCAAAAATGTTTGTAAAATTTATTTTCTTCTTGAAACAAGGTCCAACAAAACCCAGCGAGCCAGCTCGGAAGCTGGCTCATCACGAGTTTGAGCTGAGATTTTAGCTCGCGAGCTGTTAACGAGCTGACTTGCTAACAGCTCGGTCCAGAATTAACGAGCTGAGCTTTTGCCCAGCTCGGCTCGAGTCAGCTCATTTACAGCCCTAATTACGTTTGTAGAGAGTTCTAATCTTTTTATTTTCTATTTACTGATTGTGCCATCGATTTCGAATTACAATTTAAATATAATTAAAGCCAAAAAAAAAAAATTAAAGAAAATATAAAGATGTACCTACCATAAGAGGAAAAACAAAGAGAGCCCCGCAAGAATTCAATTTTATTAGAAGAGATAACAAGCCAACTCGATTTTATCGAAAGAGAAAACAAATTACTGACGGTATCAGCGGAAGATAAACGCGAAAGAAAAAAAAGACCAGTTGCATCTCTTCACAATGGTCCATACAAATCGCATCAAATACCATTGTTTTTTAGGCGATTTCTCAGTGAGATTTGATCGCCTTCATATCATGTCGATTGAATTCGACTCTCGCCTCTTCTTCATTTGCGATTATAATTTCGTCATCAAGTCCATTTTCAATTCTCTAATTCCTTCAGTCGCAAAGACCTTTAAATCAGATTGTTAAGTTGAGACCTGTTAGTTCTTAAATTTTTTTAAGGGTAACAATAACAGTACCTTTTATCTTTCTTTTTCCTTTTATGTAACAATAAGCACTCTATTTTATTACATTTGTGAAAATATTTTGATATCTATTGAAAAAACAGCCCAATTAAATCTTGTTCTTGCTCTTAAGGGTTTAACAGAGACTCATGGGCTTAGCAAGGATTCGGATATTATATATTGCAAATGGTTTGGATATTATCCGTTTGTATCTAGATCCGTATTCAAAAATTAAATACGGATATCCAATATTCAAATATTCATGTGGATATGAATATAGATACGGATATAGTTTTGAATTAAATTATTCATATTGAAATAGTAGATATATACCATATAGTTTAATATATATTATGAAAATAGTTATGTATATATTTATAGATATTCAATATTCGATCCGTATCCGAAAACTAAAAACAGACGCAGATATGATTTTACCACTATCCGATCCGTTTGCACCCCTAGCTGCTACTGTTAAATATTTTAATTGCTTGCCACTGTCATTGAAAAATGCAGACCCTCGGATCTCAAACGGAAGAGTAAAATCAAACGGTTCCCATTTTATTTAGCAGTATTGGATTCGAATCATTCATAACAAATCCATCCAACGATCATGTTTACTGAAATTGGATGGTCAAATTTGAACATTAGCTCTACTGTATATCTAATATACCTTGTTTTTTTTTTTTATGGGAAGCCCGGGTAGGCACTATCTAATATATCTAAACATGAAAGGGCAGCAGAAGATATATACGGAGCCCGTCTAAGTCCAACGGTAGTCTTCAGCAAGTTGAATTGGATTAAAATTTAAGCTCTGCTAAAAAAAAATGTTCAGCAACAAAATATTAAAAATGTGCATGTTTAATTTTCTTAATGAGTCTCAAATTCTTAAGTCATATAAGATGACTCTTTAAAAATGTGGACAATAGAAATACTAAGAAAGTAATTTTAAACTTTATAAATAAGCAAGTATTTAATAAGTTCAGGACTCTTTAAAGTTTAAAAATATGGACAAGAAGAATCTTAAAAAAGTGATTTTAAGTTTTAAAAAAAAAAAAAAGTAAGTATTTAACAAATTTAGAATTCCTTAAGAAACTCTTAAGAAGGTGCTGTGTTTCAAACTTCAAAGCAAGCATAGATCCAATGGGGTGGGTTTCCAAACGCAAGATGTCCCTATCGGAGAAATATCGTTTGCGGTGGCTGAATGCTGATCGATCAAATTAAGTCAAAAGACTCAAATTAAATGTTTGGATGATTGGATCTAATCTAAATATCTGATAGAATCATATACCTTACCTGATTCTCTCTACTTCGAAGGAACCTATGCAATCATGCAGCTTCTAATTTGAATTTAATTATCTCACCCCTTGTTCCTAAAATGTGGAGTTTAAATTTTGTTTTATTATTTTGTACAAATTTACTGGATGGATTATTGTTGTGTAAAATGAACGGAACAAAATTATTGACTATAAAAAAACAATCATTTTCTTTTTCTTGAATCTCTTTCCAAAACTTTAGTTTCACTATTACTAAGTTTTAAAAATTAAGATTTACTTAATTTCTAATACTTTACAAGTGAGTCAATTTCTCCGTATACTCTTATTTAATTTAGAGTAGAACTATACTCATCTATCTATAGTTCTATACTATCTATAGCCGGAAATAGTCTGTTATTTAATTGGAGTCAAACAGATCATTTCTCCATTGAATTTTTCGTTCATGAATGAAAAACATTAAAATTTGTCATGACATCTTGCTTAATGAAGTCACAAAATCATTGGAAAAAGGTCATGAAAAATATATCAAGTCGAGAGACTACGTCATTTCCAGTAGAGTGTCAATGGGTATAATACGGATCAGATGAAAACATTTTTGTACTCGTACTAGTTATAAAATAAATTTATTTTATTGTATTTTATCTTTATCCGTTACGAATTGATTTTATTTTTTAAAGTGTTTTATTAGGATTGATTGAAATTGCCAATAAAGTTATCGAATAACAAAACGGTAAAAGTAAATAATGAATAATCAGATGTAATAATTAGTTTTAGTATTTATTAATAAAACCATTAAAAGTTAAAACACATTCATCAAATCACGAACTAAGTTTTGAAATTCGAACAAAGGTTGAGGTTCAGATAACTCAGAGAAAATGGTCGTCTTTTGCTGCTCCAATAAGTTTTGGGTGTGGCAATTAAAACTAAAAATTACCCAATAAAGAATAAAGGCGTAGAGAACTTGGAAAAAAAAAAACGTTTTTGTCGTTCAAATAAATTATATATATAATTATATTTTTTAATTATTCTATTGGTAACTGATACGAAATAATACCTTTACTGGTTTAGCTAACGAAAAAAATATTTATCGGTACTAGGGCTGCACAAAAAATTTATAGTTTGTGATTTGATTTGAGTTGGATTCGAAAAAGTTAGTAAAAAATTCGATTCGAAATAGTTCGAAATTAATTCAAACCAAACTCAAACTGGACTCGATTTGTTCGAAGTATGTTCACGAACTATTCTAGTTCGAATATCAAAGTAATGTGAACTGTTGATTTCCGCTTATGACTTATGCTCGCTGATGACTTAAAAGTTAAAACATAAGGCTGCCCAACCATAGGTCATAACTTGTAAGTCGTAGCTCTTGCTCTCAATTCTGAAACCCTAGATGACTTTCACTTCTCGCTCTCGATGACTACAATCACTCTTCCTTGTCGTAAAAAAGTTCGTAAAAAATTTGAAATTGAGTTCGCAAAAAAATTGATTCAAAATTAATTCAAACCAAACTTAGTTCGAAATTAATTCAAATCAAACTCAAACTGGGGTAAGTTCGATTTGGTTCGATCCGTTTGTAGCCCTAATCAGTACCCGTATCCGTATTTGATAAGTTAATGAAAATCTTATTCGTACTTATTTTATCGAATGCGACGCTGCTGATTGAATAAATGTATAAAAAAGTTTCATTGAGTAATTTACATTTTTATTTTCCAGTGAGAACACAACATCTTTTAACTTTAAATTCTGTAAATTGAGAGATTAGAGAGAATTTTCTTTCCTAGTTATCTTGTTTGTTGAATCTTTCATCAAACTGCTCAATTTGATCTGGGTCTGGATCGTCGAAAGTAACTCAATTTTTTAGTTTAGATCTTGACCGTCCGATTCAAATTTGGACCAATCTAATCCGAGGTAGAGCGCATGGGGTCCCTTAAATCTAACGGTTCGATTTGAATCGGACAGTCTGGATCTAAACTAAAAAATTGAGTTCCTTTAGAAGATCCGAACTCCTCTGATCACCTATTCTCAAACAAATCCTGGTAGAATTGGGCAACATTCTACCTAGTGTTTTAATATTCGATTTATGCGGCTACATAGTCGTATTCGGTTATAAACTGTATAGAAAATCTATATTTAGTCGAATATACAGTTTCGTATATTCAACCGCATATTTGTTTCTGCATATAAATATATAATCTATTCGGCTGAATAAGAATCCGCATTTTGAATTAACGGTTCTGCAATCCGCATAAGTCATACCCAATCCAAATATGCTAAACCCTAATCGCTCTCTTGCGAATCTACGATCCAAAACAGATCTCCTCAGCCAAATCCTATTTACGTCTCTCACTCTCTCCTCCAAAACGGATCTCCTCCGTCGGTTCCTCTCTACTCTCCACTCTCCACCAATTCTCTATTTCCTCCCAGCGTCTCTCCTCCTACCTTCAGATATTGCACAATACTCTAATTAGTCACTAGATTTTGTTGATATTCTTAGTCACTGTCTCATTGTCACTAATAGTATCCTATTACCATCTCTGATGTGGTATTGCAATATGAAGTCATGTTATTAGGGGGAGGATCATGGCAATCTCCACCAGTTTTGTTGACCATGAATTACTATTTCGGGTAATTAGTGAAATTGATATCTTTTATATAGATAATTGAAAAATATTATTAGTCACTGTCTCGCTGTCCTCACTATTGCAGACCACTGATTTTAAAATTGCACAGCGCAATTATATGATGACATTTGAGAGTTTAGGTAAACACATATAGTTAGTTTAATAATGTGCTGTATAGTTCTCTTATTTAAGTTTTATATAGTAGTAAGATGTTATATATATATATATATATTCTTTAAACTATTCTGAGATGTTAAGATATTATAGGATATTAGTCCGTGTGAGATTTCATATGCCGCATATTAGGGTTAATGCCTCTATTTAATTTTGTATAAATTATAATTTTATATGATATTCTTAATGCCCTCTGATGTGCACATAGTTTGCAGGATATAACTCTTTACCTCTAATGTGTCTTTTGTGTATAAGTCAATTATTTATTAGATATTTTCTTTTTATACAAATTATTATAAATTCTCATTTTAAACTATGTACATAAAAATATACGTATATACAGTCAGGGGCGGATCCAGAATTTTCGTCGGGGGGCAAAAAAATATCGAATCGGATTTAAATAACTAATCGGTTCAAATCCATTAACTAATTAAGTATTTAATAAAAAAATAATGCTTTAATTTGTACTTTTCAATGCCCTGACTTGTAATTTCTGATAATTTAATATATAATTCTAATTATTAATCATAATTGAAGAAATTTACTTTAATTTTAATACTAAATTTAACCCAAACTCCAAATTAAACATCCAGCGGGAGACAAAAAAAATTCCAAGAAGAGACAAAGCCGATCGAAATGTCCCGACTTTCACTAAAATGTAAAATCCAGAGGGGGCAACTGCCCCCCCGATACAGTTGGGTCCCGCCCCTGATACACTTGGAGTTGCCTCCTAAATACACTTGGGTCCGCCCCTATATACTTAATCTTCTACATACTGCATGAGAACCGCATATTAAAACATTTTTTTTTATTCAACATATTGAAACATTGATTCTACCTGTGTCACCCTCTCACACTTATTTCCAATTCCAATTTAAAAAAATTAATACGAGTCCGGATACTCTGTTATGTTGTAACTCAAATTTGGAGACTGGATCTGAACCGTCCGATCAAAATCCAAATCAATTCTAAAATGTATGACGTCTTTAATATTCAGATCAAAGGCACGATTCGGGTCTAAACTCAAAATTTGCATTATTAGGCGACCTGGTAGGCTCTTTTACGCTTGGCATTTGCATCTCTCTCAGGCAAAACATCGAGCACCTTGCGCGCAGCACTTAAATGTGACCATGGCTGCCATCTCCGCCGTTGCAAACGTCATTTGGGACCAGATCAGATCGACCCACTCAGGTCCTTCCGCTCTCTCTCTCTCTGAAAAGCTTTACAGGGATTCTCTCTCTCACTCACCTACTAACACCGACGATAACTGTTAATGCAGTATCTGACGATCAAATATCGATGTAAGTAATTCTTCAGTTCTCCACCACCTCAATCTATCAACTCCAAACAAAGTGAAAGAAATATGTAGTTTCATGACATGAAATAGTTCATGTCCAGATTGAATTTCTTGTTTGGAAAAAACTTCGAGCGAGCAACTCGGATAGTCGATGAAGGCGGTGTCACGCGTGTCTTTGGTTTCCCAAGTCGCCGGTCTCTCTTCCTGGTAAAACTTATATATTCAAGTGGTTTTCTTTTCTCTCTGATTCAAACCTCCAACTTTCCAATGTGGCCAGCATTGACACTGTTAACCTATTAGCTCTGGACTTGCGAACTTATGTCTCAATTCTAACCAACTTTTATTTCAATTAAAACGAAATTGTTCAATCTTGTCTAAAGGTGGTTGGGGAGTCGAGGAGAAAGGAAGAGTACATCTGTTTCCCACAGCATCTATGCACATGCTACTCCTTTTTCTATGATATCGTCAATAGAGGCGATCAAATCTGTGTATGCTATGCTGTCCTCCAAGTAGAGTGAGGCTATGGTAATATGTATATTACGGATCGACTCGTGCTAAGGATCTATATCTCTATATTTAAAGTTCAAACAGTTGTCTGAACCGTTAAACATGGTTTCCATATGAAAATGTACTTGTAGACCAAATTTTACATTTTAAATGGTTAAGAATTTTCAAATCAAGTGATTTTCTACCTATCTTAAAAATAGTAAAAAAAATCTAAACAAATGTAAAATTTGGCCTGCAAGTACATTTTCATATGGAGATCATGTTTAATGGTTCGGATCGCCTGTTTAAACTTTGAAAATTGAGATATGAACCCATAACGTGGGCCGTTGTGAAATATGCATATTACCATAGCCCCACTCCTTCAATATTTTTTGTAGTATTCTTTTTTCTTTTCTTATTGTCTGATTTGGTTTTATTTTGTTTTTGAAGTGCAAGCATCAGATAGCAGCACAACTTGCAGATGCAGTAGGAGCACATAAAGAGGTGGAAGTAACAGATGAGCAGCTAGCTTTGATGCTTTCTAAAATATAAAAATATAAATGATATTATCTCATGAAGATTTCTAAAGGTGCTGCAATTTTAAATTAACTTTTGGCTCATGATTTGATTCTCCTTTATATTTAAACATTTGACTTGTTCGAATGACCAATGAAATACATTCAATGCATGCTAATTATACAGGATTATCTCAGCTAATTAAAGCAACTGTAAAGGTTAAAAAGATATACCAACTGAAAGGTAAATGACTGTCACTCATTTCTTGACAATAAACAAGGTTTGTATGTTCTTGGACCGCACACTTGTTGGCAGCATAAGTTACAATTGGGATACTTCTTTTTGTGGAATTGGGTATATTTTTCCATCAAATTGTTGTAACCTGTGCCATCTTTGCTTTAGAGAATCAATTAAAAGGCTTAATTCAGATAAGATTCCATATCTCCAATAAAGAAGATTTGCTTGCTAAAAGGATAGATATTTGATACTTCATTTTTAAGTTTCCATTAGGTCTACTTTAAAAAATATATATATAAAATGGTTTACGTCACATAATTTATTTGTATTTAGTAGCAATCAAATTATCAGTGTATTTATTTATTTTATTTGGTTTGAAGTACTAATTTACTTGAAAGTGCTTATCAACTAGTTACAAACAGAGAATATGAGATCACTTCTTATGGCTCATCTGGAGTCGATGTAGCTCTTGTCCCAGCAGGTAGGCACCAGTAGCTTTTGCACTGCTTTTCAATTTAAGTCAAGATTTGGACACTGTCATTATAATAAAAAGTTGGACATATCAAAGTAAACAAAACCTAACTAGTTCAATATGATTGTACTTTGCATTAACAAAGATGATTTATCACAATCCCTTTTACACAGACAAGACATCACACCAGTGAAAGAGAGAAAGCTAAGTATACCGAAATGGTTGGGTCAACTTTTAATACCTTATCTGGGTGAAAAGGAATTCTAATCTCTTTCTGCCCCTCTGGTGGCGGGGTTTCTGTGGCGGGTCACTATGACATAGGCTCTCTTTTATCGTGTTAAATCCATACAAAGTTCTGACCGTTCTATTTGATGTTTGAAAATTGAAATACATCTTATTGACAATTAATTATTTTGATTTTGACGAAGGACAATTGCCAAAAATAAAGTTTAAATTTGAACCTGATACTTTAGGTATAATATATTGTCATATATATCATGCATATAAGGAAAATATGATACTTTGTGCATGATCTACTGTTCATTAAGTAGTTTGAAATTTTTTACGGTTTCAATTTATCATGTATATCATGCATACAAGGAAAATATGATACTTTGTGCATGATCTACTGTTCATTAAGTGGTTTGAAATTTTTTACGGTTTCAATTTAATGATCATTGATACATTATAAAAAAATAGTCAGTTGTATAAAACAAAATCTAATAGGTAAACTCTGTTATATCCAATAACACATTTAAATTCCTTTTTATTTCAATTTTTTTTATTTATATTCAGAATATTGTTAAAGGGCTCCATGCCTTTGCATTTACCAATATATCTAGGTTTCTCCTAAATTCTCCAATGAAGCAACTCATTGTGCACATGGCAGCACTTGAAGAAGCATAGTAGTTTTTCTTTGTCAAGATAAAAGATGTGGATGAGAAACAATGTTTCACTTCTCTTGATCAGACCCAATGACATGTAGTCCACTAGGAGAGATACCTACATCAAAGGTTGGCGTCATATTTCATCACAAACAGCACCAAATTTTGAGTTTGATAGTGCAATCAATGGCTGTCTCTCCTACATTATTATATATACATCCAGAACTCCTATTACAAGTGACTTAAAAAAAGAGAACCGAAGAGTCACTCGCCTGCTTGTTGAGACCACAAAAAAGGTGTCTCGATGTAAACACTGATCATGAACCCACTTTAAAATTGAGTGAATTTAAGGCACTTAACCACAAGAAAGGAATTCTCTAGTCTCCTCAAACCAAATTTTAGTTGAAGTAATGAGACATAGAAAGCAACTAGAAAAGAAAGGAAATTTTTTGTAAATTTCGGCCTTCGTAATAAAAATTTGTTGCACAGTTCTTAGTTACAATTTTTGGAAGCACTCCCCCATCGCCTTAGTTTTGCTTCTAATGGTAATTAAATCTTTCCGGAGTAAAGTCAACTCAAACTCGGATCCTATATAACAGATGATTACATATAGAATCAGGAGCGTAGCCAGGATGCAAAAGTTTTGGGTGATGCATAGTTTTGTTATTATTTTGAATATTAGATATATTTTGAGTGAGGCTATGGTACTATGTATAGTGTGGATTCGTCTGTATTATGGAGCAATATTTTTGTTTCCAAAATTTTAACGGTCAATTTGAACCGTTCAATATGGTCTCCATATGAATATGTACTTATAAACTAAATTTTATAGTTTTTAAAAATTTTTTACTATTTTTTTAGATGGGTAAAAAATCATTGTTTTTGGATGATCCGAAATTTTTAGATAAGTGATTTTTTATCCATCTCAAAAAATAGTAAACAAATTATAAAAATGTAAAATTTAGTTTACAAGTACATATTCATATGAAGATTGAACAGTTCGGACCGATCGTTAGGACTTTCAAATCAAAGATTTGAATCTATAGCGCGAGCCAATATGTGCTATGCATAGTACCATAGCCTCACTCATATATTTTTATATATTTTTTTTTGAGAAAGACATAGATATAAAAACATATTCTGGAGACAAAAAATTTAGGGGTAGGCAAAATTTATAATTTTTTGAAAAGTATACTTTTAATTATTATTTTTTTAATAAAAAAGCACCAAAATAGAAGTATATTTCTTAGACTTCTTTTGAGCCAGGGGTTGCCGACCCCATCTCCATTTGGCTCCACCCTGAGTACATGCCCTGAGTACAAAAAAGCTGAAGTGTCAATATCTTGTTCGCTTTGAAGCATTATAGTCATTGCTTGTTGGGGTGGGAGATATGAGATCTCACATTTTTATTTACACAGTTGTGAATTGTGATCATCATTTTAGTGGTGTATCCACTTCTATTTAAATTCTAGAACTAACTTTAGACTTTATTGACGTTGTACATCAGTGTCCATGTAGACAAGATCCTAGCGAAGAAAGAAACATTTTCCCTCACTTTCTCTGGGATATATTTCTTGCGCTCCTTTTTAATTGCATTGTGTAAATCATAGTCATAAAAATTCAGAAACATAAAATGTTCGAATTGTGGTCCTTATTATTTAAACAAATATCAAGTAAAATTAAATTCTTATTGGAAAATAAGTAAATAACATTGGTAGCCAGCTTTGGGCTTCCTAACTGTTCTCCAATGCCAAAGTAAAGTAGTAAAGCAGGCAAGCATAGGTCGTAAACTCATAATGCTTTCTTTGTCATATATTATGCACTTGATAACAGTTTTGAGCTTCTTAGCAATGCTCCAAAGAAAAAATAATGAGCTATTTTGTTAGTAAGCAAAATTAATAGGCTACACATACAAAAAAAAAATCTTGGGCTAAAGAAAACGACAAAAGTTGTACTATACACAAAAAATAGTGCCTATAATAAAGGTCAGTGGACTCAAGTCAATGTTCATTCATTGGTTGTGTTTCCAAAATGATATCAACCAATCCGGTTTCTGTAATAGGCACTACTGGTAAAGTGGTAATGGATTTTGGTACAGCTGTGCCATTATCCAATCATTTTAGACTATCTGGTTAAAAATAGATGGCTGAGAGTTTGAGTGAAAACGGAAAAATATATATATATATATATATATATATATATATATATATATATATATATATATATATATATATATATATATATCTTCAGTTATGTAACGATATTGATTCGAACTTGTTAATTAAATTGGATAATTTAGATTATGGAGCCTCCAATGTTTACTCTTCTATAAGGCAACTACTTGGCACCTCTCTAATTTTGTTGAAAATTGCAGATATCAAATGCTTCCCTGCGCTGCTAGTATTTATCATTGTACAAATTCTTTTATTGTTGACATATAGATCATTGCTAATATGGAGAGGAGGCAGCAAATCCTAGAATTTAACATGGCAAGAGTGGCAATCAAGTTTTGTAAGATCCGAGTTGGTTGGTGTCCTATTAATAGTATGTATAGCAATATGTTGTATTTACTGCTTCAAAAATCTAATAGATTTGTTTCACACGATAAATCAAACCGTTAAATGATTACTATAGAAAATGAATGCATTGAAATTAATTTATATATATATTTAACCGCTTCACTTTATAATAAATAAACTAAAAAATTCAAAAAATTTGCACATAACCAGATAACTCGTAAAATACATTGGTTTGATAATTTGACTTCGTCATTTGAAGTCAAACAGATAAATTTCAAGATCGTTGTACTATCAATACCACTCTAGCTAACTCCATATCAGAGCAAAGATATGATTATCTTTCTTGGACTGGCAAATAGGCAACAGCGTATTATTTGGTTTAAACGAAACCTTTTGTGTTTGAAAAGTGGGTTTGCCACCTGAGGAGATAAAATAATAAAAAGATGCATCTGAGATTTTGATATGGCCAAACAGGATCCTTCTGACAGGTTCATTTTCGGAACAATGAAGCACTATGCTGCGCCACTTATAGCAATCCCTGACCCTGTGTGGCATCACCGTGTAGTCTAACATTTTAACATAGAATTAAAGAATTTTAATGCTTGTATAAACAAATAAGCTCCTTTTCCTCTATTCATCGTTTTTAGAAATAGTTTTTGGTAATTTTACATTGATTTAGATGCTTTATCATCTAATGAGATAATTAGGTAGCATTTCTTGTTTGGAGAATATATAGAGAAAAAATGTGATCGTGTTATTTGGCGAGATTTTTTGTTCTTTTCTTGAAGAACGAATCATAGTACAAATGTACAATATTAATTGTACACATTGTCTCACATAATTTTAGATATTCTTTGATCCTTTATATACGATAAGTGGATAACAGAAGATCCATATACAAACATAAAAGCAAAGAGAAAACTTTATCCCTGCATGATTGAAGACACTCCTATTCCCTTTGACAATTCCATCCGATTATTCCCCACTTGCCACCCTTCCTCATTACTCCTTTTTAAGGGAAGCATCTACCTCTCCATGCACAAACCCTCAAAACCTTTACTTTTGACCAGCTACCATGGAGAAAGACAAAGAACTGGAGGAGGAGAAACAAAACCCAAAAGAGAGTACTGATCATAAAGAGGAAACTTCTGATGAAGCCCTTGATAGTAGCAATAATTCATGTAGCAGCCCAAGATCATGGCTGAACCTCAGCCTTAGCCCACCTGATAACATTCGGATCGGTAATAAGCCCGAAGCGGCGCATAAGACTTTCTCGTGTAACTACTGCATGCGTAAGTTCTTTAGTTCACAGGCATTAGGGGGACACCAAAACGCGCACAAGAGAGAACGAGGGGCCGCAAAGCGCCATCAAACTTCGTGTCATCGGGCAGTTGTGGCTGTTGGATTTCCATCACTTGGTAGCAGTACGCCTTACTATCTTCAGGCTCTCAGGGTCAACCCTCATTCTGTGATATTAACAAAGGGAAGTAAGGAGCCAGAGCTTACCAGGTTAAGGTCTGATCAGGTCAAAATGGGCTGGGCTGCACCGGAAGAGGAGACCGGTTGCCGGTTGGTTTGGCCGGGTAGCTTCCGGATTAGTTCTAAGGAGTGTAGTGAAAAGCATGAGGAAAAGGAAATTCTTGATTTGAATTTGAAGCTGTGATTTGTATGTACAATTAATTGATCATGATATTCTATTGGTTAATTACCAGATGTATTTTGAATTAATTAAGAGATGTTTTCTAACTCCGTTTAATATTAGTCTATCTTAGAATTCCCACTAATTCTTTTATGAGAATTTCATAACAGCAACAGCTCCTGACCGTTTCCACATGTTTAAATTGTAGATAGAAAACAACTGACAGGGCCTGGCGCTTGATTGCCGATGAATAATGAAAACTTCATCTTTTGCATTTTGTCAAGCCTGTTTTTTTTTTTTTTTCTCTTTCAATTTGTGGGATGATAAAATTACGCTTGTCTCAATTTAATCCATTTATACTTCTTCTTCTTTCTTTTTTCCTGAACTCGTCAACAGATCCTTAATGGTTTAAAGACTATAAAAGGCAAACGAGCTGACTACGTACAAATGAAACAAACTCTCCACACAAGTCAAATTTTGTTTTTACAGAACAACACATCCTTTTTAACATGACTGCAAAGGCATTTATATTTTTCAACCTAATTAATGCAATTAGAAAGCTAAACGTGCAGTAGGTTAAAAAACAGGAAATGATTTATAACTCTCAAGCTCAAGGAAAACAATTAATATGTTTCCATTTAAGGCAAAAGAAATTAGGATGGCTAGCTAAGTATTGAGAGCTTATGGCATTAATGCTACGATATGAGCTAATGGATCCAAAGGTGTTAAGTAGTTAATCAAGTAGCGGGGCGGTACGATGGGCGGGCATCATTTTAAATTCGGTTTGATGTTCAATTGGAGTACTTCGATCCGCAACGAGATTTATGTGCGAACTTGATCACCATGAATTTTGAAGTTGTCTACGCAAATCTTAATACGGATCAAACGGCTCCAACCAGTCATCGAACTGTTCCAATTCCAAAACACTTCATTATTTCACAATTAATAATAACAAAAGGCCACAAGGACATAAGGTGGTGAGTTCAAAATCCGAAAAAAAAAATTCTCATAAACATTAAATAAAAGTTAAAAAGCTAGATTTCTATCTTTCTATCTAACCAAAAACAAAAAACAAAACACAAAACAAAACAAAAGGCCACAGGGACAAGAAACCTGACATTGACGAAATTAAATTTATGAGCTAGTTCTAATTATGAATAATATAGGCCTCAATGTTTTAGGTCCATAAATATAAATTTATATGGGGCTTCTAAATCATCAATGCTACGATATGTGCCAATGGATCCAAGATGTTAACCAAGGAGTGGGGCCGGTTGGATGCCTAATCAAAACTGTTTAATTTGTATCAAAATTCGTATGAATTTGATCAATATGAATCTTAAAGCTATTCGCACAAAGTTTGATCTGGATAGAGCGGTTCCAACTTCAAACTAAGCATCCAACTGAATTGGACATTGTCCCACTCCGATTCCAAATACTCCATTATTTCACAAATTAATACTAACAAAAGGCCACAAGGACAAGAAGCCTAACATTGACAAAATAAAATTTATGAGCTGGTTCTATTCATAGCCTAGAATATGACATCAATGTTTTAGGTCCATAATAGAAAACTCTTTAATGGATCTAAATCGATTTACAGACCTTTAAACACATATAAAGCCCGGCCCAAACAGATGTGTATAGGCATCTTAGAAAGCTTATCAGGCCCAAACATCCCATTGTCCCTTTCTTTTTCCCATTTGAAAGCCTACGGGCTCCGGGCATTAAACCCAAAAAAATAAAATAAAAAATGAGTTTGGCGGAAATATGGATTTTTTTCAATAGAACTCATTTAAAAAAAATTAACCTTAGCAGTACCGCTTGGCAAAAAGCTATAAAAATAGCCTCCACCGGTCCTGTGGACCAGTGTAGCTTCATGCACCCTTACTCCACAATCCCGCAGATCGGTAGAGTCATTTTCCCATCTGGCCACACTGTTACACGCATGGTTACAAAAAAATAACCCTCCACTAGTCCTGTGCCAAGGTGGAGCTATTTGGGGGACCTTTGGTGGAGTAAGGGCGTTTTGTGCTACACCCAAGACCGGTGGAGGCCATTTTTATAACTTCTGTCCCAGCAGTACTGCTTTGGTTAATTTTTTAAAATGAGTTCTATTTAAAAAAAATCGAAATATGAGTGGACATATTTTCATATTTGTTCGTTTGAAATTAATTTTATTCATATCAAATTACTCATTAAATTAACAGACATTATACAAATAATGAATAATTGTCAAATAAATTAAGAACTTGTATATTCTTAAGTATTAATTTTTAAAAATATAACAAACAAATAAATATATTATGTTAAACACTATATATCATAAAATATTTTATAATATAGATCTCATTATTTTAAAAAATATATACATTGATATTTAAATAAAATTATATTGTTTGTGCGCTTAACGAAATCAAAACAGCTCTATCAATGTTTTTATTCATTATAATTACCGTTCGGAAGGGAGGTCAATCCTACGTAATCGAGTCTTCTCGAGTCAATTTGCTTAGTTTAATGTGTTTGTTTCATTGTTTGGGTGTTATATATAATGAGTTGATTAATACAGTTCAATGGCTACATTACAATAGGCCGACCTACGTACGTACTATATAGTAATGGGTTATACGCGTATAAGTGAATTAACACAGTAATAATTAGTAATAATGATCATCAAACTTCATTTATTGGGCCGTAAACCGATTTGGAAAAAAAATAAATAGAGAGAAATAAAAGTTGAAGCAAATAACATAGAAATTTGGAGTCGCGACTCTTCGTTGGATCCAAATCTGCTGAAATCCATGGTCATGACTCATGAACAGTAATTCTGAAATTTCTGAAATCCGAGATCCAGCTATTAAATTGTTTCGAGATGCATACACAGAAAAATCAACTATTTTGAGATGTGCGCAAAGAAAAGTTGGACAGCTGAATCTCGGATTTCAGGATTTTGTTTATCAATTTTGAATTTCAGCAGATCTGAATCCCTCTTCGTTAGTCTACAAGCAATGAAGACCTATCTTTGGTGCGCGACGGACACTGGAGCCGTCCGATACATCTTAAAATTCGTGCAGATCTTCTATGACATTTGTGTGCACAAATTTTTAAATGCATCGGATAACTTCGGTATTTATCCGATCTAAAAGTATGTTCAAAAACCCATAAGACCTACTCCGTACTTAATTATTTTATGTTTTTATTTTGTCAATTACCTATAAATCTTTAATAATTTTAATTAAACTATTAAAATGAATAATTAAATGTGATAAATGATATTTTTATAATACAAATGTAAAATATTAAGAAATTGTAATTGTTTTGATTGATATAAAGAGTTTATGAAAATTTATTAAGGTGGACAATTAATTTTTTATTCTAAGTTTATTTAAATTAAAATTTGGAATGCGTCAGTTGTTGAAAAAATTATAACTAGCATCTTCATATTGCAGACGAACTTTATAATTTTTATTATAAATATACCAAATAGTGCATGAAGAATTGGAGTCTTTTCTGCCTTCTTTGAAAGATCTTTGTATCAAATTTACCAATAATAATTAAAATCAAAGCAAACAAAAATGAAAAAAAAAAAAAAAACAAGAAGAAGAAGAAAAGATTCCTTGTAGGTTGAATTTCAAACATAAAAGAGGCCAGACCCGACATAATGAAATGTGAATAGTGATTTTGTAAGAAAATTTAGGTGAGCCAATTGATATATGCCGTGTAGAAAAGAAGACGGATCGGATATTTATTTTATTCTATCCATATTTGAATTTGAATTTTGTAGATATATCTGATATTCGGACGTAATACAATTTAAGCACACTTTTAACTGAAAATGAGGTAAAGGTTGCACCTCTAATCTAAATATTCGATTCACATTCTTATCCCTTTAATATAAATCATATATGTATTTTTATCAAAATATAAATGTATTAGTATTCGCCTTTGAAAAATAAAAGTAAATACGTATTAACAATGTTTTAAAATGTGTTTTTGTTTCTGCAAAAAATCACTGCATACTACATATGGATATTTTTAATGGAAACTAATTATATGTGTTGATTTTTAAGAATAAAGCAATGTAGTAATTAGTAAAGTAAAATAAATTATTTTATACAAAACGGAACTAAGAATCTTGTGTTTAAAGTATCTTGCAACTTTTCGGTTAGATCGAAAAAAATTTCAGTTCATGTTCAGATGTTCTAGTGCTTTCTGGGGATGAAATGAAGCAAGGTCAAGCTCTGCCATAATTTAAATTGGATATAAAAAGCAATTTCATATTACATATTCAAATTTACTGTATATGCGGTCCAAATGGGGGCAAACTTGGGTCCGATGGATTCTAAAATCGTCCGATCCTCTTTAAGATCTGTGCGCACGGATATTGAAGAGAATGTGCATGGATATTAAAACGACGTGCACAGATCTTAAAGCGGATCGGATGGTTTTGGAACAATCGCACTCAGTTTGAGTCTGATGGACATCGGACCCAAGTTTGTCATGTCCAAATGTGGTATTACGTATTCACATGACTGAAAATGTGATATGTGTATGCAATTGCATATTCAAATCTGCTTATACGTGACTGCATGATATTCTAAGCTCAACAACAAACTGCATACGCATATACGGTCTATGTGGCCACATTTAAAAACACTACATAAAAGTACAACTATTATTTAATTTGTAACTTATTCATTTATACAACTAACTGTGCGGAATTAAGATAAATAAAGCTTAATTCGTATGGAGTGGAGGCAGTTCCATGGACATATTATCAAATTCGATCAGATATCCGGTCAAAATTATTTGATCCGTATTTAGTTTCTTACGAAAATAAATCTACTGCGATTCTTTGGAATTCCAGAGTTCTTGCTTTTCCAAATACAACCATTCATTTATTTCGAAATTTATACATAAAAATCAATTGCATTTGAGATTCGTGCATTTCAAAAAATTAATAATTGATTTTTTTTTCCTTTAGAGTTAAAAAAATAATAATTAAATTTGAAAAAACAGGAGCTGCGGTTCTTTGATTCCTAAGAATAGGAGCAGATTTATTTCCGTTTCTTGAACATTTAATCTGCACGAATTTTAAAGCTTCCGTATGCAAATTTTAACACAGATTGAATAGCTCGGATCATACATCATACCGTACTTGCTCCGATGACGATTCGAACCGCGCGCATCAGAATCCAATTTCTATATGGGAAAATCAAGAAAAGACGCTTCGGCTTTAGACTCGCCATCTGCACACAGTTTAAACCATGCAAGTAATAGTTCCTAGAAAACGATCTTACACCAACATTTGCATCTACGTGCCATGTCTATGATCGCATATCATTGTATATCTTTTTCGAATAACTTTTAAAATATGTCATTATCAAATATATATGTTTGGCCTTTGGCATATTATGTGTCGCATTCGGATTGATCTGAATAAATTTCTTCGAGCATCTTAAAAAGACCCCCAAAAAAAAATGAACACGAGGTTCTTGTTTTCTTTTTCTTTTTTCTTCTCTTCTCATCAAGCAAGAGAACAAAAGGTGGATAAAGATATTAACAGAGCAATTTTAACTTCATTCAGCGCACATATTATAGAATCAAAACAGCATTATATATGATTTGTGAACCAAAAATCCCTTTCTCCTTGTTTCCAAATTCTACAAAGTTTCCAACTTCAAATTATACAGTCTTAGATTCGTCTCTGTCGTAATTATCAATATATCATCAAGCAACGTAATTTAAAAGTTTAGTCATGTAGGTATCGTATACAAGTTTGTCAAGAAAAAATATACGATTGACTAATAATGTGTTGCTTGCATTGGTTTTAGTCATGCATTTAGCTGGCGTCTTTTATAATTTTACCGTGTACTAGTAGTAACGTGTAGAAACTTATATTAAAACGACCCTTGTTCTAATATCAAATTTTTAGAATTTTAAAAGAGAGACAAAAATTAAAGAAAGAAATATAGAGTCAAGTTTGATAAGGATGTAATTAATATTCTATTTTACTTTCAAATTATAAATAATACATGAGTTAAAATGTACTCATTCATTTTGTCCTCCAATCACACTCCATATCCTTATCGCAATTTTCAACGTTTGAACAGACGATCAAAAATACTCAACATGATCTTCATCTTAAAATATACTTGGAGATCAAATTTATATATTTTTAAATTTTTTTACTATTTTTTAGATATATACAAAATTATTGTTTTCAGATAATTCCGAACCATCCAAAACAGTGATTTTGTACCTATCTAAAAAATAGATAAAAATATTTTAAAAAATGTAAAATTTGGTTTTCAAGCACATTTTAATATTAAGATCACATTGAGCAGTTCAGTTCGACTGTTTGAACTTTGAAAAAAATAAGAAGATAAGGATAAGGAACATAATTTAAACACAAAAATAATAGTATATTTTAACCCTACTCATAATAACATATAATTATTTATAAAATATTTTTTACATACAACATTAACAATCCTTAATATACAATACATACTATATACACAAATCAATTATTTCTTAATTGAGCTGTCATATTCTTATATACTCCTAAATTTAGCATGTCGTATTCAATGCCAAATAATAAAACGTATTCTTCCAAATATATCAAGTTGTATTTAATATAAAAAAGTAGATGTTTATTCTATCAATTTCTATTTAATTATTTATAAAGAACTATTTATTCATATTTCAAGCTTATGACCTTGCCTGTTTGGGGATATATGTAATGAAAGCATTTTCATACCACCCATACTTATTAAGAATTGATCTTACTCATAGTCTACCTTTACCGATTATAAATTGACCTTACCATATCCTTACTTTACCCGTTAAAATTATTGGATAACGAAACGATAGCGGATGAATAACGAATAATACTAATATATTATATTTTATAAATAGAATATCAAAACTCATTCATTTCACACATACAATCACACTACTAATAAAAAAAATGTGCAATCAAATCCAACTAAATTGTTTTTTCTATAAAGCAAGATAATTTAAAAACACGAATATCTCTTCGGACAAATTTAATTATTTAACTAAATAACAAAGCATGCTAATTAAAGTAACATGTTTAATATTTTTCTTATAGCAAATAACATATTCTTAATAACAAAAGTACATCACTAATTATTGTCTCAAACATTATCTTACAGAGTATCTCGCAAATAAATTTTACCATCACTAATTATTTCCCAAACATTATCATATAATTTATTTTATATAATTACTTTATAGAGTAACGAGTACGAAATTGTCTTTACCTATACTCTTACTCGTTTAGCTGACAGAAAAAATATTTACCTATATCCATGTTCAATTAGCTAACTAAGAAAGACTTACGCATACCTACCTTATCAAATACGGTACAGATAGTGTAAACGGTTAAAAAGATATCATTAACATCCCTAAATATGTGTCTTTACTATTAAACTAAATAATGATTTAATATAGTAAGCTGTTAATAGATTGTTACATGAGAAGCACACATAACAACTTATGATATGATTTTAAGGTTCTTCGACTTTAGTCCATTTAAGCAAATCACAATTGAATTGACTCTTCAAGTGTTTCAACTTCCATCATCTCAGATACCACATACCACCATTGCCGCCGATTTTTTTTTCTCCTTTTTTTTCATAATTCTTTATTCCTTCTCATTAATTTCTAGCTACCTGTTCTTTATATGGACGTACATTTAGAGGTCGAAAGAGAAATACAAAAGAGATAAGGGAGGTAATTAATATAAGTAAAGCTAATGTGTGTTATGTTCAACAAGAAGATATAGTGAGTATAATTTTAAAATTTATCAGATTGAGTTTAAACAGAATAAAAAATTCATTCTCAATTCTACAATAATTTTTATGAAAGTCTTTCAGTATATATCTAAACTGTTGATATTGATTTATTTCATGAGTGATATGTACATGAAAATTTTCAAAACTTTTAATTTTTTTTATACAAAGTCAAGTAGTACAAAAGTGAAGTCTTACAAATTATTTTAAAATACAGTCATTTTTAATATTTTCTAACTGCTTGATTTTGTACTAAATAAATTCAAAACGTTCAAAATTTTATATGCACACACATCATTCATGAAAAAAATTGGTTTAAGTAGTTTAAAACCAAACACTTTTAATCTGCCTCAATAACACCTTAAGCGTGGAGTTTGTTGTGCCGCCTAGTGCATAGTTTCTATAGTCCTAATTTCGAAAATTAAAATGATTTTAATAATCTTAACTGTGAAATTTTAATTAAATTATAACCGTTGAATGAACTTACTATAGATCGTTCAAAAATATTTATGTACTAGAACATAAATTACAATGACGAAAATCAAAGCCACTTATAAATTTGTAATTTTGGACAAATTTTGCTGGTCTCGTTTCCAGCAAAGTACCCACAGTGAGGGCATTCTGTGCTTATTTTATTTTATTTTATTTGTAACAAACTACTCGGCAACTCCATTAGTTATCCATAATTGTTTAAATTCTCAATCAAAGCAATTAGCGCCATAGCTGTACACTAATTAATAGGGATATTATTATGAATTACATCAACTTGTCTACCACTGCATTTAGAAAAAAGAAAATTAAATAAATTTCTTATGAGGTCATAAGGTCATTTATAAGAAGTTTTGGTCCCTAAATTTTCAATTTTTGATCTCAAATAAAGGATTTCTAATCTGTTCTAATGAAGTCATTACGTTCAAATAAAATAAATTATGTGATGACGTGAATATATATTGCTAATGTGGACATACATTTTTTTGCTAATTTGGATCCACTTTTTGTCGATACTGATTTGGTTTTTCTGCTAATGTGGATAATGATTTGACCACACCAATAACTTTTGAATAAAAAAAAGTAAAGTGATTTGATCAGAACAAATTAAAAAATCATTCATTAATGTTAAAATATAAAAAGCAATAGTTTAGTTAAAATGGAAGAATCTTATTAAAAAATAACATAATATATTTTTTTGTCACTTCATCTGAAATTTCGGATATATATGTGTGAAAAAGCAATCAGACAATTTGATACATATTTTTTAGAGAAATTGTGTTCTGGTTATCGAAATTTAAATCTTTTCTTACTGGTAATAAATATTGGAGTATTTTATTTCTAAAAGAAGAAATATGCTGTCTTTAGTGCGTTACTGGTATCTGATTTTATCATATTCTCTAGCAGAAATTAAGTCCGGTGGCGGTAACATTTAACAAACCAATGGGCGGGATTCAAATCCGGTTCACTTTTTATCAGAACAAACAACAATCCCAGCTCCGTTCTACTGTTTAACTAAAACAAGTTGCCACTTAATTATGACTTAATCGATCTTAATGTTTGTTAATATTTAAACTGTAAATCTCAGTCGAGAAAAGCTGCACCATGCACGTGCATGCTGGTGGATTGTATTGAAAAAAATACAACAAAGTTTTTTGGTTTGTAAAGCAAAAGGAGAGAAAGATGTCATATGATAATATGGCGTTGTGCTGAGTTGTTTGTGGTCCGAGCAATACATATATGGCGCAAGCGCAACTGCGCAAGATGAGCAGTAGATAGATGCCAAGAGAGGAGACACGCTAACAGGAGACAAGAAAACATGACTCAGAGGTCCCTCCCAATTTGCACATGTCAGGCCTCAACTCAAATTATATACCATACCTTCTTTTAAGAAAATAATTTTATCTGTCGGACGGGGCATTTGCACTGAATTCCTAGTTCATAATTAATTCCTCTACTGTGCTGTGATCATAAAGCTGCTACCTTGTTTTTAGTTTTGCAGCCTTTGGTATTTGGTAAATTGATATGTAACCGCATGCCAGCCTTCAAATTATACAGTGAATCAATTTTTTTTTTAAATAAGAGGTGGTTAATTACAATTTACAACGACAAAAATATAATTGAAACCAAAGTTTGTCATGAACAATCCAAAATTCTACGATTATTCTTGATCAATGTATAAAAATAACAAAAAAATATGCATTATCCTGGATCCCCTGTTATAAACCAGTCTGCTTCCGAACCATCTAAGCCGTTCAACCAAAATGAACGGCCGGGATCAACAATTTCATTGGTTACTGTGCGACAAATGATCGTACAGGAACAGAGGAAGCGGGGAGGGAGGCAAGAGAGCGCGAAAGCAGAGCGGCCCAGGGCCCGGAACCCGGGTGAGAGGAGGCGAAGGTGAAGGACAGCGTACGAGACGAGCCCACGCACAGGTTTCGCGTCGTTTGGTCTGTTGGTACTGCGCTCGGTTCCGTCTCGGACTCAACTCTCACGTGACCTCATCGTTTCTTGCGAACCCAATCTTTCGTTTTAATATTTCAAATAACCAGGTGCTGTCCAATAGGTACCTGACCGAATTAGGTCCGATGTCCCATATTAACCGTTCGATCTGAAAATTTTAATGTTCCGCACGAATCCTAAAGTGTAATAACGACTCTGATCGGGGATTTGGTCCGATGCCCATTGGACCGCTCCCTTTTGTCTTTTTAAAAGGCTTATTTCTTTCCAGAAAACCTCCAAGCGCATAGGGCTGTTGGCTGTTGCGTAACCCATATAGTGGGGGTACTATTGGTTGGCTTTATGGCTTATCTTATCTCTCTCTGGTTTCGGATTAATGACCTGATGGATAATGCTGTGATCTCACACATCTCTATAACAGTTTTGTGCGCGCCTTTTTGTCGCCATGCTCTCTGTGGGATATATTTGATTTACTGTTGCCTGTTGGGTTGCACCAGACCCCTCGCTTTTGGAATTCGCATCCTCTGAGATATCTCAGACTTTGCGTGACCTTTTGGAATATCTCAATCGTTTAAATACGTTCTGCACAAATCTCAAGGCTCAAATAATACTGCCCCCTACATTCCCCCGAATAGGCACCGGACACGTCGGTCACGCAAAATTTGAGATACCTCAGAGGATACGCACCCTCGCTTTTGTCCGTCCTCAACTGCCTCCATCGCTTGCAACAGTATACTGCTTAGCGCGATAGTGGGCTTTGTCAAGAGAATATCGTCATTTTTTTTTAAATACTTTTGTATTCAATTTTATAGAAATAATTTATATGTAGTTAGTATGATTTTGTCGTTTTTGCAACAAAAATAGGGTCAGGAATTTTGTGTAGTTGCTGTCAAGAATTTTTTTTTTCCGAATATCAGTGAGAGGATATTTTGTCTTTATTCACAAATTGATAATTGTTAAAAAAAATATTCTCCGACGCTGATGATGATGACATCCTACGTTATTATTTGTAAGTAGTCCAGACCGAAATATTAAATAGTCCAGACCGATTACTTGAACTTTGTGAACAGAGATATTGATCTAAAACACGAATCAATGTGTGCTATGCGAACATAAATAATGATCTAAAGCACAAATCAATGAGTGCAATGCATAGTACCATAGTCCCACTCTATAAAAAGACAATGTTAGTAATGTAGAGTCTGGCTAATATAACATCGTTGTTATATGACACTAACTTCAAAATTAATTGAATATAGTTCAAACGACTAATCCAAACCGTTCAAACCGATTTACTTTATGAGTGATGTATTTACATCTAATTTTTTATAATTTTGAATTATTTTAGTATCAAATCAATCAGTCAAAAATGTTGAAAAATGAATGCATTAAAATTAACTTAAAAACTAACGCATTTGACCGCTTGACTTGATACTAAATAAATTCGAAAAATTATAAAATTTACATGTAATGCATAACTAATGAAGTAGATTGGTTTGAACGTTTTGGATTCACTGTTGAAAGTCAATTCGGTAGATTTTAGAGTTAGTGTTATATAGACTGAAATGACACTAATGTCATACTAGCCGGACTCAGTAAGATCAAGAAACACCATAAATAATGTAATGGTAGTTTTTATTGAGAAATTCTAAATTTAAAAGAATTTTATATTTGTTTCATATTAATTATGAGTATCACAGAAATATTTTCTATGCTTCTTATAAATTTTTATATTGTTAAATGTGGGAAAAATAATATTTTGTTGTTACTACGGATTCAGCGGTATAAACTTGTTTTATACGTATATTGCAAGAAAAAAGAGCACATAAATGGATTGTAAAGAAGGCAGAAGATCTCAAGTCTAAAGAAGTAATTCTGTTAGCAATGTTCATCTGTTGGAGAGAACGATGTAACAGGATTTTCAGAGATCAGTCCAAAGAAATTCAGCAACTAATCGCAGAGGTTCAAGATCAGTGGAAATTCCTTCACTAATAAAAGAGGAGTCTTACATTTAGTCATTCTTAAATATTGAACTTTTTAGGACCTTTTTGCTTATTTGTTCTTTTCATCTCTCTCTTTTCTTTTGGTTTTTATTTTCTCTGAATATTCAACATGGTTGAATAGCATTTTGTCTTTGTAACCGGTTTCATATAGAAACCTATGTTAATTAATAAAACAAATGAGAACTAGATCCTTATTTTTTTCTCAAAAAAATAATAATCTGAAGTTGTTTTATCCATAATAAATTTTATTTATTTCACATTCTTCATTATAGAAAAACTATTTTGCTTGGATCGTAATAACAATATGTTACAGAAAGAACAAGTGTTGAATATATTGTTCAATTATTGAAAATTTAAAATCCTCATACAGAAAAAATAGTATGTTCCTAAATCTTTAATAATAACTGAATAATTAAAACAAATTATGTAAATTATTACTATATTATGTCATTAATGTATCATTTCTAAAATATTATAATCATATTATTAACATTATGGACCTCACTAACAGGAAATTAGACTCTTGAACTGATTATTAATTGATGGGCCAGCTTCAACTCCAGTGAAGGAAATATTATTGCCCAATTTATGTGGCAATTAAGGGTAGAATATTTAAAGAATATGTTATATTAAATAGAAATTAATAAACAGATACATGACATAACTAATTTTTTTTTCACATATTTAGGATCCAAAGCAACTATAATATAGAAAGTCACACATGCATGCTTTAAAAAAAAAACCTCTAAAGAAGAACATTTTTCACACGCAATAAAAAAAAAAAAAAATCTTGGACATTCATCACGAGCAGATGGGTGAAACATGTGGTAAAAAAAATTATAAAAGGACATGCAACATTTCTTAAAATTATACAATATGTAGAAACTTTGTTCTGTATGTTTAGGTACCTGAAGAATTATAAAAATAGAAAACCACGCATTTTCATCTAAAGAAATCCCTGAAGAGGTGTATGTCTTTTTGCAAAAAAAATATAAGGACCATCCGATCAAGATCAGACGGATGACAACTGACAAGTCAAACAAAATAATTTACACAACAACAATACACAATACCACGCAACACACAACTTGCTGCATTTTCGGAGTCCGGAGACATAGTTTGCGCAACAACAAAAAAACAAAAATCTGTAATTGGACTGTCCTCGATTGTTTATGTCCTGGAAGTAGCACCGAATCGACGGCCGAGATCAGATGTCTAAAAACAGATGTCAATGAATCTGGACGGCTAGGATTACATTTTAGGAAACGCTCTTTCCGTACTTGAATTGCCCACAGGATTTAAGGTTTGTAATATGACATAGGAGTTGGTCCGATGGGCATCGACCTACTTTTAGGTTCAAATAGCTCTAGCTCTAACACTGTATAATTAGAATTAAGATTTGTGCGCACAGAAATTGAAGCATATCTATATGGATTTTAATGTACATAGCACCGATCTTGATGCAATCGAATGGCCATTTCACCCATCGAACAAAAGTAGGTCCGATGTGCTCCACTACTCTGAATTCTTGTAATATATACTGGATCAAACCGAAATCCTCTGTATGATTATCCGTCAAATGATTTCAAATGTAAAATATTTTTTTTAAAAGATAACCAAATATATTTTAAATTGGAACAAAATTTATATACACCATATTCAAATAATGGACCCTGTCAAATGTTTAATTTAATTCTCTCAAAAAAATGTTTCGTTTGAAAAATACTTCTACCTGATTGGTAAAAGAATAAAAAATATATGTATACATTTATGCGCTTCATATCATGTATTTCATTTATCTTTGAAAGATATATTTTGCTAAGCAGAACAAGCCCTTGGCAAATTACATGAGAAAACAATTTGCGTGACCTTTAGTGCGGATTATGGAATTTTTTTTCTTATCAATATAATTCATTCTTTTTCTAAAATTCCTATTGTTACATTCGAGTGACATTTATGTATATCTTAAACAACAAGCCTTTCTCATATTCATTACCAGCTGATAAACAGCAAGTCTTTCTCATAGTTTTTAGTGCTCTATATTGGACACTATGAAAAATTCGCAATGAAATTTGTTTTCAACAAACACCTCAAAAATAGTTTAAGACAACTATATTATTAATTATCTCCTTGGTTTCTTATTGGATAGGCAATACAATGAAGAAATTCAAGTCGTCTACATCACTCCGGTTGTCTGAGGAGCTTGATGAGATACCCTTACAGTCCATCCCGCCAGGAGATGATGACTTGCAGTTGATCTTGTACACTGGACCTGACACGTAGAGGGCATCAGCTGTTTTAGAGAGTGAGGATCAGTCCTCCGCAGTTTATTCCATAGTAGCTGACTCCAAAAACATTACATTTAAATTTTTGTTATTAATAGCCATGTAGTTCAGCAGGGTGGCTCTATCAACTCTTTTAGTGTATTTGTTCTTAATAGTTCTGTGATACTGTTATGTTTTAGATTTTCTTTGCAATGGTTGGTATGTAAGAACTGGTTTCATGTTAATGAAACGGGCTGTTAAGTCTTTTTTCAAAATAAAAAATGTATATCTTAAATATAAATTCTACAAGTATCCAGAAATTGATCTTCAAACATTTTTTTAGAAAAAAAATCTACAATTGACCATCATATTCTTTCGAAACAAAAAAAAAATCTATAATTAACTTATAATTCAAAACTTTACCTCCAACCCTGATAACATCTATGTATTATCTACAGAGCATGTGCTGGCTCTTAGACAATAATGTATGTAACTATGTTATGTTACTTAACGCAACAATTTGCGTGGTGTGTATGGATCTAACATTTAAAAACCCGGCATTTTTTTCCATAACCAAAAAAATAAATAATATAATATTAATAACCAAATTTTAAAATTTATTTTATCCATAACCAGATCGCCCAAATGTGGGGCGGTCCAATACATGCTTGATGCCCTTGTGCTGGTCTGATATCACGCAGACGAACATGTTCCCTATCACCTCTCTTCTCAGGAATGACATGAAAAAACCCCAATTTGGACCATCCTCCTGTTGAACAATGGCAAAAGCTATGGGTAGCAGCTGGTTTTCAGCATCATATGCACATGCTATAAGCAGAGCCCCACCATACCGGCCGGACATGAAGCATGCATCGATGCCGATCACGAGTCTAACATATTGAAATGCTTCAATACATGGACCGAAAGCCCATGCTATGCCCTTGAATTGTACCTCACCGGGTGTATCGGTTGGTACATGCCACTGCTCGAACCTGGTTCCCGGATTTGTACTTGTTATGGCCATCAGCAATGGTGCGAGGAGATTGTACGACCCCCTTCCGGGTTCCGAAGCATCCGCATACCGCAAGTTCCCGACCCCTCCACAACCTATTGTAATGTGGGACTACATGTTCATAGACTCGTCTCACCGCATGAGCAACCTCCTTAATGCTCATCGCAGGGTCCTCCTTAATGTCTGTCATAATTACATCGGCAATAAATAAATGCTGCCGTCAGCGCACTATGATCTGATCTTCTTGACGCACTCTTGCAAGTGTGTGGTCCTTCGACCTTCTTAATTATCCATGCCTCTCCCTTGCCTTTAGGCGCGGCAGACATTTTCCATTTGCACTTTGTATCCTTGCAAATTACAACATACCGGTTCCTCTCCCGCCTGGCCACTGTAAACTCCCAATTACCTTTCAAATGGAACTGCTTAACTTTGGTCAACAGTTCTTCTATGTTGGTGTAAAGCTGGCTCGGGCTAATCTCTTCGTTGTATACAACGCGTCTCCCAAAAAAAGAAATGTCTGCTTCTTCAAAAGAAGTAGTGTCATTGAATGTCCTTACCGGGTGCTTGTCTCCTCGTCCCCTGATCGAAAATCTGTCTTCAATTGGAGGAGTCATAATCTCCTCATCGTCGCCCTCTGATAATCTGTCAGAACCCCAATCCCCATCCCAATCATCACCAGTATCAATTTCCTTTGTCAGTATCTCATCAATATCATCAAAATCAATGCCTCTATCATTTCGATCGATCGTGGACTGTCTTCTAGGTTCCGTGGGGCTGTAGTTAGGTAATGAATCGTGTCCGATTGGTATCCAACCCGACCAACACATGACCGTCTTCTAGTTTCGGCCAGGGGTGCAACACTATACTCGGGTACTTGCAAATATCTATCTCGTCTCATAGGCTCACGAGGGGGTGAGTTCACATCCTGGTTGTGATCATAATCCTGGTTGTGATCATAATCCAGGTTGTTTTGGGTAGAATGTCCACCCCCAGTATCCAGGTTGTTCTGGGTAGAAAGTCCACCCAAAGTATCCGGGGTTGTTACGGGTAGAAGGTTCTCTCGGGACACCAACTTGGTTGAATCGAAACTTTTTTGCAAAATAGGTCCATTACCGGGATTAAATTGGACTCAAAAAATCCGTACATAGCTTTCCATATATCATGCTCTTCTATAGGATATTTTATATAGTAAGGTTTGGCACCGGGGGGTTGATTGTTAATTCGGGTACTGATTTGTACGGTAAATTGCACACGGTCCCAACCGGTTTGTTGCATTATTATTTCCTTTTCTTCATAAATTGAAGTATTGGCATTCACCTGGAAGCCGTAAGTCGCATCTTTCGAGTATTGGCATCCGAACTCTCCTTTCGTGATTTTTCCACCCAAGTACAATGCAATGAACATTTTTGAGTTTTTTTTTTTCTGACATTAGAAAACAAATTTGTTGTTCAATATTAGTTATTTTGTTTATTTATGAAATTTTTAACATTTAAAAAAAAATTAAAAAAACCTCGGTCACTGTTAAGCGCACTGTTGATCGCAATCGCCTCAGAATCGCCTAAAAAATCGCCTCGCAGCACTGTTTGAGAGCAGAAGTCAGTTTGGAAGAAGAGTGAGTGGATTATTGTGACTCTGGAGAGAGAAAATAATCATTTTATACACAAAATGCAAAAAAAAAATATATATATATATATATATTCAGACCGCCCCACCGGGGGGGCGGTTTGGTCTAAGGGTAGACCGCCCCACAGGGGGGCGGTTTGGGCTGTACAGTGGACCGCCCCACATTTGGGCGGTCTGGTTATGAATAAAATAAATTTTAAAATTTGATTATTAATATTATATTATTATTTTTTTTGGTTATGGAAAAAAATGCCGGTTTAGAAACAACAAGTAGATTTTTTTTTCTTTTCTTTTCTTTTCTATTCCACACTATCCCAGAATAAGTATGGGGGTACAAATGATGTTACAAATATTCTTTTCTATATTGGCAGTCTAGGACCGTACACCAATTTTTGTGGCTCTAAGCATAAACTGGAATCGGAATTGCTTAATTCAAGAAAAATTAATTAAGAAAGATATTAATTTCAGGAGAGGGAAAGTACGCAACTTGTACCTAACAAGGCCTAACCCTCAGCAGAAACGGTACGGTAAGCATGCAGCGCACGGGACTATAGGAGGGAAACCTGGTACTGTGTCTCGGCTCCGACCACAATTGCGGTACGCTATCTGACCTTCTTTCTTTCTTTCTATATTGGGAATCTCATACCATAAATGCAGAAACTTTTATTTAAAGACATTATTTAAATTAATATAGAAAATTGGATGATTTTTAGAGCAATTTCGATTTTATATTAAAAAAAAAATACTGATTCATTGATATTGATTTGGCTCATTTAGTTATTGAGACTTTTTGTGAGGTCACGAGTTTGTATGAAATTAAAGGATTTAATTAAGAGTCAGAATTTGCTGTGCGGTATTATGTATAGTCGTGTGACAGATGGTAACTAAAGAAATCAATAAGTGATTCAGTTACTTTAAAATTTGCCTAACACCTTGTTTGGATGGAGAGTAAAGAAAGGGAGGGCATGGAAAGAAAATAAAATTTTTCATCAAATCGTGTTTCGTTGACAAAATTATGTCAGATGTGAAGGCTACATGAAGTAAAAGATTTAACTATGTATCATTAAAATTAATAGAATCGGTTTTCTTCCCGATTTGAGGTGTAACGGATGGAAATAAATTTTATTGTAAATATTGTTAGAAAAAATAACACAAATATCCACCTCTATATATTATCTATATAATTCTTGGATTTGTCTAATTGTACCCAAGGATTTGTACCCACTTTTTACCCAAACTAATGTCATTTGACTGACAGGAATACTATAACAATAAAATTTAAATACTGTAACAGACAATATCGAATATTGTAAAAGATGAGATCATTTTTTAAAAAAAATAACAACTTGCAACTTTCAACATCTTTGTACTTGGTGAAGTTTGTACTTTCAAACTTGCTGTACTTTGTCAGTTAATGACAGTTAACTATACTTTATTGTACTTTTAAAACTGCCAAGTTATGCACTTTTCTCCTTCTAGAAGTTTTATTTTTTTTCATTTTTTTTTTCTATTGTTCTAAAAGTTTTCAATGTTAATTTTTTCGTATTTTTTTTTGAATTTCTCATTTTTATTTGTTTTTTAAATAATCTCTAAAAATTACAGTTTCGAACTATCAAAATTGAATACGGTAAAAAATAGCTACGTAAACTACAAAAACTATATTAAATGAATACTGTAACAATGAAATATGAAAACTGTAACAATAACGATCAAAACTATAACAAATATTATAAACAAACATAACTTTGTCCAAACCACAGCCATATTCACAGTGATAAACTAACTAGAAAAATAATATTTTGTCAAATAAACATTATCCAACAAACAACATTACAAATTTTGTCCAAATAACAAACTTTCCCCAGTAAACAACAAACACAAATTTTGAAACAAAATTCTTAGACTAAACTGATTTGATGTCCATTGTTCGAATGAGTAAGAAGTGTCATCGCTAAAATAAGACGCTCCTTTGATATATCTTCCTGCAATACAAAATATGACAAATCTTATAATTAAAACTATAAATATTACAAAGAAAATAATACTACAAAAATAAATATTGTAAATAACAAATGACAACTAACACTGTAACAAATATAAATAAATACTACAACAAATCTAAACTCAATACTGTAACAAAGGTAAAACAAAACAGTAACAAATCTACCAAATACTATAACAAATCTAAACCCAATATTGTAAAAAAGGTTAAACAAAACTGTAACAAAGGTAAACAAAACTGTAACAAACTAAAACCAATACTGTAACAAATGTAAATCAATACTGCAACAAATCTAACACAATACTGTAACAAATAAGAAACTAATACTGTAACAAAGGTAAAACAAAACTGTAACAAATGCAAACTAATACTGTAACAAATCTAACCCAATGCTGTGACAAATGTAAACCCAATACTGTAACAAAGGTAAAAGAAAACTGTAACAAAGGTAAAACAAAACTGTAACAAATGTAAACCAATACTGTAACAAATGTAAATTAATACTCCAACAAATCTAAATCCAATACTGTAGTAAATCTAAAACTAAATCAATAAATAACTCACATAATTTAGATCTCGGCGCTAATTTTCAATCCGAATGGAAAATACGATGAATATCGTCTCACAAAATAAAATCAAAATTCAAATCAAAATTCAAATAAAAAATGTTCATAACCAATACAATCTTGTAACATAGTATCATATAAATATCTAAGCTATATACTGTAAAATAAACATAACAACAACGAGATCTAAATTAAATGCATATATACTATAACTGATATCAGTATCATGTAAAATACTCACTGAATCTAAATTTGGACTCTGATCTTCATTTAGAAAAGCAATTGATACAAAAACATGAATATAGTACAATTTTAAAGGAATACTGTAACATTTAATGATTAAAATTGTAAAAGATGAAAATCAATAAATCCAATGGTGTAACACAATGATCCAATACTATAACAAATATTAACCAATACTATAACATAATAAATCAGTGAAAAAACTTAAATTTTTCATATTCTGCGAGCCATTTCTACAAATAGTTAACGGACAATTACAAATCCAAAGAAGAATTAGAGAAATCAAATTAAATCGAGATCAAGATAGTGATGGTGTATAAATTCCTCGATCGAATCCTTAAATATGCATAAATTTCCGTCACAAACTACAAAGTTGTGCATCCTACTCTTTTCAAGTAAAACATCACAAATACTGGATAACCTTGTAAGAAGGGAAGGGATGACTTCTCTCACTGATATTGAAGAGATTAACTCTGATCGGATCTGATCCGTGCATCATATTGATAAACTCATCAGCATCCGGACTCCGCCGTAGCGAGTGCATACACCGCACATGAATTGCTAGCGTAGACACTTGTGTCTGTCATCTCCAATTTGAAATTTCTAATCTCAAATCTGTAAAGGGAGAAGGATTCATTATTGTAGAGGGGATCGCCAAATCTGTAGAGGGAGGAGAGAGAGATTAGAATTAATGGAGGAGACGGCAGAGGAGTCTTCTATGTGAAAATAGCAGCGTCGGGCGTGGGGATCTCACTGTGGGAAGGTTGATCAGGAGTCGGAGAAATAGCCATTTGTTTTTTTTTTCTTTCTTCTCAAGATTTTTTGATGGGTTTCTAAATAAAGAGATGGGATGGAAATTTTATAAAATGACGTGTACTGTTAAAGTTTGTTAAAAAAAGTGGATAAGACAAATAGTGGGTAAAAAGTGGAGACAAAAGGGTGGGTAAGAAACATTTTCTCATAATTCTTATACAAGTTTTTTTGTCACAAACCTACAACAGTTATCGAATTTCTCATTAACATTCTATATTTAAATCAACCAAACAAGAAATAAGACTGAAAGGAAAGTTAAATTTATTTTTTCTTATTAATGATTCAAACATAAAAAAGTTAAATATGTTAATTTTTCTTTTCTATTCCATTATATTTCTTTTTATTCTTTTCATCCCCTTCTTTCGTCTACTCTCCATCCAAACAAGGTGTAAATGAAGTGAAATATGATATAGTTTTTTTCTATAGAAATAAAATTTCTTTGCAATTCATCCAATTTCTTATATTATTTTTCAATAATTTCTATAAATAAAAAATTATACCAATAAATAATCACCACTTTGACCCAGCTCTTGGGTTTCGAAGCAAACTTGATTTAAAATAATGAAAGTCAACTTGTATTTAGGTAGGAGATTTGGAGGTTTTGTTTTCTATCAAGTAGGTAGGATAGAAGCTAGCGTTGATATATAGAATTTGTACAATAATAAGCTTGTCTCCTTGTGCTCGCTTGGTTTTTCTAATTAGATGACGATTGTATTGTCTAATTCAAAGAAGCAAGTTAGGTTGGCGTTGCTTTCATAATCCATAAAATAAATGCTAATTAATAGGAGCTTATGTTTGGTTTGCTCGAGTTTTAGAAAAAAATATATATATATATATATAAGATAGGGTCAAGTCTTTAATTTTATATTTTATTAATAAATTATTGATACAAAAAATAACTTATTAATCTAATGACAGAAGACAATATTTTTCATGTAAAAAATCGTAGGTTCGAAATCCCTAGACTAGACCTCTACTTTTTTTTTTATCCAAAAACTAATATACTACATATGATATACAATCAAAAGAGCAAAAAAAAAAACCCATAAAATTGTTCAATAACTACCGAGCAGAGAAATGAAATAAAAGTTACATATGTTGTAATATTTAACCAATTAATTCAAAAATAATAATAATTATCAATTTTAAAGATTTGATTGCATATCTCTCCATAATATAAAAATAGCAACCATTTAGCAATACAATATGATGCTCGAATTTTTTTAGATTATTGTTCTGTCTTTAATTAACTTAAAGAAAGAATTATCTCATAATTTATTAAAACGCTACGAAGTTTTATTAGATAGCTCTCTAGTTGTAAATTGTATTAGTCTCACATTAACACTATAAAAGCGTTTTAATTACTTTAGCTTTCATAGCAATCATTCATTTTTTTCTCACAATTTCCAAAGCAAGTGATGAACTTGTGATCTCTAGACTATGTAGTCAATTCCAATAAACAAGAAAGCAACACACCTTCCTGGAAATTCGTACTTGAATGGTCGCTTGCTCAGTCTACTTTCACCTGGAATTAATGTACAATAAATAATTAATGTTCTGCCGGAATTGTGTATTTATTTATATAACCCCGTTTCTGGAACTAATATCTAAGAATTAGCAATTAAAAAAATATAAACCATGTACTTGGTTTGTTGACTGGCCCAAATTTTTAAAAAGTTGTTTCTTATTACTCACTGTATAGTCAAGTATATATATTTATGGGTTCCAACTGTAAAACATATCTGCAGCTGGATTAATATGCTACCAAAAGTATATATCTAAAAGGAAAATCTCCTTGGGAATTTGGAGGCAAGATAAACAAAATTCAAAATAGTAATTAAATAAAACATGACATAAGATCTGGGACAATTATACTACGAAACTGCACACTTTCCTGCAATTGTGCACTCAACTTGTAATATTAATCACAATAATGGGACCGGATATTACCAAGGATTAATTAAGCATTTAAATTAAGTACCTGCTTGATTTGTTAGTAACAAGAATTCGAAATATCATTCTTTCTTCATTATTTCATTCTGAAAAAAAAATATCATTCTTTCTTAAAGAGGCGTTTCTTTTGGTTTTTTTATATCTCATGTTTTACTTTATAAGAAATGCAAGCATGATTTCTTAATAAAACGAGAATTGCTCAAGTACATAATTTACAGGCAGGATAATGGTTTATTGAAAATATATGGATATGTTAGAAATTTCTTGAAAATACTTGTGTAAATTAAAGCATCACGCATACAACATTTAAATTAAGAAGTCATATTTCCTTTGTACCAGAAAGAGACACAGGAAGTACATCAAATGTTCTCTGAAAAATGGAATCTGCTAGTTAAAGTCAAACAGAGGGAACAAAAAAACTGCTAAAAGAAATTAAAAAAAGAAGAAAACAAAATACTATTCTACGCCTTCCCACACAGTACTCTTGACTGAAACACCGACTATTTATTATTCCACCAGTTCATTTGGATCGGGTCGGAGTCCATTTTGGCAAACCCGGACTGAAATGAGTCGACACTACACGCGAATCCAGCAACTCTAGAATTGGAGGGAAGTTCACACATCGTGGCACCTTGTACTGGTTAATGGATGCTCCACGAGATATGGCATAATCCATTAACTCTTCAAAGGTACCCGGTCTGACTACTCGGATCTCTAACGGGCCAATCGAATTATCCGCTACCCGGCTCTGACGGTACACCGTATTGAGCGACTCTTCCATTTCAAGGCAACACTTGTCGAGAAGCTCAGCTGGTATGGTACCGGATTTCCCATTTTTAATCTGGTCCTTTCTGATAAGGAGTTCCCAGTAGATGACATAGTGGCCTGGTATAGACTTGGTATATGCGTGGCTGGTATACTCGACCACAGAAGCATTGTATGGTTTTATCAGCTCTGATGCATTTGTCACTGCCTTTTGCAACTCTGCTTCGTCGGTCTTGTCAGACTCGATGCTTAGAAGTACATTCTTTCGGCGTATAAATTGGAACTGTGGAGCAGCGTTGTGGAAACCCGTAACCCGTAGTATGTCACCGACCCGGTAACGGTATAGACCCGCATAGGTTGTTATCACTAGCTCATACTCCTTGCCAACTTCCACGTGAGCTAGATCCACCAGCTGCGATTGTGCACCGTTGCACACGGTGGTGCCATCAGCATCCAACGGTATGAACTCAAAGTAGCCCATCATTGGCATGATGGTGTACGACACCTCAGATGGTGAACACATTGGCCTGAGATTTAAACCAAAGTAACACTCCGAAGAGGCATACATGGTACATGCCATAGGTAAACCGCCACTGTAATACTCCAAGGTCGGTATATATTGCGCCATAGCACCCGTCACGATCACGTCTAGGTACTTGGTATTGGGCCAAATACGTGTTATGATACACGCCCAGTCTCCTTTAGAGCATTCTTTGATTATAAAGCGGGCGAGGTCGAGGTCGGGTCGGAGTTGTTGCATCACCGCTTCACGAATTGCCGGGTCGGTAATTTGTGTAGTTAAGGTCCCGCATGAAATATCTGCAGCCAACTGTTCCCAGTGGAGTTGTAAGAATCGAATGGCACGAAGTAGGCCCGAGGCAAATACTGCCCCGACCCGCAAGACATCATGTCGATTGAGCAGGCCGCAGAGCATCTGTGCGTACATGCTTTGGAAGGAGTCGGTACACAAAATGGCCTCGTTCGGGCTTGTGTACACATTGTACGGGTCGTAAGGGCGGGATTTAAAATGGTCACTTTTGTAGTAGCTAGTCAAAACGGGTCGAGCCGGTAACCCGCCGGGGGTCTTGGATTCGGATTTAATAAAGAGGAAGTATAAGCCCTTGCCTTTGTCCAAGCCTGGCACATAGCTGTACATCCATGTGCAACAACAATTAGTTTTCTGATAAAATGTTAGTTAATTGAGTAAACAAATGTTAGTTACCATGTTAATTTATACTTGGTGATATAAAAAAATTGAGCTTACAGATTCATGACTGGCGTGAGGAGGCTGTAGAGAAGCTGCCTGCGGTCCAACTCTTCCCTTATTGTTGGCATTAGTTTTCTCTCGCCGGCCGAAGTTCCCGAGCTAATTCAAATTCAAATTTCCAAATCAGAATTAACTTTTAATATCAAGTTATCAACTCATTTCAAGATCAAGTAAAATTATTATATAACAAATCAGTTTTCTACTACTACTTTTAATTATAATATTATTGTTTTCATTTTTAGGGTTGCAATATATATTTTTTATTTCTAGAAAAGCATTTTTCAACTATATATATGGATATCCTTCAAGGTGAGTCTATAAGTTAAAAAAAAAAAGTAAAAGCAAATTATAATATTTTGTGAGTTTATTTTCTTTTTTTTATATATTTATATATTATTTTTGCTTACAGTATTTAAGTTAATATATAACCAGATATTCAAAGCATTTAGTATTGTTTCATACGGTCATACCTGGTGAGGAACTCAGAGATGGGATGTGAGGAGAGAATCGGCGAGCGGTCTCCATTAGCAATCCTTTGGATATCCGGCTGGAGATCCTCGTAAGTCACCACTGGCAACTTCGTCTTAAAGCTTTCACGATCGGTTGCGCCGCAAAGCTTGTACCTTTTAAGATACTCTGTCTCAGCATTCCTGCTCAGTATCTCCGCCAGAACCCTCTCTTGTACCGCATCAGGGTTCATGGTCATTTCTTCAATGAAACGCAGTTTCTCGGCATCTTTTTCATTGGCCGCTGGCTCTAGCGCAGTGCTACCATTGGATACCTTTGGTTTGACCGCCATTTCAGGATTTGAATTCGATCAGAGTAATTGGTTTTTTTTCCTTGGTTTGGGTTGAGGTGTTGGAGATAGAGAGCGAGAAAAAGAGAGGTGAGACGAGAGAAGAGAGGAGAGAAGAAGACAGTTGTGTGGGGGGTGAGGAGTGGTGTATGAGCGTATTTATAAGGGGAGGAAATGAGAAGGGGACGAAAGAAAGATTAGTGTCGCGTTGAGAGAAACGACTAATTAAAACGAGTAGACCGAGGCGCGAACGAACGGAGAAGGGGGTAGTCGCAACCAGCAAAGTTATACTATTTTCACCACGAATTTCACGCAGGTAGTTTTACTGTACGGGCAGTTGACCCAACGTAGTAAGTGTTCCACGTAGAATTTATGGTGCGGGAAAAAGGTCAGAGTTGTCGGTGTAAGATGAGGCACTGCGGGTCCCGCGGTCGCGTCGTGAGGCGGACAGCCACCAGGCATCTGTGGGACCTTCAGCCACGTAGGACATTGCCAACTGGGGGCCAGTGCCGCCTCATACCTCGACAGCCCGACACGTGGAGAGCGACCGGCGGGACTCCGGCGGGCCACCATGGAGATGGTCGCCGGCGGGAGAGGCAGTATACTCCCTCGTGGCCTGGCACGAATTTCATCTTCAGTTTTAGTTGAAATGGAGATGTATGGAACATGTCAAATTTTGTTTACCTGGAACCTTCCCTTCGGTTGTAACGGAGAGGAACTAGAATAGTGAAAACTTTAGGTGTGGTTTTATTTCGAAACGTTTCAGGTTTCGTGCAATAACAAATTAAGACATCTGCAGGATTCGGTCTTATCCGCGACTATGCACAGCACACAAGAAAATTTTGTCTGGCCGGAAACCTCAAGAAAATTTGTAGAATTTTCACTTGAATCTGTTGAATTTAAACATTAAACGGTACTGATTCTTGGGAAAGAATCGAGTAATTAGCCGTTTAGAATATCGTATGTAAAGGAAAAGAAAAACTATTGAACAAAATTGCTAAATATGAAATCCATCTACATCTCTGAAACTGGTTTAAAAACTGCCAAGTTAGCTTTGAAACTTCAAAAGTTTCAGAAATGCAGATGCTTAGAGTTAAAATTGTTGACACTGTACAGAAATTTTATTTGGTATATGATAGATACTTAAAAAACAATTAAAGAGTCAATATATACTAAGCAAATTAACATTTTTCTTTTAGAAAAAAATAGAGATCAAGCCTCTAGCTAATTTCATTCATTGTAGCACTGGTGCTGTCAAAAGCTACAAGCAATTTAACCTTAATGTTTTTTTTTTACATAATTGATCCTAAAACAAGTAAGATTTTTTTTTTTTTTCTAATTAATTGAAAAACACAAGCCAATAACTTTGTGCGTATCTCTTTATAACATATATTGGTTAGTTTCTGATAATTGGCGATGAATCAAAATAAAGTAAAATTATCTGAACAAGTCATGTAATTTAATAAATATGATAATAATAAAAGAATTAAATACTATCAACAAAAATATTTTAAGAATTAGCTAGAGATATTATAAGCTAGAAGTCGATCACTTTGTCAAACATATTGGTCACATTTGTTAGATAGAATTGTTGTTGAATTTATATAGCCAAACAATCATTTAATCATAATAATCATATTTAGTACTTAACTATATATGGCGCATAGTCATATATTTTGTTATCTTGTAAGAGGTCATGACTCATGAGTTAATATAACTTAGAAATTACAACTTTACAAAATTAAATAAGCTAATCCATGAACCATATTATAATTTTTGTTAAATTTCTTACTATATATTCATCTTACTGTAGAAACATATTTATACGTACATAATTAAATAAGTTGAATCGTCACTTCAGCAACTTGTTTGATGGCTTTCTCATGCATTGAAGGTGTTACATATAACATATAATTTTCATGGAAGCTAGCAGCCTCTAAGAAAATTAATTATAGCATTTTTGTTGGATATGGATGCAAAGTTGCTATTAATGGGAAATTGCACCGTGTTTATGGAAACAGAGTGGAGGTTACTGTGCAATTTTTTAATTGCAGACCGCGGTGGTATCTCTTTGGCATAGAAACACACAGCTAGATTATATGGATTATGGAACTTATAAGATATAATTTCGTAAGCCGTCCATGAGAAAATTATATATATTTCCATTCTCTGTGCATTAATTGGTCTTATAACAGTACATAACTATTCAGATTCTAGGTGGATTCGGTTTAATTTAATTAGTGTTCCATGTGAGTAGTACAAAATGTCTTCAAGCATGTTATGAGCACAAGGATAGCAGATTAATATATATCATTTGTGTGTGTATGTTAATTTCCGAGACTTAAGAAAATAAATGTACAGCTAGATATACAAAATAATAACAAGTCGCATACATGCTACTGACATTTAATTGACTTGGTAGACTATATAGCCACTTCTGTTGTTGAATTTGTGCCCAATAATTTTTGACTGCGCAACAGATTCACAGTAAAAGGCATCTTGGCATCATAAATTAAATTAAAGGACTTGTCAGTGGTCTTAGCACTAAAATGAACAATTAATTTGGGTCGCCTCATATGATAGTAACTCAATTAAAAGTGTCTAAGTCATCTTTATAAATAAAAAATTAACAATTTTGTAATTTGTATTTTTTTTTTTATGAGTGTTTATAATGTCTTCTTATAAAACAAAAATTATATTGCAATTAATAACTTATTTAGCTAGCCGCCATTTTTATAAAATTTAATAACTCAATCTCAATTTTTTCGTTTAATCCCTAGTTAGCTAGCCGCCATTTTTATATATATCCAACATTAAATAGAAATTGCCAATTATGACCACCAAAATTAGGTTTTATTAAATCTACCCGAACCGCCTAAAAATTAGGATGTTCTTAATTTATATAGGAACCGCCTAATTATTAGGCAGTTCCTTTTTTTTTTTTGAAAAAAGTTATAATTTATTTATTTTTACGAAACTATTAGAAATATTCTTTTTGTTTCTTTGAAATTAGATAGAATACTATATAATTTGATTTATTAGAAAGACTACAACAAATAATCCGGATCAATATTTTTCATATCAGATTTTTCGCGGCTGTAAGAAACATTTAAATATTTCTTTGTGTGTTACTGGAAAAAATAACAATGCTTTGAATTTTAGTTATTGATTTCAGTTCAAAAGTCACTTCTAGATAAATATAGAAAATATTTGAATTTTTTTATTTAAAAAATAAATAAAAACTATATCTTCAGAATTTTTTAAAACTATGTTCTCTCTTTTTTTTAATTGAGATTATTTTTTGATTAAAATATTAGAAATTTTTGATATGTTTCTTTGAAATTGGATAGAATAATATATAATTTGATTTATTAAAAAGACTGGAACAAATATCAGGTTACCTTTCAATTTTTAAATTTTTTTAAAAAATATCAAAAATAGAAAAATTTAATCATTTTCTATGTTTACCTAGAAGTGACTTTTGATCCGGGATCAATAACTCAGATTCAATGCATTTTTATTTTTTTCAATAACACACAAAGTAATATTTTAATTTTTCTTATAGCCGTGAAAAGTCTAGTCTGAAAAATATTGATCCGAATTATTTGTTTCAGTATTTCTAATTAATTAAAATTATATATTATTCTATCTAATTTTAAAGAAACAAAAATAATATTTCTAATATTTTAATCAAAAAATAAAAAATTATAATTTTTCTAAAAAAAAAAAGTTAAGGAACCGCTTAATAACTAGGTGGTTCCTATTAAAAAATTAAAAAAACACCTAATTATTTGAAGGTTTGGATAGATTTAATAAAACCTAACTTTGGTGGTTATAATTAGCAATTTTTATTTAATGTTGGATATATATAAAAATAGCGGGTTAGCTACTTGCTAAAATGGTAGTGGGTAAATTTTAATAATGACCCCTGAATTAGCTCAAGTTTCTTACTTCCATCGATAAGATAGTTTTTTTTTTATAATTTATAAAAGGCAAACAAAATATTCAGAGCAATACATGGGGGAGGTGTAATAAATTAATTAACAAGTATTTAATTGGTTTCGATTATAAACTTGTCTATCATTGAAGGGACACATGGAATTGAGAACGATATATTGTGCAAAAAATTGGTTCGGTTCATTTGTTGATATCAAATTAACCATAGCACGCATCCAAAATATGTTTGAATGATTAATTAAATGCCTTAATTGTACGACACTTATGAAAAAGTATTAAGAAAATGCGGTAATTGAATTTGCTCCACAGTTTCACACAATCTCATTGATGTTGGCTTTGTACCTTTTCCGCTTAATCAAAGAAGATCAATAGGAGCAAATGCAATGTATAATTGCTGTCAGGACGGATTTACTGTAGCACAGAGTAGGACAACTGTCATATCCTGAAAATTCAAAATTAATTTATAAATACGGAGTTTTGGATTTTTGTTCTATCCTGAAAATTGATATTGCTCTATCCTCAATAGTTGATTATCTAAAAGTGATGAATTAAATTGTGTTAGAATACTAGTTTGTTATTTTTATTATTATTTTTTATCTAGTACCCGATTATCTAATGGGTTTGGATCTGATTATATATTTAAATCCGGTTCAATAATTTTTTATCCTACCCTGATCAAAATCCTACATCCGCCACTGATTACAGTGTTCAAATGATAACGCATGATGCTTAGTTTTCAATGGCAGATGTTTAATTGAAGATCTAATGCATAACAATTATAGATTTAAAAAAAATATAGCAATCATAGAAACCATATATTTAGCATTCTAAACGTAAACACTATGACAAATATTAGATTTTTTTATCACCTTTTGCTATAAACCAAGATAGCTGTGCGATTTAATACTTAATAAAAATTATGTTTTATTATCATATTTAGAAATGAATTCATTTGTTTTAACAAGAAGTAACTGATTTCCCTATCCTATATTCAGAAAAATAAGATTTGTCATTACATAAAAGAAAGATAATTTTTTTCATCAACAGATATCTGTTTTTTTATTATGTCAAACAATTTGGGGGTAATGCTACCACACACCCTAAATTTTCACTTTGTAACAATTGGCCAATCGAATTTATAATTTTAACAATTATCCTTTCCCTTCAACTTTGATTATGTGAAAATCAGCCCTCATAATTAACTCAAAACGGTTACTTTACGATGATAATTGGTGAAAATATTCTGAAATAAAATTATGTAATTATATTTTGGAAAGTGGTTTATAACCAACGTTTTGTTTTTTACAACTGTAATTACAGAAACAATAGTTAATTTAAAAAATCAAAATTATATTCTTTACGGTTGAGATAGGTGTGCTAAATTTGGTATGGTTCAGAAATTGACTGAGAGAGGCCAATATAATTCAACTATTAAATATTTTAAATTAAACACAAAGTTGATGCACGAGCTATCTAATTAAGTAATAGAGAAAATGTCTAAAATCCTTATTTTTTGTTTTAATAATTGTTTTGCTTTGATTTTTATAGAAATTGATTGTCAAAATTACTTATGTTTTTTTTATTACTTTATTTTTTTGTTAACTATTTTACAAAATAATATTTGAGATAATCATATGTGTTATGAATTGATGGCGTCAGCAATACTATTCGGTATCCACTATGAAAAATCCATATGCGACTGTAATGAATATGTTATCACTAGCTTTCCAATATTTGCTTAGAATAATTTTTTTTTTATAAAGATTGGAAGTCAAGTAATCAAATTATTTAATTTCGATAAAGAATTTCTTATATAAGATCGAGAGCATTGTTTTTGCCACTTTTCAGAATAAAAATTTATTTTTAATTTAGGTTTTAATGCGAGGACAATTTTGATGCATAAAATAAAATGAAAATTTGTATCGAAAGCATTTTTAAATTATTGTCCAAAGTAATGCAGAGTTTGCTTGAGTCACGCAAGAATTTTGCTCTCCTGAGTAGACATTATTAATTCATTATTTAAGCTCCACCACGTAACATCAGCATGGCGCATATCGATCGTTTGTATAGAAACCTGAGATGGAAATAAATCTGCTGTTATTTTAAAGGGATAAAAGCCCGAAAATTTTATCTATACCATATTAAAATAAATAAATTATTTCGTAACTTTTTTTTAGAAAATTTTATATATATCACGTCTATCAATTTAATTTGGTGGAATTAAAGACAGGAGTCTGCCAATTCAATTGGCAGACTAAATATTGAGTCCACCAATTAAATTGACTGACTATTTTTTTTTTTTCTTAACTCATTTTATATTGATCTAGGAAAGGTTCAACCTAGACAAGTGGCAAGCCAATAACGGATGGTCAAAGAAAAATGTGGATTAGTATTCCAAACGAGGCATCACAATGAAAAAAAAGGGTATGCTGATTGAATTGGCAGATCTAGTTTAGGGTCCGTTAATTCAATCAATGAACCTTTGTTTTTGGGTCTGGCAATTAGGGGTGTTCAAACGGTTCGGTTTGTTTGGTTTTAAACCGAACCAATAAATTTCGGTTTAAATAGTTCGGTTCGGTTTTATTTTTGATCTATTTCGGTTTTGCTTAATTGGTTCGGTTTAGAATTTTTTAAAACGGTTCAAACCGAACCAACCGAACCTATTCTTATAATAAAAGTTTCGAACATTTCTCTGCTCGATGCCTCGATCTCTTAACCGAACCCAACTTTTTTTTGAAAACCAAACCCCTCTATCGGGTCCCCACTCTTTCGTCTCTTCCGGTCTTCCCCAAACCTTCGCTCCCCACTCTCTTTGTTTTATTTTGCTTTTTCTAAAATGACGCTCCACACTCACTATCTCTCTCCCTCCTCTGATGATTGCTCCCCTCATTATTTCTCTCCCTCTCCAATTGTCCTGCTTGCCTGCTAAGGTAATACTTTCTTTAATTTTAATTTTAGGTAGATTTGAGGGTTTGATTTGAATTTGTTGGTTTCTAAATTTTATCGATCAAAGGAGGAGAGATCAAGGCAGTTGCTATAGATATTTTATGCTTGATTATTTGAAAATTCTCAAAGAATTAAAATGTTTTTTTCCCCTTCTTATGCTTATTTTGGTTCAACCGAATAAACTGAAATTTGGTTCGGTTTGTTCGGTTCGGTTTTAATCGGTTGATAGATTTAAACGGTTCGGTTCGGATCTATTTTTAAAAACCGAAAAAAAGTTTGGTTTGACAATTTTAGTTCGGTTTCAACCGAACCGACCGTTTGAACACCCCTACTGGCAATTGAATCGGCGGACGTGGTATATGTAGAATTCTAAAAAAAAAAAAGTAGCGAAATTGTTTATTTCTTTTTTAATATGGTATAAATAAAAATTTCGAGATAACAGACTCTGTTGTTCTGATCTCCACCGTTGATATTTGCTAAGATTCACACATGAAAAAAAAGAATTTCTTTAAAATTTGTGCGTGAAAAAAATTATATGGTTAATTGAGATAGCTAGAAATAACAGAATCCTTTTATCCCAATGGAATAACAACAGATTTATATATTGCAAATTGGTCAAATAAATAATCTCCCCTTTTTCAGTGCCAAGAGTGAGTGTCTCACAGAAATCAAGTCTTTAGAAATGAGTTTTTTAAAGGTAGAATAAGAACTTTAATAGAAAACGGGAACTTTATAATTGTTTGTAATACTAATTAAGCATTGGAATGAGTTTATAAATTTATAGTGAGTTTAAATAGAAAATACAATAAATTGGATAACTTCGTGAGTTTTTGAGATTTAAAAGAGCAAATATGATATTATAAATTTTAGAGAGGTAAATATGTAATTTCGAGATTTTAATGTATATGTATACAATGAAATTTCCCTTTTGCAAAATGACCAGTAACAATTATGTACTCATAAAATTATATGATCCATTATTTTTCGATTGGGCAAAATTTAACATATTAATGAATTTGAGGATAGTTCAAATGTTTTCATTATTCCTCCACTTTTTAATTTTTTAATAACAAAAATTCTAAATATGTATGTCATAGTAAAACGTTAAATGTAATCTATATATATTTTTTTTTCTACATGCACATAATAAATTATCACTTTTTAATTTTAATTTTATATGAATTAACAAGTTAATAAAAAATCAACATCCAAAATTTATTCACATTGGTGTATCGAAAAGTCATCATACTTTACGCGTGCATAAAAATATATATATATTATATTTAATAATTTTTATTTTGACATTTAAGTTTTAAATTTTAAATTATCATAGTTTTAAAAACAGCGGCATAATGAAGGTATAAAATTGGAGGTATTTGAACTCTCTCAATGAATTTTCAGAATTTTAATTGATTTGATAGGTTAATGTAAACACTCGGTGCTTAGAAAAACTAATTAATAAATATATCAGATACTACTATTTTTTATTTTTTCAAGAAAAAGAGACATTGCATATAATTAGTAGGAATAATTAATACCTAGGGGTGCAAACGGATCGGATAATATCCGACCGTATCCGGATCTATATCCGAAAATTTAATACGGATATCCGACATCTGAATATCCGTGCGGATACGGATACGGATATGAATATGGTTTTGAATTTTAATTATATGTATCTGAATAGTAGATATATACTATATAGTTTAATATATATTATGAAAATATTTATGTATATATTTATGGATATTCGATATCCGATCTGTATCCGCTCATATTCGTCTAATATACGATCCATATCCGTATCCAAAAAATAAAAGTAGATACGGATATAGTTTTACTACTATCAGATCTGTTTGCACCCCTAATAATATCACACAACTATAGTTAAAAATTGACAGTCAATAAAAAATAGAAGTCTAAAATAATTAGAGTTTTAGCTCAACACTAGTAAAATTCCAAGTTTTAAAAGTCCATTACTTGATACAAAAGTGTTCCTAACATTAGAATGGAACTATTCATTAGGGTTTGAATTGAGGCTTATATTATATACACGTACGTGTAGGATAACAATTTTAATTAATAAGAACGGACCCAAAGAAAAAATATAATGTGCTTTATATTTTATAATATATATGTATATATGTGTAGGTGTGTGTAGGGTTGAAATGCACTATTTTTTGGTGCTCTAATAGTCAATATACTCCACATCGTTTATCTCTGTTTTCGAAGTCCGAACGGTCGATCTGAACCGCTTAACATGATATTCATAATAAAATATACTTGGACACCAAAATTTATATTTTTTTAGAATTTTTTTACTATTTTTTTTCATAGGTACAATATCACTTTATCGGATGGTCCAAAATCTCCTTAAAATAATGATTTTGTACCTATGAAAAAATAGTAAAAAAATTCTAAAAAATATAAAATTTGGTCTCCAAGCATATTATATTATGAAGATCATGTTGAGCAGTTTGGATCGACCGTTCAGACTTTGAAAATAGAGATAAACGATGTGGAGTATATTGGAGCACCCGCACCCAAAAAATGGTGCATTTGAACCCTCTCATACATACATACATACATATATATATATATATAGAGAGAGAGAGAGAGAGAGAGAGAATGGCTGATCTAAACGGTTGATCTAAGTATACAATCGATTGTTCCTGAGCTCCCCGTGCAGCCAAGTCGTTTTTCGATTTTCGAAGTCCAAACGGTTGATCTAAACCATTAGATGTGATCTCTATATTAAAATATACTTGGAGACCAAATTTTACATTTTTTGGAATGTTTTTACTATTTATTAAGCCACTTTGAAAATCGCTGATCCAACGATGACTTCTGTTTTTACTGGACCATTGGATCAGCGATTTTCAAAGTGGCTTAATAAATAGTAAAAAAAAAATCCAAAAAATGTAAAATTTGGTCTCCAAGCACATTTTAATATAGAGATCACATCTAACGGTTTAGATCGACCGTTTGGACTTTGAAAATCGGAAAACAACTTGGTTGCACGGGAGCTCAGGAACAATCGATTGTATATTAGCTATTCTCTCTCTCTCTCTCTCTCTCTCTCTCTCTCTCTCCTCTCTCTCTCTCTCTCTCTCTCTCTCTCTCTCTCTCTCTCTATATATATATATATATATATATATGGGATGGGCTATGGTGAGTTGCGAAGTAAAATAACATTTTACTTCACGCCCGTATTCCAATTTGATAATCCAAACAGCCGATCCGAACCGCTCAACATTTTCTCCATATTGAAATGTGCTTGGAGACCAAATTTTATATTTTTTGAAATTTTTTTACTATTTGTTAAGCCACTTTGATATCGCAGATCTGGGTGAACAATAAAAAACAGTGAAATTTTCTGGACCATTGGATCAACGATTTTCAAAGTGGCTTAATAAATAGTAAAAAAATTCTAAAAAATGTGAAATTTGGTCTCCAAGCACATTTCAATATGGAGAACATGTTGAGCTGTTTGAATCGGTTGTTTGAATTTTTAAAATAAAAATATGAGCGTAAAGTAAAAATGGCCTCTTAGTTCACAACTCACTATATATATATCCAAATAGCAACATAATTGCATATGTAATTGAATATTCAAATTATTGATTGTTATCCCGAGCACGGATGAAACACTAATACATTAGCAATTTAAATTAATTTACATGTTATTATATAATAAAAATAAAATATATTATTTATATTATTTTCTCTATATGCATATAAACAATTAATATTTTTTATATATGTCAATAAGTTTACAAAATCAATTTATTTTTAGAATTTAATTTCCTACACGTACCGTATATTTTTGCAAACGTACACTAGATGTCAACTAAAACAAAATCAAAATGAATTAATACTTTACATGGGCATAGAGACAATAATTTATATCACAAATGATTTTATTTTGACATTATTTTTAAATTTTAAATAAAATTTTAAAAATAAAGCTATATGGATGACAACAAAATTAATAGAATATGAGACAATCATTCTCTTACTGTGAATTTTAAAAATAGGGTTCGCATTCATGTCTCAAAGCACCGATAATATCTCCATAAATTAACCTCGCATATTTTTATTAACTATTCTATGATCTTTGCTGACTCACCAATTCTATATATATGTGCCAAACAAAAAATTGACCTGTCGATGTTGATATCCCAACCTTGTGATGCTTATTGGAAAAAAAACTATATCATCCCTCGCGGCAGTCTAAGTCAGGAATTTATATATAGCTTACACATGTCACCAAGCCTAAGTTGCTTAACTATATTATCTACATGGATTATTGTCTAATCTTTTCAAGCATCTTAGATTATTTAGTGACCTAGCTAACGTAGTAGAATCTCAATTTGTCGGAGCAAATAAATCAGAATTTAAGATGTAGCCTCATATTGTAACAACTAAAAATTAGTATAACAGTTGCTCACAAAGAGTGCAACAACTCACTAACAAAAGTTTAAATTACAATCACTGATACATCTGTTTCATTAAAAATAAAAATAAAAATAAGCAAAATAATTAAGCAGTAAGCACGTACGCAAGTCTGCATTATTCACTAAAACGAGGATTATAATATCATATATAAAATATAGAGGCAGAGGTAAAGCGTAAAGTGTAATCAGTGACTGGCTTTTTTTTTTTGAAAAATGGCAAAAACGTCCGTTTCATTGATTGAAACATTAATTATAACATATTATAAAATAAGAAATTAAAAAGTATAATATGTGACTTATTTATTTTTTGAAGGTTAATGGCTTTAAATGTCAACTAACAAATTCATTGATAAGAAAAACAAACTTACAATGAGTCAAATGACTCTCCAATACAATAATATATATGTGACTTATGAGTCTGACATAATTTTTTTTTTTTTGCAAACTGCAAGCGTTCACTTGTACATAATACCTCATTAATTAATGCCAGTTGTAAAGTGTAATCAGTGGCTGTTATGAGTCCGGCACTGATGGCTTTATATGTGATTTTCTATATAATTTAGAATAAAATACTATGCATCCTATAAAATTAATCCTCATACGCAGCATTAACATTTTAATTATATAATTGCCCCTCATATATATAGTCTGAAGATCTAGCTCCGACACTCAATTAAACAACCAACAATGTTATCCTTTAGTGTCAGTTGTAACATAAAAAAATCGACCACTGATATTTGCCTGTACTGATAAAATATGGATCATCAGTACTGTCGGGTTCCTTTTGTAAATATTGGACACAGATGTTTGCCTTCAATAATTATTAGAACGACTGGATAAAAAAACGCATCCGTTTATGTTCGAAATGGAGAGAAGGCCGTTACGTGGATATATTGTTGCTCTGCATGGGAGCCCACAATGTTAGCCTTAATTAGACTCTAATAAATTGTTAATCTAAAAACATAGCCTCAAAAGAGACCAACAAAGAAGCCCAAATGGGCCACACCTCTGCATGCCCATCCCTCTCTGTCTCTCATCGCCATTAAATGCTCACTAGCTAGTAGATTCATGTACAGGATCATATTTCTATTATCATGACTATAATGTGTGTCACTTTTACATACACACATTATTGATTATTCAATCATCTCCACCAACTAAGCCGAGCATCTCTGAGTTTGCCTCCTACTTAACAGTCTGGGTTGCTAGCTATTTCATCTGTGTTATGATTATAATTGTGACTTGTGAGTAACAAATGTTTTTTTTTATTATATTAATGCATGATTATAATTGCATGCATTTCTGAACCTATATATACGTATTATTATCTGAAACCCTGATTTTTGTCGACTGCACAAGCATCTGACTGTTTAACTATTTTCCTAGTAATTAAGTATATTTCGAATTAAATTATGGATCTGAATACAGCCTTTTTACTTGTTTTATTTCAGAGGATGTGGTTACATTCCACATAAAATACATTGTTTTAGCCAGATATCATGTATATTTGTAAATTGGAGAACAGAGTATAGTAATTTAATTATTTTACAAGTTAGAGTGGTGAGAATAAAATGATAGTTTTTGTTTTTAACAAAAGATTAACACTGAATTAAATGAATTCTAGTTAAAATTGTTTTAATTAAATGAAAATGAGAAAAAATAAAAGATTTTTGAGATTTAATGGAAAAAAAAATAAACAATATAAAAGTTTGGCAAATTCTTCCATGGACCATAAGGACCTATTTGTAAAATGAACATATTTTTATTTTCAAGTTCAAACAGTCGATCCGAACCGTTCATCTTGTTCTCCATATTAATATGTGCTTGGAGACCAAATTTTACATTTTTCTGAATTTTTTTACTATTTATTAAGATGGGTACAAAAAATATCAAATTCAGACCATTGAATTTTGTACCATCTTAATAAATAGTAAAAAAATTTATAAAAATGTAAAATTTGGTCTCCAAGCACATATTAATATGGAGAACAAGATAAACGGTTCGGATCGACTGTTTGAACTTTGAAAATAAAGATATGTTCATTTTACAAATAGGTCCTTGGGTCCATGGAAGCATCACTCAGAAAGTTTTGATAGAGAATAGCAAATTACATAAATTTTAATGGATATATAAGCAATTAACCCTCTCATAAATATCTTCCAAATCATACTTTTATACCGTGCTGATTTATCTCTGCACAGTGCACACACTATGGGCATCTAAACCGCACGTACCTTCTGTCTCTCTTATCCTTTAATCAACCACTTCTTTTCTCGAGTTTTTTTTATAAACCATAATTAAAAAAAAAAAGTTCAGATTTCAGTATGATTAACCGAGTTTTTACAAAAACCATAAGAAACGGACTGCTAAACCGTTCTTGACATTTTTCAGTTTTATCCTCCAAAACAGTTTGCCAGACCGTTCTCTACAGTAACTTTTTTTTTATTTTTTTTTATAGATTGTTTATAAAATAAATCAGATATTTTGTTTGATTTTGTATATTAACAATAAGATTAATGGAACAATTAGAATATATATTTTTTGTGTATTTTGACCATTTTATTATTTTAACAAATCAATTGATTGATTTTTTATATAAAAAAAATCAATAAATATTTTCGTGAAGAAAATTAAAAAAAAAAGTATAAAGGTGAATTACAATAACAATACTAAAAATTTGTATCTCTGGATACTTTTTTCTAAGAAATAATGTCTGAATGATTAATGGACATATTTTTCATAATCTAACATCTTTTATGGCAAAAATTGACTCTATTTTAATTTTTTTTTTTCAAAACTTATGGTTACAGATGTTAGATTTTTCCCATAACAGATATTTGAAAAAAAAATTAAAATAGACTCAATTTTTGCCATAAAAGATGTTAGATTATGGAAAATATGTCCATTAATCGTTCAGAGACATTATTTCTTAGAAAAAAATATCCATAAATACAAATTTTTAGTATTGTTATTGTAATTCACCTTTATACTTTTTTTTTAATTTTCTTCACGAAAATATTTATTGATTTTTTTTATATAAAAAATCAATCAATTGATTTGTTAAAATGATAAAATGGTCAAAATACACAAAAAAAAATATATATATATTATAATTGTTCCATTAATCTTATTGTTAATATACAAAATCAAACAAAATATCTGATTTATTTTATAAACAATCTGTAAAAAAAAAAAAAGGTTACTGTAGAGAACGGTTTGGCAAACCGTTTTGGAGGGTAAAACTGAAAAATGTCAAGAACGGTTTGGCAGTTCGTTTCTTATGGTTTTTGTAAAAACTCGGCTAATCATGCTGAAATCCGAACTTTTTTTTTAATTATGGTTTATAAAAACAACTCCTTCTTTCTCTGTGTGGTTTTCTCTTTTATATTAAAGTTTCTTGTAAAGAAAAACAAACAAACAGTGATATCACTGTTAGGATATATGCGAGCTTTCTTTATAAACCATAATTAAAAAAAAAAAAAGTTCGGATTTCAACATAATGAATCAAGTTTTTACAAAAACCATAAAAAAACGGTTTGGCAGCCCGTTTTTAGTTTTAACCTCAAAAACGGACTGCCAAACCGTTCTCTACAATAACCTTTTTTTTTTTTTTAGAGTTTGTTTATAAAATAAATCAGATATTTTGTTTGATTTTGTATATTAACAATAAGATTAATGGAACAATTTGAATATATTTTTTTTGTGTATTTTGACCATTTTATCATTTTATAAAATCAATTGATTGATTTTTTATATAAAAAAAAAACAATGGATTGATTTTCAAATGTACGTATTATTTTTTTAAATTTTACTTTTTTATATTTGAAAAACTAACAAATTTAATTATTTAATTGTTATTTTTTATTAAAACTCATTTTAATTTAAAAAGTACTTATTTTTTTTGTAAAAATATAAAATAAGTGTTTTATTTATGAAAAAATATGTTGGTATTCTAATTGGTCGATTTTTTAAAATAATGATACATTGGTCTACTACATGGAGGATTTAGAAGTTTCTGTAACCATAAGTTTTGAAATTTTTTTAAAAAAGAGTCGATTTTTTCCATAAAAGCTATTAGATTATGGAAAATATGTCCATTAATCATTCAGAGACATTATTTCCTAAAAAAAATTATCCAGAGATACAAATTTTTAGTATTGTTATTGTAATTCACTTTTACATTTTCTTTTAATTTTCTTCACGGAAATATTTATTGATTTTTTTTTATAAAAAACCAATCAATTGATTTGATAAAATGGTCAAAATACACAAAAAAAATATATTCAAATTGTTCTATTAATCTTATTGTTAATATACAAAATCAAACAAAATATCTGATTTATTTTATAAACAAACTCTAAAAAAAAAAATACTGTAGAGAACGGTTTGGCAGCCCGTTTTTGAGGTTAAAACTGAAAACGGACTGCCAAACCGTTTTTTTATGGTTTTTGTAAAAACTCGGCTCATCATGCTGAAATTCGAACTCTTTTTTTTTTAATTATGGTTTATAAAAAAAAGCTCGATATATGCACTAGGCACCAACACGCAAGCTCTAGGTGATCACAGAGAAAATAAGTAATCACTTATAGAGAAGGACACAAAATTTATGACTTTCTGTGAAATTTTGATGCAAGAAATCACAAACTTACCGATCTTAATTTTGTTTTAAGGATAAAAATTGAGTAAAATAATGGGAAAGAATATTATGATATACACATTTCAAAGGGAGAGGAGAGGAACAGATGAAATGGTCAAGAGACATACCACAAAATAAATTTCTAACAAAAATATTAGCCAAAATCACGGCTAATCATCATTAGAATATGTTCGTGGTGCAAAATATCTTTTAATCATCATTACATGCTTCTGCAATAGCACCATGCTCAATCTAGTGTTAACTTCTTAACATTAAATTACCGTTAACTACACTCGTAACGGAATTTTTAGCGAGGATGGATCAAGTTACAACAATAGTTTTTTTCATTTTTAAAGTCCAAATCATCGATCCAAATAGTTCAACATGATTATCTAAATAAAATGTGCTTCTAGATCAAATTTTATATTTTTTTGAATTTTTTTACTATTTATTAAGTATTTTACAAAAACTAGTCAAATTCAGACCATTGAATTTTGTACCCATCTTAATAAATAGTAAAAAATTTCAAAAAAATGTATAATTTGATCTGGAAGCACATTTTTATTTAGATAATCATGTTGAACAGTTTAGATCGACGATTTAGACTTTGAAAATGAAAAAAATTATTGTTGTAACTCAAATTTACTGTAACTTGATCCCTACTCATTTTTAGCATGTGTGTGGATTTTTTTTAACATACTAGAAACTTTTACTACCAGAAGTGAATAACATAAAAAATAAAAAATAAAACAAGAACAACAAGAGAAACCAGCATGGGCATGGTACAATAGAATCCTCAGAATAGTTTAAATTTTTATAATACCAGTATCCCTCACACTCCCTGGCACACAGTATTGTGCAAAATTGCAGATTATATATAGGATGAATCAGGATGTACAACATATATAACTGGTTCTTGTATTTATATTTTTCTTTGTAATTAAACCTATGAAATTCAACATTGTCATTGGAAGTAATAGGTGGTCCATTTTTGTAACTGTTTTATAATTAATTGAAAGGTGGGCCTGAAGCCCTGAACCCCACCTTAATTTCACAAAAAGAAAAAACAAACAAACAAACAAAGGTATCAATTTGACTGACAATAATTCAGCTATGGTTGAAAACGGGCAAGCTGACTAGATTTTCTTTTTTGAGGCAAACCATGCTGAATAGATTTTCCTTTTTTCAGGCAAACAAAGCTGAACAGAGGTCGCTGTCAGTACTGTTTAGTTATATAGTACCCCTTTTTTTTATTTTTGAGGAAAAGTTATATAGCTGGTTCTACTTACCAGCATTTGTAAAATTGGAATGTCCATAACTTTGTAAAATGCAAAGGTAAAAATACCATACAATTGTAAATTGAGAACTGAAGTAGCCTGATCCTATTAGGTTGACAAGAACATATATATTATAAAGGCAACGAATTCTATAGACATAAGGACCTATTTGTAAAATAAACATATTTTTATTTTCAAAGTTCAAACAGTCGATCCGAACCGTTCATCTTGTTCTCCATATTAATATGTGTTTGGAGACCAAATTTTATATTTTTCTGAATTTTTTTACTATTTATTAAGATGGGTACAGAATTCAATGGTCTGAATTTGATATTTTTTGTACCCATCTTAATAAATAGTAAAAAAAATCAGAAAAATGTAAAATTTGGTCTCCAAGCACATATTAATATGGAGAACAAGATGAACTGTTCGGATCGACTGTTTGAACTTTGAAAATAAAAATATGTTCATTTTACAAATAGGTCCTTATGTCCATAGAAGACACTCTCTATTATAAATTGGCAACGACTTCTATGGACAAAAGGACCTATTTGTAAAATAAACATATTTTTATTTTCAAAGTTCAAACAGTCAATCCGAACCGTTCATCTTGTTCTCCATATTAATATGTGCTTGGAGACCAAATTTTATATTTTTCTGAATTTTTTTACTATTTATTAAGATGGATACAAAATTCAATGGTCTGAATTTGATATTTTTTGTACCCATCTTAATAAATAGTAAAACAATTCAGAAAAATGTAAAATTTGTTCTCCCAGCATAAATTAATATGGAGAACAAGATGAACGGTTTGGATCGACTGTTTGAACTTTCAAAATAAAAATATGTTCATTTTACAAATAGGTCCTTATGTCCATAGAAGACACTCTCTTATAAATTATATAGCACCCCTTCCTCACTTGTGAAATGTGATAATGCAAGGACTTTTTCAGAAAGAGACAACTTAATGGAATGCAACAGTGCTTGTTGGGGGCCTGAGACGCGTATCGTATGGTTGGTAGAAAACTAGAAACACAAAAGCGGGTCTCCTCCTTTAAAAAAAATTATTGCGGGTCTTAATAATTTTTATTATTTATGAGATCCAAGTTGCTCAATTTTTTATTATTAGCAATTAAAAAATGAAATTATCTGAAACAAGATAGATTATTTTTTTCCAATTCCATAGATGAGACTGAATAATTATAATTCAAAACTTATTCGGTATCCGAAAGTTGCAGCGTGCCTTGAATTGGCCACAGAAAATACGGAAAGTATTGAGACTGAAATATTAATTCGGTTCTGTAAATTTAGTATATAAATTAATTTATATTTAAGTTGGAAACAAATGAAACCAGACCAATAATTCAAACCTATTAATTTTCCATGCTTGTCCTCACTACTGTTCGATTTCATCCCTTTATCGCCAAAAAAAAGTATCATATTTCTGTTAATTTGATTTTTTTTTAAATTGAAAACTTGCAATTTTTTTGTCATGATTTGGCATGCGTTAGAAACTTTAGGGTGTATTTGGATTGGGGTAGAATAGCGCTAATTCAAAAATTGCTTTGCTATTTTTAAAATCCTGTGATCCAAACATAAATTAGAAAGTAAGAATAGTACGAAATCAATGTTGTTATGCTATTTCAATAAAAAAAATAGGTTATTACTATTCTAAACATACAATTCAAACAACATTTCTAATAATCTGGAATAGTCCAAAGTTAACACTATTCTCAACCACTAATTCAGAAATTACTATTCGAACAATCCAATCGTACCACGACAACAAAAAAAAAAAAAAGGATTAGACATCTTATAAGTTTGACAAGATTTTAATGGTATAAGATGGACAAGCGATCTTAAAAAAAACAAAGAAATTTAATAAATTCAAATCGACAATGTTTTTCATGTAGAATATTTTGTCTTTTTTGTTCCAGTCAATACTAATAGGAGACACATTTCATTATTTTATGCTCAAAATGAAGAGATCAGAAGTCATTGCTAGATACGGAAACAACGAATTTAATAAGTTAGCTTTTCCATATCAATCAATGAATTAGAGAATAGCAACGATAATTTCCAATTAAGAATTGATAGATTAGATTTGTCAAACGGGTAATATAAACAATTGTATGTTTGGGCTATGTATTGATTTTAGATTCGTACCCCAAAATCATTTATATTTAAATTCAATAAATTCGTAAGATTTTATATACCTAAGCAATCTAGTAATCATTTTTTGAGTCAAGTCATCCAATACATTTCAAATTCCTATCTATTAATATAGAGGTTTCGAACCTATGATCTCTCACATGAGAGCCATGTGTCTTTGCCACTAGACTAAAGGCAAATTCTCTACAATTTGAGTTTTAACAATCATAATTTCTTTGTTGAGTTGAGCTGTGTATTTTTTATTTTACTTGATGTCTCGTGGTTTGTATTAATACTGTTGGTTGTATTTTAACTAATAGTAACTATCAGTTTTTCAAAAAAAAAAAAAAAAAAAAACAATCATAATTTCTATGTTTTATTCATTAATTCCATACTCAATACACCATGGCATGACAATCTTACACAACTGTTAATATTTTCTTAGTATATTAATTATGAGGAGGGTTCAAATACCTCTATTTTTTGTATCTCGATGCCTCCATTTATAAAAACTTTAATAGCTGGTCTCTATATGAGAGGTCATGGGTTCGAAACCCAGATCGGAAAAATCCTTTGTTATAATAACAAAGGTATTAAAATAGTTGGGTGGCTTAACCTCCAACTTTACTAAAAAAAAAATTTAATAGCTCAAAATCTAAAAATAAAAGTCAAAATAAAACTATTGGATGTGATCTATATTATTTTTTCTCTGTGCTCATAAAAAACTATCATATTTCAGTTTTGTTTATATGTAAATTAATAAGTTGAAAAATCAATATCTCTAAATTATCCACATTAGTATATTTTTTACAAGCTCTTGATGACAATCCAAATAAAGTTGGAATATCATAATTTTTTACATGTGCATAGATAAAATGACATAGATCATATCCAACAGTTTTATTTTGATATATATGATTTAAATTTTGAGTTATTGTAGTCTTTAAAAATGGAGACATAATGGAAACACAAAAAATAGAGATATTTGAACCCTCCTCGTTAATTATTTATCTGATACTTTCATTCTTTCTCTCCCATGATTTTATGTTTTGAAGTAACAAAAAAATGTATGTTATCAGCTTGCTACACATTTTACAAAAGTGTTGTGGCACGTTAAATTTATTTTAATATGGCCAGTGAGACTCCTGTTCAACTAATTGTCCAAATTCCTTTATCAGTTGGCTTAATTTATTCCTTGACATCATGTTTGGTTGACCAATAAAGTTATGCAAGCATAAATTTTTATGTAAAGTTATGCCATTCATAAATTTCCTTGTCATTCAGCAAGTGAAAGTATAAAAAGAGAGAAACATATATGTCATCTCGCTAAGTATTAAATTATGGAAATAATATTTATTATGATAATAGTAATAATAATAACAATTAAGTATTAATGAGAAAATAACGACAACAATAATAACACTAAAAATGGTAACAACAATAACAGTAACAAATTTAACATTAATTAAAAAGAACATTAATTGTAACAATAATAATATAACTATATCAAAAATATTAATAATAATGATAATATGGTTATTATTATTATAAATGGGGTTTAATCAGAAGCACTATTTGAGAAATAATTTATTTCATCTTGGTTAAACCACCATTGAATCATCGATTTTCAAAATAGCTTAATAAATAGTAAAAAAAATTTAAAAAAATGTAAAATTGGTCTCCGAGTAGATTTTAATATAGAGATAATATCTAACAGTCTGGATCGACTTTTTGAATTTTGAAAATTAAAAAAATGACTTTGTTGTATACTTGCATCGGACCTTAGGAACAATCGATTTGATATTACCCAACTTATATATATATATATGAGTAGAATTGGGGTGCTCCTAAGTTCACCAAGCCTCTTTGTGAACTCAACTCTACAAATTGGTTTTAAATGATGAATCTAAACCGTTGAAATCCTTCTACCTAATGAGTGATACGTCTGCATGTGAAAATTTTAAAGTTTCGAATTAATTTAATATAGAGTCAAGTGGTCAAAAGGCGTCTAAAAAATGAATGCATTAAAATTAATTTATAAACCTTATAATTTTGACCAATTTACTCTATACTAAATTAATTCGAAACTTTAAAATTTTCACATGTAGACGTATCACTCATTAGGTAGAAGGATTTCAATAGTTTGGATTCATCGTTTAAAATCAATTCGATAGATTTTAGAATTGAATTCACAAAAAAACTTGGTGAACTTAAGAGCACCCTAGTTCTAGAATTTTGAATTTTGTATTTTTTTTGTTTGTAAAAGAAAATCCATACAACATTTAGAGCAGTAATTTATAGAAAGATCGAACTAAACAAATACAAAATCTTTATAGGAGACATTAATCAAAGTAAACTTTAGACATGATTAGACATAGGGTGCCAATTTAATTGACTACCTCCAAAATATCTTAATTGAGCGAAGTAATAGGGTTTAGAGGCTAAACCAAACTTTATTGTGATTTTAAGACTGTATTTTAGTGTAAAAGGAAGGAAAAAAGACACGTAAAAGTTTAACCTCCTGATTTTAGATGAGAAAAATCGGAATTTTTTTATAGAGGCTTGCCACCGCTCCCCTCCTCTTCTCTCTCATCCTCTCTCAAATTTTCCGATTTTAGAGCGAGGAAATTTCTCGGTTAATTTCGGTCATGGCGCCACTGCTTTTTTTTTTTTTTCTTGTCTTTTCTTGTAATTGATGAGTTCTAAAGCACATTCTAAGTATATTTTATCCATTTTTTTTATTAATAACTCAACAATATGAAATATCTCATCAATCATTAAAGAAAACATCTTCAATTAATTTACTACCACTAGAAAAATTCACTTGTACTTCAAAATTTTCTGAGTTATAATTTAAAATCATAACTTGTTTTTTTTTTCTAAGGTGTTTTAAATGTACACTAACAATTTCATTGATAAAAAACAGACTTACAACGAGTCAAATGACCCTTCTTTTTAGATCTAAACTCATTTATTCTCACAAAATCACGTAAATTACTCTAATCAACTAATCATACTTATATACTCTACAAACACCCTATTATCTCGCTCTTCATCTCTATTCACTATCGATTTCGCTTTCGTCCGACAGCCGCCGCATTCCGATAGCCTGATTTGCTCACCGCCGCGTTTTGATCAAGATGGGAGTAAAGACTCTATGCTTCGAGCTCCAACGATACTACACTCTCAGCTCCGATCGGCTTCATTCGGCTTGGCTTCCTCTCCTCTCTCTCATTCTCTTATCCGCTCAAGGAGATAGAGACAAAAGAGAGGAGATAATATTACTGTGTTAGAGAAGAAAACTAAAGAAGTGGGAGGAGTAAAATGGAGAGATGTGGAGGAAAAAGAATAAAGTGGCGGCAGCTAAGATTTCTCTTTTTTGTTTTTCGAAAGAGCAAATCTCTCTTCACTAGAATTCTAATTATGAATTTTTGTTGTCTATTATCAAAATCATAACTTGTTGTATGATTTTTAAAATAATCATAGTTATTGATGTTTTATAATTAGTGTTAAGCCTTTAAAATTTTTAGTTATACCACATCATCAAATATTTTTATTCATTCTTGCATTTCTTTTCTTATCTTTTAATTGGATGATTTTATTATCATAATTTATTCCACTCATTTAAAAAATATATGTTTCATTTGTCTTTGAAGTACAATATGTAAATAATACAATCTTTTATATTATTTTGAAGCAATTGCATGGTTAGACGTGTTCGTTTATTTTCCCTGTTACAGCACTATTCGGATCAAATGTGGCTACAGATATAGTCATATAGATATCCATTAGGCCGGTTAAGGCAGTTTGACTTCCCGTCGTGTAGACTCAAGCAATGTGCGTATAATATTTTTCCGGTTCTTTCCCTTTCTAACGACTCCATGGGTCAGAAGTCAAAACTCAAAAGTGACTCAATTAAACTTTTTACCGACCTCAATTATTGCTTTTGTTAGCCACCACGAAACTTCCTTCGTGTAAGACCGGATGAAATGATATAGCACAATAACAAGGATATAAGAGATTAAAAGAAAATGTAAAACAAAAGAATTGATTGTGATTTACAGCCGTTAAAAATTCTCCACAATGTCCTAACAAAAAAGTGTAATGGTAATTTTTCCATGAATTGTTTTTTCGCAAAACATAAATTAGTACTACAAATAGTTGTTTGAAAAGTACGATGGAAGAGTGATAAAAATATGATAGTTGCAAACATGATTTGAAAAAATAAAATAATGAGGGGTAATATGCATATTACATAACAATCTGATTTAAGGACTCATATTTCTATTTTTAAAGTCTAAACAGTCAATCTGAATCATTAAATATGATTTTCATATGAAAATATACTTGCAAACCAAAATTTACATTTTTTAGACTTATTCTACTATTTTTTGGATATAAAGAATATAACTTCATTTAAAAAATTTGAACAATAAAAAAACAGTAGTTTTATACCTATCTAAAAAAATAATAAAGTTTTTTAAAAAATATAAAATTTAACATGCAACTAAATTTCATACAGGAATTATATTTAACGGTTCATATCGACATAACACGAATTTATCCATAATGGACATTGTCGTAGTCTCACTAAAAATAACATAAGTGAGCGAACTGAGCTACTCTAATAAATCAAGCCATGAAGAAAGGTGATGGTAATTCTTTAAATTTCATACGAATAATTGAGATTGAGATCAGCTATTACTTTTAATATTTATATAGTTTTTTTTAATAATTGCATAGTTATATTTAAGTTATTTTTTGGTTATCGAACGAATGAAATCATGACCAGCCATTTAACTGCGTCTCTGCATATGAATATGCAGTCAATAGCTGTATTCAAAATTTCATACAATTTATTTTGGCAACGACTTCTATGGACACAAGTACTTATTTGTAAAATGAACATATTTTTATTTTCAAAGTTCAAACAGTCGATCCGAACCGTTCATCTTGTTCTCCATATTAATATGTATTTGGAGACCAAATTTTATATTTTTCTGAATTTTTTTTACCATTTATTAAGATGGTACAAAATTCAATGGTCTGAATTTGATATTTTTTGTACCCATCTTAATAAATAGTAAAAAAATTTAGAAAAATGTAAAATTTGGTCTCCAAGCACATATTAATAGGGAGAACAAGATGAACGGTTCGGATCGACTGTTTGAACTTTGAAAATAAAAATATGTTCATTTTACAAATAGGTCCTTATGTCCATAGAAGACACTCTCATTTATTTTATGTGATTTTGAATATGCGATTCGCATTTCCAGAAACGTCGTTCGCATATGCGGATATGTCGTATGTATATGTGGATATACGAGCTGCATATGTGGTTCATACGGTTGCTTCGAAATCCGGAAAAGTCCTATAAAATTATTGTTTTGAAGGAATGTAGTTAAAAAAAAAAACACAAATTACTAAGCTAGAACACAATTATATTATAACTTAGTTTCATTTTAAGTATATTATTTTAAAAACTTATGGAAAAACTGTATATGTATTTCCGCATTAAAAGTAACATATTATGTGTGCAGTGGTATTTTATATGCATGTACAAAACTGTATTTAAAAACACTGCATATGTCGTATTATTTTATTTTGAGAAATATAACCATTAAAGTATTTATAAGAACTTGCTTATTATAAAAATAAAAAAATAAAAAACATAATCACATGCGCATTCTCAATGAATTTATGTTAAATAAAAGTATAAAATTAAACATTTGTTAAAAGCTTAAAAATTTTGACTTTTAAATAAAACTTAGTGATAGATGTATTCTTCTATTGAGTCCAATAAAAATATTAAATTCATGACATTAATTGCAGCCTCGTATTATAGGTAAATCAATGGTGCTTCTTTGGGAAAACAAAAATGATGGCCGACACGTGTTAAATAATTCAACAAGCTACAAATTATGATAAGATAAAATTAGGGGACAGAGTAGATTAGCTGGCTTCAGGATTTATCAAATCAAAATCTTTATCAACTTTTTACCGCTGTCAAAAGCCCTTTTGCATGCATTTTACAAAAAAAATATCAATCCCTTTCAACTTTGTAGCACAAGTCAGATTTCTTTGTACAGGTCAGGTAATCTACTGTGTCCCCCTAGAGACAAGACAATGAAAAACATGTATAGGTTTCAAAAATCAAAACACACTTTCTCAACTTGCAAAAATAAACAGAAAGAAAGTGCAACTTTTTTATTGGACTGGAAGGTAAAAGTTGAAAATTACTCAACTTTAGCTAACAACCATCCAACCTTTTTCTACCATTTTATCAGTCAAATATGTCCTATAAATGTATCTGTTTCTTCATGAACTTTCTGCCAAAAGATTTAGACTTTAGAGCCTGGCTTTTGTCATTCAAAGAGACAGAAAGTAATCCACTGGAAAAGCAACTTGGTTGCTTTCAATAGTTAACTTATTTCAAAAATATCAGCAATGGAACCGACATAAAAGTTTTACCTTTAATTTCTCAAACTGCTCCATTCTTATTAGTGCCACACTACCACCAACCTTTACACTGATGGAAGCAGGGTATATGACACATTGACACCTGACAAAAATAAATTGTCTGATAAACAGACTTAATTAAGAGTTGCATTAACAAATCCACACCTAAAAAGCATGTCGTTGTAATTTAAATCGTCAAGCTAAAAAGAATCGCAGTCTATTTTTCTTTTTTCTTCTGAAGGTCAGAAAGAATTGCGGTCAAGTAGAACCGACAATATTGAACTGTGAAAAATGAGCTTTATGTGAAATTATCAACGATCTGCCTTAATTTGTACGTTGTTCTTTATTGACCATCGAATACCCACCAATTATAAGTTGACAAGTGGATTAGTGATTTCATGTTAGAGCATTGCATCAGTAATTGTTTTGCAGCTGCTAATATGGCAAATGTTATTTGAATTGTTGGTACGTGGATCAATTTCTAATAAAACAAATTTTTTTATAAAAAAAGCGCTTTTTTTTAGACATGCTAGTAGAATGTGGCCGTAGAAAAACAACTCATTTATTTTTCTTATTTCTTTTCTCAAAATTTTAGTTTTACAGTTACAAAAATTTAGAAATTAAAATTTACTTTATTTCTAAATTGTGTTTTATATAACTGATGTGGATTTCTATTCAGTTTTTGTTAGGAGGCGCTCTTATTTGCGAGATCATATCTAAATTGACCATATTTTTGCAATGCGTTCTAAATTGACCATCTTTTTTAGTTTTGACGACTTTAGTTTAGGACTTGCTAAATTCCACCATAGGAAGAACGGAAAGGTCAATGATAACGGGCTGTTTATTATTTAAAGCATTTAACTTGGGCCTGATCCAATATCCGTACAACGGTCCAAGATAATGGGCCAAAATAGGCCTATTCGGAATACTTGGTTCTTAGCTTTTGGATAACCTATGGAAACAATTGGACAGACTTCTTTCTAAAGATAGGCCCATTTAGAAGATCGGCCCAAACTAGTTTTGTTGGTATAAAAACACAGCCTCGTAATTGATCGGGGGCTCTTGATTATTAGTTAATATTTTAGATATTATTTAAAATGTAATTGTTAATTTTTATGATTTAATCGTTTTTAATATGTTCAAACTAAAGGAAAACATCCTATATACATTTAATTTTCTATAAGTTTATTATTATAGCCGTTAAATTTGATAATTTTTAGTTTTAAAGAATCAGCATTTGATTTAGTGGCAAAGATAATACTTTCCGTGTGGAAGGTCACAAATTCGAAATCTAAAGAGATAATTTGTAAATATTAAATAGTCTGATGGCTTAATCTCCAATCTTTACTAAAAAAAACAAAATAATAACTTCTAAGTTTACATAGTGTGGGTCCAAATTAATAAAAAAAACACATATTATACATGAAAAGTGCTGTAGATGATCCAATGCAGTTGGTTTTGGATGAAAAATGTGCTTTTGAAATTGGTGTAATAATAATTTGTGAACTTTTAGATATTATTTGAAGCATAGTCATTATTTCAGGCGATTTAATAACTTTTAAACGTGTTCAGAATTAAATGATAACAACTGATATGTATGTAATTTGTAATGAATGCTTGTTTATAGCTTTTCTTTGAATAAAAAGTAATATATTTGTTTGAAATTGTTCTAAAAATTAGTTGTGCAAATATTAGATAATATTTGAGATATGCTTGTGAATTTTAGTCTTTAATTGAAATCGTTAATTATATATGCAGAGTGTTATATAAATGTTGAAACGTAATTATTTTTTGTGTGAAACTCTACATATACTTTCAAAATTGCTCTAATAATAATTTGTATAAGTTACGCAAAAAAAAACAAAAAATATATGCGTAGGAGGCTTGCCTCCTTGAGCTTCTTTTCACATTTTTTAGCTTTCTTAATTGCTTAATTCTTCCAAATATTGATTCCTTACTAAGGATTAAAAAAAATTATTTGTTTAGTCTTCTTTTGTCCAAAATCTTAATTTTTGTACAGATCTTAAGGAACCTCTACTTTTAGATTAAACCTTCTTAACATTTATCGACGGACACATTACATGCATATAAGATACTTTTGTTTAATTCAGATACACATAAAGAGATTAAATCATCAAAACTAACACTTATGCTTGAAATAATAGCTAAATATTAATGCATTCGTTCGAAATTGACCTAATAAATATAAATATGTCTGTAAACTTGTAAATATTTTTGTTGGTTTAATTACTTAAAATGGCCCTAGAATTAATAAAAAAAAAATACCTATTACACGTACAAATCACTTTAAAATAACATACTCTTTTTTTTTTTTTTTGTAAAATGATATGGTTGTAAAAATTTATCTAATATATAATTTTGAACATAGTTGTTAATTTTGACTATTCAATCAATTTAAATTTGTCAAAAATAAATGAAAATATATCAGAACGGGTATTAAATAATAATTAAGGTATTAAATGAAAATAATTTTGAACATAGTTGTTAATTTTGACTATTTAATCAATTTAAATTTGCATAATAATTAATGTATTCTTTCGAAATAGTTATAATAATTATTTGTACGAGTATTCAATAAATTTAGAACATATTAGAACGGGTGTTCTTAAGTTCGTCAATTCTTCGGTGAGTTTGCCTTCAAAATCTATTGAAATGACTTTAAATAACCAATTCAAACCATTAAAAGTTAAATCCAATCTATTTCACGAGTGATTTGTGGTAAGTTTTACTTCAAAATCTATTGAAATGACTTTAAATAACCAATTCAAATCATTAAAAGTTAAATCCAATCTATTTCACGAGTGATTTGTTGACATGTTAAATTTATAAATAATTTAATATATTTTATGAGTGATTTGTTGACATGATAAAAAGTTTACAGTTTAATAATTCATTCATTTTTCATCATATTTTGATCGCTTGACTTTATATTAAACCAACATTCTAAATAGCGCGCTATAGCGATGCAATAGCGGCGCTATATCATTTTTGGACATTAAACGCTAAGCTATGGGATAAAAGTGCGTTATTTCAGTTACGACCGCTATAGTGGTAATAGCGGTTTGCTATTTGCGCTACACACTATGCGCTATAGTGCACATTATACTACATAGACTTTTATTTAAATGTCCAAACTGAATTTTTTTGAAGGATCAATTTTTTTCAATGTTCGGATTGCTTTTGATTTTAAATAGAAAAAAAAATAGATAGTAGTTTATGTCATAAATCATAATACTTAGGTTTTTTGTAATAGAAAAAAGATATATAGTTTATGCCATGATGCTTAGGTTATTTTGAATGGAAAAAAAAAGAAATAATTTATGATATTGTTAGAGATATTTTGAATATCAATTTGGACTTTGTATTGGTTCAATACGAATATTCTAATTCAAAAATTAATTTTGCGTTACTTATCGCTATACGAGACTTTAGATAATGTTGATAATTAGTAGAAATATAAAATATAATTTTTAAATAAAAAATACTATGTAGGATAGCTTTCTCTAGAGCTATGCTATTTGCGATAGTTTTTTATTTAGTTTTTCCGCAATGACGCGATAATCACTATTTAGAACCTTGTACTAAACGCATCACTCAATTTAATATATAAACACACTACTCACAAATTACATGTGTTTTAGTAGTTTGAATTTGTGATTTGAGGTGAATTTCATAAGTTTGAAGATAAGAGCATCTGCATTCCAGCAATTTAAATGAGTTTCTAGATAACTATTAACTACTATTTAGAAATTAAGGTCTCTAAAGTTTCTAACCGTTATATCTTTGAAATTAATTGAAGAATTTCTTAAGCCACGTTAGCAATATATTAAAAAGGAGAAATAATTTGAGCCAATTATTTGACCAGTATGAAGTTTATAAACATTTTTTTTAATAAGAAACTTACATGTATAATTTCTAAATAAGAAACTCTCCCATATTTCTGAAATTGAATTAAAAAATGTTACATTAAATTAGAAATGTTCATGATACGAGAGATGTTTCACGAAAGATTTTTTTTTAAAAATAAAACTGTTTGTAATATTTTTAACGAAACAAAAAAAACATTGGCGACTTTGTATAAACAACGCCCTATTGGCTATTGCTCTTCGGTAAACTTGAAGAACACATTGGTAAACTTTGAAAGGGGGAGGTAACACAGTTGGCTAGGAAAAAGTTTTATAATTGTTCTATCCAAAGATCGAGAGTTCGATTCTTCTTCACGACTTCGCAGCCTTTGTGAAGGTTTTAAAAATATATATATATATATATATATATATATCTGCCGACTTTTTAGGATTTTATCACTTTAATAATCCTCCTAATACAAACTCCGAAGTCCGAACGAAAGAAAACAGATGATAAGAGAGAATCCAGTATTTCTCCGCGGTCTCGGCACTTGGATTGTGTACAGTCTGGGCGATTACGACTTACAAGTACCAAAATGGCGCTTGAGAAACAGTAACAAACTCATAGCCACAGATAATCTGAAATCGTAGAACCCTACTTTGCGGTCCTCTTCACCGTTTACGCCGACCTTTCTGTGTCGGAACTCCTTATCGGCTTCGTCGGTGTCTCTAGATACCCCATAAGCTTGTCACAATCAACAGGAGAAGATACGAGCATCGCAGCTCGTGGTCGCTCTGCTCTGTACAAGGAGTTTACTCAGGTTTCTCTCCCTCTATATTCTTACCTGCTTACTGTAATTGAAATCGTTAAGTTCTAACTTATAGCTTTCATCACTGGTTCGTGGTTTCTCTGCCAAGTTTGAATCTTTATAAATTATAATCGATCCCTTTCAGCAATGCAAGTAATGTTACTGTATCAGTAAGCTTGAGAACTCCATAGTTGTTTGAAATAGCTCAGTAAACAATTCCCAACTGCATTACTTAGTTACCACTTATGTCCTTGACATTTTGCTCGGTGAAGCATCTCTTGTGCCCTGTTTATGAATACGTTTGCATTAGGTTTCCCTCTGCCTAATTTCTCTGCCCTGAGACTGTTACCTCATCCAATTAGGGCTTTGTGTTTATCAAGGTGTGAGAATTAGGATGGCGAGGTTTATTGGTTCCAGTTGATATAACTGTAACAGCCATCTCAAGCCACAATTAGAAGGAAAAATAAGTTTTAGTATTTCCTCACATTGATACACTTTTGTAAAACCTCGTTTTCCTTCTGATTTTGCATTCAAAATTCTAATTTTTGCATCATACCGTCAACTGATAGTTACCAAAACTAAATTTCATCTACAAATTCCTATACACAAAACAAAAGAAGAAGAAAGAAATCATTCCAATTAATATGACTTGGAGCAAAGCATACATCTATGAGACTCTTCATTCATTGTAAAGATGCTAATAACCAAGTGCTGGTATGTTAATTTGTTAAATAATATATAGTCATTAACTACTTTTGACCTTATGCCATCACAGCTTGAAATAATTTAATGGAAGATTCCAGAAACTGTACAGTGCCCATGGAACCCAATGTAAAACCGGAAGACACAAAAGAAGAACCAAAGGAACAAATCAGAGAAAAAATCGATGAAGAACCTAAAGAAGCACCAGAATCCAAACTCACAGCAGATGACTCTGCAAACTCAAAATCTGCAACTCAGGATTCCACAAACGCCCCGATAGATGCTGGACCTGCTATGCATGAGGCCGCAAATCCTTTGGTTGCGATTGATCCAACTACTGTGATGCTTGAACAGCTGTCAACGGCCCTCCATGTTCTCAAATCACACACCGAATCATCTCTCACAATGCAAAACTCAATCCAGTGGGATGAAATCCAATCACATTTCAAAACGCTCGACGCATCATTTAATGCACAGGCCGAGGAGCTGGACCGCAAAAAGGCTGAGCTGGAGGAGAAACAGGCCAGGGCTCAGGTGTTAATTAAAGAGAAAGAGGCTGCCATTAAAGAGAAGGAACGCGAATCATGGAACAGGCTACAAGTGGTGAAAGATGATGCAGTTAGTCGAATCAGAGAGGCTTGTGAGAAACACAAGGTGGATGTATCAGAGCTAATACATGGTAGAAGCAGGAGGCCGAAAGCACCAGTGAGGTACCCAGACGAGAGTGCCCCTGCCATGTTAAACCCCCGTCCAGTTTTGAAACATTTTTTTGAACAGATGGATTCAAAAGGTCTAGTACAGTTTTTCTTGGAAAACCACAGAAAACTCTCTGTACTAACAGAGGAGCTTGTGGCTGGTTTGAAATGTGCACCTGATCCAGCACGTCTGGTACTGGATATTTTAGAAGAGGGGTTCTGGTACCAGGCTGAAGCACAAGCACAAGTACAGGTACAGGATGAGGGTGAAAATGACAAGGTGAGTACCCTAACTGGCATGCGCAAGTGTTGTGTCATACTGATGGAACTGCTGACAAGTGGGGGCCATGCCGTTACCCAAGAGGTTAGTGCAAGGGCCTGGGCAATGCTAGCAGGTTGGAAGCAGACTCTAGCGGGCATGGATCTGGATGTGCATAGCGGTTGTTCTGTGGAGGCTCAAGCAGTGTTACAACTAATGGTCACATTTGATGTGACTTCAGTTTTTGACGAGGATGAGCTGTGCAAACTTGTGGTTGCCATCTCAAGGCGTAAGCAGACTACGGATCTCTGCCGAGCTGTAGGGTTGACTGAGAAAATCTCAGGTTTGCACTCTTAGTGTTTTCTGAACATAAATTTTTGTATGATCTAGTGCCGTTAATTGTTTACTTGGCCAGCTGGCTGCTTACCAAGTCAATTTCTCTGGTTGGCAGTTTATCGAACGGCTGGTTTGTTGGGTTGATTTTAATGAGACCTGCTGTGTTTTATTTTCTTTGTTAATTAGTAAGATTAAGCCCTCTACAAGTCTAATATTTTCATTGAGAAGTATGTACAAGGAAGAAAACTGGAGCTGATCCATTGGTGTCCACCAGTCCTGTTTGCTCTGGTCTGACCTGATTAAGTCATTTTATTTTTCAAGTCGCTGATGGTTTCTTGATCCACAGGTAGATCAGATCAGAACACCAATCATGTCATATAGTTAAAATAAAATTATGCCCACCCAAATCCGAACCCAACATGAGACTTGACCAAAAGTGACCCTTTATTTCCCGTTAACATATTTCTTAAGGTTTTCTTGATTATTATTATGTAGGTTTTGTGGAGGAGTTGATCAGTAGGAAGAGGCCAATTGATGCGGTGCACTTTATACAGGCATTTGGTTTGGGTGAGACATTCCCAGTGGTCCCCATCCTGACTTCCCATTTGGAGGACCCACAAGATTTTTGGGAGTATGATACTGAAAAGGACATATCTCAGGTATATTATGCAAATAGTCTTATATTAGCTTTTTTCATTCATATCCATGCTTCTTTTTTGCACATTGCACCTATAAATGGCAAATGGAAATCAACATGTCTTATGTTTGCGACTAAAACCCAGCATTAACATGTCTCATGTTGCAAGTAAAAAAAAAACAGTAACATTTCTCATGTTTGTAATGAGCATCCTGCATTTTGTTTGTATTACTGCAATGTATTGCATTAACGCACACTTCTGTTGGACTGGCGCAAGAGAGAAAAAAAATTATATGTTTCTGTTAGATATTCAACATGTTGATATTTCCATGTGTAAGTTGGTTTGCATAATTTCTCTTTTAAACAGTTCCATAAAACAAGTATGAAAACTTCAAAAGGATTCAAAGTTTGTGTCAATATCAGGAATGCCGGGTATAGTTTGTTACATTGATTCACAAAAGGTCCTTTATTCTGAAGAGCAGGCTAACATTTTGTTTTTCGACTTTCTTGTACCATTTCAGAAGGATCCAAATAGCAAGGAGATAATGGTACTTCGATCTATCATCCGGGTTGTTGAGGAATACAAGCTCCAAAAGGAGTTTGCAATTGGGCCCCTCCAGAAACGTATAGGGGAGCTCAGAGGTCGATCTGTCAAGAGAGTAAATACTGATCCTCTGTACCCGAAACCGCTTAAGAAACGTGGGCCGATGTATCCTAACACGTACCCACCAGCCCCTAGACCCAGTCATCCACCTGTTGACAATGCAGTTTATGCTGACCCATATGCTCAATATCCTGCTCCTCCAGCTACGGGCTATGCAACTGCATACCCACAGTACCCCCCTCCCTCTGACACATCAACCTCTACACCACATTATAGCAGTGCTCCAACATACTATGGGTCTTATGCTGGGACAGGTCAGGATCCATATAGCGGGTACGCCGGTTATGTGGATCCAAATGCAGGTGCAGTGCCTCAGGCTCAGGTCCCGACTCAGCCTGCTGGGGCTAGTAATTATGGGAGTTATACAAGTTCAGGTTATCCTCCGCCAGCTCAGCAATCATACATGTAGCATTTAGAAGTTTAAAGAAAAGTTTTCCCTCTATCTCCAACTATTTTATGTAATGCAAATTCATATTTTATTGTTTAGGTGGCTATATTTTTTTCAATGCCTTGTAGACTTTTTAGGTCTTAACTTATAGCTGCAATAATCTAGTTTTCAATTTCTTCTTCTTCTGTACAAGTTGATTTTGCTTTCAAAATTAATGAGATACTTATGTGCTGGAATATCTGCTCTGACTTAAATAGAAGATGTTATGATTTTTTATTTTTTATATTGAAATATTAGATATAATTTCATATTTCTTGGAAAATAGATGGAGTATATAGAATTGAATTTACTAAAAAGACTGTGACAAATAATTTGGATCAACATTTTTTTAGCTTGATTTTTTGCGGCTGAAAAAAATTAAAATATTTCTTGGTGTATTATCGGGAAAAAATATTTTGAATTTGAGTTATTGATTCCGGTTCAAAGACATTTCTGAGTAAATAAAAAAATTTCGTGGTTCTCCAAGTACATTCAAATTTCAAGGTACTCCGTCTATTTATCTAGAAATGAATTTAGGAAAATATTAAAATGTTAAAATATTAAAGATATAATAGCTTCTTGGAAAATATATGAAGTAACTTAGAATTTGAATGAACTAGAAGGACTATGATAATTACTTTATTAACTCAAAAGTTATTTTTGAGCCGGAATCAATAACTCAGATTTATTTTTTTTTTCCGGTAACACACTGAGAAATATTTTAATTTTTTTTACTGTCACAAAAAATTTTACCTGAAAAATATTGATCAAGATTATTTACTCTTTTTAGTAAATTCAATTCTATAGTACTCCATCTATCTTTCAAGAAATATAAAAATATTTTTAATATTTCAATAAAAAAATAAAATAAATAATCATTACATCTTATATTTAATTAAAATAAAATATCCTATTTTCACTGAATTATTCAATATAAATAGGAATTCAGAATCCGCCAAATTATTTGGCGGAGTGGTTATTTTTCAAATTTTTGTTAAAATCGTGTGTATGCTGAATCTTGGAATTCAGAGTAGCTCCAATGCCCATCGGACCTACTTTGGTTCGATGGGTGAAATGACCATTCGATTGCATTATGTTATGTGCTAAGTGCATTAAAATTCGTGCAAGTATGTTTCAATTTCCGTGCGCACCAATTTTAATGCTAATCACATGGTATTAGAGCTAATTGAACCTAAAAGTAGGTGCGATGCCCATCGGACCTACTCCTGTCTCTGAATCTTGAACTTTGGAGAGATACGTTACTACGTATGAGCTCTGCCTACTGGTCCTAAACATATCTTTGATTATTATTATTATAATCATAGCTATAAAGACTTTAATTTAGCGTTAACAATTTTATACATGAAAACGTTATGAGCTGCTTATCGAAAAGAGAGAGTTAAAGCCTTTAATTATGAAAAAATATTGCGCAAAAATGAAATGCTCACAAAAAATTACCTGTGATAATTCATATAATTAATGATTTAGAACAAAAAAAAAATTAAGATTAAGTTATGTAAAAAAATTGTTCTATAAACAGACTTTCAAACAGTATATATTTTCTGAAAAAAAAAAATCATTGTCAATAGTTTAGTAACTATCACACCTGTAATAATGTGATAATCATAAAACAAAATCACAGTTCAGAAGTGTTATATTTAGGAAATAATTTGTGCCAGCCATTTTATTTTTAGGTGCATTTAAGAACTAGAATTTAAAATGAGAGCAACATAATTTAGATGGCTAGACAAGAGTGTTAATTAGAGACAAAAACGTTTTAATAAAAAAAAATATTTTCCGCGCTCTCGGAAATTAAGAATATGAAGCTCTAAATAACAGATTCTCACATAAAACGTAATGTGATGTAATTATTTCGCCGCATATGATAATGTCATGTCATATAAAAAGAATTCACATAACATTAAATAATTAAAATGATAAAGATAGTTACGTTACAACTTACCGTTCATATTATATATCGTCACATCATAATTCTAAGTTATCAAATATGAGGCAATCTAAATAATGGAGATGCATATCATTATTAATTTATTATACATGAGGCGATTAGTTTGTCTTCCTTGCCATTTTTAAGATTTTCAAAATTAATCGTTGAATCAAAATCTAATGAATATAATTATTAATGTGACGTGACGTATTTATATGTCTATACGTAACGTGTGTACATGCAAAATTTTTAAATTCATTTAGTACAAAATCAAACGGTAAAATAATAATAAAAAATTAATTCATTAAAATAAATCATAAACTTTTATTTTATTTTTTACCGCTTGACTTTGTACTAAATGAATTTAAAATTTTATAAATTTTATATGTGCACATATCAGTCATGAAATAGATCGATTTCAACTGTTTGATTTTCATTTAAAACTAATTTAATATATTTTGAAGTTATATTTATTGAGTCTTCTTGATGAGTATAGACTACAGTGGATGCTAACAACTTTTATATTCAATTAATTCTCTGTGAGCGAAGTTTTTGAGAAACGTAATTGCCAGCAGTACAAAATATCCTATGTTATAATATGAAATTTTAGATATCTCCCGACTTGAGAGTAGATATCTCGAATTTTAGATGCTCATCTACCTACTTTGATTCGACAGACTCAATCACCGTTCGATCTGCTTTAAAATTCGTCCACAAAACTTTATATACTGTGCCGATTTGTTTTAATTTTTATGTCCACAGATCTTAAATCGGACGGTCGTTCTTTTAGGTCCGATGGACATGGGACGAACTCCGTTCTCCTCATGTTATATTTGAATTTCGTTTCTTTTTCTTGTTATGGATAAAAAAAATCGGCGGATTCCCCGAGTCCTAACGGAACAGAAATGTGCACCAGGTGCACGCCATAAATTCTCCGCGAAATTGCTTTTGATTCATCTTCCTGGTCAACGATTCATTCTGAGACAAATGGCCTCTCGCTTCTCTCAAATTGCAGTTATACCCCTGTCGTAGACTTTTTGATTTGAGACAGAAGACCTCACATTCCATCTCCTCCTCCGTCTCTCATGGCGCGCGCGAGGGATCCATTCCCGGCCGGTGCCCCAATCGTTCTCTGTGTACTCTTCATCCTTTTCAAATCAGCCGTTGGATCTGTCGAGGTGCCATTAGCTAGCCCCAGACCGAGACCACCACTAATTATTCCTCTCCACTTTAATCGCGTCAATTCGAGTCGAGCTCAAGCCGGGTCTCGCCGATTGAACAATTTTGATGTGAGACGGTATCTCAAGGAAGAGCACCCCGCACTCCCAAATGCACACATGCGATTATATGATAATCTGTTGACGAACGGGTAATTGATTGCTGTAAACTTATTGTACGAAATTAGGTTTTGGGTGATTTTGTATTGGGCATCGTTGGGTCTATCCTCTGTTTTCACCCTTGGTCTGTTGAAGTCAAACATTTAATTGGGTTTTGGGTTCATTTTGTATTGGAGTGATATGTTCGAGGTACTATGTATCCTGATACTAGATTATTTTGTAGAGCTTGGATTCTATCCTTAGAATTCTATTTGGTAATTAGTCTGAGTCTCTGTGTGGAAATAGGTTTTGTTTGTATGCAACTGTAACAACTAATTTACTTGGCACTTTTTATTATATTGAAGGTACTATACAACTAAGATTGGTATCGGGACACCACCACAGCAATTTGCACTAATTGTTGACTCAGGTAGCACAGTGACATATGTGCCATGTTCTACTTGTGAGCAGTGTGGGAACCACCAGGTCAGAGTTTGCTAATTTTGTGTAATGTCAATCATATTGAATTATGTTCAACCTGTTTAAATCTGGAATAGCATGGAATGCACAAGGTTGTATGGTTTGTCTTTCACCTATTTACTTTTGGATACCGAGCTCAGCTCTGATTGATAGTTATAGAGTGTTTTAATTCTATACAGGTGGATAAATTATTCTTATCTTTATTTTGACTTCTATCGCTTTGTTTTTATCCGCTATTTCATTTTCAAAATACGCCATACCTTCCATATTTGTATAACAATGCAACATTTTTTCAATTGAACCAATTCCCTCAACTTCAATGAAATTCGCAAATAAAACCTATCCATTAGATTAGGGTATCGAACGAAGTATGTTATGATAAATGTTGTCAATTTTAGTCCTTAGGTTGTGAATTATGTGAATGCTTGTCACTGACGAGAGTTGTTGCTTTTTGATGTTGGGATCCAATCACTTGAGTGTTGTCGACTCTACGGAGATTAAGTATGTGCTGCAGGGTGACATTTGAACAGAGATAAAATGACATATCTCCAGTTTGCATGCGTTATTGTTTTTCTTTTCTTGAGACTTGAACATACTTTACTGTTAGGTTGGCACTGTTCAGGTTGACAGTAACTTGTAGTTTGGCAACTTATAATAGGTTGAGACTTTACCTTACTAAGCTGGCAAGTAATGGGACGACTGAAGGCAATAAACTAATTACTTAAAATCTTATTTAGTTAATACTAGAGATTCGATGGCAATTCGGTCATTTTTTCTTCTATTAACCTTGATTATGAGTGATTTGGCATTGCCCAAGAAAAAATTTTAAACTGCTCTCAACTACAATCAACTTGGAACAGTTTTTGCAAGTGTTGTAAAATATTTGGCTAGGTCTGCAGAAGAATTGTACTATAATGTCATCAAAATCATTGACGAAGGTCAAAGTTGTACCACTGAAACACCTATAACCAATAACTTGGTTTAAGAATTCAGGGTAGCACCTTTGTGCTGGGTAGCCATTGTACCAGTATGCCAGAAAAGCTATAACATAAACTTTATACTTCATTGTTGAATCCATTTAGGATCCTCGGTTCCAACCAGACAAATCAAGCTCATACCAGCCAGTCAAATGCAACCCAGACTGCTCATGTGACTCAGATCGCAACCAGTGTGTGTATGAGCGGCAGTATGCTGAGATGAGTTCAAGCAGCGGCGTCCTTGGCAATGACCTCGTCTCCTTCGGCCCGGAAAGTGACCTTAAGCCGCAGCGTGCTGTCTTCGGATGTGAGAACTCGGAGACTGGTGACCTCTATAGCCAACACGCTGATGGTATCATGGGGTTGGGTCGAGGCCAGCTCAGCATCGTGGACCAGCTCGTTGAAAAGGGAGTGATCGATGATGCCTTCTCACTTTGCTACGGAGGCATGGATATTGGTGGTGGCACAATGGTCCTTGGTCGGATTGATCCACCGACTGGGATGGTTTGGTCTAAATCTGATCCTGTTCGCAGGTACAGTCATTTTCACTTTTATATTTTATATGCTCGCTGCAGAGCACCAGACATATCATATACGGTTGCGTCTTCTTAGTACTCAGTTTTCTTGAAAGAACAGTAATTTGGGTACAAAAGAATGTCCATGAGATCCGACAAATATTATAGAGCATATTGTCCATATGGTGCACTTAAGAGTCTGTCTTTTTCTTAAATTTGGGTTGTTACTAATGGTGTATTAGATATTGCATCTGTTCTGTGTATTACAGTTTAAACTGGCACCTATTTGTATATTACTGATATAGTCAATTTTACCTGTATTTATCTTACTGGGAGTGTCACATGTTAGATTTTTGCTACGATAAGTCTTGATGGGTAATGCAATGTCTGGTGACCAACCTGACCTGAATCTCTAGGAGAATTTGAAATTTCTTTTTTTATTCTTTCGAGTACTTTTATTTGCCTTATACATTAGTTTGGGAATGGCAACAGCCCATACTACAATATTGAGCTGAAGAAGATCCAGGTGGCAGGAAAAGCGCTGAAGTTAGACCCCAAGGTTTTCGATAGCAGGCACGGTACTGTACTTGATAGCGGAACCACTTATGCATATCTTCCTGAACAAGCTTTTGTCGCATTTAGAGATGCTGTAAGTTTAATCACAACCCTCCCTCACAGACCGAAAAAAAAGAAAAAGAAAAAGAAAGAGAAAATATTAGTACTATTAACTAGTAATAGTCTAATAGAGAGTACTGAAACTTTAAGCTATGATGAATTGCAGGTAATTGACCAACTTCACTCGCTAAAGCAAGTCCCTGGCCCTGACCCTAATTACAAGGACATTTGTTTTGCTGGTGCATCAAGGTAAAATTTATTGCACTGTTTTAGAACTTTATACAGTATGCAGAAGTGTAACTTTAATAGGTTTTTGTATTTTGGTACATAGGTTTGCTAGCGAGTTATCAAATACCTTCCCGGATGTTGAAATGATATTTGGAAATGGACAGAAGATACTCCTCTCACCAGAAAATTACTTGTTCAAGGTTAGACAATCATTAAGATTCTCATTTCATTGTATATACTTCAGTTAGAGGCATTACTACTTTTCTATTCAGCTTTCCCTGAATTATCTCTTTTTTTTCTTTTTTCTTTTTCTTTTTTTTCCTCTTTTTTTATTCTTGTTTGAAATGAAGCATTCAAAAGTTGAAGGAGCCTATTGCTTAGGAGTCTTCCAAAATGGCAAAGATCCGACAACACTTTTGGGAGGTATTGGTAGTAATAAATATTGATCAAAACATCTTGCATATCCATGCATAAGAAGATACTAATTGAAATTACTAAAATTGTGTAGGAATAATTGTGCGCAACACTCTTGTGACGTACGATCGTCAAAATGAAAAAATAGGGTTTTGGAAAACCAACTGCTCGGAGCTGTGGGACAGGTTACAAGCAGATGGAGCTCCTGCAACTGCACCGCCACCACCTTCAAATACTACAAATTTAACACCAGATATTGCACCGGCTTTGCCACCTTTACCAGGTGTTGTTCAGGAACTTGCAGAAGTGTTACAAAAGACCAATATTCTCAGTTCTAACCTCTTATTTTGTTTTTCTGGTGGCTTGCAGGTGAAATTGAAATTGGCATGATAACATTTGATATGTCAATAAATGTGACATATGAGACCTTGAAGCCACACCTACCTGAAGTAGCCAAGTATATAGCCAAGGAGCTAGAGATTGATTTTCATCAGGTATGAAAATATTTCCCTTTTAGTGAAGTTTTCAAACTGGAGGCTGTGTTCTGTATTGTAAAGTGTGGTTCACTTTGTCTTGCGTATTTATGGCAGAGAGTTCTGTTTCGATTGATACTACTTTCTGAATGTAGGTAGAAATGGTGAATGCAACAAGTAAAGGGAACTACACACTGATACGATGGGCTATATTGCCAGCTGGATCCAATAAATTCATGTCTAATGCAACTGCCATGGTAGTTCTGTACTTAATTAATACAAGTGCTTTCATCTCTAGATCTTTCCTTCTTTTGTCATCTAATTGTGTATTACTTCAGGAAATTATAAATCGGCTAACTGAACACCGGGTTCAGCTCCCTGAGAATTTAGGCAGTTATCAGTTACTCGAATGGAAAGTTGCACCTCCTTCTGACAGGTAAAAATAGAAGTTACCACAGTTATATGCTGGTACCAATAAGAACAACTCATTTCCAATATTCTTGGGCTGTCTCTTTTGGCTGAGTTTCTCCACAAAATGAGAAAAGATATTATGGCTCTTTGTTTAAATTAAAGATACATGGATCAGGTATTGCGGTTGTTGTGAGAGTTTATTTATAAGGATATTTTTTTTTCTACAGGTCATGGTGGCATCAACACCTTGTCAGTGTATTTGTCGGGGTCATGGTTTTGGCAGTTTTGGGTCTATCAGCTCTATTAGCATGGTCCATTTGGAGAAAGAGAGCAATTGGGCCTGGTACATATCGGCCAGTTAGTGCGCCTGTACCAGAGCAGGAGCTCCAGCCCATTTAATTTATTTTTGAACTTTTTAAAAAATTTACGGTAATTTCAGATTACAATTCTTTAATCTTTAGATTAGATGAAGGGAATGAAGGTTGTAGTGAGAGAAACAGCAGGAGATAGAGAGAACCTTTTGTTTTTAACAGCAGAATAGAACATGCTTATCATACGAGTACAGCTTTCTCGGTTTGTAAAGATACGGTGTGGTTTAAAGAGAAGTTATCGGCTACTCTTGGAGTGCCATGTCGTGAAAAACCCAGGACCAGACGAGATTTGAAGAGTATTTGGGTCCTTGTATTATGAGGTATTTGCCCGAGTGGTAGCTAAATAAGTTTTCATGCATTGGTCGCTTGATAGAGCCATTTGGTTGTAATAACAGATGTTTTTTGTTTTATGTATTGTAATGCAGTTTCATACAAAGAAGATGATATAGACGAAAGGGAGATAATGTGTTTGTTTCTTTGTTTCTGTTTTCTTTATTTAATACCAAGATGTATGGTTTGTGGTCGGGCCTCTAATCTTTACTGTTTGATCAGAGAACTTATAGAGAAATTATTATATAGCATTGCATACGTATATAATATGGTTTTAAGGAAAGAAGGGGTGGATTTTGGTCGTTTAATAGAAACCGTAAAATTCATGCGTACTGTTTAATATTTGTGTGGATTAAGTTTGCACGAATCTTAACACAAATCCAACTGTTTTCACCTGACTAGGGACCAATTTTGGTCCCGCATTGGATGCCCTCTGGTTCGGTTTTAAGTTGGTTAGTGCTCGAATACGAATAGAAACAACAATCATAAATTGTCAAGATTTCCCCAGGTCTATTAAAAAATATTAAAGAAACCGTGATAATCAGATTTCCCCAGGTCTATTAAAAAATATTAAAGAAACCGTAATATTATCACTGTTTGAAAGAAAATCGGTTCCTAAAAATGAAAATCACCTAATTCTTCATAAAAAAAAAGTGTTTTAAATTACAATAAAAGAAATCCAATACCACTTTAGTTCATGCACAAACTAGAATCAGAAAAAAAAAAAATCATGTAATAATGGTAAAAAGTAGATTAAAAGGCAGAAAAAGAGACCAGCATAGAGCAAACTCTACTGACAGTCTGAGATACAAACATGTTTTCTGGTTATTCACATCACACACGAAGCTAACGATTAAACGAAACACTACAACCACCTCTCAAATCTAAAACAAAACCACAACACCAACACAACTGAAGCAACAAATAGCCATAATATTATAAAGCACATGAATAAACTAAGAGCCTGCTGGAGGTAGTAAGTAGTAACTACAAAGGTGGTAGCTGATCAAGGGCATTTAGCTCTTTTGGTTACCGGCGAGATCTTGTCTCGGTAGCATGGGCATTCATCCTTGTTACCGTAGGTACCTGACGGTACACACTTGCACTCTTCGCAGCACATCAGGCAGTACCGCGTGCACCTTTGTGTCTTTCCTGCAGCTGAGCACCGCCTATTGCATTCAGAGTTGCAGAAGTCTGCAAAAAAAATTCCCTTTTTGTCAATTAAGCACATATATTTTACATGATGACAAACTACTCAGCAAGTAGCTAGGATCGATCAATAGTTCGTTATCAGAGTTTGGAAAGTGGGCATTTTAGAAATTTTTTTTTCTTTTATAATGCCTTGCTCTCTAACAAACTAGGATTTAGCTAATATGTGAAACTATTTACATTTTTTCTTTCCAAATAATAAAAGAAAATAAAGACATTTCTATATGAGGTTTGAAGTAATTATAAGACTAAAATTGCTTGATGGCAAACCAAGGCATCAAGTATTGACATGCCTAAAATTTATTTTTAAAAAAACAGTGAACAAGGTTAACCCGGTACAAATATAACAAAATGATACATTTTCTTTTTCATACCTGACGCAGCCATAGTTGCTTGGAGGAAGGAAGATGTGAGAAGCAACAGCACAAGGGCAAGAGTGAAAGATAGAATCTTCATTTTTTGTTTCTTTCAATTAAACACTTAGCTAAATAGTTCATTGGAGTTCTGTATTGAAGAGGTACAGCGCTATATTTATAAGTAAACTGGAGTGAGGTACGGTTAGGTTTTTTATGGAACAGAATTTTTAAAAAAATTCTCCTTTATTTTTTTTTTTACTGCTACAGAGTCACAGGTACAAATGTCTGGATTCTGGTTTTCTCCTTTATTTTTTTTTACTGCTCACAGAGTCATAGGTACAAATGTCTGGATTCTGAAACCATGTGAACTGGATCCAAGGCGGTGTTCAGCTCTTCTCCGTTTGTATGTATACTTTGGACGGCCAGAAATGATTTCAATTTAAAAAAAAAATAGATTCAACGGTCCGGATAATAATAAGAACTATACTGATCCCTAACTGCTCTTTAAAATACATCGAATAGAAAATTAAACAAGCGTTTGATTTGGAACTCTGAGAATAACCTCTGATTTGGGATTTCGAATTCTCACTCTTCACGTCAGTCTTTTTTAAATTAGAATGCTTCGCATAACGGTCGCAATAATTATTCTATAACAGTCACACTAGTTATTATAACCGTTATAAGCCACACTGTGCACCAACTCAATTTTCTTAAAATGCTTGTTTCATGCTATATTTTAATTCAAAATCCTCCTACATATTGATTCAAATACTTTAGAATTGAACAATCCCCTTATATTGATCATAATACTCGAGTAGTGAAATTCCAACAAAAATGAAGGTCGGAATCAGTGTTGTAAATAACGGTATGCGGTCGTCGGACGGACAGAGTGCCGTCAAATGATTAATCGGTATGCGGCCAATTAATCGGAATTATGCGGACAATTTAACGTTTTTATTAAATTTATGTATATATATCATTATTTATTAAAGATAATTTATTTAACTCATTAAACTTATCAAATAAACTTAATTTAAGTTAGTTTTATTATTATAACATGACACTATACTTATTTATTCGTAGCACATAAGCATTTTGCATGTGTAAGTAACACATTTATTTAAAGAAAAATAAATTTGAGAATTAAGCTTTTTCAAACACTAATAACATATTATTTTGAAAGAAAGAAAACAATAAAATCACTAAATTTAATTTATGATAATAACATAATTTCATAAATAAACATATCATACTAATTGAAAAAATTACATCAGTAAGTAAAAAAAAAATGGTATATAAATAATAGAAGAATTAATCAATTTCAAAATAAGTAAGAAGAAAAAAAAAACATATGTAAAAAATATTGGATGTATATCCAAGTACAAATAAAACTACAATACATGATTTATAAATTTTATTATCACACACTATTATAGAGAAAAAAAACAATGTGAAAAATAAATTTTCACTGAAATAAACGGTCGATTAAACGTTCAAGCACAAATAAAACTACAATACATGATTTATAAACCTTATTATCACACACTATCATAGAAAAAAAAAAAACAATGTGAAAAATAAATTTTCACTGGAATAAACGGAAAAAACGGGAATAAAACGGGAATAAACGGCCGATTAAACGTTCGAAACCGCAAACATCCGTCCGTTAACAGTGTGCGTAACGGTGTAGCCACCGTTTCTTGTTTAAACGGCCGTTAAGAACATTTTTACAATACTGGTCGGAATCAATTTGATATTCTCCTGATTGTGTTAGTGAAATTGAAAATGCAATTTCCTATAAAGTTTTTGATAAAAAAAAAATCCTATAAAATAAAAGGTACATATTTTTTGCTGAAGCTCAAACAAATTTGTGAAATTAACATCAATAAAAATCTATTGGATTGACTTTACAAGAAAATTTTAAATCAAATTTATGAGAAGATATATAGTCAATCTAAACCTTTTTTCAGTTTTTTGATAGATCAGGAAATTAAAAAGCACGAGAAGAAAAACATTATCTTATTAGTAGATTATTATTTAAATTCAATGTAGAAAGCTCAATTTTACTCTGTTTAACTGTGCTGGTAATTGCTGGTTTTACTGGCATGTGTGACGCGCCAAGTAGATAGCTCCAAAACGAAGGAGCCCTTGAACTTTCCGCTCTTCTTTTTTAAATCTGTGTCCTTTTATGGTCTTAATTTTATGTTTGTATGTAATTTTCGAATGAGAAAGAAACGAAATCAATATAATATAATAATTTTGCCCTCTTCTTAAATGTAATTAATTGAAGATGTTCAACAAGAAGAGGAAAATGTTCTTGGAGAAAATTGTGAATTTATGAACTACAATGACGGACCCACAAGGTCTCAGGAAGGGGCAACCGCTCTTCTGGATTTTGAGTTTTAGAGGAGATATGTTGATTCTGGTCGATTTTGTACTTTCTGGAAAGAAAAATTATCTCTTTCAATATTTAATTTTAATTCATATTAAATTTAAGGTTCAAATTTATCTAAATTTCATAAATTATGATTGGTAATTAAAATTATAAATTAGAGCATCATAAATTACAAGTCAGAGTATTAGAAAGTACAAGTCAAAACATTATTTTTTATCGAGTATCCAATTAGCTAATGGATTTAAATCCGATTAGTTGTTTAAATCTGATTCAATATTTTTTTGTCCTCTGACGAAAATCCTAGATCCGCCTCTGATGATCTATCTGTGCTTAATTTCAACAGAAAACGTTATATTTCCATAAATGCATCTTTTTCCTGTTTTGAATTTTCGCCGGTAGATTTTAGATTGGAAGTGGTATCTTTTTTTTATTCGGGAATAATTATTACTTATTAGAGTTGGCAAAGCGGCATTAGTGAAAATAAGACAAGTGATCACAATTAAACATTTGTTTAAAAAAAAGGTGCTCTCTTTAAAAGCTGTATGACAAATAAAAGTAAATTAAAAGCTAAATAAATTTAGTTTTTAATAATGGTTTCTGCTGATTTTAGATATATTAATTAGATGTAGTGTTGATTTACGAAAAAAAAAATTCAAAAAATTATTGTAATATTAAAAAAGGTTAAATACTCTCTCTTTTTTTGAGGAAAAAATGAGGGCGAACGGTCTCATTTATATATTGATATAAAAAGTTTAAATACTCAGGTTAGAAATAATTAACATATAGAAATTTATGTTCTTATAAAGTATCTACCTAACAACTTTAATTTCACTCAATTTTTTTTTATTTAAAGCATATTAAATACATGTTCTTACTTTTGGAGTAAGATGATCCGGATGTAGATCAGTTTCTTTATTTATTTATTCTTTTTAAATGGATGTAGTCGTAGTCTCGTAGATCAATTTCACTTCACTTCCAATGTGATGAAATAAGTAAAAGGTGGTGGGGAGGAGCAAAAAAAGAGCATCTTTTTCTCAGAAAAGCAAAAACTTTTGGGAAAAGGCATCTCGGCCATTCTCGGGGCGGTTAGGACTTATGAGGAGATAGAAGTAATTGTACCGACTTCACATGGATATCAGAACAGTACCTGACAAAGCACGTGCTCCTGTGGACCCCTGATTTACTTACTCTATCCATTTATTTATATTTTTATTCACGAGAAGAATCTACACAGCGGTAGATTCTTTGTTTTTTTTTTTTGAGAAAAGTGGTAGAATTTATTAGGGTCGAATTTAGAGACGTAGATGTAAGTTCTTCTATAAGTCTATGACTATGATTAACACAAAACTATAATTTTTGGATGTTCCATAAATTATAATTTTGTATTTATTAAAAAAAAAAGAAAATTTGGACAGTTCTGATTAATGATTTAAACTTTCAAAAAGAAGATAAATAGTGTGAAACACGATAAGATATGATAGACATGAAACATTTTATGTATTGCTATTTTATTAGCTGATAATTATAATGATTAATAAATTAAAGTACAAATAAGATCAATTTGTAATGGATACTAATACAAAAATGCTTCTACTTGATTCATATTGTACTCGTTGATGTCTAGGGGTGCCAACAAGTGCAGTTAGGATCAAATAGAAATAGTTTCATATATGTACCTGTTACAAATTGTCTTTATTCATATCCTACTTTATATATATATATGAGATAGAGAAATAATTGGACTATGGTGAGTTGCGAAGTATGGGCCTTGACTTCACGCTCATATTTTTTATATTGAAACTTTAGAGAAGATCCGAACCACTCAACATGATCTCCATATTGAAATGTGCTAGGAGACCAATTTTATATTTTTTGAAAATTGCTTACTAATTTTTAGAATATTTCAAAATCATTGTTTTTTATTATCCATAATCCATAATCCATTCAAAAACAATAGTTTTCTACCTATCTAAAAAATAGTAAAAAAAAAAAAATCAAAATATGTAAAATTTGGTCTCCAAGTATATTTCGATATGGATATCATGTTGAGCGGTTCGGATCGACTATTTGGTCTTTGAAAATAGAGATATGAGCGTGAAGTGAAACAAAGTTTTTACTCGCAACTCACCATAGTCAATTTGTCCGTACGTACGTACATACATATATATATATATATAATTATCTGATTAGGTAACAGGTACGAAATAGACTTTATTCATATCCTTATCTGTTTAGATAATGAAAAAATCTTTATACATCTCTACGGGCGGACCCAAAGTGCAACCATAGGGGGCAGCTACCCTCCTCGATTTTGCATTTTAATGCAAGTCGGAATTTTTCGATCGACTATGCTCTTAAAAAAATTTGCCTCCCGCTCACGAAAATCCTGAATCCGCTATTATCCATTTTTGTGCCCGTCTTAACAGATATAGATCATATAAACGGATAAAAAGGTGCCATTGACACCCTTGTTGACTCCTCTTAACATTCAGGTGTTATTAGACCAAAGAGCTGTACCTGACATGTACAATATTTTTAGAATGGATGTCATATCCTCCTTACGGACCGTACTATTATCTTAGATTTTAAGTTTGGAATGGCGACCCTCTCATCAAAATTCGAGCTAATACGGTCCGCTCCGCGGCTGTAATGCACAACGTCTTTTTAATACTTGTACAGTTGTACAAATACAAATTGGACGGTCTGCATTCGTTACGAAGAAACTCAGATTTTAAGTTGAGTAGAACTAGGGTGCTCCTGGGAGTACCAAGCTCTTTTATACTATTAACTCTAAAGTCTATCGAACTAACGACGAATTCGAACTGTTGAAATCCTTCTACTTTACGAGTGATTTGTCTACATGTGAAATTTTAAAATTTCGAATTAATTTAGTATAAAGTCAAGTAGTCAAATTAGAAGGTTTCTAAATTAATTTTAATGCATTTATTTTTGGAAGACTTTTGACACTTGACTTTATACTAAATTAATTCGAAACTTTAAAAATTTTACATGTAGAAGCATCACTCGTAAGGTAGAAGAATTTTAACGGTTTGGATTCGTCGTTCGAAATTAATCCGATAATTTTTAGAGTTAAAAGTACAAAGAAACTTGGTACTTCTATGAGCACCCTAGTTCTACTCTTTTAAGTTAATATAAACTCTATTTTTATACCAAGGGGAAAAAAGAAAATCTTCAATGCAGATAGTAGCAGCTAGGAAGTTTGGGCTTTCTGTTAAAAAAGAAAATCTTCGATAGATGCTGGCCCAATGAAAATCTGATAGAGATTTGGAGAGGCTTGGAAATAAAACTGCATGACCCAATATAAACAAAGAGGAAATTAATTCTCCTTGTCTTCCAGTACTATATTATCTTTGATTAAAAAAAATGTCCAAAAGCCACATGGCAGGGAAGTAAGAGCAAGAGCATTCCTTAAAAGTTAAAAGGCTTAAACATATGCCACTGGTGTAGATATATATATATATATATATTAGTCAAAAGAGATGAAAATTGTAGCAAAAGAAGCACTCAAAGGCACCTAAGAATCTGCTTCATAAGGGATTATGCAAGAGGAAAGAAAGAGAGTATGGAAGACCGACTCTGATAGTACTTCATTAATCATTACTCGCTCTAGAACAATAGAAACGAAAGGAAAATGGATGGAAGGGAAAGAGAACAGAGGTGAAATTGTTGTACAACTTCAGTAATTTTTCTCATCGATACTCCTCCAAATCGGGATGTATAAAATGTGACCTCTCCGGTCTCCGCCTCTCCTTCCTTTAATTCTATTTATACGCTTCGTTCTGGAGCATAAAAACTTGTGCCAGTAATATATAAAGTATAAACCAAAACCAACTGCTGCCAGTCAACATTACCTCATAGGCTCATAGGCCCTGAAATTTAGCCCAGTCCAATAAGGACGTAGATATAATATAATAGTGATAACACATAACAGGTCTCCAATGGCATTTCTTATACAGTAAGGGTCAAACTGATTGGTTTTTAAATTTTATTGAAGGCTTATATTAGCCTGTACTGCATCAATATATATTAAGCCATTTCTAAGATGATAGTTTATTGGGCCCAAATGTGAAAACAGTCATCGGTGGTACACTGGTACTACAACTACATAAATTCTACCAAGATACGCTCATTGTGCTTCTATATTTAAGACAACCTGCCGTAGAGGCTAGGTTAATGGGTTGTCAAACGTTGTATTGATAATTGATTTAGCCATTTAGGTAGTTCTAGTGTCTGGTCTGATTGAAATTGTCCAAAATAAAAAAGAAAAAAGAAATTAGATGTATCACTTGTCATTTAAGAGAACGGTTTAATTGTCTTTAATTTGTCATACATTTAAAAAAAAACAAAAATTAACAATGAATGTTCAATACTGAAAGAAGGAAAAACAGCTTGACATGATCTATATTACTTTTTCTGCAAGCATATAAAAAAACTACAATATTTTAACTTTGTTCTTGTGGAGAATTGGAAATTAATAACTTGAAAAATAAACATCTGAAAATTATCCAAATCAATAAACTTTGTAAGCTCTTGATGTCAATTAAATAAATTATGATTATCATAATCTTTATATGTGGATACATAAAATGATATATATCATATCTCTGATTTGAATTTTGAATTTTAAGATATTAAAAAAATGAAGGGATAATGGAGGTATCTAAATTGACATACTAATATGAAACTTTATTTATTGAAAAGCTAAATGGCAATTAATTCATTTAAATTGCATACAAGTACTAATTAAATTATAAAATACACATATATAATTTTTATTTTTTAGTTTAAATAATACTATTAAATTATCACATGTATCATAAAAGATTAATTTACCTTAAAGCTACTCTTTTAAATTTAACTCCGTGCAGTATTGGTCAGCTAATTTTAAACTTATAATATTGAGCGCATTAAATCGTGACGTTGAAGAGGACCCCACCATCCTTACTCGGTTGGTCACTTTTTAATCAGTAGTCAAGTATCCGAAGAGTGCTGCCATGTAAGATCCAATCAGCACAGGAAAACCTTATCAAACATGAAAAATTAACATTGATTTCGGAAAGGAAATTTTAAAATTAAATTCACAACAGTCCTTGAATATTGTGAGTTGGAGACTGTACGGTAGTAACAGTACAGTAATAGTGTAGTGATATCAGCTTACCAGGTATGGCATAGTACAGTTACACCGGCATCTTGATTTAAATGTGCAAGGACTCAACATATCAGATGGCAAAAATGGAAAAAGAGAAGTTTTCTTGTTGCAATGTTTTGGCATGTCAAAATCGGTTCTGTACTTCTGTGATTGGTGCGACTCGCCAAGACCCAAGAGACTGGATGTGTCAATTTACCATTTTACCCCTATCTTTTTACCATACGGGCATATATGACCATAAAGCAGATTCCAGCATGCTCGCCTTTGATTTGAGCACCTTTATCCTTTATTATCTTTACTTTGATGGGTGCGGATCCTCTGAGATATCTCAATTTTTGCGTGACCGACTTGTCCGGTGCCTATTCGGGGGAACGTGGGGGGCAGTATTATTTTAGCTTTGAGATTCGTGCAGAACGTATTTGAACGATTGAGATATTCCAAAGAGTCACGCAAAGTTTGAGATATCTCAGAGGATGCGAATGTGTGCAGCAGGTTTTAGGAATTCAGATCCATTGAAGTAACTAATTTTTTTAGTTTTAGATCGGACCGTTCAATTTGAATCCGCGACAATCTATTTGAAAGTGGAGTGTACACATCTTGAGCGATAAATTCGAATTTCGAAATGATCCCAAACAACAAATTCAAATCGGAAGGTCCTGATTCAAAACCCATAAATTGAGTTACTTTAATCTCAGTCTTTCAAACACGTTCTCCATGAACCTCAAAACACAAATAATACTGGCCCCTGCGCTATTCCCAAATAGGTAGGGGTGTAAACTGATCGGATATTATCCGATTTTGTCCGGATCCAAATCCGGAATTTCACTTAAATTATCCGATCCGTATCCATATCCGAGACTATCCGTATTCGTATCGGAAAAATTTTAACGGATAAAGATACAGTAATACTTTTAACTATCCGCAACTATCTGTATCCGACCGTTTAACTCCTAAACCGCAACAAATATACTCTATGTTCTTAAATTAATTTATTAAATTGTATATACATACCAATAATTATTAAACTGCATATACATATATATCCTAATGAACAATATAACATTATTATATAATTAGTGACTAATGTTTTGATAATTTGATGTGTGTTTTGTAACTAGCAAACTTATTATGACAAATATTAGATCTAACCTATAAATGAAAAAATTATATTTAGATGTTATTTTTTACTATAATGTACATTAGTAATTTATTTTTAATTATCCGAATTATATTCATATCCGTATCCGTCCGATATCCGATCCGTATCCATATCCGTTTAACATCCGATCCGCATTCGTATCCGAGACTATCCGTATCCGTATCCGTATCCGAAAAATTATAACGGATAAGGATACGGTTTGACCACTATCCGATCAGTATCCGACCATTTACACCCCTACAAATAGGTATCGTCTACAATACATCAGTCACACACACAGTGAGATATCGCAAAGAATACACACTCATCGAAGGGTAGAAATATTTTTCTTGGGATGTGAATTCACCGGGAGTGTGTTCATTTTGAATTCGTATCCGGTGTAGTACCGCAAAAGGGAATCTTTTAGAATGATTATTTTTTTAGTTAATCCGGACCGTTCTTTTTGCTTGGCATGAATCTTAAAGTCCAATAATACTGCCCCCTATTTTTCTCCGAATCTCAAACCGGCTGAGATTTAATCTCAAACCGTAAAGTGATGCGCATCCTCTATAGTTATAGAGAGGATACAGATTCGTTCATTTTAGAGGTGAAAACGGATTGAATACGGATCACACAGTAATAAAATCATAATCGTATTTGGATATTAATCGGATACGAATTAATCGGATATATATATATATATAATTTGAATTTTTAATTCGGATATAATAACAAATTATTTTTCCGATTAAAAATAAAAGTAAAATTTAGCATATTAATTATGTTAGCATATCAATTTGTTGGGAACTTGATTAATTACAGCAGTCTTTTGCTGGTACAAACTGGTGATTAATTGAGTAGAACTATGATGTTTCTAGGAGTACCAAGTCCATTTGTACTCTTAATTCTAAAACCTATCGGTTTAACTTCAAGCAACGAATCCAAACTATTGAAATCCTTTTACCTTACAAGTGATGTGTTTATATGGAAAAATTTTAAAGTTTCGAATTAATTTAGTACAAAGTCAAGTGGTCAAAATTAGAAAGTTTCTAAATTAATTTTAATGCATTCATTTTTTGGAAGACTTTTGACCACTTGACTTTGTACTAAATTAATTCGAAACTTTAAAATTTTCACATGTAGACGCATCACTCGTAAGCTAGAAGAATTTCAATGGTTTAGATTCACAGTTCGAAGTTAATCCGATAGATTTTAGAGTTAAGAGTACAAAGGGGCTTGGTACTCCTAGGAGCACCCTAGTTCTACTCTATACATATAAAACGTTTGTTCCTAGGTCGTGGAACAAACGTTTCGGTTTTTATATTTTCAAAATTCAAACCTTTCAACATTCAATCTATAATAAAATGTACTTGGAGACCAAATTTTATATTTTTTTTTACTATTTACTAAATCAGTTTTAAAATAGTTATTTGCAATAATTTAGAAATTTTTCAGTGTTTATTAAAATCAATGATTTTAAAACTGACTTAATAAATAGTAAAAAAAAACTCAAAAAATGTAAAATTTGGTCTCCAAGCACATTTTAATATAGATATCGCATCTAATTGTTTTGATCGATCGTTTGGACTTTAAAAATTGAAAACCAATTAGTTACACAGCTCCGCTCCGTAATAATTTTTTTGCGTACTCTTGGTGAAAATTCTAGCTACGCCACTAGACACGGCATGGTATATGTTTCATGACTCGTGTTTGTATCATTATTATCCGCGTGACGAGACCTTTCTTTGAAAATTTTGTACAGCACATGGTCACATGAGTCATGTCTGATCAGGATCGTTAGATCTTGATATAATGGTTAATTTCAAATAAACTAACTTAGATTACCAAAATAATTGTAAAACGTGACCAAATGTAGCAAATATGACTAATCAAGTTCGCACACAACACATGTGGTGATTAATATGTTGTGATCATTCACGTACGGTGAATGATCATCCCAATTTAATAACGGTACGTCACGTGTTTCAAGTCATGACATGACTAACCATAATATGACACGTATTTAGATCCCTAATTTCATTAGGAGTATAAAAAATAAAATCAAAACGAAAAAAAACATATAACTTGTATGCGGCATATATAAAACCAAAACAAAACTCTTAATATATATCTCTACCCCTAAACTAGATGTATAAATCCACACCGAAAAATGGCAAGCTGTCATTTTGAGATTTTGGTTATCCGTTGCCATACAATTTAATTCAATGCAGCAAGGAAAGGAATGGATAGGCGCAATATGGCAAGCATTTCCCTCCATCCACGCCGAAACTAAAGCAAAAAACACAAGGGAACCAATGCAAGGTCCCTCTCCATCAACAAAACACCCAGTAGGCCAGTACAAATGTTCAATACAGCTTTTTGTGTGGGCCGATATTAGCAACTGATGCTTTCCCTGCCTGGTGCCGTCGTGCGCGGCGCCTTTATTAATCAAGCGGTTCACTAACGATTAATATTTGGGTCAAAGAAAGCTTACACACTGTATAGTGCACTAGTCTAAGACTAACACCATTCACTTTTATTTTGCATTGTACTAGTGTCTAACAACATTATTCACAATTTCATAGTTTCGTACCCTGGTCGTAATCTTGGCATCATCGTCAACAATAATTTTTCACATAAATCTCGTAAAAGAGGCAGGAGGACTAGTAACTTGGCTGGAAAATTCTGTCGGCAACGGTGAGAAACAATTGATAATTTTTTTCTCCCACATTTCTTCCAATTAATGGAGTTGGCGTATAAATTAATTTTGAGACGCCTCTATACCGTATTTTTTTTTTTTTTTTGAAATTTTGGCAGAAGTGTGAAAGGATTGAATTAAATAAAACGTACGTCATTACACAATTAACCAGAATACCAGATAGTAACTGGTAAACCGCACTGCACAACGAGCGCTACAGTAAGCGTGTAATTGCAGTATCGATCTCAACTAGGGTAGATCATATTTAACGGTCTTATTTTGACTTTTAAGTTTTAAATTTTGAGTTATTAAAGTTTTTTAAAATTAAAACACAATGGAAATACAGAAAATAAAAAATAAAAGTATTTGAATCCTCTCTTAAAATTTAGTTAGGTATTATAAAGTCATTTCAGAATTAGAATTTAAATAAATTTGACGCGTCGTGCACTCACTAGATCATCTTCAGTATTGAAATGGCAATTTTAGTCTGTTCAATCTATATCAGGTCTTGCAACGTCTTAAACGGTCGGATCTTCACAAATTGCACCAAGATTTAATTTTTCTTTTCTCAAATTCAATGGATCAAACTGGACAAAGACTGCAACAAAAATATATATAATAATGTAACTCTTTTTGCGTTCGTTTACAGCAATTCTTGCGCAACTTATATTGTTAATACTTGTGTTCCAACTTTTCTGAATATAAGTTTTTTTTCACACATTTTGTTTTCAAAATTTAATTTTTTTTTCTTTCGATAAATATTTTCTTTTTAGGAGTGAAGTCCGATCATCAGCTGGTGTTACTGTTTTAAATTCTCAGCTTTGAAATTTAAATGGTGGATTCAAACTTCTAAATTAGACCTATATATTAAAATTTTGTAAAAGAAAAACTGATTTATATTTCGTAAGATTTTTTTTATATTTGAGTGAAATATTTCGTAAGATCTTATTATTGTATCTTTTTAATATGAAGAAAACATATGATTCAAAAGTTCTAGACCGATGATATCCCGTTGCTCAACAAAGAAACATATTTTCAATTTTTATAAATACTATTTGAAAAGAAATAGATGTCGGAATGAGAACCAACTTTGCATGTAGTCGATAAAGACAATGTTCTCTGTCATACTTTGTATGAGTAGTCTAATGTAGTCTAATGTTAGAAATCCAAAGTATGACAAGTCTAATGTAGTCTAATGTTAGAAATCCAGATCGAGAGCACCTTATTGCTTTATAGATATTTAATTAAAAGTGTGGAACTTGCTTACCACTTTTATCTTAAAAAATAATTAGGTGCATGTACATTAATATTACCGTAAAGATGAAAGTTCGGTCTCCAATTTTTCTAAAAAATAAATAAATATTGAAATTAATAAGAGCTCTTATACTACAAATTTAGAACCTTCTAATAAAAAATATCTTTTTTCATATATAAAATTATTCACTTGAGACTTAAATAAACATAACATGAGCAACAATACGGCTATGTACATTTGGATTTCTATTCTAACTATTCACAAATCATTAATGACGTGTTATGAAATTGACATGCATCATGTATGCTAAGGCGGCCTGGCGAATTGTCTAAATCATACCTTAATTATAGGGTCCAATTAATTTCCTTGAAAATAGGAGGCCACGGTGCCACATGAAGCAAAAGCGATTGCATTAAATCGGAATGGTGGCTACAAGCTACTACTATCTAAGCTTACCCTTTTCTTTCATGTTACAAGTTACAACACGACCTACTATTATTGCCCAATTACAAGCCCAAATTAAATAAGACCCAGACCTTAATCGCCTCAGCTAGATTGGAGTTTGGGTTATGACTTGTGACTTGTGAGGTGCCATTGTACTGTTGCAAGCCAATAGTATTGCATTAAATATTTTAAATCCTTCTTTTATTTTGCTCGTTTTAAAATAAAAGAAGTGATTTTTTTTTATTCTATTATTATATGTATCTTTTTTGTAACATAGTTTGATACCTCTATATTAGAAGAAGAAAATCATGGTCCGTAGAACAAATTTCAAACAAAAACCGTTTTATTTTAGTTAAATTTATGAAAGTTTTTATTACTGTGCGTCAAATAATTATAACAACAACAAAATATTGTAACATCTACAAGAATAACATTATCATTATTGTTGTTGTTGTTGTTCTTCTTCTTCTTCCTCTTATTATTGTTATTGTTATCATCGTTAATAGAAAACATATCATAATTTTATTACTTCATTAAGAAAGTGACTGGAAGATTTTAAAAATATTTTGCATTGAATGTACAAATTGAGAGATGATTAAAATTTCCTGACAGAAGAACTTTTTCTTTCATAAAAAAATACTCAAATTGATATTAAATTTGATTTTTCTATCCTAAAAAATTAACTCTACTGGTACACTTTTTAATTAATATTAGGGTAAATTTTGTACAGAGTTTATAAACAAATAGTAAAATGTGTGTGTTTACCTCCCCAAAAGTCCAAGCTACTTTACTAATTAATACATGAGCATAATCTGTCATGCGCCAGTAGAGTTGAATCTTTTTTTTTTTCCAATCAGATGTACAAGTTACGGAGAAATTTAAAGTCATTAAATTGCAGTTAGCACATCAATGTACTCAGCAATTAAAAAACCTGAAACTAATAAAATTTAAAAAAAAGTGTGTGAACATGAAAACAGTTTAATTATAGTAGCACCTAAAAGAAAAACAATGCGTAAATGGGTCTTAAATGCAAGTAATCTATCATTTCTTTTTAGCATGGGGAAAGACTTGTTAAGCAGTGGACACACGTGCAGGGCCAGTAGTCTAAATACGGCATAAGTATTCATGAATGAATGAATGAATTTTATACACTATACATAAATTATTTTACTGTGTATTAATTAATAAATCGTAGACAGTACACGTGTGTAGATGGAACAGTGGCTGTTGGGAACTGTGTGCCGTGTCAGCCGGCTTAGACACGGAGAGACAGGCATTGAGCGCAAGTGCCGCTGCTCTGTGATTCCTGTGCCTCTCCCAATGAATAATTCTATAGACAGATCTGGACCGTTAGATCTATATTGGACGCCCATATATGATTAAAGCATGGAGTGGGGAGTCCGTATTCCCAAAGTAACCCAATTTTGTAGTTTTGATTCGGACCGTCCAATCAAAAATTCGGACCAATTCGGCTCATGGTGGGGAATTCACATCTGCTGCGATTCTAAAAGGTGAACAGCAACTTTAAAATCCCTGCAATTTCAAATTTGACCATCCAATAATTTCGTGCACGTATCTCAAAGTAGATGATTTTTTCTTGCACGAATCTCGAAACAATTCAACAGTTGGATTTGGAATCGCAGGAATTTTAGGGTTACCGTTCACCTTTTAGGATCGCAGCAGATGTGAATCCCATGGTGGGATGCGCGGGGACCTTTAATATTCGTGTCAAAGCAGCTCGGACGGTCCGGATCAAAACACAAAATTTGGGTTACTTTATGTGCCTAATGGGCACTAGACCGAATTCGTTTTGATGGCCCCTTGATCCGTACCAATTTTAAAGCTATCTGCATGAATCTTGATATGGATCCAACGGCATGGAACATCCATCAAAACAAACATATTAGTGTCTAGTTGATTTGTATGAATCTTAAAACTATATGCACGAATCTTAATGCGGAGCGAAAATGATGCCCATCGTACCTCACCTCAGGCTGATAGTGATAGATCGATCTGGGTTCTATCTGGGTTATATTCAGATCAGATCGATTCATCCAATTCATCCAATCTTAATCAGACGGTCCAGATATGTTTTGGAATCCTGGATGCAAATTAGCGCAATTTAAGAAGAAACTAACCTTTCAATTACTGTTCGCCGACAGATTGTTTGCTTAATATTATTCTAGCGACAATCGGTACATCCAGTCCAACATCATAATTGAACAATATATGCGTTGGTCGTCGCTATGCATGATTCACGTTAAGGTATCTTAATTTTTGTATTATATCTTTCTTTTCTAAAGCAATTAAAGAGCTAACCCGGCATTAATTTGATGTTGGATATGTCTTGCTTGCATTATTGGGTTAGAACCAGTTGACCTTTTTTTTGTCTTCTTAGTTCATAAATTATCCCTAGATGATGAACGGAAGGTGCATATTGGAAAATTTATGTGGTCGAACCATATGAAAAAAAATAGTAGAAAACTAAAGGATTTTGAAGATACATCTCTTAACATTGGATACCAAGATATCGTACAATATTAAATTAATGTATAAGCTATTGGTATTTAAATATAAACTAGTATCGTTCATGTGCATTATAATGAGAACATATTATAAGAGAAAAAATATTTTTTTTATACAAAATGATATATTTTTTCACACAAAAATATACTAAATAACAAATAACATTAGTAAATGATATATTAAATGACATCTGCACGTAAATAATTTTCTTTAAGTGACATATTTTAATAAATGTTGTACATTATTTTTTTATTGTATTGACATATTTTATACAAAAGTCTCATATAAAATAACATATTAAATGACAAATAATATTTTTCTAAGTGTTATAAAAAATTAAAGAAATGAAGACATATCCAATTAATTATCAATCAATATAATATTTTTTTAAATTACATTTAAAAAACGGAAAGAAATGAATATCGGTCAGAAAGATGACACAAATTGCATGTGACAAGCACGTGTCTAAATAAATTTTGACTTATATACGTAAAAAGTATATAAAAAAGATGTATAAAATCAAAAGAAGGCAGACTATTTAATTGGAGGACTGATATTCAATTCAAAATTTCATCTTTTAATTACTATTATCAACAAATTAAAACATCTATATACTTAATATAAATACGAATGGAGATAAAGCATTTTTTAACTCGGTTCGAACTTCTGCGAAAGCAGTTAGGTGGATATATATGAACTGATTTTTGAGTAATTGAGAACATGATTTCTCCTCTCGTCAACAACAAAAAAAATTATAACATCTTCCTTCAAATAATTATAAAAGGAGTTGGGCTACGGTACTTCAGGAAGTAAAGCGAGTGTTTTACTTCACGTCTATATCATCAATTTCAAAGTTCAAAATATCGATTCAAACTGTTCAAGTTGATCTCCATATTAAATTGTGCTTGGAAACCAAATTTTACAATTTTTAGAAATTTTTTACTATTTTTTTGGAATTTTTTAAAATCACTGTTTTTCAGAAAATCGTGGACCATAAAAAACAGTGATTTTAAAAAATTCTAAATTTTTTTTTTTCTAAAAATTGTAAAATTTGGTATCCAAGCACAATTTAATATGGAGATCAACTTGAACGGTTTGGATCGACATTTTGAACTTTGAAATTGATAATATAGACGTGAAGTAAAACACTCGCTTTACTTTGCAAAGTACCGTAGCCCAACTCATTATAAAAATTTAATTTATCTGTTATATTACCAATGTTGTATTTTTGTCACATTAATTTCAGAATGTTTTCGTCTCTGCAGTTTAAATTTCGCTGACATGACAATAAAATAATAAATTTCATAATCAGTAAAAAGTAAATACAAATACTTATGTGTCACTTTCTGATATTTAAAATATGGATGCTAAAGTAGCAAATGTGCCACGTTACTTTTTTTTTTTTTTTTTTGAGGGAAGCCACGTTACTACGATTGAAACGGTACATGTCACATTTTAGTTTTTGCGGGTTTTTTTTTTCTACAAATGAAATGAAGATACTATCACAAATGCATGTGCCACATCAGTATTTGCAATTTCTTTACGGGGGAATATCATTTCATTGTAAGCATATTACAAATTGTTGTGAATATAAGTTAATTCAATGTGTACTTTAGTACGTGCTGTAAAATGGGGGCAATAATTGATATACTGGATTACTGGAGGCTGCCCATTAAACAGGAAATAAATCTGCTGTTATTCCGATGGAATAATAGGAATTTGTTATTCTGATTCTAATTATTGATTTTGGTTGAGATTTATGCATGGAATTATTTTTATTGAGATTTGCATATGAAAAAATTTGAATAGTAGGGACCAGAAAAACAGGTTCATGTTATTCCATTGGAATAACACCATAATAACAGGTCACAATTAATATGTATACTGGAGATTTATTGGAATAAATTTACTCAATAATTTTAATAACATTTTCTTAAATTAAGTAAAAAGAAGTTAAAAATAGAGAAAATTTTATGGTGATGTTGTTTTGTCTCAAGGATCGATCATGTATAAATTTTTGTGTAATTTATAAATCACTGGACAATTTATCTATTGTTAAATTAATATGGACTTTTGCAATATTAAAGTTATTCGTCGAACAATGAAATTTGCATCAAATTTAATTATTTTTATGTGTATGATCGATGATGTGTATAATATTCTAGTTGTTATATTTATAAATTAATTTTTTCTATGATTGTTAAAATTTTAAGAATATATTTTTTTTTGTCTGTTAATATATTACATTCGTATATTCTGTGTGTGGGTGGGTGGGTGAGGGTGTCAAATTCAAGTTAGTTAGCGTCCATTCCATCGAATAATGACTGCAGATTAATTGCAGTGTAAATTTAGGATTACTTGACTTGTACTGGTTCTCTTGCTTCGAGAATTCGTATTTTCAAAGATTGCTAATTAAGACAGCTTAGTTTAGTTTATGACTTGATTCTTCCTAAATAAGTTTGCATGTATTATATTTGCAAGGAGTAAAACTTCATAGCCTCCCTCTCAGACGCATTTATTTCACCGAATGCTAAATAACACGTCCCCGGTCAATCCCCCATTCCCTTAGCTTGTTTATAATTATCTACTTAATAATTAACATCATGGAAAAACAATGAATATTAAGCTGAATAATATTATTTAGAAAAATATTTATGCATGTCTTTAACGTTAGCACTAAAAGGAATAAGTTCATGATATATTAATTATTCAAATAAAATGAATAATCAAATTATTTAATTAAATGATAACATGATTAAAATGAATTATAAAGTATATATATATATTATTTTGCTCGGTAGGAACCAGTTAAAGATAATTGGGATTTCATTTAATAAATGTAGGCTGATGGAATTCCGATAAGTAATAAATGAGTTCATTTAAATTTTGAAAATATATGATATTATATAATTTGATTAAATAGAAGGACTGTCGATTTTAACATATAATTTATTTGAAATTAATATTATATCTCTTCAGACAGACGTTTATTAGTGCTCTAACAAATTCGATATGTATCTTTATATTATAATGCATCTGTATTAATTTTTTAAAGTCATTTCTCTCATTTCTAAAGCACTTGTACGTTGTACATGTATATATCTAAGACATATCTCGTAAACAGCCAAGGCTATAAGGTGTAAAACAACGATTAAACTTCAAACAGCCATAAAACGACGCTAGAGTGTCTGATTTCATCAAATGAATACTTTTCGAAAAGCTTGTAAAAATACACACGCATCAATGATTGCTATGCCTTTTTCAAAATTCAGAATTGCCAAAAAACAAAGGGAAATGCGTCAAAACTTGAGTTGAAGTTTCCGATTAAGATTTTCATTCTTATTTTTCGATCTAAGTAGCTCAGTAAATTAGTTATATAATGAACTTGTAGAATACCAATTTTTACTATTTTTTTATGATTCATGAAAGATGACACACGATGACTTAAAAATAAAAGAAAATTGTGAAGAATATATTTTCTCGATAGTCTTTCTAATATAATATTTATTTCAAATAAATCAAATATAAAAATTAAGAGCATTTCTAATAAATTAAATTATATAGTATCAGATATTCTCGAAGTTTAAATGAAGTCATTTATTACCTATTAGACATTCTTGAATCTTGATATTTACTAATTAGTCAATACATGTAGTGGTTTGCTCTCGGGACGGGACGGGTGGGACGGGCAAAACCCGGGGTCGGGCACGGGCAAGTCGGGCATGGGTTGGTCGGGTAGAGCGGGTAACTCGGGTGCGGGTAGAACGGATTTTTTTTTGAAACCTTACCCTTACCCTCCCTTTTACCCTTGCCCGTCTAAGGTGCGGGTAGAACGGGTCGGGAGTAGGGCGGGTCGGGGGTAGGACGGGTCGGGCGGTCCGGGTCAAACCCGGACCCAGTTTTTTTTTTCTTTCTGTTTTTTTATAACAAATAAATGCAAAAATTTATAAATTTATATATAAATACATCACTCGAGATCTATTTCAACGGTTTGAATTCGTCGTTTGAAGTCTATTTAATAAACTTTTAAGATGTAACACATGTTGTTAAACTATAATTGAAATTACTATATTTTTTATGTTGCATCGTATAAAAACAATATTTGTCTAAAGCATATATAATACGTGAGGCCTTGCTCCTTTATCGTAACGTGTATGCTCGAGTTTATTTATGTATCAGTTTTTGTGAAATATTGTACATCGTATTAGAAGTCACAAAAATAAAATTCAGTGTTCATATTAAAACTGATGAGTTAATAATTTTGATTCGCATCTTATACTTCCAAAAGTTGTACAGTTGGTCAATTATAATTTTAACGGTAAAAGTATGAAACACTCATTATCTCTTCTAAATAAAGAGTCAGGTCGTGGTACTATGCATAGTGATAAATATTTTTAGTTTTAGAGTCCAAATAGTCTATCTGAATGGTATACGTGATTTTCATATTAAAATATACTTGTAGACTAAATTTAGATTTTTTAGATTTTTTTTAGATAGTTAGAAAATCACTATTTTTAAGTGGTCTAATTTTTAGACTGATTTTCTACATATCAAAATTCTAAAAAAAATATAAATTTAATCTCCAAATTCATCTTCATATGGACATCATGTTCAATAGTTCATATCCACTGTGCAAAATCTAAAAATGAAGTACTAATCAATAATACAAACTAATATAAGCTATACATGACATGTTAATTATGCAAGATAGCATAACTTCACTTATAAATATGCCTACATAAATTACTTTTTGTCCTCTTTATGCTGTTATAAGGGGACATCAAGATAAAAAGTTTCTGAGTTAAAATTTGTTGATTCAAGTCAAAGAGTTCCAAGCTTCTTGTCTCTTCCCTCATATAATATGCAAACATGTCATCTATAGAGATGACTTCATGATTTGCTTGAACAAACTCCTAACTAACAAATATTAACAATGTTGTCTTACAATTAATAATTATTGGGATTCCAAACATTTTATTTTAAAACATCTAAATACGAATTATTTGATCTTTAAAACCGAATTATTTTAAAACAATAGATTTATAAATAAAAGCTACCCTCCTCCTTTATTCCGGGCTTGAGATCGGCTATGTAAAATAACATAGGCGGAGTTCTAACTTTTTTTTTTGTTAGTAATTCTTCGTAAAATTAATAATTTTAAAAATAATTGAAATATTTATAAATTTATAATTTAAAAAGTAACCATAAAGAATAAAAGAGGTTAGAAATTTATACAGGCCTTTGACCCTTTCTTTTGTGAGTTTCGGCATGCTTTCTAAAGATACTCATACCTAGGACTTTATAAAATGTAAAATCTTGCGTGCAACCGTTTACCTTACACTTTAAAGTATTCAGAGTATTGTCTGGGTGGAAGGTACAGTCATACCAGGACATCCAGTTCGCATAGTATGATTGACCGATAAGATCGTGAGGAGGACTTGCCATTTTTAAAACTATTATTAAAAATAAATCCAAATTTCAAAATAAAATATAACATATAAAAAAATAAATCTAAATACTTCACATTTCCAAAAAACAAATCTAACATTTTTTTTAAACCTATTAAAAATAAATCCGAATTTCAAAATAAAATTTTACATATTCTAAAATAAATATAATTATTTCACATTTCCAAAAAACAAATCTAACCTGTTTTTTTAACCTATTAAAAATAAATCCGAATTTCAAAATAAAATCTAACATATTCTAAAATAAATCTAATTACTTCACATTTCCAAAACACAAATCTAACCTATTTTTTTTAACCTATTAATAATAAATCCGAATTTCAAAAATAAAATCTAACATATTCTAAAATAAATTTAATTACTTCACATTTTCAAAAAACAAATCTAACCTTTTTTTTAACCTATTAAAAATAAATCCGAATTTCAAAATAAAATCTAACATATTCTAAAATAAATATAATTACTTCACATTTCCAAAAAACAAATCTAACCTATTTTTTTTAACCAATTAAAAATAAATCCTAATTTCAAAATAAAATCTAACATATTCTAAAATAAATTTAATTACTTCACATTTCCAAAAACAAATCTAACTTTTTTTTTAACCTATTAAAAATAAATCCGAATTTCAAAATAAAATCTAACATATTATAAAATAAATTTAATTACTTCACATTTCCAAAAAACAAATCTAACCTTTTTTTTAACCTATTAAAAATAAATCCGAATTTCAAAATAAAATCTAACATATTCTAAAATAAATCTATTACTTCACATTTCCAAAAAATAAATCTAACCTATTTTTTTAACCTATTAAAAATAAATCCGAATTTCAAAATAAAATCTAACATATTCTAAAATAAATCTAATTGCTTCACATTTCCAAAAAACAAATCTAACCTACTTTGTAGAACGAATTATCTACAAATTACTACAAAATAAATGTAATTATCTAGCAATTACTACAAATTATTATAAAATAAATGTACCTTCAAATTTTGTAGAACGAATCTCGTGGGATTTTGAAATACCTTCGTAATTCCGTTTGCCGATTTGTAGAACGATTTAAATTTACAACTATATTTTTTTTAACAATAAATTTAAATGTTTAGAATAATACAAAATATTGAGAGAATGAGTGATTGAAAATATTATGAGAATATGAGATATTGAGATGTGAAAAAATATGAGGGATTGTGGTATATTTAAAGAGGTTTTGTTTGGGGGGAATGAATTTTGAAAGTTTTGGGGGGGCCGGGTGGGTGGAGGGGGGGATGGGGGGGGGGTCCGGGCAACCCGGGACGGGTACGGGTATGGGTACGGGTACGGGCAACCCGGGCACGGGCACGGGTATAACCCGAGCACGGGTGCGAGCGGGCACGGGTATAACCCGAGCACGGGTGCGAGCGGGCACGGGTTTATTTTTTCCCGGAATGGGTACGGGTAATCCGGGTTTTTTTTTTCTAAAGTGCCGGTCCGTCCCACATTTTAACCCGTCCAGGCTTACTCGTGACTCGTGCCAAACCCGGGCACGGGACGGGACGGGAGGGCAGCGGGCACGGGCAACCCGGATCCGGGTCACGGGTAGGCGGACAAATAGCAAACCTCTAAATACATGTATAACAAATAATATAAAAAAAATAGTCTTAATATAAACTCGAAAATGAATATAATAACTATCTCAAAAAAAAAATAATAACCGGCCAATAATTGATCATTTGGACATTTTTATAAATATCCAGCTTTCCTGAATTTTAAATATTAATAAAAAATCACGGTCTTTCTACACATGAATAATCTGTTGGTACTTTTTTTTTTTTAATTCTTTCGCTTATTCTGTAATGTTTTCTATAGACAAAATGTTCTATAGATAAGAAGTTCTTATCATTTATTGGATTTGAGGTAGATGCGAGCAGGGCTGTAAAAATAGCTTGTAGCTCGTGGCTCGTTCGTTACTTACATCTGGCTCGATTGGTAACAGCTTGTTCGATAATGGATTGAGCTGAGCTAAGGTCTAGCTCGCTCGCCAGCTCGGCTAGGCATCAATTTGTGAATTTGTATGAATTCGTGTGTATTTTATACTGTCAAGCTTGGTCCAGCTCGGTTTAGCTCGGTCCAAAAAAATTTGTAAAATTTATTTTCTTCTTAAAACAAGGTCCAACCAAACCCAGTGAGCCAGCTCGTGGCTCGCGAGCTGACTCGTCACGACTTTGAGCTGAGATTTGAATTCGCGAGCTATTACTGAGCTGGCTCGCTAACAGCTTGGTCCAGGATTAACGAGCTGGCTAAGGCCCAGCTCAGTCCGAATCAGCTCATTTACAATCCTAGATGTGAGTTACATCGGTGGTCTGTCCACGACCGATCCTAAGGTTTCGTCAGCGTCTTGGCTCGTCTGAGCATTGTACTTTATTTTAGCAAGATATTCATGATTTTTAAAGATCAATTTCAATGAAAATTTTCACATCCTGCCTAAAATTAGGACAAAAAAGATAGCCGCAACCTGATAATGAATGGTAAACTAACCGAAACGTGTAAAAGTTAGGAAAAAAAATGATCCTAATTTTATGTCAACACAGAGTCAAATAATATGATGCGAGATGTATGACTTATCAAGAGCTCCTGATTTTTCAAAATGTCCAATAGAAACTTAGTTTCTTACTCGAAATAGAAAACAAATAAAGAGCAGTGACCATGCAGTTTAAACTGGAAAATAATAAAGCAAGTAAGTGAGCATTATATTTTACGAAAGAAAAGAGAGAGTAGAAGTTATAATTGTACAACTCTCAAACCCCTTCACATATCCTACTAGATATCTCAAAATTTCAGTTTATCTAAAGCCGGATTAATTTTTTCGGTATCTATTCATAATAAAATAACCTGTATTATTGTATTTTGCGATTTTTGTGAGATCAATTCAAAATTTTGAGATATCTCAGAGGTTGCGGATCTCCCCCACCCCGGGAGTTTCAGATCCAGTGTAGTACTTGATCATGCAGAATGAGATATCAATCGTCCATTTTAATCTGATACAAATCTCAAAGCGGTCTCCCTAAATTCCAAATAAGCTCTAAAATAATTTTAGCTCGATTAGGAGTGGATAGAATAAATGTGGGGGAAAAGTTAAAAAAAACACACATTGTATTTTAGAGGTGTATTTTTGTCAGTGCAATTTATAAATGTGTATGAGGAAAACTCAATTTTATCTAAAATCAAAATCTAGAATAGACTGAGTCAATTTTGGCAGTTGTGCTCACTTGACATAGCTCAATTCAAAGCAGTAATGTTTAAATCACACTATTTTTGTAGGAATTTAAACTTATTATAGTTAGTGATGTGTTAAGATTTATAAGGGTGTGCTTCACAAGAGAGTAGAGAGGAGGAGCGGGGAGAGGAAGCGTGATCAAATTTGACCGGATCATATTTATTTACTCCAAAATATTAAATTTTAAAGATGAGAAGAGAATGGAAGAGAGAAGAGGTGAAATCTATATATAGACAATTAAAATTTTGTAACCCAAACAAGAATATTGAAGATATTATCTCTTTACAATTTAATTACGCTACTCCTTTTCTCTCCCCTTCCTCCTCTTTTTAAGAGGAGAGTCTAAGGTAGCTTGTTTTGATAGATTTTAAGAATATTTTAATTAAGAAAATATTTTTCAATTAATTTTGAATTGTTTTCCATATTTTAGTATTCTTGTTCTACTTTTAAATTATTTATCATAACATTTTCTACTTGTTTTGGAATGTTTTAATTATTTCACAACAAAAGGAAAGATGATATCTACACAAGAAAAAAATTAAATCTGATTAAAAGTTTTGGAGAACGATATGACATCACTATTCACTGGTAATGCATGTTTTAAATATCTAAATTTACACCCCAAATCGTATTGTTAGATCATCCATTAAATTAGAAAGAGAAGGTTAATAAGACTTCTATTATCTTTTTTCATACCTCCTAATTAGTAAGAATGTAAAAAAGTCAAGTTATTATTTACATGTCTTATTCTTTGATCATCTGTTCAACCTGATTATTCAGTAGAAAATTGACTCGATACTACCGGACACACGGACTGGTCTAGTTCTGATACGGCACGACATGTAGTCATGTGAATCACACGTGATCAGTACCTTTAGATATTGATTAAATTGTAAATCTTAAATAAACTAATTTAAATTATAAAAGAAATAGTTTAATATCATTAAATATAATAAATGTGACTAGACATATTCCGACACAATAAATATAGCCACGTCATAAATAATACGTTGTCATAAATAGTTTGATCACAACACGATATTATACGTAACAAATCTGACCTAATCAGGAACCGGCTCTGCTACTTGCCAAATAGGCAAGCAGAACCATGCTTTTCCAAATCAAACCATTTATCTGTGTTGAGATTTGTACATGAAAAAAATTCAATGGTTAGATTTGAAAAATCAGGATCCTACTCGCTAATTTAGCAAGCAGGGAATTTGGATCCCCTAATCAGTACATGACCCGAATCTCGGCGTAGAAGGACTCCCCAAATATACATCCCTATCGCTAGGATTAGCGAGCTTTTATTTTTCCGATGATGTTCTTCAATTGGATCGGTCATCGGTGTCAGAGGGCACGAGACTCCCGGATATCCCCGTCTATATCTAGCGCCGTTCGATTACAATCAGACGGTCAAGATGCATCCTCTCTGCCCCTTTGTGCAGCCTTATTAATTAACTTATAACCAGCCAAATCAGCATTGCGTCAGTGTCCATTTTTAGCTCTATTCTCTTGTAACCATTCGGATTTGTTCCCACTTTCCAACCAATAGAAAAATGAACAGTAGAAAACAAAAGTATAGATCATATGTTTTCAGAAATGTCCATGAAATTCATCAAATTGTGAAATCCCTTTTCCCCCTACCGTTGCGTAATGTCGTCTGTACATTCTTTTGTCCAAACTTGACGGTTTTTCCATGCCTAAAAAGAGATGTCATGTCATATGATATTTTTAGGCCTCGCTTATAGTAAAAATAGTAAAGCAAAGCAATGGCTGTCGCAAGAAAGAATAACGCAGTTGCCAGTTGGGATTAGAATAATAAAGAAAACGCAAAATATTACAACGGTAATTCAACAAATTTATGGACGAGGAGTTCGTACAAATTCGCATTGAATTAATAGTGCATGAATAAACAAATGAAAAAAAAAAATAGCCAAGCTAGTCACGTGCCGCGTTCGGCGCGCGCACTAGCGCCGTTTGCCTCCCGTCAACGAATCCCGGTCAAAAGCTTGAACGTACCATTTCTTTTTTCAAAAGGCAACCACCGTTAGTTGCCACCTAACGCCAGTAACAGTAACTTACGGCGTTATGGTCTCCGTAACCCTCCACTAATGGGCTAATGGCCTGTATCCTCTCATATATAAATATCATCGAAGTGGGTTTACTGTTGTTTAGCAGAGTTACTCGGTACATACTAAGAGACACTGATGGTATATAGAAAATCAATCAAATCAACTTCCCGGTCTTGGCTGAATCGCATTCTCTGAGATATCTCAAACTTTGCGTGACTTTTTGGAATATCTCAATAGTTCAAATACGTTCTACACGAATCTCAAAGCTCGAATAATACTGCTCCCTACGTTCTCCCGAAAAGGAACCGGACACGTCGGTCACGCAAAAATTGAGATATCTCAGAGGATGTGCACCCGTCTTGGCTTGGGGGCTTTGAGCATAAATTATGGATTATCTCCCGTTTCGCAGCAGTGTCGCACCTCCTGTCTTTTTCTTTTCATCTCTCTCTCTCATCTCTTCTCTCTCATACAACGGTTTCCTCTGCTTCGCTTTTATCTTTTGTTCTTTTGTGCTCTTTTCCAGCATTCCTCTCTCGCAACAAAAAAGCACTACTCTTCACTCCCTCTCCCCCTCACTCTACCCTTTCTCCCTCTCCTCTCTTCTCCTCTGTTTCCACCTCTTTAAGGAAAAAAAATCACACGCTGCTCCACCATTCCTTCAGCATTGCTTCGACCACTGAGCGCATTGTTTAAGCAATGAGTTTCGGTCAGTAGCCATAGTTTGTTATCTCGCTTCTTCCTCCCTTCAGACATTACCTCTAATGGAGAAGAAACAAGGCTTCTTCTCAGCTTTAAAAGAAGAGGTTAAACGAGGCCTCTCTCCTTCCAGATCCCGTGGCAAGAGCCCTGCACGGAACAGCTCTCCCTGCCGCTCAAATGGTAGCTTCTCTATTATTCCGCGAATAAAAAAGAGTTCCAAGCACAACCAGTCTCTCGACCAGCTGTCAGAGCCGATCATCGCCAGATCAGGTAGTCTCAGACCCGTTGGAGAGGCGCTGGCCCCGTTAATGGAGGGACCCGACCCGGATTTCAGTGGGGAAATTGGCGACGAGAGTAGGCGAGAGAGGTGGGGCCATTGGGTCAGAGGCCAGCTCGGCAGGACCCCGTCACTTGCAAGTGGCACCGCCTCGAGCTCTTCTTACCGCCGGTCTGATCTACGACTCTTATTGGGCGTAATGGGTGCCCCGCTCGCTCCAATTCGGGTTAATTACATGGATCCGTTACCACATCTCAGTATCAAAGGCACCCCCATTGTATGAAACTAAACCCTAATCTTTATTTCTAAATACTTAATTGTTTTTGTTTTTTTTTAGTAGGGGCCTATCTGTTTCCTTAGCAGTAAAAGGAGATATAAAGGTTGGCCCATTAGCATTAATTGCTAGAGGCATGTTTGGGCTTCTGTGGAAGTCCACTTGCTGCAGTTTATTGTGATAATTATACTATATGGGGAATTCACCAATCTTTTCTTGCCTTTTTTATTCTGTTTGTATTCATTCTGTTCATTTTTGCTACAGAGAAATTTTATTAGAGACCACCTCTATCCATGTACCTATTGGTACAATAAACTATACACGCTTTTACCACTTTTAACTTGCGGTAATTTCATTTCAGAAATTGCACTTACTGATATTCCCTCTTTTTAAAGGAAACCTCTTCTGCTCAGTATATCCTTCAACAATACATAGCGGCCTCAGGCGGGCTAAAACTGCTAAAATCAGTGAGAAATGCCTATACAATGGGGAAAGTGAGGATGGTTGCATCAGAGTTTGAAACCGCGACTCGAGTGGTTAAAAACAAGGGCTCCAGCAGAGCTGTTGAGTCAGGCGGCTTTGTGCTCTGGCAGATGGCACCTGACATGTGGTATGTTGAACTTGCTGTAGGTGGTAGCAAGGTCCATGCTGGGTCAAATGGCCGCCTAGTATGGAGACATACACCATGGCTTGGGTCCCATGCTGCCAAGGGACCTGTCAGACCCCTTCGTCGGGCTCTTCAGGTTTGTTTCACTAAATTTTACCGGTATCAAAATACCGAGTTCTTGTATGTTCAACATGAAATGTTCCGGATAGAAATACTGATGTAATTTTTTTCAGATATCACTGAATAACATTTTATCGAGTAAAGAAAAGCACAAGATACAAAAATGTTTGTGCCATATGTATAAGTGCATTGTAGAAAACTAGAAATGCCATCAAAGAGGTATTTGCATTTCATATTAGAAGCAAGTTGAAGATTTTGGGATATTTCGAACACCGTAAAATTCAATACCTTTAAACTTATTCTACTAGTCTAAACCTCCCTAAACTGAAATCTGTTTTGCAGGGTTTAGACCCACTAACAACTGTGGGCTTGTTTGCAAATGCTCGATGTGTTGGCGAGAAGAAAGTCAACGGCGAAGACTGCTTCATTCTCAAGCTCTGCGCAGACCCCCTGACGTTGCGAGCCCGCAGTGAGGGACCTGCTGAGATAATCCGTCATGTGCTTTTTGGCTACTTCAGTCAGCGTACCGGGCTTCTCGTCTACTTAGAGGATTCTCACCTGACCCGTATCCAATCTCCTTCTGGAGGTGACGCGGTGTACTGGGAAACCACCATTAATTCCTTCTTAGACGATTATAGAGTGATTGAAGGTATCATGATTGCACACTCTGGTCGGTCGGTTGTGACCTTGTTTCGATTTGGTGAGATGGCAATGAGCCACACCAAGACACGCATGGAGGAGGTGTGGTCGATCGATGAGGTGGCTTTTAATGTGCCAGGCTTGTCAATGGATTGTTTTATCCCCCCTGCAGATATAAGATGCGGATCCATTAGTGAGACCTGTGAGTTGCCTCATGGGGAGAGAGCAGGGAGGGTTGTTAACCGGGCAAAAGTGGCTGCTGCCTCTGGGGGTATGGAGAAGGATGCCCCGTGTTCAGTTGATAAAATAGTTTGGAGAGTGGAGGTTTAGTAGTTTGTTTATATGGGGCATATTTTTTTCATTGTAAGGATTGAGATGGTTAGAACTAACCTACTAAGTCTGAGAATTAGGTTTAATTAAGAGAGGATTAGGGTTGTGTTGAAAGTTTGGGGGTGTTTCTGTAAATAGGAGCATAAAGGGTTTATAAAACCTTTATACTCTGAATGCAGATGGAATTTAGTAGGGTTTAAGATTCTGTTATGAGTGGAGAGCAATTTATAATTTTCTCCCTTTTTTCTTTTGTTTCTCTTGTTAGGATTATATAATTAATTGTGTAGTTTTAATTGGTTAATTTGGAAATGGTCAAGTTCATATGCTTTCTACAATGAAATACATAATACTAACAATTGCTAACATGTAATTATCATACAAATATCAAGCAAGTAATTAGCAATAAGAAAACGTTGGGGCCTTTTAAATTTTTGTAATATTATTCATTGGCAATTTTAGTTAAGATAAATACTGTAACTGCCCATCATTAAATGGAGCTAATATATCAGGAAGGTGCTCTTTTATAATAACGAAGATTGCAGGACTGCAAGGGCTAATTATTGGTAAGCAATTATGTTATAGAGCAAATTAATCGTGGATAAAGAGTTTGATGGTGGATAAAATATTTAATACTTTTATTTGGATAATTTGTCATGTTTTATATGGGGAGGTGTCAACAAATCTAAAGATGCATGCAACTGGTTGAACACTATCCGTACTTTTTTTTTCTCTGATAGAATTTCAAATAGGAATAACAAAAAATTTGTAGCTCCTGTCTTGTTCGAGATTCAACAAAAGAAGTTACAATTAGTTTGTTCAATTCTAGTTTCATTCGTCATTAACGAGTTCAAGATTATTCCAACTTAGTTCGTGTTATCTCACTTGTTTCATAGCTTGGCTCATTCTAACTCGACTCTGAAAGAGTTTGTTGTAGTAATAAGATGAAGCTATTTTCAACACTATTAATTATTTCTTTATCCGTCGCGGTTAGTGATTAGTATTACAAATGAGATAAATGTGAGCTCCATGTATAGTCAATGAGGGATCATATTTGTCTTATCAAGAACTTGCTTATCAGTATATTTGTTTGCGGCATCATAAAAAAATTACAATACCAAATCAGTTGGTTTATCTATGGCTCATATTATGAACAAACTATTTTGGCTCGGTTCATGATTAGCTCTGCTAAAATCAAGTTCAATCCGACTCAACTTATTCTCACATGAACTACTTTGCCTATCATTTACATCCCAAGTTGCATACTTATTAATTTGTTAAAATCGCTTGGGTGGCAAAATTAATAGGAGCTATGGTGGTGTTTGGTCGTGGAATAAAACTAATTGAGGTTGAACTTAGTTATTTCAATTTAAGCTGATCTAAATTATTTATGTTTGATTAATATTGAGAGTTATACTTTGACTTAAGTTATTTCTTATTTGGTAAGAATTTGGTGGCTCAAGACATGATTTGATATTACTAATTATTTTGTCTTAAAAATTTGTAATATCAATAATAAAATTATTTTTCGTATTTTATGTACATATTAATTCTATTTCTTAGAGATGCACATCGCATTTAGTGAATCTTATTTAATTGAACTTATATGTGTACCAGTTTATTTGTCAAAAGTATGTTTGGTTGATGAAAAAAATTATTTACTTATAGTATAATTTCAAATATATTTTATTTAATTATTTTCTAGATTACATATTTTGTTAATTTAGAAAATTATATGATTAAAAAATATTGATTCTATAATTGAAAAAGTTATAGGTTACTTTATATTTAAATGGAAACAAAATTAATTACTTATTTTACATTTTTTTAAACAATTAAAAATAATGAAAATGTAGATCTCATACTCCAATAAAATTATCAAGAAAAGTGAGTTAATTTAAATCAATTTAAGCTGGCTTAAAAATAAACTTATTTCATTTAATTTCAGCTCAATTAGTATATATTTGATGAAATAAGTGAGATCTAAAATCGTTATTCTACTGTTCACAATAAAATAAAAATGACGTTATCTTGTACGGAATATATTAATTGTACGATGGCAAAATGGCGAAACATAGATCGTTACCTTAAATTTGTTTAGAGAAGTTGGATTGGATGCACCCGCGCATTGGATGCTGGGAAAAGATCTCCTTTTTTCCGTCTGTAGCACAAGACCGACTCGTGGTTGGTCGCTTGAAGTGGGACCCGCTGCTTATCTCAGGTCCCCCTTCTTTACCTTTGTTGACCCATTGACGCTCTTACCGTCTTCCCCAACACCGCTCTTATATGCTCTCCATTTCGTAGAAAACAGGAGACAATTTCAACACTAATTAATTAAATAAGTGAGCTATTTGCCGGGAATCACATCCTCTGCGGAGTTTTTACCTGCGGAGTTCGTGCGGTTCTTTTAATATGGTCCGTTCGTTTTGATCGGACTGACCAAATAATATTTTGGTACGAATCTCAAAGCAAAATTAATACTGCCCCTTCCATCTTCTTGAGTACTCACCGGCTGAGAGTAAATCTGGACCGTCCAATTAGCTCCGCACCGCAAAACTCCGCAGAGGATACTGGTCCATGTCCGTTGAAGTAAAACTCAAAAAGTAAATATATCATTGTTTATTGTTCGTCATAATACCAATGTAATATTAATTTAAATGCTTGATGTAAATATTATTCACTAAAATTAGAAATTTATAATTAATTAGATTTTCACAACGTAAAATTCTCTTCTCAATATATATACAATTTTCCAACAAATTACAAAATAAACGCTTGATTAAATCAAAATATTTAAAATATATATTATTATAGAAATACTTAGTATCTAAATGACTACACATATAAACTACTCATTCAACCACATCCACCACATCATCATTATTTGCTTCATCATAATTAGAGATCTCATAACTACACATCCTCTAGCATCATCCTCTTATGTCTATGTCAATGATAATAAATTATTTCAAATGATTTGATCAATAATGTGATGCATCAAATATAAAAAATGATGCTGCTAGATTTTGAATTTAAATGGTGTTCAAAAATGAATTGTCAAAATTTATTATTCTTCGATGATCGCATTGCTGTTGAAGTGCATTTAAAATAGCTAATTTAAAAGTAGAGTTATGAATTATATCGGAGCTCAGACACACTTTAAATTAAATAATTTGATATGTTGTGAGCTCCTATAATAGAATTAATATAATCTTTAAATCAACCACTTTCTTTGATATATAATGATGTACTGAATTCATGAATTCAGTACTCATGAAAGTTATTTCATTTTAATTGAAATAACAATTTACACACTAATACATCGAAAAAGGTAAAATTTATGTATGCTCTTTATAGTCCATATATATTGTTTGTAATGTTTATAAAAATAAAATAATTGATTGATGACTGAAATATTAGGTATCTATGTAACATTTGAAAAATTGATAATTAAGTTTTATTATATTTGATCTGTGCGAACCATTTTCAGATTGCACTAAATTTCAGTATATAACAAATCTAAACTATAAATGAAAAATATCCATAATTTGTTTTTACTTCAACAACTGTATTTTCATTGTCAAAATTATCAAATAATTTTAAAAGTTTATTTCTTATCCACTGGACCACTTCACATCTCCTGCTTTAATAACTGGAGAGGATAACTCGACTGTATATTGGCCTCGGGCAACGGGTGAGTGGGAACACCATTCCAATTACAGCTGACGCATGACGAGCTGAGTGCAAACAGGTATAAAGAAGATTTTATTTATGACCGTGTTTTCCACGGACATAAGTATTTATTTGTAAAATAAATATATTTTTTTTTAAAGTTCAAACAGTCGATTCGAACCGTTCATCTTGTTCTCCATATTAATATGTGCTTGGAGATCAAATTTTACATTTTTCTAAATTTTTTACTATTTATTAAGATGGTACAAAATTCAATGGTCTGAATTTGATATTTTTTGTACCCATCTTAATAAATAGTAAAAAAATTCAGAAAAATGTAAAATTTGGTCTCCAAGCACATATTAATATGGAGAACAAGATGAACGGTTCGGATCAACTGTTTGAACTTTGAAAATAAAAATATGTTTATTTTACAAACAGGTCCTTATAGTCCATGAAAGCATATGCCTTTATTTTATGTTTCAACAGAAAATATATTCACGGAATCAAGGCCTAAGAAATTTCACAATGGCCCTTCAACTTTTGGTTGATTGTATACAGGCCCTATCGTATAAGTCATCTTGTTCTGTATTTTAGTTGCACTGGCAATTTAATTTTCCTTGGCGTGGTTTTGATGAAATAAATAAGAAATGTATTACGGATTTGTTTATTTATGCCTTCTCGTGCGTTGGTTGTTTGTAGGTTATAATTTGACAGCATGAACAAATATGATTACTTAGATATCCTCCTTACCAAGCTGAGATTGCAGATTAGTTAAATTACCGCGTGTTAAATAAACTGTCATGTACGCTCTTTGTTTATAGAGTGCCTGGCTAGGAACCTTCCTTTCTATACCTCCCAAGCGATCCTCAAAGTCAAAAGTTGACATTTATCGTTAAGGACTTGAGTTCATGGTGGTAGGTAAAAAATTTGAGCTGTTGCCGTTGCAATTGAATTTGATATTGACGTGATAAGAAATTTTATAATATTTGAGCCGAGATACAGTATAACAGGTAATTGGTGCAGGACAATGTCAGACTTTTAAGTTAAAACTAATTAAATATAAATGAAGTTAATTATATAAAAAAACTATGTTTAAAGTATGTGAATCAATTTTACAGTACATATATGTATAATTGATTCAAATTAACCATTGACATAGTGTCCTGGTAGTAGTACAACAATAGGGATTGCCACAAGGAAATATTTCATCATTTTTTTACAGTGATACACTCAACAGTACTTATCATCTTTCGTTACAATTTACAAATATATGTGTCGTAAATTCTTGGATTTATTTTAGATTGAGTTAGTATGAATTCTGAGCAGGATTTTTTGCACGAGAGATGATTTTAATTTGTAGCTAGGTATTTAAAAGTTAAAAATATTTCATTTCAAACAAAAAATATTATACTGAAGTTTGTATCATAAATTTTACTATATATTTGGTATATAACTCTTACTAAAATAATTATATAGGAAAGAACTAAACCGGAGGGATGAAAAAAACATAAGAAGTTTAATTTAATATACACCAAATTATAATAGGAAAAATTTGATATATTTTATCTCGGTTATTTCATTAAGAATTGAATATTCAGTTCAGAGAGTTAAAAATATACGGGTTAGGATCTGCTAGATTCAATTTATATCCACTCCATTAATTTTAAAAATTATAATGACTTTAATATCTTTGACTGTAATTTTTCTAATTAAATTGTAATTGTCCGATAATATTAATATACAATGTCAACGGATATTTTATTATGCTGAAATATTACCAAAAATAATTCCTATGTCACGTAATTAACACCTTGTTTGGATGGAGAGTAGAGGAAGAAGGGGGGCAGAATAAAATGGAATATAATAGAATAGAAAAGAATATTAACATATTTAACATTTTCTTGAATGACTAATTAGAGAAAATAAATTTAACTTTTTTTTTCTATCTTTTTTTTTTAATGTCAGTGAGCAATAGCTCATCCGACGATTTCATTGATAATAATAAAAGTTATTTACAAAGAAAGTATATTCTAAATAATTTACAATCAGGTAGCAACAATCTCTCCTATGTGCTACCAACTAAACTAGTCGCTGTTACATCCACCAACTCTGGTGTGGACTTAGATGTTGCCGTGAACAAATGCCTGTTTGATTAATTAAAATCATAGAAGATTAATCAAATATTTTTAGTTTGATTAATTAAAAAAAAAAATTAGTTTCTTGTTTCTATCTTGTTTCTTGTCTCAACTCCAGTATGAACTTTCTTTTCTATCTTGTTTCTTGTTTGATTAATTAAAATTATAGAAGATTAATCAAATATTTTTAGTATATTTGACTATTATATTTTTACTATAAAAACATAATAAAGACAAAATAAAAGGCATGCTAAAGTTTTATGAGATAGAAACGAGAGTCGAGCCCTCCTTTGATCATAATCAAGATTAGAAGAGATTTGTTCCTTGCCAAAATAAAAACAAGTCGGCTCAGACAATCGAGCCTAAAAAGAAAAAGAAAGTTGTTTAAAACAAGAAATTTAAGCCGAAGCATAAACTAAAAAGACCAAGCAATAAACAAAAATAAAAATAAAAAAGAGATGCAGTGATAACACTAAATCGATCTCCATTCTTACCAGGGTCATCTGCCGTAGTAGTAGTGTTCTTATTGTGTGCGTGTCTGTTGAATTAATCCTCTTACTGTTATTGTCACTACATTGACTGAAAACTGACCATTTGGATTCCATGTCTATATGACCATATCGGGTTCTGAATTTCTGATGTTATTCTTATTGGGTCTGACTCCCTTACCCGTTACATTGTTTCTAGCTGCTCTATTGCTTGCTTCGACATAGTTGGTCGAATGACATATTTTTCTTTTCTAAATTTCTGAAAGCAACCATTTTACAAAATCTATAAAAAAAAGAACACAATAATTATTATATAAATGAACGACTACAACAAACAAAATAAATAAACGACTAAGTATCAATAGGAATGGGATGGTTCAAAAATTGAAAGATTGATATCGATTGAATAGTAGTTTAAATATCAATAGGAATGTATACCGGTAAATAGAGATACACAAGCTTCAAAATATTTATCAATCGGATACTAGTAAATATGAATATAAATCGGATAATTAAATCAAAGAAACTCTACTAATAAAAGACAGCCATACATGCACCTAGTTGATTAAAATTTATGCTCTGGAAGAAAAAAAATATTTATTTTTCTATAAAAAAAAGTATATGCTTCGATTCAGTGCATGGACCTTACTGGTAAATGAAGGTACATGGGCTTCAATAGGAATGTGTAATGAATTTCATTCTCTGATGTAAATGGTGCTAAGTACACGAACTTTAAATTGCAAAAGAAAAAAAAACAGTAACTTAACCTGATTGACTCTGATGGATAAATGATTCTGACTCCAAACTTTATGTATAAAAAATAAACAAGTTCAATAAAAAATAAAAAAAAAAAAACCTAACCTGCTCAATAACTACAGTGGTTGCTAGGTCTGTGTTAAAAAAAGTTAAATGATAATTATACAGGAATAAGATATAGGACAGGGCATTTGTGTTATTTTTTCTGAAAATATTTGCAACCCAATTTCTTTCCATCCGTTAGGCTGTGGTTGACAAATTTAAATAGAAAGGGAAGGGAGAGGAGAGGAGGGGACGGGAGGTACAGATCTGAAACATAGTCTAAATTGGACGGTACAAATCTCACAAATTTTAATTTTTCACTCTACTCCCCTTCCCCTCCCCTCCGCTACCCCTGTCCGGAGCACAGCCTTACACTCTAAATTGAGAGAGAAATTGTTTCTATTAATTATAATTATACAAAGTTAACACTTTCTCTTCCTGTATCCCTCACCTCCACTATAATTTTGTCACTAAATTGAGAAAAAAATTGTTTCTATTCTATTCCCTCCCCTCCTCTACTCTCCATCCAAACAAGGTGTAAGAGTAGTAAAGAGACATTTCTTATTTCTTATCGCTTATTCAAATATAACAACAGTAAATAACAACCACACATGTTTTTGCTCAAAGATGTACCTATAACAGTTGCAATTTGCTGGAAATGCACTAGTTGATCTAACTCGTGCTAAATGCTCAGATGCATGCATCCATGTTGTATGGATATCGATGGTGATGTCTGGTTATGTAAAGATAAACCTGTCGGGACCAATAGCTAGGCTGCTAATAAGGCTGGGTCCATTTGTATAACCAGGACTCAGTATGAACTTGTTATTTGTAGCTAGTCAAGTCTCTGTTGGGACGACATAGATCTGGCAGGGTTCTCTGAAATTGCACCTGGCTGAGACAGACATGTGGGCAATTCTGTACAGGGACCCTGGTAAATCACAACCACAATATTTATTCCTTGATTGTTTTTAGTTGGAACATTGATTGCAATAGAATTTTTGGTTTGTTTCTGTAGTAGATCCAAATCCAAATGTGCATGAAAAGAAGATTGGTGTCCAGAGACGTAGTTAGGATTTTTATGAAGATAGGCAAAAAAAAAATGAATATATTATAATTTTGTTCATTTGATTTATTATTAATTTTTTAAAATATTATTATTAATTTTAATTGGAAGCGGAATCAGGAGAATTGGTAGGAATCGGTCAAATGATATTGAAAACTCGATTTTCTTTTTTGCAAAATTAAGTTCGAATAAACAATTAATGTAAATCATTAAAATATTCAATTTTACTTTGAAACATAACATAATTATCCTTCGTTTGAAATTCAGACCATTTTTAAACAACTAAACCCAAAAAAATAATTTTATATTTTATATTTAAGTTCGGCTATTACTTTGTAAAAGAATTTGACTCATTCATTTAAAAACTCTGCCAGATTTTCAGTGACTCGGTCGATTTCACTAAAGGTTGAGGCTCAGTCATGGATAGGCAAAATTTATATCCAAGATTATGCAAAACCAAGATTCAAGCCTACTATATACGGATCCGAATCTGCTGCGATTTTTCGCTCATAAACAGTAACCTACGATTCATGCTTTTCGAAATCCAACTGTTGAATTGTTTCGAGATTCGTACAAGAAAAAATCATATGCTTTGAGATACGTACACGAAATTATTGGACGGTTAGATTTGAAAAAAAAAGTATTTTAGAGTTACTGTTCATCCTTTTAGGATCGTAGCATATGTGAATCCACTATATACGAGTTCCCAATTGTTTTTCAAAATCCAGGGTGTCCATCTCTATCTGAGTGTAGTTTTGTCACTGCTTGTGCCAATATTAACATGCATATAAGAGAACTAGGTTATTCTTAAGCTTATTAATTCTTTTTTGGTGAGCATAACTTTAAAATATTTTGGATTAGCTTCAAATAACAAATCTAAGCCGTGGAAACCAATCTACTTAACAACTGATGCATCCACATACAAAATTTATAAAATTTTAAATTAATTTAATATAAAATTAAGCGGTCAATACATGCTTAAAAATTAGTGCATTAAATGAAAATATAAACATTTTTTCTACCATTTAGCTTTAAACTTAATTTATTTAAAAATTTATAAAATTTACACGTAAAGCATCATTCACGAAGTAGATCGGTTTTGATGATTTTGATTTATCGTTTGAGATCAATCAAATATATTTTGAAGTTAAGATCATTAAGAGATTTGATGAGCTTTAAGAACACCCTAATTCTACTCTAAAATATAATAGGCAATAAACAGTTAACTTATTGAAACTATATGTATATAAAACAAGAGGAGGAGGGTTCAAATGTCTCCATTTTTTGTGTCTCCATCATGCCTCTATTTTTAAAAACTAAAATAACACAAAATTTGAAATTTAAAATTCAAAATAAAACAGTTGGATGTGATCTACATCATTTTATTTATGCATATGTAAAAGATTACGATATTTCAACTTCATTTTGGTTGTCATCAAGAGTTTATAAAAAATGTACTAACGTGGATAATTTCTAAAAATTGATTTTTCAACTTATTGATTCACATAAGAACAAAATTGAAATGCAATAATTTTTTTATGAGCACATAAAAAAATAACATAGATCACATCTAATGATTTTATTTTGATATATATAATTTAAATTTTAAATTATTGTAGTTTTTAAATATGAAGGTACAAAAAATAGTGGCATTTGAACCCTCCTCATAAAACAAAAAGAGGCTTAACTACTAGTAATCATTTATTAAGACAAATTATCACTTCAAAGAAAAGGATTATCCAGATGGCCCATAAGCTTATGTTTACACCACTATTGCTTTTTGCTAAAAAAGAGAGGTTAAATTCTAGCTTAATAACTTTTCTATATTTCTGGTACAAACAAAAAGAGGCCAACAATACTTTGTCCAAGCGAAGACTTTGCTTCAGATGGAGGCAATCTGGCAATGCCTTCATTAATTACTATGGAGTTCAGATCGGAGAATCTTTTGTACTTGAAAAGTAATTATAAGCACTAATTAAAATTGCTCCTTTATCTTTCATAGACTAAAGCAACACATTAGTAGACACTTCACCATTATGAGGAATCAAAGTAGCTTTAATGTCACTAAATAAACCCACCAATGTTAAATCAGAATTAGATCTAGGGACCATTAATTATGAAGCGGCCGTGTGGATAAGAAATTTAATTTAACATAGTGTCAATAGGTACTATTAGTAGGGTGCATGGTAACGAGGTTCAAGCTAGATTTTATCTCAGCTTGTTAATTCCAGACCGAGTTACTATCGAACGAGCTGTATATGAAGCAGTCGAGCTAAAATCTTAGCTTGAAATCGTGACAAGCAACCCAAGCTGGACTGAGCCTGATCACGAGCTAAGCATGCACCTCTAGTGTTTTCTCAACCAAAATAGAATTCTCGTTACCCGTGAGTTCTTAGTCAAAAGTGTATAATTTAAGTTCTTCTGTCGTGTTGTTACTAGTAAATTGGTACGATTGGAAATTTGTTTGACATAATTTGCAAAATAAACATTAGTTGAATTTAACCGTTTATATGATTGAGTGAGTTTGTAGGTTGAAGACTTCAATTGCAAGAATTATTATATGAGGAACCTAGGTTCATGAAGATCTTAATTGCAAGACTGATTTGAAGAATCAAATCAATAAGACTGTACGAAGTTATAGATTTGTAATAATCAAATAGATAAGTAAAGTATATATGAGGATTGTTGATTTTTGGAGCAACGATTTGGAACAAACCAAACCGTATGGAACAGATTAAATCATAAAACAGAGGGAGTTACAGTTTTGGTTCCGTCCAGGACGGTTGTGATCCATAGGAACACTTATTAAGTTTTGTGGGATAAATTATACTAACCGTCCTGAACGGACATAGACGTTCAGAATGGTTAATATTAATTTTATTACTATGAAAACCCTAATTTCAATATTCGTACAATCCGTTCGGAATGAATACTTTCGTTCGAACATATTTGGAAAATTTGAAGCCCCCACTATAAAGGAACTTATCCCACTTCAAATTTGACTAAACTAGTCGTCTCTCACATTCAAAAAATATTTATTGTGCATTCTTGAAAGCTTCCATTGTTGAGTTAATATCTTGTCAACACTCTTAAATTCACTCGACTTATCTTCTTTGAGATATAGTTTAGTGTTTGTAATTTAGTTCTAGGGTCTTTCCATCTAGTTAGTGTTTCCTGCTTGTATGGTGTTTAAGGGACTCACTACCTCGAGCATTTCTGGTCACATATATCCATAGTTGTGTGACGATCATGTTGGAACTCTCCAGTTGGAGCTTCTTGGCTTACCTTGTACACGAGTTAGGCTATGACTTCTCACCTTTGTTGGGTTCACGTATCACGAGTTGTATCGTTTCTTTTTTAATAATAGAAAAGAGGCACGGACGAGGATGCTCTACCCCGGAGATGTAGACATTTTACGCCAAACTCCGTTATCACATTGTGTGTCAAATTTGTCTAACTCTACTCTATTTAATTTACTTGTACACACTTACTTATTGTTTGTTTGACTTTGTTAGTTTAGAGAGTATAACCAAAAAACATCTAAGGGCTTTTAAGACTCCTTATTCATAGAAATAAATCTGCTGCGATTCCAATTTTTCTATGATCCTTGCGATTCCAAATCCTTCCCTTCATATGTTTTGAGATTTGTGCATTCCGAAAAGTGAATGGAGAGATTTGGAATCGCAGGAGATCGCAGAGAAATTTGGATCGCAGCAGATTTATTGTCCCCTATTCACTTCTACTAGGTGCCGTTAGAGGCTACACATACATCGGTAAGTGAGCAAGTAAAATAGATCACGAGTGTGGAATACAAAAATTTGGAGTCAAGAGAACTTCAAAACAGCAAAAACTAGAACATCATAGCTAGATTAGAAAAGAGAGACAAATCACATGGTTTTGACTAAAATCCTAAAACCTACCCATGTCAAAATATTTCGGAGAAAAATTCTCTAGCTCATTAATGAACGGAGCTGATTCGGTAATAGCTCAATCCAATATCGTGCGGACTGTTAGCAATTGAGTCAGAGACGAATCACAGAGGATTCACGAGTTACGATTTTGCCATCCCTAACTGTTACAATCAGAGACGGTACGCTGTGTCAGCACCTACTCACAGAGGATACGGTGATTATATAAGTGCGTCATTTCAAAACTATATAGTCCACGTTGATATCATCAAATTAGAAATTTTTTAATTATTGATATTGATTTTTATTATGCAAATGGAGATTAGGTACTAAAAATTGCACAAAGGAAAAAGTTGGGTCATTCACTAAATACGAACAAAATCTACTTTCGTTATTCAGATCATTTGATGGATTACAAACAAAGTTGTCAAATTGTATAAAATATTTACACAAATCAACTAAATCATAGAAAATCTATAATTTATAATCTTTGAATTTGGCAACATCTCTGTTAGTTATCAAGATTGATAAATAAATTTGCTATCATGACGAACAAAAACATATTATGCATGCACTAATTCAAAGTAAAACAATACATTTACAACATATTATGCATGTCAAAATCGATATTTTTTATACAATAAATTTGCAACATATTATGTAAACTAATAAAAAATTATGATGAATGAATTCATGAATTATAACTCATACAGAGAAAAAAAAATTGTAAGTTAAAATCCTATTTACTATTTTTTTTTACGGTGCTATATTTAAATAAGAAGAATATACATATTTTCTTAAAAAAATAAACAGTAAAGATTGATAAATATATCAGATAATAGAATATATTTAATTTTAATATTTTTATAGATATGTATTCAAATAGAAAAGCATTAACTGGTGCATGTTCAATTTTTTAGTCGAGAAAGAACTAATGGTCATAATTTTTTAGTGAGGAGGGTTCCAATGCACCCAAAATTTCATGCTCCCATTTGCACCTATTTTTTTATCTTCTTTATCTTCATTTTTAAAGTCCGAATAGTCAATCCAAACCGTTCAACAGGATCATCATAATAAAATATGCTTGGAGACCAAATTTTATATTTTTTGGAATTTTTTTTACTATTTTTTAAGATATGTACAAAATCACTTTATCGGATGGTCCAGAATCTCCTTAAAACAATGATTTTGTACCTATCTTAAAAAAATAGTAAAAAAATTCCAAAAAATATAAAATTTGATCTCCAAGTATATTTTATTATGATGATCATGTTGAACGGTTCGGATCGACTATTCAGACTTTGAAAATGAAGATAAAGGAGATAAAAAATTGAGTGCAAATGGGAGCATGAAATTTTGGATGTATTGGAACCCTCCTTTTTTTTCCTTTTTTTTTAGTTGAGAAAGAACTGATGGCCATAATTTTTTAGTCAAGGTGGGACCGATGGTCATAATTTTTCAGTTAAGAATCAAGAATATTTTGACTTTGTAATTCTTAGTTAGAGGTAAGCAAAGATTTTTAATAATTTAAGTAGAATTAACATGAAAATAATTATATGAGGGTAAATAAGAAAGAGTTGTAAAAATTGAGAAGGGAATAAAGATAAATTGAAGTTTTAGCGGTAAATAAATAAATTGGACTAAGTTGTAAAAGATAAATATAAAATTATATGAAAATTTAAAGATGCATAATTTCAGATGTTTTCGATAAATGCTTAGCTACAAATTTTTTCTTTACTACAAATTTTTTTTGCCCTCTCTTTAATTTTTATGCTTATACGTCCTCAAATATAATCATGTAGAGATGTTTCAAAAAGATGCCTAAATCTTCATCGAACTCCACAAAGCATACGTATCCAACAAAATACTATATTTTGGCATTTGCCCCTCCAATGAATAACTTTTGGCTCCCTTATTAACTAATTTGTTATTTTATAGAAGACATTTGGTTAATCACTGTATTATAGAAAATAGCTATTTATTGATAAAGATTAAGTATCTGATGAATAAATTAGACTCTAAATTTATTTAGAACTAGAAACTAAGATAAAGAGGAGGTTTCAATTCCTCTAATGTTAAAACTTTAATAACATCAAAATAAAAATTTAAATGTTAAAATAAAATGATATGTATCATATCCTCTAATATGCACATGTAAAAAGTCGTGAGATTTCAACATCTATTTTGTTTGTTATCAAAAACTTATAAAAATACATTGATGTGGATAAATTTACGAAGTTAATTTTCAACTTACTAATTCATATAAAAAAAAAATTAAAAAGTGATAATTATGTACATGTAAAAAAAATAATATAGACCACATTTAATATATTATTTTGACAGATAAAATTTAAAATTGTATTAAAAAATAAAAAAAATAAAGAAATCATACAGAGCACAAAAAATAAAACAATATTTTTTTTTGCTAAAATAAATGTTTAAAATTAACTTTCAATAACTGTTGCTGAAAAGCATATACTGGGGTTTCCCCCAAAAGCTGATATGTTATTTAGCTTTCATATCTTTCGGCTCTAAAAATAGAAATAAAGTGCGATTCTTTTTCTGGCGCAATCCCTAGAATAGTTTCAGAGTGTGAAAGTAACCAGGTAAAAAATCTAGGCAGCCTGTCAACTTGGATTATTTTGTTTTGTTTTCACAGTCGTCGTCGTCGTCAGTAAAAACTAGAAATGACAAATATGAGTATATGACTGCTTAATGCTTTCTTTGACCTAATCATTACCGACATACGTGGCGCCTTTTGTATAAATCCAATGAATATCATTTTTTTTTTTACCTAATCACTGTATTGAAATCCTGTAGGCAGCATAAATCCAATATTTCCCTTGAGTGGGGAATGGCGTGCTATGGATAGCATAGAGATCTCCGTGCAATGATTCAAAATTTTAGTTTTCAAAATTCTAACAGTTGATCCGAACCGTTCAGCATATAATCTGTACTAAAATGTACTTACAAACCAAATTTTACATTTTTGATAATTCTTTTTACTATTTATTAAGTATTATAAATCCAGTGGTTAAAAAAAGTAAATAAATAAATAAAAACAGAGCAATCTCCTCAAATGTTACATTTCAGTACCGTTCGTTGGTAATTCAAGAGTTATTACTTATTACAGGCTTTTACTATTTTCTGAAAGCAAATACAAAGTCTGATACAGTACAAGCTACAAGATACAAACACAAACACAAAAACAAATAAAACATACAAGTTCTTACAATAACCAAATACTAACAGAAAACCAATTTCATTCGCCAAATAAATATTCTAAATTTCAACAAACTTTTTTTTGATCCAATGTCAAAACAACGCACTACTCTATGTAGAATGTTACAAGTTCGAAATTTAAATGAGAATTTTTTTTGTGAATATTAAATAGTCAAATGACTTGATCTTCAACATTAATAAAAAAAAAACCTATTAATGTATTTTATCACCCTTCTTAAAAAAATCCTCTTTTTATGTTTCCCTCGTACAATTCAACTATATACAACAAATATAATAAATACATATTCTCTATGACTATGCTGCTTTGTTAAATTATTACAAGAATTCCAAAAAACTTTTCGAAATTGAAATATATATCTAGAAAAATATTCCAACTTCTTTAGAGTATGCATTTCTATTTATCATACGATTCAATAATTTACGTTTTATATTAGCAAGCATCTTTTGGGATCATCAAAATGAGACTTCAATTTTTAAAGGATCAAATACAAAATTTTGCCAGGTTCATCAGCAATATATTAAAATCATTTTTTAAGTTTGAACCCATTCGGTGTCATTTGGAAAATTAATTAGAACGTTAGAACATTATAAATTAAACTATCAAGTATTCAAGTCGCATAATTTCAAAACTTGGTACTGAAAACATATCTGATCTCGAATTCTTGATATAGAAAACCAAAAGAATGATACCAAAAAATAAAATAAACACGTAACGCAAATAATTCAGAACTCGAAAAAAAAATTTCATTCGCAAAGAATTCACATAATTTCAATGGAAATAAATCTGCTGTGATTCCAATGGAATAACATGATCTTGTTACTCCGATCTGAACCATTCAAAATTTTTCATATGCGAATCTCAATAAAAAAAAATTTCATACACAAATTTTAACGAAGTTGAATGGTTGAGATCAGAATAACACGACCCTATTATTTCATTGGAATCTCAGCTGATTTATTTCATGTATCAACAAATTGAGCAAAGATGCAGTTGTACTCCGAAAGTACAAAGGCGACAAACAAATTAGATACGGATGCACAGGGAATGGCACTATGGAAATTTAAAAAAAAATTAATGATTAACTTTCATGATTTTGCAGAATTTTTTTATAAACCATAAATAAAAGCCGGATTTTAGAGAGCCAACTTGATTGGTTGGCTCTTTATAAAAACAATAAGTACTGAATAGGCTATTCGGTAAAATAAAATTTCACAAATTTTCAAAATAAATAACATTTCGGTGCCAAATAAACTATTTGATACTCAAAATAAGTAAATAGTTGATACTGAATAACCTATTCAGTATTTGTAGTTTTGTAGAAAACCAACTATTCAAGTTGGTTTCTTAAAATTCTTTTTTATGAATTTATGCTTTATAAAAAAGAAAATTTCGATTTTGCAGCCTCTGTCAGCATTAAAAAAAAACTTTCACGATTTTTAACATCATGTCATCCTCTCAACAGTTACTATACAGGGGACCTGTTAATGATACCTGCCCTTTTTTAAATAGTCAAATACAATTTATTCCTTGTTCTATTTGATTTATGACCCCTCTTCTCACAAGTTGGGTTTCCTCTCCAATTGCATGAACACAATCACATAGTGATTTTTTTATTTAGATATTAAAAATACGGATCTAATGGAGAGAGAATGTTGCACTCTATTTTGCGAAAAAAAAAAAACCGATTACATCGCACTAGGGATAGTTGTCTCAGACCTTACTATGATGTGCTGAAGTCAAATTTTGAACTGACATCTAGACCACAAAATACACAATTTCAAGGAAAATAGATAGAGGGACTCATACATGTTTAATTCAAAAATAGACTCCACCGTATAATTGGTGAGGTGTGAAATACTTTAGGAGATTTTATGTGATAGGTTAGGAGATCTGGTCATAAATTAGTCATATCATATCAGTGGCATCGTGTGAAATACCTCTTCACTCTTATTGTTGTGGATTCAAAGGTGGAGTAAGACTTTCGAATTATGAATTTCAAGTATGTATGGAGATCAATCATATAAAAATTTTCTACGTAAAATGCAGTTCAATTTTACAATATCATGCAATTTTACTCTTAACTTATATAAAAAATCATACATCAATATAAAAAAAAATAGAGATCAATTGATCCCATTCTCTCTTCTTTCCTTCATATATTTTTGAAAATCAAAATGCAATATTATCTTTCGAGCATGTTTCTATTTTATATTTTTAAATTAAAGAAAAGGTATTCCATACAGCTTTGCAAATTTATGTTTTTCTTTTCTTTGCATAGTATGTGGATTAAACATTACGTGACAATAGATTTAGAACAATCAAGCAAGATACAACTTTAATAACTTTAAGAAATAGTGTTTTCTTTTTTCAATATACAAGCCATGCAATGAGATATATAAGTAATAGTTTCATAACATTTAATATGAGTTTCAACAGAACTTGATTTGTCTGATTTTAGTGGAAAAAACAGGTGCGATTTTAGTAAAAAAAAAAAATATCCTCATCAAGCCAGATCAAAAGAATACTTTAATGTTTTTCTAAACACTTTTAAAAAGAAAATTGGATTTGAGCTAAGAAACATATCAAAAGTTAAATTTCTCGTAAAACATTGGTAGAAAGACAAATATTTCATACTTATCAAAATAATACTTGAACAACCTAACAACAAAATTTTTGTATACTAGGTCAACAGATTAGCCTAATGAAATTTAGTACCAAAATATTAAAAACAGCAGCCCGTGTCAATTGATTATAATTAAGCCTAGTAAAATTAAATCTAGACTCATAATCCATATCTTATTATTAAAAAAAAAAAAAATCTAGATCGGAACATTTGTACGTATGGTTTTGGAGAGGATCCTAGCTTGGTCTATGAGTCTAGATTGGAAACAGTAGAGGGACGGCCGTAGACCGTGCCATGTTGTGTAATGAGTACGGTCTGGTATTCCACGTTGCATTGCCAATTCTTTATCCGACATGCTAGGTGCCAACTTGGATCGGATCTTTTCTTTATCGATTTGTTCCAAGACGATTCAACTTTCTTACTTTTTGTTTATGTTTTTTTACCGTTTATGTTTTTTTGGGTAACTACTAACTGGCTGGTAGCCCGGTAGGCGGCCGATAGAAAGAATATTTTTTTTTCACAATGATAAGTTTATAAATTTCTCGGACCTTGCGTTCTTAAACAAAATTATTAATTTACAGCTGAAGCGCAAAAATAAAAATAACGCCGTTGCCGGGGATCGAACCCGGGTCACCCGCGTGACAGGCGGGAATACTCACCACTATACTACAACGACCTTGTTGCGCTATTAATAAATTATAATTAATTGTAGAGAACATATTGTTATTTTGTTTCGAGTTTCACATGGAAATCTATTTGAAACTTCTGCCTATTACTGGAAGCGTAAGAACTAACAAACCCGGGTTCCTATACATACGTGTTATTCTTTCAAAAACAGTATTGCCTCAGGTACCATCTGGTTTACATTTGTACTCTTAGGTGGTTATTCAACAGTCGAGCATAACCAATTGGTCCAGTTCTTATCCATAATTTTTCAACCATCTTTAGCCCAAATTAAACCCATTGATCAGAAAGCCTATAATTGTTGCTCTCAGTTGTAAATTGGTGAGATATAAGTGGAATCTAATAGAAGGTTTGCTAATTGCTAAAGCCCTTGGGCTTAACTGGACTATAGGATCCTACCTTTTGGGCCTCTTAGATTTGTCTCGGCCTGATGTTGCATATCTTACCACATTGTTGTTTAGTTTGCTCTTTAATTACTGGGATTGATAATACAGTGCATGGGCCAACTGCTGCAATTAAAAAAGTAATTTGTGCCCTGGTGTTTAATGATTTATTAAGTCTTATTTCAATTAGTTACCATTTTACAGGGAAGCAGTAGTATTACCGCCAGTATGTTAAGAAATAAGTTTATGATTGATAATTTTCACCCATGTTTTTAAGTGCGGTTTCTATACGATATGCGGCATATTACATATATGGTATGCAACCACATATGCTAATTTTTATATGGACTTATATGCGGATTTTAAAATAAGAATTCATACATATATAAACAAATATGCGGTAATATACGTTAATATACAGTAATATGTGATAATAATGGTAATATTCGGTATTATACAAGTATGCGGTAATATGCGGCCGAATATGTAGTAGTAATATACAACTACATAGATTTATTACACTGGTTTTCATGAATCCATTTGTATATGTTAAAATTTTCTTCTCTGGCAGTTCGTCGCATAGTGAACAATAAATTTTTGCCTAAAATTTGTACTAGATTTAATCTGAAAATAATTCATTTATAAATCTATATTTTTTCGCGTACCAAAACATTTTTTAGATGAAATTTGCTATCAATAAATTGCTTATTAAAGACAAAATTAGAAATTTAAAATTGAAGGGCTATATATAGGGGTGTAAACGGAGCCGGATTATCCGGATGGATATCCGCTCCGCAACCATTAATTATCCGAATTCAGATTAAATGGATAGGGATTCGGATAATTTTTACATGTGGAGAATTGACCCGGATACAGATTCGGATAATTCGTTAAGAGCCTAAACGGAGTGGATATCCGTATATATCCGGATCCGAAAACCCTCAGCAATTCATTTTTGAAAACCCGACACCCACTTCCACTTTTACCCATACGCCCTCACTTTATCGCTGTTCTCTCTCCACAGCACTCTCTCCACTTATATACATCCCACTACTTATTTAAAATATTATTGTGGGACTACATGAATAGAACTATCTGAACAAAGCTACTGTGTTTGAATTCTCCCCGCCCCCACGTGATTGCACCTCTTCCCTTCTTTTCTCCCTTCTTTTCTGAAATGGATCTCTCCATTCTTGCCTGACCCCAGTCCACAGTCCCCACGTGATTCCTCTTTGTTTTTAATTAAATATTATAAACTTTGTTTTTGATTTGTTATTTTCATAAATTTAAATTTTAAACTTATATAAACTAACTTAAATGCTAAACTTAATTAAATTATTCATTTATTTTTATATTTAAACTTTATTAATTATTATTATATCTTAAAGTTCATATAACTCAATTTTCCGACAATTATTCGTTCCGAATCCGTATTCGTATCCGCTCTGTATCCGTATCTGTTTAACGTGGATTTGGTTTTACATTTTAACATTCGTTTACTATCCGTATCCGTATCCGTATCCGTATCCGTATCCGTATCCGTATCCGTATCCGCTCATTGAAATGTGGATGTGGATATGGTATCAGCATTATCTGCTCCGTATCCGCTCCGTTTACACCTCTAGCTATATAAGATATGTGATGTAATTTTATTTTATTTTATTGGGGGATTAAAAATATCAACAATTTTAAAAATTATAAAATATAAAAGATAAATTACTAAGCCACTCAATGATCTTAACTTGGAAGAGGGGGGTGTCCAATGCCCATCGGACCAGAGTCTGTTCGATGGGTGGTTTCTACCGTCCGATTCACTTCAAGATCTGTGCGCATAACTTTAGTATCTGTGCTATTTGCTTTAATATCCGTGCACACAGATCTTGAAGTGAATCGGACGGTAGAAACCACCCATCGAACAGACTCTGGTCTGATGGGCATCGGAAACCCCCCTCTCCCTCTTAACTTCGCCCCTGATTAGAATGTATCAGATTGTTACGACATTGAAAATGGATCGTTAAACTGCCATTAATTTTTTGTGACTTAATTTATGTTATTTATAGTTGATACGTTGTGCCTGGCCGCTCTCATCATACGATCCGTTAATCAGTTCATAACATATTTTTTTTAGAAAAGTTTGGAGGTCAAGCCACCAAACTATTTAATATCTTTATTAATACAATAAAAGATTTCTCTCGTCTGAGTTTCGAATCTATGACATCTCACATAGAAACCATGTATCAAAAAGAGTTAATTCTCAATTGATAACATAATTTCAATCTACAAACATGATCCAATCTTGAACTTGCAGTTTATGTCCGGTAAACATTGAACTATGTCTATATATCAGATCAGAGCTGTTCAATTCACGTCAAATTCGAACAAGACAACTTTAACATTCATGTATATCAAATTCTTACAAATTTCGACACAAATTGAACAATTCTGATTTGACACCGAATTAAATTTGATCTCATTTCCATCAAGTTGCTCTACGGTCAATGATATCAATTACTACATGAAATTAGGACTGCTATACAGCCAATGATATACTGTCGGTTACCGATGCGAAAAATACAACTGATATAAAAATGCTTCCAGCTTCCACCGACGAACAGAGAGGAATTCAAATTAGGATAATCATATTATGTACACAAAGCGCATGTTCTTGCTAACAGAAAATATAAATATATATATATTTTTTAGGGATCGATACAGCACAAGACAACAATGTTTCCGCAGCTGTGCGGTTGTTATCCAACCAATCGCCCCGGTCTAAAATAAATTATTTTTGACACAAGTATCCAGCTCCAGCCATTAGCCTCTCTCTATTTAATTTGCAACCGAAATTATAATGAAAGCAGGCGTGATCTGATTTACAATGGAACGAATTAGGTCGGATGTTCCATCTGAGTCGTTCGACTTATTTTAATACTTGTGCAGATAATTTTTTAAAGTCCGTCCCGTAAATTTCAAACAGACTAACACAATTTTAAACAGGTCAAACACTACGGACGGATATTTAACCATACTTGATTTGATATGATATCCATTAAAAGTTGAAACCACACCCCTTTTTTTTTTCTTTCCAAAGAATACAAAAATACAGAAAGCGTTCTTTTCTCGCTTTAGTTTTCCTTCAATAAGAAGAAAAAGAAAGAAAATTCTATCTAATTCAGCTGCAAGTAGTTTTTTTTTTTTTTTTTTGAAAAAAAATAAAATTCCACATATTTCATTACGAAACATAGTCCATAAAAATAGTGCATAGCACCGAATATTCAATTATACCGAATTAGTGGAACAACAACCAACTAGCACCGAATCCACAAAACAATGTAATATACCAAGAAAAAATGAAGCACCAATATCACTAATGTCAATCACTAATAGCAATTACTCTAGTAGAAGAGAAACTAGTATCAACTAAAGACCAATCATGAGACAATAATCCAACTGTCTCATCAATGGCATCAAATATATTCCTGTCATCCGACCCGTTTAAACCAAGAGTAGGGCCCACGCTTGAATCCATAAGGGAACTGACACTGACCTATGAGTCTGTATCCGATAGAACTATTAGGGAGCTTATCTAAGTTAAAGGAGAAACATCAAAATGCACAATCAATAATAATTTAAAATATGAATTATCTAAACGAGCCTTACACCAATATGGAATCAAAGCAATTATAGAGAATGCTACAGAACTAATCAATGATACTGATACTTTTTGAAAACAAATTTTATTTCTAGTCAACCAAACAATCCATAAAATAGCTTCCCTAATTAACTCAATAAATAAGGAATTTTTTAAAGGTATCCAATAATCAAAATTCGAAAGATCATATACATGTGTACAATTAAAAACAAAATTATTATGAGTACCAAGTTAAGACCAGAAAGTAGAAATAAAAGAACAAGTAGCAAAAAGGTGATGGACAGTCTTAGAATCACCACAAAATATACAAGCCACATTGCGTTGCCAACCTCTAGTACATATATAAATTACATTCAGTAATAATTTTATCTTGCCTAAGCGAAAAAAAATACATGTTGAACAGTCTCAGAGTCACCACAAAATATACAAGCCACATTACCTTGCCAACCTCTAGTACATAAATTACAAGCCACATTGAAAATATTGTTGCGAATATCCCTAAATGAAAGTCACTTATAAAGAGAGTGAATAGTAAAAAGATCCGAAGAAGTCCATCTCCAGTAAATACTACCCGGCTGAGATGAATCTAAAGCATTTAAAGGAAAAAAATTTCCTAAAAGCTGACTCCATTCATAAAGAATAATCCTCGTTAATTGCATGTTAAATTGCAAACTTAACGGAAAATTAGAGAAGACTGCCAAGAAAGTAATAAATGGAGTAATTGTAATTATAAAGAGATTAGGAAAAATACAATATAAATCGCAATTACCATGCCATCTATTTAACCAAAAAGAAGTATCACTACCATTTCCTACAATTCTATTAATTCTCATATTAAATATTTCTGTAAGATCTAAAATACTAGCCCAAAATGAAGCAAATCTATTAGAAACTAATCCAGTAAAATCATATTTAGCGATGAAAATGGATTTCCAGTTGCAAGTAGTTTATTATAACACCAACAAATTAATTACATAAAAATTCATAATAAAACGAGAGTGAGACTAGCGTGTGTTAGGTTCATCAAGAGAGCTTGATGAATTTAACTTTAGTTTTAACGGTTTGAATTCCTTGTTTAAAGAAAATCCGATATATTTTAGATTTGAGATCACAAAGTTCTCCCGGTAAACCTAACACACGGTAGTCTCACTACAATTTTTTTTATATTAATTGAAAAAAAATACACGTTCATACCATTGAGATAACAAAAATCGAAGAACTTCATTGATTCAGTTATTCAGATCACATATCTTACAAACTAAAGAAAATGTTGTTAAACAAACTATCACGAAAATCTATGCCAGAGACAGCGAGCTAAGCTGAAATTTCACAAAAATTCTTATATGTATAAAAAATTTCAAATTATTTTCAGCAAAGTTTCTAAAAGTATTCTAATTAATTGATGTCACTAGCCAAAATTATTTCCTCCGCAATGGTATAAATTAGAGAACTTTCAAAAATTATCAATTCATATTTATATTTTGATACATCCAATCCTTATTTATTTGCACTCTTATCATTGTCCTGTTTTATGTTCAGTAAACAGAAAACATATATAGGCGTTACAAAGAGGCTAATCTAGAGCTCTTACTTAGTTAATTAGTTACAATTATTAGGGAGTTTTAAGTACATCAATATGACAACATCCTACATATATAAGCACAAAATAAGCAATCACGGAGAAATAACTAATCTTAAAACAATTGTAAAGATTGCAGAAAGCATTATATATATAGATAAAAAAAACTAAATTTTTAATTAATAACCATATAAAAAAATTTCAAATTTTACAAAATACACATAGTTTTCTTGGACATTTTCATAAATAACTAGCGGAAATCCAGCCCAAATCCGCTGGATTATCCAACAAAATAGAATTTCTAATTATTTATTTTAAATAAATAGAAGATGTTATGATATTTTTAATATTTATGCTGAAATATTAAATTTTTTATTATATTTCTTGAAAAATAAACGGAGTACTATATAATTAAATTTACTAGTAAGATTTAGACAAATAACATAGATTAATATTTTTCAAGTAGAATTTTTTGCTGATGGTAAAAGAAAAGAAAATATTTTTTGCTGTGTTACTGGAAAAAAATGGATCTGAGTTATTGATTCCGATTCAAAAATTACTTTGGATAAATAAAAAATATATCGTGGTTCTTCTAGTAAATTCAAATTCTAAGGTACTCCATCTATTTCTTTATAAATAATTTTCGAAAAATATTCAATTAGACGGAGTACCTTAGAATTTGGAATTACTAGAAGAACCACGATAATTTTTTTTTTATTTTTCCAGAAATAATTTTTGAACTGGAGATCAATAATTCAGATCCAAAATATTTATTTTATTTTTTCCGGAACACACGAAGAAATATTTGAACTTTTTTACAACTGTAGAAAATCCTTCCAGAGAATTATTGATCCGGATTATTGTTGCAGTATTTTTAGGAAATTCAATTCTATAATACTCCATCTATTTTTTAAAAAATATAAAATTATTTCTAATATTTAAATTAAAAAAATCATAACATCTTCTTTTTAATTAAATAAAAAAAATACTACTTCAGCTGGATAACCCGTAAAAAATAGAAAATTCACTGGATTATCCAACGGTAAGAGGTTCCATTGGATAATCCAACGGTTAGGTTATTTCTGAAAATTAAAAAAAAAAGGTGTATATTGTGAAATTTGAAGTTTTCTATAGTTATTGATAAAAATTTCGGGATAAAAAAATCACAAATTTATTAGTCTTAAATTTACTTTGGAGGAGAACAGTGAAGATAGGAAATTAAATGGTCATAAGATCGTTCACTTATCATTAAATTAATTTCTACTAACAAACAGCTACCGCCAACTGGTCACGACCATTAAAAAAAATAACTGTCATAATAATGATTCTCGATGTAATTTTTGTCCCAAAATATCTTTATTTACACTTAAATTAGCAAAAAGTTTAAAAAGTTTCGAAAAATAATAAAATATATAGCATTAAACTCGAATATATGGAAATTACTTTAGCTAGCGTTACTACTTAATTAGGGGATTTAAAAATCTACATGTATTATGCTTTCATTTTTTTTAACTTCAATAATTTAAAATAAAAAAAAGTCAAATGTCAAAATATATTTTTTTATTAAATAAAATATATCGTTAAAAAGAGCAATTGAGCTCGTCACTGTTACTTGTTAACCGTTGAAGTAATTCAGAGCATGTGACTTCTTCCCGACGAGAGAAGAGTAGGGCCATCCGATCTACTTTGATTTGATGAGTTCAAGCACCGTCTAGTTCACTTTAACTTTAAGATGCGTGCACTCTGTTCTCCTTCCCGACAGTCGCTTCCCGAGTCCCGACGAGGGAAGAGTAGGGCCATCCGATCTACTTTGATTTGATGAGTTCAAGCACCGTCTAATTCACTTTAACTTTAAGATGCGTGCACTCTGTTCTCCTTCCCGACAGTCGCTCTCTCATCTCGGAACGGAACCCAACTAATTCTCATTTGTTATCAGAAATTGCCTCTGTACTTCCACTTATGTAACGGGTCCAAGTTGGACTTCCGAAATAATCCCAATAATTACGAAATACAAGCTCCCTGTGTAAGTGGGTATAACACCTCTCCAATGTAATCCGCCACACCAATTTCTTTACAAATAGTTTTAGAGGATCTGAATTTTTTACCTCGCGCCTCCCCGTCTCTCTCATTTATAAACAATCAATCACACCCCTTCATAGTCGCACTCTCTTGCTCCTCTCTCGCAAAATCATCTCTGGAGCAATGGAGAGGCGAGCAATTCTCTGTCTCGCATTTCTCCTCTACACGGTGCACATTACTGTGCACGCTCAACCTGCCGCGTCTCCTTCAAACACTGACACGCCGGTCCCGGCTACTCCTGCTGCCATGGCCCCGGTTCCTCCACCACCAATTACTCCTGCCCCACCAACTGCTGCACCGGCAACTCCTCCTACTAAACCTGTAGTTTCTCCACCTGTCCCAGCGCCGACCATATCCAAGGCACCGCCACCATCACCTCCACCCAAGGTTGCTGCCCCGGTCCCACCCCCACAACCACCTCCATCGCCACCACCTCCTGCAAAGGCACCACCTGCACCCGTTGAGGCGCCTTCTCAGCCTCCTCCTGCTGAGGTACGTACGGGTAACCAATTAGTTAATAAAGGTATTTATATAGATTGGTATAAAGATTAGCATGCATTGAGTTTTGAATTGTGAATCTGTGACAGAGATCAATTTCTGTTCCACTAGAAGTAGTTCTTATTGAAACTAATGCGTGCATGCAACAAAACAAAGAATGTAATGAACTATGATTAAATTGGGAGAACAGGTACAACTAGCTAGCTAGCTAGGTTTAATTTTTATCATTTTAATTCGTTCAATATAATATTTATATATAACAAATATACTGTAACATTGAGAACTAATTTCTTAATTTCAATTAGGTGCCGATGGCTGCACCACCTCCGAAGGCTACGGAAGCACCAGCGCCCGCACCGAGTAAGAAGAAGAAACCGTCACCGCCGCCACCAAAGAAGAAAAAGATAAAAGCCCCAGCTCCAGCTCCAGCAAAAAGCCCGCCTGCACCGCTATCCGAGGCGCCATCAACCTCTACCGAGGCACCGGGACCCGGTGGTGATTTTGCTGATGTTACTACGGTGAGGCTAATTAGAGTTTTTTTCTGTATCTTTTTGCATTTGCATATTTTTTTCTCTGTTGACTAAAATTACTCGTGGAAATTTTGACGAGTACGTGCATGCATGATTAATTTATATATCTTATTCAATAGTAAAATTAACATAGTTCGTGAAAGCAATGTTATAAGTTTTCATTCAACAAAAACAGCGCTGGTAACTTTACGATACAGTAGTGGGCTATTTTTCGGCCGAAAAATGGCAAATGCTAAAATTTTATTTTATTTTGTTTTTTCATATTGTTTGTATTTTTTTTCTCCTTTTCTTTTTCCTTTAATTGGGACATGGTCTAGGGGGTGAAAACGATATGGATAATATCTAATCCGTATTGAATCCATATTCGAAAATTTAGATGTGGATATCTAATATCTGAATACCTGTGTGGATAAGAATACTGATATGGTTTTACTTTTCAATTATCCGTATTATATATACCATATATTTTTAATATATATAGTGAATTTTTTTTTGTTATTCACAATTATAATTAGATAAATTTATGACCTTTAATATTTTTTATATTATTTTAATAAATATCCAATTTGATTCGACTTCGTATCTGTATCTGTTTGATATATTTGATATCCACTCCGTATCCAGCAAAAAAAAAAGATATAGTCTTACCACTATCCGCTCCTTATCAGCTGTGTTTTCACCCCTATTACATGGATGGAGCATATAAAAAACTGAGCCGCAATTTTATCCATGTTAATTTCAAATAAAACATAATACAGAGGCCGTTGTGATGCAATACATATAAAATATCTCAAGAAATTAAGATATGTGTTGATTTAATGACTGTTCTACAATCAGAGTCCATATGAAATCAGAAATATTTGAGGGGAAAAAATTTCCCATATGATCATGGGCACAAAATTTTGTTTGCAGGAATGGAATGCCCTTTTCTTAATTACTTGGCATTTTATGACCTATAATTTACTTCAGGTTAGCTGTTCGATCCCTTTGACCAAACTAATTGATCAGCTTGGAGTCTGACAGCAGATCCCATCTAATCACATTATATATATTTAATTAGTTATTAACAAACACCATGTGATGTTTAATTAATGCTGATTCCATTTTCGTTTTTTTAACAGAACGGTGCATGGGCGGTGAGACCAGGAACGAGTTGCCTGCTGTCGGTGTATGCCGTACTTATGGGCCTGGCTGTGTTATTATAGAGAGGTGACTGTTGTACTATTCTAAAATTCTAGTGCTCCCGTTGTTGCGGTCTACGTACCCTGATTTGTTCTGCCAGGCTGGCTCAACTCATATTCAATTATTAATTTTTATTGTTTTTACAATTATGTATTCTTCTGTGTATGGAGATTAATAGTGATTTATTAATTCGACATTTATGACGAGAATATTAATTAGATATTAGTACAGAAAATATACGATTTGCTTCAAAAAGTCAAACAGCATAGATAAAATCATAAAAAATAATAATAATTTACTCGACATAAAGATATACATCTGTGTTATGAGAATCTTGTATATTAATGTTACCGTAGTATAGTACTACAATTTGCTTCAAAAAGTAAACATTGTTTTTTTTCTCATAGATAATTAAGTTGAAACTTTAGACTTGCCTGCACAAAATATTATAAATACACCATTGGGAAAAGAAATATGTGGAGCTTATTTGTGTGTATATGGAAAAAAATATATTAAGCATTTTCTATTAACTAATTAATTATACCAAACTGAACATTGGTGAACGAAAAGTTGTTTTTGAGTGTTATTTGTGTGCAGAGATGTATATTTATCATGCTCTCAGCTTCTCACAAGAGTATTTCATGCTGCATGGAGCTGGAAACTATAAATTTTTACAAGTGTTGAGTAGGAATTGGTTGAATTTATTTTTATTAGTAACTTCAGGTTATCATATATACCTTAATATAATATATATAGCTTGTTAATGTTAATACTACAAATAATTGTCTTTTCTAATTGGTAGTACCCTGATTTGAAAATTATTTCAAAGAGGAGTCTTGCCTTAAAATAATGAAGGAAACTTTGAAGATATTGGAGATAACCTATTTTAATTAAGAATAAACGTCACCGGCTAGGGTACTGGACGATGGATGAATAGCTATAATCTCAGCTGATCCTCTGACTTTGACACTGGGGCTCTTTTTAATAACAATGTAAATAGAGATCAAATTAATTTTTTTTTTGGAACTCTTTTTAATAATTTTTTAGAGGTTAGAGGTAAACAGAAGTTGTTACTTTGTTAACAACAATGTAAATAGAGACGATGATGTTAGTGCCAATTAATGTAGAAAAGTTGGATTCGAAATAGATTGTCCTCCAACCTCAATTTGCTTGGTTGGTGGTTGCGATGATGCATCAAGGTATTGTGCTAAACCGAATCTGTCAACGATTGGTTCGATTTACGATTTACATGTAAGAAAATTTGTGCGATCGAGTTTAGTAGAGACGTGAATGGTAATGTGTGTGACTGGATCTGAAGTTATGAGATTATAGAGTAGAGACATTCCACCTCAAGTATTGGGTAGAGGTAATTACAAATAAGTAGAAGTGTAGAACTGTAGTGGTTGTTCTATGATAGTAGTGATCCATTGGGTAGAGGTAGGGTGGGAAGTCGAATAATCTTGGGATGTCCTTGCATGTGACAGATCTCAGTTCTTGAGCATAGATTGTGAGATGTTGATTTAAAGACATGCTAAATGGGCTTCGGTCCATTAAGGCTTTTTTCACAGAACTCATTTTCGTATGGAAATAAGAGGCGAGACAGAGAATTAATGTTACGGCTGCATCTCTACTGTGAGTCCTTTGATTGTTTTTTTATCTAAGTTGTCTCTTTGTCATATCTTTTAGAATTTTACTTTCTACTTCTTGAAACTTATAAAAGAGTGCGTGAGAGAGTGCTATTGTGAGTTCAAATCTCTTGTACTTGTAATACTCTTTGATCTAGTAGATTTGTGTCGTGTGCTCCCATGATTTTTTTTCGAAAGAGTTTCCATATAAAATCTTATGTCTTTTCTTATTTTTTGTGCTTGCTTGCTTATTGTTTGGTGTCTTATGTGATTCCACTATTTCTCCATTATTATTTATGATTTTGTGTATGCATACAAGATGTTTAAAGAAATTATTCTTAATTAAAAATAATTTGTGTGATACAATCTTGTTTGATATTTACCTCTTTGAGCCAACAAGAATGAGAATGGATCAGAAATGCTCTGAGTGATATAGAGATACAGCAAAGAGAGAGAAATTTGAATGGAGTTATATTTTTTATCTCATTTGTTTACACGCAGTTCTCTGCTATATAAAGCTGATTTACATTGTTGTTAACAAACTAACAACTTCTGTTAACCTCTAATAAATACCGGTGTTTTTTTTTTTTTTCTGATATAATCTTTTGATTTTTCATCTACTTTTTTCAAATGTTATAAAATGTTATATAAATTGGTTTGTTGATTTATTATTGTAATACCTTGTAAAATACTAATGAAAATAGTTAAATTTATCTTGTTATTTTTTTATTTCTCACTAAATATTCCAAGATTTCATTTTAAGTAATGAAGTATTCCAATAATTTAAAATTCAGTTGTATAGCCAATTTAAAGAAATTTTGTATGTAAATAAAGAGGATTTAATTGAATCTAAGAAAGCAACTGAATGTAATAGCATGAATCATTTTTCTTTCTCGTATTTAATCTTGCAGTAATTCTAAATAAATAAAAATAATAATAAATAAATATCAGCACAAAGGACAGGGTTACGGTGCTACGCGTAGCATAGAGCACTTCCGTGCAACGGTTCAAAATTTGAGTTTTTACAATCCTAAAGGTCGATCCGAACCGTTAGATGTGTTCTCCATATTGAAATATGCTTGGAGACCAAATTTTATATTTTTTGAAATTTTTTTACTACTTATTAAGCCACTTTGAAAATCGTTGATCCAACGGTGGCTTAACCACAGTGAAACCGTTGGATCGGCGATTTTCAAAGTGGCTTAATAAATAGTAAAAAAAATTCAAAAAATATAAAATTTGGTCTCCAAGCACATTTCAATATGTAGAACACATCTAACGGTTTGGATCGACCGTTAGGATTTTGAAAATTCAAATTTTGAGCCGTTGCACGGAGGTCTCTATACTACGCGTAGCATATTAGCCAAAACCTATATATATATATATATATATATATATATATATATATATATATATATATATATATATATATATTAGATATAATTAATATTTAACATACTGATTTAGAATATATTTCTAAAGTCAAGTTGTACGATTAGAGATTGGTAACACCTTTAAATTAGTTTATAAAATTTTAATGAGATAAGTTAGTGGTATTAGAATTAAAATCCAACTATACAACCTACTTATATGCTGGACCATAATTAGATCTGCTTAGCCCAACAATTAGTCCATTCATTTCGGTACTTTCATGAATCTATTATATATCCAAGTAAATCAATTTGCAACCCAGACATCCCTTAAGGCTTTCTCAAAATTAATTCTCTGTTCATACTTTACCGACATAAAATGAAATCATTACACTTCCACGTGGAGGGCAGGAAATTCATGAGCTATGACTCACCTCCTTCTTAGACCGTCTAAACCTTGTATAATAGAGTATGTATGTTCTCCTTTTATACCCTGCAATACGGAGAAGCTAGGAAAGAAAAGAAGAAGACCGGTACAATAATTGCTTTGCACGACCTTGCCTTGCTCGTTTTGGTACATTATATTTTCAAATTCTTGTTTCTCTATTGTGCTGAACCACTGTGCCTCGATGCTGCTGTGTTGTTGTTGATAATTTATTATATGCATAGCAAACCTTGAACTGCTTTCATGAACATCTGTATGAATGGAAAATGTTATGCACTGGTAAGGGGGAACACGAAACCTTCAATGATATCATTTACTGATATATAAGTGTTAGCATGTTTAATCCTTGGTTAAGGATGCTCAATTTTAATTAACTCAGGCTGTGGAATGAGTGGAAAATCCAATAAGAAAATTATTTTCTAGGTTGGCTCAAATGGTTTAGGTATGTGCTAGCTCGCTGAAACTCTAATGGAATTAAATGAGTTGATTGGATAAATAGGCTTAAACAAATTATCACTAAAACTTACTTTAGATTTTAGTTTTGAAAGTAAATGTGAAACAGGCTTTAACATAGAATTCGTTTCGTTACTATTATCCATAATTTTTCAAATAAAATCTATTATTAATTGTTGGGCCAACTTCAAAGTTGATTGATTAGAAATGGGCCAATTTCAAATTATAAATCAATTAGAAATAACTATGTACATATGAATATTAATTACGTACAACTAAAAATAATAGTTGAAATTTTTATTAGAAAATGAGTAAGGATTACCTAGCTAATAAATCATTACTATGAATATTAAATTTCTTCAATTAGATGCTAAACAATAGTTTATTCGTAAATACTTTAAAAAAATTTAATTGTATATACGTCAAACTCAAATGTGTTAGGTAATTAAATTATAACTCATAAGCAAAGTGATATAAGCTATATGGGACTACAGAGAAATATTAATAGGATACATTAAATAATATCTTCAATTATGTTCATACTTAATTTATACAGTATGTAACTATCAAAATAGATGTAGTACGAAGTAATTAGGAAAGCATTTTTGGTGTAGTATACTAATCAGACATGTTCGTGTTGGTTAAATAAAATTTAATAATAGTGTAAATCCTTTAGTAATAGTATAATAGTAATGATAGCTATATTATAATTTTATATGCACTCTAGATATGAGTGTCTAAGAAGCTGGAAAATAATGGGTTACAAATCAAAGTAAAATGAAAATGAGAATAAGCTCTGACAAAAAAAAAAAAAGAAGTCCGATTATAAAAATAACTATTTCATGATATAATACACTAGCTAAATTATAATAACAAATTACTATATTAAATAACATATGTACAATATGTGCCTCAAAATTTAAATAACCACAATTATAGTTATAATACAATCTAAATTATTAATTGTGGATTAACGATGTCTAAAATAGAGATCAGGGTTTGGTACTTAAGAGTATCCGTTGTGATCAACCTCCCCCGGTTTCTTGGCCTGGTCGTTGATCTACGCAAATAATATCAAATAAAAGTCATTAGACTTAGGATGAAACTTTAAATATATTTGTTAAATGTTTTTTTTTTCTCAAATCGAGATTAACGATAAAATTACCAATTGAAACAGGAAAAACTCAAGTCGGAAACTTGGAAAAATCTCTGCTAAATTCAGGTGCAGATTTACGTGAATTTTTACTAAATTTTGTAATTATAATTAAATGTTACATAGTTCATTTGAACTTAGAATTATGTAATTTAACGTACTTGCATATTCCAAGTTCGTTTCGGCATACTTAATAAATACCCTAAAAATATCAAATAACATTTCTAAGAATTGGTATCCGAATTGAAAATTTGTTATAGATTAATCTGATTTGGTAAATTAACCAATTTATCCAAGTATTTGATATCCTTTTTTTTCTTTTTTCTGTACTTAAACCCTTATAAATTGTTGATTCAAACTTGACCATTTAGTATAAATCCGTTTGAGTATCAATGATAGTCTGAATAAAACTCTAATCGAATCTGAATTTTTATGGAAACATTTATCCTCGTCACTTCCGAAAACGGTTGCTCCCTGATTTTGGCCAGTCTTTTAGCGCTAAACGTTCTGGATATTTTCCTTCTGACCCTCGCTGGACGAGGATCGAATGTCCTCATGCGTCCCGAGGCAGGAAAACTCTTTCTGACAATCTGACTAGTTAATGGATCATGAGATAGTGACTCTGACAAGGATAGTATGCGAGTGATGACTTGAGCCAAATGATGGTGATACCGATATTGATAGATTTACATGTATTTTACATGTGGTGGTTCTTATGTACTAACGAAGTGTTGTGCTCAATTGTTTCAGACTATGCCTACTTTCAACGTTCCGATAGATTTGTTTCTTCGGGTAATACTTGCATTGACACTTAAAAAAAAATTGTTCAAAATTCTTTTAATTATATTTCTCTTATTTAATTTTAAAAACTAAATTTAGCATAAATTCATGTAATGGAACTAAAACCTGCACTGAGAATTTATTCTCACCCGTACATTTATTTTGTATGTGCCACATTGGACGTGGGTTCCAAGCGGTTTCCCAGAGGGTAAGGCAGCGGAATTTCAAAATTTTGAAAGGCAGCGGAATTTATTCTCACCTGTACATTTATTTTCATGGTACTTAAGGCAGCGGAATTTCAAAATTTTGACAAGAAAAGTACCAAAAGATCATTATTTATGACTAAAATCAAACCAAAATCAATTTCCAAATCAATAAGCATTATACCTTTAGTTTCTTGTCTCCAAACAAGAAATGAAGATCCTTGAGATGTAGGGTTGTAGCCTCCACCTCCTTGTTGATCGATGCTAATGGTGGTTGATGCTTTGCAGCGCCTTGGTGGTTGATGTGTGCGTGACCTTGAACGCCTTGTACCAAGATGAGACTCCAAAGTAGAAGCCCTCCACGGTATCCACCAAGAAATTAATTAGAAACCAAACTTTCTTTTTGCTAGAGAGTAGTAATTTGGTTGCTCCTTAATCCCTATCCTCCAAGAGAACAAGATCTTGATTCTAGGGTTTGTGGGTTCTCAACACATGAGAGAGAAACAAGAAAGAGAGAAAGAGTTTTGGCAGAACTTCAACTCTCAAAACGAATTGCCCTCAAAATGAATGAGAGAGAGTGCATATATAGCAAATAAGGAATGTGAAATTTTGTTTCCAAAATTAACTCCGTGTTCTACCATATTTTTGACCACGATCTAATTCGAATTAGATCTGCTCTCTGAATAAAAGTTATGGATCTTTCTTTTACCTTTCTATCCATATATGGTACGCTCAAAACAAACATCGTATGAGGGTGTTATGGTCAAAATACGAAACATGCGCAGCAGTTTCCAGAACATGGTAGTCTAAATTTAGCACCGCGTTCTACCACGTTTTTGAGCATGATATATTTCTAATTTGGTTTTCTTCCAGAAATACAAAGTTGTAGATTTTTCTATTACCTTTCCAGAAAGATATAGAACGCTAAAAACAGATATCGTATTAGAAATATATGGCCCAAATAAGAAACATTGCGCAGCAGCTTTCAGAAAACGTGGTAAACTATTTTGGGCTAACTTTTAATTATGGAAACAATTCTTTAAATAAACATGAGCCATAATTAACAACAGCCATTAGGCTTTGTTTATTGGGCCAAGTTTCACTTTCCTTGTTTGAATTAATCAAATACAATTAATCTAATTAATTGTAGTATCATATATAATTATCCAAATAATTATATTTCTCATGTTTTAGTGGAGAAACCAATTTATTTGTCATGTCATACATGTCAAATAAATTAATGAGCATTTCTAATTAATTCCTTATTGGTGTGACCCTGTGAGATCTATGTCATTCGGCAATAGAATCTGAAACTCTTTTCGATTCCATAAATTACAAGCGGCACCTAGCAATATGCATTGTAATTACCCAAATGACACATATGATAAGTACCATACTGTATCACGATCCCTAAGCAATAATTGCCTCGTGTCAATTCCATGTCTCATGATATCATGAATAGATCCAAGGTAGGAGTGTGTCATCCTTGCAAATCTACTCGTTTCTTGATTCCGAAATAATTCAGTAATTATAATTAACTCCTTAATCATATGTGCACATACTTTTATTATTTCATTAAGGGGCTCAGTGATATCATCGCTCATTATATGAGGGACATTGGTATTCTTGATAATTACTATTCCTCCACATAAGAAACACATACTGAGATAGAATCTGTATAATTGCCAGTTACGGACAACGTTGGATAATATCCACGAATATATATTCCCATATGAGAGAAACAATCATCTCATACCTTAGAATTCCAAGACACAAATAAAACATTAATGACACAAACACAATCCATATTAAATGTTTTACTTTGGTCACGTCCAATCCCCGATCTCCATCAGGTATCCATTTGATTAGATTGACAACTCCTTGTCATATGATCTGCAAAACATGATCATCATCTAATCCAAATGCTAATCTTATACCGGTAACTAATGTCCCTTGTTAATTACTAAGACTAGGGACACTTTAGAGTATTTATTAACACATGTATAGAGTTCCACAATTCCAAGTCCTCAACCTGAATGATCTATAATTAATAAAATATTCAAGGAACAAAATGATAAACTTAATCATTCAATTACATAAACAAAACTTAGAAAACAATCATCCTATGATTGGCTTCTAGATCACAACACTAACACAGTTGGCCTTACCACTTTTGTACCCAAGTAAGATTTTAGATCTACTCGGTGGTCTAGACAGTAATATGGTAGAATTGTACTAAAAACTTGTTTTATAGTTATGTATTTTTTGTTTACTGCTCTTATTTTAATGTTATTTTTTTATTTAATTTACATTGAATTAAAGATAAATGCCTTATGGATATACATTTCACGTATATTCGTGGCGGAAACTGTTATGCCCGAGTAACGGAGTGTGACAATTATAGAGTTCTTAATTCAATAAATATTGATATTTCTTTTGGTTCGCGATTTAATAATTGATATTTTGAATGTTTTCTTCCCGAATATAAAAGCAATTGAAAAATATTAGCTCTGATGAAAATTATATTGTTTGTGAAAAATAGATCAAATATCCTGGAAAAAAAAAACTTAGATCCGGTATTTGAAACGTCACCGCTGATGCTGTCACAAAAAATCGTCTTCCCTAACGTGGTAATAAAAAAAAACGCCGAAATTTTTATTCATATCCAACTTTAAAATAAAATTAATTTAAATGTTCCCGATTTTGTAAGAATTCCGACGGCTGATTTTTTTTTCTGAGTTGCAGAGAAGCTTGACGGCCGAATAACATATATTTTTTTATTCTTAGATTTTTATCGGAAACTCTTTTTTGGATTTATGTTCTTTTATTTAATTAGAAATATTTATATTTTTCTATTAAATATTATATATTTTTTATATTTTTTTGAAAATAAATGGAATACTATATAATTTAATTTACTAGAAATATGGCGACACATAATACCGGTCAACATTATTTAGTCGGGAGTTTTTGCAGCTGTAAGAAAAATTAAAATATTATTTGTGTGTTATTGCAAAAAAATAAAAATATTTTTAATCTGAGTTATTGATCCCAATGCAAAAGTCATTTCTGAGTAAATAAAGAAATTATCGTGGTCATTCTAATACATTCAAATTCTAAGTTATTACATCTATTTTCTTAGAAGTGATTTTAGGAAAATATTAAAATATTTAAAATATAAAATAGCTTATAGGAAACTAGATGGAGTGCCTTAGAATTTGAATGTACTAGAAAAATCACAATAATTGCTTCATTTATCTAGAAACGACTTTTGAATCGGAATTAATAACTCCGATTCAAAATATTTTTATTTCTTTTCTATAATACACAAATAAATATTTTAATTATTCTTTTAACTACAAAAAATTCCGATTGAAAATGTTGACCAGTTATTTGTTGTAGTTTTTCTAATAAATTAAATTATATAGTATTTCATTTATGTTTAAAGAAATATAAAAATATTTTTTATATTTTAATTAAAAAAATCGTAAAATTTTCTAATTAAATAAAAAACCATAAATCTAAAAAAAGTTTCTGACATAAACCTAACAAAAATAAATTATGTTATTCAGCCGCCGAGTTTTTCAATGGTTCAGAAAAGAATTTAGCAGTCAAGAAACTCGACGGCCGGAACATTTTTATATTTTTTTTCAAAAATTATGGGCATTTTTATTAATTTTATTTTTATGTTGGATATTAATATAAATTACGGAAAATAAAACGTCTTTCATCAAGATTTCTAAAATCTCTCATTCTCTCTCCAGAAATGGAAAAGGATTATAGATGATCCGTGCCTTCTGATTCTTTTTTCATGGTCCAATTAATGTCATGTCATTTTCCTTTATTCGTATTTCAATTTTAGAATCCGACACGTCACACGTAAATTAGGTTTCAATAAATTATCAAGTAATCAGACACGCAACTGGAAGTCGGAAAGAGAACTCCAAACAGTCCAACTCTCAGCCCCAGCCCCCAGCTATGCATCCTCATCCATTATCTCCACGTGGACCACGATAAATCTCTCATATGGTATCTCAAATTTTAAATATGAATCTTAATTGTCCGATCTTCTTTGGCACGAATATTGAAGTTCTATGTTCAGTACACCTCAAGTCGGTTGGTCCGAATTCTGATCGAACAGTTCAGATCCAAACTGAAAGATTGAGTTACTTCAGGGATTTGGAACTTAGTACTCTCGATTCAATCAGCCAGCTTTCAGTATCTTTCCAATTTCTTCCCCCTCAGGCACTTCTCTCTCGAATTCCAACCAACCAACCAACCAACCATGAGCTGGTGGTGGGCAGGTGCGATCGGCGCGACCAAGAAAAAGCTCGATGAGGTCTCCGCCTCCGCCGAACCCAAGTACCAGAGCTTCGCTCTAGTGATCGGTGCCACCGGCCTCGTTGGCACCAGCCTTGTCGACATCCTCCCCCTCGCCGACACCCCCGGTGGCCCCTGGAAAGTCTTCGCCGTCTCCCGCAACCCTCGCCCCGCCTGGTCCTCTACCATTGCCGATTCCCCCTTCGTCGATCACATCCAGTGCGACATCTCTAACCCTGCCGATACCGTTTCTAAGCTCTCCGCTCTAGTTGACCTCACGCATGTTTTCTACACAGCCTGGTCAAATGGCGGTTCGGAGGCCGACAACTGCGAGATCAACTCTGCCATGCTTCGCAATGTGCTGGCAGCTGTCATCCCTTACTGCCCCAATTTGCAACACGTCTGTTTGCTTACCGGCCGCAAGCACTATCTTGGCCCGTTTGAGGCCCTTGGCAAGATCCAGACCCACGATCCGCCCTTTTCTGAGGATATGCCCCGGCTGGACACCCCAAATTTCTGTTATGACATGGAGGACATTCTATTTGAAGAGGTTTCAAAGAGAAATGGGGCTGTTAGCTGGTCAGTGCATCGGCCGTCGATAATTTTTGGTTTCTCTCCCAAGAGTATGATGAATATAGTTGGATCATTGTGTGTCTATGCTGCAATTTGTCGTAAAGAAGGGACTAAATTGAGGTTTCCTGGGAGTCGGGTTGCATGGTCTGGGTTCTGTGATGCATCAGATGCGGATATGATTGCTGAGCACCAGATCTGGGCTGCAGTAGACCCGTTTGCAAAGAACGAGGCATTCAATTGCAGCAATGGGGATGTTTTCAAGTGGAAGCAGCTATGGCCAATGCTGGCTGAGCATTTCGGGCTTGATTGGGTCGGATACGAAGGTGAAGAGGCCCGGTTTAAGCTTGACGAGGCGATGAAAGGGAAGGAGGAATTGTGGAAGGAGATGGTGGAGGAATTGGGGCTTACACAGACTAAGCTTAGTGATGTTGGGAATTGGTGGCTTGTAGATATTATCCTCGGGCTTGAATTTGAGCACCTTGATACAATGAACAAGAGCAAGGAGCACGGATTTCTCGGTTTCAGAAACACCATTTCTTCCTTCAATAATTGGATTGAGAAGCTAAAGGCTTATAAGATTGTGCCTTAAGATGGAACTTGCAATCATTGTTAGTGCTTTCTTCTGAAAATATTTGTTTTTGTTCATGTTTGCTTTTGTTTTTTGTTTTGAGAATTAATAAGGAATAATGTTCATAAAAAAGAAATCGTTAGCTTTGGATAAAATTTGTTTTGATTAAATTAGAGTTATGTGGAGACCAAAATATGAATATTAATGCTCGCTGTTTGCAAAATATTGTATTAAGTACTATTACTCGAGTATCTCATAAAAGTAATAATTATGTGTTTCTTTCAAGAAAAGAGTATTAGTAAAAATTTGTTTGAATTTTTTTATACAAAGGAAGTTTAAAATAAAATGAGCAAGGTAAAATTTAGTATGTTTCTATGGAGGACCTGAGCATGAGGATTGAAATTCTGTTTTTTGTAAGCATTGCACAACAATTAGGGATTATACATCTACTTGGAAGTTGGAAACAAGAAACATCTGGCATTTAATATGCACAATAATTATTTTCTTGAATGGCAACCCCAAATTTGTCTTTGAATCATAATATTTGTTGCTTGTTTTAGTATGACCGCAAATTGGCTTGTCAAGTCAAAAGGAAGTTCTCTCTTTGCCAAGTATGTGATGTGCTGTTTGTTATATGTCGCATCATAATTTGCTTATGTGATTTTGCTATTTGTCTTCGCTTTTCGTGGAGCACATTTCTAAAATCTGGTTTGCTGGATTGACTTGTAGTTCCATGAGGATGCATTGTTCTTTCCATAATTTGCTTTTCTGGTGTCATTTGTCTTGCGTGAAAGATTAGTATATACTTAGGTAGGTGGTAATTTTCCAGTCAGTAATTTGACTGTTTAATTTCATAAAAAGCAATATTGACCAATTTTATCTTGATTTATGTGCCCTGTTTCAAAATAAACAAATACGAACGCTACTAGTTCAGCTAATGCTTTACATTCATACGATATGTGCTAATGCCAAATTTATAGTAAACTGTTTATTTGGATATTTGAGAATGGAATACAAGCATTGTTATTTAAAAAAAAAATTAGTGTGAGAACTGAGAATCGTGTCTTTTTTTTTTTTTTTTTAATAGTAGAATGATGTCTTATTAATTAATTGTACCGTTCAATTGAAAGTTCTTGCAAATACTTTTGGATATATCTAATCATAAAGGTTCATTTCTATTGTTCTTGTAATTATATACATGATAACCATCCTTAAAATTTTCAAAACCCCCATCTATTTTAAGATTTTGCTGTCTTGATAATATTGTTCGGCTCGAATCCATTTAAGTTCTTGAAAATTGAAATACAGAGTAACCCACTAAACGGCTTGTTGTTAGATAGAATTGAAACTGAAAAATAATAATTATTATCAAAAGTTTTCTTACTAATACAAAGAATATTATAATTATTATCAAAAGTTTCTTATTAATACAAATACAGTGTGTGTAAAAGTTTCTCACTAAACGGCTGGTGCATTTGAACCCTCCTCATACAGTGTGTGTGTGTATATATATATATAGAGAGAGAGAGGGTAAGGCTACCATGCTTTGTAAATTAAAGTGGGTGTTTTAATTTGCGCTCATATCTCTATTTTCAAAGTTCAAATAGTCAATCCGAACTGCTCAACATGATCTCTATATTGAAATGTGCTTGGATACCAAATTTTATATTTTTTTGGAATTTTTTTACTATTTATTAAACCACTTTGAAAATCGCTGATCCAGTGGTCTAGAAATTTTTACTGTTCATCCATATTTTCAGATTTTCAAAGTGGCTTAATAAATAGTAAAAAAATTCCAAAAAATATAAAATTTGGTATCCAAGCACATTTCAATATGAAGAACATGTTGAGAAGTTCGGATTGACTATTTGAACTTTGAAAATAGAGATATGAGTGCAAATTAAAACATCCACTTTAATTTGCAAAGCATAGTAGCCTTACTCTATATATATGAGTAAAATTAAGGTGCTCTTAAGAGCACCAAGCTCCTTTGTACTCTTAACTCTAAAATCTATCGGATTAACTTCGAACGACGAATCCAAACCGTTGAAATCCTTCTACCTTACGAGTGATGCATCTACATAGAGATCACTCGTAAGGTAGAAGAATTTTAACGGTTTAAATTCGTCATTTGAAATTAATCCGATAAGTTTTAGAGTTAAAAGTACAAAAGAGCTTGGTACTCCTAGGAGCACCCTAGTTATTCTCTCTCTATATATATATACATATATATATATAGAGAGAGAGAGAGAGAGAGAGAGAGAGAGATCTGACTGTTGGAGTTTGGAGTGTGTTTGATGAGAGATGAGAGAGAGTACCTATGACCTAACAATTGATCACCCATTTGATGTTCGAGTGCACCTATCACCTATGCGAAGTGTGTTTGGAGTTTCTCGCTGTCTCGCAGCAAAGGCTTCGGACCCAGCTACTCATAACGGTACCAGCCCAGGAAATGTGGGAACACTCCTTCGACTTTGAGGCATTCCAAAGGGTAAATACTGGCTTTTCTGGATGCTCAGTATCACCTGGTGGATCTGGCGTTAGAGGAATAATGTCATCTTCAGAGATATTCATATAATTGTTTCAAATAGTGAATTTTGTGGAAAAAACTCTATATGGCCAACGGATTGCAGGGCAACTCCCCATCTATTCAACTTTCAAGAGGAAAACAAATCACATCACATGCTGTTAGCTAAATTTCTGACATGGTCATCGTATAGTTTTATTAGAAAGAATGAATTTCTTAGTGTGCCTAATCTGTTGAGAGAAACTTATGTTAGGGTAGGGTGATAATACTTGGATGGCACCAATGCATCTTAGTAACTGCTTAAGTAATTGCCAACAAAGGTTTTTCTTAATTGCACGGTTCATATGAGAATAGAGTAGATCCAAATTCTCCAGGGTGGACATGTACTTAGAATACATATTTACAATTGATGTTCGCAATAGTAATTTTTTGCTTTGAGCCTTTCTTTGATGTATGCAATAATGAACCTTTCTTTGATGTTACACAACCTTGATAAAAAATGAAAAAAAAGAAGGGGATAGCAATAAACTATTTGTTATTATTTATATTTCCCCTATCATTGAAAGTTTTCAGTACCACTTCCAAGTGTACTTAGCATTAGAAAGCATTTAACTCATAATGGATATTTTTATTTTATGCGGGCATTACTCTGTTGGTTTTTTGCAAAATTTCCGCATGCTTTATGATGTATTTACCCTTTTTCCCCTGTTTGTCATAGTTTTTCTCTCGATGAACAAGGCATAGCTGTCTAGAGTAGTTCCTCCTATACTGTGAGTTATTCCTTCTGGCTTCCATCTCCTACTTTTTTTCCCCCTTTAAAAAATTGGTGTCCTTTGTTTCTTATACTGATGTACCTTGTCTTACAAATTTTTATACCTAACACGAAACGTTTATTTGGTAAAGAATGTAATTGCAAATCATGTAAAAAGGTGCAGATTGAGTTTTTCTCTTTGTTTATATATTTATTTTTCTCTGTTGGATATATTCTTCTCAGGTTAGAAAACAAAAAAGTAAGTTTTTTTCCTCTTTGTTGACATATTTATTTTCCTCTTTTGGGTATATTCTTCACAGATTAGAAAACAAAAAGTTGGAGAGAAATCTCCAATTTCAACATATACATTTATTCGGGGGAAAATCATGTATGCTTCTAAAAAAATAAAAAAAGGTATGTATTTTTCTCTAGATTTCATAATATCATATCTACCTTTCTAAACTTAAAATAACACACAAAAATACCCACGGAAACAGTCTTAACCTGATCCACCTTCATATTTTGAATATATGCCATACTATTAAAATATTTATATCTGATTATTAGTCAACAACTCAACAAAATATAATTAAATATTAAGATTCAATCTTTAGAATAGATTTAAGAGACAGAAAGTAGAACTTGAATTTTATATTAATTTCATTGTTATTTTTAATTTTTGTGAATGCTATATGTTGTTATTTAATCATTAAGTTAAATTTAACTATTGTTATTGACTAATTTACCAAAGAAAATTAGCAATGTAATTTGACTCATTTATTAATGTTCAATTATTTGTATGTTTTTACTTAGTATTTATCTTTCTTTAATAACATTTTCAGGTTACTAAATATAAAATTAGCATAACAATAAGTTAGAAAATTTAATTTAAATTATAATCTATTTAACTCTTACAACTAAAAAAAACATGTAAAAAGTTAATCAGGTGAGTTAATTTGATGCATTTATGGTAGCGCTAATTTGAAAAAATTAATATAATTAATATAATCGAATGGATTTAAACTATTGCCAAAAATTTATTATACCCTTATTGTTACATGAGTAGAATTAGGATCTTCCTAGATTCATCAAGTCTCTTTGTAAACTAAACCTATTGGATTAGGTTCAAACGGTAAATTCAAACTGTCGAAATCCTTCTACCTTACAAATGATCTGTCTATATGCAAATACTAATACATGTATCTTTCCTTATTTTCAGTTTGACATAGGTTTCTTATCTCGCATTAGCTTCTTCTACAAGGTGAGTTATTATCCCTCAAGTCTCATTTTACCTTTTTTTTTTTAAAAAAAAAACTCCTTGTCCTATGTCCCCCCCCTTCTCCAGTGATGTGTGCTGCATTTGCTATTTACTTATCATTTGTCCTTCAAATATTTTTATTTCCAAGCTGTCTCTTTATATTCTCATACTGTGTCAACAATTCTCATCTGTTCTACCTTCTATCCCAAGGATGCAAAAACGGTGAAAGTTTGATGATCCATCGTTGTCAAGTGGTGTGCCCGACATACCGTCTTCGATGCAGGTTCCTTATCGGGCGAGACAGATATTACTTTCGTCACCGCTAAGGATTCCTAGCTCTACACAAAATTTGGCGAGTATCAGCATGCTCACTAACAACACACCTGCTTCTGATGTGCAAACTGGTTCTCCTGCATTTGCATCTTCCTCGAACCATCATGCGTCAGATTCTGAGGCTCATGTCAAAGGCAAGCGAACAGGCAAAAGACAATGTGCGTTTCCTACTTTTCTAATGTAGTTAATATTTTTTTTCCTTGAAAATGTGCTCACTTCCCTTCTCATACTCTTTTTCTTACATTTTTTTATACTCTCGTATCGTCCCCAGTATTGTGCCAACGTTTATTTGTTTATCTCGATTTTGCTTTCCTATTCAGCTCCCCGTCCAAATGTATTCGATGTTGGGTTTCCCGAATATAAGTGCGGTTTTTGTGGTGCATTCTTCTGATATAGAGAACGTTGTGTAGCACCATCTACCAAAAATGATGTTCGCTACAACCTGTGTTGCCGGGAAGGTCGTGTTCGCTTGCCATTGCTACAGTCTCCACCCCATTTTCTGAAATTGTTACTAACACCAAATGGTTGTCCTGATTCTAACCATTTTCGGGACCTTGTAAGGACATACAACTCTTTGCTTTCAATGACCTCTATAGGTTGCCATGTCGATGAACGTATAAATAATGGCTCTGCTCCTTACGTATTCAAAATTTATGGTGAAGTTTACCACCGTATAGGTTCTCTTCTTCCATTACCTGATTGCCATCCATCTTTCTTGCAATTATATGTGTTCGACACTAAACATGAACTCCATAATAGAATTGCTCTTTTCTCGAGCACGTCAACAACTCGAGAAATACGTCCCACACTTGTCGAGTCCTTGATGAAAATGCTTGATACTCACAATGTTTTAGTTCGTAATTTTCGTTGTTTACGTGACCGATACTTAGAGTCGAATTTACCAGAGTTTCAGATCCGCATACGTTCTGATAGGAATCATATGCCTCGTCAATATTCTGCGCCTTCTGCATCAGAGATTGTGGGTTTTGTTGTCGGCGATTTATCAGTCGATCAAAAGGGTAGGGACATTATTGTCGAACACCATTCACAAGGGCTGAAGCGTGTCAGTCCAGAGCATCCCTCTCTCATGGCAATGCAATATCTTATTCTGTTCTCTTATGGTGAAGATGGCTACCATCCACACATACGTTACGACCCCAATGCTCCTGGTGCGAAGAAGACTGATAGAATATTTGTCACTATGTCAGAATACTATGCTTATCGTTTACATCCTCGAACAAATGAAGCAACTAACATTTTTGAAGGAGGTAGATTGTTCCAGCAAATCCTTGTCAATTGGTATGCTTTCGTTCAGCAAGCCAGATTGGATTTTATTGAAAAAAATCAATCGATACTTCGTTGTGAGAAACTTTGCAATATAAGGAACGCTGTTCTTGAGGATTTTATAGTCTTGCCAGCTTCTCATGTTGGTAGCCCGCGTTATATGCACCAGAATTATCATGATGCTATTGCGCTTTGTCGATGCTTTGGTCCTCCCGATTTATTCGTTACATTCACTTGCAATCCACAATGGCCAGAGATTAGTAGGTTAGTATTGGATGGACAACGTGCGAATGACCGAGCCGATGTCGTTACCCGTGTATTCAAGATGAAATTCGATGAACTGTTAGTAGACATCCGACAACGTAATTGCTTTGGCAAGACATTGCAGGTAATTTGTTAATTTTTTTTCCCTCAATTTGTTTTGTTCCTTATTTTGTATTGCGTACCTCTTCGAACACCATGTTATTCTAACTTTTTTCTTCTGTCACTGTCCTCTTTTCTACCTATTTTGGGTTCCAGTTGTATCTCAGATTGAATTCTAAAAAAGAGGCCTCCCACATGTTCATATTGTTGTCTGGCTTGATTCAGATCACAAATTGAGAAACCCCTCAGATGTTGACTCTATCATTTCTGCTGAGTTTCCTGACCCCATTACTGACCCTTTAGGTTATGACACTGTAACAAAATTTATGATTCACGGCCCATGTGGTTTTTTAAATAATCGTAGCCCCTGTATGCGTGATGGCATTTGTTCGAAACATTTTCCAAAATCCTTCTCAACACATACAATTATTGAGGATGATGGTACCCCTATTTATCGACGTAGAGATAACGGTGTCTATTTCGAAAAAAATGGACATCTCTTCAGCAACGCCCATGTCATTCCACATAACTTATCTCTTGCAATTAAATATCAAGACCACCTCAATGTTGAGAAATGCTATAGTCCTGACTTAGTTAAATATCTTTTTAAGTACCTTTGCAAAGGAGAGGATAGGCAGTTGATATCTATAAATGCTCACAATACAAATAGTTCTTCCACAATACATCAATCCCGTGTTGTTCCCAACGAAGTAAAGAATTATCTCAATTGTCGTTGTATAACTCCTCCTGAAGCAGCATGGCGTATATTCCATTATGATTTGCACCACAGTTATCCAACAGTCGAGCGATTACCAATTCATTTGCCAGATGAAAACAATGTTACCTTCTCAGATTCGCAATGCATAAGTGCTATTCCATTAAACGAAGACTTAGCCCGTACTAAGTTGACTGAGTGGTTCTCACTGAATCAACGTGATGAATCTGCACGATCGCTAACTTATGTTGAAATTCCAAAAAAGTTTGTGTGGAATTCAACAGGGAAAATTTGGACACCTCGGAAGAAACAACAACGATTGGGTCGTATATATTATGTCCATCCAAATAAGGGAGACTTATACTATTTACGTTTGCTTCTGAGTCGTGTTAGAGGAGCTACATCCTATGAATCACTTCGTACCGTCAATGGCATACTACATTGTACATTTAGCGATGCTTGTCGAGCTCTTGGGTTAATGAATGATGACAATAAATGGGTTTTGTCAATAGAGGAAGCTGCCCTATGGGCTTCCTCACATCAGTTAAGGAAATTATTTATCTATATTTTACTATACAGTGAAGTATCCAATCCTCCACACCTATGGAACAAGACATGGCACCTTCTAGGTGATGACATAGTTCGACAATTAAATATGATACATCCTCATATGAAAGGAAATTTGCCAGAGCACTTACTACAGAGTTATATTCTGTCCTATTTAGAAAATGACCTCGCCCAAACATGTTCATCTTTATCTGTTTTCAATTTGCCTTTGCCATCCTCAGATTTTACTGTTTCCTTAGACAACCGTTTATTACGGGAACAACTTGCCTTGAACCATGATGGATTGATTACAGAAGCTGCATCTTTGTGCGCTTCCCTTAATACCGACCAGTTAAGGTGTTATGATCACATCATTACATCTGTGAATCAAGGTTTAGGTCGGTTTTTTTTGTCTATGGACATGGTGGTACCGGCAAAACTTTTCTTTGGCAAGCCATTATTGCCTTGGTAAGGTCCTCCGGAAAAATTGTGCTAGCAATGGGATCCTCAGGTCTTGCAGCACTATTGTTAGATGGTGGTACAACTGCTCATTCGAGGTTGAAAATTCCCATTGATGTATCAGAAAAAAGTACATGTGATATCAAGCAAGGGGCTCAATTGGCAAAATTACTTCAATCAACCTCCTTAATTATTTGGGATGAGGCGCCAATGAATCATAGATATTGTTTTGAAGCTGTTGATAGAACATTACACGACATTATGTCAGCAAATTGTCCTAACAATCGTGACAAAATATTTGGAAGGATAACTATGGTTCTTGGAGGTGATTTTCGTCAAACTCTCCATATTGTTCCATCAGCCTCCCGTTATAAAACCATCAACTCTTGCATTACACGATCTAAATTATGGTCTCATTGTAAGGTTTTCCTCCTACATATCAATATGCGTCTACTTTCCTCAAACATGCCTACAAGTGAATTGGAACGCGCTAAATCATTTGCCTCATGGCTTCTAGATGTTGTTGATAGAAAACTTGAAGGACTACAACTGTTTGATACACCTGACCCAAATTGGATTCAGATTCCTGAGTCGCTGTTGGTTCCCAATGAATTGGACAACCATTCTTCCATTATTTTATCTGTTTATGATAATTTCCAGTTTAAATATGAAGAACATCAATACTTACGTGAAAGAGCCATTGTTACTCCAAAAAATGAAGACACTGATATCATTAACAACGCAGTGGCAGAAATGGTCCCAGGAGAGTTTTCCACATATTATAGCGCAGACACTATTCAAAAAACTGAAAATGTTTTAGACGTGCTTCGGGACATGTACCCTCCAGATTACTTAAACCTCCTCACTCCAAATGGTTTGTCTAGCCATCAGCTCTCTCTTAAATTTGGAATGCCTGTAATGTTGCTTCGTAATTTAGACCAATCATCTGGGTTATGCAATGATACTCGCCTAGTAATCACAAAATTAGGGTTACATTACATAGAGGGAGAAATAATCACAGGACATGGATTGGGTAATAAATTTGCAATTCCTCGCATAATATTCATCAAAAAGGAAATGAAATGGCCTTTCACTTTACGTAGAAAACAGTTCCCTATTAAAGTTTGTTATGCAATGACAATAAATAAAAGTCAAGGACAAACACTATCGAAAATAGGTATCTATTTACCTTTGCCAGTTTTTTCCCATGGTCAGCTATACGTTGCTCTCTCACGTGCCAAAAGTGTCGACGGCATAAAAGTATTCATTAGTAATCTTGATAATGAATATCCTCACTTCACTCAAAATATTGTCTTCACTGAAATTTTTAAGGATCTAGGTATATTATTCTCTTATATATATTTCCCACTTTTTTATTTGTTCGTTCAAAATTTTCTTCTACTTTAACTGTCCCATACATTCGAATTTTCTGTCATCATCAAGATTGGTTTTCCTATTACATTGAATTATGCATCTCTTCCAACACCATATGTGTTGCAATTTTTAGAAATTAGTTATTATATTCTTCACTTTTCCTTTACATATGGATCCAACAATAATGCTACAACATCTGACATACAAAGCTGAGCTTATCTGTTCTTTTGGCGCGTCATCAAAACAAAAGATATTGTATATCCAAATAGTGGCCGTTGTTGACATATCATTATCTCCTGGTTGACACTCAGGTATTTATTACTGCTTTGTACTCTCCATTGGCAATTGGAATAATTTTGAATGATATTTATGAATAAAATATTGCAATCTGTTCTTACAGTTGTTCAAAAAGATACTGTGCAACATTCATTACTTCTCCTTTTGTAATGATTAATTATTTTTAGGCATAATTTTGAATTCAACTCCAACTCTTAATCATTTTTTCTCATGGCTGATTTCCACGTAAGGATTTGCTGTCTCAAATCCAATGGATAAGGAGGCTCTATTGCAGCCAGGCTCTTACACAGCCTATGAGAGGAAACATATGGTCTTGATACGGCCTGAACAGGATCCTTTACATGATTAATGATTGATATTAAACTGAGTTGATGAAATAAAAATTAGGAAATGTTAGCCTGTGATCAAATTGAGGTGCACCTTTCAAACGATATATGAATCCGAAACCCTAAACCCTAAATCCTATCTGTATGTAGAGTTTTTTTGTACCTGAATCCATCTCCCTTTGATCTGAAAACGAAGAATAAATCCACAAGCAGAGTTTTTGTACCCGTATCCATTTTCTTTGACCCGTTTATCACAGATGGTTTACATTATTCTTTATTTCTATTTTCTATCTTGTAATGTTATCAAATATAGGTGAGCCATCCATTCAGGTAAATCATGAATATATGTTCTACTATTATCATTCTCTATTTTAAATGTTGTATTATTTGACATGAAACAATTAAAGGCATTCAAATATAGTTAAATCATCAATTTGTTCTTCAAGAAAAACATATATCTGTTAAATTTAATTTTTTAAACAATCCTTAAATATCAGCAATATTGTTTTCATAGACATACCAAGAGGTATTGTATCATCAATCCATCATACTGTGGCAGCCCAATTGAAGCCCAATTGAAGTCTAAGGCCCACCATTCAAAGGTAACAAATAGTAACCCATTTTACCATTTTATCATATTATACAAATTTAACTAAATTTCTGAAATTTCTTCCCGTGCAGACACCTGTCCCACCTAGCTAGCAAATTTTACAAGGTGTCAATCTCATAGTACCATCAACTAACACCTGTTCCTCTAACTCCACTAACTACATCCAATTTAGAAACTACTACCTTGCAATACCCGTCCTAACTCCTATTTAAATAAATCCAATTCAATCAATCTTCACAAAAATCTGTAACTTTTCTCATCAACTGCAAATATATCATCAACAGTACTATCCAAATTCCTATTTTTACTGTCTCATACATCAACATTTTTTTGTCCTCATCGACTTGATTTTGTGTTACACTGAATCATGCATCTCTTTCAACATAAACACTCACATTCTTTGTTTTTTCTTTACAGATAGAACCAACAATAATTCTTCAGAATTTAACAGACAAAGCTAACAACCCATCTGTTCTTTGCCGCGTCATAAAAACTTGGGATATTATATATCCAAGTAGCGGACATTGTTGACATATGCGTTATCTCCTGGTTGACACCGAGGTATTTATTGTTGCTTTGTACTGTTTCTTAACACATGAAATTATTTTAGTTGGTATTTATGAAAATATTACAATAAAACTATTCTTGTAGTAGTCCTCTGCATAGATACATTGTAACATTCATTACTTACAGCTCCCTCTGTAGTCACTCATTACTGCATACATAATTAACTTAGTGTTATTAAATTAAAAGGTATATAAAAAGATTTTCATACAGTTGATAGACCAACAGAAAGTATTGAAGTCCACAAAGAGAAATAACAAATGGCTGTATAATTAGAGGGCATTAAAAAAATTAGGGCTTAACTTTAATTTTCTTACTACTGAAACACTACATTTTTATTCTCCTCTTAACAGGAAACTGCCATTGAAGCTGAAATTACTAATGCCGACCATAGCCTTCTTGCCAGTTAAACCGAATGATGGTAATGTCTACTTATTCCGACAATTCCATGTTGAAACCCCAAGTAGTGGTTATAATGCAACGGGCCACAATTTCATCATGCGTATGACCAAGTGGACGGAAGCTCGCCGAATCAATAATCTCAATGTTGAACCACCTCTTTTCTATTTCAACTTCAAAGAGTTTGAAGAGTACAGTAATTAGAGGGTCTTGAGTGGTCATTGGTAAGTTCTTTCTACAGTAAATTTCAAATTATTCTTCTTGCTTCAGATATTTACAATTCAACTTCTGTATTTAACATGCTACATTTTTCTCTTTTTTATATATTTTTTCAGATGTAATCGGACGAGTTACTGCCATAGCACCTATTGAACAGATTAATACACAAACTGGCCTGACAGAAATCAGAGATATCTTAATTGAAAATATAAGGTACACTAGTCACTACTATGAGAAATTTCCAAACATGCATTCCTTAATTGTTGAGATATTGACTGCATGCATCGCCTCATGGTTAACGAGTGAGATGACTCTACTTGCATCATGTTCTAATTGCTTCCATTTTATTTTTCCCTGTAGAGTTAAAACTTTGAGAATTACACTGTGGTCTACTTTCATATCCCTGATTAACGAAGCAACCATTTCAGAAGCATCAAATCAGTCTCCAGTTGTCTTCGCTTTCAGTTCTCTCGAGCTTAAATCTTATAACAATAACCTCATTTATCTTCTAATTATATTTATTAGTTAACAATAATTGATATCACCTCCCCTTCTCATTTGGCTTGCTTTTCCTTTATAACAAAATATAACTCTTTCTACGTGCTATTTTCCCCTATCAATAACTTCCATCTTATTATTTTTCATATTTTAATTTAGGAGAACCATCTCTCAAGACTTATAGCGCAACAAAAATATATACAGATCAGACTCAACCCCATGTTGCTCAATACTGGCAGTTGTAAGTTTGCAACTACACACATTTCATATTTCTCCCTCATATTAATTTGACTATAAAATATAATTCTCTCCTCAGCACAATCCATATTTAACATTTTGTTGGGATCTCCATTACTTTCCACATACTGATCTAATAAGTATTTAAAAATTTGTGTACAAAATAAAATTGAATACCACAGTAAATTATTTTTTTTTTCCAGATTTGGTAAAAGGAATTATCCTATCAATGTACTTCAACCAAGGGTCTTCCAGTCTTCGAAACCATCAAAGATGACAACCCCAATAAGCATAGCTCTAAAAGACTTAATCACCCTCAAACCATACAGTAACAAAGTAAGTTGCATTTTTACTTTACATAACATATGCAATGCAAATTACTACCTGTTCTAATGTCAACTTCACCCAAATTGTCCACCAACTTATGCAGGACCAACAATTCTCTTGCATAGCAGAAATTGAGGAAATCGTGAACCAAGACAGCTGGTCCTACTCTGCTTGTCCTGAATGTAAAGTTTCCACCTACTGCAATGGAAGTTCTACAACCTACCACAACTGCCAGACAACTATTACAACAACAATTCAATGGTACTAAGAGATTACCTATTTCACATTTGTAAAATGTACCATTAATGCACTAATAATATCCTTCTCTACACTGCACATATAACTATTTATAATATAAAACTATTGACCCTATACACATTTGTAATTACATTTTACTCTACATTCCTCCCTTCCTCAAACATAACAATATTTTGTTACATGTTATAGGTATCGTATGATCTTGCGAGTTACTGATGGAGAGGCTACAGCAGAATTCACTCTAATAGGAAAACAAGCAGAAAATATCATCAACAAAAAAGCTGATATGGTACTTGCAGATTCAAGACGCACTGGCAAAATGATACCCCCATCTCTTGAGAACATCTATGGGAAACGTTTTTTGTTTATTGTCGAGATAAACATATCTCAGTTACATAAACAACGTTTATCATACGATGTAAATAAAGTGGAACCCGTGCCAGCAGTACTCCCGCAACCTCCACAAACTCACATGCCACTTCCCAACATTCGTGAGGACCACTTCTCCACAGCATCTGGCTCGCGTATATCCACACTAAAGAGAAAAGTGGATCACACAGGACTCTCTCCACAAACTGCCCATCTATTTATTGAGTATGCACAGCGCGATATCTAATTTAAATTATCTCTACTCTTTCTTTATTTATCTAATTTCAATTATTTCTACCCTTTCTTTATTTACTACACACACTACATCTTGTGATCTGTTGTAGGTCCTCCATGGACAACCCCACATCATCTCAGTCTTCTGGATCCAAGAGAAAAATTCTGCCCCAGTTGAATGAAGGAAATAATAACAGCAGGTTACTTCTCTTTTTACTATATTTCACTATTATATATATAATATATTAATTTAACCCTTGACAACTATTAAGGTCCTCTATCAGACTTCTTCCTAGGATAGAGATTTGTGTTAGAAAAAACTAAGTCAAACTTTATGATTTGTAAACATGTAAATTTTTTAATTCATTACCATATTAGAGTTGATAATCTTAGACCACTTTCATCAATAGAAAATCAAGAAAATTAAAATCATATGTAATCACACTGATATACAACTAAGTTAACAGTTACTAAGACAATCTTCAAGTTACTACCCCATGAAAAACTCTATAGTCTTCATATACACTGCTTTGGCTCTTCTTCCTGATCTCACACATTTACCACTTATTTCACCTTTCTTTTGTCTGTCATTCTTTACAGTGTTCTTCGTTCTACGGATGATGAAAGCTTTACCGCCACTACACCGTAAATGGCATAAGCACAGCGTTACATCATACCATCCAAGTACCATCCAAGTGTAATTGCCATTTTGCTAATATTTTGTGATAGCCTAATGTTTGCAAAACTAATGTAATTACCTATGATTAGCAGTGCACTTAAAATATGTGACATGCCTGTCACAATTTTTGTTATGTATGATAAATATTACATCCTCCAATATTAATGACTACTATTTTAAGAATTGTTGGCACTCATATTTATTTGTGAAATTAGCTGCGTACCATATAAGTTTGTGGTACAAAAAATTATTTGTAATTTTAACCATTTATCTCTTTCCTATACTACTTCAGTATAAAAACTATACACCAACATACACAAAGAAAACGGTTGCGGCGTAGCCGCAACGAAGCAACTAGTTCTGATCCAATGCAATACCTGACTGTTGAATGAGATCTGAGTCGTCCTTTCCAACTTGGCACGAATCCTAAAATAGAATATTTTGACTAAGGCGGAAAGTATTCGTCACTCCCGCCCCAACATGGCAACTATATTGTGCGTAGGGCTGCACAAAATATTCGTGATTCGTAATTCGATTCGAATTTGATTCGAAAAAATTCGAAAAAATTCGATTCAAAATTAATTCAAACCAGTTCGATTCGAACCGGAACGAACCGAATTTGAACCCAAGCAGATTCGTTCGAAAGTTCGAAATAGGTTCGGCAGTCTGCATATTTGAGCTTTGAGATTCGTGTAGAATATATTTTGAATGGGCTCAATTAAATGGTCACCCAAAGTTTGAACTTTGAAATTCGTGGAGAACATATTTGAACGATTGAGATTGAGATTGTGATTGAGAGTTTCAAAAAGTTGCACAAAGTTTGAGATCTCTTTTTCTCTTTCCCTTTCCCTCTGACTCTCTCTGTCTTTCTGTCTCCCTCTTTCTCTTTCACCCTGTCTGTGCCAAACACGTGCCCTCTACATTAACTCAAAAGTGAATACATCTTGATCGTCAGATTTTAAAAGAAGTTAATCCGGTCGTCTGATTTTAACATAGGTCCTTTAATATTAGTGACAATTTAATTTGCACGATCTTAAAGAAAATCGGATGGTCTAGATGTATTAACTCAAAAGATTCCTTTTGAGTTAAGGCAAAGGATACGAATTCATCTCTGCGGAGCCTCTTTCTCCTTCACGCCATGGAAGCTCTTCTTCTCTTCTCTGCAGAGCTCTATTTCTCTCTCGCTCTCACCTCCTACCTCGTTGCTCTCCTCTCCGCCGCACTGACTACCTCGCTCTCCTCTCCTCTCCGTCGAACCTTAACGAATCGAATCGAATTAGTTCGAACTGCAACGAATCGAATTCGAACCCAACACATCAGTTCGAAACCCTTTTCGATTTCGAACCAGTTCGATTTGGTTCGATTCGTTTGCAGCCCTAATTGTGCGTCTTCTAGAATCTTGATTGGCAATAACATATGGAATTCGCATCCTCTGAGATATCTCAAACTTTGCGTGATATTTTGGAATATCTCAATCGTTCAAATACGTTCTACACAAATCTCTAAGGTCAAATATAACAGGCCCCCTACGCTTCCTCGAATAGGCACCGGACACGTCGGTCACGCAAAAATTGAGATATCTCAGAGGATATGGACTCATAACAGATGGCGGTAACTACATTTCGGTGATCTCAACCCCCTCCCTCTCACATGACCCTGCCTCCGACTCAACCAATTCCAATTTCCAAACAATCCGCTGCTCATTTTTCTCAGCCTCTCAATATGCCGAGTCCTAGAAATCTTTTCATAAGACATAAAACAAAAGGAGTCTTTTGTACACTATTCATTACATAAATGTTTCGATAAAATAATTCACAAAAAATCAAAGAATTATGCTCCTTCGCCATCTCCACGGGGCAACCGTCTTACGTGGTCATGTTCAGACCAGCTAATAAGCTCCCCGAATAATCCAACTCAATTGTCAACTCCTATTCCTCTCGCCTCTTCTCCAGTTCAACTCGAATCACAGAAACAAACAGAGAGAGGACTGAGGAGAGACCCCTTCAATGGGAATCGTAGAGGAGGCGCACAACGTGCGCGTCGTCGGAGAAGGCGATCGCACGATTGTACTGGCGCATGGTTTCGGTACGGACCAGTCGGTATGGCGGCACCTGGTGCCACATCTGGTGGAGGAGTACCGGGTGGTGCTGTTCGACAACATGGGGGCGGGCCCCACCAACCCAGACTACTTCGATTTCGACCGTTACGCCACACTGGAGGGATACGTGCTCGACCTCCTCGCCATCCTCGAGGAATTGCGTGTTCAGTCCTGCATCTATGTCGGCCACTCCGTCTCCGCCATGATTGGTGCTATTGCCTCCATTTCGCGGCCTGATTTGTTCTCTAAGCTCGTTTTTCTTTCCGCTTCTCCAAGGTAGGATATTTGTTTATTTGTTGGGGAATTGGGGATGTAACTTACTGACAAAAGGGATTTCTGTTGTATAAACTATTTGTTGTATTGGGTATGTTATGTTATTAGTATCCAATTTGAATTATGTTTAGAGTTTTATTTCTATTCAGTGTACTTCTTTTTTAAATAAAGGGGGGTCTGTTTTTCTTTTTTTCTTTTTTTTTTGAAAGTCTGGCAGCAGCGGCTGCCAAGGAAGGGGATCTGTTTGTCAAATTAAGTATTTTTGGAGCTGAAAAAGAGTACTCTGCATTTAAAATTGGAAATCCCTAATTATCCAACTCTGGATCAAGCCCAGTACATCTTGCAACTTTTAGATGAATTTTCAGATCGACAATAAAAAAGTTGGAACTGTTTTGAGGGAGGGGACACGGAGGCAACTAGATTAATATACAGAGATGTATTTGATTTAAAAGTTGGGAAATCATTTTCTATTGTTAGTTTTGTTCTCATGCCTTTGTTAGCACTCTACAAAGTACAAACTAGTCCTTCTACATGTTTAAAAGGGGGAAACCTTCTGGTCTGATGATTTTGGTAAAATTTGGCTCTTTTTGTACTTTTCCAGGTGTCCGAAAACCATAAGCTTATTAATATGCCAGACATTTCATGAAAATGTCCTTTCTTTATGTCAATTTGATTGGTGCAATATCAGCATATGAATAAAAAATAAGCATATCTGAACTAATATTTCCTCCTAAAGTGAAGTTAAGATGAAACCATTTTATAAGAAACTTAACTGCATTCTATCTGTTTCTAGGTTTTGGAATTAAGTCCCAAGTCAAGCTGACAGCTGTCAACATCAATTTGTTATTTTCTATTATAGGCAAAGAGAGCAAAAAATGGCTTTAAATTAAACCAAGAATTGTGAAGTTGATTGGTCTAAGATAAAATTCATATTTAAAACTTGCTTCTTTTGCTTGGAAATTATACATTTATATCCTAGTCTATTATAAGCTAATTAAACATACTAACATTATATAAACATATCTTTAGAGTTTTCTGTTTTCCATTCAGTATTAGAAATGTAGAGCTAAACAACCACGAATTTACTTTTTTTTTTTCTTTTCTTTTAACAAGATATAGCTCTTCGGCGGCAACATTATTATTCCCTTGTAAGTCTATACCCTTTTTACGTGTTTATACTGATTGGACAGCTATGTTGAGATTTCCTTTACATTTATAAAATGCCCTCTAAAATATATGTAGTTTTTAGTTATTTACCATGTTCAATGTTCACATGAATTGAATGCCATTCATCTTCAAATTTTTCATTAAATATATGTTGTGTAGCCAGGTACTTGAATGACATGGATTATTATGGGGGCTTTGAGCAGGAGGATCTTGACCAGCTGTTTGAGGCCATGCGTAACAATTACAAAGCCTGGTGCAGTGGCTTTGCACCTCTCGCTGTTGGAGGTAATGATCTGTTGACCTTATATCCTAGTAATTTGGTGAATTATTGTATCTAATAATTAAAGCTGAAACATTCAAACATCAAACCATACCTATCGGCAAGGATTTCAGTGTTTACATAATTACCCTCTTTATATGGCTCCGGACTGAGTTGTATGGTTTTTTTACCATTTGTTCACTTTCTAATTGTTAATTTATAAATAAATCGTGCTGGTTAGTTTGCTACTAAAATAATTACTAATGGAAGATGAAACCAGACCATCTGATCATTTGCACAAACATTTTTTCTCCTCGATGAAAATTTTGTCAAATTTCACATTTTATGAAACTTATCTTTGTATCATATAAGCTCTTCACCTTCTTAATGACATAAACTTAACGTGCAAGTTTAGTGTAGAAGCTTGCAAATATTGTGGCAGTATTAATTTTTTGTCCGAAAAGTTGAATATTTTACATGACTATACATTGCTCTTGTTCATATATGTACAATACTAGTAGAGGCACTAAACGAAGTTGATACGCACAGGTGATATGGATTCAGTGGCTGTGCAAGAGTTTAGCCGAACCCTTTTTAACATCCGACCAGACATTGCCCTCAGCGTTGGGCAGACAATATTCCAGAGCGATGTGCGCCACCTTCTCTCCCTCGTTACTGTCCCGTGCCACATCATCCAGAGCACGAAAGATCTTGCGGTTCCGGTCGTGGTCTCTGAGTATCTACACAAGCACCTTGGAGGCGACTCCATTGTTGAAGTGATGGCATGTGAAGGTCACCTCCCGCAGCTCAGCTCGCCTGATATTGTCACTCCTGTTTTGCTGAATCACATCAGGTATGACATTGCAGTTTGAGATGTGAAATAAATGAAGTTATTTTCGAAGTGCGTTGATTGATCTTGTTGTACTCTGTTGTGACACAAGCTCTAATAGGTAGTTGTGATGTTGTGCTTTCTGTTATTGATCAGAGATTTCACTAAATATATTATTATGTAATAATGTCCCCAGATGGTGTAAATTGTAATAACTTGGTGGCAACTGAGAGTAGGTCTATTCTAAGCTCTTTTAACTTGACAACAGCCATTTTGCTTCCAGTGAGCACTTAAGCATTGCTTTTCTAGATTTGGTACCTATTTATAGAAAATAAATGTTTGGGTAAAATATTGCTGACCACATTTGTTACAAGTTACCTTTTTAATAGTTGATGACTCCATAAAGTATTAACAAGCAAAAAGATTCAGAGTAATCCTTAAAATGTAATAAACTATATGCACAAAATTATTCACAGAAATTATCTGGTTGAAACTGCAGTACGGCGCACTTACCCCCCTCTTCCTTTATATTATAAAATTCAAATTAGAAAAAATGAATTCCGATCATTGATCATGTTTTCCTTTTTCTGAAGAGATGTATCCGCATAACATTTCATAATTTTTTTTAGTTCATTTCGTACAAAATTGGAAGGCAAATAAAATGTATGTAATAAAATTATTTTATCACAGAACTTGATCTTCACTGTAGTAACTCTTATTGTTAGGGTTTACAAGGAGAGTTCAAAAACAAAAGACACAGAATTCTATGAAGATAGTAGTTGTATTTTTTAGCTTCATGTTACAAATGACTTATTTATAACAACATAATCTCTAAAAAGAAAAATCTATTATTTTTCCTAAAATACCCAACATACTAAATACTAAAAACTTAATACTTAATATAGTATGTCAAACTAGAGCTGCACAAAAAATTCGTAGTTCGTGATTTGATTCGAATTTGATTCGAAAAAATTTGTAAAAAATTCAATTCGAAATAGTTCGAAATTAATTCAAACCAAACTCAAACTAGACCTGGTTCGTTCGAAATAGGTTCGCAAACTATTCTAGTTCGAATCTCAAAGTAACATGAATCGTTAATTTCTACTAATGACTTATGTTCGCTGATGACTTAAAAGTTAAAGCATAAAGCCGTCCAACCATAAGTCATAACTTGTAAATCGTAACTCTCGCTCTCAGTTCTAAAATTCTAGATGACTTTCACTTCTCGCTCTCAGCAACTATGATTCACTCTTCCTTGTCGTAAAAAAGTTCGTAAAAGATTCAAAATTGAGTTCGTAAAAATTCGATTCGAAATTATTCAAACCAAACATAGTTCGAAATTAATTCAAATCAAACTCAAACTAGGGTAAGTTCGATTTGATTCGATTCATTTGCAGCCCTATGTCAAACATAACCTACTATTTCTGATATCATACAAAATCAAATCTGACGTAAATATATGATGAGATGAGAGACATACTCAACAATCATCTCCTTGACTTGAAATCTCATTTAAAAACAAAATCCTAAAATAAACCCCTAATCACATCATTAACTTGAATTTCAACTAAATTAGCATAGCAAGAAGAACTATTATTCTGGTCTGCCTTATATTTATTCTTGAGCTTGAAACAATTGGCCTTGATGTGTCCTTTCTTTCTGCAATAGTTGCAAATTAAGTTCTTGTGCTTAGAGCTCGAATAAGTCGAAGATGAAGTCGAGTTCTTCTCATTTTCTCTCCCATTCTTGACAATCAAACCAATATCCTGATGGTCATTCTCAACCCTTAACAAATCACTATCAATGTTGGACCTGACTAACAAATTATTTTTCACATTCTCAAAGGTGATTGATTTTTTGCTATAATGCATGGTTTCCTTAAATCCTTGATAAGATTTTGTCGGCGAGCACAATAGAACTATAGCTTTAACCTCATCATCCACCTTGATACCAATACTCTCCATGTTATTAAGAAGTGCAATATAGTGTGAACTATGGACCTTAATGGATGTACCTTCTTCCATCGTGAAAAAATAGAAACTCTGCTTCAAATACAACCGATTAGTTATTGATTTTTGTATATAGATCTCCTCTAACTTCTTCCAAGCATCAGCTGCTGTAGTCTCTGAAATGATTTCTTGAAAAATCAAATCACTCAAATACAACTGAATAGTAGAGAGAGCTATGCCATCCATAATCTCCCAATATATATTTTTATCCTCTTCTGTCATCTCCTTAGGCCTACCCGAAATTGCAGCATTTACACCTAAATTGGATAATATCGCCTTCATCTGAACTTGCCAAAGCGCAAAACTACTTGTGCCATCAAATTTTTCAATATCAAATTTGATAGACATGATTATTACACATTTCACCGATCACCAAATCACCGAATTATCGGAATTTTACAAACCACAACGAAAAGCGAATATTTCTAATTTATCCAAAATTAGAATACCAGAACTATGCTTCTCCGACCCAATTGTATCAAAAGACCAACCAAATTTGAATATAATAACAAAATCAAACCTTGGTCACAAATATTGGTTTCGGAAGAGCAGGCAAGGTCAGAGTCGCGGCTCACAGGAGATTTTGTAAAGAAGTTTAATTGTATTTTTTTAACTTCATATTACATATAATAATAATGACTCATTTATATCAATATAAATTTCTAAAATGATATCTATAAATAAATTCTTCCTAATATACATAATACTAAAAACTTTTTTCATAATATAGCATGCCTAATATAACTTACTATTTTTGACATTATACTATATCAAGTTTAATGTAAATATACAATGAGATGAGAAACACACAAAACACTAATTTTAGTCGGTGTCATATATTATGTCTAAAATTCACGAAATATTTAGATATGTTTTAAATATTATTAACTACATGACAATATTTTTATTTGTGCTGCTTGTAGATCGAAGATCATGCCAAACAAATTTCTATACAGGATTTACAAAATGTTGCGTACTCCAATAGGAGCTTTATTGGTTTTGTGTGGTGCATTACTTCATTACAGATGTATAGAAATCACGAATGTGGCATAGATTCTGGAAAATTTATTTACACAAAAATTCTAATTCGTTCTAATATATGTATATATGGTTGAAATTCAAACAGACATGATGCTGAGTTACATTTTCAAAATGTTACAGTTTTCCAGCAGATTTTATTTTTGTTATTTAGTTGCTCAATACATGTGTCAAACAATCGCAAACACCTACGAGTATGCTTGAAAGATTAGTAATCTTGTGCACATATTCTGATTTCTGCTAATTCATAATTTATACCACGTAAGTATCCTAATAGGGGTTTTAATATGTTTCTCAATCCAAATTAATGAGTCCAAAAAAAAGGCCGCGCAATAAATTATTTGCACAATATAAATAATTACATTCAAAATGTTTGTTTCACTCCAATTCAAACAAATTGTATCACATTTGATGCAAAGCAAATAACTTTTCTTATAAAAACATATGCATCATTTGCCTATATAGAACGACTGATGCTGATAGATTTAATTTCCTGTACAAACTTTTAATCAGCTCTAGCCTCATCTCATTACATGAATAACAAATAAAAAATCACAACATATATTTAGAATATCATTGAAGTATGACATCATAGCAAAACAATTATATACAGTTGTTAATTGAAAACCAACCTAGTGGCTAGTTCGGTTAGTGGCCTCTTAACAAGCATATATTCTATGTAGATCACAGTTATCATCAAGCGGGCTTAACAAACCATATATTGTTATTTGCAAACAGATGCCTCCTGGGTCCTGGCAGGTGACGATCCAAAATTAAATTATATGACAATAAATGGGTTGCAAATAAAATCTCAACAGAGGCCTCCAGGCCTAGTTATTCTTACTGGGCTCCTTACCCAACTACAGACCAGGAGAGGACAAATTATACTAGTTCGATTCTCCCGAATTTTTTTTTTTTAACACTGTCAAAATTCGTTATTAATTAAAAACCATTCGGACTGGTTTATGTAAAAAAAATATCACTCCGCACAATGATTTTGCGCACCAGTTAAAACAGGTCCGTACAAGCACCTTGCACATCTATTAGTCCGCACCATGGTTTGGCGCACCGGGTCCGCGCAATGATTTTGCGCACCAAGAGAGTTCCCACATGCTTTTGCGCCTTTGACCGACTTTTCACGACTATTCAAAGCTCAATTTGTAAGGACCATCCGATTGCATCAAGATCCGTACTAAAGTATATTAAAATTCTTGCAAGGATGTCAATTTTCGTGAGCACCTATTGGTGCGCCAAATACTTGTGCGAACCCCTTGGTGCCCAAAACTATTGCGCGGACCCTGGTGCGGACCAATAGATACGCAAGGTACTTGTGCGGACCCGTTTTAACTGGTGTGCGAAACCATTGTGCGGGGATGATATTTTTTTATATAAACCGGTCCAGGTGGTTTTTAATTAATAACAAATTTTGACAGTGTCAAAAAAAAATTTTCGTTGATTCTCTAATAATAAAATTTTAGTATTTTACATATACTTGTGATTTTTTTCTATCAATATATTTATGAATTTTTAAAAATTGAAGTTTATTACTATTATACGAAGCCTATTCATAAATTATACGAAGCATAATTTGAAAATTTGAATATACTTTGTTTCTTATACTTAATAATGTTTCCAAGCAAACCAATTAAATTCGTAATTTTTATGTTTAACACGAACTTGTAAAATTTGCAAAATGCTTAAAATTGTTGCAAACCTCAAACAATTTATTTGAAATTAGTTCAGAATAGTTGAAAAGAAAAATAATACACGTATTATCCGATATATTGTTACTCTGCCATCGAAAGTGTCGAAGTAAAAAACAATTCACTGTATGTGATTTAATAAATCCCTTATTCTTTGTCGTAATAGGAAAAAAAAAATCTTACCTATTTATTTGAAAGGTGCATGCACAGAAAACGACATCCACATAATTGGATATAATTTAAGAAGTACATGTGGCTATAATTGATTGGCTTGATGTTCATGCAAATGCTGTCCCTACATGTTTCTTTCAGATCCCATACTAACAAAGATTATTAAATTGTTTTTTTTATTAGGAATTCAAGTCATAAGTCCTGATAAAATTGAAAAGAAGACGGCTATGGATTTTCATAAAAGAAGTACGAAAAAAATAAAAGCACGTGTAGTTCTAAATTAGTACGTTTGTGCATGCATTCTGATTATTTGCACATAAATGGAACTTGTATTGGCAGAGAAAAATGAATAGGAAAATGTGACAGGTTCGCTGAATGTGCCACTTAAAAATTTTGACAGCACGGGGTTTTAAATAACTGAATAATTAAACAAGGGAATTCTATGATATATTCTAGTAAAAGAAACATATGTTCCACTTGACAGCTTCCAATTTTTTCTCCGGAAAGAAAAAAGAGACAAATTTGTTTCGTTTAGAGTCAGGTGGGTGGAGATATTTTCATACATATACCGTATTTATTGTGATAATGAAAAATATATTTATTTTTATCTGTCTTTTTTAATATAGTATGAATCGGATTAATAGATAAAAAATATCATTGATATTTCAATTTTTATTTTTGATAAAATACTTTTCAAAACAAAAAATTAATAATAATGATACAACTAAGTTGTGTTACAAAAATTTAATAAAATACAAAATTTTATTGTATCATGTATTATTTTCATACAAATGTACATCTATATATATAATTTTATTTTTTTAAATTATCTTATACAAAAACAGTAAGATATCAGAAAAAAAAATCGTTATCCTTACCCATACCCGATAAGCTAACGAAAAAAATATTTTCCTTACCCGTGTTTAAACATGGATACGATAGTAAACGGATTAAAGACGCCATTAACACCCCTAGTCTCGTTCAATTAAATCGAAGGTTTCAATTTGGAGAGGGAGGTGTTTTCATGTCTGAAAGCCTAGTCGATTACTACAATAAGAACTAGGATCCTCGACCATTTATAATTTTATGAAAATAATTGTTAATATTATCTAAATTCAAACAAAAAGATAGTTCATAAATCTAAATTCCTTAATATATGAATCATAATTTCATAATTCTAAGTTCTTGGAATAGGTTATCATGCTTTAAAAAATAAAGAAAGTGTTTTATTTCCTGCTCATATTTTCATTTTTAAAGCTCAAGTAGTTGATCCGAACTTCTCAACATGATCTTCGTATTGATATGTGCTTGGAGACCAAATTTTATATTTTTGAAAAAAAATTACTATTTTTTTTAGAATTTTTTAAAATCGGTGTTTTTATGAATTTTTTATTATTGTTTTTTATTTAATGAAAAACTGTGATTTTTAAAAATTCTAAAAAAAATTCAAAAAAATGTAAAATTTGGTCTCCAAGCACATATCAATATGTAGATCATGTTGATAAGTTCAGATCAACTATTTGAGCTTTGAAAATAAAGATATAAGCATGAAGTAAAACATCTTCTTTATTTCTCAAAGCATGATAGCCTATCTGCTAAGTTCTTAACATTAAAAAGATACTTCTCCAGTAATTGATAATTAGTTTGCTGTTTTTCGTTTTTTTTAATGTTATCTCAAAAAACTAAAATCATGTCTTGAAACTGTAGAGGATCGGGCATTTTGGATAAGTGTTAATGTGGTTAGAGAAATAATACGATCATCTAGGTGTGATATATTAGTATTCCGTAGATCTAAGTTCACAATTTCTACTACAGTAAAATGATGTAGAACTATTACATGCTAATAGATACTGATTTCTTGTCATTATACAAGATAATAAATAGAGTGATTGATTTCAATAATGCTTCTACACTTAGACCCAATTCAGAAATTCTTACTTAAATTGTGGGGCAAATTTATTCTTCTTCTTTTTTTCCTTTATCGGAGCGGAGAACTACCAATGCAAATAGATGTGGAATCTGTTTTATTAATCGTAGCCCAAAAACTCTTATAATGTACCTTTGACTATAAATGATATATGTTGATGTTTAAACAATTATAAAATTATATTTATGATTTGTCATGATTATACAATGTGCGAATTGACTGTTTCTGTTTCAAATATACAATTAGGTTGAGAAAAAAAATTAACCGAGCTAGCTATGCCGTATAAGCTTTGGCAATCGCCGCATAATTAAATCAGTCAGGTTTCCAAGTCAAAGTTCATCGATCTCAAATTAATACATACAGTGCCAGGCTACATTATTTTCCTATTTCCACGTGTGAAATTTCATTTCCTTTTTGTCCGTTTCAACGATTAGACCTGAGAATTTGGCCAATTAGCTCGTGCCATTATCTGCCTTTTTTTTTTCTTTCTTTCTTTGGAGCAATATGATAGGCCGCCGCTATCTGTATACGCTATTTTTGTCGGAGAGTTCGCAAAAATATTATATTTAAGCAGATACTATATAAATTGATAGCTATATTTTAAGCAGATATATTATACCTTTAAATACTTAATTATTATTATAATACTAAGTTACATTTTTTTATTCGACGAAAATTCAATCATTTGACTGTATTTTTATATTAGATATACTATTTCTAACAAAACATTTTTCTTTCTTTTAAACACTTAGCTATAATTTAACTCTTATGCTTGTACAATTATAATTCTTATGGAAGACCATTTATGAGCTTAATTTGTTTTAGTGCGCATTCAACTTTTATGTATACTTATCATAGTATACGTTTAAATTAATAACTATATATTAAATTTTAATAACTATCATAGTATACACTTTGCATCATAATTTAATCTTCAGCTTGTACATTTAACGTAAACTAACATTTTAATCTACACAAAAATTAAATGACAAAAATAAAAGTTAGGAATATTATATGTATCTCCAAGTTTTTACTCCATGAACTCTCCCAATTTCTCTTTCCGAACTTTCTAAAAAAATGAATAATTAGTGTGCGTTGTGCAACAGTCAAATATGTATTGATGCAATATTTAAGTATGCATTTAGACTATTTGGATAATAAATCTGAAAAATTAAGAAAATTGTTGACAGCTATCAAAATCAGCTTGACTTGGTCAAAATCACGTGACAGTTGTCAATAGTTATATCTTCAATGAAATATGTAAGTATATATATCGTCATAATGTGCATTAGAAGATATAAGAAAATTTTATACGGGTATTTAATTAAGTGGTGAGTTCATACAGAATGGTATATTAGTAGTCTCACAAATAAATATTTTTTTAAGTAAAGGTTGAAAGTTAAGTCATCTAACTATTTAACATCTTTGTTATTATCACAAATGATTTTTTTCATTTGAATTTTAAACTCATGATTTCTCATATAAAGATCATTTAGTATTAGTCACTGGATCAAAAACTAGTTATCTTCACAAATAAATATTAAAATATGATACATAAAAATTTAAACATGTGCTACGATTATTTAATAAATTATTAGGTAAGGAACGTAACTAGAAAGTAACTGTATTGTACGTGGAATTCCAAATTGTGATCTTTGAAGAGAGTAGATACACACACACACACACACACACACACACACACACATACAGTAGAGTTCTAACAATTACCCGCCGCCCGCCCCATCCCACCCGCGACCTGCGTACCGCCCGGTCCGCCCCGCGCGCGGGTTTTGCGGGTTAGGCGGACCGGGTAAAAATACGGGTAAGGGTCGAGTTTTTGAAACCAAAATCCGCTGAACCCGCAACCCGCGTACCCGCGTCCCCTGCCCGCCCGGTCCGCCCGCCTACCCGCATACCCGCATCCGCCTACCCGCATACCCGCATCCGCCTACCCGCACCCGCCTACCCGTGACCTGCCTACCCGCCGGCCCCCCAAATAATAAATTATTTTTAAAAAAATTCTAAATTATTTTTAAATATTTCAAATAATTTCAAATAACTCGATTTAAAAAAAGAAAAAACCGTTCCCAAATAATATTTTTTCAAATAATTCAGTTTTTTTTTCTATTTTTTTCTTTTACTTTTCTGCTTTTTTTCTTTTTTTTTTTTTTTTTCTGGTTTTTTCTTTTTTTTCGGTTTAAAAAACAGAAGAGAAAAAAAAAAACCTCCAACCCGCCAACCCACCCCGCCCGGTCCGCCTACCCGCACGGGTAAGGATCCATTTTAAAAAATCCTACCGTCGTACCCGCATACCCGCCTACCCGCAAGACCCGCACCCACACAACCCGCGCGGGTTGAACCCGCCCCGCCCCTTATTAGAACACTATATATACACAGACTCATTTTTCAACATTTATTTGCTAGTTGCTTTATTTTAATCAAAATCCCAATCAGCTCAAGTACAAAAATACAAGTGGCAAGCAGCAAAGCGATATTTTATATTTGTTATCTTTCGGCATACTGGCCCATGACAACTAACCATTCAATTTTAATCTACCATCAGAACTCAGAAGCCAATCAGCAACTTTGACCGCCTAAGGGATTATTATAACAAAAATGAAAAAAAAAAAGTTCCTTTGACTACTTGTTCCACCAAGGCAACTTCTCACTTTCCCCTATCGGTTCCACATCTCTATAAGTACATCGATCAATTCTAATAATATTATCTCTTACCATTCCATCTTCAAAAATTAATACAGCGCATCAAACTCTGAGTCGTCTCTCCATTAAAATGGTTTTTCAAGAAATTTTCTCTGCCCCACCTCACACCATGACCCAAGAAGACTATCTCTCTCTCTGTCTTCTGCTTCTCAACCGAAGCCAAAAACATGGCCAAAATATTACAACAAATTATCACCAAAACATACCATCCAAACTCCATTTTAAATGCTCTATTTGTGGAAAAGGTTTCTCTTCTTACCAAGCTCTAGGTGGTCACAAGTCAAGTCACCGCCGACCAATGCATCCTGGCCAAATTCAAACATTAAAAATAGCACCTGATAACTTAAATGAAAATATAAGCTCAGGCGGTGGTAAAGGAGCTCATAGGTGCAATGTGTGTCACAAGAGCTTTGCGACTGGACAGGCACTTGGCGGTCATAAGCGATGTCATTACTGGGAAGGGTCAACGTCGGTATCAGTGTCGGTATCAGGATCTGGATCAGCTTCAACTCTGACGACTTGTACTGCTAGAGATTTTGATCTGAACATGCCACCGAGAAGAGGATGGGGTGAAGAGGAGGAAGTTGTGAGCCCGTTGCCTGTTAAGAAGCAACGGCTCATCTGATTGAACTGATCAAGTTTTTGTATTTATCTCTTTGTTTTTTTTATTAGTGATTCTTTGGTTTATTTCCTCCTGGATTGGGGGTGGATTGCGATTGTTAATTGGTTTTTAGACAAGGTAGGCTATAAAGTTCTCAAGTTCTTTGATAATTTTTTTTTTTTTTCATTTTTCTTGTAAAAGAAATTCCTAGTTAGAGGCCCTTGTTGTGTACTAATGCAAATTTGTTAATTATATTTCATATTCACTGGTTGAATCCATTTCGTTATCAAGTTTGAATCTTAAGTTGAATCGAACTAGCAGTTAAGTGATAAAGTGGCTTGCCAGAGAGACTTTTCAAATGGCTCAGCTTAGAATTATATGCATAATTTTATGATGTATTATATATAGTTGTGATATCTTAATCATAAATGTGACCGTAGTCAATTCACTAAAAATATCAACAAACGCACAATGCGTTATAAATGTATTTTTGAAGAATTATATGTGTAATTTCTGATGAGTTTCTTTGATTTCTGAAAATTTTAATTTATAAGCCTATTATTTTGAAATTTATTTAGCAGTTTTGGAGTTATATATTTGAATCATAAATGTACTTTCCAAGAATTCATTAAAAAATAAACAAAAACACACTCAATACAGTATTAACACACTCAATACACCACAATCTTTAGAGACATGAACTGATCAGAGGGATAATATCCTCAAGCACTGGCAGCTACTCTCCTGCAGAAACCTGAACTTTCTTCTTGAGGTTTCCTGTCTAGTACAACACTAGTGATTTGATTAGTAATATCAAAGATATAACAGTTTTAAACTTTTAATAGTTGTTGTTAAAACAAATATCATTTTTGTGTTTCCACACAGTCCAACACAAGGAACTAAAAACAATCAAGAAACCAAACCTATGTACTCCAGGTAATTGCAAAGCAAATTGAACAATATCATCAAAACTCTCCTAATTGTGCATGATATCCTGAGTCTTGCCTAACCAAAACAATATTTGTTGTGCTAAGGGGCAGTTCAAACAAAAGGCGAGAAATAGATTCATAACCAGTACAAAACAGACAAGTTTGTGTGTCATTCCACTTTGATTTTTTTTTAAATAGAACTGTTTTTAAAAAAATTAATCAAACAAGCACTCTTTGCCTGAAAGTTGTGAAAATAGCCTCCACCGATTATGTGGATCGGTGGAGCTAATTTTCCACCTAGCTAAAAATTGCACTACAGAAAATCTCACACATAAGTCTCCACCGATCCAGTGGATCGGTGGAGCTGGGCTTTCAAAATGAAGCTGAGACAACGACTTGAAAATGTTAGTAAATTAAATAGAGAAAGTTGAGCCAATGGAGTCTAGGCTACTATTAAGAGTCTTGGGTACTGTTAATTAGGGTACTATTAACTAGGTTTTGCTTTTTTTTTTTTAACTGGGCATTCAATTCAATGAATAGTTGTTAGTAATTTTTTTTGATGGAAGTTCAGCTCTGCCGATTTAGTGTTTCGGTGGAGGCTTATATGTGAGATTTTCTATAGAGTAGTTTTTAGACAGGTGGAAAATTAGCTCCATTGATCCACATGATCGGTGGAGCCTATTTTCATAACTTTCGAATAAAGAGTGCTTGTTTGGTTAATTATTTAAAATTAGTTCCATTTAAAAAAAAACACCCACTTTGATGGCTAAATTATATTTTGTAAGAATTTTATTGTGTTGTATTAACTACATAAATATTCTAATCTTAGGTGGAACTAGTAAGTCCACCGCATTAGTTGTAAGAGGGGTAAGGACCATCTACAATTTAAAATATGATATATAGACTAAGTTGTAAACTTCTCATGCTTCACATCTCTTGAACAACTTGTCATGTTTGTGTGTAAAAGAAGTAATACTAAGGGCTTGTTCGGCTGCCATCCCGTGTGTTACTGTTAGTTCAACTGAATTTTTTTTTCCCATGTGAATAGTAACCCGCTGTTTACTATTCACCCGTTTCTGTGCCCATTTCTGTTCCCGAGCTGTAGCCGAACAGGCCCTAAGAGTGTAGAGAATTTCTCGTCATTCATGTAGATTAGTCCCTCCAAAATCTTAAATTTTATCCTGGTCCCTTGGGATTGGATAACTTCTGCTAATATAATATTTTTTTGATACTACACAATTGATAAAGAATAGAAAAAAATTGCATTCCAGGAATCATATGTGATATGTCAGTTCAGAATCTAATTTGAGAATGAGCCTCTGATTCATATATAACACTAATGTTTCTCCGTAATTCTAGTTTAATAATGCTAGACCAGAATAGCATTTATATATAACAATTGTTTTCCACACATGTTTTGGTCAAAATTACGTGACAGTTGTCAACAATTATGTATTAAAAATGTATAAAATATGTATTGGTACAATAAGCATGTATATATGTGTCGGTACAATAGACTGCAATGTGGATTATATGATGTATGAAAAGATTTCAAGTATGATCAGGATCAGATAAGTTCACGAAGGATTGTTATGATTTTTTTTTTTTTTTGAGATTTTAATGACAAGAAATATATTAAAATGTACTACAAATATATAAACTGTGTGTTACAATTAATTATTTAATAAAGAGAAATTTAGATATATGTCCATCATAACTTGTTCAATTAGACATTTCCTCATTCAAAATTGAATAAAAATTATATCCCCAACTAAACATAACTGTTTTGTTAATACATTCTTGATTTCTGTCACTAAAAATACATATTAATATTAATAAATTATTAAACGGACAATTTTGCCCCTTTACTGGTATCTACGCACAATACCAGTAAATTGGATTGAACATGTATTTATTAAGGACGACAAATTACTAGTGTCTGCTCACGATTATATCAAACTTATATAACCAATAAATAAAACTTATTTATTAAAATGGGAACAAAATCAGAACTTTTGACACCTCTTGCTGGAGGAGCCAACAAACTGAAAATAACAAAAATAAAATAAAATGAAGAACTTAAAATTCAAAGATGAAAGGATCAAATCTGCTCGAACCATCAATTTAAATTCAAGTAATGCTCTTATATTAAGCCAGAGAATAACATAAAATTACAGATATTTTAAGCCAAAAAACTATACTGTGTTAATATTTCTGTAATTTCATGTTATTTATTGGCTTAATATAAGAGCATTAATTAGTTGAATTCAAATAGATGGGTTCGAGTAGATTTGAACCTTTCATCCTTGAATTTAAGTTCTTCATTTTATTTTAGGATCTGGCGCACGCTCCCTTTCCTCAATTTGGGTGTTAGGATGATACATCGTCACTGGGCAAAGAGCCAACAACGTCCAAAGCATCTAAAAATTGTACAATTAAAATCCGAATAGTCGATCCGAACCATTCAACATGATTTTCAAATTAAAATGTGCTTAGAGACCAAATTTTATATTTCTTGAAAAAAAATTTACTATTTTATTAGATACGTACAAAATTACTATTTTTGGACCGTTCAGAAACAGTGATGTTGTGCGTATCTAAAAAAATAGTAAATAATTTTCAAAAAATTATAAATTTGGTCTCTGAGTGCATCTTGATATGGATATCATGTTGAGCGGTTCGGATTGACTGTTCAGACTTTAATCGTACAATTTTTAGAAGTTTTGGACGGTGTCCGGTCCAAAACCATTTGCACCAAATCTTATTCCATTACAAGCATCAAGCATGGTGGGATCAATTCGCATCCTCTGAGATATCTCAAACTTTGCGTGACTTTTTGGAATATCTCAATCGTTCAAACACGTTTCTTGAACGAATCTCAAAGATCAAATAATACTGGCCCCCTACGTTCCCCCGAATAGGCACCGGACACGTCGGTCACGCAAAAATTGAGATATCTCAGAGGATACGCACCCTAGTGGGTAGGGGTGTAAACGGATCAGATATTATCCGGATTTATCCGGATCCGAATCCGAAAAATGGTGAATTCGCATATTCAGATACGGATCCAAATTCGGATAATTTTTTAGCGGATACAGATACGGATACGATTTTGAATATGAAATCGGATACGGATAATTATCCATATCCGACATTTTTTTTATTTCGGATATCCGAATTTTGATAAATAGTCAGCTAGACCCAGCGACTCTAACACAACCTTATAGGCTTATAGACTTATAGCCTTTTTGGGTCTACAAATAATATAATATTTATTTCCTTATAGGCTTATAGCCTTTCATACTTCTCTTTTACCGTGACTAAACCTTTTTTACTTTTTCTTTTCCTGTTTTACACTTGTGCTTCTTCTACACTCTACAGGCTTCAACAATGTTTTTCATTTGCTCGTGTTCTAAGTTGCATATGCAAATTAAATCTCATATTCTAATTCTCTCAAAATGCTTTCTTAATCTCTTCGTTCGGATAATTTATGAAAAAAAATTAAATTTAGATGTTATTTTTTATAAGAATATACATTAGTATTTATTTTTAATTATCCGAATTATAGTGACATCCGTATCCATTTAATATCCGATCCGTATCCGCATCTGTATCCGAGACTATCTGTATCCGTATCCATATCCGAAAAATTATAACAGATAAGAATACGATTTGACCACTATCCGATCCGTATCCGACCGTTTACACCCCAACTGGTGGGATTGTCATTAAAATAGGCTCAACTTCATTTAAGGCAACGCAATTGGAACTCAAATGTCTCAAAAGCAAAAGAGTTGCTATTTCGATTTGCGGTACGGGGATCATTATTTTTAACTGCCAAACGGAGTAGGTAACGTCTGAGTCCGTATCCTCTGAGATATCTCAATTTTTGCGTGACCGACGTGTCCGGTGCTTATTCGGGAAAATGTAGGGGCCAGTTTTATTTGAGCTTTGAGATTCGTGCAGAACGTATTTGAACAATTGAGATTTTCAAAACGTCACGCAAAGTTTGAGATATCTCAGAGGATGCGAATTCGTAACATCTCAGAACCGGAATGATAGGAAAATGAATCTGCTGTTATTCCAAAGGAATAACAAGACCCTGCTATTCCTAGTCCTACCATCCAAAGTTTTCCACGCACGAACTTTAAGCAAATTATTTTTTCATGTGTAAATTTCAACAAAAATCAACGGATGAGATCGGAATAACAGTCCTGTTATCCCTTTGGAATAACAGTAGATTTATTTCTAAAAGGTAGATATGAAAAAACCACGCTTTATAAGTCTCAGAGACTCAAGAGTACTTTTACTGGGTACACGACCTAATTTCAAAAAAAATAAAAATACTTGGATCTTGAATTAAAATAAAAAGAAATTACCTTCAAGTTGGACCCATAATTCAATGATTATCAATTTTTGTTTTGGGATAATAGCTACAAAATAATGCAATAAATAAAGAAAAACCGATCTTATGTCCGTATTAAACAACATTAGCTACTATGTGCTTCGAAGAGAGTAGATATATACAGAATACAGGCTCATTTCTCGAAATTTATCTGCTAGTTGCTTAATTTAGTTTAATCAAAATCCCAATCAGCTCAAGTACATAAATTACAAGTGGGCAAGCCGCAAAGCGATTCTTTTTTCTTTTCGCATACTGGCCAGGTACAAGCCAACACCTTTGACTACCTACGGGATTATTATAACACAAAAATGAGTTCCTTCGACTACTTGTTCCACCAAGACAACAACATCTCACTTTCCTTATCGGTTCTGCTCCTCTATAAGTACATCAATTCTAATAATATCATCTCATTAATTACAACATATCATCTCTTATCATTTCATCTTCAAATATAATTAAAGCATCAAACTCTGAGTCTCTCCATTAAAATGGTTTCTCAACAGAGTCTCTCAAGCCCACCACACACCATGACGCAAGAAGACTATCTCTCTCTTTGCCTTCTACTTCTTAACCGAAGCCAAAAACATGGCCAAAATATTACAACAAATTATCACCAAAACACATCATCCAAACTCAATTTCAAATGCTCCATTTGTGGAAAAGGTTTCTCTTCTTACCAAGCTTTAGGTGGTCACAAGTCAAGTCACCGCCGACCAATGCATCCTGGCCAAATTGAAACGATAAAAATGGCACCTGGTAACTTGAATGATAATACGGGTTCAGATGGCAGTAAAGGAGCTCATAGGTGCAATGTGTGCCACAAGAGCTTTGGGACTGGACAAGCACTTGGCGGTCATAAGCGATGTCATTACTGGGAAGGGTCGATGTCGGCATCGGTGTCGGTATCAGGATCTGGATCAGCTTCAACTCTGACAACCTGTACTGTTAGAGATTTTGATCTGAACATGTCACCGAGAGGAGGAGAGGGTGAAGAGGAGGAAGTTGTGAGCCCGTTGCCTGTTAAGAAGCGACGGCTCATCTGATTGAACTGATCAAGTTTTTGTATAATTATGTTTATCTCTTTGTTTTTTCATTAGTGATTCTTTGATTTATTTCCTCCTGGATTGGGAGTGGATTGCGATTGTTCATTGGTTTTTATAGTTAGGAAAGGTAGGTTATACAACTCTCAAGTTCTTTCATAATTTAAAAAAAAAAAATCATTTATTTTGTAAAGAGAATTATTATTTATTTGTTACAGGGCCCTTTGTCGGGTACGTACTAATGCGAATTTGTTATATTTCATATTCATTGGTTGAATCCATTTCGTTAATAAGTTTGAATCTTTAAGTTGAATCGAACAAGCAGCTTAAGTAATAAAGCTGCTAGAAAGACTTTCGAATTGGCTCAGCTTGAAATTATATGCATAATTTATGATGTATGATATATCTCTTTGATTTCTTAAAAAAATAAATTTATAAACATGTAGAGGACAATTAATATCAATAGTTATCTGACAAATTAAATTTAGTGATATTTGAATCTTAAATAAATATTGTATGTGAATGTAGAAGATATATATTGCATTTTATTGAGCTGTTTTGGTGATATTTTAGTACTAAATGTGACTTTAGCTCATTAAAAACATCAACAAACGCACAATAAGCTTCAAATGCATTTTCGAAGAAGTATATGCTTAATTTCTGATGGATCTCTTTGATTTATGAAAAAAAAAATTATATGCCTATTATATTGAAAGTTGATTATTTAGCAGTTTTGGAGATATTTGAATAATAATTATGACCATAATTCATTAAAAAGTAAAAACATAAAAATAAAAAAAACACACACACACACACACACAATACTGTATAAATGCATTTGAGATGAAGTTTTTTTAGAATTTGGTAGTCATTTTAGATGAATTGTATGCATGATTTCTGATGTATCTCTTTGATTTTCGGAATAATAAATTTATGAGCTTGTAAATGACATATATGTACTAGATGTTATTTGACAGTTTGGTGATATATAAATGTATCACAAATGTGACCACAATTCACTAAAATCATAAATGAGTCTGAAAGAACAAGATAACGATTGACATTTATCAAAATGCATTTGTTTTGGTCAAAATCATGTGACATGTCGACAATTATGTGAAAAAATATATAAATATGTATTGGTGCAATATGCATGTATATGTGTCGATTCAATTGACAGTGTTGTGGATGATAAGATGTGTTAAAACTTAAATGTTTACTAGTATGATTAGGAGATGAGTTCACGAAGGACTATTATGAAAAATTTAATATTCTTTTGTTTGAATTTTAATCACAAGGAATATAATAAAATATACTATAAATATATAAAAGTTCAAATGTGTTACAATTATTTAATAAATAATTACATTAAGAACGTAACTAAATAGTGACCGTATTGTGGAATTCCTACTTAATTGTGATCTTTGAAGAGATTAAGTAGATATATACAGACTCATTTCTCAAAATTTATCTGCTAGTTGCTTTATTTTAATCAAAATCCCACTCAGCAATTAACCAAGTGGGCAAGCCGCAAAGCGACTTTTTATTTTTTATTTTTTTTATTTTAGCATATAATGGCCAAGCAAATTAACCATTTCGAGTTTTCGACCTCCCATCGCAAGCAAACTAGTGTTGTAATTTACCCGTGACCGGTCCGGTCCGGTCTGCCCGTGACCCGGGTACCGCCCGGTCCGGTCTGTCCGCGGGTTTGGGGGGTTCGGGGATTTGTGCGGACCGGGTAAAAATACGGGTAAGGGTCAAGTTTTTGAAACCGAAATCCGCCGAACCCGCAACCCGCCTACCCGCCAACCCTACCCGCCCGATCCGCCCGTCCGGTCCGCCCGCCTACCCACCTACCCGTGACCCGCCTTACCCATGAGTCCCTACCTGTCTACCCGCCAGACCCCCACCCCTTTACCTTTAATCTAATCAAATCAAATCAATTTATTCCAATTGATCTAAGCCATTGATTTTTATCGAGATTCGCACTTGTAAAAATATTTTCATTAAGATTTGTGCAATAAAAACATTGAATGGTTAGGATGTAATTCACAATTTGAATTTGAAATCTTACACGGCGGTTTAAAATTTTTAAAATTTTTAAAATTCATTCTCCCAAACAAAAACCCTATAAATACACTCCAATCTCTCACATTTTTTCACATCTCAACATCTCATATTCTCATAATTTTTTCATTTACTCATTCTTTCAATATTTTTATTATTCTCAAAATTTAAATTTATTGTTCAAAAAAATAGCTGTAAATTTAATTTATTCTACAAATCCGCAAACGGAATTACGAAGTTTGTTCAAAATCTCGCAAGATTCGTTCTACAAGATTTGAAGGTACATTTATTTTTTCTGTTTTTTTTTTTTTTTTCGGTTTATTAAAAACTCTTAACCCGTGTATGTTATTAAAAAAAAAAAAAAAAAAACCGGTCCGGACCAACCCGTGAACCCGGTCCGCCCGGTCCGTCAATCCATGTGGCTAAGGGTCCGCAGACGGGCAAAAATAGATTTTCAAAACTTTTATCCGCCTACCCACCTACCCGCGCGGGTTGAACCCGATCCGCCCCGGTCCGCCCTTTTTTTGAACACAAAAGCCAACACCTTTGACTACTTGTTCTACCAAGGAAACTACTACTCACTTTCGCTATCGGTTCTACTCCTCTATAAGTACCCCAATTCTAATAATATCATCCCGTTAATATTCCTACATTAATTTCATCTCTTACAATCTCATCTTTAAAAAAACATATATATCAAGCTCTTCGTCTCCATTAAAATGGTTTCTCAAGAAGTTCTCTCAGCCCCACCTCACACCATGACCCAAGAAGATTGTCTCTCTCTCTGCCTTCTCCTTCTCAACCGAAGCCAGAAACATGATCTATATACAACAAATGATCACCAAAACATATCACCCAAACTCAATTTCAAATGCTCCATTTGTGGAAAAGGTTTCTCTTCTTACCAAGCTCTAGGTGGTCACAAGTCAAGCCACCGCCGACCAATGCATCCTGGTCAAATTGAAACAATCAAAATAGCACCTGGTAATGAAAAATACGGGATCAGATGGTGGTAAAGGAGCTCATAGGTGCAATGTGTGTCACAGGAGTTTTGCAACTGGACAGGCACTTGGTGGTCACAAGCGATGTCACTACTGGGAAGAGTCGTCGGTGTCGGTATCAGGATCTGGATCGGCTTCAACTTTGACAGCTTGTGTTAGAGATTTTGATCTGAACATACCAGCAAAAGGAGGATGGGGCGAAGAGGAAGAAGTTATGAGCCCGTTGCCCGTTAAGAAGCGTCGGCTCATCTGATTGAACTCAAGCTTTTGTATTTATGTTTATGATCTCTTTGTTTTTTTTAATTAGTGATTCTTTGATTTATTCCCTCCCGGATTGGGAGTGGATGCGAATTTTCTTTGGTTTTTAGTTAGAAAAAAAAAGTTTTCCTAGTTAGAGGCCCTTAATTTGTGGGGTAACTAATGCGAATTGGTTAGTATTTCTAATGGTATGTCTTCGTAATAACAACAAATACGAAGTATGATTCATATTCATTGGTTGAACAATCCATTTCGTTAAGAAGTTCAAAAATATTAATTAAGTTGAATTGAACTAGCAGCTTAATGATAGACCTGATTGAAAAATCTTTTCAAATGAATATATAATCAGCTTAGAATCCTTGTTTCATTTTTCTCCATGCATGAACGAACTAATTATTGCAACCAATGAGGCGTACGTATTTGGTAAATGCGAGTTGGACATGCCTAGTGAGAACTGTCCGATCTGCATCAATATTCGAGCGCACTTGGTCGCACTAATGTTTGAGTTGTTTACGTAAATCTTGATGTGGATCGAACAACGTTGAGCTGATATCATACTGAATTTAATCCGATGTCCATAAAATCGTCCCAGATTCCGAGCGAGGTGAAAGACGTGTTGCCCAGAAAAATCTCCAAATGTTGAATAAATAACTTCGTACATTTCCTCTTATTCCCTTCTACTCTGGTTTCTGCTTTCCCTGTTTTTCTTCTTTACACAACAATAATCAAAATATTGAGTATTTTGTAAATCTCTTCAAATGAATTCTTCTAATTATTCTCATTTCTAATTGTAACAAATCAACTAAAATGAACTGATTTTACAGAAGATAGGTTTAGATCGATCAGAGCCTAACCGAACCATATTTTCTTCCATCCGCGCGTACTGAAATTATATATTTTTCTAAAATTAAAGTGTGGGTGAGACCCCAAAAAAGGAAATAACTAACGCTAGAAATGGTGGTGCCAGTATAAATTAAGCTAACCCATAAAGACAAACCTTAAGGAAAGTGCTAATTTCCTAAAAGGATGAAGGCTACCACCGGCAACAGGGGGTGTTAATACAACTTTTATAACCGTTTATTTGAACCGTATTGTATTCGATAAAATATTTACCGATAAAAAAATTTGTTAATTTACTGGGTATAAATATGGATAAGAACAAAATTGTATAGTTTATCAAGAATATGAATAAGAGTTATTTTGCACCCACTATCTTATAGGATAATTAATAAATATTAAATTATAAATAATTTTTTTATGTATACATATTTTGTTGCTATATTAAATTAATAGAAACAATATTTTAGGTAATTTACAATAAATAATTTATTCAACATTTAATATTGCTTTCTAATAGTAAAATTAATTTGTGTGGCATTTGATATTTGATATGATAATTTTGAATAATAATAAGTAATGTATTTATTATTAAAACTGATATAATGAGAAAGTGTATGCATTTTGTTATAAGAAGAATGTTAACTATATTATTTTTATTTGCCACTAGAATGAATAATTTGACTATGTAAAACTCTAGAATTTAAAAAACAAAAAAAAAGGTCTATGAGGTAGCTATGCTCTCTGAAAATATAATTCAGCAAGAGTTTGAATGAACTAAAACGTCCTAAAAGACCTCATATTTTTAGGAAAACTAAGAAATCAAAACAATATGAAAATTCAAGCAAACTGTTGCAACGGTGAATTCATTTTGACACTCAACAGTCAACACAGTTTAAACTTAAAACGATTTGCTAAACGCCTAAACCTTCACAATGGTTTATACAAATCCAACTTTATAGCCATTTGATTGTCAGCAAATTAGTCGTTGTCTGGAATTCTTTTTAATATCTTTTTAAAAATTTGTGGATTGAAAAAACATAAATCCACATAATAGCCGTGCCTGAGTTCATTGCAATGTTTGCCTGAACTAAGAGGTCCCGGAGTGTTATTTCCCCGAAATTTTTATAAATATACAAAATTCAATTTTTATTTAACAATCTATACAAAAGTCTGTCAGAATTTTAAATCTGTCCAAACCGGCAACAGAATTGCCGGTTTCAGAGCAACTAACCGGCAACTCGTTTGCCTGCCCGGAAAACTCAAACCGGCAACATAGTTGCCATTCTCGGAACCGGCAAACGAGTTGCCGGTTTTGGCCTCTAAAACCTGCAACATAATTGCCGGTTTTTTTTTTTTTTTTTTATAAATTCAAATTCTAAATAATTATAAATCCAAATTCATACCAATTGCCGGTTCCGTTCCATTAAAAAAAATGAGAAATATATTTTTTTTTTCTAAAATTTAAAAATGAGAAATATATTTTTTTAAAACTTTAAACGGTCATAACTTTTGCTAGGAAAGTCGGATTGACGCGTATGACGTCAATTCGGAAAGGTGAGGAGGAGACGGTCGCAACCGTCACCCGGGATATACCCCGGGTATCCGACAAATCAGAATCGCCAAAAAACGTCGTTTAGTGCCTCAAAAATTATGTTTAAGATTTTTAGTGTCTCAATTGAATTTTTTTATGTTGAAAAATATTTTTCAGCAGCGAGAAATGTATCAGTAGCAAGTGCAATTGATTTAAGAAATTTTTAATTTATATTTTATTATAAAAAAAATTATCGAGTTACAACCATGTCAAATAAATTTAAATTGGTATGAATTTGGATTTATAATTATTTAGAATTTGAATTTATAAAAAAAACAGAAAAAAAAAAACTGTAAAAACAAAAAAAAAAAAAACCGAAAAAAAACCGGCAATTATGTTGCCGGTTTTAGAGGCCAAAACCGGCAACTTTGTTGCCGGTTCCAAGAATGGCAACTATGTTGCCGGTTTGTTTTGGAACCTAGCAATTTCTGTTTGGTTGTTCTCAAACCGGCAATTCTGTTGCCGGTTTGGACAGATTTAAAATTTCAACAGACTTTTGTATAGATTGTTAAATAAAAATTGAATTTTGTATATTTATAAAAATTTCGGGTTATTTCTTATCACGTATATTTTATAGAATTACTTATTTTGCAATTTCCTCGTATTTTTTATTTATTTTGCAATGTTAATTCTAGTTACATTTAACTTGATCACGTGGGAATTCGTAATTCCTACTTTTCTAAATATATATATATATATATATATATAGTCATACTATTTCAATTGAAGTCATGCCATTTAAAATGAACAAACCGAATTAATTCGATTTGGAATTCAGAAGATTCTTTTACAAATTATATGTTCGATTTAAAATGGTAAAAGAATTTTTTTTTCGAAAAAAAGAAGTACCAAGTTACCAACTCAATCACCTAATGGCACACAAATGGCTGTTTGCACCACGCTTGCGTCAGGAGCATTCATATCACCTAAGGTAACTCAAATGTTGATTGCGTTTAAATCTGAACGTCCGATCTACTGTGATATGAATATTATAAGACTGCATTTTTACTTTGTATCAAATTAGTTCAAATAATTAAACAATTTATATCAACTATTTGAATTTTGAAAACAAAAATATTAATTTGTAGTACTGACCAATTCATGCTATGCATAAGTACTGTACCCTCACTCCTTATTTATAATTATTAGAGAAAGGTATCAATTGAAATTTTAATTGCAGAAAGAGAGTTAATTGAAGTCTATACATCTACATTCTTATATTTATATTAAGCACGTAGATGTTCTGATCTGTCAACGGTTGTAATTAAAAGATGAAATTTCAGATTGAATATCATCATTCTAATCTAACAATTTTCTTTTTTTTTTATTCTATGCATCTTTTTGATGTTTTATTTTACGTGTAGAAGTACAAATTATATTATTTTCTGATTGGTCCTGATTTATTTTCATTGTTTAACAGTCATTTTAGAAATTTTTTAATTGATTGATAATTGATTTGTCATGTATTCTTTTCTTTCTATTTTCCTATGAGATTTTTCTATAAAAATATGTTAAAAGGATAAATATATATATATATATATATCATAATGTTATTTGAGGAATGTTATTTACATGTGGATGCAATTTATTTTGTTTTCTTATAATATGTTTTCGTTGTAATACACGGACATAATAGTAGTATTAATTTATTTGTTTTCGTTGTTGTACACGATAGTAGTATTAATTTATTTGTGGCAATATCCATAAATTTATTTGGGTATGATCATCGTCACTTAGTTCATCTAGAAGCAAGCTGACGTCATATTTTTCATGAGGAGCATCCCGTCAGTGTCCTGATTCTCTGTTCCACTGTAATGAAAAACAATGTCCACGTTTTTGTTCATTATTCAAACTTGAAGGAAATTATTAAGTTGGATATTAGTTAGTTGATAGTTATTGGAGAACATAATTTACTTTAAACAACTTGACCATACACCGTACATTGGTTAATTAAATCCAAGGCAGAGGCAAGTTGATTAAGTGGGCCCTGTGAATGTATTTCCTGGAAAGAGGATTGGTGGCTATGTGCCATCGTGGCCTCCATTAAAAGTAGAAGATCTAATTAATGGATAAATGAAGCAGTCATCAACGACCAGTCACAAGTCTTTGGTCACACTAAATTTGATATTTTTTTATATATACTTGCCTTATTTTGTACCACGTGATTCATATGTTTCTAATTCTATCAAGTATCATGGGAGATGAATCTAGAGCAAGATGCTCACCTTTAGCACAATAGCATTTGATATTTTATTGCATTAATTACCAATGTAGATGTTAGTAGGAAATTAAACCAATGAACAATTTGAAGCATGCATTATAGAAATCATATATTACCAATACTCATCTCAGCATTCGCTTTCAATGCTCTGGACATGTATTACATTCAATCAACATATATGAAGGGGAGACTAAATTGGGTCTAATATTATTTAGTTGTAACTGTTAAATTCGCATTAATATTTGTGTCTTTAATCTGCAAAAATTTGAAAATCATCTATGTAAATCTTTATATATATATATTTATATATATATATATATATATATATAGGAAATTGCTAATATGCTATGCTACGCATAGAGGACCTCCGTGCAACGGCTCAAAATTTGTGTTTTCAAAATTCTAATGGTCGATCCGAACCGTTCAACTTGTAATTTGTACTAAAATATACTTGCAAACCAAATTTTCTATTTTTTAGAATTTTTTTACTATTTATTAAGTATTTTACAAAACTGTTATTTTTGAATAATTCTGGATCACTGAAAAACAGCAGTTTTGTAAAATACTTAATAAATAGTAAAAAAATTCTAAAAAATGTAAAATTTGGTTTTCAAGTACATTTTAGTATAGATTACATGTTGAACGGTTCGGATCGACTGTTAAAATTTTGAAAACTCAAATTTTGAGCCGTTGCACGGAGGTCATCTATGCAACGCATAGCACCGTAGCCAAGTCCTATATATATATATAGGAAATTGCTAATATGCTATGCGTAGCATAGAAGACCTCCGTGCAACGGCTCAAAATTTGTGTTTTCAAAATTCTAATGGTCGATCCGAACCGTTAGATGTGTTCTCCATATTGAAATGTACTTGGAGACCAAATTTTACATTTTTTGGATTTTTTTTACTATTTATTAAGCCACTTTGAAAATTGCTGATCCAACGGTTTCACTGTTTGGGTAAGCCACCGTTGGATTAGCGATTTTCAAAGTGGCTTAATAAATAGTAAAAAAATTTCAAAAAATGTAAAATTTGGTCTCCAAGCACATTTCAATATGGAGAACACATCTAACGGTTCGGATCGACCATTAGAATTTTGAAAATACAAATTTTGAGCCGTTGCATGGAGGTCTCTATGCTACGCGTAGCACCGTAGCCGAGTCCTACACACACACACACACACACACACAGACACGTATATGTGTACATGTGTATGTGTACACGTGTATACATATCTGTATACATATACGTGTATACATATACGTATACATATACGTGTATACATATACGTGTACATATACGTGTATACATATACGTATACATACATATATGTATACGAATATACGTATACATACATACATACATACATACATACATATATATATACACACACACACACACACACATATATATACATATATATATATATATATATACATATAGATATACATATACGTGTATACATATACGTATTCATACATACATACATACATAAATATGAAATAGCTCTTCCCTATACAATTCAGCATTCCAATATTGCATTCAAATTTTTAATAAAACAGCAATTTGCCACGAGTTAAAATATTTGGGCCAAAATGTAAGACTAACTGATTCAAATTTTCGATGAATAAACAAAAAAAAAATAGCTCAAGTGGTCATTCCATTTTTGTTTGCATCCTCATTGCATGATTTTGAAAAGGACTGAACAGTCCATGATTGCTGCCTACGTGCTACCACACAGTACCACTAGGTTAAGTTTAATTTATTAAAGAAAGATAGCTTTCAAGACTTGCTTAGTTTAAAGGTTTTCAAAACCAGGTACCAAATTAAGCGAACCAATTCCAATCCTTGTAAAAGCAAGAAACAACCAAGCATGTGTGCTTTGACAATTTGACCAAGACCCACCTAATTAAATTATTTTCTTTAAACCTTGTGATAGCTAGGCCACAGTACTTACCACCACTTCTATATCTCCTCCTCAGTCTACATTACAAATTAAACGGCAATCTACTCTTTATAGTAACCCTAAATCCCTCAAAACTAATATCAAAGAGGCTATAAATTTTACCAAAATAGTTACACCAAGATCAGCATTTCAATTAATGGCACCTCATACTGATTCTCTATCAACCTCACTTCAAAACATGACCCAAGATGACTACCTTTCACTCTGCGTCCGTATTTTTTCTCAAATCCAGCCGCAAAAGATAACAAATCATCACACAAACCATGCAAAACCGCAGTTCAAATGCTCCGTCTGTGGGAAAGTTTTCTCTTCCTATCATGCGCTCGGTGGTCACAAGTCGAGCCACCGTAGACCGGTCGACCCAAATCAAATGAAACCAGCTGCAAACATGAATGTAAATATGGGTTTAGTTGATGATGAACGGTTACCTCATAGGTGCAATGTATGTTACAAGAGCTTTGCGACTGGACAAGCACTCGGTGGTCACAAGAGATGCCACTACTTTGATGGGTTTCTGGCATCAGGTTCAACTTACTCCGCATCAACTTTGAGTAGTGTACGAGACTTTGATCTCAACTTACCACCAAAGAATGAGGAGGAGGAAGTGGCGAGTCCATTGCCAGTTATGAAACGGCAACGACTAATATGACACGTCGCTTTAATTTCTCAATTTCTACTTAACTTCTTTTTATTCTTTCCTCGTATTCTTTTCTATTGTTTTCTCGCTTTTAGAGTATAAGGTAGTTTTAGTCTCTATTTTGTATTTATTGTTCACAAAAAGTTTAACAAGTACAATTTGTTATAAATCTTTTTTCATCTTTTGACATTCGGTAACATTGTATTACACAATAATCAAATCAAAATACACTCCTCCATCTTTCCAATCGTTCATTTTGTCAATCGCTCTTAATATATACAACACTCCATCTTGCCATCGCTCTTAATATGCTTAACAACCAAAAGAGAATTGTTACGATTAAAATGTTCTACTTCTGCTCGAAGGATTAGTGTCATCAATAAATTTACCAACTGTTGAAAGAGACGAGCTAGAACATATCTTATTGATCTCAACAGTGCAATGTATCAAATCTAACAATATCTCTAATCAATCTGTCATTGTTTTCGATCAGCTAATTAAACACATGCAATTTGCTGAGCTATATATAGAAGTATTAGAGACCATTATATAAGTCACGCCAATATCCAGTAAAGCAGCATCTGGTAATAGCATGTCCATTAAAATAAAACATTTCATACACACATACACTAGACCAATTGAGTTGGAGATGGGACGCAGCTGGAAAATTTACTGTCAAGTCCTTATACAAAGTTCTAAATTTTTGAGGATTATTACCTTGTCAACCTCTTTTATGGTGGTCTGTCCCAATCCCCTTGAAAATCAGAATTTTTATGTAGCTAGTTAATAAAAAGAAAATTCTAACCAAAATCAACTTGGCTAAAAGAGGATGGCAAGGAAACACTGCATGTTATTTCTGTGGGTATAAGGAAACAGTTAACCACTTGTTTATCAACTGTACATTTGCTAAAAGCATATGGTATTGGATGGGAGCTTGTCATTTAGTTAGTCCAAATTGGCATAGTATTACCGATATGTTACATTTTGCAAATCAGTTACCTATTAACACCAAAAAAAGCTTTTCTTCTAGTTGTAAGTGCCGTAGTTTGGACTATTTGGAAATATCAGAATGACCTCTGTTTTAATTCAGTTACAATCAAATCTCTGCGCCAAATAATTTTTCTAATAATTTCTTTGGTTCACTATTGGTCAGGGAACGTGAAGAAGTCGATCCAAGAGGAGACGGTGCTGTGGCTTCCAATGAACACGAATGAAATACCCATCTGCTCCTTGCCTCCAGAAGTGGAACAGCTGCTTGAAGAAGTTGAAGGGGAGACTAATCTTGCTCATGTCTAACTCTCTTAGATTGCATGTGATTAAGTTTACTGTTCTGAATTTTAGGTGCTTGCCTACTAGTTTCTATCTTGCTTATGCCTATTAGTGCCAACAAAAATGCCAGGTGTCAGGGATATCATTTTGATGTGAGATATCGCTGATTAAAATGCTGTAATTTAATCAGGTTTCTGCAATGAAACGGGCTTAGACTTTTTTATCAAAAAAATAAAATAAAACTTCTATTAATTTCTCCCATCCATTGAAACTTTTACTTCTAGATATATATCCTCCGACGTGTAACTATCCTAGTCACCAAATGGATATCATGACCTTACGCCAAGACTGCTGACCTGGCAATTTTAACCCTCTCTTATTTACCAGTTGCAAGCCAAGGGTGAATTTGGATTTGGATTTGAGTTTCTATACCAGCCTCAATTTAGTGCATGAGGCCCAACTACTGTAGTTACTTGACTTTTCGTGCAGCCCGTAATATATGGGCCTGAAGCCTGGTCTCCTTGGCCCATATTGTTCAATGCTAATCTGTTGCTTCATTTTTTATCAGTACCTAAAACGGAGGTCGCAATAACATTGAAAATTGAAAGCGCTAACAGGAATCTTTGCTCGATTTAGTAATCAGGTTAGATCTCTAGTAAATCTTTCGGTGCTTTCTGATGATTAATTTGCATGTTAAGTTATTCACGAGTAAAAAATAAAAAGAAGGCAAAGGGAAAAAGTTGATCGAATTTTTTTTTTAAAGAAAAAAAAAAAGATATGACATTGTCAACTTGCATAAGAAAAAGGTAGCAAGTCACGTTTGCTACCGCCTAAAGCTGTAGTAAAGGCAAAAGAATAAATGATAAGCAATGCAAAACACCACATGAGGCACTAACACTAACACCTTAAAAGACCTCTCAAATCATTCTTCTTTACCTCTAAATAATTCAAAGACAGCTCTTAACGCTTCATAAAACCTCTAAATAATTCATAGCTACAGAGTGTAGTTGTAATTTTGTAATAAAACTAAAAAGAATAAGCCAAAAAGGCTTAAAGCGTTTGGGTTTGCTAAATTTTGTGTTAGCAGCAGTGCAACATCCGGTCCCAGTTGTCCCCCTCTGTAGCTATTGTTGGTTTAGTTAGTTATTGCGACACATTTCTTTTTCTTCTTCTTTTCTCTTCTTCCATCCTTTTTTTTTTTTTTTTTTTTTTTTTTGTAAATATTTGGAGGAAAGTGTGCAAGTTTTTTTTTTATTGTCTCTTTATAGCTTCATCGATCCTATTTAGTTCAAAGGTCTCAATCTGGTCGTTGTTGTATTATTTTCTTTGAATTTTCTTTTTCCCAATTTTTAGGGAATGAGGATCATTCTCTGTGCTCTATCAGTAAATTAAAATGACATGGTGTAAAACAATTTAGACCCTGGAGAACACTTCTTCTTTAGTGTCTAGTATAAAATGTGGGTCATATATACTCTATTACATGCAAGAAAATATATACGGAACATATGTTAAAACTATGTTATACGTAAATATCTACGGGATATATATTTGAAGATTTAATCTATAGATTAATAGAAACAATATCAAAACCTTTTGCACATAAATATATGAACAACTAAGAAAGATTTAATATTCTTAAAAAGTGGCGTACCGGAGCAATATCCATAAAATGTATATAAATCATATTATTCTATTCTGTATGTCTAGATAATTTTGCAATTTTGTATGACTAATTATCAATCGGCAAGATTGATCAATCAGTTATATATTTTGTGACTAATTGATTGTAATCCGTATATAATTTTAAGAAAATTAAGTCTCGATGTATAGTCATGAATTTGAGTCTTGAATTAATTGACCACGTAATATAATATCGCTCGACATTAACACATCTGTCTACCAAACACTAGTTTCTTTCGTACAATACAAGAAACAACTGGAAAAATAATAACTAAGATTTATTTAGCATTATCGGAACTTTTTGGTCTGGCTTTTGTATTCTAGTTTTTTTATATCCAGGTGGAGACTACCAGAGTACCAGGTGACTTTTGTATTCTAAGGGAAGAAAGTTTAATAGCCACCCACATGTGTCCCGTGATTGCTTGAGATATATATATTTTTTTTTTCTTAAATTGAGAAAAAGAACCAGGACAGATAAGAAACATATATTGATACTACATTGAATAACTCAATATATTGAACAAACAACTTCAATATAAAGTTTAACATACTGGATTATTAATTAAGGTAGTCAGATTAGTTATTTATAAAAAATAATTGTTTGGATTTTTCGTCCCAAACTACTATATTGAATCGATCATTCAATATTCAATTTATTAGATTATTTGTACTCGATTACATATTATTTGCATATCTAAATTAATGATCATAACATATTTCATTTTTTTTAATTAAATAAGTTTTAATGTGGACACTCTCGGGATTGTCAAATAAATAAAAAGTAGATATTTATATCTTCTATTCCAATGTCGTAGTCTTTATTTGATCTAATTAACTATGACATGTTAAAATGACATCAATTATGCACAATTGACAAGTCCAGCCACATTTGACATATCCTTGTACAAAAGATATGCCAAATTCAAATTTAAATTGGTTTATTTTATATCGGTTTTTGTACACATTTTGCTATTTTTTTTAATTACCAAATTTCCATCTCTTTCTGATAATTTTTGTCTGGTCAAGTACACGAGGCCCTTAGTTTGCCAAATTTATTCAACATTATTAAATAATACTGTCATCTATTTAGAATTTGTTCAGTTATTTTGAGATTGTGTGTAATCTAATGAAATTTTATGAACATGTGATCTCACGGATCACAAATCAATTTACAGGAACACATGCTAATGATTGTGGAAATATGCATGAATGATTCTTTAATTGTAATGTCAGAACGATTATTGCAAAACTCGTTTCTTTAATAGCATGACATAAATACAAAATATCTTACTAATTTCTCATCCATTGCAACAGGAAATTATTTTGTTATTGTATGCTACGAAACTATAATAAAAATGATATCATCTATATATAGTAAATAATATATAACTGAGTGGTATTAATCAACAATATAAACAATAACATGTACCATGTAATTTAATAATCCAGATTTGAGATTTAGTTCAATGCTGATTGACAATCACTGGGTTTACTAAAACTATCAATACAGATTAAATTGCATATATATCACAGTAAGGAAATAAATTAATCATATTAAAAAAAATTACGATTGGATCAAAATCAACCAAAAAAAAATCAGAATTTAATAAAGTAGAGAACCGCCTTCATAGCAATTTCTAGAGCGAGATGGGATGGTGGAAAATATCAATTTTGATCAAATTATTTTTTTTCTGTTATCATTTTGTATACAGAGATTGGTTGATGAAATGAAATTTCACTTCCATGCGAAATTCGACTAAATATTATGGGAAAAGATAACTTATTGAGGGAAGGATATCAACAACTTTTACATAAATAATTATTTCTCAATTTAAATTTCTCAAAAGTATTTGCACTATAAATGCATAGTGGGGACCACTCAAATTAGATGGGGGACCATACACGTTTTTAGAGGTGAATTTTTTTTTCTCTGTTTATTTTCGTTCATATTTCTGATGATCTATGAGGAATTTTGCAAATCTAAAACTACTAACATTTTCTACGCAATTTTCTCTTTCAAATAAGATCCATGATAACGTATTTTCAAGCTCGTCATCACACAAGTATTTATACCTACACTTCTAGTATTTTTTATATATGACACGGATGATATCTGAAAGTATTAATATCAAGTATTTCAAGTATCTATACCTGTGTATTGTAATATTTATACCTATGTGGTCATATATTTTTATTAAAGAAATGTTGCAAGTGTTTTTTACATATGAATATATTGTTAGTTTGTAATAATCTAGAAGTCATAATACGATAAATTATCATAAAGTTTTGTTCATGAATTGAGTGATTAATAAACTGTCATTTTGTTCCTTGAGTATTATTGAATTTATGAATCATTTCGAGTTCATGACTTGAAATTGTAGAGCTTCATAATATAGATGATAAATACTCTTAAAAGTCTCTAACCGATGTATTAGCAGGAACACTAATTTATCGTTACAAGGTTAGAATGTGGATTAAAAGATGGTCAAGTTTTACAGACCATTGACATGAGATGTCATTTTAATCACATAGATACATGTTCTAGGAACATGGTATTTGACAGACCTCGAATGAAACATTAAATGGAATTGTGTACGTGTCATTAATGTTTTCATTCAGTGTTAAGTTCTAAAGTATGAGGTATTCATCTTTCCTACTGAGAGATGTGTATGTGTGATTGTTACCTAACGCTGTCGGTAAAACGCAGTCATAACGGTAGCTTTTCGGTATACATAACTTAGCTGAGGTAGTGATGGTTTACCAAAAGTACTATTGTCCATCGTATCTCTATACGAGTTACGGTATCACTGGGCCCCTTGATAGAGTAGGATTATCTGCATGCAGTATAATTACAAGAGTAATTATATTTGATAATCTGCTCAAGATCGGGAAAAGATTAAGTTTGCAAGGATGACACACACCCACCTTGAAACTGATTTGATACTGCAAGACATAAGAATTAACACGACTAAAATAGTTTACTGGATCGTGGTATTATATAGTACAGCATCATCTGTGTAATTGGATGGTCATAGTGCAGATGTCAGATGGCTCCTATGATTATAGAAGTTAAAATGGTTTTAATTCTATTTACCAACATAACACAGATCCTATTGGGTCACACCGTATAGGAGCTAGTCGGAGAATCTTACTGATTAATTATAAATTGATTATAATTAATATTAAGATGGTTATAATTAATTATACGTGATATAATTAAATTATAAATGTCATATAAGATGACAAGCAGAAACAACGGTTAATTTATAAGCGTACTAGATGCGTTGTATAAAATCGTACCGAAACCGGACCCCGAGAAATATAATTATTTAGAACAATTATATATATTTGATTTAGATTTTAAATATTAATTATGGTTTTGAATGTTGGCAAAATTAAAACCTTAATTAAATAAATTAAAAATCCAAATATATATATGATATATATATTAATCAAATAGTATTCTCAAATGATATTGTCAAATGGTATTCTCAAATGGTATTCTCAAATGATATTTGATTTTACCATGGTATTTGATTTTACCATTTTACCAAACCACCATTAAGAATGGCATAATTGTAAATATGCCAAACGTTAAGGGTATTTTGGTAATCGGGCGAACCTCCTCATTTGCCTATAAATAGAGGGGTAGGGGTAGAGAGAAAATAACTAATTCACTCATATCTGATCTGATCAGTCTGATCGAATCGATAAATCTATTTTCTCTCTTTCTCGGTTACGGTTGTTTACGGGATTCAGAAATAATATATTTTTGCGAAAGTTGCGGTATTTCTATTGAATAACTGCGAGTCGTAAATATATTTATTTTGTCTTTTTCTCGGTGAATAGTGTTTTTGCAGAATTCCGCGGTTTACAGTATTTCTGGCAAAAGAAATAAACCGCTCTCTGGTTAGTCCTGATGGATAACCAATAGAGGTATCAGACGTCTGATACTCCGAAGCGAGACGTTCCTCAGATTCGGTCTTCTCGGTCTGCTGCAATCCAATTGGAATTTGGATCAAGGTATAAATATGTTATATTAATCTATTTAATTTGTAGATAGATTAAAGTTTTAGAAATCAATTATGGAGTAGATCTGTAAAAGGATTAAATCGGGTTTTGATGTCAAAGAATACTGAAGGTGGATCCCCTTGGAAAGTATTCTGACATACCTCGTTTAATCCTTGGCTTAATATAGAAGTAAAATTTTTGTTTTACGTTCTTTCCGCATATTAAGCTAATCAACGGTTTGGACGGCCCGTAACCCAACAGTGGTATCAGAGCACAAGGCTCTCCCGCTAATTGATTTTCTAAAAGTTATAACTTATGCAAATAAGGTGCATATACCGCAGATCTATTTAATTCTTAGATTTGCAGCTTAAGTCCAAAACCGATTAGAAATGAGATTTTCTTGGTTCGGTTTTGTCGACTAAGAAAGTTAAATTAGATTTGAGCTTTCTTTATGCTCTCTTTATGTTTTCGTATTCAAAAACTTTCAACTGTGTTTGAGTATATCTAAGAATGTGATGAAGCAATAAAGTACCTAAAGTAAGAGCTGTTAATCTCCACCCGTAAAAGATAAAGGTTATGTCAAGAAAGGTGTCTTAGGACTCTTTCGACTGACCTCTTTTACGTGTCCTGATCAGCAGGCCCAAACGGGGACTTTGTCACGTTACCAAATTACTCTAACGCTTTTGAAATGGCAAAATGTAACTCTTTCGCCTTTCGAAAACCTTCGGATAAGTAAAGTTAATCGAAGAATGTGATAAAGCAATCAAGTACCTAAAGTAAGACTGTTGCGCGTACGATGAGAAAGAAGGTTATGTCTAGGAAAGATTAGATTTAAAGTGGTCTCCGGTGACCCTGATCTTCCCTAGTAACCCCTTTCCATAATACGACAACAGGCCCAAAAATAGGAACTTTGTCACATTACCAAATTGCTTTATGAACCGAAAAGAATATCTGTTTTGAAAAACATATAAACTGTTTATGTGCTTTTAACAGTATAGATAAAAACTGAGCATTGCTGCAAAATAAAGAATTAGAAACTTGATAAACAATATACTTGACTAGGTCCCGTATATAAGTAAAATTAGATTTACTGATTTGATATGAAATGTATGAATTAAATTTATCGCTTTCAAGGAAACGTGAAAGAACGTGATGTCAAAGATAGATTTGTGAAGGAACTCACGTTAATCTTTCTGGCAGACAACTTTCACGTATCCGTAAGAATGTCTTACAGTTAGTTTAAAGAACTAATTGCTTAACAAAGTTGAAAAAGGTTCTAATGCCAAAGATGTTGGGGTGTACATTCTCTTGTCTTCCGACTACCTCTTTTAAAGACTACTATTAAGCATAAAAACAAACCTAAGCATGAAAAAGTATAAATTGGTTTATCGCTTTTAAGGAAAGTTTGAAAGAGGTTCTAATGCCAAAGATAGATTTATGAAGGCTCACGTTAATTTTTTTGCGTTTACGTGTACATTAAACATGTGAAAGAGGTTCTGATGCCAAAGATAGATTGGAGGTGGACATCCTCGGTTGTCTATCTGACATACCTCTTTTAAAGACTGCTTACACTATTAAGCATAAAAACAAACCTAAGCATGAAAAAGTATAAATTGGATTTATCGCTTTTAAGGAACCGTGAAAGAACGTGATGTCAAAGAAAGATTTGTGAAGGTACTCACGTCAATCTTTCTGGCAGACGACTTTCACATATCCGTAAGAATGTCTTACAGTTAGTTTAAAGAACTAACTGCTTAACAAACGCAAGCATGTGAAAGAGGTTATGATGCCGAAGATAGACTGGAGGTGGACACCCTCGGTTGTTTATCAGACATACCTCTTTTAAAGTCTGCTTGCACTGTTAAGCATTAACACAAACCCATACGAATTAAGTAGTATGCCCTTCCTACTCTATCCTTCTCACACTATTGTTCATTGGTTGACGGTTCTCTACTCAGTAGGTGTCGCCTTTTACCTTTGGTGGTCAAGGGTTATGTACGACATATCAAACCAAATATAGTGAGGTTACTTACCAATGATTCCCAAAAAAGTTTTGGGCTTAGGGCAAAGTCTTCGTTAAAAACACGTGATGTTTTAACGAAACCAAGAATCACAAAGCAAGGTGTGATTAGTAAGGTTGCTTACCTAAAATAACTGATGGCCGAGTCATGCGTAACAACTGGCTTGTACATTAGTGAAAATAGGGATCTTGGACCTACTGCAAAAGGGAATAGAACAAATTTGCAGTGGGAGTTTTATCATTTGAATAAAACATTACATGAACAAAGCTAAAATCTTTACTTTTAACGTTGTAGAAATATGGTTAAAGAATCGTCTTTCTCTTTACGCTCCCTACTCGAGAAACAAATAACGAAAGCGAAAAGGGCTCCCAAGTACAAAGGCAAATGGAAGTTGGTTCCGATAGCGAACACTCCTATGATAAATGTTTATGCTAACACTGACTGCTATTAGTGTAATGGCAAAGGTCACTGGAAGAGAAACTGCCCGAAGTATCTTGAAAATCTGAAAATTGAGAATGTCTCAAAAGCTTCAGTCTCAAGTATGTTTGTTGTTAAAGTTAACGTTGCTACATCTATTAATGATTGGGTAATAGTTACCAGATCGTGTGCTCATATTTGTTCGAATATGCAGGCATTAAAGAATAGAAGGAAGCTACGTAACAAGGAAATACAACTCCAAGTTGGAAACGGAGCATTACATGTAGCCGTAATAGTTGGAAGTATAGAGTTGTATTTGCCCGCCGGGCTTGTAATGGAACTTGAAAATGTGTATTTTTTTCCTAACATTTCCAAGAACATCATTTCAGTCTCATGTTTAAAGACGAATGGTTTCTCTTTTTATAAAGGACAATAGATGTTCTATATATCAAGATGAAGTATATTATAGATCATCTTGTATGATGAATGATCCATATATACAGGAAATGGAAAAATCCGTGTTCAACATAACTAACAAACGACTCAAAACATCTCATGAAAGTACGACTTACATGTGGCATTGTCTCCTTAGTCATATAAGCAAGAAACGCATCAAGAAGTTGCATGAAAATGGACTTCTTGGTAAATTTGATTTTGAATCATTTAACACATGCGAATCTTGCTTACGTGGAAAAATGACCAAAGCGTCTTTCTCCAAAAAAAAAAGGTGAAATGGCAAGTGACTTACTAGGTCTTATACATACTGATGTATGTGGACCTATGAGTACTTGTACAAGAAATGGTTGTTATTACTTTATCACGTTTACTGATGATTACAGTAGATATGGTTATGTCTACTTGATGAGACATAAGTCTGAATCCTTTGATGAGTTCAAGGAATTCAAGGCTGAAGTAGAAAATCAATTAAACAAAAGTATTAAGGCCTTACAGTCTGACCGTGGAGGCGAGTACTTGAGTTTTGAGTTTATTACGTACTTAAAGAAATGTGGGATAGTCTCACAACTCACGCCTCCGGGGACACCATAATGGAATGGTGTTTCTGAGATAAGGAATCAAACTCTGTTGGACATAGTTCGATCCATGATGAGTAGTGCCACTCTTCCGAAATTGTTTTGGAGACACGCACTAGAAACTGCCGCACAAACAATAAATATGGTTTCATCTAAGTCAATAGAAAAAACTCCATATGAGTTATGGTTTGGGAAAATCCCAAATATGTCTTATCTTAAAATATGGGGTTGCAAAATATTTGTCAGACGTCCGACGTCTGGCAAACTTGATCCCAAATCTGACAAATGCTTTTTCGTAGGGTATCCTAAGGAAATGAAAGGATATTACTTCTATTACTAGTCCGAGAACAAAATAGTTGTTTCTCGTTTTGGTATACTTTTGGAGAACCGGTTTCTCACAAAAGGAGATAATGGGAGTAATGTAATACTTGAAGAAATTCAAGATACATCACACAATACAATATCTGAATCAGATCAGATGAACCCACCGCTTGATACGTCGGCTGATGAGCATTTGGAAGAGCCAAATCCACAAGTAGCTGTGGAGGAGGTTCTAGTCCCGAGCTCAAGTACTTCAACGCAAGTTGAGATAGAACTGGATCCGCAGATAGTTGTAGATCAAGTTCAACAGCCCGAAGGTCAAGTGCTACGTAGGTCAACAATGACAATCCATGCACCCGAGAGGTACTTGGGACTGCACGAGATCTCAGTCTTTGATACTGAAGATCCTCTTACCTATGCGGAAGCAATGGATAGGCCTGACTCTGATAAATGGCTGGAGGCCATGAGATCCGAAATACAGTCCATGTATGACAACACGGTTTGGAACCTAGTTGTACCGCTTGATGGGGTCAAACCCATAGCTAACAAGTGGATTTTTAAAAGAAAAACAGACATGGATGGTAATATGACTGTATACAAAGCACGGCTTGTAGCGAAAGGTTTCAAACAAATTCTGGGAGTTGATTATGATGAAACTTTTTTCGCCCGTGGCTATGTTTAAGTCAATTCAGATACTCCTAGCAATTGCCGCATTTCATGATTATGAAATATGGCAAATGGATGTCAAAACCGCCTTCTTAAATGGAAATTTAGAAGAGGATGTGTACATGACACAGCCTGAGGGTTTTGAAGATCCAAAGAATGCTAAGAAGGTATGCAAGCTCCTTAGATCCATTTATGGATTGAAGCAAGCATCACGGAGTTGGAATCTTCGGTTTGACGAAGAAGTCAAAAAGTTTGGCTTCGTCAGATGCGAAGAAGAACCATGTGTGTACAGGAAGACTAGTGGGATTGCCATCGCCTTTCTAATCTTATACGTTGACGACATACTCTTAATAGGAAATGATGTTCCTTTGTTGCAACAAGCTAAGTCTTCATTAAAGAAAGTTTTCTCGATGAAGGACTTGGGCGAGGCCGTCTATATACTAGGCATAAAGATCTATCGAGATAGATCGAAAAAACTTATAGGATTGAGTCAAAGCACATACATTGACAAAGTGCTGAATCGTTCAGCATGTAGGATTCCAAGAAGGGATTCCTACCAATGAATCATGGTGCAGAGCTTAGCAAGACTCAGTGTCCTTCGACAACTGATGAGCGAAGCATAATGAGTAGAGTGTCATACGCTTTGGCTATAGGCTCTATCATGTACGCCATGTTGTGCACTCGCCCTGATGTCTCGTACGCTTTGAGTGTGACGAGTAGATATCAGGCTAATCTAGGCATGGAGCACTGGAATGCTGCAAAGAATATCCTTAAGTACTTAAGAAGAACTAAGGATATATTTCTCGTCTACGGTAGTAACTCCGAGCTCGTAATAAACGTTATCACCTGATACGAAAAATCGTAAATAGAGGTGACGTAAAGATATGTAGAGTTGACATAGTCAGCAACACAGCTGATCCACTCACAAAACCTCTTTCTCAAGCTAAGCATATGATGCATAATACTGCCATGGGTCTGAGAGACACATAGGCAATTGTCTGTGAGATTTTCTTTAAATCTACGAGATTTTTAGAATATTAGAGATTTGTGTAAGTAGGGCCTACGACGATTGTATTCTCAAATGGTATTCTCAAATGGTATTTGATTTTACCATGGTATTTGATTTTACCATTTTACCAAACCACCATTAAGAATGGCATAATTGTAAATATGCCAAACTTTAAGGGTATTTTGGTAATCGGGCGAACCTCCTCATTTGCCTATAAATAGAGGGTAGGGGTAGAGAGAAAATAACCAATTCACTCATATCTGATCTGATCAGTCTGATCGAATCGATAAATCTATTTTCTCTTTTTCTCGGTTACGGTTGTTTACGGGATTCAGAAATAATATATTTTTGAGAAAGTTGCGGTATTTCTATTGAATAACTGCGAGTCGTAAATATATTTATTTTGTCTTTTCCTCGGTGAATAGTGTTTTTGCAGAATTCCGCGGTTTACAGTATTTCTGGCAAAAGAAATAAACCGCTCTCTGGTTAGTCCTGGTGGATAACCAATAGAGGTATCAGACGTCTGATACTCCGAAGCGAGACGTTCCTCAGATTCGGTCTTCTCGGTCTGCTGCAATCCAATTGGAATTTGGATCAAGGTATAAATATGTTATATTAATCTATTTAATTTGTAGATAGATTAAAGTTTTAGAAATCAATTATAGAGTAGATCTGTAAAAGGATTAAATCGGGTTTTGATGCCAAAGAATACTGAAAGTGGATCCCCTTGGAAAGTATTCTGACATACCTCGTTTAATCCTTGGCTTAATATAGAAGTAATTTTTTTTTGTTTTACGTTCTTTCCACATATTAAGCTAATCAACGGTTTGAACGGCCCGTAACCCAACATATATTACACTAGATAACATTTGAAAATATTAATATTAAGTAATACAATGATTTATATCTATGCACTAAAGTATTTACATATATGTGGTCAACTATATTTGTTAGAAGAAAGTTGACCAGGAGACGATTGGAGAAGGTTGATGCAGGGATGTGGGGTCTCCACTACTTTATTTGAGGAAGGTTGACGTGGGAACCATTAGGGATTGAAAAAGGGAGTGATCATATCAAGTGACGCAAACAAGTATTAATATCTTATTTTGTAAGTATCAATTTCTTATCTTACAAGTATTTATATTTATAAAGACTGACTCTGGACGAGTGTGGATACTAAAAAGAGAGAGCCAAGTAATTAGTGGGGACCTAACACATCATGTCTTTAATGTATCCGGAGATAAAAAAATAATTATTCTAAATTTATATCTCAAATGTTCAAATCAACTGGACTATGATATATCGAATATGATGACGCGTCCAGCTGTGAAATAACATTCAAGTAATAAATAATGCAAATTTGGAAAGCGATTGATCAAGGCAATTTAGAAAGAAGCAAATCAGCATTTAGCCAATTCAAATGCATTTTCACAGGCAGCTATAATATTTCAAATTTGGAAAATCACCCCCAAATTCAGGGTTAATTGCGTCAATTAAAACATGTTTTACAACCTGATAAACTGTTTCCAAAATTACGCTAATTTATAGGGAATACAACAAAAAGGAAAACAAAACATGAGCCGTTCGTGACTAAAATTTTAAAAGATAACACCAATAAAGTCACCTGGTCTCTTACTCTCTTTTACCTTAGCCTCCTAGTCTCCTACAAATTCAATGAATTATACTGCCACACCGGATCAGAATCTGCATATTGTCAAGACAGCACGTGAGTATCTTTCTTGGATACACCAATAAATTTGGTATAACAAAAAAATTTACTTATCGACTCCATTTTAAATAAAACCAGCATAAATATTCTCAGTTAAAAAAACTTGACAAAATTATTCTCAAATGCAGTAATTTGCATTTTTCTGGAGCCACACAGACTGAGCGCACGGAATCACACTAAGTGAGGTATAATTTTATGAAATATAATAAATTTTCAAATTAGATATTTTTTAGGAAAGGAAGTAAACAGGTAAAAAGTTCAAGATAAAGTCACAGGGTAGCTACAGCAGAGATATAGTCATTTACGGCATTTTTTAAAGAAATTTCTTGATAGTTTCCTATGTGTTCATCAATATTTTATTGTATTATCAAAACAATTCAATTACCAAATTTTCCGCTTCTTAGATCAAATATTAATTATGTGTTTAATATTGTACATTAAATTAAAATTATTATATAGCATATGTTCTAAATAAAGTAAAATTAATTTGTAAGAGTTTCACAATTATATTGTTATGTCATAAAATTATTATATCTATTATCCAAAATTGTGTTTTGTTTTAATTAAGAAGAATAGTAAAACTTTTATTCAAACAATTTTATATGGCATTTTCTCTTCAATTTTATTCAAACAAAAAAAAACTTCGTTAAGAGTAGAATAGTAAAACTTTTACAATTTCCAACAACCAAAGTGTCATCATTTTCTAAGCTAAACTACGCTAGGCCTTATCATTAACAAAATACCCATAATAATAATATAAAGCAACACATGCCAACTCCAAGGAGAATGTCTCTTCTCCTAATATTATATTCCAACTTCTTTCCCTTCCCTTTTTATTCTCACCCCATCGCTCCTCTCCTCCCAAATTTATCCCTCTGATCCTATAAAATATCTCTCCTCTTCATCCCATCTCTGCACAAACCAACCCATTTTCACCTAAACAATTTCGAAACCAACATGGCTCAACAACAAAATTTGCACCCCGCACTCTCCACCAGAAAAGAAGACGAAGAGGAAGAAGCATTATCTTTAAGCGACCTTCCATTAAAACCAAATTCGCCATCAAAGAAACTAAATCTCATGCCAAATAGTGCTAGTGATGATTTTGAATTTCGCATCTCCTTCTCGGCCACTGAGACTGATTTACAAGCCGAAATGTGTGCAGCAGATGATGTGTTCTGTAATGGTACAATTCTCCCTCTCCGACCATCAGTTAGCTCCCGTACCGACTCGATGGACCTCTCGGTTTATTCTGGTACCAGCTTGAGCACGAGTCGTAGTGCAAGTTCTAGCAGCAGCGGGAGTAGTAGCTATTGTGTAAGTCGTTCTCATTCGACAAAAAGTGCTTCTGGCATACCGCTCGTACCAGACCCACCTCGTCGCTCGGTATCTAATAACTTCTTCTATGCCTTCCCAAGCCCTTCTCCGCAGATACGTACCGGTGCAAGAAAGAGCAATGTGACTAAGGGGCGCAAGAGTACAAGTTCTGTACCAGGTACAATACTACGACTTGGCGTACTACCGGCACCGGAGATAGATATGAGGTCAAGAAGAACAAGTGAGAAGAAACCTAGCGCTGTGGAGAAGAAACAACCAGGGTTTGGCGGGTATGGTTTTGGGTGCAAGTGTGTACCTGATGATCAGGTGGTCGAACCAGTTGGTACGCAAGTGACACGATCAAAAATGGAGACACCAAAGAAGAAGAAAAATGGAGGGGATGAGGAGGGAAGAAAGGTGGAAAAGAAAAGTCTTTATTTGAAATTCAATTTAAAAGAAGGAGAAAGCATGTGCCGTACAAGGATCTCTAATTGGATCGAGGAGCTCTCCATTGGAAAAAAATCACAAGTTTGACTTGTAAAATGTGTTGTCCTTTTTTATTTGTTCATTTATTCCTAGTAATTGAATTTTTAAGACCAGATAAATTACAGCCTAAATTTATCTGAATTCTGATGACATTAGGATAAGCTTTGTCAATAATTAACTTTTTTATTTTTTTTCGAATTTAATATAATTAATGAGATGTTTGAAATGTCTGACAGGAATCATGATATGAGCGTGATACTTTATCAGGTTTGCTTGCTTTAGAAAATGAGATTATGAAAGAGAGAAAAAGGTTGATAAAAGTGGCATGCATAGTCGTTCCTATTGAAAACAATATAATACTAATTTTATATTTCTGGCAGTGCATATCATTTTTGGGAGCATTTTAAATTAAGGCAATTGGGTGTTGAAATATTGGACAGAGATTTCCTACCAGACGTGATATATTTCCTTAAAACGTGTTGCCTCATCTGCTTCTAATTAGTGCCGTGTTTCCTACTTACATAATTTGTCATCATTATGAGAAATGATGATATGGATTCAGTTTATTATGACAGCATATGTGTATTAGTTTGTATGGGTCTTTAGTTTGAAATATGACAGTAGATGATTTGATATGTTTAAATGGGATTTTTTTTTTATATATATCCTTAATTCCTTATGATCTCCTCAATTTCTTAATTGCTCCTCAAAATTTTAATTTTTTATTTATCATTTAACTCTTGTAATCATTTTTTATTTATCCATCACTTAATAAATATTAAATTATTTTTTGTTAAATTATAAAAAAAATGCTCTTGATTTACCTTTGATTAAGAAAATAAAAGAGATAATTGTCCTTTCTTTCTTTTTCTGCAGGACATGCAATTAAAAGTGAATCATGTACTATAACTTTTCACAAAACATGTATTAATTGTAATATAACTAAACCGTCTAAATTTAGTACTACACGATTCATAAACTATAACACATCGATTTCTTATGGTAATAAACTGAAAGTCATTTATTATCTTCCATAGAATATTTTATAAAAGTATCCGTATACAACCGTACGTGAAGCTAGAAAAACATTCCCACCATAATTATGAGATTAATTTAAAAGACCGTTTAATCGGTTTAAAACGACAAATTTGAATCATAATTTTAATTAAGTTAACAAGCCACGTGCTTTTCATCTATTTCTTATTTTTGAGCTTGTATTTATTCGTCATCCCGTACTCGTGCTTCGCAGATCTCACTGCATTTTAGGGCCCTATCTTCATGAGTTTCATAGTTGAAAAGGCAGGCACTCTCAAAGGTTGCAAAATCAAGTTGAATAGTTGATGATGATGTAATTGACACGTACAATTGAGCTTTTGAATTTTGATTGGAACATTAATTAGCACTAAGGGTAAGGACTTTATATCCGGATTGAATTTTTCACCAGAGTACATATATATGTTACAGATTTTAATGAAGAAAGCAAATAGGGACTTGGATCCTATTTTTATATAAAAAAAAAATCATATATTGTTACAATTATTAAAGAGGTTGGCTGTTTGTCGAGTCCAGGGCAGCTCTGAGGAATTCACATCACCTAAGGGAAGGTAACATATTTTTTTGGTTTTTTTTTTTTTTTTTAAATCATGGGTTGAGGGTCAAGTCACCCAACACACTTTCAAACTCCTATGTATATTATAGAACAGTTCCTCACTTTGCAGGTTTCGTATCCATGACTTCTCACATGAGAGCCATGTGTCTTTGCCACTAGACTAAAGGCAAGTTCTTGTAACCTACGAGTTTTAATAATAAAACATAATATATTTGTTTAGTTCTGTAGCTTAGAATCCACACAAATATTAAAGGGACTTCAATAAAAAAAAACATAATATATTTGACTAGTTATGTTGCTTAGAATTCGCACAAATATTAACGAGACTCTGTGCATTCCACTTCAGAATGGATTAATCTGAATTGATCAAATAGTCTGAATCTAAAAATAAATATTTTACCTCCAAGGATATGGACTTAGCACGGAGGGTTAGAAGCTTTACTCACGAGTTGGGTATTTGCTCATGTAATTGTTGTGTATTGAGAATAGTGTCTCGTTGTAATGTTATCATCCATATTTTGAAATTTACTCAAATTAAAATTATTTTTCAGACTTCACTATAAAAATAATAATACGTATTGAAGAAAAAAAATATTTGTTAAATACAAACAAATGCTACTAGACGGAATATAATATTAAAATAGAGGAGGGATCCACTTACAACATATTACGTTACAACATCTTACAACAATTCAGTTTTGCAATTTTTAAAGTTTAAACAGTCGATCCAAACCATTCAACATGATCTCTATATTAAAATGTGCATAGAGATCAAATTTTATATTTTTTAATTGTTTTTTACTATTTATTAAGTATTTTACAAAACTGTTGTTTTTCAGTGGTCCATAATTGTCTAAAAATAATAGTTTTGTAAAATACTTAATAAATAATAAAATATATATATATATATATAATTTGATCTCCATGCACATTACAGTTTGTATCAACTTTTGAACTTTAAAAATCACAAGACCAAATTGTTGTAAGATGTTGTCACTTACAAATGTTGGAAGTGGATCCCTCTAAGTGAGGCTATGGTAACATATTACAAATTGACCTGTACTATAAATCCATATCTATATTTTTATAATTCAAACAATTGATTTGAACTGTTAAATATCATCTACGTATGAAAATATAATTGCCTACCAAAATTTATATTTTTTTAGAATTATTTTACTATTTTTTATATATTAAAAATCATTATTTTTAGATGGTCCAAAAATTTCAAATCAATTGATTTTCGGCCTATCTAAACAAATAGTAAAAAATTATAAACAATGTAAACTTTAGTTTGCAGGTATATTTTCATATTAAGATAATATCGAACGATTCCAATCAACTATTTGAACTTTTAAAATAGAGATATCAAAATATAGTGCGGGCCATTATGTAATATGCATATTACTATAGTCTCACTCAAAAAATATTTTTTTTAATTGATAATTACGCAATGAGATTAATTTTATATATTAAGCTTTACGAGTAAAACTAGAATGTTCTTAAGCACGTCTAGTTTCTTGGTAAACTTAATTCAAATTTTATCGGATTGGCATCAAACGACAAATCTAAACCTTTGAAATCAATCTACTTCACGATCAAGTGATGACTTTACATGCAAAATTTATAAATTTTTGAATTGATTTTGTACATAGTCAAGCCGTTAAAAATTGAAAAAAAAAAATATGAATGCATTAAAATTAACTTACAATATTTTTTTGTAATTGTCTGATTTTATGCTAATTTAATTCAAAATTTTATAAATTTACATGTAAACACATGAAATAGATTGATATTAATAGTTTGGATTTGTCCCTAGATGTCAATTCGATAAGTTTTGGATTTAAACTTTTCAAAAAACTTGGCGAGCTTAAGAAAGTCCTAATTATACTCTAAATTTGATATACTTTGCTCGTTAGCAAATATTATGTAGTAAAAAATAAAGTTATTTTCAGAAATATATTTTAGATTAATTATAATTCATGATTAATTGAATGATTGCAAATTTTTAATGACTTCATATGTGTTAGGAATCCTAAAATTCAACTATCTTGTATGGAATATTAACTGGCATATAAGATTTTGAATCATTTCGGTTTGAAACAGGTATTAAGGTATTAAGAATGTCTAGTGACAAAATATATCGTTATTATTTGTGTGGGAGATTGTAGTTTTGAAATCCGAATGAGTAATTCTTTACAAATATTGAAATTTAGAATGCTGAATTTCTATTTTTCTCTAAAAAAAATGACTTACTGTTGATACTCTATTTAGTACACTAAATATGTGCTGCGTTGTGTTGTATCGTGACGTGATAAATATGTTACAATTTAAGCACTTAATGTGGCACAATACGCAATATGCAGAAAATAGCGAACTAATTAGGGCGTCATGTTTAGCCAAGTTTTAAATTTGTTGCGATAGTTAGTTGTTATGATACTTATGTTCAATTATTTTTTTTGTCGGATTTTATTATGATCAGAGAAAATTACGGGTGAGATCCTGAGATGAAGAAAAATTGAAGAAAATAAACATCAAGACAAATGGACCATATGTACTGAGCTTGAAAATTTTAAAATTTATCAAATCTTTTCATTACTTTACATATATAACTTACCCAAATACAGTATTAAAATATTGACAATATGAAATTGTAATGATAACAAAGACTTTCGTATTATTTATTACAGAATCTATTATAAGAATTACAAATATATATTGTTGAAAAAACAGTTAATTCTAAAAAAAATAGTTTGGTATTTGTAAAGTTAATATTTTATTAAAATAACTAATTTAATGCTAAGAAGTCATGATCACATAACTATAGTCTCGATGAATATGTATTAAAAATAACTGTTTCGGTGTTAGATATAAGTCATATAACCAGTAACGCTTTGTTATTTATTTAAAAAATGATAATGATTCTCTTACCAAATAAAAAATAAAACTAAAAATAATTAGAAACAAAATTCCCATCCGTAATATTTGTTTTGTTGTACTTCATCGAGGTTACGAAAGCCGGACAAAAGGTCTTTTAATAATTAACAGAAACACGAACAAGACAAACAATAAAGGTAAAAAGAGGTAAAATTTGAAGGAAAAGGCTGCTCTTGAGAAACTTTGCGTGCAAACCGTCTTGTGTCAGGGAATAAATATAGAATTGATAACCTTTGACTAGTTTCTTTATTTTGGGGAGGCATCTCTGCTTTCTTCATTTCCAATTTTTTTACAACAGTATGGAGTTGAGATGGTGTCGAATTAAGGAGAGTTGAAGTCGTTGGAATTAAACCTTCAAAATTCCGATTTTTTTTTTAATGAAATCATAAGTTGAGTTTAAGTCCATCTAATATATTTTTAAACTTCTATGTAAAATTTCTGATTTTCTTATTGGTAATATTTTAAAAATAACGAATTATAGTATAAACATAGCCTTAATCTACGCTTCATTCATGATGAAACATCAATATTTGTAGGAACAGATTCAGTGTATCTAGATGGGGTCTAGTTCATCACTGTTTATTTTTAAAAATTTATGCATGTGCGATGTGTTCATGATTTTTTTATATAGTTTAGAGTAAAATATTATGAGTAGTGTAAAATTGATTCAGATACTTAGCATGAAAATTTTATATAATTGACCTCACAATATGTCTTCGGCTCTCATAATTTAAAAGTCTGATTTCGCTTTTGAATATTTGTGCTTCACTCAAAAATCAAAGTGAAAGGTCTAAGTTTCATCCTGAGTGAAGCGCAAATCTAGTATGTGTTTTTTCTAAACACTGATTTTTTTTTTTGCAAATACATGCTACTTTTTATACTTTTTTTTTATTATTGATAAAAAAAATCGATTAAAATTATCAAAGGCGTAGTTGGTAAATAGTTATGGGGGTCAATTGACCTTCATTTTTTTTTACTAATGTATAATTTTATATATAATTTACAATAAAATGTCATGAAATGGTAAAATGACCCCATTCTCTAAGGAAAATTTTGTATGATTGACCCTCATATTTCAAAAATTTGAGTCTGTAGAAAAAAATTTATATGACTGACCCCCATAATTCGAAAATTTGACTGCGCCCTTGAAAATTATAGTTGTATCTTTATAACGCGAGACAAACTAATTGACTACTCGACTTGGAGTCTTAGACACATTCTTGGATCAATAACACATTACTAATAAGTATCGAGGGTAACAAGTGAAAAAAAAAATCCCCTAAGAAACAAGTAATTTTTTTTTTCTTAGGTAGTGGGGTCGCCTTTTGAGATGAACGATGATCACGCGAGTAAAACCCTTCGAGTCTAATCATAACTACTCTGAAAAGCAACGGCCTCTGCGGCTCTGCGCACTTGCTACATTCTGAGAAGCACGCTGTTACTTGTTATATAGGATTCTAACCATGGTTAATTAATTAATACACTTGCTACGTTAATGATTCATAACATGATTATGATGAAATATATTGAAGTACAACTCTATTTATAGTTTGATCACTAATTGAATACATTTTATTTTCTTAAAATTAGTAAAAGTTTGATCTTTTGTCGCTTTCTTTGTGGTTATTTTTTTCCTTAAAAAAATGTCAATTTGATTGGCTGATTTCATTAACAAAAGCAATGTCATTTGGATGCAACTAAAACAAAACCACTTTCAAAGCAACCAGCTAAATACCTACTAGTAAATCCCATTACACAGATGGTTGTCTGTCTCATCAGAGTTAATAGAAAGGATGTCACAACGGTTCATTATTTAATGCATTATTCTTAATAACTATATTTATTTTTCTAACTGCACCGCTTAAAATAATTTATTGGAATTTTTTGAATACAAGCATATTTTTTAAATATCAATTACCTATATAACGAAAATAATATAATAAGTAGTACAAAAATTTCTGCAGAAAAAACTAGATTATATTAATCAATTTTTTTTTTACGCCTAGCTTGGTCATATGAATAAAAAAACACAAATAATTTGATAAAGTTATAAATTTTAAAAAATTTATCCCTTCAAATTATATGACGCATAAACCACGCAGATTGTATCAATGGATATATGAGCTAGATGCAGAGAATATTTTTTGTAAATACTAAAAATTAGTGAAACTTTTATGATATATAAACTTACTGTTTGTGAATTGTGAATGCTTCTTGTCTTCATATGCACCTCAGACTCAATATGTTAAAGGCCTATAGAATAAAAAAAAAAATAGATATCAAACGCCTATAGAATCTTTTTTTAGCTCCATTATCCATAGTTGGGTTCTCTAGAAACCCTCAGCGTGACGTTTGTCGGCTACTCGGCAAAGTCTATGCATATTATATTCATTCTGGATAAATACAAGTTCTTATTTGTGAAATAAATCTGCTGTTATTTGAAAACAATTAATTTTTGGTTGAGATTCGCGCATAAAAAAAATTTAGTTAAAATTCTCACGTGAAAAAAATTTAAACGAGTGGAATCGAAATATCAACAGATTAATTTCCCTTATGTGTAATTAATGAATTCTATACTAACTTCATCATTAAAGAATGCACCGGAAAATATCAATTTTGTTATTTTTAGAAATAAACAAAATTAAGATAGATTATTCTTTTCTGTATAAATGATTGGAAACAACCCAGTGTTTTGAAATTCGGTTCTCATTCGGTATGTGGAAGGTCACCGCATACCGCATATACGGTATGCGACTGCATATGCGGATTTTTATTCGGATTTATATATGCGGATTTTAAATGAAAATTCGTATATATAAACAAGTATACAGTAAATATGTGATATGACTCACTGTTAATATACTCTAAATTGGTATTTTTATTACTGTTAATATACTCTAAACCGGTAATATGTGGTATAAATCACTGTTAATATACTTTAAACCGGTATTTTATCACTATTAATATACTCTAAACCGGTAATATGCTCTAAACTTCATATTCGGACCGAATATAGATTTTCTATTCAGATTGCAACCGAATAGAAATATTTGGCTGAATAGACCGAATTTTAAAACACTGAACCAAACTAATAGTTCGAACTTACTGTTTTTAAATTTACCATATTAACTATTACACAGTGTGTGGCCCGAAATCTTTATAAATATACAAAATTCTAAATTAATATCACAATCTATACATTTTTGGGGTGGGTTTCGAATTCTATCCATACCACTCACAGGGGGAGGGTTTCAGAGCCTAAAACAGTTGACTTTGTGGGCGGTTCCAGGAGCCCAAAACCGTTGACATTGTCGCCCTTCCTGGAACCGTTGACGAGGTGAGCGGTTTTAATTAAGATTAGTTATATTAATTAACTTAGATTAATATTTAATTAATTTTGATTAATTAAATTTAATTAATATTGATTAATTCTTTTAATTCTTTTTGATTAATTTTTTTAAGTCATTTTGATTAATTATTTTAATTAATTAATTCGAAATAATTATTTTTTTATTTATTGAAATTAATTAATTTTATTTTGAAAATTAATGTGAGTTATTTTATTTTTTATTTGTACATTGTTAATTAATTTTAATTCTAATTAATTTTGTAACGTTAGTTTTTTTAAATGGTTGTTAGTTATTTTATTTTATTTTATTTTTTGTTTGTACATTGTTAGTTATTTTATTTTATTTTTTTACATGGGGTGCAGAATTCGGTCCGAAAGGCAACCAATGTGAGTGGCCTACATACAAAGGTCCGAAGATCAAACCAAACCGTAAACTTATTAAGAAAGGGAGGAGAATAAATTGAAGTTTATTGTATTTATAAAAATTTCGGAACCAATTCTGTTGGTTGTAAAATGACCCGAAATTTATTCTCCTCCCTTTCTTAATCAAGTTTACGGTTTGGTTTGATCGTCGGACCTTCGTATGTAGCCCACTCACATTGGTTGCCTTTCGGACCGAATTCTGCACCCCATGTAAAAAAATAAAATAAAATAACTAACAATGTACAAACAAAAAATAAAATAAAATAAAATAACTAACAACCATTTAAAAAAATTAACGTTACAAAATTAATTAGAATTAAAATTAACTAATAATGTACAAATAAAAAATAAAATAACTCACATCAAAATTAAACGTTCAAAATAAAATTAATTAATTTCAATAAATTAAAAAATAATTATTTTGAATTAATTAATTAAAATAATTAATCAAAATGACTTAAAAAATTAATCAAAAAGAATTAAAATAATTAATCAATATTAATTAAATTTAATTAATCAAAATGAATTAAATATTAATCTAAGTTAATTAATATAACTAATCTTAGTTAAAACCGCTCACCTTGTCAGCGGTTCCAGGAAGGGCGACAATGTCAGCGGTTCTAGGAAGGACGACAATGTCAGCGGTTTTGGGCTCCTGGAACCGCCCACAAAGTCAGCGGTTTTAGACTCTGAAACCGCTCCCCCTGTGAGTGGTATGGATAGAATTCGAAATCCACCCCAAAAATGTATAGATTGTGATATTAATTTGGAATTTTGTATATTTATAAAAATTTCGGGTGTGTGGCCTCTCTCCAATACACTTCAAGTGGAAGAGAAAAAAAAGAAGAGGAGAGGGTATGCAAATTTTATTGGAATCAAAGCTATAATTCAGTCACAGTAGTATTCGGATTTTATGTGACAAATACACATTACAACTTACAAAAATTGCTGCAATTGAACTATTAATTTGTTTTATAAAATACTCAAATGGACTGAATCACTTATTCAGTCGCATTGATGAGTTTGACATAATAATACATTTTAGTTTGAATAATTTTTTTTCAAAAGAGACCAGAAGACCCATTTTATTACTGAAATGAATAATTACAAGATAATCAGAGCATTATTAGTTCAAATAATTTATTTTTTAAATTTCTAGATACAAAAAAAGTTAGAAAATATTAACTATTCACATTTTTTAAATTTCTAGATACAAAAAAGTTAGAAAATATTAACTATTCACACAACTATTGCCAAGTCGCCAGTAACATAGTACTGCAGTAATTGTGTGCGACAATATAATCTGCCGCTATTATGCCTTCCAATCCCAGACGGCCAGACTCCAGTTCTCGTTTCAGTGGTAAGTCACACTTTTGGCAGCAACACAGGAACACACCAATAGGCCACCTTTATTTTCTTTCTGTCTTTCAAATATCTGATCATTACGACGGATTTTAGTGGGACTAAAATAGTTGCAGCTCCAAAGTTAGGGGGGAATGTCTATCCCCAAGAAGAAAAAAAAAAAAAGTCAAAATTAAGTATTGCCCCCTCTAAAATTCATAATATCATATTTACCCTTCTAAATTGCAAAAATCACATTTTTTTTTTCTAATTTATTTACTTTATATTAAACTCATTTTAAATTTATATAATACATTTTATTCTTTATTAAAAAATGTAGTCATTGTAGAAAAATGTTCTGTCTTCTAACTGATCAGTTTCCAAGAACAAATAGTTTATTTCTACACTTATGACTCATACACTAGCATTTAGACATATTACATATGCTTGTGTGCATCACAAGTAAGAAAATGAATTGTTTGCTCTTAAAACATACCAATTAGAAGACTAAATATTTTCTTTAGACAAGTTACTTATTTTTTATTTATTAATAAAGGGCAAAGTGGGTACTTTATAAATTTAAAATGAATTTTAATAGGAAAGTCAATAAATTAGGTAAATTTGTGAGTTTTTTTAAAATATAATTTGAATAAAAGTTGAAAGTCAAGCCACTCAACTATTTAATATCCACAAAGGATAGTCTCTTTCGGGTTTTGAACCTGTGACCTCCTACACGGAGAGCATTGCTTTTGACACTGTACCAAATAATTGTTCTCGAAGTTTTTTTTTTTTTTTTTAATTTAGAATGATAAATATCATATTATGAACTTCAGATTAGGGAATACATAATTTCGAGATTTTTGAGGGTATACGTGAAATTCCCATTCCCCTCTAAAAATTATGGTGATATCTCACATTCTAATAGAGCCCCAAATATGTATACGACCGTAACTTAAAATTGACTGCATCATTTAGAGAAGGAAATTTGTCACGGCGTGACTAGTCACGTCACGTGTGTCAATTACGTGACGTGACTCGTGTGACGCGTGACGTGATCATTCGCGTGACGTGATCACATTCTAGTGAAAATATACGTCACGTCACGTCACGCGAACCAGTCACATCACGTCACGTCACGTGATCACGTTACGTCACGTGATCACGTTACGTCACGTCACGGTATGAAACATAGAGTATCCAACTTTTTTTATATGTATAGAGTATTCAGATTTTTATTTTAGTGTAAGTTCAATGATATTGGTACTCATGTAGTACTGATTTTTATTTTCTTTAGTTTAGTCTAATGAATGTTTGTAATTTGAATTTTTAAAGTAATATCAGATGTAATATTTCCTAAAAAAATAATCTTTACAATATTATTTACTTGTTTTATAATTTTTTTAATCTTTTTTTCTAAATTTTCAACAATTTAAATTAAAATATAAAAAAATTGACACGGCTAATTTGCGTCACGACACGTCACGTCACGTGTGATCACGTCACGTATAGTCACGGCGTGACTACGTGTGACGTGACCATTCACGTGACGTGACCATCCGCCATCATTTTAGTCACGTCACGTCACGTCACGTGAAAAAAAAAATTGATCACGTCACGTGACCAAATCACGGCGTGTTTGTCACGTCACGTCACGGCGTGTCACGTATTTCCTTCTCTAGCATCATTCTCCAACTCTCTGTACTCGAGAGACCATTCTTTTGGATCAGAATCTGCTCCTTTTCTAAAGAAAAGAAGCACCCTCCTATTCTCAAATCCGGATCATTGAAAATTCATCATACGGTCTCGATTAAATCTGAATAATTTTAATAGATTAAATTGATTACGATGGATTTTGAACGATCTGGATTTGAGAATAGGAGGGTGCTCCTTTTCTTTAGAAAAGGAGCAAATCCTGATCCCATTCTTTTTAGGTAATTTTTAGTTTGTGCATAATCATTCCTCCCTCCCTCTCCCTTCAAAAAGCATAATCAAGCTCTATTCTCTCTAAAAAAAAAGTATAATCAAGTTCCTGATCATAATGTTATATTTTTTTTTTTCAGAGATATGCATACCTCTTTTTGTTATTCTGAAATATTTATTAGTATGAGATGAGATTAAACTTCCTCCATTTTTTTTAATGAAAATACTAAATTTCAAGTTTATGATTTCGCGCACAAGAAGAATTTCCACATCAAGAAAATACTGATTTTTTCTTCTAAACCAAGTGACAAACAAAAGGAAATTACATATAAATATGACACAATTGATGACATAAAAAATAAGAATGTACAAAAAGCCTGTAAGATACCACAAACTTCCCTAGTGCCCTGCTTTATGAGCCCGGCAACAGCTGCAGCCCAAAGCACTTGTTCGGGATACAAAAGTTTTTCCATCTACCAATCTACCATGCCGGCTTGTGGGAATAACTAAAAAAAAAAAAAATGGAGAGAAACAAAAAAGTACATCATGTTTTTTTTTTAATTGGGAGAAAGATAAGTAGAATTTCTACCGATATTAAAATAAAAAATTTAAGTAAGTAGGAATTCTACCGATCTAAACTTAGTTTTTTTTAATCTAATGCATGATGGAGGGAATTCTTATATTAGATCTCTAGTAAAATATAAAAGTTTTTCAAAAAAAATAGATGAAATTTTCTATTATATTCAAATTTTAAGACACTCTATCTATCTTTATAAAAAAAAATTATATTTTACAAGAAAACAAAAAGGACAAACTGGTTTGGATTGGTAGAATTCCTACCGATCCAAACTTTTTAATTTTAAAAATCGATAAAAATCCTACCATTTTTTCTATTAATTAAAAACTTTTTGAGTAAAAGTTGGAGGTCAAGCCACCCAACTATTTAATATCTTTATTATTACAAAGGATTTCTCCATCTGAGTTTCGAACCCATGACCTCTAATTAAAAACTTAACCTACTCATTATGTTTCTCTCTCTTCCTTTTCTTTAATATCTACAAATAAAAAAAAATTTCCTTGTGGGCTTGTGTAGCTGTGTAGTGTGTTCCATGTTTTGACACAGAGTATATATTTCATATTTCTACTTATCTTTTTGTGCAAAATACTCTATACTGATGGGGAAACTTTTATTAAATGAAACATGTATAGTTGTCCTCTTAACGTAACTCATTCATATCATACAAATATTATCGCCTTTTATTTAAGATAATAATTCGGCCTTCTCCTAAGAACTTAATAGTTGATTTTCATCAATCGACCAAATGAGGGGAAACTGGTAAATGGATATGGCTGATCATTATTTTCTGGTAACAGACATAGGAGAAAATATTGTGAGTTCAACATTTTGTTGAGTACCAGATGAGAGATCCTTCAATTCGACTTCAAATACAGACATTGAATTTCGAATCCTGACCTTCCACAAGAAAAGCGAGTTTCGACATTTTGAAACCACGAAGATGACACAGCTGGAGCGACGTGCATATGAATTTTATATAGAAAGATTTGGTGCCTTGTCTGCACTGTCAGAAGTTTCAAGTAAATTAAAAATTTGATCAACTCTACTGGCCTGGGGTTAATGGTACCGATTAAGTTGGAGCGTTTTGTTTTAGATTTTAGGATTTAAGGTTATTTCTATTCTAATTGTAATAGTTCAAATTTTGTAAACTTACAAGTCTCATTCAGTAAGTGGTACTGGTACCGGTGGTATGTAAAAATAATTTTAGAAGCCAATTAAATCGGTTGACGATGACAGTGATGATATAACCAGCAAAAGCAGATAGGTGAGAAGTCCCAATTCCCAAATGCCATCATAAGTTGGAAGTGAGTTGTGCTGTTAAGGTTAGGCCATACATTCATGACTAGTACTTTACGAAACAAATGATTTGACATGTCCCAAAATTTTCAAACATATGGAGGCATAGATTGACTATGTGATGGTGTCTGAGATAAAGAGATCTTGAGTGGAATGTTTTGGTGTGATTTGAACTTTATTAAAATATTTTAAATTTTTTAAGTAAAATGAAGAAATGTGCCTTACTTTGATTTAAATATGGCCAATATAATACTTACAGGTAAATATACTGTTGTATAATTTACAGAATTAGGAATAAACAGAAAGCAAAAAAGAATATTCGTGCTTTCTGATGGTAAAGCCAACACAGCTGCTACTTGAATTTGATAAGTTAGTATTTTACTTAGAGTGAGTCTATGGTACTATGCATATCACAATTTAGTTCGTAATATGGATCAATATTTTCGTTTTCAAAGTTCTAACGGTCGATCTGAACCGTTCAAAATGATTTTCATATGAATATATACTTGCAGACCCAAATTTTATATTTTTTAGAATTTTTTTGTTATTTTTTAAAATAGGTAGAAAATCACTGTTTTTGGATGGTCCAAAATTTTTAGATCAAGTGATTTTCTACCTATCTTAAAAAATAGTAAAAAAATTCTAAAAAATATAAAATTCGGTCTGCATATAGATATTCATATGAAGATTGTTGAACAGTTCAGATCAACTAGTAAGATTTTTTGAAAACAGAAATATTGACTCGTATTATGAATCAACCAGTGATATGCATAGTACCATAGACTCACTCTTTTACTTATACAAATTTCTTATGTATCCTTTTAAATTTTCAAATTTAGATGTACATATTTTCTCTTTATAACAGAAATATCCATATTTATTATTTATACCTGTTAAAAATAAAATTATCATATTTATCCTTCCAAAAATTGCAACTATCATAGTTGACCCTCTAAAATACAAAATTCTCATTTGTTCCTTTCGAAAATGAAATACTGGGAGAATTTAAAAAAATGTCAAAATTATACATTTCTCCAAAATTGCAATACCTCTCTCCCTCTCTCATTTAGCAGTGCCAAACACAATAAAGTAATATAAATATTAAGGAGCATAGAATTAACGATTATATAGGACCCTGATATTTGTGGTTATGAAAAAAATTGTATTCCACAATGATAAAATTGCAATTGTTGAGCCTTTTACTAATTTCATTTTCTAGTTCCTCTTTTGCAACAACTTTATAAACCGAATTCCTACGTTTTCAAGTAGGAAAAGAAGGTGAGACGCTAGTTAGGCTCTCGAGCTTATTTCAGGTCATTGACTTCACCAGAAGACCTGGAATGACCCATAGGAGCCTACTCCCTGATGTACCAAATCTATTCTTTATAACAGTGTTGTAAAAAATATGTATTTAGGTCGATTAATCGGCCGATTAGTCATTAATGGTGATCAAAACGTCACAAATTTCTCTGACTAATTAGCCTATTATTCCAGATTATTCCCGATTATTTTCAAATAATTGCTTGACGGTACTTTATTTCTACATGTACATATTGTTATTTACAACACTACTTTATACAGGGTGTTGGCATGCTTGCTTACTCTTTCGTCTTTATAATTTTCTACCGTGGAACTAAGAAAGGGCAGCCGATAACAGATGATTTTCTTCTATCTAGAGTGAAGGTAAAAAAATTATGTATATAATTATACTATTAGTTTTAAAGAAAAAAAATGATTGGTTAATTGGAGAATTTTTTTCTTTTTAATAAAAGAATAAACTGATAATTACATCTTTGGAAGGAGAATATTTAATCGTGAGAGTTTAAAAGGTTAAATATGATCTAAAGGGAAAAGTTTGATATTTCCAACTTTTGAGAAAAACTATGTAATTTAGAAGTTCTATAATGATAATTATGGGAGTTCTATATTTTAGAAAAATAAATACATTAAAATTCGGAAGGGAGAAATACATAATTTTGAAAAATTAAACGGATGTACATGAAATAAAAATATCCAGTAGATGGTCACAGCCTCACAGGCCTAGTTTGTAGCTGACGGTGCTTGCTATTAACAGGCCTTAAACAACAAAGAATATCAAGAAACAAAAATGAAAAACTCTGAATCTAAAATCCAGAGCCTGGTAGTATATAGGCCTTATGATGTGCGACTTGTATTTGTATGCACATCTCAAGCAAGGCCAATTCATAAACTAAGCTAGTCATGAATAAAAAATAGAGTTCCAATTAATTATCATATTGCAACACCTTACAAAACTTTCTATACAATATCTTTTCTATTGTAACGGTTGTCCAATTTAGCACTGTTTAGAGACAAAATCACTTGAGCAAGTCGTCCCACTTACAATATTGCCCACCAGCCAAAGCACGGTAATAGCGGTCCCTACAATAAACCGGCCTCCCATCAGCTGCCTCAGCTGCTGCTGCTGCCAGGTCATCATCCTTTATCACCTCTGCTGGTAACCTAAGTAGGTCTTCTTTTCTGATACACAGAGACAAAAAATGTCAAAATTTTTTTACATACTACTTATAATATTTTGAGACATTTGCATATAAGAATTGCTAAAGTATAGCCAATGGAAGGGTCAAAGAACTCTTTTATTAAAGAGGTTAAAAATGCCTTGTCCTCTAATGGACTTTTATCAGTTTAGGTCAAAATTACACTAACATAAGACAAGTTGAACCACATATTTTTTTATTATAATTTGACATTGCAAAGATTGTAATCTTGTCAGTTGAACTAGAATGAAAATCAGGGCCAGGATGGCCGCTTATGGCTTGACGGGCCCTTCAGCCTTGGTTGTACCAGTTCTTTCTTTTCCACTAGTCATGGAAAAGTTTACCATGCCTAGCTGAAAAGTATTAAATAGCAGGTAATATTTGCAGATGCTAGAGAACATTTGGTGCAATTTGCATCCAAAACTGTAACAAACCAGAACTGATCATTATATTATGAAAGACATACCTCAAGCTATTTTTGGCATTTGAACTTGAGGATATCAAACTATTCTCTCTTGAATCATACAAATGGTGGAAGTAATCCTCCACCGGTGAAGAAAAAACAAAGAGAAACACAGCACTAACAAGTAGTGCTCCTGTCCCGACAAGTGTTTGTTTCAAAAGGTTGATCACCGGCTTTACCTAGTCAAATATAAATGGTATTTTTAATTTGGGCCTTCTCATTTTCATTCAAAGAAATGTGCTTTCTTAATTAAGGAAATTAATAGAGCCTTTTGAGTTTTGTTCAGTGTTCACAATGAAAAAACATAACTAAAAAGGTAAAGAATGAACATTAAATAACCCATACTTTGTACGATCCCAGTAACCTGTCCCGAGCAAGTACCTATGCAAAGAGAAGGAAAATAATGAAGTAAAAAAAAAAACAGCATCGAATGTGTATGTCACATTACTAAAAAGGTAAAGAATGTGTATGTCACATTACTGAAAGAATCTTTGCACACACCTCGGGTGGCTTAACCCACATTTGCCCATCGTACCAGCCGGTTTCTTCATATGGTACAACAGCAGAGAGTAACCTATCACCAACATAACTCCATCCCTGTATCGATGCAACAAAACACAGTTATCTTTACAACCCAAGATAAAATTTAAATTAAAAAATGATCGGAAAGGTAAAAGACTTGCCAGATAAATCCGAAGTACGACTAGGGAAACAAGGAGCAGAGTCCCGATTCCAGCTGCTAGGAAGAATTTTAGTGGATCCTGTGTATGGCAATTGCACAAAGAGATACTAATAATAATTCCAAGAAAAAAATTAGAAAGAATAAATTGTTTCATTAAATTCTCCTCTTTAACATGACATTATCATTCTCTACATTCTCACTCATACAGGTACATATACTAAATACAACAACATCTGGTGACACTGTGAATAGCATACTACAAAATATCTGCCAAAAAAATGGTTTAAAGTATTTTTTTCAAACCTTGGAGGGGTTAAAACTAGCAGCTGATATAGGAGCTCCTAGAACAGTAAAAGTAATAAGCCATAAGCTGCCCAGACGTAAAAAGAAAGAACCGGGACTGAGACCTGCCCATGAGTACAGGATGCTATCTTTCAAAGAAGAGTACTCATTCACCTATCAACAAATAGGAAGAAGCATTGCAACATTAAGTATTTAAGAAATATTAGTAATTAGCGCAGGATAATTATTTAATTTATTTAAGTACTTAAAAGACAAGTAACATGAGCATTTTATATTCACGAATGGTCACTATCGGTACTGTCATTCCCTGTTTTCAAACTAAAGTTTACAAGTCACCAATATGGTTATTAACTAACATATTTTTGTGTTGATTTACAACTTACACCATTCTCCCTAAAAGTATTGAAGATATAATCAAACCCAGTATTCCATGAAAGATCAAAACACATAGAAGTCGACTGCCATTTTATAAGGAAAAAGGTTCAATACAAGAAAATCGAAACACCATATGTAAATAGCTAAGATCAACTTAGCAGGTTTCTTCACCAAAGATCAGTTATTGGATCAGGATTGATTATATCTCCAATAGTATAATAAAATTTTTAATCTAGTCACCGTGGCAATGCAATAATACAAAAACACTCTCAAAAGAAAATTTCTCATCAGTCATCAACAACTCTTCCCTCAATTTCCATTACTTTTTCGCTGTTTAACCCCCTATTTACCCCTTTTTGGATGAATATAGCAGATGAGATTATATTGATGAAATCATATTGTCGAGGACAAAAAGAAAATTTAAACTTCGGAGGGTAGACACAGAATACACATGATTGAGAAACCAATTATGTGATTACCTAAATTACTTAATGTTGTTCAGATCCTGACCTTTACTGGTAAGAACTGTACTAAACCAACGTAATAACAAAACATCATTTGCTACTTACCGGTCTTTGTTCAAAAGGGACTTCCATCTCCAATCCAGGATCCCAGTTTTTACCAGCAAAACCACTTCCTCTCCATTCAGGCTCATCCTTCAGCGCCTTGGCGATTACAATGCGACTCAATTTGAAGGAAGTGAACTTCACACCGCATGTTCTCGCAACACCATTGCTACCCCGACCATAATTCGAACAACCACTGTTTCTAGAATCTACAGCTTGGAGAGAAACTCGCAGTCTCAGCAGCATTGTTTATGTGAGAATTGAATTGAAATGAATTATATCCGGTTTGCAATGGTTTTTATTCATCTGATTTTTCTCTTCGTTTTATAGCCATGCATTGTTTAGGTGGTGGCAGTGAATTGTCTGTTTATCCGTAGTTGTGGTTACCATCTAATATAATTGCGGTTCGATTCATATCAGACGGGCGGTCTGGACCAAGGGTTAGAACAGAGATGACATTCTTTTCTCTATTTTTCTGGTAGAGAAAGAAAAGAAGAGAGAAGACAGGGCGCACACGTGGCGGGGGCATCCTCACACGTTGCCTGGACAATTTCGCGCGCAGTGTCTCGTGGCATCAATCGATCATTTCTCTATGGGTCGCTTTGGTCGGGCGAACGATTAGATGGACCCAGCCCAAACCAAACTCTAACACAGATTATAACCGCTTTTAACTTTCATGGCCCAACAAGAAAGAACTGGATCTTGGATCACTATTTTTTCACCAGTCCAGCCATATCTGCTTCCGACTTGAGACGAGTTACGCGGAATGGGTGAAGAATAAAGGGAAACAAAGATCTAATTGGATCGATACGGTTATTTGTTTAGAATTATAAATTTCGGAAGAATGCCAAGGGAAGAGAAGAAAAAGGAGGTGAGCTTCGCGTAAAATTTAAGTACAAATTCAGCAATTTTGTAACCTCTGTTTTGAAATGTAGAGATGAACTCGCTGTCTTATCTCCACCCCGTCCGTCACTTATTTTTTCCTTTTAATGAGATAATTTTAGATCAGTCTCTCACAAGCTGTTATGACTTCCAACTTACGCTATGGCCTATGGTATTGTACAGTGTTCTCAGCTATCAAACGTTGAAATGTATCGAGACTTCAAGCCAGCGCCAGTCTTTAGTCTACGACCTTAACAGAAGAGTCAGATTTGATTGTGATTCACATGGGGTGGATCCAGGATTTTCGTCAGGGGAGGCAAAAAAATTTCCAGAGAGAGCTAAACCAGTCGGAATCGATAAATCTCCACTAAACTTCAAAATCCAGAAGGAAACGACCCTGGACTACACTGGGTCTACCCCTGGATTCACGCACTCTCTTCAATCCAGCGGTTTAGATTGTTTTAACTTCTTTCCAAAAAATTTAAACAATATTGTTTGTGCAGCCTAATATGCGTGTAGTACAAGACCCATAACGGCATAAGAGCACCTTCATCTTACAAAGAAATCATTTTAATTATATCGATACTGAACAATTAGGGTGCGTTTGGATGGGTGAAGAATAATTACTATTCTGAATTAGCACTATTTCAAGCTACTATCCGGTGTTTGGATGTGTTTTGATTAGCGAATAATCACTATTCTTTGTTTGTCTTTTGTGGGATAGCCCACTATTCTACTATTCTTACAAAATATTGGAATAACTATTATTCTAAAATTGAGGATAGCTTTATCCTTGCTACTATTCTTGATTCATCCAAACGCACCCTTATTAATTTCACAAGTTTCTTATATTAATAATTTGGCAAAAAACAAAATATATATCACAACCGTTTTTGTATTTAATTTGCAAGTGTTACGAAAAATTCCATCTCTATAATTATAAAAAGATTGTTCGCTATTTTTGAGCGTGGATACAGATTTTACTACTTGTCTCTTCTCATCCTTCAACAAAAAATGTAGAAAAGTAAAATTAAATCCGACTTCACGATATTTTTCAGACAAGTAATAAAATGGCAGTTGCAAGATTCTTATATTTTTTTTTTCATACAAGTAATAAATCAGACTTCACGATACTTTTAAAACCATTTATTATAGACATTTGCAAATATAAATGGCAGTTTTGCATCCTTCAACAAGTAATAAAATTTGTATAATTTTTCCTTTCCGTATAAACACGTCCTTTGAAATGTATCCATTGAAAAATAGAACCGACTCTGCTGCTCTCCAAATATGAGAACAAGATCTTGTTATTCTAAATCTACCGTTCATCTGTGTTGAAATTCGTGCATGAAAAAATCAACGGTTAGATTTAGAATAACAAAGTCCTGCTCTCCTTTTTGGAGAGTAGCGGAGTCAGATTCTTGAAAAATAGGCCCAGTTCGCATCTATTACTTTATACTTAATCCTTGATAGGCGTGCTATAGTAAAATGAACAGTAAGACTTCCAGCTGGATCCCACTGTCAGTAAAATAAACAGTCAGACCTCTAGCTGGACCCTACTGTCAGATCAGATTTAATTTCTTTTCTTATTTCGCTGGAGCTGCTGGAAACTTCTACTAAGCCAGATATTTCTCTCCACTTTTTTTTTTCGTCTTCTCCACCGTCAATCGCCTCTCTTTCACTTTCTTCTACTCAGTCACTCTTCTCTTTTTCCCGCTCATTGTCAAATCTTTTTCCACTCTCACTCTCTCCTACTCGGTTTCCCTGACTGTCTTGCTCTTCAAGGACGCCTGCTGCTCTATTTCTCACTGCGCTGCTTCTCCAATGTTTGAAGAATATAGGTAGGCGCAGTTTGTTTCAAGCATTGTTTTCTTGCTATCTATTCTTCAAACTGTGTTTCAAGCAGTGTATTCTTCAATTTCTTTGGTCCTTTGATGAGCATGCTACAGTAAGTTACTGTAAGGTTTGGAAAATAGATAGGTATAGGTGCAATCCTTGATGGAAAAAGGTGAAAACACTATTCTTCAATCTATTACTTTATATTTTATACTCAATCTATTCTTCAATTTCTTTTGCTCTTTGATAGGCGTGCTACAGTATGGTACGTAAGATTTAAATAATAAATAGGTAGATGCAATCCTTGATGGAAAAAAGTGAAAATACTGTTTTGGGGCACTAATTAATTTGCTTACTAATACTTTAAAAATTTGGATAAGGTACATCAGTTGATTCAATTATTCTTATGATTGTTTCAAATCTAAGTTAGAGTTAGAGATACAACAATCTAAGTTGTCTTTTAGATTGATTTCACGTTTTACCTATAACCATATTTTAGATTTATAAAAAGGGTGAGTATAAAAATATTTGACTTTACCCTCACATTTGTTTCAGCAGTTTCGTTGTTGCAATAATCCGCTTGCTGGAAATTAAGCACAGTTCTATCGTGTTGTTTGTACAGCATTTCAGGCACTTTCTTCACGCACAAGAACTTTTATTATTGTTCATTTATATCTCAATCTATTGGAAATTAATATAAAGTGAAGTATCTTGGAAAAATTAAATTAATAAAGTACCCTTCTATGTGTAAATGAAAGATAGAAAATGTTGTCAATATCAAATTTATTGTCAAGATTTTGATTCTATTACTTATTTACAACTTTGTAACAAAATACAATTATATTTTGCAACTATTGTTGTGTTTTCATTAGGGTCTTCTATTATATTTGAGTGCCTATTGAGCTTCAGAGAAATAAAATAGACTTGCTTGATTTATTTTATATGTAGTGAAATCCCTGGTCTTCCTCTTTTTTTCCTTTTTCCTATCTTGGCAGAACTCAAAAAAACAATAGTGGCACGGGGGTACTAATAGATTTATTCAAAGGGGGCTAGAAATTTAAATTGTAGTTTAATTTTTGGCTTAAAGTAATGAAAAATATTGGACATTAACATTATTATATTAATAATGAAAAGTACTAGATATTAATATTGTTATATTAGCATTCAATCCACATTGGCTGCCCAATATTGGAGTGGTACAGTTTGAAATTTTTTTGCTACATGGTCAATTAAGCACAAAATTTAGTCTAAATAATACTTAATTTAAAGCAGACCTGCTTTTGTTAAGCTTTAACCATACAATTTTTTATTTTAAACTAATTGTAGTCCTTATTTTCTTGCTTCTTTAATTGTCAAGTGTAAAAGCTTACTTTTGCTTTTTTTATTTTATTTTATAATTTCCATGTTTATTTGAATTAGAACGCATATTTATATTTCTATATCAAATAAATATATTATTTTCATTTCTAAGGCCTGATTATAGCTTTTATTATTTTTCCTTTTAATTGGTCAAAAAAATATCTCCACATATTTACAGCATGTCTAAACCAAATTTCATTAAACATTTTGCTAAAATGGAACTAAATTGCTAACACATTGATCGAGTCAAGAAAACTACACAAATGATTTATTTATAACATTATTCAATTTATTCATGATTACTAATTCAATTATTATCAATAACAACTATTTGTCGTAGGGTCTCAACTCTTTCACTACTTGCATTTCAACTCTACAAATTACTCTTTCTCCAGCTGTTTAGGTATTTCTTTGATCTTTTTTTGTTTATTAATTTTAATTTTTTATTTCTTTTAATTTGTTGCACAACATTATAAACTTCGCTGACAATAGGCAACAAGATATTTTTCATCTTAATTAGACATAACACTTCAACTTTTTTCATCAAATTTACACCACATTAATTTAGGTTGTCAGTAACAAACTAGCATATTTTTTACTTCCTCTCTCACTTAACATTCAAATAACAGTATATTGTTGAACTTAATATTCAAATATTTTTGAACTATAATGGATCAAATCATTTTTATGATTTCTATTTATTCAAAAATATAAATAAAGAGATGAACATAAAGCCATGGCAAATCTCAAGCTCCTATTATGCCCTCTATACAATTTTCATTTCCTATTCACACCATATATACAAATAAAAAGTGTAATACCAAGACAATTACTATTTAGAAACCATATCAATTAAAAAAAAATATTCCCTTCTTAATTCACAGGCTTTTCACAACTCATCTCTCAAAGTGCTGTAAGTCATAATATAATATCACTGCCAAGTATACTTTCCCCTCAATCTAAAATGTTTATAAAACCCCCCTGCTAATTTGGCAAAATAATTAGCAAAATTCCACAACTGATTTGCATAACAAAAGTTTTTTTTTTAATATTAGTGTTCACATATTTGCTTTCTCCCGTTAATCAGAAACTAAAAGATTTCACAAAAAAGAAAACAATAACACAAATTCTTATTTTTGTGCAGTGGAGACTGCAGCAAAGCAAAAGGAAAAGAGAAAGAAGAATGATGAGATAATATGTGTAAAAGGTTTTACATATTATATTAGGTGTAAATATTATATGACTTTTATTTGGCAAAACCAAATGACAAAACCACTAACGCCCATTTTGTATACTCAAAAAGCTTTGTTTGGAAGATTTGTCACAAAGAGATAGCATGCTTCAATAAAGCCGTTATCTCTCTTCCAAACATAGATAATAGGCTAATATTAGATGCTCTCTATTGTATAGTTTTTGTTATGTCAAAATATAAACTTTCTAATTTCACATTTTGTAACATGTCAGATTGTACAGTTTTTGCAACATGTTCATGTAGCTTTCATAATATCTATAAAACATTTTGAGCTCAAATGTACTCATACATAAACTTTCTAAAAACAACTATTCATACTTTCAAAAGAAATTGCCGAAGCAACGCGAGGCCTCCAACTAGTTTAAATTTTATTTTCCTGATCAATGTATTTTCGCTAGCAGCACCCTGGATAATTAATAGATGTTTGCGAATGTTTTTGTGATTTGTGTTTGTAATTCCATGTTGGTAATTGGATTCAGTCTAATTTGAAATGTATTTACTGATTGATATAAAATAAGCGTAATATCTTTGCTTTCTGTTGTTCAGTGGAGGAATGGCACTGAGAGGTGTCTGGCAACTAGAGAAGCTGATTGTAAGCTATTGCAACTGGGGAGGAAGTAGTAGGGGTATAAGCTGATTGTAATTAGCAATCCATATATTTAGGAAAAATAACACCCTTTGTTCCGAGATAATGAGTCAACAAAAGATTTATAGCAGGCAGGCAAAAACAAATATACTCATATGAGAGTACAACCCGAGCAAAAATTGCCTCAACAGAAATCGAAACACGTTAGTTGAATATTCCATTACATGCCATAATTCTTATTACAACAATCTAGAGAACTAGAAAGCTAAAAAGTGATAGTACCTTTGTTTCAGAATTTAAGTGCGGTGGTCCAAGTGCCTTGTACGCTTGGGTGTTTCGTGACATGACGTGTTCTAAGTTTGATCACCTTTCTGCCAAGTGCATTCCTTAGTCTAGTGGCCTGTAACAGTATTTCTTCTGGTGTCAGATTCTTCACACAAACTACCCTCTCATTTTTGTTCTCTGCATTGAAAGTTGAAAAAAATATTACAAATGCTTTCAATTCTAGAAAATGCATTATTATAAAGGTCTTTACTTAAATTGGAATATCCAGTCATTTCATAAATTCAATACTCGATTGTATAGAAAAGGGTTCCAAGTGCTAAAATACAGCAAACTTTAGAAAATGTCAATTTCAAATGATCAATTTATAGTAAGCTATAAGCAGTACAAGAATTGCAATCAATTAAAATGTTTATATATGCAAGAAAAAAATCAACTGTTCAAGCTTAATCTGCTTTATGGTTGCATCAAACTGTTCATAAGAATTAAACATCGACCCTGAAACTGTTCAAATTCCAATTACATGATTATTTCAGTTGTGATTGGGTTGAACAATCTACATTGTACTAGATTTAATAAAAATGATATAATAATTTTAGAAGAACCATAACATCAAAAGAAGATTAATGAGGTCTTACTATACAGGCCCTTCAAGAAAGGATGCTGTCCTCTGGAAAGTTCAGTAACCACCTCTAGTTGTGGGTTTTTCTCTTTAAGTGTTGGTAAGTGATTTTCCATAAATGCCCTGAATTGATAAGCAGGTAATTTCAATTGTCAAAACCCAAAAGAACGGAGTTAGACAATGATTCTAAGCCTATAAACAAAAAACTAACCATACATCTCCAAAGGAGTTGTGTCTGAATCACATCAAATTTTAGATGAAAAATTCTCCAAATTAAATTACATGAACAGCGCCTACAAAGTTACAGTGATCTATTTAAATCCCTACAATTATCTTACAGGGAAAAGACGAATTCTGGTCCAACCTTATCTCGCCAAGAAATGATGGTAGATATCAAAATTGTAAGCATTACGCCAAGGAATGCTTTGGAGCATCAAATTGAAAAATCTGGGATTTCAAGGACATAAGTGGGAAATAAAGAAGGGCTCTGCATAGACTAATCTAAATCTAAGAACACATTCGGATACAATACGTCAGTAACATATAACTGATACTAGTCAGAAGAACAACAGTACAAACCACCTGGTAACTGGTACATGAAATTTGTTTGAACAATAAATAATAGACGCACCTTATACCCCTACTACTTCCTCCCCAGTTGCAATAGCTTACAATCAGCTTCTCTAGTTGCCAGACACCTCTCAGTGCCATTCCTCCCCAAGTTCAAGAGACTGAACAACAGAAAGCAAAGATATTACACTTATTTTATATCAATCAGTAAATACATTTCAAATTAGACTGAATCCAATTACCAACATGGAATTACAAACACAAATCACAAAAACATTCGCAAACATCTATTAATTATCCAGGGTGCTGCTAGCGACTCCAATAAATCGAGTTGAGAAACGAGGGCCGAACTTAAAAGTAATCAAACACCATACAGATCGAGTTAAGAAATGATAAAGGGGAATACCGAGTGAGAAAGAGCGAGAGATTTACCAGAAGCAGGTGCTACGCTCAGTGCTTTTTCAATCGATAGCAATCGAACTTAAAACCCTAGCCAGTCAAGGGATCTTTTCGCAAAAGAGATTTGTTTTTCTCATGGTTAACACAAATGGGTTTTGGATCCGGTCCCAGAAGCAAGCCCGTTTCTAAAAGGGAGGATAAAATTAAAATAGCGTTTCTTATGCGCATCTCTTTATTAGATGAGTTTATAGTTTATCGAATAATTAATTTATTCGATGTATAACGATGCTTATACTATATGTTATTAATAACAAAAATTATGAAAAGTTTTATTTCTATTTATTCAGCAAATTTTTATTTTTTTATAATTAATTAGAAAATAAAAAATAAATATTTAACATAATAAGTACTTATAAATCCAGATATATATAATTTACATATTAAATTAGATATTTTCTTAGAAGCACATAAAAATTTTTACAAGAACAATTTTTAGAACAGGTGTGCAGAATGCAAATCTGCAGAAGACCGAAAAGGACCGCCTGAAAGAAATACGACGGGGTGATGGGTTATAAATTTTAGGTCCAACAGAAACTGCAAATATAATAGTTGGAATCGGGTACGGACCGCACAAAGTGTGGCGATTCAAGTTCGATCCATTAGATACTTAGATCTGGTCGACTAAAATTTTTAAGAAGATGATCTGGCCGTTAGATCCCACCCACCGGTTTCTCAAATCTACAGAATTCTCTGACGCAACTCGAAATTTGAGTTTGGATACTGACTATCCGATCAGAAGTGGACTGCTCCTGGATTCTTTAAAATTCGTGTTAACTCAGATCGGACAGTTCTTATCTAAACACCAAATTTGAATTACCTTAGGGTTATGAATTCCGAAGTTTCTGCCCGATGCATTAAAATATTTAGAGCAGAAACTTCTAGAGAAGGGACCCCTCTTAATCCTACACTACACGTCTCCCCGTGAGAAAAGAACAGGACTGCGTCTCTGGACATTTCTCATCTCCAGATTATACCGAAAGAATCGCCGGATCTTGACCGGAGATGGGCGGCGGAAACGCGCAGAAATCGAAGACGGCTCGTGAGAAGAACTTGGAGAAGAACAAAGCTCCTAAAGGTTCGTTTCTCCCTTTCTCCTCTCTCCTTTCGCTGTCTGTCTAAATCTACATCTTGTTTAGATTGATCTTGTTATTATTTTGGACTGGTATATAAAGCTTTAGATTGTTTATTTGTGAATGTTTACGATTGACAGCATTAATTTAACCTTTGTGCATTGAATTTATTATGCAATTGTCACGGGCAATTGGGGAAAATTTTGCTGGACAAAATATTTGATGGCAAACCCTTTGAACAATAAACTTTACGAAATTTAAGCTATATTATGACTTTATTCTAATCCTTAGATACGAGGCTGTGTCATTTATTAAGCTTGGTTGAATGAATGTAAAATGTTGAAATAGGAACTTGATTTTGTTCTAAAAAGAGATCTTTTTATTTTCAGGAAGTCAACTTGATTCAAACAAGAAAGCCATGAATATCCAGGTAACTCTTTCAGTTAATTTACATTTCGTTTTTCCCCCAGTAAATTCAATTATATATAAACAATAGAGAGCTTGCAGACCTGAGCAAGTAGCTAATTTTAAAGAGCCATCATTCCTAGTTAGGTTTGTTTTTAAGGTCTTATGTGATCTTGTAGTGGTATATACTGTGGTACTGTTAAAATTGATTTGGTACCGGGCCAATTTCCCAATTTCATTTTCATATTGGATCAAATTGTGTAGTGCTTAATTATATTATTCTATTTGGTGATCAAGTCTCTCAATACTGAACCAAATTATGTAGTGCTTTATCATTATGTTTGTGAGTGAAAAAAGTTATTTGAGCTATCGGGCTTTTGGATTGTAACATTTAAAGTTCTTAAATATTAATAGTAGTGCATTGCCAGATTATTAATATTTCAACTTCTAATTCTGAGTGCAGTGCAAAGTGTGCATGCAAACATTTATTTGTACAACATCGGAAGTCAAATGCCGAGAACATGCCGAAGCCAAGCACCCAAAGGCTGATTTGTACCAGTGTTTTCCCCATCTTAAAAAATAGAATAACAATGCTAAGTTGCTTATGTGGTCCTATTGTTATGTGATTTTGGATGTTATATGCTTCCTGTTGATGATCAAGTGGTAATGGCATTGTTTACCCATCTTAAAAAAATAGAATAACAATGCTAAGTTGCTTATCTAGTCTTATTGTTATGTGATTTTGGATGTTATATTATTTCTGTTGATGATCAAGTGGTAATGGTATTTGTTAGATACATGATGTACCAGTTTGCTACTTCTTTACTTGTTATGTGGTTCAGGTCACCGTCTTATTAGATTTGTTTTGCATTAGTTAGTTGGCTCATCTCTTGGCAATTTTTCTTATTTTAGAAGTCAATTTAGTGTGCTAACAACTGGTCCGTTTGTTTTTGGGAACGGTAAATTTTGAAAGATTGCTGTAATCAATTGTAAATAGCGAGGGTCCAGAGGGCTTGAAATGGACGTCTAAAATTCAAATAGGTTTTGACTTAAACCGAATCCTAAGAACATGGTTATCACAAGCATACGTGTTATTATTTTGTCGGTGAACTAAAATGTGTTTGGAACAGCAGTACACTGCTTTAATAGTTTAATAGGATTGAATTTGATTGTATCAGATGTACACATATCAGTCGTAATGATTTTTGCAATTGAACTTTAAATAACAAACGAAATTTTATTTTAGGCCTCAACATTTATATAAAATTCTAATATGCTAATTGCCACTCCTTATTTCTAATGAACAAATGATTTTTATTTTTAATACAATTTTACAGTAATAATTAACATTATTAGCAATATTTTCGGCTAGGACCTTATTTTGGTATAGTATATCCAATTATTATATGTGTGCCAACTAATTTCAGAAGTAGTGATGGACTGATGGGTATAATCAATCAATAAGAAACGACTGTCGTAACAAAGTTAATTAACACTCACCCATAATTGCATAACTAAACGAACTTGATTAAATCTCTAAGCTTCGTTTAATAGTTTTCGGAAAAAAACTTAACAAGCTGGACAAAATTATGCGTAGTTTTTCAATATGCCGACGATCTCATCGAAATCGCTACGAATTAAAGCGAAATGTTATTTTCATAGTTCAGAGAAATTATCTAGGAATTTTTTTTTTCTTCACTAATCACTAATGATCAGAATTAGTGGGTGGATGCAGGAATACAGAAATGCGCAGAGGATATACACAAAACGATGTTAACATTTGTAACAACAAGACATCATTGGTTGTGTTTTCTTTTTATAGATGCCGCTAATTATAACAAATATTTACATACATATATATTGATAAAAAAAATTAAATACAGAAATTGTAAAAAAATATTTACACTCTCCCGCGGAGTAGCTTCATCCGGTGCTCTTCTAGATGTTTGTTTTTTGTTTCTCAATCTCAAGTGTTGTGTTCTCTATCTGATGATGCACCACTCATAGTCTTCTATTCCTTTCACGCCATAGTTCCCATGTCCCTACTACTCATACTATGTTCCATTGAAACTTCGGAGTCTGCGTTGGAACCAAGTTACTTTGGGTCCATGCTGATAGGATATCCTCGGCTCAATTTGTTGTGATGCTGTACTATGCCAGCAATCTGATCTAGAATCTCATCACATAGACGCAGTCCCACATTATATGGTCTTTAGATTTGATTATATCGACCCTGCACAAGTGACAACTTGTCGGAACGGTACAATCCTACGAAACATTACCTGATGAGTGAGAATCTTGTTATCCAGCATGAGCCAGACAAAGATCCTTACCTTCATGGAACCTTAATCTTTCATAACTCCATGTGGAACGGTGAATTGAATCCATTATGAATTTATGATGCATTGCTCGGTAATCTAAAGCACAAGAGAATTCCCCGATTTTGTCCAGTACCATTTAGGAACTCTATTCTCCATCGGGATTGAACACTTGACAAAAGCCTACACCCTACCATGTCTTTCACAAAAAAGAAGCCTCTGGCCTTAGAGACTCCAAACTTGACGCTGATGACATCATTTGTAGCAAACAAACATTACGTGGCCATAGGGAATCTGGCTTAGTCTCTATTGCCCACATTATTGGGTATGTCAACAGATAGTATTACGATACTTAACTTCATGCTTGATTGCTACTTAAAGAGAGTTGAGTTGTATCGTTTTACTTCTAACATTTTACACATTATTTTACATTTTAAGTTATAAATTAAATTAATCTATTTGAAGGAATAAAATATTGAAAATAAACCTGTCTATAACAATAAACACAATAAGTTAATTAACTTAAAGAGCTAAAGTAACTTATTCCGGATTAACTTTTTTACTTTAATAACCATGGAACCTAAAACATGACCTCCTTGGCCTCCATCGCGTGTTAGAAAAATTGGCCTTCCCTTGAAATAAAATAAAATAAAAAAAAGAAATTGACCTTCCTCAGACGCCCTAGTTATTTAGCACCATAAGGGCGTGTTCCGCCAATATAGGAAAATGGATGTGGGGTTGGATTTTGAGCTAAATTTTATTTTTTCAATGTGAACAGTATATTGGTCGAATGTGACCTAAAGCAACCTTTGGACCCAAATTTTTTCGCAATATTCGTACTTCGGTAATTTCTCAGCCTAGCTAACTAGCTTTTCATTACAGTGTTTTTTAATTTCGGATTTATTAATAAAAAGATTTCAACAGTCTCCAATCGGTGAAAATAGATCTATTAATCTTAAGGAAATTTAGTCCATTATAAATTAAACAGCCGTAATCTATTCAGATCGATCAAATATTGACCGGGTTCCGCTACGCTGTTTATTTTCAACAATAAATTTTAAATTTACCATTATCATTCTATTTAAAATGAACTTGAGGACAGACACAGATCCCTCATTTAAATTGGGCGGTCTGAAAATAAATTTACATGCTTTTATTTTTATAACTTTAATAATTTTATTTTATTTTAATTCAAAATATAATATAAAACTGTTCCATATAATATATATATAATTTTTTCTCAGTCCTTATAAAGATCACAATAATTTATTTCGATTGAGAGCACGAGCTTGAAATACACACACACACATTGTGGGCATGGATTTTTTGGATTCACACAAAAACAAAATTGAAAAGTAAAAATATTTTAATATGTATACAAAGATAGTAATATAAATTATATTTCACGACTACATTTTAATAGTGTAGTTTTAAAATATTTGCCATTAAGAAATCTGTAAACTATTTGGGTTTTAAAATACTAATTAAAAATGTAAAATTAAGGCGTGATGAAGTAGAATTTGAATTTTGCCCCGGGGGCGTGCCCTGCCCGTGCCCGTGCCCGTGCCACGGGCACCCACGGGCACACGGGCACATGGGCACGGGCGTTAAACGAGCCGGGCTTGGTTTTTTTTTTTCCCTGCCCGTGACTGCCCGGCCCTCCGTGCCCGTGCGTCCGTGTTCCCGTGCCCGTGCCCTATATATATTTTTTTTTTTCGAAATTTTTTTCGAAATTTGAATTTCAAAAACCCCTGGGCCCCCCTGCCCGGCCCCCCCCGCCCGGACCCCCCTCCCCCGGCCCCCCTGCCCGGACCACCCTCTCCATTTTTTTTTTTAAAATAATAAAAAATGAGATATATTTTTTTAAAACTTTAAACGGCCATAACTTTTGCTAGGAAAGTCGGATTAACGCGTATGACGTCAATTCGGAAAGGGGAGGAGGAGACGGTGGCGACCGTCACCCCGAGGTTAACCCCGACTATCCGGAAAATCAGAATCGCCAAAAAACGTCGTTTAGTGCCTCAAAAATTACGTTTAAGGTTTTTAGTGCCAAAAAACGTCGTTTAGTGTCAAAAAACGTCGTTTATTTTTTAATCTATTGTTTTAAAATAAGAGCTTAATTATTTAAATTAATTGATTTAAAAAAATTTTAATTTATATTTTATTATAACAAAAATTATCGAGTTACAACCATGTCAAATGAATTTAAATTTGTATGAATTTGGATTTATAATTTATTGGTATGAATTTGGATTTATAATTATTTATAATTTGAATTCATAAAAAAAACAGAAAAAAAAAAAAAAAAAAAAAAAAAAAAAAAAAAACCGCCCGGCCCGTCCTGCCCCCGCGCCCGTGACGGGCAGGACAAATTTTTTTTTTTTTTTCCCGTGATGCCCGGCCCGTTGTGCCCGTGACGCCCGTGCCCGTGCCCGGGCACTGCCCTGCCCGGCCCTTTTGTAATACTCTATGATTTTTAAAACCCCCCCAATTAAATTAAACAAAAATTAATTACATTTATGGTTTCGTGTCATTTATTTGAGAGAACAGGAGACGTGCGGAGAGGAAGGTTTCTTAGAGCAGAATTCACAGAAAAACATTCCTAAATTGCGCTCAAAATGTTAGATTTAAAAAGAAAAGCGAATAAACACAGTCTCTTCCTCCGGAAAATAAAAATTTGCGTGCAGAACCACGTTACTGTTGGCAGTACACCTGCCAGGGAGCAGAAAGTTCTGAGTGCGCATCCCCTGAGATATCTCTTATTTTGCGTGACCGACGTGTCCGGTTTCTATTCGGGTATAGATCAGGGGACAGTATTATTTAAGCTTTGAGATTCGTGCAGAAGGTATTTTCACGATTGAGATTCTCCATAATGCCACTCAAAATATGAGGTATTTCTGGGGATGCGAATTCGAAAGTTCTCGGTACTTTATTAGTACCATCAGCCTTTTCAGTTTTCTCTTGTTCGAACGAACAAACAAAAGGCAAAGGAAGAAAAGTAGAAAACACATTTGTGATTCTACAGAGTATCACTCTTGGACAGACCTTAGCCTTAACTAAACCCCCCTATCAAAAGCATCAACCAAAACCAAAAGCCCAATAGAGTCAGAGTCTCACAGACCATCAAACATTTAATATTAAACCATGTCCATTGTGATTTTCAGTACGTCAAATCCTCCACGACTCCGGACAGGCTTTTTGTGCAGCTAAACCTGTCGACTTGTTAAGAAGTTATAATGCATAAGAGAATCAAATGAGGTCCCAGTGTCAACGAGCTGTTATATCGTGTACCAGTCCGTACTGGCCACAGAAATTACAACTTTTGACGGGACATTTAAAAGAGGCTCCCACTAACGAAAACTGAAACTCACGCAACGACAATGGCGTGAACTTATTTCCCCATATTCAATTATTATTTACCTGCACTGAGCGTTTCAATCTGGTATGCATTTGGAAATGGAAATATCGAACCGCATTCTGTACGATTATAGTCCGAGCACATCTGTTATTTACTTCTCTTATACTTTTTTTACTTGGACCGTTGAATTTCTCTGACACAGAGAGGATTTTGACCATCTGTTCTCCCCTACTGCAACACACCTCTCTTTCTATAACAGCTGCTCCCCCAGTCCCCAGTTTACCAAACCATCATCACCCCCTTCAGAAAAAAAAAATGAAATAAGAAAAAGAAAGCCAGAAAGAAATCTCTCTCTGTCTCACTAATGGCGATTTGGCTTCTAACTTTCTTCTCGGTACTTCTCCTCGTTCTCTCCGCCACTTGGCCAGTGATTTCCTCTAATTCGGAAGGTACAGAGTTTTATATACTACTATTTCTTCAGATATGAGTGGCGAGTTGTTTCAAATTTTATTTCCCAAGTAATTTTGAATTGGATTGCAGGAGATGCGCTACACGCGCTTCGCACGAAGTTGTCGGATCCAAATAATGTGTTGCAAAGCTGGGATCCGACTCTTTTAAACCCCTGCACCTGGTTTCATGTCACCTGCGACAACAACAACCGTGTTATAAGACTGTATGAGCATCTCTGTCTCTGTCTCTCTCTCTCTCAGTTCTATTGTACAGAAAACTGCACGCACTGATTACATGGAAAAGTTAATAGATTTTTTATTTTCTGAGATAACAAAAAAGGAGGCATATTCATCATTTTTTTTGTGATGATTTGCAGTGATTTGGGCAATTCTAACATCTCGGGGCCTCTTGGAGCAGAGATTGGGCAACTTGAGCATCTCCAGTACTTGTATGTACTTAAGATCCAAACTGCCATTGTTGCATAATTTACTACAGTTTTATTTCAAAAATTTAAGTTTAGTTATTGACACTTTTTTTTTCTCAGAGAATTCTATAGAAATAGCTTTGAAGGGAAGATACCAGAAGAGCTTGGGAACTTGAAAAACCTGATAAGCATGGATTTATATGAGAATAGTTTCCAAGGAGCAATCCCCAAATCCCTTTCTAAGCTCAAATCCCTCAGATTCTTGTAAGTTTCACTATTTGGTTATCAATGTCACGAGTAACAACTTTTTTCGTAATAATTTATAGAAAAGAATTATTTTGTCATTTTAGGCGACTGAATGATAACAAGTTGAGTGGATCAATTCCAAGAGAGCTCTCCTTGCTTTCAAATCTTAAAGCTCTGTAAGGATCCACATTTTTACTCTGTTGTGATGTTAATAAAGACTTTAATTTTAAGGGGTTTAATTGCTAATTCTTGATTTTTATTTTCCTTTTAATTTGTAGTGATCTTTCAAACAACGATCTTTGTGGAACTATACCGAGCGAAGGTCCATTTTCTAGTTTCCCCCCTCAAACGTAAGTTATTTATATACTGAATTTTATACGATCATAAATAGTTGGCTGGTTTGAGCTCCAACTTTACTAAAAAAACAAAAAAGGAATTTTATACGATCAGTTGTTTCGTTTTCTTTTTGTTCTGCAGTCCAAGACTAACTAATTTGTTTCAACTGTAGTTTCGCTAACAACACCAGATTAAATGGGCCGGAGCTGCAAGGATTGGCTCCTTATGATTTTGGATGCTAATTAAGAGGTTTTTACAATATTGTGAAAAAAAAAAAATTGAGGTCGGCTTAAAGATATTTTTTTTTGCTTTGAGGCTTAAAGATATTTGCAGGGATACATATTATATGTAATCTATTCAGTGTAAAAAATGGGTTTTAGGCTATGTTGCATGGATACGGGTACAGGTATCGTATCGGATACGATACGGATACGACGATATGGCAATTTTTAAAAATCTATGATACGCCTATTATATATATTATTTTTTATAATTAAATGTATCAATAAAATAATTTTGGAGTTAAAATATAACATTAAATATCAAAAATGCTAGGTACAATACAATAGTCTAAGTATACATTAAATATAAAAGCTACTTGCTTCCAACAACAGTAGAACTTGGTGTAGTGGTCAAAAGTGCATTTGTTTGGTCAAAAGTGCATTTGTTTGGGCCACATGACCAGGGTTCAAATTACTGAGAAAAAAGAGGTAGCACAATTAGTTAGAAAAAAAATTTTGGATCTTGTTCTTAAATGTTGAGAGTTCGATTTTCCTTCACAATTTTACAGCTTTTGCGAAAAATTTCAAAAATAAACTACGCCCCATAAAACACGAATAAACACGCCTTATTATTATTTTTTATTTCTAACTGTGGTAGCGAACTAGCAATCCCAAATTCACCTGCATAGTGTGTTCTTTTCTGGCTTAGAAAATAGAAGTGCGGGGTAATGGTCAAATATGTACCAATAACAATAATGAAGTCTTTAGTTTTAATTAAGTTGAGATAGACTAGAAATGAAATCCAATTGTAGTTACAAAGTTGAAATAGATAATTATAAAATAGTAATAATAGTACTACTAATAGTAATAACAGTAACTCTAATAATAATAATAATACTAATAATAATAAAAAAAACTAATTACATCATACTTACACTATATATCATAGATGTCAAAATCCTAAGTTCTACATCATAGACTCCAAGTCTCTAGTCATATGGCCTAAAATTTATAATACTGCTCCTAAATACGCCTACAACACTATCTCCTAAGTCACAGTTCTGGTACGTGAATTGCTAACTTCCATGCACTCTTATTCGAAGCCAACTCTTTGGATTTGTCCAGTCCTTCAAGGCCCTTTTCATTGCTTCTTTCAAAGTTAATCTTGGTTGACTTTTGCCTCTCTTTGTGTTTTTGATACGACGTATGATTCCAGTACGTACCGGTGCCTCTGGAGGTCTTCGTTGGAGATGCCCAAACCATCTCAAGCGGTGTTGGACTAGCTTCTCTTCAATCGGTGCCCCTCCAAGTCTGTCATGTATATGATCATTTCTAATTCGGTCGCGTCTTGTATCCACAGATTTACCGCAACATATGCATCTCTGCTACGCTTATCTTCTTGACATGTTGTCTTTTAGTAGCCCAATAATTTGCACCATATAATATCGCATGTCTGATCGCCATCCTGTAGAACTTGCCTTTCAGTTTTTTGGGACTTTTCTATCACACAGATTACCAGATGCCTGACGCCATTTTACTCAACCCACTCGTATCCTATGGCTCACATCTTCATCAATCTCGTCATCACTCTGCAGCATCAACTCCAAATATCGAAAGGTGTCTTTCCTAGGTACTACCTATCCGTCCAAAGTGACATCTTTATCCTCTAACATGACGCTGCTGAACTCGCACCTCATATACTCGGTTTTAGTCCTACTAAGTCTAAAATCTTTTGATTATAAAGTTTGTCTCCACAGCTCCAGTTATCAACCCTTGTTCTATTATCGTCAATTAGAACCACATTATTAGCAATGAGCAAACACTAAGAGATTTCTCCTTGTATGTCTCTTGTCACCTCATCCACCAGACCACCACTAGAGTAAAAATGTAAAGGCTCCGAGCTAACGCTTAATGTAATCCTATCTTAAAAAGAAAGTTATTGATTTAAATAATTTTTTTTTTATGTTTTAATCATACTTCAATTTTTCAATAATAAAGTTTTGGGAATTTTAAGTTAAAATAAAGTTGTTAGAGGTAATTTATCTTTTTTACATGCACAATAAAGAAATAAACAGTAGTTCATATAAGTAACTAATAATTTGTGACATGAATTATATATAAATAGTTTCAGCTTAAATATCATGTGTCTAACTGTTACATTGCACAAACATAATTTAAATGAGTGTAATATTGATTTTTTTTTTCATTAAATTTATCACTATATATTGTAACTAGTTGGTCCTACTCTATTTAGAGAAAATTTTAGCGAATTTTAGCAATTATATTCAATTTTACAGTCCGGATCTTATGTTTAAAAAAAATCACGATATAAATGACCATTCTTCTTTAATCATACGAGATTCATGTAAATTGTTCCTCGCACAACACTTGTACGAGTAGAAATAGCGTACATGTGACTTAAAAGATGGATAATCCATGTTATATAATACGTTATAATATAATAAGGTTTCAACACAAGGCAATAAAAATACAGAGAAATATACGAGATTCAACATAAGACAAGTAATTTTTGAACAGTTTTTCTTAAATTAATATTAATAATAAGATGTTGGATGAAATCAATATGTTTCTTATATTGAATTAGAATATTAATCTGCAAAAATTGTTGAGTACAAGAGAGAAACAAAACAATAAAAACATATTTATACCAGAAAATTAGAATATTGATATAATTCACCAGCAATTTAGAATTGGCCAACGAAAAATATTTACCAATGACCAACAAATTATATTCATCCAACACTTGTATGAGTAGAAAAATATTTACCAATTACCAACAAATCAGATTCATCAAATAAAAATCATTTTTGCATACTTTTTCCTGTACAATGTTGTGTGAGAGATAATAATTAATCAATCAACCATTAGGCTCTTGAACACTCTCTACCTCTGCAAATGCAATAATTTTTTTCTCCAATAAGCAACGAAATCCTATTCAACCCAAAGAAAAGTAAAAGAAAAGTTAATGTGTAAAAATAAGCAAAAAAAACAAAAGACCATATGTACCTATTTGAATTTACATGTAAATGTCGAGAGGTATTTGTGACAACCACATATTAGTAAAGAGAGACCTGCAAATTAAGAAATTCGCTTTTGTAGAAAAAGATTTAATAAATTCACCTTGATAGCTCTTTGGTATCTTTTTTTCCTCAAGTTCCACGGTAGTGCCTTCATTTTCAAATGCATTAATCACCATGGGCAACCTGGGAGGTTCCTTCAGTAGGGACGCATTCATCTTGATCGCCTATGTTGCGATTAGAAATCATAATCATAGGAAAAAGAGGAATAAAGAGTGGAGAAGTACGTTAACGGGATTTTAAATAAAGTTAGTTTATTTATTGCTGTGGATGGGAAATCAAATGGATCGAGATACATCTGAGTATAAATAGATGTACGAATGAATTAAGTCGGCGGAGAAAGGCTTCAAAGCATAGCTTATAGTTAGTATCATATAGTAGTTTTGCTATCAAAATAGTTGATAAATAATAAATTTTGAGAAATATTTTAAGAAACTAAAAGTCATATTGTTATTATTCCCTAATATCATCATGGGGGTGTATAGATATCTTGAATATTTTTTTTTTTACTTGGATCGAATTTTAACAGAAATGAAATTATAAAAACAATCATATGATTTAATGTTAATTTAACTAAAAAAATTGTGTGCTTATACTTGATATATTTTTTTTCATTTTAAAAAAAATTACGAGCATCTTCAAGCTATATGATTGATGGTCATTTAGTAGGCTGCAAGAAAAATTTGCAGCTAGTGTGCTCGCTTGATATCAATCAAATTTAGCTTTAGCTCGACTTGCTCAATAAGATTTTTTTTTTTTTTTTTTGGTTAAAGCCCGTAGGCACCTCATTGAACTTAATTATTGTGTACAATGAGTGTCTGCTTAGCAACAATTACCAGCAACAGTGAAACTACAAAAAACTTGTCTAAAGGTCAGTACAGGGGGACAAACTTGGGTCTGATACCCATCGGACTCAAATTTGAGTTTGATGGGTTCAATAACCGTCCGGTCCTCTTTAAGATCCGTGCACACGGATATTGAAAAAAATGTGCACAGATATTAAAGCGACACACACAGATCTTAAAGCAAATTGGACGGTTTTGGAGTCTATCGCACTCAGTTTGAGTCCGATGGACACTAAACCCAAGTTTGTCCCCAGTACAGGAGCAATTGAGACAGACCAAGCAGTGTGCAGAACAGTAACCAAAAGAGCATAACAAATGTCATATTGGACCAATCGATGCTGCACTTACATCAGCCGAGAAGAGAACAACCAGGCCCACGAACTTGCAAATCGGGCGCGCCAAGAGCGTTTTCAGTATAGTGGATACACATATCCACTCTTCTCACATCATGTAGTTACCGTTCCAATAAGATTTTTGGTCAGCTAGAGCTTGAGCTTGACTCCAATAAGTTCGATATATAATTATATTATGAAATTTGAGATATTTAACTATTAACACGCATAATACTCCTAGTTTTTTAGTTTTAAATGTAATCTTTTTTCAAACTTTATTATAAAAATCAACAAAATATCGCTAAGTAAATAAATAAAATAAAAAATGAAGTGAATATTAATAATATTACACATTAATTAGCTAAAGACAATATAAACATAAATATAAAAAGGACTTGTTAATTGAGCTCGAGAAGGTTTGAACTCGATAGCTCGAAAATCAAATTAACTTGAGCTAGGATCCGTGCATATATGGACTGCAAGGTTCCTACTTTATTTTGAGATAACTTTAGCAAATTTTAGCGGTTATAATCAATTTTACAGTCCGGATCTTAAATAAAAAAATTCACGATATAAATGACCATACATCAACAATATTTTTTCTTCTTTAATCATACGAGATTCATGTTAATTGTTCTTCGCACAACACTTGTACGAGTAGATATAAATGACCATACATCAACAATATTTTTTCTTCTTTAATCATACGAGATTCATGTTAATTGTTCTTCGCACAACACTTGTACGAGTAGATATAAATGACCATACATCAACAATATTTTTTCTTCTTTAATCATACGAGATTCATGTTAATTGTTCTTCGCACAACACTTGTATGAGTAGAAATAGTGTGTATGACTTAAAATATTAATTATACATGTTATATAAATATATAATACGTTATAATATGAGATATAATGAGGTTTCAGCACAAGATAATAAAAAATATATATAGTGAAATATTACACTACAACATAGTCAAATAAAAGTCAACATGTATTTTTTGGTCTGTTATTTTAAATTAATATCAACAATAAGATATGTGATGAAATCAATGATTTCTTACGCCCAATATTTATGAAATTTTAGAACACCCGAAAGAAAGCAGGCATTTGTAACAGCGTCAATTGATTACCGGCCAATTTAAATCTCATTACTAGTTTCCTTCGGGAGAGATGTATTTGTCACCTCTGTTGCTATTAGAGGAGGAGACAAATAGCAGGAAGGAAGAGCATCACAAAAGAGGAAACTAATGAGTACACGAGAGAGAAATAGACGAGTAAATTAACGGGATATGTGATTTAAATATCGTCGTAGATAATAATAATAGCATAGACAGATAGTAAGTCAAATGCACGGTTTATATTCTTCATGATCACAATTACATAGATTAGATTAGTTAACAACATAATACACAATCTGTTTATTGTTGTTGTCGGTAACGTTTCACTCTTGGCACAGCAGAATCCAATCCATTCTGATTCTGATATTTCAGAGGTCTACCCCTGCAGTTAGATGGAGACGGCGCCTTCAAACTCACTATAGGTGAATTGAAAGCTTCATATACATTAGTTTGAGTAGTAAGTCCAGTGGAGGCTATACACCTCTCATTGGCTGGATGCCCAGTTTGAGAGTGCTGGTTACATTTACTCATGATAGAAAGATTTTCATCTACTAGAAAACAACCAACAAATGATTCAATTCGTTGAAATATGTACGCCGCACAAACTAAGAGTATGTATCTGTAAAAATAAGTACTTAAATCACAAATTAAAGGAGTTCCTTGAGTTTACTCATGGAACCTGGTATTGTCCACTAAGCAAATTTCCATGCAGGTCCAAGAATGAAAGGGATTTTAGGTTTGAGAAGGGATCTGGTATTTTACCAGAGAAACTGTTCACTGCCAAATTGAGAACAATCAAATGCCTCAGCTCCAACAGCTGAGGACCCAAAAGGCAAATTATCTTCTAGAGCAAGTTGTTGAAGCGATGAGAACTTAGAAATAGACCAAAGTATTTGCCCTGCCTTGTGAATTTATTTCGATCGAGTTTCAGTTGGTATAACCTACTGAGGTTTCCTATCTCTTGAGGTATATTTCCTGAAAGTGAGTTGCCTTGTAATTGTCAAATTCAAAGGCTTTCAAGCGCTTATAATATTTCTCGTGCTCTTGTGCAGTTTGAGACGCTTGTTAAAACAAGAAATGAAGTGAAGCAGTCAGCATATTGACACTATTCTTAATCTAGTAAGTAAGAAATAGTTCAGAATAAGTCTCTTCTGCGGCTCTTTCTCTACACAAGAACCTCACTCTTTTGGATCTGTCAAATAATAAGTTATCTAACCTAAAAACTCAGTACCATATCAGTTAGACAACACTCATTACATAGCTGCCATAACTATGAGAAGATTCATAGTTTATGTCGCCGAGGAATTTGGTACGATTGGTCCCGATGATTCAAAGAAAGAGCACTCCTCTGGTCGTAAAGAAAGAATCACTCACCTCATGAGCCCTTTTTAGTCAAATTAGTAAAGGGTGGAATCTAAGAGAAATTCTAATAAAATACAAACGTATTCTTCCAATTCCCAGAGAATCTCCGCAAGAACTAGTTGGGAGCCTTCTCCTTCTAGGAGCAAGATGAAGGGGGTATCACATCTATAGGACAACCTCCCCACCCCCCCTTTTATCCTTTCTCCCCCTCTGATTGCCTCGTACTTTCCATGTATATATTGGCTGATGTCCAAAGTTTCAACTAAAATAAAACCTTATTGACACAAAATGTTAGTAAACGACCACACACCGATGGTTCGGAACTACAACTAATATTGTTTTGTATTCTAATTAATCAAATATTAAATGCTAATATGTAAATTAAATTAGTGAATTTGCATTGATGAAAAGAATGAGTTCTTTGTTTAAAAAAATTAAAATTAAATACAAATTTCCAGTTTAAAAGTTTAAATGAGTTATTCTAATCAATCAAATAAAAGTTTAAAAATAGATTAACAAAATGGGAAATGAGAAATGTTATTTGTTTTAATGGAAAATAAGTAATTTTTAAATTTTGACGAGGAAACTCAATATTTAGAAAAAAAAAATTGAGTGTGATAACAATTATCTCATTATAGAAATAAAAGGGTCGAAATGTGTTTTCACCACTCAAATTACTTACGGTACGTTTGGATTGTGCAATGATCAGTGCAAGAATAGTAATTTTTGAGTTAGTACTTAAGAATAGTGCTAACCCGAGTGGTTTGAGAATAGCGCTAACTTCGGACAATTTGAAATAATGATGGAGGGAATGAATAAAATAATGATTAAACTAATATAATATTTAAACCAATATTATATTACAATTAATATTATATTACATAAAACTAATATTTTTTAATATTAATCTACTATAATATGATATTATATTTATTTAATATTGATTTAATTTTTAAACTAATATTATATTACATTTAACATTTAAACTAATATTATGTTATATTTTATTTAATATTTTATTTAATACTAATATAATTAAAAATATTATATTAATTTTTTATATTTAAACTAATATTATATTATATTATATTATATTTAATCTTTTAATACTAATTTAATCTAATCTTATTTTATATTTATTTAATACTAATTTAATATTTAAACTAATATTATATTACATTTAATATTTAAATGTACAATATGATATTTAATCTAACATTTTATTAATCTAATTTGATATTATATTTGTTTAATACTAATTTAATCTAATATTATATTTATTTAATACTAATTTAATATTTAAACTAATTCTAATTGAGAGGAATCAAATATTTTATTAATACTAATTTAATATCTTTTTTTTTAATATTTTTATTAATATCTCTAATCCTACTAGCTTTATTCTTGCTAACTCAATTTTTTTATTTTTATGGGTTAGTAGAATAGAGCTAATTCAATTTACTAATTTGTGTTTAGATCAACAAGTTTAAAAATAGTGGAGCTAATTTAAAAATAACTCTATTCTGAGATTATCCAAACGAACCCTTAGTAATTACTACACGACAAAAAAAGATTGAAGATTCTCTTTGCCATTCAGGATTACTTACTTTCTTTTTAGGAAAAAGAAAGAGTTTGAGCCTTCATCTTTCATTAAAGATTAAAACATAAATTGTAAAATAACGATTAACAGAGGAGACTTCAAATACCTTTATCATACCGCTATTTTTTAAACGGTAATAATACAAAATTTAAATTATAAACATCAAAATATTAGATGTGATGTATGTTATTTTCCTGAAATTTTTATAAATATACAAAACTCAATTTTAATTTAATAATCTATACAAAATTCGGGCGGATTTCGAAATCTACCCAAACCGGCAACAGAGTTGCCGGTTTCAGACCCCAGAACCGGCACCCTTGTTACCGGTTTCAATATCCCAAAACCGGCAACTGTGTTGCAGATCCCAGAACCGGCAGCACAGTTGCCGGTTACAGGCTCCAAAACTGGCAGCAGAGTTGCCGGTTCCAGGCTCCAAAACCGGCAACACAGTTGCCGGTTCTGGATTCGGCTATAAAGCGCCCTGCGTGCGTCCCTTTCTCCCACTCCTCATCTATTCTTCACCGTCTCCATCCATCAGGTAAATTTTTTTTTTATATTTATTTTTTATTTAAATTATTTAAGTTAGATTAGTTTAAATTTAAGATATATTAGTAAAATTAGTTTAATATTTAATTTTTTTTAGATAATTAGAAAATATCTTAATTTTTTTAGATAATTAGAAAATGGCTTAATTTTTTTTAGAAAATTAGAAAATGTATTAAAAAAATTAGATAATTAGAAAATGTCTAAATTTTTTAGAAAATTAGAAAATGTCTAAAAAAATTAAATAATTAGAAAATGTTAAAATAATTTTAGATAATTAGGAAATACCAAAATAATGTAAAGTAAATTAGAAAATGGCAAAATAATTTTAGAAAAAATAGAAAATAGTAAAATAATTGTAGTTAAATTAGAAAATACCAAAATAAATTTAGGTAAATTATAGAATGGTCCCTGATATTATGAAAAACTTTGAAATTATTTAGAATAGTTTTTAGAATTAGTTAGAAAATACCAGAAAATCACCAAAATTGTTTTAGAAACAATACCAAAATTGTTTTCGAAATGGTTTAGAATTAGTTAGAACTAGTAGAACGATTCAGAAGAAATAATTGACAAAATAATTTGGTACGATTTTTGAAATTCAGAATGACAGAGAGAGAGACCCAGATAATGCAAGGTAGGTTCAGCGATTTGTTGTGGATACCCCACAATCATCATCGGGTGTCTCTGGCTTCGAAAGAGGTTAGCATTTACTGATTTTTCTTAATAAATTGATTAGAAATCAAATCGTATATTGCTTGATATTTTTTTCGTAATGTAGAATTGTTCTAATTTGAACGTGAGAAATTATCGGAGAAATATATTGTACCACGACCGATACGCTCCGTATCTCGCTTTCGTTGGGATTATACCGGGTTGCGCGCGATTACCCGGTATCAATATTGATGCGTCACTTATACATGCGCTTGTCGAGCGGTGGCGTCCGTAAACTCACACGTTTCATCTTCCATTTGGAGAAATGACGGTATTTAGCGAAATTATTCAAATAAAAAAATGATTGGTGAAATAAATATATGATTTATATTTTTTTATTTAAATTAATTACAGTTACGTTAGAAGACGTGAGCTGTTTGTGGGGTTTGCCTATTAAGGGGGTCCCCGTGACCGGGAGGTCGGATGGGGTGTGGGGTAGAAGCGGCACTGTTCGAATTATTAGGGATCCGAGATGTTGAAGTGGATCTTTTTATGAAGAAAAGGGGGTCTGCTCATTCCGATTGGATAATGACAAAGAAAATGCTCCGCCAGAGATTTAAGAAGCTTCCAGATGGCGCCGACGAGCAAACGGTGCAGTGGTAAGTACTTTCTACTTATTAGATTGTTTGTTCTTTAAATTTTCAATCATGTGCTTACATAAGATATCACGTGGTATGCACGCGCATTTATTTTGGAGCTATTGTCGTGCACTATGTTCCCTGACAATAGCGGAGACGGGATACCGCTGTGGTATCTTGATATGATTGGGGACTTGGAGCAGCCGGTGGGATACAATTGGGGTGGAGCTGTTCTCGCATATCTGTATCGATACTTATGCCTCACGACCGATCCCTCGGTTACTTCCATGCATGGTCCGGTTATGCTTCTTCAGCACTGGTCATGGACCCGATTTTCAGTTCACCGGCCGATGCCAAGATCAAGAAAGTGGACACCTTCATGGGGCCAGCCAACCCTGGAGACATGTCCGGCCTTTGCTGACAAATGGTGCTCGAAACATGCGTACGATAACTCGCACACAATAAAACAGTAGGCCCAAAAATTCCGCGCGGTCAGTTGCAGCGATTGGACGAGGGCATGGTGGATTGGGAGCCGTACGGCAGCATTTATGCGAAACTTTCGAGAGTAACACAGGCTGGACAGGTACTTCTTTCACATTATTTGTTTACTCGTTTTTAATCATATATACGAATTACTACTGACAAGTTTAAAAAAAAATTCAGCCTTACTACTTGTATTGCGGTCCTCTCATATTTTACTGGATAGTGGAGTACCATCACCCTGAGCGGTGCAACCATCTCTGCCGTGAGCTGGTCATGATCTTCACGTGTTGCCGGTACTCTGCATCCATGAGGAATTATTTGTTTGTAAATAATCCAAGATTCTGAGATACCCTGAGGTTTCGCACATAACTTGAACTTGCACAATTTATCTTTGCATATCCATACCATACGTCTAGGTTCGCTTCTTTGAGTCCTAAACTCAAAATTTTTTTGGATATGAAACTCCTGAACTGCTATTCTTAGAGCCTCTCTCGACTCATACACTTGGCCTTCAGCTATTGGGTTATCGACAATTCTTGTTGTACGGTTGAAAAAATCGACATCTGCTTCTCGAAAACCCGAAGTGTCGTTGAAAATGTCTACCGGATGTGTCATATTTTCTCGGCCAGTAAACGGGTATTGTGATTGGCGGGACGCGTGACACGAGAATGTCTACCGGACGTGTGACACGAGAATGTTTACCGGACCGTGACACGGGAATGTGATTGTGTCTGTCTAGTCGGTGAAAGATTTTCGTCGGACCCCGCCGACTCATTTGAGATCATCTCATCCCCGCTTTCCAAACTGTCATCATTAATTGCATCGACGAGTAAACGGGAATAATCAAGTACCTCTACCGGCCTATGGGTCGCGAGCAGTTCTAGGTTCGGGGTTGCGACTCGTACTTGGCCGGGATCTCGATTCAGGGATCTGTCTGTTTACAGGGGCTTGACTGTTCAGATTCAACTGAGAATTAAAACCGGAATGATTCGGTTCCAATTCTACATACAGCTCAAGAACCGGTATCCTTTGGGGGAATGACGCAACAATTCCTAAAATCATTTCGAACGATACCTGGTTTGTTATCGGTACCAATTGGTAGTCCCGCTGACCATCAGTAGACATATTAAATCTGGCTTGGATTTCCATATTTGCTTCACTAGCAGTAAACCCAACCAGTTTATAAATTTCATTTTGGAGATAATCGAAGTTATGATTAATAGTTACCGGGAACGAGTATTTGGGTCAAGTACTATAGAAGACTCCTTCGTCATTGTACTGGATGTTTCCTCCAACAAAGACTTTTACACATATCATATTTGATTTTTGTTTGATCTGGATAACAAACATTTAAAAAAATTAACGTTACAAAATTAATTAAAATTAAAATTAACTAATAAACAATGTACAAACAAAAAATAAAATAACTCACATCAAAATTGAACGATGAAAATAAAATTAATTTAAAATCATTATTCAAAATGAATTAAAATAATTAATTAAATATTAATCTAAATTAATTAATATAATTTTATTAATAAAATAACTCACATCAAAATTGAACATTGAAAATAAAATTAATTAAAATCATTATTCAAAATGAATTAAAATAATTGAAATAATTAATTAAATATTAATCTATATTAATTAGATTAATTAATATAATTTTAATTAATAAAACTTACTTCTTGAAGCGAAGACGGCAGAGCAAGAAGCGGGAGTGAGGATGGCGCATATATAGCAATCCACAACCGGCAAAGACCGAATACGGAGTGCGGAACCGCAAAGACACGGTTCTTGGGTTCGGGATCTCGCAACATAGTTTCGGTTCGAAGTCCAAAACCGGCAAGCAAGCTCGTCGCCGGTTTCTGGGTTCGAAACCAAGCAACTCTGTTGCCGGTTTGGGTAGATTTCGAAATCCGGCCGAATTTTGTATAGATTATTAAATTAAAATTGAGTTTTGTATATTTATAAAAATTTCGGGTTATTTTCTCTACGTGTTCATAAAACAATATCACATTTCGATTTTGTTTTGAAGTAAATCAATATGTTGTAAAATCAACATTTAAAAATTATCCACATTAGTATATTTTTACAAATTCTTGATGACAACCAAAACAAAGTTAAAATGGTATGATTTTTTTACACGTGCATAAATAAAATGATGTAGATTATATCCAACAGTTTTATTTTGATTTTTATATCTTGAGTTCTGAGTTATTAAAGTTTTTAAAAATAAAGATATAATAGATGCACAAAAAATAGAGACATTTGAATCATCCTCCGATTAATAATATGCTTATAAAATTAGATATTAGGAATTTAAGGATTGGAAGTCAGAAAAATTAGAGAAACATGACGTTGTCCACGTCATAATTTTTTGGTTTCACAATTTCATCGAATGTGAGTCATAAATATTGTTTGAGTACAATTTTCTTCTTCCCGGTTCCTTAGAATTTTAAATGAATTATCAAAATATAATTGTATAAATTTTAAATGAATTATTCATTATACATCAATTAGATTATCACAATAGAATTGTAGAAATTATAAGTTTTCTAGAACAATATAGGATATAATGTAGTCATACTATTTTAGATCATAGCTTATATTTAGTATCATATAGTACTTTTGTTATAAATATAGTTGATAAATAATAAATTTTTAGAAATACTTTAAGAAATTAAAATTAATGTTGTTATTATTCTCTAATAGCATCATGGGGGTGGATAGATGTCTTAATTTTTTTTTACTTAGATCGGATTTTAAAACAAATGTAAATTATAAAATCAATCATATGATTTAAAGTACATTTATTTCAAAAAAAAAATGTGTGCTTATACTTGATATATTATTTTCATTTAAAAAAATTTAGGAGCATTTTCAAGCTATTTGATTGATGGTCATTTAGTAGGCTGCAAGAAAAATGTATACTTGGTGTGCTCACTTGATATGGATCGAATTTAGCTTTAGCTTGACTCGGTCGATAAGATTCAATCCAGGGGAGCCGAGGGAGCCGAAATTTTTATTAATCGAAATTAAATAAAAAAAATATTGAAAAAGAGTAGAGATTTAAAAAAAAATTGAAATATAAGTAGAACGGATTAAATAATCCCATCCCACAGGATGAGTTAAATTATTCTGTTCCACTTAATCACTCGGTCTACTAACTAAACGAACTAAACAGAAAAAAAAAAAAAAGTCCAGACAGGTTAAACCATTCCGTCCGGCACCAAAAAAAAATACGGACCATTCACCAAGGCGCAGAGAAAACATTCCGAGCAGGTTGGTTTAACCCACTGTTGATCAAGGCGCGTTTTTTTTTTTTTTGTGTCAGACGGGTTGGTTTAACCCGTCCCAAATTTGTTGTTGTTGTTGTTGTTTAGTTCGTTTAATTAGTAAACCTAGTGATTAAATGGGATGAGATAATTTAACTCGTCCCACGAGACGGAATAATTTAACCCATCTCACGGGACGGAATAATTTAACATGTTGTACGAAATTTTTTGGAATCTCTCCTCTTTTCCGATATATATTTTTTAATTTCGATTAATAAAAAAATCGGGCCGAGGGAGCGTTGTGTTTTATTTTTCTGTTTCTGTTGGTAGCTTCTGCCAACCATTAAAAAAAAATAATACTTGAGCTAGGAGCCTAGGATTTGGAGAACTCGGTTGAGCGTCGATTTGCATCGATGATATTTATTTGATCTGTGTAAGTCGATCCTACGATATAAGATATTCCATTATTAGATATTGTAAGGATCTAGTTTCCCGAAACTTGGCCGAGCAAAAAAGACTATTGACTAAAGCAAGATATGGAATGGAAAGCAAGTGTTTATAAACCGCGCCAATTCTTCCTTCACCGACTCAACAGCAACCGTCGATCGTCTCTCCAATGAATCTCGATCCGTCCGATTATATCATCCAGGCATCCAGAGACAATCAAGACCCACTCAAAACCTAAGAAACAATATAAATTTTCAAGAACCCGTTCCACGATAGACCAATTACAAAAGTTGTGACTTGTGAGTTTCCGTTGAACTTCTTGAAATCCAGGTCTACAAAATAATCTCTCGCAAATAAATAAACCAAAACCAAACTCCATTTAAATTCTCATAGCCCGTTTCTTCCCCTCTCTCTCTCTCTCTCTCGTTTACTCGTCGCCTCGCCCCTCTTTGCTCCTCTTCTTTTGCTTTCTCTCCATCTAATGGCAACGATGGCGACGAAGGCATCTCTAGAGAAACTTCCCAGCTCTCGCTTGGTGCCCTCTCGCCGCCACGATTTCGCCTTTCTCAACGTTGGCTGGAACGCCGGTCGTGTTCTTAAATGCGTTAAAGAACCAAGGCTTGTTGGAGAGAGCGGTGGATCGCTGGAGGAGGTGCCGAATCCGTCAATGGTTCTAGCAATTTCGCCCGAGGCAGCAGAGAATGCGGAGCTACCATGGAATTTAAGGAGGAGGAGAGCATCCCACAAAGGCGAGTCTTCTAAATCTGTTCTTGATGCTTCGGGGAAAGGGAAGAGAAAGGTCGTAGTCCCTCTCTCATTGAAGGAGGTTGAGGCTGATTTTGTATTGATGAATGGGAAGAAACCCCACAAGCGACCCAAAAAGCGTCCCAAGCATGTGCAAAAGCAGATTGATGTAAGTTAATTTTTCATCTTACTCTTATTTCTCTCGAATCTTATGGAGTATAATCGGAAAAGAAGAACTGCTTCTGTTTTTGCTTAATTTAATCGATGATTTATCAAGAATATTTGTTACATTAGAAAGAAAATCAAAAGCAGGTTGCTGTAAGTTAATTTTTTTTATCTTACTCTTATTTCTCTCGAATCTTATGGAGTATAATCGGAAAAGAAGAATTGTTTCTATTTTTCTTATTTTAATTGATGATTTACGAAGAATATTTGTTACATTTAAAAGATATCAAAACCATAATCAACTTATCCATAAAGTTGTATTTGCCTCAGGATTGATCTCTTAAGAATAAAATAAAATGAAAAAAATCTCTTCTTTTCTCTGGGAGAATCTTAAACAATTGGAAAGAAAATAGTGATTGCTTTCTTTTCTCTGATTATTTGTTTTGTTTTCTTGATTTTTCTAGCTTTTGATTAATATGTTATTTTTCCTTGATTTGCAGGCTGCTTTTCCTGGCATGTGGTTGTCAGATGTAACCCCCGACCTGTACAAAGTTGAATAGGTATGATCAATTTGATTTTCTTTCTTCTTTCTTTTAAACTGCCTCTTATTCCTTTTTTATTTGAGGTTTGATTGCTAATTTGAAACAATTTTTGTTGCATTTGCAGATGTTATCTGTGTGTGAGAGTCTTCACGGCTGATTAATTATTTGATTCATCTCCCACAAAGCATTTTAGTACTCTGTACAGGAGGGGAAGACGTAACAAATGCTTCTCAATGGCTGACTTTGATTTGCTGGTTAATTGGAAAAACCTCTGATTTGCTGGTATAATTAAATTTTTGATGTTAGGTTTCTCTGTTGTTCTAGACATCTGCATAGCGACGTTTAATTTTTATTCTTCTGTGTAAATGGTTATCGAATTACATCTTAATTGCAAAATTGAAATGGAAATTTGGAAATTCCTCGTCTTCCTGTGATTCTGTGTATCACACTTTCCTTGGCCACTGTCCCTATATTGTATCTGATACTGCATTGCTTAGTTAAGTACTTAAGTGTCTGAATGTTTATATACAGTTAATGAACACAGAATCCACCAGACTGTGGTTACTTTGAGATCTGTGTTTCGTGTCAAGATTCGCACTACAGAATCCCCCCTATAATGTAAAGGTCGAGTGCACTTTCTGCGCAGTAGATGATAACGACTCCTTTCAGTTGTTAATTTAAACCCATATTTCGTTTTGGAACGTACTCTTGTTTGATTTTATGCGGTATGAATGGTACTCTGACTTGCTACTATAATCTAACTTGTGAAGATATTACTTTTGATCAAAGCAATGAGTCTTGGTACTTGTTTTTGCTTAACATTGAAGTTCAAGCTGCTGATCTTAATTTACAGCATGAATTGTATGAAGCATCTGTGTAATTTATCAGATCAAATTGTGATGTCACTTTCTGAACAGGCCCTATCAAATTAATGTATTAATCAAGACTCTAATCAAATGGTTATCAAAATAGAAAAAGTAAAATTACATATCTGTTATATATACTATTATATAGCTTAGGTAGATTGTTTATCAAATTTGGTACAATTTGAAAGTTAATTGATCATCAATCAAAATGTATGGAAATTAATAATCCAGTTTTATGTGCATTTCATTGTTGACCAAATGAATTTTAAATTATATCAAATTTAATACACAAGTTATCTAAACTATAAATAACCTTCCTATAATTTTAATTTTTCGATTTTTATAATCAAATTTGACAACAAAATTATGTTATAATCATGACTCGAGTCAAATGGTTATCAAAATAGAAAAGTAAAATTACATATATGTTATATATAGCTGAGGGAGATTGTTTATCAAATTTAGTACAATTTGAAAATTGATTGATCATCATCAATCAAACTGTATGGAAATTAATGGTTCAGTTTTATGTGCATTTCATTTTTGATCAAATGAATTTTAAATTATATCAAATTTAATACACAAGTTAACTAAACTATAAATATTAAATAATATTCCTATAATTTTAATTTGTCGATTTTGATAATCAAATTGACAACAAACTTATGTAATAATCATGACTACAGTCAAATGGTTATCAAAAATAGAAAAGTAAAATTGCATATATGTTATATATAGCTTAGGGAGATTGTTTAATAAATTTGGTACAATTTGAAAATTGATTGATCATCAAACAAACTGTATGGCAATTAATGGTTCAGTTTTATTTGCATTTCATTGTGTTGATCACATGAATAATATCAATTTAATACACAACTTATCTAAACTATAAATGACCTTCTATATTTTAATTTTCCGATTTTGAATCTTTTTTTGGGTAATCCTAACTGTCAAGTTAAAATAGTAGTCAATAGATCCCTTAAATACAAAAATTGCATAAACTTGCATATATTAAACTAAACTTGATATTTTGTTTTTGTGGTATAAATAAAATTGTAGAAATAAGACATTTGATCATGAATGTATCTCACCAACTTTTCTTTGTTCTAAAGAATTTCATGTTTGTGTGAATAAAAACCCATAAATCTTACATTGTTTTCTTTTAATGAGAATCCATGAATTATGAAAAAATCGATAAGACTCGCTATTTATATATTGATTAAAATCTCGCCTTACTTTTGCTTGAAGCAGTATCTTGGAATTTTGGAGCTAATTATATCGCTTTTCCATTTCTAACAGTGACCAATAAGCAGACCCGCTAATTTTTTTTTAGTCGCGATGCTATTTCTTATTTTCTATTTTGGATGGTAATCTACAAATTGTTCGCCTCTTGGTTGAATTTGTATAACGGGTAATGCTTTAGAGCTTGCTATTTTTCAATAAAGTTGGGAATCAAGCCACTAATTGTTTTAATATCTATAAGGGTTTTGATCTGAGTTTCAAACATATAACTTCTTACATGGAGAAGATTAGTTTGTCAGTAGATCAAAGATCAGTTCGCTTTAGAGTTTATTATTGACTTGGGTAGGCAATTATTTGTAAAATGTCTTCCAGACCTGAAGTTGTTTCCTGCAAAATAAAATCGGGTGTTAATTTGGGTTTGAAACGGTAACCGCTTGATATGTCTTAGATAGCAAATTATGTTTGTTTGCTACTTAAAAATAGAAAAAAAATTTAGGGAGCTTATTTTGTTCCTCCAAAGATCCTCCATCTTATTTCTTCTGTTGTATATTAAATTTGATAATTCTAAGTCATAATTTAAATTAATCCGTATGTAAACTCTACAGACATAGTAAGTTAATGCTCTCTGATTTTATTTACTCTGTTGTTACTCCAATTAACTGCCGGTCCTCTTACTCTATAATCAAACATAACTGAAGTGTTTAATTTGTATATACAGTTAGTTTTAGGAGTCTTTTTTTTTTTTAAAGATTGGCAGAAGCTACCAAATTTTATTTTAGGAGTCTAGAGGTGAAAAGGCACACAAATTTTTGTTTCTCTTCTTGAATAGAGCATCTACTTTTGCATTTGGAAATTTTATAAAATATCTTTTTCTTTTTTAATCACAAACAAAATATATATTTTTTTTCTAAAATTATTGCCAAAACGTCCTTGTCAACAGGGGCGGACAACCAAGGGAGTCAGTCGCTCTCTTTGGATTTTGAATTTTAATGAAGATCTATCGGTCCCGATCGACTTTGCCCTCGATCGATGAAGTTTTTTTTCCCTCCTATGAATTTCTAATTTGTAAATCGGGTTAAATTTTAAGATTAAAATTAAAATAAATTTCTTGAATTATGATTAGTAATTAGAATTAAAGTTAGAACATCATAAGTTATAAGTCAAAGCATTAGAAAATATAAGTTAAAACATTATTTTTTATCGAGCATCCAATTAGTTAATGAGTTTAAACTCAATTAGCTATTTAAATCTGATTCGTTATTTTTTTATCCCGATGAAAATTCTAAATGCGTCCCTGCTTGTAAATCCAATTTCCTCCTCCCTCTTTTTTTTTTTTTTTGATGTCTTGGCATGAAGCTGCCAAAGAGTTGAATTAATAAATGAATAGAGAGTTACAGTCACTGTACATAATTAAGAGAGATACAAATTGAGAAAATTAGAAATTGGATATCCGTGCTCAATCCTGGGCCGGCTCATTTTGCCATAGTGCCATGCATGACAGTAGCATGCACGTAGCCTCCTCAGTACCCCTACACACCCCTTTCTAGGAATGGAGTAGCCATGGTCGCATCTCTTTGCCAGGACAGTTGGCGCTACCTCTTGATTGTCGAATACCACCCGATTCCTCTGAACCCAGATGTGCCAGACCACACATGCAAATCGAGAGCCTCATTCCTTTTTTGCCATGTTTCCAGTTCTACTTACCATTTTCCATGGATCTGATATTCTGATCCATATCTCAAGGACGGAGCCGGCTGGTACCATAATCGGCCTTCTGAGTAGCTTAGAGATATTGAACCAATTACCTCTACAGCATAGGGACAGAGGTAAAGAACATGTCAAATGGATTCGCTTGGGCAGTTTCGGCAAAACGGGCATTGGATATCTAAGAACATTCCTCTTTTTCTTGGTACATCCCTTGTCTGAATTTTGGCCGTTAGCATGAGGTATATAAACAATTTTCTCCTCCCTCACCTTCCCTCTTTTACATTCGATTTTTAACATATCAATAGTTTACCGAAAGAATACAACATCCCTGTTACCTGCTAACCCAAATTTGAATTATTTTTATAAACCATAATTAATTTTTTTTTTATAAAACCAACATGATTACTTTTTTTTTTTTTACAAAAAATATAAGAACTGAAATGTCATCTCGGTCCGCCATTTTTTTTTCGGAATCAAAATGTCATTTCGGCTCCATAAAAAAACTGTAAAACGTTGGCATGAAAAGCTGTGAAACCACATGAACCGAAATTCCATTTCAGCTCCGAAGAAAAAAATAGCGGACCGAAATAATATTTCAGTTCTTATAATTTGTAGCCGCTAGCCAGAATTTGGTGATGGTTTTCAGGCAGTACGACGAATATATTGGTTTCCGTTAGGAGATGAATTTGTAGTTCAGTAACAGGAGGATTATTTGAAGTCAGGAAATATTTTTTGCTTGGTTTCAGGCTTTGGGCGATCTAGCTGTACAATTTATCGGTGTGATAATTATAATTTGTCAAGCCTAGAGCCCTAGATCGTAAGATGGGCAAATACATTGGCAGAGCAGTTTTTGCATCACACCGCGCACAAACATATGTAGCACAGTTTTGCCTCTGTTATCTGTGCGCTGCATAAAGTAAAAACTTCTCTGTTAATATCTTTACCCCTAACACCTTGTTTTGGATGGAGAGTAGAGGAAAGCCTGGTAGGGGCAGAGGTGAAAAATTGAGGGGAATGGAATGGAATAGAAAGTAATATTAATATATTAAATTTTTTTGTGTTTGAAAAGAGGTGAAAAATCAAGGAAAATGGAATGGAATAGCCAGAAAGATTAACATATTTAATTTTTTTCTTGTTTGAAAGATTAATGAGAGAAAATAAATTTAATTTTTCTTTCTGTCTTATTTTTTGTTTGGTTAATTAAAATTTAGCAGGTTAATGAGAAATTCGGTGGTTGCTTTATGACAAATAAATTTTGATGAGAATTATATAGGTAAGATATAGGATTGGACATTTGTATTATTTTCCTTAAAAGTATTTGCAACAAATTTTTTTTTATCTGTTACACTCCAAATCGGATATAAAATCGATTCTATTAATTACAAGCATGTAAGATTAAACTTTTTTTTCTCTTGTATCCTTCACATTCAATATAATTTTGTCAACCAAACACGATTCAAGAATTTTTTTTTTCTTTCCATTCCATCCCTTCCTCTACTCTCCATCCAAATAAGGGGGGGTGAGTATTCTCTGCAGAGTCTTGCGGTGCGGAGCTGATCGGACGGCCCAAATTTACTCTCAGCCGGTGAGTGCTCGGGATGATGGAGGCAGTATTAATTTTGCTTTGAGATTTGTGCCAAAATCTTATTTGATCCGTCCGATCAAAACGAACGGACCATATTAAAAGAACTGTAGGTGCAGAGCTCCGCAGAGGACGTAATTCCCCAAACAAGGTGTAAGATGCGACCAAGTCACAACAGAGTTAAAAGTTTGGTTGTGGCTAGATCCGGATTTATTATTAACACCAAAATAATCAGATTTAAATATACTTTAATTGTGAACAAATTGTCAATAGGAGTTCCTTACTGAAAACATAATGATTCATTAAACAAGTTGTTTTCTATTACCCATCATGACTACAACGGTGCAAATGCTTTTTTATAAATAATCTAAACTCTAAATATAAAAATATATGAACCATTGATTTTGTGTTACTTACTGAAAAAGTGATTTTACGTAAAAATCCACATATGTGGTTTTATCAAATAAGACCTAACGGTAGAAAAATTAACGGTGCAAATGAATCAAATTAAACCGTTGATTGTTTTGGCTTCTTGATCTTTCAAAAGGAACTCAAACTTTTTCCCATTTTCATATATAAACGCACTACTTTCGATATCAAATAAGATCAGCGGTTTATATTTCTTGTTTGAAATATAGTTATCGAATTATTAATGAAATATTGCGTATAATTGAGCTACAAAATAATACACTAGAGTTTGCCTTGTCTGTCTATATAAAAATCTACGCGCCATTAAATTCGAAATGCTTCTTCCTGTATAAAAATGGTTTATCTGGTGTGTGTGTACATGTTAGATTCCGTTTCATATGCTGTTGGCATGTGGACCGGACATCAGACTCTCTGGGGACAGGAGTGTCTGGAATTCGCATCCTCTGAGATATCTCAAACTTTGCGTGACTTTTTGGAGTATCTTAATCATTCAAATACATTTTGCACGAATCTCAAATATCAAATAATACTAGCCCCCTACGGTTCCCCGAATAGGCACCGGACACGTCGGTCACACAAAAATTGAGATATCTCAGAGGATACTCTGATTGGAGTTGTCTTATCAGCATGCAGATTTAATCCACACAACTCTTTAAGTTCCACACGATCTTAATGCAGGTTAAACGGCTCTGACTAAATATCGAACCGCTTCTGGTTCCGTGTTTCCGAACTAATCACACAACCAGAAACAAGGGAAGGCGGGGCATTTCAACTTCCGTCATTTTGCAAATTAAACCAAAAAACTGTCAACACCAACTTATACACAATAGACCAAGTACACCATTACCTGTCTTACCTTTTGCATAAACTTAGTTACATAAATTAAAAGATTTTCTTACAACGAGAATTAAGTGATGAAGCATATGAACAAATCACGGAGCCGCAACTCTGGTAAAAAGATAACATCAGAAACGGATACATCAGATGAGATGGAAAAGAAAAACAAAGCATCACCACAGATGGCTCAATAACATTAAATCTCACCACAAATAGACAAGAAGATAGGAGCAAAGCCACGTTACACACTCATCTCCTGGATTTCGGGTGTTTGATGAGCCAATCTATAACGGAGTCAATGTTAGTTGAGTTCTTGCATGATATCATGTAGCATGATACGTCTCGGTCTTTAATAGCCTTCAGGTTCCTGAAATCATCAGTAACAATTCCAGTTAGTATCACTCAGTTCTTGGGAATTCAGCATTTTCATTGTTTGTTAAGTAAGAATTTAGTTCTTAGAGCTTCAATCCCAATTGATTCATACCCCATAAAAACAAACAAAAGCAGTAAAACAAAAACAAAAAATGATAAAGAGACTAATACAGCTTGATTGTTTGCTTATAGTTATTATCTTCTTTTTGTAGGCAATTGGGTTAGGCAAAGTAACTCATATTCCCCTTGGGCCTCTTCGACCTCTTCGGCAAAGTAGTGGAATAGAGAAAAAGTGAAATTTAGAATAGACTTCTATTTTATACTATTACGGTCCTATTTGGTTGAAGGTGGAAGAGTCGAAGAGTATCGGTGAATAAACCAATTCTATTTCTTGGAAAAGGTTAATTCCTCTATTACATCAACCCCTCAGAGAATAGAGAATTAACTCATTGAGAAATAGAGGAGGGACCTCCTTGTAAAAAGAAAGGGTTTGATTGCAAAAGTTCAAACTTAATTCCACTTTTCCCATTTTCACAATTCCACTCAATTCTTTTGTTGTTAGACTGGTATATTACTCTCTTCCTCTCCCGTGGAGCGAACAAGCCCCTTATGAATTGCTCAAACACAGAGTTTGGTTTCTATTTTAAATTTGTAATACAACTTGGTAAAGCACGATATAGCTATGTAAAAAAAAAATCTAAAAAAATCTTCAAAAACCACAAAAAGGGAATCAATTGAGTGAATTGAAACTTAGATTAAAAGCCTTACATCTGATCCGTCAGTTCCTCTTTAGACAAGGCTCCAGGTTTGTCAATCTTGTTTCCAAGAACAAGCAATGGAATTCCACTCAGTGACTGCTTGGTCAAGAGGTCATGGAGTTCACTCTTTGAGATTGACAAGTTATCGTGATCAGCCGCATCCACCACATACCTACATAATTTTTGTTCATTTTAAGTCTCTTTCAGTTGTCACATGTTTAATTATTTAAAAAAAAAAATACATAGCATAGTCCAGTGACTGCCATCGAAGCATGATGAATAAACAACATTCATCATGTAAGTTAATTGGAGTATTCAATTTACCATATTCAGTTGAATAAACAATATTTCTCATCTGAGCAAGTTAACCTAATACTATGTATCTATGCAAATAATATCTACTCTATTCCATTAGTGTTTAATACTTCTCTTCTGGGAGATCTTTTCTTTAACATTATCCAGAAGAAAAATTGGAGTACCAAAAAAACCCGTCAAGCAAGAAAACCACCCAGAATTTATTGAAAAGAAGTTCCCAAAAGACCCTTGCGTCATCATAAATTGTTAGAAAAAAACCCTGTTTGATCAAAAATTGCAAAATGCAGACTGCAGTGACTCTCTATTTAAAAGTTAGATAAATAGTACTTTGTTCATACATTAAAAGCCAGATGTTCATTAATGATTACCAAGCATGAAGTAAATCAAAATTGCTTCATATTTGATTCTTTCTTAAGTTAATCCATTTTTAGGTTTCACACACTCTTCAAAGAAATCAGGGTCAAGTTCGCAAAAGTAGAAAAAACACCGTGTACAACTTTAAATCTGAATTAGACTAGTTAGAAGTATTCAGCTTCGCTGGAAGGAGGCATACACTTAATTGCTCACTGGGAGAAATAAGACGGTTCTGATTTCACATAATAAATAGCTCAAACAAGATGCATCATGCCGAGTAAATTAGCTTCCAAGAAAGAGATGATCAGGCTTATGGATGACTACATAGGAAAAAGAGAGAGAGGGAAGACAGAGATTGACAGGGAGGGGGATTAGAAGAAATTATGATAGCTGCAGAATTGACGATTATGGTACAAAAACCTTGGTTGAATTACTTAAGAAAGGAAGGGTGTTTACATATTTTCATAAGAGTAATGCTTTTTGTTGTCTAGGGATTTTTGCCCCCAGCTAGCCCACCAACCCATAAAGTGCCACATGTCAACCAAGTACAATTTGACTTTTTGGGCATTTTGCCGGATGATGTGGGAGGCTTGTTTGGAGGACGAGCCGGGGGTAGCACCCATCTTTTTATAAATTAATGTTTTTCTTTCTTGTTTGCAATTTCTGTTATTAGCACAATCAAAATATTTTCATAATGCTTACTTGGAAGCTAATTTACTCAGCATGATTTCAGTTTCGTTAAGGGAGAAGCTTGTAATTGTCAAAATTTAATAAAAATAGAATCTCCATTCCATTAAATGTAGCAACCAATGGGAGAAACATCCAATATTTTTTGCTTAGGATCCATACCCAATTATTTAACTTCATGGTCTTGACAATCATTGCAACTGATCTTAATTTGAAATCTCATGTACATGCAAATCATATATGAGATATACATCTTTCCAATGGAGAATAATGAAATTTGGAGCATGTTTTATCATTCACCGAACAAATTCATCTAAATTTAACTTCTCATGCACTACCAAATGATACTGAAATTGCAAAAGATTTGGTAAATATGCTGCTTAAATGTGTATCAACATGTGTACAAAATAATTTCTATTTTTGGATTTTGCTTGACTTGATTTGAAAACTATTGTCAAACTAGTCGTTATCTATAGATCCTAAATAGTTGCAAATATGGAAAAATATTGGTGTGATTTGCAAAGAGCCGTTATGTGATAGAAGAGAAAACATACACGATAGCAGAAACAGCACGGCAATATCTCTCCCACATGCTACGAAACCGAGGCTGGCCACCAAGATCCCATAGCTTTATTGTAACATTCCCCTTTGTCACCTTCCTCATATTGAATCCCACCTAAATAAAGCAATAAAATAATAACATTACATCAGAAATTATGTCCTTCTAGGCTACTGCTTACAAAATGCAAGCATGGTAACTCAACTGAAAAACATGCCCTTCTACTGATTCACAATCTGTCAACATCTTATTTGGATACTATGATAGGAGTAGAATTAGGGTATTCTTAAGCTCACCAAGTCCTTTGGTGACTTTAAGTTAAAAATCTACCGCATTAACTTCAAATGATGAATCCAAACAGTTGAAACCAATCTATTGCACAAGTTATGCATTCATTTTTCATAGTTTGAAGCCAATTCGATATGTTTTCAAGTTAAGATCACCAAAAGATTGGTGAGCTTAAGAACACCGTAGGAATTTTCAAAAGTGAATTTAAATAAGTTTTTTGAAGAAAAATAACTAAACGAATATTTCTTTGCTGGTTAGAGAACTAAAGATGTATCAAGTTTAACATGTGCAGACATTTATCAGTAATTATCCTAACACATCCTCGTCTAATGGATTAAACTGTCAAAATGGGGAAGCTTTTTGTACCACATCACCAAGCTGCCGTCAATACAGGGTGTACCTTTTGATACGGGTTAAACGATTTTTTTATTTTTGCAGTTTCATTTAAATTTCTATAGTTAGTGTATACATATCACTCAAGTTAAAAATTATGTAAAGTTATGCAACAGATAACTTACAGTAGGAATCATGTCCTCACTATATCCACCAGTCTACATCAAAGATACAACAAATTAAATCAATTAAAGAACCAGAAAATATTTAAAATTGTAAATAAATATTAGTAGCAAGTAACAGTGGAAAAGTTCATACTGCAATGACGTTCACTAGAGAAGTTTTCCCGGCATTCTGAAGCCCGATCAGGGAGAGCTCCATTTCTTGTTTGAAAAAGAGGCTGATTCTCAAAATTTTAAAAAGGCAAACCGCTATTCAACTTGGATTATACACATGAAAATTATTGAAAACATATTTTAAAATGTTGGGAATCTTATCTTAAGACTACTCAAGCAATTGGGGTTAACTTACAAAACATTCCAACTCTATTTTAATACAATGAAAATCATGACCTATTATTTTTTGGGAATGAAATCTGAAACCAATTAAACTACTTCTCTTTCGACCTGTTTACCCTGCGCAGATCTATTATGTCTATGCCAACAAATCGAACAATTTGAGAAAGCAGGACAGAAAAGAAAAACAATTAACAATTTAAAAAGAAAACGCACCTTCGCAACCAATTGAGAAAAGCTTCCCACAATCCCATGGCGCAACCAGGGGTGGAACAGGGACAAGAGGAAGGGAGACAAGAGAGAGAAAGAGAAGGGATGAGAGAGATACGACAGACTATTCGTCAGGTGTTGCTATTTACAGCAATGAACAACACTAATTGTGATTGCTCATAAATTTCTTGACGATTTTACCCTTTCCAATTGGATTCCCTGGTATCCGTTGCTAAAAATAAAGCGAGGATTTAATGGGAAGAACGGAGTCTGAGGAGGCCTGAGCTGCGCAATAACCGTCGCTTCTTTGTCTTCTCCTTTACTCCGAGCTTAGTTAGCCTTAGACTTAGCGGGAGGAAAAGGCAAGTGATTAATGCTGCGCTGGTGTCTGGAGAGGAGAGAGAAATTGGCCTTCAATGATTAATTCATGGCTTTGCGTGTCATGTTGGGATTGGTTGGTGGTTGGTTTAACAAAAACACTTGTGAGTTCTGAGTTCTGACTTCGCATCCGGCCGTTCATACAATGCGCATATGAGATATGGACTTCTGTTCGTATCCGTTATTAATTCGAAAATATAAATTTATGTTGAATAAACAAATTTTTCATTTTTATAGTCTGTATAAATTTTTTTTATATATAGTTTTATACTTTATGAGTTTAATTTTAAAAGGTATCAAAGTAAAGGTTATTGACTTAATTAAGAAATTTATTTAAAATTAGACTGCTTTATTTCTAAAGATGAGATAAATATTTTGAAATTTTAACTTAATTTAAAAAAAAAAAACTACAATGATTTACATTTGTTGTCTGGACAATTGATTATAGAACATGTGAAAAAATTTGAAAAATTAAGTAATATTTAAATCCTCTCATTATGATGGGTGTTAATATGTATATCTCACTGGATCCATTACAGAATCTGATAGTGGACAACCCGGACTTTCAACAGGTCAGTGGAAATTTTAGTAGCTTTGGCAGAGGTGGAGAAATATCACCAGGATTTTTTTGGAGATTATCCAGGAGCATTTTGGGCATGGTAATCTCTAATGTCTGGCGCCGTATTGGATGAGGAAGAATATGTTGATTGGGACTTGTTGAATGATTAGTTTCTTGTTCTTTGTTTTGCTGATCTAGGATTGTTATGGCTGACTAGTTATTTTCGGTAAGTTTGGATGAATCAAGAATAGAGTAAGAATAGTAGCTATTTTAAGTTTGAGACTTTTGAATGATTAGTAGAACAATGAGCTATCGTACAAAGACAAACAAAAAATAGTAGCTATTTGCTAATTCAAACACATCCAAACATAAAATAGTAGCTCGGAATAGTGGCTAATACGGAATAGTAGCTATTCTTCACTCATCCAAACGCACCCTTTGTGTGTTTCTGTTAAGGTTTTGTTTAGATGGATTTATGTTTTGAACATATGTTTTGTAAGTAACTGAACGATCTTATTTTGGTACCTGTTTTATGTACTGGAACTTGATCTTGTCAGATTTTTAATAGAAATCGGTGGATATACTTCGCTATTTTTCAAAAATAATAATAATAATATGTATATTTCACTGTGAATAGGAATAGGAGAACTTCATATGTCAATTTTTATGGTCTTTTTTATTGCAATATAATATCATAACTTATTTTTGTACCATTTATTATTTTATCATAATCCGTTGCACAGAAATTTGTAATTTTTTTGTTATTGATATCTTCAACTTAAAAGAAGATAAATTCCAAACATTTTTTTGGATACAATGTAGCAGATCCTGATACAGATCAAATATATTTATTTATTTTTGAGGTGGATCTGATTAATCTGGTTTTATAAATTTTGATTTGAAAAAAAATAATTTATTTTATTTTATTTTAGCATGAAGTGATATAGTTTACCCTCATTTTTCTACCTATACAAAAAAACGTAATGCTCTAGACAATTTCACTAAAATAATTTATTTTATTTTATTTTATTTTAGCATGGAGTGATATAATTTTTCCTCATCCTTCTACTTGTACAGAAAATGTACTGATCTAGACAATTTCACTAAAATAATTTATTTTATTTTATTTTAGCATGGGGTAATATAGTTTTCTCTCATCCTTCGACATGTACAGAAAACGCAATGCTCTAAACAAATTCACTATTTTTTTTTTTTTTAAAAAAAGAGGCTAAAAAGCCCATTCCATTATTGAACAGTATAATTATTACAGTACCAGTTCAGCCAAGGGAGAAACCTCTGGTCGTGCTGTGTCTCAAAACCACATTAGCATGACAACCAAGCAAACAACAGATTAGCCAAATCCTAAAACTAGCTAAGTCCCAAAAATAAACTAAAGATGTTAATATTAAGCCACTTAACAAAAGACTGAGAGGTTAGTTAGATACAACAATTTCACTAAAATAATTTATTTTATTCTATTTTAGCATGGAGTGATATAGTTTTCCTCATTCTTCTACGAAAAAAATATAAGGTTATTTTTGGGGTTTTTTTCCCAAAAAAAATATTCATCGAAGAAAAATAAATTTTAAAACAAGACAAATTTCTATCAAAAGAAGATAATTTGAAAATAAGTAAAATATTTTTTTAAATGTTAACTGAGCATAAGTAAAATATATATATTTATATAACTGAAAAAAGACAATTTCGCTACGTAATAATCTCTACAGAATAATAAAAAGTAGTTATATCATTTAAAAAAATTACATAACATCAGCTGTATGATAAATACACTTTTGTAAAAAAATGCGAAAGAAGTAAGAATACAATAATTCTTTGATCAAGATAAATAATGAGAGATAAGCATAACAAGAATTCTTTGACGTAATATGGTTAAGAAACCTTAAAATTGAACCACCTTGACCTTGTAGCAAAGACGAACTTCCCCGTGATATGTCTTTGAATAATGAACTGAGAAGGTATTGATGCAAACTCGATAGATGAATTTACGACTCGTGGAAAAATAAACATAAAACAGATAAAAAGAAATAACTCAAATCGATGAAAAAAAATTAAATCATTTGTTTCCGTCAAACACAATAAGGCAAGACTCGCCTGCTAGATTGGTGAAAACAATCACCACTCGAAAATAATAAAATTCCAAAAATTTAAATTTCATCACTCTATCGAGATATTGAATTAAAAGCTTTCATATCTTTTGCAATCTCTGTTTTTTTTTTTCTTTTTTTTAATCTTGACAGAAGAAGCTGTCAAGTATATCTACTTTTTAATTTTATTTTTATTGATTATGAGTTATGTGAAGTCAAAACTATAATTCAATTAATATTTTTACCATAAGCAGTTGCTGCCTACTTATTTTTTAGTGGGATTAAAATGCATTGTTGGTTTTGTGCTCTAATCATGCTCCGCTTTTTTATCTCTGTTTTTAAAGTTCAAATAGTTGATTTGAATTGCTCATGATCTCCATATTAAAATGTGCTTGGAGACTAATTTTATGTTTTTTGAATTTTTTTTACTATATTCTTAGATCAGTACAAAATTATTGTTTTGGATGTTCTAGAATTATCTAAAAACAGTAATTTTGCACATATCTAAACAAATAGTAAACAAAATTTAAAAATAAAAATCAAATTTTGAAAATAAAAATAATTATGTAAAGTATGATTAGAGTACAAAACTAATAGAGCATTTTTAACCTACTCTCTCCGTTGGACTTTTTTTATTTAGAAATTATAATAACAATACTTAATATAGCAGCCAAATTTTCAAAAAATTGAGAAATATAGCCTACACCGGATTGGGAATCCGGTGTGGCTTGAGACGGGCCGGCTACACCGGTTTCGGAAATAGGTGCAGCTCCAAAAAATTTCTGCCACAGACCACACGAACCGCTACACAGAATTCTCCACACCGGTTTTGCAATGCGGTGGAGATATTCTTCTTTCCCAAATCCGTGCAGAACTCTTCTTCTCCTCATTTCGACTCTCAGTCTCTCCGTAAACTCGTTTTTCTCTCTTTTTTTTCATTTTTTCCACCATTTTAAATCAAGTTTGAAGAGTTACCATACAAATAGATCCCCACCGCCATTGTGCTCAGCAGTTTCTTCTGATCATTATTGTAAGTTTTTTTTTGCTCATAGGTTTATATTTAGTGTTGTAAAATTAAAAAATAATTAGAGTTAATTTTGTAAAATTATGAAATAATTTTATTGTTGTAAAATTTTTAGAGTTAATTTTACAACACTAGTTGTAATTTAGAGTTAATTTTACAACACAAAATTTTTAGTTAGAAACTAATATTTAAATATTTAGTGTTGTGAAATTTGGGGGTTCTTGAATTGCTTGGTCAAAATTTTATATTTTTTTAAGAATTTTTTTACAACAAATAAATAGAGTTAATTTTATATTTTTTTACAACACCAAATTTTAAATTTTACAACACTAAATATGAACCTAGTTTTTTTACAACTAGGTTTTTGACAACAGTAAATTAACTCATATTAAAAAATAATTAGAGTTAATTTTGTGTATGTTTTTGTTCAGCAAAATGTCTCTACTATTGATCAATGTGTATTATGGGAGTAACCTCCAAAGCACTCCAACCGGTGTTGGTTATGACATAGGGGCTGCATTTACCTTTACCGTTTCCGATTCTACTAGTTTTGCTGTTGTAAGACGGCAAACATATGTTGGACTTGAATTGCTTCTGAGTCGAGTCAAATTGACAATCAGGGCACGTTTGAACACGGGACCACCTGGATCGTACCATTTCTCTCTATTTCGGATAGAAAATGAGGAAACTTGGGATGTCATTAAACAAACTGCACCTCAAGTAGCCGGATTTAAGGTTATAGAATTGGTAGCTGAGGCGCAGCAGCATACAAACCAAACTAGTTATGATCCGTGCCCAGATAGTTTGCCTGGAGGGAGCAACACACTGTCGGTTCAGACCGACTTTGATCCTTACTCGGGCAGTGTACCCGAAACCACAGACACACCTGTAGTTCAGACCAGCGAGGCAAGCACATGACAACTCTTGATAAAGATGTGCAAGTATAGCACCTCCCCAATTGTATGACCGTAGAGCATCCAGATCGGTCAGGAATTGCAAGTACATTGCAGGGACTCCGTCCGCACTCAAATCTGGAAACATAACCGACTCGAATAAATCCATACAAAATCCTCGGGTGTACTGTGCAACTCTCTCATCATCGGCTTCATCTCCTAATTGTGCCGCAAATTTGGTCCGTAACCATATCAGTCTAATAGAATAAGCAGAGACTTGCAATCGCTCTTCAGTAGTGTCAGGGTGATACCACCTATATTTATATGGCATCGACTCATCCAGGTTATTGTAAATATCCGCAGGATCAGCTCCTAGATCATCCTTTAAGTATGGGTTCCAATCAGTATCGCTAGTGCCAGTAATTTGATCACCTGCAAATTAAAAGAATTATACAATCAACAATTAATTTCTTAAAATAATTAATTAAAATAACCGATAAACAATTTTAAATAGTTAATTACCCTGAATCGGTAAGCCCCATAAACATGCAACATCTTCCAATGTCACTGTCATTTCACCTACTGGTAGATGAAATGTATTGGTCTCCGGCCTCCACCTCTCAACAAGAGCAGTAATCAAACACGGATCAATCTTGCAATCATTAAGACGAGCAATTTGGTACAATCCTAACTTCTTCTGAGCATCATCCATCCGACGACGGTTGTAAGCAATAGTAGGACGATGCCTATTTATCTGGAGTGCTTTTACATTAGACTGCCAGAAATAATTAAATCATTATAACCCCTTCAAATACTTCATATAATGTTTATTTCAAACAAATAATTAATAAATTTAACAAAAATTACCGTATCACAAACTGTCCATGCTCTGTGGTACTGTGATGGTAATTTTAACAACTCTGGATAATTCGGATTATCCATTCACCCTGTTAGAAAATTTATCAAAAATTATACTAAATTATACAACATAGCACAAATTATACTAAATTACATAAATTATACTAAATTATATTAAATTATACTAAATTACACAAATTACACTAAATTACACAAATTACACTAAAGTACACTAAATTACACTAAATTACACTAAATTACACAAATTATACTAAATTACACAAATTATACTAAATTATACTAAATTATACTAAATTACACTAAATTACACAAATTACACTAAATTACACTAAATTATACTAAATTACACAAATTAATACTAAATTACACAAACTAATACTAAATTATATTACATAACACGAATTACACTAATTATACTAAATGTCACAAATTACCCTAAATTATACAAATTAATACTACATATACACTAAATTGAGGCCAATTGCTAATTGAACACTAAATTACACAAAAAAGACTAAATATACTAAACAAACTCAATTAAATAAGTTATTCAATTTAATTCGGCCAAAATTAAAAATTATAAAAAAAAAATATGATTTTTACCTTGTTAAAATAGTAGATCGAAAGAGTTTCCAACTCTCTTGGACGATACAAGAATTTTGAAATAATTAAATGAAAAAATAGTGAAGTATTTGGAGAGGATAAAAGAAAAAAAAAACGAGAGGAGTTCGGAGGAAGAAAGAGGAGGAGGAAAGGAGGAAAGGAGAGGAGACAGAGGCGGGTTCAGGGCCAAAAAATTGAAGCCAAGCCACACCGGATGTCCAATCCGGTGCCGTAATTTTTTCGGATTTTCTGTGGCGAGTCCGCAGCTTGGTGGGGGAGATGGGTCAACCGGGTTAGAAATTATCTGCACCGGTTTCGGGGTCCGGTGCAGAAGAAACCTTCAATTCCACACCGGTTTCGGAAACCGGTGTAGGCTATTTTTATTGATTTTTTTCTTCATTGGCTGGTTTAGTTGATTTTTAGGTTATAATTTCTAAATAAAAAAAAAAAATCCTCTCCGTTTCTCCATTGAACTTTTGCCAAATTCTCAACTGGATTGGTCCGGCCCAGAAATCCTTCTTGTGTTTCTACTTTGTGGGGGTGGGGGTTTTACATTTGAATATCCCATATTTGGGCTGCACCAGGCTTTGTTACGGGCTAAAATAAAGACCATAATAGAACTAAGATTTACATGATCAGTATCCCATTTTCTCACGGTTGCTTTTCAATTTTTTTTGTTAATAAGTTGTAGGTTTCATCATTTGTGAATATTTGAGATTTAATTTTACTCTATTATTTGTGAATATCTGTGAACAATAGAGCTAATCTCAATTTTAAAAATAGTAGCTAATTCAATATTTTGTAGAATTAGTAGAATAGTGAGAAAATCTACAAAAGACAAATAAAAAATAAAGACTATTCGCTAATTCAAACACACCCAAACGTAGAATAGTAGCTCGGAATAGAGCTAATCTGAATTAGTGAATATTCTTAACAGAGAATAGGGACTAATCTCAATTTTTTATTTAAATTTCATGTTTATATTTCACAACATCACAGATGCAATTTTCGTTTTCTACAAACATTTCCTTTTAGTTCTTTAATTTTAACAAAAATATATATATCCCGCGAAAGTCCAAAACCATCCGTAACTGTTTTTTTTTTTTTTTTGACAGAGAAAGCCGTAGGTGCCAGCATTAATTCAACAAAAAGTCTACAATTTTGTGTTACATTTTCCTACTTAAAAAGAAAAATGAAAAACATAAAACCAGTGTTGTAAAAAACGGGAAAAACGGCCGTTTAATCGGAAATGGCGGCCAAACCATTCCGAATACGCTTAACGGATGCCTGTTGGCGGGAAAAAACGATTAATCGGCCGTTTATTCCTGTTTTTTTTTCTGTTTATTCCAGTGAATTTTTTTTTTTCTATAATATATAAATCATGTATTGTAGTTTTATTTATACTTGGATATTCATCCAATATTTTTTATATATGTTTTTTTTTCTTCTTACTTACTTTGAAATTGATTAATTTTTCTATTATTTATATGCCATATATTTTTTTTTTAATTACTGATGTAATTTTTTCAATTAGTACGACATGTTTATTTATGAAATTATGTTATTATCATAAATTAAATTTAGTGATTTTATGTTGGAATGTTTTTTTTCTTTCAAATAATATGTTATTAGTATTTGAAAAGGCTTAATTCTCAAATTTATTTTCCATTAAATAAATGTGTTACTCACACATGCAAAATGCTTACGTGTTATGAAGAAATAAGCATAGTGTCATGTTATAATAATAAAACTAACTTAAATTAAGTTTATTTTATAAATTTAACGAGTTAAATAAATAATTTTTAATAAATTATGATATTTATATATATATAATATATATTTAATAAAAACGTTAAATTGTCCGCATAATTCCGATTAATCGGCTGCATACCGATTAATCGCTTGGCGGTACCCCGTCCGTCCGACGACTGCATACCATAGCATAAAACTACTATTATATCCTGAGTAGAACTAGGGTGCTCCTAAGTTCACCAAACCTCTTGTGAACTTGACTCTAAAATATATCGAATCGACTTTAAACGATGAATCCAAACCGTTGAAACCCTTCTACCTAATGACTGATGCGTCTACATGTGAAAATTTTAAATTTCGAATTAATTTAATATATAGTCAAGTGGTCAAAAGTTTAAGGTTTATAAATTAATTTTAATGCATTTATTTTTTGGACTCCTTTGACCACTTGATTCTTTATTAAATTAATTCGAAACTTTAAAATTTTCACATGTAGACGCATCAATCATTAGGTAGAATGATTTCAACAATTTGGATTCATCGTTTAAAATCGATTCGATATATTTTAGAATCAAGTTCACAAGAGGTTAGGTGAACTTAGGAGCACTTAGTTCTACTCTTATATACTATCTCAATCTCATCGTCAAAAGGCCCATTTGACCGCCTCTGAGTTCCGCCTCTTTCCTTTTGCAAATACTGAATAGATTCCGGGTCGAGATGTAACTTCCCTTCATTTTTCTGACAAACCTCCTCCGTCTTACCAGTATCAGGGAAAATAGCTAGAGAGCGCTGGTACCGTGGTACGAAGCTGCTCTTCTGCTCCTCTCTCTTCACTCAACCTACTGCATTGATCCCCATTGGCAAAATAAAATAAACTGGTATTTCTGTTTAGATCCGGACCGTCCGATCAGAATTTGTCCGAATACTAATGGGCCGGGTGCATTCCACCTCAGCCCGGATTGGCTCGGAATCTGATAGGACGGTCTGGATCTAAGCAGAAATATTCTGTTACCTCAGAGGACATGCGGTGGTTGCGCACTGATGCATGTGAACTGCAACTCTGCAAGAAATACGCTCGTCGTTTCAGTCGTTTGTTTGACTTCATCCGAGCAGGGGCCAATGTACCGCTCGCGCCGTCTTGACCTCCACTTCTAACAACTCCAGGCTGCGTCGCCGCCGCGGCAGCCGCTGCCTCACTCTCCATGGCCCGACTCCTCCCCGGTAGGTCCCACGTCTACATCTTCTCCATTTTCTCAATTGGATCATATTTTTTTTTATTATTATTTTATACTTGCTGATTTGCTTCGTCTGTTGGTGTCTAGATCTGTTAGGTAGTTTGGTATTAAATTAATCGTTACTGATGTACTGGTTTTATACTGGAAATTTTCAGGCTACATTATTACGGGTTTTTAAGCTTGACTTACCCTCTTGAAATCTGAACAATGTGCCTCCGATTCCTGATTTAGATCCTCCCAATTTTAAATTTGCATTTTGGAATTCCAAACTTTGTGGTTCCTCCAAGTTCCGATTTCTAATCTCCAGCAATTTTGTTTTTTTAATTGAATTTGCATCTGGAGTGAGTTCATATTTCTTACTGCTGCAGAGGTGAATAAGGGGAGAGTGAGGATGAGGCATAATCGCAGGAAATCATCACCTTTTCCTTTCAATAATGCAGGAGGCAGATTCTCTGTATCTATTGCTGTATGGATTTGTGTGTTTCTAATCATGTTCATCTACTTCTTCACTTTTATCACTGAAAAAACCAATGAAAGGTTGATCCATGTGCACCCAAACCACCTCTCAGTTGCTTATGAATTGGAAGAAATCGAAGAAGAACCAGACTTTAGATTGCCAAGTGCTCAGAAGAGAAACCCTCGTGCGGTGAAAAGGAGGGGCCCTAAGAAGCCATCAACTGCAATTAGTAAGTTCTTGGATGAGTCATCAGAGATACATTCAATGTTTTTCCCTGATAGGAGTCTGACAGTGGGCCTGAAGGTGGAGAATAGTAGTAGCAGCAGCACTGGTTACTTCTATCCAGGTCAAATTTGGTTGGATACAGATGGTAACCTGATCCAGGCACATGGTGGTGGGATTTTGTTTGATGCGAGGAGCGAGACTTACTACTGGTACGGAGAGAACAAGGACGGTGCTACCTACCATGCACAACATAAAGGAACAGCACGGGTTAGCCTGTAAATTTATAGTATGAATTACATTATGCTTGGTAAGGAAACATATAAACAAACCAAACTCGTGATGAATTATCTTGCTGGTCATTATCTATTGATTACAGTCCAAGTATGGTAGGCTTGAAATCTGTTGTCCTAATTAAGTAATTGTCATAGTATGTTGGTTCCATTACTGAACACACGGCTCCTAATTAAAATTGTATGGTTAGAATATGACCCAAAAACCCATCCCTTTAGAAAATCAATGGTCTGGAACAAATCAGATCAGATCTGATGATCTAGATTGGAATAATAGCAGTATGTCATCACTGCATTGTCAACAGAAGGAGACTCTACTCTGGTAACCAAACTGGCAGTATACCCAAAAATAGGAGGATCTTCCTTTTTTTCTAACTTTCACTTGGTCTCTAGGGCTATTAAATCTAACCGAGCCTATATTAAATGCGCCATTCTCTTTACTAGGTAGACATCATAGGAGTCAGCTGCTATTCCTCGAAGGACCTCTTGTCATGGAAAAACGAAGGCATTGTGCTAAGAGGCGAAGAACGAAACATGACCCATGACCTGTACAAAACGAACGTTGTGGAGAGGCCAAAAGTGATATTTAATGCCAAAACTAACCAGTACGTCATGTGGATGCACATTGATGATGGCAACTACACCAAGGCTTCAGTTGGGGTGGCCATCAGCAATTCCCCTACCGGGCCATTCACCTACTTGTACAGTATGCGGCCACATGGATCTGATAGCAGAGATATGACATTGTTCAAGGATGATGATGGTATTGCTTATTTGATATACTCGTCTCGTGAAAATATTGACTTTCATGTTGGCCCGCTGACTGAAGATTACTTGGGTCTCACAGGAGTCATGAAGAGGATATTGGTATCTAATTTTGTGTATAATCTTTAATTAAGAATATGATACGAAGGTAAATCACAATCTCAGACCAGCACGCTAACTCCTGGCACCCTTTCAGTATGAGTCTTGCCTGGTATGGTAGCTCTACCATCCAAGCCTTGGTCTAACTTATCTATATGCTAGATAAATCTAAAACTCAAGAAAAAAACAGCTACAATAACCTGTTTTGGGCGTATCACAGGAAGAAAAGCTACTAATTTTCATTAGTCAAATTACGTGTACAAGGTCACATTAGATCCAATAAAATAAAGACAGAAACTTGTGGAAAATTTGTTGGTGCCAGATATTGCACTGACCAAAATGGTGGTACAGTCCAAATGTAGGTCCCCATAAAACTAGATTAAACCCATTTTAAAACTATTACCAGACTACATATTATAGGTGATCTCCAAATTATCCCATGTCAACAGCCATATAATGGAACCCTGGATGGCAGACCGTAAATATCTTCTGGGTATCACATTGCTGGCCCTGTTTATACCTGTGCCCATCCAATACTGAAACAATGACATTATTAATGACCCCAGTCCCAAAGATGATCTTTTTCTTTTCTTTCAACAACCCAGGGAATTCCTGTTATTTTAATCAAAACTCTGAGCCTGGCGCAATGTTTCTCCCATGATTGAGTAGGATCTTTGATTTTCCAAAAGAGAAACAGAAGTAATAGTACTATACATAGAGCTTAAAACAGATAAACACTAATTTGCCAAACATAGTCATGTGCCATTTAGCAGTTTAACTAGCCAAATCATTAAATTATCCCAACAACCGACCAAAGCACAGACAGCATAATATTTAACAGCACAATTATTGAACCTTCAAGAAAACAACAACATAATAATTGAGACTACCTCAAACCCTATACATATTCAAACTAAAGTTTGATATTGCAGGTGAGACAGCATAGAGAGGCACCAGCTGTTTTTAAGCACAGGGGCACATACTACATGATCACATCAGGTTGCTCAGGGTGGGCTCCGAATCGGGCTATGGCCCATGCAGCAGCGTCCATATTGGGCCCATGGGAAAATGTTGGCAATCCTTCTGTGGGGGGAAACAGAGTGCTAAGACTAACAACTTTCTTCTCACAAGGCACATTTGTACTGCCACTTCCTGGGTTACCAGGTTCTTTCATTTTCATGGCTGATCGCTGGAACCCATCGGACTTGAGGGACTCACGATATGTGTGGTTACCTTTGAAAGTCGGTGGTTTAGCTGATGAGCCCATGGATTATAGTTTTGGGTTCCCACTTTGGTCAAGGGTTTCAATTTTCTGGCATAAAAGATGGAGGCTTCCAGAAGGATGGAAGAATGTAAACTAACTTGAAATTTACTTCTGGAACCTAAAAATGAAGACCATTTAGACAGTCACCAAAGGATTGTTGCAGCCTAAAACTTTACTAATTCTGAAAACAAAGGTGCAGTGAATCTATTGGATTAGGGAAAAGGGTACAGTTTATATAAAACATTATAACAGTTTCAAAATGGTATACTGGACCAAACACAGGCATATGGAAATGTGGCACAATTCATTTCAATTGCTTTTGTATACAATCATACCGAGGGTAGTTTTATGTACTGTGCATAGTTTCATTTTGTAATGGCGTACAAAGAGTTTTGTAATAGCCATATTTCCATGCAAACAAACAATGAAAAAGCATAGATATTTCAGCATTTGTATTAATTCTTTTAATCATGTTTCTTAAATTGTACTCCCTTTGTTTTCAGTGCTTACTATAGTTATTTATGTCCTATCTTTGCCCGGCGAGGTTAGTGTAATTATGTACCAGTTGAGGCTAAAGAAATACGTACCAGTTGGGCCTTACTTGATATTCCACGTGCCAACTAGATTTCTTGATCTTTAACCAATGTGATAAGCTTAAATAAAAGTTGATATTCAGGTCTCAACTAAATTTAAGGATCTTAGCCAATGTGTTATTAAGACGCAACAGCCCATCCCGAACTAACATATATACTAAACGATGTCAGATATCAAGGTATGTTATTTTTTACTTTGCCTTTCAAATGTAAGTTCCCTCAAAGAGCGAAAAAAAAAGGCACACAGAGGCTATTTGTTAATTAAGCCCTAGGTACCAATAGAAAAGTACTTGCGATAACTAGTTGCTTAAAACATTTTTTCACTTGTAATGAACAGTTTATAATGCAATCATTTTATGAAAATATCTCTGTGGCAGTTTATTAATTGTTCTGTCTTTCCCCTGGACATGACGACATGATACACTATTCAGTGAACAATGCCACTCTTTTAATTTATTTTCTTTATTGTTTACTATTTGCTACAAGTTTGTAAATGTGTCAGCCATCAATAAATTACTGGTTATTCGTAACAGAAATGTCCTGTAGTTATTCGGTAGAATTGTTGTTATTACGATGACACAAGTATCTGGGACGAGAGCAGCCGGTTCTTTTAATAAGCATTAAATTAATTTCTTTTATTTATTTATGGTTGTCATAAGGAATATTATACTTACCCGAAGCTCTCATTCTCTAATAACTCTCTGTAACATCCGGTAAGAAAAATTAAATTATTTTTCTGAATATTTATAATATTAATAAATTATAATTTTAAAATGTAAAAGGAAAAAAAAGAGCTAATGTGTCAAGAGATGACACGTGCCTTATTCATGTTAAAATCCCTACCGCCATTGCCCCCGCCCCCCCCCGCCCCCCACCCACCCACCCACCCACCTTAAAAGCATATCTATCTAAATTTATCTTTGTAAATTCAGTTTAGTAAAAGAAATGAAAACCGAATTAAAAAAAAAGAGAGAGTGAGAAATGAGAAGAAAAATTGGAAAATCTAAAGAAATATGTTGATGCAAAATTCTGATATTTGATTGTATTTGATTTCATGTTCGATTGGAATTTCTAACTACGTCGCATGATTCTGAATAGTCATTACGATTCAATTTGGATTTCTAGATTGATCGCCAACAGGTAACCGGACTTCTCTATAATCTATATTTTCATTTTGTGTGGTTGAATTGGATGTTTGAATTGGGTATTGAATTATGAGGGCATATTTAACGGGATAGCGGGTAGAATGTGATTTGTGAAATGATATGATTGTGTATTCTGAGAATGTGAGAAATTGTATGATTTTGTGAAATGAAATGATATGGATATTGTGTGACTTGTTATACTAATAACCCAGACCCAGGTGCTATCGTCGGTTAAATATGCAGGCATAATTTGATTTTAATTTGTGTGGATTAATCCAGTCTGTTTGAATGATTCATTAATTAAGCCAATTATTGAGAAGCGCGTCGTTAAATAACCGGTTACTGAGCTTTATAGCTGACTCTCCATATTGTCTATGTTTGTTATTTTTGTTGTGATGTAGGTTGATGGGACGAAGGATGAATGCGGGTACTTCTCTTGTCGCGCGACTCCCGGCCCGGCAGCAGGGTTGTGACACTCTCTCAAATTACTTTTGGCTAATTTCAGAAGAAGAAAAAATAATAGACATTGAGTATGAATGTTCAAAATATTGAGTATGATACAACAATTAAGCATGCATCGTGCAAAATCAAGGAGTCTGGCTAGTATAACATTAGTGTCATTTCAGCTTATATAACACCAACTCCAAAATCTACTGAATCGACTTCCAACAGTGAATCCAAACCGTTCAAACCGATTTACTTCATTAGTTGTGCGTTACATGCAAATTTTATAATTTTTTGGATTTATTTAGTATCAAGTCGAGCGTTCAAATTTGTGAGTTCTTAAGTTAATTTTAATGTATTCATTTTTTAATATTTTTGGCTGCTTGATTTGATACTAAAATAATTCGAAAATATAGAAAAAAAAATACATGTAAATGTATCACTCGTAAAGTAAATCGGTTTGAACGGTTCGAATTAGTCGTTTGAACTATATTCAATCAATTTTAAAGTTGGTGTCATATAACACTGATGTCATACTAGCTGGATTCAAAATCAAGTGTGCATTATAAATAGTCAGTTATATATTTTGGGTGCTCGACAGATTGACAGCTGTTGATAGCTGTCAAAACACGTTTTTTTTTTTACTTGATCAGCTGCAATAGTCGATACATATTGGGACAAGAAATGTATACAAGTGCTTAATATATTTTCCAAGTGCATATATTTTTTTTCTTGTTTTCTCATATTTCTTAATGGAAGCTGCTTTATATCTTCCCTCTTATGATTTCTTTTAATAAAAGTTTCAAATCATTTTCCTCTTATTATTTCTTTTAATAAAAGTTTCAAATTGTTACCCTTTTTTTTTTCCTTTCTTTCTTTTCTTTGGTGCAAAAGCTAGAGAACATGATTTCTCGAGCACTCTTTCCAACTGATGCTATTAAAGTATTAATAGTTACCTCTAAACGACAAAACCCTATAAATTTGTTCAGAGGTATATGTCGAGTAGGTTAAAAATAGTATATTATCTACGAGGAAAAAATTGACGTGTGCTGAAAATATTATATATATCATATGTTATTACGGTTTTATATTGGTATTTGATTTCTATATTTTGAGTTAAAGAGTTAGAGGCTTAGAGCTATATGAAGCATGGAATAAGATTTGGTCCAAATGGCTTTGGACCGAACACTGCCCAAAATCTCTCAAAATTATACGATTAAAGTTCGAACAGCGATTCGAACCGCTCAACATGATTTTCATATTAAAATGTGTTCAGAAATCAAATTTTATATTTTTTTGAAAAAAAAAAATTACTAGTTTTTTAGATACGTACAACATCATTGTTTCTGAACGGTCCAAAAACAGTGATTTTGTACGCATCTAAAAAAGTAGTAAATAATTTCCAAAAACTATAAAATTTAGTCTATGAGCACATTTTAATATGAAAATCATGTTGAGCGGTTCGGATCAACTGTTCGAACTTTAATCGTACGATTTTTAGAGGCTTTGGACAGTGTCCGGTCCAAATCCATTTGGACCAAATCTTATTCCATGAAGCATGGGCTATCTTGTGCTTCACACCCTTTCGTGCCTTTTTCAAAGTCCAAACAGTTAATCCGAACCACTCAGCATGGTTTTAGATAGGTCTAAAATCAGGAAGGAGATCACCTGCCTCCAGTGCGACTAACACGTGGGTCCAGACGGGTTTAAACATTTAAATTTTGATTTTAGTTTTGCTGCGGTCCACATGTCAGCGACTCAGGGGCAGGAAAATCCTGGCCCCTAGGGGGCAGAGGATTTGGTTCCCTAAAAATCATAGTTTTAGATGGTCTAAAATCTTATAAAAAAAACAATGATTTTTTTTTTTATCTATTTAGAAAAGTTTGTAAAAAAAAAAATTCAAAAATTATAAATTTTGTTTTCAAAAAAATTCAAAAATTATAAATTTTGTTTTCAAGCACATTTTAATACATTTGTCATATTGAATAATTTGAATTAACTGTTTTAAAAATATGAATAAAGATATGAAATAAGAGTAGGCATGTGCTTTATGAAGCACAAACTCCCCAGCCCATCTCTTTGAGTTATTATTAAATTTAACAACAACAAAAAAACACAAAAACAGAAGCACGATGGGTCATATTACTGTAATTTTAATTAACGTGCATTCTATAAAATTTAAATTTAAATATGCTTAGCATAAGGTCACCAAGTACAAAAATCGATGATTGGATGTAATGTGTATTGACTGTTGAGGAACTCTAGCGTCTTCACTTTTCTTACTTCTATCATGTTTTGTTTTTTAAATCTTCAATAAAAAATAATTTAAATTTTTAATAATTAAATAAAATTATTAGATGTGATATGTATTAATTTTTCTACCTATAAAAAACTACAACATTTCATTTTTTGTTTTCATGATAATTAAAAAATTAAATATAGTAAACATTCGTAATTTTTTGTTCAAGTCGATCATTGAATTTTAAAAGCTCTTGATGATAACCAAACAATGCCAAAATCTTATTTTCCTATGTTGCATAGAGAAAGTTATCTGGTTGTTTTATTTTGAAATTGAGCTTCAAATTTAGATGATTAAAACTTTTTTGAGAAAAATGGAGACAAAAATTGATGCATTTAAACCTTCTTCTTGATTATTTTCTAATTTTAAGCTACTATCAAATAAACTTTAAATAAAATCATTTTCCATGAGCAATTTCTCATAGGACAGATCAAGAGTAATCTGTTTAAGTTTTCATTTGATTGAATTACTTACTAACATTGATGCATTTAAAACTTAAACTGGAGACAAAAATTTATGCATTTAAACCTTCTTCTTGATTATTTTATAATTTTAAGCTACTATCAAATAAACTTTAAATAAAATTATTTTTCTTTTTTTGAAATCTTCGCAGAGGCTGCAAAGTCGTGAGAGGGAATCAAACTCTCAACCTTTGGATACAACAGTCCTAGGACTTTTTCATAGCCAACTGTGCTACCTCCCCTTTCAAATAAAATCATTTTTCATGAGCAACTATTTCTCATAGGACAGATCAAGAGTAATCTGTTTAAGTTTTCATTTGATTGAATTACTTACTAACATAAAGAAAGATTAGTTGTCAATTGATCCCTTCATATATTAACAACATGAGTTAAAACTAACTCCACAATTATGGAAATAAAAATAAATAAAGTATAGATGTCTTCTATGTAATTTAAAAAAGCCATGTACTAAACACGGTACAATTTAAAATTAATCGGTCTTCCAAAAACAAAAATATGAAATAACAATAATTTTGTACCTAGAAAATTATAAAAATTAAAATATCTAAAATTTGATCTCCGAACACATTTTAATATGAAAATTTAAGATGTTCGTTTCAACTATTTTAATTTTGAAAAAAAAAATACGAAGCACGATGAACCATGAAAAAAAGGCATTTAAACCCTTCTCATTTGAATAAAATACATGTCAAATTTATTTATTTTTAAAACGAACTTGGGTATTGGTTGCATTGAACTAATAGACAAACCGATGTATTGTATAGTTTTCGTTGAAAAAGAGTATACTTATTATTTTGTCATAGTTATAATGGATAATGAATATTTTTTAGAAATGATGAATTTTATTCAGTAATACTATACACTAATTTAATTTCTCATACCACCAAATAAAAGAAATTGAAATCTCCTTGAATTTTTTTATCTGTAAGACTGTAACATCCGGTTCATTGAAAATTCAAATCATATATTTATAAAAAATAAGAATTTTACATATACTTGGCCCACTAAATTATCTAGCGGACTGGATCTTACTTAACTCATTGGATTATCTACCGAACCATTTACATACCTAATTCTCTCACAAAGTAGATCGCAAGATGACTCACTGAATTATCCAACGAGTCTGACCTTATTTTTTAGCGGGCCGGGTATTAGATCCGCTGGATTATTTAGTAGGTGGGGTATATTTGAATTTTTTTTGCAAAAATAGAAGTTCACAGAATTATTTAGCAGGTGGATATATTTGAAGGAGAGGGTTCAAATGCACTTAAATTTCTATCCTTGTTTTTGTTTCCAATTATTTATCTCCTTTATCTTTATTTTCAAAGTCCGAATAGTCGATCCGAACCGTTCAACATGATCTTCATAATAAAATATGCCTGGAAACCAAATTTTATATATATATTTTTTATTTTTTTACTATTTTTTAAGATAGATACAAAATCATTGTTTTAAGGAGATTCTGGTCCCTGGACCATCCGATAAAGTAATTTTGTACCTCTCTTTAAAAATAGTAAAAACAAATATAAAATTTGGTCTATAAGCATATTTTATTATGAAGGTCATGCTGATCGGTTCGGATCGATTGTTTTGACTTTAAAAATAAAGATAAAGAATAGGAGCAAATAGGAGCATAAATTTTTGGGTGCCTTAGAACCCTCCTCATATTTGAAATTCTAATAAAAGTAGATGAATAATTTGAATTTTCATTGAACCGTATCTTATATATAAAAATTTCGGAAAATCTCCCTTCTGTCTAATTTTCGTTTGTAGAACCTTTTTGACATTTATGTCGGATTATACCTATGCTAATAATTTACATTTTTTTTAATTCTAAACTAATCCAATTAGCTCCTTTTGTTATTAATTACTGTTCCTACTAACTTCAAAGCAATCCGAACAAGCCTGAGCAATTTCTTCTCTTGTAACAACAACAGTACATGTCTCTAGGCAGCTTTTATGTGACCTCATATAATCATTGTCTTCCTTTGTCTCTACTAGCGTGCTCCTTGGTAGCTACCTACTCGTATAATAATTTGCCTTAGCGGCCGCACTTTATATATAGTTGATCAGCGTATATTACTATTCACATGAAAAGGGTTTATTATTTTTAGGTACGTCTTAAACAAAGCACTAATGCTGCTTGTGTTGTAGACAAGGCGATCTTTTTAGGCATTCAATGGAGCAAAAGGATGAGGCACGGTCAGGTGCAGCGCTCTTAGAAAACAATAACAAATAATTTCCAGATTCTCTGTAACGAATATCCGTGTATTATTTCGTGTGTCTTATTACTGACACTCTCTGAACAGAGAAAAGGAATACCGGTTAACCCGCCACATGGTATGAATCTAGTTGCTTAGCACAGAGAAACTAGGCGCTGGTTGGGATATCAGATTTAAGGGGAACAACAATGGAGAATGTCTCGGGAGGTGCTTGGTGGGTTCTATGATGATGGTTTACGCACGCTCTCTACGCCTTTTCTGACCGTCTCCTTTCCCCTATCTCTTCGAATAATTTCGTTCTTTCACTTCAAGAAAACCAAGGCGCGCAGAGGAATATTTTTCCAACCTCAGCACCGGACGCCAGCTCCGTTCGAAAATAGCTTCCTGTGGCGTACGATGTGATACTCAATCGTGTGGCGAGTCAGTATAGTTCGGTTATCATGGTTAACTTATTAACAGATCTAATTCTACTTCATGCAGAGCAAGACCATCGGGGAAATTTATATTACTGGTGCTCTGCATGAAAGTAAAATATCTCTGTCCGTATGTTTACCCGTTAGCAACGCATGTTATAAATTTGTACGGTCAAAAGAATCACGAAATCCTAGAAGATTGTTTCTGACAATCAGACAAGGTGGTCTTGGTCCCGCTTGACAAGCCATCAGGACCGTACCAACCCAAACATACGGCCAGATTTTCATTTATTTGTATTTGTAAAGTGAAGGCAGGTCTTAAAAGTATGTAATATTTTTAAACGTGATATTTGTTTTTCTATATATAATATTAATGAAAATAGATATATCGCCAAATTTTTTTAAATATCCACCATAAAATAAAAAATTAAAAAATATCCATGATTTTCTATTGTTTACTAATTATTTTGTTGGTTGCCACATAATATCACTTGATTTTAAAATTCTAAATTATTAAAAGTAGTGATTTTCTATCTATTTAAAGAACTAGTAAATATTCTTTAAAAAAAATATAAATTTTTAGTCAAGTATTTTTTTTCATATGAAGATCATGTTAAACAATTAAGATTAACTATTTGAATTTTGAATACAAAGATATTAATTTACAGTACGGACTAATTCACGCTAATATCATAGCCTCTCTTTTACTTTTTAATAATTATATTATTGGCTGTGACAATTATCACGCAGTTAGATCCGTTCTCAATTGAACATTTTTTTTTTTGAAAGAGAAATATAAGAGCCAAGCTTTCGGATTCCAATAATCAGCCACCCGGGAGAGGGGGGTGTCCGATGCCCATCGGACCAAATTCGGTTCGATGGGTGGTTTCTACCGTCCGATCCACTTCAAGATCTATGCGTATTACTTTAATATCAGTGCGCACATATCTTGAAATGAATCGGACGGTATAAATCACCCATCGCACCGAGTTTGATCCGATGGGCATCGGACACCCTCTCTCCCCAGCCACCCACCATAGGTGTCCAATGGTACCCTTCTCAATATAACATGTCCTTCACTAATTGTATTCTGTGAATTGATTCCAATCTCAAGAAACTGTTACTAGTTTTATGCATTGGAAACAAATTGAACGGTAATACATTTTGCGTTCTAAAGATTTTCTTCTGCTAATTTTTTTTTAGCAAAGAAAGGAGTCAACTCGGTTTCTCATTAAAACTAGCCAGACTTGAATTACATGCTTGGCATTTTTTATAAGCATGTAAAATCTACGACCAAAAATACTCGAATTCTTTTTTTTTTTTTTTTGGTTGAGATTTCACTTGGATACTCGCTGAAGAAAAAAAAACGGAAAATATTTAAAAAATGTCCTTACTCAGCTGAAACAAATTACAATTACTTCCAATGTTTTGTTTTATACTTTTATAATTTTAGTTTTCATTTCCTGTATTAAAAAAGTTATATTCCAATCTCATAATTAAATTCAGCCTCATGTTAAAATATAATATGTATAAAGTATTATAATAAAAAAACAATTACAATACCTAAAGTATAATGCTTGAAAAACATCAAACACAAAAGTTCAAATTTGCAATTGCTTGAAGTTTCAAATTTGAGGGATCAAATTTTGTTTCTTGAGTTATGAAAAAAAATACCAATATTTGAAATTACTTTTATGGAAATAGATTATTAGAAAATCAAATTTAATAGCATCAAAATTATTAGTTTCATAATTCAACAAAAAATTACAATGTTACATATAACATTTTTAATTTTAAAATGTAAAGGTGTCGGAGATCATAGTTTTTATTAAGAAATTAAAAATATGTAAAAATATGAAGAAAGAAAATAAAAAGTGAAGGTAAGGAAAAGAGGAAACAAGGGATTGATAAAAATTAAGTTCATGAGACTTTTGAGTATTTTGTTGAAAAAATTAGATGTTAGAATAATTTATTTTAACTTTGAAAAAATAATAACTTTTTTGTACCACAAATATGAATGAATTTTTTCTTAAACTGTGAATTATTTAACTGGACCACACCGGAGAAAAATGCTGATAGGCACAATAGAGCTGAACGCCTGAACACCGAAATGACAGAACAGGGAACATGCTTCTCAGCCAACAGAAAAGCGTGCCCGGCCACAGCAGCGATCAATAACCATGCGCAACTCGCGCAGCTGCAATCCGGAATTTCGCGCAAAAACATTATTACCAAGAGAGGAAACGGACGGCGCAGATCATCCTTGTCATCAATAGACGGTTCTGATGTTCCGCTATTTTCTGTTGGGATCTGCGGTAAAATTTGTTATTTTTAGAAATTAAACAATTGAATTATTGGAAAGAGATACTTTTTCTTTTGTTTTTGAGTAAAAAAAACACAAGGTCTGGTTTCATTAACTGAAATAAGCTACAAGGAATGTTCACTGAGCAAACAAATTACTCAACACATGAAAACAAAACATCACAAACCAGCACCTAAAAACATAACATCTCAAGTATCAGAAAGGATTTATCACGGTATGAGATTAACGACTAACAAGCATTGCTAGGTAGCTAGCACCGCAACAGCTAAACCTATTTTTAAATATAACTATTTATATAAGGGGCGGATTAAAGATTTTTTCAAGGTAGGAAACCAATTAGGTTTAAATAGCTAAGCAGATTCAAACCAATTAACTTATCAAAAATAAATTATTTATACCGTATTAAAAAAAATAAGCCATTTCGTCAATTTTTCTGGAAAATTGCATATAATGTAGAAAAAAAGAGTCCGCTGATTGAATAGGCAGATGTAATAGATATGAAATTCTCCAGAAAAATGACCAAATGTTTTTTTTTTTAATATGGTATAAATAAAATTCCGGTCTAACTAATTCCACCAATAACCTATCTTTTGGGGGTGGGGGGGTGTCCTGGCATCAATCGACCACATGTCCTTAATGTCCTTAATTGATGCACAATCAAATGTAAAATTACTAAATTAGCTATCCAATCTCGAAGTACAGTTATCCAAGAACGTATAACAAATTAAGAGATGCGTAGTGGGCTGACTACAAAAATGACAAGCTATGCTGCCTTGCCATCCTGTTTTGATAAATATAAACTTGAAAGTATTTAATAATTTAAAAAATCTGTAGATTTTTAAACCATCTCGATTTTCTTTTTTTGCCTTAATTTTTCTTTTTAATCTCTCCGCAAACCCCCACCCCACACACACACTTTGGTTCAAGTTCAACACGACTCCATATGCCACTGTTCAATCTACTATAAAGAAATTGGATACTGGAACAAAAAAGAAAATCGAGCATACATAATTTATCTGCTTTTTCCATATGTTATTGATGCATATAGTGCTGAGTTTTTTTTGTTAGGTAAAAAGGAGGTGTACAGTTCTTATACAGACTGAATGTGTGATCCAAATCTTTCAAAGCCCACAAAGCAGCCAGAAAAATTAAACAAAAAGATAAACATGATATATAAAAAGGCCTCCACCTGCAGAAGAAAAAGCAATGATAGCGTAAACAAAGCGCGACAAAGCCAATCCAAAGCAACGCCCCTATCAGACCCCTGTACAAAAGCATTTTTTTTTTAAAAAAAAGATCTTTTAAAAAAACAAAAACAAGAACACACAAAAAGTAAAGAAAAAGAAACGAAAAACAAAAGGAAAAAAAAAACCCACGCTCATGTCTTGCCTCTCTCTCTATCTCTCTCCTATACTTCATCGATCTCCCCAAAAGCATGCACTACTCACTCACCACGCACTAAAGAGAGATTCCCCTTCCTCTCTCTTAAAACCCTCGTTACACCATCTCAGTCTCACCTTTCTATCCCCTTCTCCTCTCCATTTCCATCTCTGATCCTATGTGGTGGTGTGGTTCATCAGTTCTACATGGATACACTCTTTCGGCTAGTTAGCCTTCAATCGTCTAGCGATCAACGCTCGTACAACTCGAGTCGTACCTCCAGCAGCTCTCGTTCCTCTAAACAAAACAACAGTAACAACAGCACAAGCCATTACAACTACTCTCCTAACGCTAACGCCACCAATCAGTATTACTTCCAAGAAGAATGCAACACAAACCAGTACTATTACATGGATGAAGATTTCTCTTCCTCTTCTTCCTCTAAACACTTCCATTCTTCACAATCTCACCATCATCCTTCTTCTTCAACCACACCTGCTCTTACGCCTACTCAAACACCTCCGGCGCCTTCCTCTTCATCCACCGCTCATGCGCTCTTCGACCCCGCCGATTTCTCATACCCGCCTGATCTCAACCTTGACTTTCCTTCACCGAGTTCTTCTTCCTCTTCTTCCTCCTCTGGCAGGTGGGCCCATCAATTGCTGATAGAATGTGCACGGGCAGTTGCCACGCGGGACAGCCAACGCGTGCAGCAATTGATGTGGATGCTAAACGAGCTCTCGTCTCCTTATGGCGACACTGATCAAAAACTAGCTTCGTATTTTTTGCAAGGGCTGTTTGCGCGCCTGACATCATCGGGTCCACGTACACTACATACTCTCGTGTCGGCATCAGACCGTAACACTTCATTCGAGTCAACCCGTAGAACTGCTCTCAAATTCCAAGAGTTGAGCCCTTGGTCACCATTTGGCCATGTAGCGGCTAATGGCGCCATCTTGGATTCTTTCCTGGAAGCCGCAGCAGCAGCTTCTTCTAGCTCACAACAGATTAAATTTCACATATTGGATTTAAGCAATACATTCTGTACTCAATGGCCGACACTGCTCGAGGCACTCGCAACTCGCTCGTCAGATGACACACCGCACCTTTCACTCACAACAGTGGTGGCCTCTTCAGGTCCCACAGCTGCATCACAACGGGTTATGAAAGAGATTGGGCAAAGGATGGAGAAATTCGCTCGGTTAATGGGGGTACCATTTCGATTCAATGTCGTACACCATCCAGGTGACTTGTCAGAGCTGAACCTTGATGGACTTGACCTATCTGAAGGGGGCACTGTCACGGCAATTGCTGTGAATTGTATGAAAACGCTTCATGGCATTTCATCTGTTGGTCGAAGAAGGGATGCATTCCTAGCCAAAATTCGCCGGCTTGAGCCGAGGATTGTGACAATAGTTGAAGAGGAGGCAGATTTAGTGGAAGAAGGACCAGATGAAGAGGAGGGGTTTTTGAAGGTTTTTAGAGAAGGTCTAAAGTATTTTTCATCCTACATTGATTCATTAGAGGAGAGCTTTCCAAGGACAAGCAATGAGAGATTGGCACTTGAGGGAGAGGTCGGACGAGCAGTGGTCGACCTAGTGGCATGTCCGGCTGAGGGGTCAGGAGAGAGGAGAGAGGCAGCAGCTTCATGGGCAAGAAGGATGAGAACTACCGGGTTTATGCCAGTGGCATTGAGTGAAGATGTAGTGGACGACATGCGCTCATTACTTAGACGGTATCGGGAGGGGTGGTCGATGCGCGAGGTAGGAAATGAATCTGATCCAGCTGGGTTCTTTCTTGCTTGGAAGGAGGAGCCAGTTGTCTGGGCCAGCGCATGGAGGCCTTGATCGGAAGCAAAAGAGCTAATGCATTAATTCTTAGAAGATTGTTTTGGCAATTGCATGCGGCTTAAAGAGGTTTGTTTTGCTTTGTTTTGTTTGATCTCCCGCACGCAAGAGTGCAGCATGTGGGGGATCATGCATGCTATTCAAAGTGTTTGTAAGGAAGGATAGGAGATCAGAGTTGATTTCTCAGATTTTAGAACATGCATGATGCTATTTGTCATGAGTTCATAATAGGTGTTAGTTATCTACTTTTAAAGTTTATGTTCTTTGGAAGAATTTTTTTTTTATAAATTTACTTTAGAGATAATTATTAGGGTTTTGACATATAAGCTGTGAGCCTCCTTGTGTAATTTATGTAATTGAGAAAAAACAAAAGCCCGGCATGCAATGGTTGGTCGGAACCTAAGGCACCAATCAAAAAGAGCACAGATAATTCTAGTACCATATATATAGTGGATTGGTTCAGATCTTAGATTTGACAAATGGTTTAGTTGAAATGGAGTCACATCTAGGTTAGCAAATATATATTTTCTGTCAAAACATGTGGTCAACATTATTGCAAAGCTTACGTTAGAGAAACAGTGCTCTTATCATTTCCTCCAACCTCCAATGCAACGTGATGAAATTAAATTATTTTGCACTCTGATTGATTCATGTGGCCTTTTTATGCAGCATGTTATTGTATATTGCGTTACAAGGAAGTAAACTCTGTACTTATAAGAGTGGAGACCACATTAGCTAGGTCATATTGCACCTTTCATTTAGGATGGGGGTTTTTGTCAAAGAACTTTGGACAGTCACGTCTAAAGCTTTGCAATAATTTACACGGACGATTTAGACGGACGATTTAGATTCACAGAGCCATTTAAATTAAGTTTTAAATCTTTCGCACGAATCTTAATCCAAATCAAACAATTTAAATCTGATTTCGGTTAAAAAATTTCCAAAGTCCTCTAGAAAAAACCTAATTCCTTCACTAATTAGGCTTTAATTAATATGGTGGATTTAACTCCCATAATTCTCTCATAGTTTGCAGCTACATTAATTTGTCAAAATTAGGATATTAAAAGGGCATAGTAGAGATTTTTTTAGGAGATACAAAGAGTGGTTACAGGTCTGAAGTTAGTGCTTGAAGAAAATGACACACTAAAAAAAGATCACAATAACTTAATAAGATAAGAGAAGGCAGTAGAGAAGGAAAAGAGGATTAGGTGACAAGGGTGATATCAGGAAAGATATAAAGGCCTGGATATATATTTTAATTTAGTTATTTAAAGGACCAGAAAAGATAATATAATTAAGTATGATTCATGAATTGATCAAATCCTTACGGAAGTTGATTTAACTGAACGTATACTTGAATCAAATTATACACACACACACACACACTTGAAAAAAATAGAAACTAGCTAGAAAGGGAACCTGCATGTAGTTCAAAACTTCAAATTCATAGCATTTGAGATTTCCAAATTTGATTTTTTTTTTTTCAACCTAAAATGATTAAAAGCGTTCAATGAAGGGGTCGTTATCGGATGAGGATAGCGAATCTTAGGAGCAGTGGTGCTGGAATCTAACAAAGGAAAAGTGGCATTGAAACTGGATTGCTGAGTGGGCTGCACTGCCCCCACTATTTCTCTTTCTTTCTGTTTTTCTCTTCATTTCCTTTCTTAACACTTGAGAGAGAGAGAATGAGACATCTAACATCCCCATCAAACAAATACTTTCACAGTTTCACTAGTATTAATTTTGCCGTATATACATATATGTCCTATCTGAAGAGAAACAGCAAAACAATGGATATCATTTGCGCACATGCAAGCTGTAAAGCGCATGGTGGAACTATTTCGGGCGGGAGCCCGTTAAGAAAATGAAAATCTATTAGATTTAATTTGCAGTGTGAAAAGAAATTTAAAAAAAAAAAAAAAAAAAACGGGGATTGATGGAGTGAAAGTGAGAATATATAAGGTCAGATCATGTTAGTATGGGACCATTAATTGACAGAGCTCCTTTTGAGGGAGTTGGCTTCTATTCCCACCACTAAAGCACATCACCATCATGCATGGTGATGGTGCCTCCATTGATTTGCGCAGGTTGTGGGCCTCTCTACCAGACCAAAAAGAAAGCGCAAGAGGAGCGTTAGTGGGATCTCCTTTTCATGTCGGTATGGTATATGGTATGGTATGGGACTATTGGGATGCTAGCTAGCTCATTATTATTTTATTTAATTATTTCTTGCTCTCCTTCTTTTCTTTTCTTTTCTTTTCTTTTCTCTAAGAGCAGAGTGTCTTTAGATAGATTCAGAGGTGTTTCCCATAACGAATAAGTACTAGTACCTAGCGCGTGAGAGAGACGAATCATGCATTGCATGCTCTTTACTGGGCCCCACTTGCAGACTCGAGATCTTATTAGCTAGGTACCGTGTGTAAATCAACATTGTCACTCTTGAATGACAATACCCCTAATGGTTACGCTTGTTTAATTCAAGTTCTGTATTGTACTTGAATTTCAGGATATCATTATTATTTCTGGTCAAACAAAGTATGATATTATTACTAGCATGGATAACTTAGTTGAGTCATAAAAAAATCCATATGCTGGGAATAAAATACTCCAAGCCGAGCCAAAGTCTTTCAAAGTCTTTTTGCTCCGAAATTTTTATTAATAAGAATATAAATAAAAAATATCAGTTTTGGAGAAGCTTTTGCGGAGATTTTGAATAGGAAAAACGTGATTGTTTATAACGTTCTCTGGATGTGATTGTTTACAACGGTTTGATTAGCGAAATTAGATTACCGCTAATTACCGCGTTAACAAAAAAAGTCTGGCTGTTATGGACGATAACGACCAGCTATAGTGGTTTATTCGACCATACTGTTATAGAACTGAAGTGTAAAAAAAAAAATAGTGTAGCTGGCCGTTATCGTTCATAACGGCCAACTACAGTGTTTTTTTTTATTAATTAGCGAACATTCAATCAAATTAACTGGCCGTTATAGTTTATACGTTCAACTACAGTGTCCAATATAAACCATAATGTTCTTCCTGAATTTCAAAATTTACCAAAATCATTCCTTATTATCGTTATTTTTATTTTATATTTCCTATTAATTAAAAATTCGGCTTTTTGGTACCTATTTAATTATTAGAATACAGGACAATCCACTTTAAGATTCGTATTTACTTAAATTAAACAGTCTTGAATCTAAGTTCAGAGTCGTGCGCAATGTGCATGGATGGATTTAGCGTTTGTCCTTCATGTTTGGTTCCCTTGCTAAATTTGGGCCAAATTTAGGCCTAATTCCGACAAAGTTAAGCATGCACTATTTACCATAACTAAGCCCAACATAATCCTCTTTTCTCACTGTACATTGATCTTTTCTTTTTCTGTTTTGAATAGTTTTCTATTGGTAGTAAAGTGGATATCATTGTTTAAAGAAGATAATAAAAGACACTTTCAAACAATGTCTTGAAAGCAGTAAAGGTTGCTGAAAAAGAATAAAATATATCATCTGCCATGGCTTCTAAAAGCTAATTCTGCCTAAGTTTGTCAGAAAATGCGACCTTCTTTAACCAGTGTGGTTTTTAAATCTTGGTAAAAGGCTTCTATCATAGCAGGCACGAGGTACTAACGCACTGTAAAGGCTGTCAAGAAAGAAGTCTTAAGTACATTAACTTTTGCAACCATCTCTCTCAAAAATAGAGATTGCCTTTGCATATATGTTACAGTACAGTCGAGTATTTTGAGTTTATTGTTTGAAGAACAGTTTCAAGTATTTCGTACAAAGGACATGAACTAGGACGAACTAAAATGTTTCTCAAGTTTATTTTTTTTTATTGTATCACAAAAGGTCAAATTGCATGCCAAGACAAGCAAATGATGATGTCGTTGTACTTGGGATTTCCTTGAACCAAAAGGAAAGCTTCCGTTATTCCCTGACCTTGAAAGAAGATATAACAGAAGGAAACACAGCCAAGAGAATCCATGGTAACATCAGCCAATTCCCACGCCAGACAACAAAAAAACAAGAAGAAATGCTCCTCTTTGGGGGTTTCTCGTGATGCATCCAGCAAGAGAAAAAACTAAAACCCATAAAGTTTCCAAATTCAAATTGCAAAGCACAATTTTGTTTTCTAGTGCGTTTTCTTGAATTTTTAACATTGGTGACAAAATGATTGTCTTTTTCATTGAACTGTATCAAAGGAAGTTGCTTTCTTTTAACTTTGTATTGATCGAAAATACTTTCAAGAAATCTTCACAAATTAATAGGAGATAGAAATGGCAAAGATTGATCTATGTTGGCATGTAGCTCCGGAAAAATCAAGAGAGTAATTTACACGGCCTTATTTAAGGTAGTATTAGTAATAGAGCAGCCATCCTAAAGCAGCTTCAAAAATAAAACGCCGCACTAAGATAATGGCAACCACTGCACACGCACATACAAGTCTATTTTAAATTTTTAATTAGACTCAAAAGAAAATTAAAAAAAGAAGTCTCACATCTTTGCCTATCGGGATCCCTCCGAGTCAACCTTCCCTCGACCTGCCGGCATCTGACCCTTCTTATCCTTCACAGAAGATGCAGGCCCTACCTTATCCATCTCGTTAGTCTCTGACGAGTGAGTTCCGGTGCTCATTCCTTCTTCAATTGGTAGTGTCCTTTTTGAACCCTCTAGCGCTACACCAAGTACTATATTATCTTCAAAAGACGGCCTCTTAACCTGTTCTGTATGGTTAGTTTGCACCTTCTCTGCCTCGCCTTTATTGCCTTCCACCTGTGAATTCTCACTTGCATTAACTGTGGGACCTGAAGTTGCGGCAACTTTCTTCTGTTGCTGTTTGTTGTTATCGGAGTTATTTGCAGTCAATACATCAGATTGGGTTGTTGGTTTTTGATCTGATGCTTGACGAGTCTGAGCTTTGTGTTTCTCTTCAGAGTGGACTCTCGTTTGGGGTTCAATCAGCAGGAATGGACGGCTGGATGGGTTACCAGCACGATTGTATATGGTCTCACCATATGGTATATTTTCAATGTCAGCATCGCCGTATATTTTTTGAACAGTTCGGATAGGAGTGGCAAGTCTTGCCCGGTGGTGGCTGACTACTCTCAAAAGATCCAATAAAATTGCTTCCTATCACATTCAATTTTTATATTTGCTTAATATTCAGGAAAAAAAAAATTATGTCCACAATTTAACTGATAGCAATAGTGAAATAATGAATTATGCTTAACCTTAACACACAGATATTCTTCAAAATGTGATGTCTTCACAAAGCAAGATATGAGAATCTACAAGAGGCAAAAAATATGTACAAGCATTCAATCAACTTAAAACATATAATATTTACAAGTACATTACGAAAATAGGAAAGAAACACATCGTGTTGATGAGAATACTCACCAAGAGAGCTTGATTATCTGGATTTATGTTTTCCAGAAATACCCTTCTATGTAATCTCTGTTGCTCTATCTGAGGATGTTTTGCCAGGACTTTCCTCATGTCTGCAACTATGTTCTGAAACACCACATAAACAGCCTTAATTCAAATAGAAATATTTTACAGCGTAAAACTGATTTAAAGTTTACATATTAAAATTATTACTCACATTAATTTTGCTGACATCAAGGTGACTAATGGCAAGATGGGTTTTGATACGCCAATGACTCTTCTGGGTCAGATTTCTTACAACACTAACCGTGAATTTGTGGTTCGGTATGTGTACTGCTTCCCGATCGTCCCCTCGAATTATGGTTGGGGACCACAAACCAACATGCTGTACTCGAAGTAAACAAAGATCAGTAAAGCTATCATGCACGAAAAAACACACATAAACTAATAAAGGAATATTAATGCATGCAATATTAGACCAAGAACAAACCTCAACAGTTCCAGAAACTTCATACCCCTCGATCTTTGTCTGTATCCATTCATTTTGAATAAATGGGCGCGTTGCATGGATCATAACACCAGAGAGGAAGTTTGTAAAGATCTGCCAGATCAGAACCAAAGTTAATTTTTCTTACAGGCCATCAGATACATTGTAAAAAAAAATTAGAAACTGAAAAGATAAATCATGGGAGTACCTCACGGCCAGCAAGGGTAAGAAGAACAGTACCAAGACCTCCTGCAGTGACCCATCTCTGGGTAGAGAAGCCCAACAATTCCATAAATAAAGCAAACGCAGCGATCCAAACAGACCAATACACTGCCTTTCCAGCAAAATCAAGCCCCATCTGTCCAGAAGAAAATTGTACATATAAATATAATGTAGAAAAAAAAAATACAATTCACAATTAAAACATCCTATAAAAAACTCATGGAAGAGAGAGAACATTGAAAACTGAATAAAACCTTGTAATTTAATATGGAGCATCAAAGGTGATGAAAGTTGAAATTTGTTGGTCCTTTTATTGATTCAGACCAACTTCATTATTCTCAAGTATAGGGGGTTTAAAAAGAAATGAAAGCCTCTGCCAGGTATTACAACTGTTGTAGGACTGCTGCAACAAGTATTTAAATGCAAAAACTTGCACACAATAAATAAGTACCGCACATAATGATTTTATCAAATCCAGAAATTGTTAGCAAAATGGATCTTACAGTTCTAGGTTCCAGGCGGGTTGATTCCATGAGAAGGTCCTGCATTTGCTGAATTAAACTGCAAAAATTAAGAAATTTATTCAATACGAATCAGATTTCAGGGAGCTACAGATTATTATGCTTAAAAACATAAATAAAAGTAGGAAATCATGGAAGAGCAAAACTTGACGGACTAAAGTAATGAACTAGAGTCTGCTAGAAAGATAACCTGGCTGAATACGAGTAATATTTTAAGTAACATCTGATATAATAGAAAACTATACCTTGATAAGCAATACGCAAAAGCCAGAACAGTAGATAATGATCTCACAAAATTGAGGACCCGTAACTTGACAGCTTGGCTTGATGCAGTAGGAAGAACGATTGGGTCAAGAGCCCTAAGAAATGAAAAGGTATGAAGGATATAAATAGTTCACAAATCACAAATCACAACTCACAACTTTAAGGTGTTTTTTGCAAAAAGAAAAGAATATAGTATATGCTTTCTTTCAACTTACCGGCAGATCAGTGTTGCCCCAGTCCAAAGAAGCAAAGGTTGGAGGTAGGATGTAGAAAAATGGTAAGTTTTACTCTTCTTCCAGCCACTCTCGCTCTGTAATATCCATAAATGATTTTTTTGTTTTAGTCAACTTTCCAAACACCCAAAGAAGGAAAACAAAAAACAGGTATAGATTAAAAGTTATGTACTGACATGAAAAAAGCTTCGGATGGTACCCAAAAGAGGTAGGAGACCCCATGCAGCAAAAGCAACGAGGCCCAATGCTGGGATCACATTTGAAGTAACAGGGTTTGCAGCTATGACATTATATGACCTAGAAAGGTCAAAAGTTAAAAGTTAGATTGAGAAAACTAATTACAGTAAAACAAAGAAATTATGAAATGGTACATTACTTGGTCAATGCTATGGATGTGTTCTTCACAAGAGGGATGCTTTGCAAAGGTGGTAGAGCAGATGCCCGTATCATCAATGGGTTAAATTTGTACACTGGCTTAGTGCCCTTATCTGCTATATGCATTCTTCTAACTTGTTGCCTCTGTATGAAAATCAAGAGGATTAGTATTTTGTCCTTTTCAATTAGAAAATTGCTTAAGGAAGCAATTTTAGGTTAAGCCTGCAAGTGCGAACATATCATTTGTGTACTCCTAAAGAGCAAAATCACGAGCAACCCAACATAAAGTAGGAAATATCACACTTTTACCAAAGAAGCACGACCAGGTCCAATGCAACATTTTCTTTCCCATCTATTCAATAAATGCCCGAAGCTTATGTCTACATTATTGCACACAAAATTGAGCAACTTTTTGTGCAACTTTTGAAGCAAACTGAGAGGGAAGGGCTTGTGTAATATTCATATTTTAGATGATCATATAACGAATTTCTCAGTATGGATGCATGCATGTTATTAAGCTGTTTAAAAGGACATACATGAAAATTTGAACAAAAGAACTTACCAAAGGAAAGCATGAAATTGGAACAGTAGACATATGGCGCCAACTCCTCATCTCGGAGCTCTGGCACAAAGGAACAAAATCATGTAATTCATGCTGAAATGGGAGCATCACCAATGAAGCACAAGGAAAATAAGGTTACCTTAAATTGTGCATGCATGCTGAATTTTCCAATGCTTGCTTGATTGAACAGAGAAAGAGAGGCTCCCAGAGCCATCAAGGGTAGAGATTGTATATTTTGCAGTAGCAACCAGAACTCATCAAAAGCTCAGTTCAAACAAGACTACCAGATTTTTCTTTTTATACTTTTCCTTTCTTCTAATTATATTGAAAGATCTCAACGCCTTTCACCCCTACAAGCACAAATAGTAAATTTAGCATTAAGAGGATTTCACAGAATAAACAGCCCACTAGGTATTGATCTAACAATCAATAAAACAATTGTTCATCATTTTCTATTCCACTCTAAAATTAAATATGGTATCAGAGTGGGATTAAATTCTGTAAATCACGCAACAAGCAACAGAGGTTCTAGAGCCGACAGAGCCAAAAGAACTCCAGATTCAAGCAACACGTAAACAGAGGGTCTAGAGCCGATAGAGCCAAAAAAACCCCTCAGACACAATAATATTTTCTTTCTTATCTGTTTTTTTTTACCAAAAATCAGCAACTAAAAAGAAAATTTGTTTTTTCTTCATTAGCACATATCGGAAACCTTTTTTAGTCCAAACCAGCAAAATTTGAAACCCTAATTGTTCTTACCAGCAAACATAAAAAAAAATACAGAAATACAAAACCAGAAACATACGAAACCCCGTACTGGTATATAAAAATCTGAAACCCTGTACCAGAATCTCTTAATAAAAAAAAAATGTTTTAGGTAGTATCTGCTTTTATCAAATTACCACAGAAAAAGAAATAAAAAAAAGGCAGCCAGTAAAATAGGGGATAAGTACCAAACAGCCACCCAAAAGCTCAAATCCGATTCTTATCAAAGCAACAAAAACAAAAAAAATCAAGCAACCATGATGCAAACCTCAAATCAATCAAGTATAACCTCAGATCCCAATCTTGATTGTAAGAAAAGTTCCAATGACCAAAACCCTAACTCACATACGGAGGAGGGATGCTTGAACTGCAAAAAACCGGGACATAACAGTGATAAGTGTTGGTTCTTGTATCCGCACCTCCGACCGAAGAAGTGGAAAGGTGTAAAGAAGAACGGAGAAAACAATTGGAGAGAGCGAAATGAAAATCCCTCAGGATTCAAAGGCACCAATTACTTTGGCGGAGGAGATGAGACATTTGGAGCTCAAGAGGCATCCTCTCCATTCGCAAATAAAATGGAGGGGTCCAATAGTGGAGCAAATGGGTCAGGACTCAGGAGATCTGGTCCAACACAAATCTGATCCCTCAAGATCCTCTGTGGCGCAGACAGTGCTACTGACTCAACTGATAGCTCAACTAAACAGTTTGTTACAGCAACAAACCTCAGGTTTTGTACATTCTATATCAGCTTTTAATTCCGTCAAAATTAATAATAATTCTAAAATTGCAAAGTAGATGGATTATTGATTCAGGAGCCACTTACTATATGACATGGGACCATACTAAATTAGAAAATGTTAGTCAAATTAAAGACCTTCAACATGTGATTGTTGCAAATGGAAATAAAATCTAGATTCTAGGTTTTGGTATATCCAAATTTCTTACAAAAGAAGTGAAGGATATTTTGTATTTATCAGACTTTAATTCAAACTTATTATCAGTTAGTAAAATGACTCAAAGAGCTGAATTATAATGTCATGTTCTCTTCCTTCGGAATATAAAATCAGAGAATATTATTGGTGAGGGGTGTTTGAAAAATGGTCTAATACAATGCCGAATGTTGTGGGATGCTGTGTGTAGGATACGGGTTTCTCTCCATTTCGATTGGGACTAGTTGAGAAGGGGAGGGGGGTGGGGTGTCATGTAAGAACTCTGTTTTGTTTTTTCTTTTCTTTTCTTTTACATTATTACCCTTGGAAGTCTCTTCCAAGTTTTCAAAAAAAAAAAAAGGAATGCTAGGATGTGCTAGCTAGCTAGGGGTGGAAAGAGTTCACGGTGGTACTGTAAATGGTAAAAGAATTCCATACGATTATGGAGGTGTTCATCTTATTAAAACCAAGTAAAAAAAAGTGAATATAATGTGAGTAAAATATCCTAGTCCAACAGAGTTAAATGTAATTGAATAAAATATACAACACAATCATTCAAGAGTCAAAACAAACTACTTTTGATTTTGTTTAATGTATTACTACTAAAATCTAGAAGTAAAAATGAAATCAATAACCCGTAACTGACCATTTGATCAAAAAGCACTTGACTAATTTGCGAAATATCCCGAAACACTCTACTCTGATCCATCAGGGAACCCGTCAAGTGCTTTTTGGTTGCCATTTACATAGAACTCGACCACGGCCTTTGCTCTCTCAAACTTATTAGGGTGGTAATTCAAATGCACAATAACGGGCTTCAATTTTCTGAGAGAGGAACTTTTTCTCACGGTTTTAAAAAGCACCTTACTGTTCATAAAGAGATATATATCCATTGTCCTTCTAGAAGCGTGTAGACCTTCATATCCTGGATGGGAGGGGAAAAACAGCTCCTCATTGAATACAGCTTGATCCCATGATTTGGGTTCATGGGATAAACGATCAGCAACCCGATCCAGTAACTCAATCGAAGGAATCGTTGGCCTTATGTAAAAGAATCCTGAATTATACACCCAAATTCGCATGGTATGTGCATATCTAGACCAACCCATAGCCGGTTCATCAAACACATCATTGTAGCCGTATGCTGTTGCATTGCTATGTCCGTCACTCATTGACTCAACATCACAATCTCTATAGATATGGTCAAATGGGTTTTGGATGTAGACTATGTCGACATCTGACAATAGTACACTATATCCCAATTGGAGAAATTCTCTAAGGATTCTAAATTTGAGACCTGAAACCTGGTGGTTACCACCTGTTTTTGCAACTGAGTCTATCCCTTCATCTGGGTCCCGCCGATAAACAGGCACGTCCCTCTCTTTACAAAAGCTCTCTATGTTGTCATCCAATGCAACAACTAGGTAGTTCTTTATACCGACTCGTTTTATGCTGGTGAACCAAAGTTCGAGCATGCTTTGCACATTTGAATTTGCGAGTGCAACTATGAGTTCATTGTTTATTGCGACTTGTTGGAGACTTTTTGCTAATCTAGGGTTTACTGATTCATCAGAGATAACAACTGGGTTTTTTCTGAAACCCTTGACAGTACCGAATGCGCCTGCTTTGTAGAGGGCCTTGGTGTTGCCTTGGCCTGCGATTTGGAGCTTCATCGACAGGTCATTGACTTGGCTGCTTAGCTCTCTGTTCTTTCCAGTTAGAATTGCAAGTTGAGATTCAAGAGTTTTGATTCTCTCGGTGGATGATGCGCATGAAGATGAAATGACCTGAAATTGAAGGTTTAAATTACTAGTGACTTAAAAAGCAAAAGGACAGAAGGGTTATATGGCCGAATACAGGCTGGTACATACAACTACCAGGAACAAATACAGATCTAGGTGTTAAAAGACTTAGAGAGTTGTGTTATAGATGAAATGGAAGAGAAGTTTCTGAGATTAATACATAATTTAATAGAATATAACAGATAGAGATGGTATCATGTTATTTGTTTGCGCATTACGCTGGGAGTTCAAAGATAATTCATTTCAATAATCTTATCTGGTTATTGTTTCCAAAAACACACATTTTATGCTTGTGATGTTGTATGTGAAAAAATTGAATCTAAACTCCAGAATTGGAAAGTGTCTCTTTTGTCTGTGGGGAGAGGTTAACAATGCTTAATTCAGCATTAACTTCTGTTTCATTATACACACTGTCTCTTTACCAGATGCCAGAAAAAGGGTAATGAAATATGGAAAAAACAAGAATAAATTCCTCCGGCAAGGCCGTCAAACAGACAAAAAGAAATCTGCCATGCTGAATTGGAAGATAAATGTGCATGATGAAGCAGAATGGAGGGTTGAGGGTTTTGGACATAAAACCCATGAACATAGCATTGTTAACTAAATGACGGATTAAATATAAGAATCCTTCATGTGACAGTTTACTTGAAGCAAATTGTACAAGAAAATTATTATCAGCCTGCTCCTAAACACTTGAAATCTGCTTTTTGGTCAGACATCAACAGTGTAAATTGGTTGGTGAAACAGGCAGTAAATGAGAAGTTGATAATGGCAAAAGTGATAACAGATGGAGTGAATGTGATATGTTAACTGAATATTGACAATTATTCAGACTCTGCACAGAGCAACAAATTTCAGTCGCCGAGGCATGGCATCAGACCAAATTCAGTCCGATGACTGGTCCGAGCCATCCGATTCGCATCAAGATACATAGGGACATGTGGATTGGACGGCTTGGACCCAGCATTGGACCGCCCCCGATTCCTTAAAGACACATTACACATGTCCTACAACTTGAGATCATTGAACTGTTAAAAAGACTCAGTAGTATTATATTATCATATATACTACAATGGAGATGGCGTGTTCATTGAGTTGTCTCTACTCACTCTTTGAAGGCTTGGTTGTTGTTGTTGTATTAGAGTCCAAGGTGTTTATTTACCACCTAAATGCCTGAATTTTGTGTGGAATTTGACTTCCCACCATATTTATTTATTTATGGTGGGAAGTTGAAATTCCACAAAAATTTAGGCATTTAGGTGGTTTTTCGACTTCCCACCATACTGACAAAGGACCTCTCGAGTAAAAGAGGCTGGTCTGGATCCAATGCCTATCAATTTTGTGGATTATTTGAAATCATCTGAACATGATTCCTCTACTCATTGGACAGTGGGGAAGATTGATCCCTGTGACAACTGATGAACGGACAATTTAGCAACTATAGCTAAGCTGCTCCTTGTTTTACTGGAAAAATATTTTTCTAGAATGTATTGCCGTGTTTCTGTTTTGTAGTAAATAAATGTTGCATGTGTTGTGATTGTGGGATTAGAGGTAGGTTTGAGTTTTGAAAGGGTCGACAACTTGTCGGTACCAACCCTAGGTGCAGTATCGATGAGTGAGTTGCTTGGAAGATAGGCCAATGAAATTCGTTAAGGCTGAACCTTTGTGTTCAATGGGGCTAATGTTTCTAAGGGTATTTTTTAGTTCCGTCAAGTGTGTCAAGATATTAGTGTTTGTAAAGCTGTCTGCTTTAACAAAAAAAATATATATAGTTTATTGTTATAGGTCGGGTCTGGGTAGTTGCATGAAAGTAGGAGCTTAACAGAAAGTTGATTGAGCTAAATTGTAATTCTGGCTTTATATTACAGCATTTTTCAACAAGAGTCTAAAGGTTGAAAAAGCAACAAAAATAGTTGTTTCTTCTTTCTTAATTTTAGATAGCATCAAAGCCCTATACTTAATAAAATTGCCAGTTCTTTACTAAAGCACAAAAGATCATTTGTTTTGTTTAAATTACTCTTTAAGTTCAACACAACTTGGATGGATCAAGCAATGGTTTTTCACATACATCCATTTGTATAAAGGAAAAATAAGTATGAACTTGTTATCTCAAGATATACAAACAAAAACAGTAAACAGAACAATACTACAGGTAGCAACTGGCCCCACTGATAACCCAAATGGAAAACGACCCAAATTTTAGTTTTTGAGGAGTAAGAACCAATCTCAACGAAAGGAGCAAGGACCAATAATAATCAAACAGAAAAGGAAAAATAATTTCCCAGTAACCTAAAGTCCAAATCTGCTTGCTTCTATTGAAAATACGAGTTAGCATTATTTTCTACAATTGGGCAATACGTCATGCTTATATAAACTAAATTGTAAAGAATAGAGATCTAAAGGCACCAACTCTACATATTGAAAGCAGGACAGGAGAAAAGAAAGAAAATTCGAACACACCTGGCTTAATCGAGAAGAGTTGCTGCCAGCGAAGGATCTAGACGAATTGAAGAATCCATCAGGGTAGAGAAAGGCGAACACACAGCCGAGAAGAACTCCGATGGCAACCGCAATGGCGATTCTGGATCCACGCGAGTGCTGTCCTCCGATGCGCATCAGTGGGCCCTCCCGGCGCCCCGCCATTGTCAGTCTTTTCTCCGACAAGCGATCGTCAGATCGGAGGAGGGGGCGACCAAGAAAGAATTCAGAGGATGTAGAGAATTTTAAGTAGAGAGTAGAGGAGAATCGTTTATTACATTATTTGGGTTCTGAAAATGAGATTTAGGCATTTAGCATTTAAAAATGGTGGGGATAAGACAAAAGATCGAGAGGAGACTGCAGCTGAAAGAATCAAAGAAAGGTGCAGCACGTAGCGGTAATAAAACGGAAAGAATTTATATTAATCGTTTCAAAGAAAAGGAGAGATATCTATATCCCTCAAAAATCTTAAAATTACGTATTTTATTTCTTAAATTCATTATATCAAATTTATCCTTTCAAGTTTCAAGAACTCGCAAATTTATCCAGTTTATTTTTTTTTCTATTACAACTCATTTTAAATTTGCAAAGTTTTTATTTTATTCTTTATTAAAAAATAAAAATCATATAGCACGTGTAATAAATAAATGATCGATTTGTGAAGGCAAATGGTTCTATTTTGTACTTGTTATCACACACAGCTGTATGTCTGAATTTCACTGTGTAAGTGTCACAAGTAGGAAAATGAACTATCTGCTCTCACAAATAAGTCACTTAACTTAGCGTTTCACTTATATAAACAAAAAAGACATTTTACTTACACCATCTACAATAATTTTTAATTTTTGACAAATGATAAAATGAAAATTTTATAAATTTAAAGTAAGGTTAAATAAAAATGCAATAAATCGTATAAACTTTGAAAATGTTGAAGGATACATGTCATATTATGGATCTTAAGAGAAGGGCGTAATTTCTGGATATTTGAAGGATATATGTGAAATTCTCGGAGTAGTAATTCTTAAAGTCGAGGATGCCCATATTAGCTTTCCGGGCCGACATCATTCGGAGCATTCTCAATCTCAGCCTTCTTGGTCTGAACCCAACTATGATCATTTTATGGGCTCACACACCGAAATTCAAATGGACTCGATTTCTCCTCCGTAGACTTCAAGCCCGTTTAAATAATGAACAATTGATGTCATGAACGGGTGTGAACTGTGAACCCATAAATGACAGGATCCGAACCAGAACAACGTGCTTCACGCACAGCGCGCACGCTTTCGGTAATTTATTCGTGGAATGAATTTTACTGGTCACCGGTCTAAGACCGCGTGGGTCACATTGGAAATTTGGAGATCGTACTCATCCTGTTCACCGATTCACGCTAACTTGGACCTAAACAGTGTTGTTGAAATGTGTTCGTGCGACGCACAAGTAATTAATCAGTATGCAGATGATTAATTATAATTATGTGAATGATTAATCATTTTTATTAAAATTATGTGTACAAATTCATATTCATAATTTATTAAAAATAATTTATTTAACTAATCAAACTTATTAAGTAAACTTAATTTAACTTGGTTCTATTATTAAAACATGACACAATATTTGTTTCTTTTTAATAACAACACATAAGCACTTTATATTGGTAGGTAATATATTTATTTAAATAAAAATATTACGAATTAAAAAAAATGAAACATTACAACATAAAATCACTAAATTTAGTTTATAATAACAACTTAATGTCATATATGAACATGTCATGCTAATTGAAAAAAATACATCAATAAGTAAGAAAAATATATGGTACATAAATAATATAAGAATTAATAAATTTAAAGTAAGAAGAAAAAACAAATATGAAAAATATTGGATGTATATCTAATTATAAATGAAACTACAATACAGGGTTTATAAAACTTCTTATCATACACTATTATAGAAAGAAAAAAAACAATGTGAAAATAAATATTCATTGGAATAAACGAGAATAAAAGGAAATAAACGGAAATAAATAGACAATTAAATGGAAGAACGATTGTTTAATCGGAAAAACAGCCGATTAATCGTTTTCATTCGCAACATATCTCCATTAAGTGTATTCGTAACGATTTGACCGCTGTTAATACACTGACAGATTTTTTACTATCGAGTCCATTGGAATAGGATGATTTCAATCCGAACATTTATTCGTGACAATTAATTTTTTTAATTTCTTATTTTCATCAATTATTTTAAATTTTGAATGCATGCTAATTATCACCAACCGTCAATTTTACTAATAATTTTAAATGACAAATTTAAACTATTGAAAATCAATCTATTCCGTGAGTGCGCGTTTTCATACAAAATGTTTGAATTCTTTTAATGCAAAATTAAGTAGTAAAAAATGATAAAAAATATAAATGCATCAAAACAATTTATGAGCTTTATTTTTGAACATTTGACTTTGTACTAAATAAATTCAAATAATTTTTTTATGTTAACGCATCACACTTGTGAAGAAAATCAATTTTAAATACTTAGATATGATGTTGGAAGCCAATCGGTTAAATTTTGAAGCTAACATCGCCAAAGAAAATTTTAATGAGCTTAAAACATTCTAGTGCTGCTTCATAACAAAATATATTTTTAAATTTCACAAAATTTATATTGCAATTTAGTAAGAAGAGATTTATAATTTTTATATTTCGATCCGAGTTTCGACATAGATTTTGAGAATCGTTAAATAGATCTGTTGACAATATTTTATTTATGAGGAGAGTTTAAATGCCTCTATTTTTGGTGCCTCCACCATGCCTCCATTTTTTAAAACTTCAATAACTCAAAATTTAAAACATAAAGATCAAAATAAAACCGTTAGATGTGATCTATATTATTTTCTCTATGAGTTCATAAAAAATTATCACATTTCAATTTTGTTTTTATGTGAATCAATAAGTTGAAAAATTAACGTCTAGAAATTATCCACATTAGTATGTTTTTTACAAGCTCTTAATGACAACCAAAACAAAATTGAAATGCCATAATTTTTTGCATGTGCATAGATAAAATGATGTAGATAATATCCAATGTTTTATTTTAACATTTAAGTTTTAAATTTTGAATTATTAATGTTTTTAAAAATAAAAACATAGTGGAGGCACAATCAATGGAGACATTTGAATCCTCCTCTTTATTTATTTACTTATCATATCCATTTAGTATGTTTAGGTTATTCTCCTCCTCTCCATTTGCATCCAATTCATCGACGATCCTGTACATATTTAGATAGTTGATTCAAATCGGACTATGCTGATTAAATTCGATCTCATATACTAAAATGGAATAGCAAAAAATACCCATCAGCTGGATCCGATATGGAATATGGGATCCGAATTGACTAAATGCAGATCTGCCATTTCCTTACAAATGGAGAGGTGATTAACCTCTATCCTTTATGATGAAGTCCAGTCCATACTCCATAGTCCATACCATGCTATCTCGAAAATGCTTCAACAATTCAACTTGCCTTCCCTCGATTTCGTCATTAACAGTTGAAAAGGAGCATAGCACCATATCTCTCCTAATTCTGCTCCTCTCTTTCTCTCTCTTAAAACAGGGATTTTTTTTGGCAATTTCTTCCTTTCTCATCCCTTGTTGAATGGGTCTAATGTTTGCAATGGCGAAGAGCGTTGGGATGTGCATTGCCACGATCTGGTTTTTACAAGAGAGGAGATACACCACTGTCTTCGACACCACTACTGGTACTGCTCGATCAATTGTGGGTTATATTATTCTCTGTTTTTCCTCATGACTACTAAATCGTTTTTGTTTCTTTTTAAACCCTCTAGATGATTCTCTAGGTAGTACGAAGAGCACATGTAATTGGTTTGATTTATGATTTTATGATTTCACAATATAAACCTTTTTTTAAATTAGAAAAAAAATTCGTCTCCATTTTTGGTGAATCTGTTGCATGATCTGGGGTAAATTTAATTTATTTCCAAAACTTCTGCCTGGATTAACATGGAATTATCATTTAAATGCTACTGATTAATTAATAGAGAGAGATAAACCCATTTATGTGAATAGGTCGCTGGGCTCCAATTCAATTGAGGAGTGGAAAATAAAAATAAAAAATAGAATGTCAGCTGCTAAATTTGCTCTGTTCTGTATAACCCATTTTTTTTTATATTATCTCATCATAATCTCATATCATTGATCCCCTCTGCTTTTCCCTCTTTTTAGCACTTACTAGTTACTACGGGGGAAAGAGACACAAAAGTGATCTTTTCGACGCAAGTGTTGACTTTAGAATAAATAAGAACTAGCTTACCTACTTTAGATAAGATCATAAGAATGGAATTCGGATTCTGTAAAGTAATTAAAAGTTTGAGTTTGTATAAGAAACGTCCGATCAGAATCTGCACGAATATTAAAGGAGCCCCAAAATTTTAACTTTCACTGGATTAGTCCAGATTTTGATCAAGCGGTCCGGATCCAAAGAATGCGGGTTCATACAGTTATTTAGCAGGGATTCATATTTGCACGGTCCAATCTGAAATAAACGAGCCGGATCGGATCATAACTACTAATTCTATTGAATGATGTGTTGATGTGATCTGATATAATATTTTACTTTTACATCGAACGGTTTAATAACAGGGGAATTGAATCCTAAACATTTCAGTTAGTTATCTTCAGTAAAACGACTCGGATCATTGCAACCTTTTGTCAAATTTGTGTCTTGAAACAGAATAGCTTCCATTTTTAAGCATTCTCAGTGTCTAACGACAGAATTGGCAGAAAATATATCTTGAATTCTTGATTCCGGAGAGTGCACAAATGTTTGATACTTGTACCAAACAATCCTAAAAAATAACCTTCTTGACCCAGCATTTAATATCAACCATCTCTCGTGACAGTGTCCGGGTAAAGATATTGACAGGGTAATTTGCCAACAACTTTAAGTTGAAACTGACTCGATAAAAAATAATTTTAGTTTATTGACTCGGTTATTTCACGAGTTGAATACAAGCTATCTCCAACTTAGTTGGCTTATTGACTTGATAAACCGTGTAATGTTTTGTTAAACTTTGTATTATCTAATAATGTATTTGCCACTATTTCATTATGTAAACTTTTAAATTGTGTACTATTTTAATAAACTATGTACTATTTATTTTGTTATATTTTGTTTGGTAATTTTTAATTTGATAAACTATATTATTCCGATTACAACAGTTCACATTTTTTATGTGCGGATCACAACAAAAAAAACTTTTTCATACGCAAATCTCAGCCGATATCAACAATTGGGGTCGGAACAACATAGTCTTGTTATTCCTCAAGAATAAAGATTTATTTCCGCAATTCCTTCGTTCATTATTTCTCTTTTTCTTTCATTCTTTCTTTACATACTGTTGAGAAATAGATTGGCCTCAGAAGATTTCATCATAGGCCAAATTAGACAACAGATTAGACTAGCATCCAAGATACAGCTATGAAACCATATTTGGTACCTAGCTGTAATTAGAATGTAATTAGGAAAAATATAAGTAATATATTATTAAGGAAACAGCCCAACGGCTAGTAGGATAGAATAGGCTATAAGAATCCTTGTATATTGCTCTTGTAAAGAATCAGAAAAATATACAACAATTGATTTGTTCATCATATTCTGTCTTTCTCAAAAACATCATGGTATCAGAGTGGGATTAAAATCCTGACTCAATTCCGCAAATCAACAACTAGACTGCAGCTAACGAGAACTGCAGCATCATCAAAAACCAAAATCAGTTCAGATCTGAACTAAAATCAGAAAATCAGAAACAAGCAAACAGGGAGCCAGAGCAGGAATAAATCCTGTATATCACGCAACAAGCAACAAGCATCAAGTAGCAATCAATTAGAGGGTCTGAGCCAACAGAGCCAAAGGAACCCCAGATTCAATAAGTTTTTCTTTCTTATCAGTTTTTATTTTTAACCAAATCAGCAAAAAAAAAAGAAACAACAACAACAACGATTTTTGTCTTCATTAGTACATACCGGAAAATTTCTTAAACTAGCACACTAGAAATCATAACATTTCATTCAAAAAAAAAAAAAAAATTAAACTCAAGCTTCATCAGCCTTACCAGTAAATACCTTAGGAAAAATACAAAGAAAGATTTTACTTTGTCCTCTCTTTCTGTGAAATTAACAAATCTGACCTGAAGGTCGGAGAAATTCAAATCGCAACAGTATATGGTGTCAACCGAAAGGATGCGATCCAGTGCCAACCAAAACCCCAAGCCAAGGTCAGAGATGGGAGGAGCCTCCAGCACCATCCGGTGCGTCTATTGCAAAAAGGAGGGACGCGAAGGAGTCGAGTGCTGGTTCCTTCGTCCATCTCTCCAACCTAAGAGGAAGGAAGTTAGAGGCGTTACAAGAAAGGGGGAGAAAGACAAGGAGATTTGGAGGCGTGAGCTTGGGTTCGGAAATAAACGAAGGGAGATCCGAACCAGGAAACAAAATTGAGTCTAATACCTCTGGATTCTCTATGGCTCAAACAGAGCAGCTGATCCTACTGTTAATCCAAGTAAATAGTTTGCTACAGAAGCGAACTTCAGGTTTTGTACATTCTAAATCTACTTTTAATTTAAAAAAATTGACAATAATTTGAAATTTGCAAATATGTGTCACAACACAAGTAAATGAATTATCGATTCGGGTGCAACAGATCATATGACATGGGATCCAACTAAATTAGAAAATATTACACAAAATAAAGACCCTCAACATGTGATTGTTGCAAATGGAAATAAAGTCCAAATTCAAGGTGTTGGTACAACCAAATTTCTTACAAAAAATGTGAATGATATTCTGTATTTACCAGACTTTAATTCAAATTTATTATCGGTTAGTAAAATAACCCAAGAGTTAAATTGTAATGTCATATTCTCACCAAATAAAGTAACCCTTCAAGATCGAGAATCGGGAAATACGATTGGTGAGGGATGTTTGAAAAATGGCCTTTATTACCTTGAAGAGTATAACAATAAATGTCTTGCGTCAAATTTAGTAGATCGTGATAAGTTGTTGCATTGGAGATTTGGTCATCCATCTGATCAAATTTTAAATAAACTTTTTTGCTCTAAATTAGATTCAAAAAATTGTGATATTTGCAAACTTTCAAAACAAACTAGATTACCATTTTCTTTATCTACTAATATGTCAGAAAAATGCTTTGATTTAATTCATTCTGATGTTTGGGGTCCGGCCCCGGTTGATTCGTATAATCATTTTAAATATTTTGTCACGTTTATCGATGATTTTTCACGTACAACATGGGTTTATCTTTTAAAAGGGAAATATGACGTTTTTTCATACTTTTAAGAATTTTATAATTTTGTTGAAAATCAATATAATACAAAAATTAAGATTTTTAAATCTGATAATGGGACAGAATACGTTAACAAAAATTTTACAGAATTTTTTAAACAAAAAGGAATTCTACACCAAACCACATGTATCAATACCCCCGAACAAAACGGAGTTTCTGAAAGAAAAAATAGACATTTACTAGAAGTCACTAGATCTCTTCTTTTTCAAACCAACGTTCCAAAATCATATTGGTCTGATGCTGTATTAACTGCAACTTATCTTATAAATAGACTACCAAGTGTAAGACTTAAAAATATGAGTCCCTTAGAAATCCTTAAGGGTAGAAAAATAGATCTTGATCACATACGAGTTTTTGGGTGTACATGTTTCGTACACATAAAAAGACACGACAAGTTAGATAAAAATGCCATTAAAACTATATTCTTAGGTTACTCCTCTAAAAAAAAAGGGGTATAAATGTTATGATCTAAAAAATCATAAACTTTTATTTCACGAGATGTCTCATTTTTTGAAAATGAACCATATTATCAAACAAATGAAAAAGGGGATGCACAAGGTCCACCAGTCATATTACCTCCAAATAATTTTATTTTTCCTGAAGAAATTAATCAAGCACAGGTGGAGCATGCAGTCGAAGAACAAGACAGCGAAACTAGTGCAATTTCTTCAGGGGGAGATAATGAGACAATTGAAGAACAAACTCAAGAAGAAATTCAAGAAGAACCAACTGAAGAAGAAATTGCCTTGAGAAGATCTACAAGACAAACTCGACCTTCAATAAAATTAAGAGATTATGTATCTCAACAGGTAATGTATCCCATCCAAAATTTTATTTCATATGATATGGTATCTCCTGAATACCGGGCCTACTTGGGTAATATCACAAACCAAATTGAACCAACCACATTTAGTGAAGCTAATCAAAGTCCAATTTGGAAGAAGGCTATGAAAGAAGAACTTCAAGCCTTAGAAAAAAATAACACATGAGATATAATTCCTTTACCAAAAGACAAAAAACCCGTAAGTTGTAAATGGGTATACAAAATCAAATATAATTGTGATGGTACCATTGAACGGTACAAAGCTAGGTTAGTGGCAAAAGAGTTTACCCAAACTTATGGTATCGACTACCAAGAGGCTTTTGCACCAGTAGCAAAGATGAATACAGTTAGAATTCTACTATCAGTAGCCACCAATTTGTGATGGAATTTATCCCAAATGGATATCAAAAATGCATTCCTTCAAGGAAACTTGGAAGAAGAAGTCTATATGACTCTTCCTCCAGGGTACAAAAATGAGTCAGATTCATCACTGGTGTGTAAATTAAAGAAGGCGATCTATAGCCTCAAGCAATCTCCAAGAGCATGGTATGCCAAACTAAGTTTTTCTCTTTTAAAAATTAACTTTGTCAAAAGTACAGCAGATTCCTCTATGTTCATAAAACACTCACAAAACATCACTACTATTATTCTTGTTTATGTAGATGATATTATTATCATTGGAAATAACAATGAGAAAATTAAAATGGTAAAACAATATTTAAAGAGAGAATTTGATATCAAAGACCTTGGACAACTTTTATATTTTCTTGGAATAGAAATAGCTCACTCCAGTAAATGGTTATTTCTATCTCAAAGAAAATATGTCCTTAACCTGTTAAAGGAAACTGATAAATTGGGAGCTAAACCAGCTAGTACACCTATGGAAACAAATATTAAACTAGGAATTGAAGAAGGTGAAACACTATCTGACGTAGGACAATACTAAAGAATGGTAGGTAAATTAATTTATCTTACAGTAACCAGACCCGATATTGCCTTTGCAGTTAGTGTCATAAGCCAATTTATATATGCTCCACGTACCAGTCACTTGAGTGCAATAGATAGGAGATTAAGATATCTTAAAGGCACTCCAAGTCAAGGAATTTGGATGAAGAAAAATAATTCTAACGATGTGGTTGGTTTTTTTGATGCAGATTGGGCCAGAAGTTGTGACAGAAAATCAACCGCATGATTCTGTACTTTTGTAGGTGGCAATTTGGTCACTTGGAAGAGTAAAAAGCAAAGCGTTGTGGCTAGATCAAGTGCAGAAGCAGAGTATCGAACCATGACATCTACAGCAAGCGAGTTTATTTGGATTAAGCAGCTACTCCGGAACATGAAGATAGAACACACAAGAACCATGCAAATGTACTGTGACAATCAAGCTGCATGACATATTGCATCCAATCCGGTCTTTCATGAAAGAACTAAACATATAAAGGTAGACTGTCACTTTGTCAAAAAAAAGTGTAATCAGGAGAAATAGAAACCCCTTTTGTGAGAAGCAAGGATCAATTGGGCAGATATTTTCACAAAGGCACTCGACAAGGCTAGCCATCTGAATATACTCGCCAAGTTAGGTTCAATCAACTTATTTGAACCTCACTTGAGGGGGAGTGTTGAGAAATAGATTGGCCTCAGAAGATTTCATCATAGGCCAAATTAGACAACAGATTAGACTAGCATCCAGGATACAGCTGTGAAACCATATTTGGTACCTAGCTGTAATTAGAATGTAATTAGGAAAAATATAAGTAATATATTATTAAGGAAACAGCCCAACGGCTAGTAGAATAGAATAGGCTATAAGTATTCTTGTATATTGCTCTTGTAAAGAATCAGAAAAATATACAACAATTAATTTGTTCATCATATTCTGTCTTTCTCAAAAACATCACATTCAGCATTATTTTTCTGATTGTGAAATGTTTTTAACTGGGGACTTTCACAAAGTCTGTACAAATTACTATTGCAACCAAAACGAAAACAAAAGATATAGCGTTAATCAAATATCAAAATTACTAAAAATACAAGTATTTAACATATGATTTGGCTGAACATGCACCGGTCTACATAACATGCCAAAGGCAGTGCGGGGTACTTTACAGCAAGGTCTAGAGGAGTGTACATTCCATACTGATTCTATGCAACTGGCAATGTTGCTCCAAGAGGCTGTTCCTCCAATTACTTTTGACTGGCATGCTCACAGAGAGGTTCTTGAAGTCTGGGATACGCTTAGAACTCATGAAGCCATGAAGTGCGTATATAAGAATAGGGAGCTCAACAAGGAAGCCCATGAACTTGCTAGTCTGGGTAGCACTGAGAAGTTTGAGTATGTAGGTTTTAGTTTCCCTATTTTCAAAGAAATGTAATGTGATGAGAAAGATGTAATATCCTGTTTTCTTTAAATGAGAAACCTACGGGTATTTACTGGCAAAAAAAATGCATAAAGCAACAAAAAAGAAAACCTTATTTAGCGTTATTTTCATATCTTACGCACAGTGCGACAGGTACAGCAACTGAATTTATACTCTGGTTACTGGTCTTGATAGTAATTTCCTGGCAAACTAATAATTGTACAGTGAGGCTAGTGAGCATTTGTGGTACAATGCATGCCCTTCTCTCTCTTTTTTTGCATATAAATGATCTCCTAATTGATATTACATTGTAATTTATTTATAACAGTTTCATTCTCCTATATATGCAATAAAAAAATCATTTATCAGCCATTTTCTAATTTTCCTGAAACACTTTGGTTGCATTTATTTACATTATTCATGAATTATTGGTACAAAAACATTTAAAAAAATAGAGAGAGATTCAAAATAATTCTTGCAAACATTTAATTGCCTAGTTACGTAAACGGCCAGAAAATCCAATTAATTAAGATATATATATATAGATAGCCAGAAAATAAGGTGACTTAATAGTCACACACATTTTCACTCACAGCAATTACAACATTGGTTCAGAAAAATAAACACACGAGAAGAAGAAAAGACAAAACCAAAAAAAAAAAAAAATGCGACACATATTATCACTTGTTAGGAAGCCAAATTTTGACACCTGAAACTTATATAATAAAAAATTTGAATACAAGAGAGTGAGATGAAAAAAAAAAAAACTAACAGACTAATAGCACACCGTTGTATATAACAATTCATAATTAATCAAAGAGATCGATCCACACAACTAGTCAAGCAATCTCTACACTACTGAGAGATCGATTCCTCCTATGCCCAGCCGGTGTGTCGCCAATCACACCCAATCTACGGCACTCGGCCGAAGCCCCGCCACCCTTCATGAAAAATCTCTTAAACCCGCGTACCAATCTTGTCCCGAAAAAACGCCTTCCCCTCTACACCACCAGACTTGGCAGTAGATTCGCTTACAGTTCGAAAGCTCTGAGACAGTGCTGTCTCCTCAGATCTTCTGAGACACCTCTTAAGCCCAGCCATCTCTCTTTCAAGACTCTCAATGCGAAAGCTAGTAGCCTCCATGGAGGCACGCAAGTGCGCAGATTGCCTGAGTAGCGCATCACGCTGTAAAATCGCACCGAGTGTTTGCGCTGGTGGTGCTGTGAGTAGTTGTTGTGGCTGTGATGGTTTAAGTTGCGGTGCGATGATAGGTTGCTGGTGGTGGAAGAGTGAGTGGTGGGATTGGAGTTGGTCGAGCAGCATTGCTTGAACGATGAAGCGCAAGGGGAGGCGGGGGTTTTGTACCAAGTGCATGAATAGAGGCGGCGAGAGGCTCGCGCAAGTGATGGTGTAGCATAGCCTTGCCTTGTCTTCCTCATTTAGTTTACCCTCGTGGTTCTATTTTCAATCGGTATTGAAAGGGATATGTTAGAGTCTTTTTTTTTTCTTTTCTTTTTGATAGGATGATTGTTAAGAGTCTTTGAGCGAAATCATTGAATTCCAAGAGAGAAAATAAAATAAAAGAAGGATGCTATTTCGTTCTAGTATTATTTGAGTCTATTTCTTTTGTACTTAATTTAACAAGAGTAATCAAATAAATGTGGCCATACATAAGAATTCGGATTAGTAAGTTACTATAAAGTATAAATTATAGAGTGAGATTCAAATCATCCATTTTAATCTGACACGAATTTTTAAAAATTACATAAATCTAAAACGAGCCCGTTTCAAGTTTAATTAGGCTGAGAAGGGGACCCAAAATAGAGTGCTAAAAGGCTGATTAATGATAATGGTTTAAACTATGGGCTTAAAATGGGTTTTATTGGGCTTTTGTTATGTTCTGGCCTTTCAAGATATATTTTTTACAAAGTGGGTCAAGTCAATTTGTTAGTTACGATTATGATGTCGAATAGCTACAAATCTATAACCTATATCCATTATTAATTTGAATTCTAACGAGTGATATACTAAAAAATTGTAAAAGAAAATTTGAAAAATAACAAAAATCTTATGATCACATTATTCAGCAAACAAGTTAAATTTTAGAACTCACCTCAAGGTAGTGGTCGACAATTCGGTAGAGCAAATCGTGATCATGCAGCGACCTCTCGTGCATCTCCTCTGCGACAGCTTGCATATCCTCAACGGGCAATGCCGTCAAATCATCGAGCCACTCATCTCCTGCTCCAAATGATCCAGCCAAAACCTCAACACACCTTACAAAAAGTGCCACAGCCAGCGTCGATACCTCGCCTCCAAATAATTTTGCACATGATCTTAGAACCTCAATTGTCCGGGCTGATTCTGTAGCCACCTCCTGGAAGAAATAATCCTCAATAAGGGTTGTCAGAAAAGGTGTGGTGCTCGAGTCGTTATTTGATATCTCGAGCCACTGAGCTGCAGCTTGGACCAAGACGAGATTTGATGGAGTTAAGGATATGTCGTCATTGTAGCAGGATATTATGACAAGCAAAAAAGCATTGGTTGTTAGACCCAAAGGAAGTTCGATGGTCATGTCGGATGAATCTGTTAACCGGCGCTTCAAGTAGCCACACCGATGTATCACTGGATCCTGAATATATGATGAACAAACGATCACATTTGTAAATGATTTGTTTTTTTCCTTCTTTCTTTCTTTCTTTTTTCCTTATTTTAAGCAAAACTTTAACTCTATATATACTGAAATGAAGATTGCTAATGTGAAAAATCACTCATCTCTCGGTTCATCTTTTATTTATTTTTCTTTAAAACTCGTGTATAATTCACTCTTTAAATGTACACAATTCACCTTTTTTTCGTGCGTCAAAATCGTATATGCGCGCTTGGAAAAATTTCATGCATATTCAAACTATAATTTTATAGGGTTGTATCTACATAATTGCATAATTAAACAGAAAAAATAATTTGAAGATTTTCAAAGCAAGCAGTCAATGTAACTGGAAGAAGGCATTTACTATGGATTGCATAGACATAAATGAGGTCCCAATACTAGGTAGAGAGTTACCATGATAAATGGATGAAAAGGTGGAAAACATAAAGAAAAAATAAACCGAAAATGGCAATAAGTTTGAAAGAAGAGAAAAGGACATGGAGGGAAATTAAATGTTATACAGGAACTATAATCAATGAGAGCCAAGAAATACAACCGAGCACTGGTGTCTGTGGGGAAAACTGCTTCCTGTCCTTTTTGGGACCAGATCGAAAACCACAGCTCAAATTCCATATTAATTTTCCTTATTTGTTTTTTTCGTGTGACGAGTCATTGCCCTTTAGATTCAAATATTAAACTGTAAACTACACTATTTAAAATTTGAGTAGGTTTCAAATATCTACAGTTTTTTGTGTTTTTATTATGTCATCATTTTTTAATTTTCTAATAATAAAAACTCTAAAATTTATATATCAAAATAAAACTGCTAAATGTGATTTATATTATTTTCTCTATGTACACATTTGAAATTTTCACTTTTCACTTTTGATTTTATATGAATCAATAAATTGAAAAATCAATGTCCAAAATTTATCCACATGGGTATCTTTTTTGCAAACTTTTGATACTAATCAAAACAATATCAAAATACCACGATCTTTTACGTGCATAGAAAAAATAATATAGATAATATCTAACCATTTATTTTGACATTTAAGTTTTTAATTTTAAGTTATTGTAGTTCTAAAAATAGAGATACAATGGAAGCACAAAAAAATAGAGGTATTTGAATACTTTTTCAACCCACAAAGTAGCAATGTTATAATCTACAAATGATAACTATATGGACACCTTATAAATGTGACTCGCAACATCGGTGGCTATATTGTAAAAGCAACAGATATGAGACCTAGGAATCAAACTATAGGATTTTTAAGGCTAGCAGTGACCTTGGATGGATTGCTAGATGCCAGATCTGCCAATTCCCTGATTTTGTGTCTGAAAGTTGAATCCCGTGCCATCCCCAGTGTAAATTAAACACAAAAAATAAACATAGGTCGGCAAGCAAACTAGCAATTCCACAGTGTTATGCATACGGTTACAGATTTATTCATTGCATGTACATATTAAGAAAGAGGAATGTAGGTGCACAATCAGGTTTGATTCAGTTTTGTACAAACAGCCATTTTTGGATTAAATTGGTGTGGCTACTGATATATACCTTACACTGGTACTAGTTTTAGGTACATTTGTAAATACCCTAGCAATGGTTTTGTTCAGTTTGAGGTGAATTATTGGTGGATAAATGGGCCTACAATAATAGGTAGATGAATTCAAATTAATTATTTCTGTTTAATGTACTCATTTATACCTGTAGTTTCAGGTAAATTTGTGAGTGCCAGCATTTTCTTTGTTAAATTCATGGTGAATTATGTAGGGTAAATAGGCCTATATTAATGGGTAAATGCAAACAGATTAATTATCTCCGAATCAATGTACTCGTTTGAAATAACATCTCTTGTATTATTGAGAAGAAATAATGTAGGATATTTTTCCCGGAAAGCATAATTAAAAAATTTAACAACTATAATTTTAAACAGAAAATTATTTTACTAGCCTATAATCAATTAAAAGTACCTTGTGTAAGCGAAAGCACTGATCCTGAACTCTTACGATAACATCCGGTCGACATCCTTTCTCCCGTGACCTTATCAAAACAAAAATTCAGAATCAAAATATAAATAAGAAGCACAAAACCAAAGAACTTATGAAATAAGTTAGCACTGTATCTACCTTAATTTACCAGAAAAGAAACAAATTTGTTATAGTATGATAAAACAGAGCAATCTGATTTAAAACTTGATATAAAAACATTAAAAAGTAGTTCAAGTGCAATTACTGGTAAATTAAACTAACATGGTGAAATAGACTTTGAACACAAAACACCACTAAAAAATATTGATAAAAAAAGAATAGCAGAGGTCCAGCAGCAGATAAGAATTAATATACCATGCTTCGACAATTCCCCGAAGAGTTGAAGGAGGTGACAAATCTGAGCGGTTGCTTGGCGATCCTACGGCAGACGAAGAAAGAGAGAGCGAATTGAAACATGCCTCTTCATCTTCTTCTTGATCTTCTTCATATATAGTATCTACCACCCCCAATTCTTGCCATGTTCTCACCTCCATTTCTTCTTCTTTTTATTTTTTTATTTTCTTTTTGCTTTTTTTTTTCTTTGAGGAAGATGCTCTTGAGCTCTGGTTTTCACCTTTCAATTCTAATTCCTTTTCTTCTCCTCTCCTCCTCAAGAGGAAGAAGCAGTGATATTGTACCTGTCAATTGGAATTAGGGTTTAAATGAGGGGGGAAGCAATCAATGCATACATGTGGAGCATTAATGGTGAGCACCTCCAATCTCTATCTATTACAGTAAGGTTACTCAGAGCTTTAATAATTTTTGTATATTTTGTCTTTTTGGATGGGTTGGCAATTTTAGGGCTTTTAAACGCAGAGGATTTACATGTCAATATTTTCTTATTAGTTAATATTCCTATTTTCCTTATTATCATTTCATTTTCCTTTTTTTTTCAAAGATATGGTCCCGGTTTGCTCGTTTATGTATTGGAAACATCTTCCATTAACTATTGCCACAGGCCAAATAAATATTTCTTGTTTTTTGTGTGTTATCTAAGATTTTTATTTGTACTTTGTGTCCATGATCTTCATATATTTTCCTCTTTTGTCTCACTGCACAAGCATATACTAATGTACAGTAGACAAAAATCATATTTTTTGAATTAAAAAAATAACAATACTTGTATCATCTATCAAACAATTATTGAGACAGAATACTAGTGCCATGGGAATTTCACGTATATCCCTCAAAAATCTCAAAAATTAGGTATTTTCCCTCTACAATTCGTAATATCATATTCAGTCATCTAAAATTTCAAAAACTAAGAAATTTACATATTGACTTTTCTATTACAACTCAGTTTTAATTTATAAAGCATTCATTTCTCTTTATCACTGCTGCAAGTACTAATTATATATACCACCATGATATCTCAAATAATATTATTGTAGCAGAAGAAGAAATTAAGTCCCTTCAATTCTAAGCGTCTTAAATCATGTTTTACGTTTCGTACCTCGTGGTTTCCCTTCCCCATAGGCATTGTGATTGAATGCCATTAATTAATGTTTCTTTTAATCTAAGCTTCCAAGTAAAACCGCTTTAAGCGTTGAACGATGTTATTTACGTTGCAAGTTAAACGCCAAGTCGATTGGGGGGGGGGGGGGTGGGTACGATGCTCCTCATCCATAAAATAAGCCCAAGAAATTGTGGCCCAAAACAGTCCTTGCATTTCTTATGAGTTGTTACAAGGCAATCCAAGCCTAGTTAAAAGAGTACGAAGAACCAACAGACCGCTTATGAAGCCCGAAATTAATTCCAGCTGACCTTCCCAAATTATTATCCATTATTCATTCTTCCTCTCTCGGACTCGGAGAAACGAGGAATCCATATTTCTTTCACAATTATTAATTACTAAAAGAGCGGTCCAGATTACTCCCAGCAGGTGCCTATTCGGGGATAGCGTTTGGGCCAGTATTATTGTGCTTTGAGATTCGTGCAAAGTTAAAAGAACAATTCGGATCTAGTATCGGTAAGAGATTCCTTTTTGCGGTATCTGGGTGGATCCGAATTCAGAAACGAGGGCGTAAATTTTTTAACAATTTAGTTTTAACTTCATGCAGCACACTGACGATATAATCACAGCTGCATATGGATCTATGGATCGTGCGCTGCATCAAATCAAAATTGCTCTGTTTGAAACCCAAACAGGATGACACTGTTGTCATAATTTAAGAGAGGATTCAATTTTTTTTTTTGTCTTCATTATATATTTGTTTTTTGAACTATAATAATTTAAAATTTAAAAACTTGATATTAAAATAAAACAGTTAGATATGATCAATATCATTTTCTCTATACACATGTAAAAGAACATGACATTTTGATTTGGATAAATTATGAATGTTGATTTTCAATTTATTAATTCATATAAAATCAAAATCAAACTTGATAATATTTAATGTCTATCCAGAAAAATAATATTGATCATATCCGTCAATTTTATTTTGACATATAAATATTTGAATTTTTTTATTCAAAAATTAAAAATTGAAAGCACCATAGAGATAAAAAAAAAATGAAGACATTTGAAAGAACGTAATATAATGATGTGCCATTTAATGGTTACGTGATCAGTATAACTAAATAATCATGTTTTAATTAGTAATTAGTCAGAAAAGCTCGAAAACTAATTAAGCAAACCAAATTTTGCCTTTTATCCGAAAAAATAAATAAATAAGCAAAGCAAAAGGTGGAGGTAAGATTCTATTTTATTTCTCCAATTTCTCTCTCCAGCTCATGCTGGACAGCATGAGGTCCCCCTGCATTCAGATCCAGTGAAGTAACTCAAATTTTGAGTTTTGAATCCGGACCGTTCAATTTGAATCACAAGATGATACATCTGGATCTGGATGACACATATTTTGAGAATTGAATTCGAATCGGACGGTCTAGATCCAAAATTCAAAAAATAAAAAAAGAGTCTCAAAACTTGAGTTGAAGTTTCCGATTAAATTTTTTATTTCCAATTTTCAATTTTTTTTGTCGTTTACAGTCATTTAGTTTACTGTTTTTATTTTAATATTTTTCCAAGAAAAAAATAACTGCACGACAGTGGGATGGTCCGCCACATAAGAAAACTGTCTCACTATGGAGCGGTTAGGGCAGAAAATTTTACAAAGTGCTATTCTCTTTTAAAACATAGAACAAAATACTTTCCTTCCAAAATTCTTAACAAAATGTCATTGTGGACCCCACTTATTCCCTCTATTTCCCTCCCTCTCGCTTAGGGGTGCAAACGGATCGGATACGGATCGAATAGTGCTCAACTCATATCCGTATCCGTAATTTTTTTCGGATACGGATACGGATCGGATACTAATTGGATACTGATGCGGATCGGATATTATACGGATACGGATACAGATCGGATATTTCGGATACGAATACGGATACGGATATAATTCGGATTTCTAATTTAAAAAATATATATCTAATTAACTAATCTTATATAGTAATTAAACCTGACATATAAGTATCTAAATTTAAATAATATTTAGTTATATTTGCAAAATCAAATTTCTGAAATAAGAAATTTGAAATGTTAAAACTAAACTTGAATTGTTCAAAGAAATTAATATCAGTCTAGATTTCAAATGATCCAAATTTTAAAATAATTTATTCTAATAATATATTCAATTGTCATAATTATAATTATTTATGTTTTGTCTTCAAGTTAAATTGGTTTATATTTAGATTAAGTTCAAATGTATAGATAAGATTACTTTAAATTCAATTGTAAACAACTATATAAAATAATATACCCAACTCAATCAAGCTACTGTCGCGCAGAATTAACTTTCAGCATCACTGAAATAATCATACATATTCGATTTGTTTTGCACGAATCTTAAAGCACTCTTGAGTTAAAAAACCACTCTCTTCTCCCTTTCTTTCTCCGTCTGCTGGGAGCCGCTCCTTTATTGCTCCATCTCTTGGCGCAAGTGTGGCTGCGCAACGGGTCATCTAAGAGATCAAAAAAAAAAAAAAAAAAAAACACTGCCACAGCACAGTACCGGATATCCGAAATACTACAATAGATAATTATCTGAATCCGTATCCGATTCCGGAACTCAAACCGTATCCGTATCCGAATCCGCATAAAAAATATCCGTATCCATATCCGAATTCGCAACTATCCGTATCCGAATATCCGAATCCACAAAAATTCGGATACGGATTCGAATTCGGACGGGTAATATCCGACCCGTTTGCACCCCTACTCTCACTTCTCCCAATTTATTCTCATTTATTCTTTGCTTAAGTAAAATATACAGTTGTGATCTCTCATCTATATTTTGATTAATCTTTATTTCTAATATATATAAATTATTTAGAACAAAAAAAATTTAAGGGTGAAATTGTATTTGCTAAAATTAGAAAGTATAATATTAGTGTATATATAGAATATTTTTCAACCCATTGTTCTTTTTGAAAAATTATTATAAAAAATGGTATTAACTTATTCTATAAACTATTTTTAACTAACATATAACAATTTTAACTTATTTACCACATCATATGTTAAGAACAATTTAGTGAGATATTTATGCTCAGTAAAAAAATATTATAATTATGTATAACATATCTTAAGAAATTAAGAAATAAATAATGTCATTAGTTTTGAATCACTTACAATGCAAGTAATACGACTCACCATTGAATATATTATGGTGAAAAATTTAAAAATTAAACTTTGCTGAATCTAGTAATTAATTGGACCATATATATATGCATGTCGAAGGTGTAAAAAATGTATCCCAACTCATCTCAATCACTCATTGATACAGTATTCGAACTCAATATTTCTTGCACTTGTTATTTATTTCTTAATTTCTTAAGATTATATCAAATATATAATTAGTATATTTTTATTGAAGTATAAGTATGTAACTAAATTGTTCTTAATGTGATAAAATCCCTTATTATTGTGAAAACTAAGAATATGAAATTTATATAAAATAAACTATATAAAATGCGTATGTTAAAAACATTTATTTGTTAGATTTTTTTACAAAATAAGTTAATACCATATCTTATAATATAATATTTTTTTAAAGACTCATATGTTGGAAATATTTTACATTTATGTTAATATTATACTTTCTGGGTCAAATAAATAAAAATTTGACACTTTAATTTTTTTATTCTAAATTATTTATACACACAAAAATAAAAAAATTATTCAAAATGAGAATGAAATCACAATTATATATTTTACATAAGCAAAGAATAAATAAGAGTAAATAAAAATGAGTGAGAGGGATGGAAAGAGAGAACAAGTGGGATCCACATGAGCATTTTGTTAAGAATTTTGAAAAAGAAGAGCACTTTGTAAAATTTCCTGGTTAGGACAGCTTTAAAAAAAACTGAGGGCATTTTTGTTAATTTTTATTTAATTGAGAGTATTATAGAAAAAATCGGCAAGCCCTATATTTCTCGAAATAAAAAAAATAAAAAAAAACGGAAGAAGAAAAGAAATGAAATTACCGCTCTCTTTCTCTATCTAGAAGTAAGATGAAGGGACCTGGTCTATTATCGGATATTGGGAAGAAAGCGAAAGGTAAGATTTCCAGCCAAATCTCACTCCTATTAATTACTGGTAGTTTGTGTTTAGTTTTTTATTTTTTCTTTTTCAGAATCTAGTTGCTCATATAAGTGCGATTTTGTTTGAAGAGATCTGCTAACCGGGGACTACAGCTATGATCAGAGGCTGGCATTCTCTACTGTTACCACTAATGGAGTGGTAATTTATTAATTTTTTTCTTTCTAAGGTTTTTACTGGAAAATCACACTGGAAGTAGTTTTGATCCATTCCAACTTGTTAGTCAAGTGTAATTTAATTTTTTTGAGATAAATAAAGATCAAGCCTTTCAAGTTTAAATATCTTTGGTCAAGAGATCTTCTAATCGAATTTGAAACCTGTCACCTATGATATTCCGCACTAAGGGCATTGCCTTAGACCTTAGCCACTAATTAAGTAGTTTAGACTTTAATTGTAGTCTTTGCATTGAGCTAATTAAGCATGTAGTATTTTCTTAGTAATGCAACTAAGAATTTAATTACACAATGAGGAAACCAGATCAGATTATATATTTGTTATTCTTTTTGTTTTTTACTTTCATAGGAAATCATAAATTTGTGTATATATCTTGCGTCAGGGCTAATAGCTATAGTTGATAACCTAAAATCTAAATGATAGTATTAAGTTGTAACCTTTGTTAAATGTGCGTACAAGCTTTATATCTCTATTTTATCTAAAATAATATATATAAATTGATATGATGCTAAATTTTTATTTTAAAGGGATCATATCATTGGTATCTTATTTTTTGTTAATTTTTCCAGAGCCTAACAGCTACTTCTTTGAAGAAAGGAGCATCCTATCTACTTGACATTGGTTCACAGTACAAATACAACAATGCCCTCGTCGGTATAAAATTCAACACAGATTCAAATGTATTATCCTACTGAATTTTTGGATTTTTAACTTTTCTTTCCTTTTCTCTATGTTAATTTGATAGTTCTGATGGAATGCTGTCATACAATCCGGAAAATATTCATATCTAAAAATTCAAATTGCCATAAAATATATGTTGACTGGTACAGAGGCAAAGTTCTGGTAACAATATTAATGTACTGCTACTAGTCATCAACTACATAACTGTGTAATCCTTGGTATTGGAACCTTTGTGTTATAACTAGAAGATTTTTTTTGTTCTTTTTCATTTTTTTTGGTACAGGTCTATTGCACTTTAGTTCTCTCAGAATTCTTGCCGAACACTGAAGTTATTGCCTTAGCCAAATTTCCTGATTACAACGACTTTGGAAAGGTAATTTGTTTCAGCTCTTTTGAATCTGATTTTCAAATCATATGCAGAACCCTAAGCCTCAATTGGCAGCATTGTTTTCTTTGTTTGTGTTATTTTACTTCAGCCAATTAATTTGTTTGCTTTTAATTTTCCAATGGTGTAGTTGGAGGTGCGATACTTTCACCACCATGCAAGTCTTGCTGCATCGGTAGGTCTTGACTAGTCATCTCCAGTTGTTGAGCTGTTTGGTACGCTAGGTATGCATGGCATTTCATTTGGGCTGAGGCCGGGTACAACATCTATATGTGGGACTTCACAAAATACAATGTTGGAATTGGCACTTCAGGGAAGGAATGCAATGCATCTGTTGTAATCTTGTAGGGTGCTTTTCTCATATTTTCATATACATCTCCTGATAAAGAAGATCCTCTTTCGTAAATTATCTGCCAATTGCCAAAGGGTCCCAAGTTATCAGGATTTATCATTCAGTCTTTTAATGTTTTGTTTTCTTTCAGCAGTAGCCAAGAAATAAACTGGCCTTAATAGAAATTTACCAACCATCGTGTTTCGAGACAAACTAATCGAAGCTATATGAAAAGAATCTGGTTATGGAGTTATCTTTAATTCCCATTCAATTGCATCTGAAGCGTTAATCATACAACTACTGGTACGGACTTGTTTCCATAACAGCAGTTGTTTGTATTATTAGGTAATTTTTTTAACAATCCAGGGGCTCTTTTCTTTGCAAATTTTTTGTTTATGAAATGTTATGTTAATATATTTCACATCTTACCAGGGCCGATAAAGGAGACAATTGAAGCTGCTTATGTGCACCATTTTGATGATAAGCAAAAAGCCTCAGCTGTGGCTGAGTTTGTGCGCAAGTTCTCTACAAATGAGAGTACTTTTACTGTAGGTGGGTTATATTCAATTGACCCACAAACCACAGTCAAGACCCGGCTAAACAACTCACGCAAAATGGCAGCTATGATTCAGCATGAGATAAAGCCAAATTCTTTTCTCGCCATCTCTGGTGAGTTTCAGATGAGAAACCTGATATGTCTCCTAGATTTGGATTGGCACTTTTACTTAAAGCCGTGAATAAATTAAATTTAAAAGATACCTCTGCTTTTTGAATAGAATAGAGAAACTTAAATTGCACTTCTGCTCATTTTTTCAGTTTGTAGGTTAGCTTTTAGAAATTGATAGTTTATGTTATAGTCATACTGTTATTCTCTTTGTTTATGAGTCCTTAGAGCCAGTTGTCAAATTTATTTGGGCATAATGGGTCTCTCAATGTAGTTTTTTTCATAGTTTCCTTTGGAAAATAGATGTCAAATAACTTCATGCTTTCATATTTTGAGCGGGATAAGTATTATCTATATCTTAATTATTTGCGATATAGGTGATTGATTTGGTTTCAGTTTCAGTTTCTTGATTTGGTATCTCAAGTGGCCACCAAGTATTTTGAAAAATAATATCAGTTACTGGTATTTTTTGTAGAGATACTTCTCAAGCTACCACTGAGTAGTTTAAAATGAATTATCAGTTTGTGATACTTCATCTTTAGGGGTACTTTTCAACGTGGCTGAGGGAAGTAGAGGGCAAAAAATATATAACTGAAAGTTTTACGCCTCCTATAAATTGATACTTTATCATTACGCCTACTATATATATAATTTTTGCAAAAAATAATATTATTCGCCTCTTCATATAAAGAAAATTACAAGATATTTACTTATTTTGTCTTCAATCTCAATTTACTGATTTCTTTCTTGCTTCTCAAGCAGCTACCGAATAGATTGAAAAGTAGCGTCCCCTGAGTAGTTTGAAAAGTAATATCAATTTGAAAGTTGGGAGGATTATGAAGTGTTGTTATTGTCTGTTTCTTCTACTTTGTTGATTAATTTTATGCTATAGATTTTTTTTTTTTGCATTTGGAACCGTAGAAATTGTGAATATCTGCAGGGTATTAAAATATCAAAAGAGATAAATATGAGTTTAACATTCCAAAAAAGGAGTTTGAAGAGTCAACAATATCCAGAAAGTATCGCTGATTATGTAAACTAGAACTATCTTGGGCTCTTTGCCTAAAAGATATAATGTTTTTTAAAAAAAAATAAGACAAATAATATCAAGTAAAATATTACATAAATAATCATTTAAAAATTTAAATATAGATTACACAATGACCTAATTAACTTCATACATTAAATTACGTATACCTCATAATGGATGAACGTATATTGATAAAATTTTAAATAATTTTCAGAAATTTAATTAAATCTGACGTGATTAATAGCTGTTCCAATGATTAAAATTATTTGATTGATATGTTTCAGAGATCTTCGAGCTCAATCAGTTGTATGGAGTATAGATTTAAACTACTTTGGAAAAATAACAAGAATAAATAAATCATTAAAGTTCTGGTGAGACAAGCAAGATGGAGAGATTTTGTTCCCAAGCCTAACCATTATCAAAATCAAATTAATTCCCAAAAAAATGGCCGAGTTTAAAATGTTATTATTAATTTATCCGGACTTGACAATTAGTATTGTCCATACTTGCGCTCATTAGAGACCTTGTATGCCAGTAGGGTCCACAAAGTGACGGAATCAGGAATGAAAATTAGGGGTGCCAACGGGCTGAGAGTGTCAAGGACTCATAAATAATTTAAGGAGTGACAAGAGCTCATAACTCAACTGCTATATATGAAAATTTTCTGGGCCAAGGAGGGCCCAGGATCCAGGCTGGCCCAGGCGCTGGTTCCGGCCCTGTCGTCCACATGTCTTCAGTAGTTAGAATTTTCTTAGGAAAAATTCTAGCAGATAATTTTGGATTAGGTTCCAACAAGGTGGGTTCTCTGCAGGCATCGATTTGTCAATTAATTAATTAAATTTGAATTTACGACATCTTGTGAATAATTTTAGCAAACAATCATTTGGTCATGAAGTTAATTTTTATAATGTAGAACGTATTACATAAGCAGAAGGACAAATCCCCTAAACTAACTTATTTTTTATTTTTGATCCGCACTATTTGATCAGAAATTCGGGCCAGCCGTGTGCCGTGTGCCGTGTGCACTGCCTTTAAATCCCCTAAAGTAGCTCAATTTATTTTTAAACTAAAAAATTAAAAATTGAATAATGTGAGAGCCAGCCGTGTGCACTGCCTTTGAATTTTTCTTTTTTTTACAAATTTGTAGTTTTTTTTTTCGAGGAAAACAAAGGTATCATGCATTGACTGACCGCCTTCTCACGCTCTAATTCAGAGTTTTTTTTATAAACCATAAATGAAAAAAATCAAATTTAAGATTTCAACATGAGTAGATTGATTTTTAGAAAAACCATAAAGAACGAGTTGGCAACTCGTTTCTCATATTTTTTTTTTTCCTTATAACGAGCTGCCAACTCATTCTTGGTTAATTTCAAATTTTCTGTGTGGTTTCTGTGTTGTTGGGAGTTCCAAGCGGAAAAAAAAAAAGTCAGAGAACGGACTCTCAAGTCATTTTTTGTGGAAAAAAAAATGCACGGAAATTGAAACATATTTGCACGGATTTTCATAAATAAGCACAAATCTTAAAGCAAATCTGATGGTCACTATTAAATTCAATCAAGCCCAAAGCCCAAAATAAAGATAGCCGCAGGTCAGGGAATCTTTTACAATTAATTGATCTGGACCGTTCTTTTTAACTTTGCATGAATCTCAATGCCCCAAAACTACTGTGGGGGAATGAGTTGGGAGTCCGTTCTTGATATTTTTCAAATTTTCTGTGGTAATTGTTTTGGTGTTCAGCAAAATTGATCAAGAACTAGTTGGCAACTCGTTCTGAAGGAAAAAAAATAAAAATATAGAAAATGAGTTGCCAACTTATTTTCTATGATTTTTCTAAAAATCAAACTATTCAAAATTCTAAATTTGATTTAAAAAAAAATCTCTTTAATTCATGCATTGAATTAGTACTCGACAAAAGGTGTCATGCATTGACTGATCGCCACCTCACGCTCTCATACAAATTTGTCGCCTTCTCTTCACTTTACTTTTTTTTATTACTAAAATATCTCACAAGTCCAAAACATACGGAAACAAATCTGCTGTTAAGAGAATAACAGTTGATTTATTTCCATAACATACTAATAACTTTGCAAATCCAACCATTAAATTACTTTCTGAAAACGTTAATTTACATGGATCTCAATACTTAACGTGCAAGCGTTATCAGCTCCACTTTTAACATAACAAAACAGATCAAAGAAGCAATAGAATTGAGTTTTTCAGACTTAAAACTTGAAATTTCTACAAAATAAGACCCTCAAAACTTGCAAAATTATTTACCAAGAAATATAAATCTTATTTACAACTTCAATGCTCATTCCTTAAACAACACAACAACTAATCACACCATTCCCCACTTGTGGTATTTGAAACAAAACAATGAAATTAAACACCTTAACTGAAACTAGCAAGCTTCAAAATTGCAACTAAATAATAGTAATTGTACACTTGAAAGCGTCGGAAATCTAAGCCAATATTCCAAATCATTTACGCTTATTCGCTCTAGTGATAGTTGAGAAGTTTCCGATCGAGCTCGGATCTTCCCTGAGGCTACGAGACGATCCCATCCTTTGGTCTGGAGAGAAGAATTCTGATCCAATCGGAGGAAACTCAGATCGGGCCCGGCGGTGATGTGATGATCCCTCATCCACCGAGTCCCACTCCCCGATCAATGGCTTCTTCCTGCTTCCACCATGGGAGTTCGACAGACACTGATACTGGCTCTTCTCCCTGTTCTTCTTTAAAGCATGTATGACAAATGGTATCAAGCCTTCCATTTCTCCCCTTTGCTTTCCTAAATTTTCCTCCTTTTAGTTTCTCTCTTGGAAAGGTTGCTAATTTGGGGCAGTTATATGTTGGGTTCAAAGTTGAAAACTTTGAAGTTTGAAGGGATGTGGAGAGAGAGATTGAAGACATGGTGTATATATAGAGGTGACATGGTGAGGCGCTGCGGCAGCTTGATTAGTATTATTTATTTAAGGAATTAATTTATTTCCTTATTTACTTCATTTTTACATTTTGAAATAGACTGTACAGAGTACAGACTGCAGAGAGCCCTCGTACTATCAAGGATGTAAAAAAACTTTCTATTTATATCAATACAATCGTTATTCCTTAAAAAAACAATTATTTCCTTGTTTGGAGGTAAGAAACCTCAAATTTTTTATTCAATTATAAAAATTACACAAATGTGCTAATGTTTTTTTAAAATGTCCAACCGCTGAGAAAGCCAGCAGTTATCGTTTCTTTTTTTTTTTATTCTCAAACCAAATAAATGGAAGATTAATTAGAGAGCAAAATTATTCATCAATTAACTTCTTTAATGATGAATATCAACATTATAATATATAACTCTAACTAAATGACAGAACAAAATAGAAATATTGCATTAGTTTGAGTTATAAAAGGAGAGTAAATGATGCTCTTCATTTCTTGTAATGTTAATACTCAATTTTAGAATGTTTATTAGTGTAAAATAAGTTTTTTCTAATGAATAATTAACAACATAAGCAACTTCAACTGAAGTTTTGAGGTCCTAAACGTTTTTTTTTTTTTTTGCAATTATGATTCTTCTGATGTCTGAAGGCTTATGCTTAGGACTCCTGGCTCTCTGTCTCTTCACAAGCTTTGAATTGTCATTAAATGCTTAAATTGAAGTTTCCGACTAACACACACGGTTATTTAAAGTTTGGAACAATATGTCGATGTTTTATTGTAAAAATATCGATGAAATGCCGATGTTTTATACCCTGATTAATCTTGAGCACAAGTGCACCGATGTATTATTGTAAAAACATCAATGATGCACCAATATTTATACTCTGGTTAATCTCAGCACAACTGTACAAGTGCTTCACTGTTTCAATGCAAGAACATTGATGATCGCTGATATTTTATATTATGGTTAATTCTAGCACAATGTATCTTTGTTTCAATGCAAAAAAAAAAATCGTTGGGATGTTCGATATAAAAATACTGATGTTTTTGTAATAAAATATATAAGCATCGTATCTTTTGAAATTTTTAGAAAGAAAAAATAAGACAACTGCTGGTTTTCTCAGCGGTTAGGGCAGTTTAAAATAAATCGATGACAGATTTGTAATTTAGTTTTTCTTTAGGATATGATAAAATTAAACCCGTTGGCGAGCGCTGATGATTTGGAAGTTTGAAATGTGACGAGCTAGAGACAAAAGTCAAAATTGGCGCATCGTTTTATTTAGTTTGGGGGCAGGATTGCAGGAACCTGGAAGAAGCACATGGTTAATTCCTTAACGATCCAAATTGCACACAGGTGCGGTGCATTGATGGGGTCCATTGATCAAAACTGTATTAAATTTGCGTTTTATACGGGACTGCACTTATATTATTGGTTTTGCACTTAAATTAAGCGTTCGTTGGATAGATTAGACACTGTCAAGCAATTAATCAGAATTAATCCTCATAATTAAAGATAATCGATTGATTAGTCAGAAAAGTCCGTTACGGTTTGATTTTTTTTACATTACTGTTTTGAATATATTTGAATGCCTCTTCATTCAAGTTGTACAAGATAAAATTTAAAGGACCTGTGTTAATTGTCTGAGAGGTCGTAAAAGTTTGAATAAAAAAATATTTATAAATATTAAATAGTTAGAACATCTTGTAGGGAATCAGTATATCCTTAGGAGGAAAAAATGCTCTCAGTTCTTTTGCTTGTTTCTTCTGACAATTTTAATATGAGTTGTACCATTAATTAAATTTGAAGAAAAAAAAAAATATAAATAAAATTAAAAATATTTTAAAAATTAATATTAGCATCTTAGGAAAAAAAATATTTTAAAAAATTATCTCAGAATTAATTCAGGATTAGTTGTCAACAAGGCGGGTTTCTCTGTTGGCATCAATGTGTCATCAATCAATTAATCAATTAATTAAATTTGAAGCTAACGACGTATTAAAAATAATTTCAGCAAACAATCATTTGGTTATTAACTTAACTTTTTGAAAGCAAGAACGCATTACATAAGCTTGATACGTATAGAAGTTGCAAATTCTTGATTAGTTTTTTTTTACTTTTTAGAAATATAAAAAATAAAACATCGGAAAGTAGATAGATTATTTTTTTTCTTTCTATTATCTTTGAGTATTTAAAGGTACTGAATCAATAATTAAGTATTTCCAGAATATTTTAATATAACACTTAGTTTCAGTGTGATAGCTAGAGATTGAATTAATAACTCAACTTTGGTTATGGAACGAAAAAACAATTCATTACTAACATTTCATTTTTTATATTTTAAAAATAAAACATTTGGAATACACAAGCCTTAAAAAAGAAATTACAAAGGTCTCGGATGACAAATGACAAAGGGCTCATGAAACTAAAAAAATTAAAAATGTGCACTTTCTTTGGTTTTTCTTTTGTTATTTAGAAATAAACAAAATGATTCAATTCAAAATTAGCACCAAAGTATTTGAATTAAAAAAAAACCACCATACTAATATTATACGATGGAGGATGAGAGAGGTACTTCCACCGTATCAATGCTATAGTGGAGTAATTTGAAATGATATTTTACCTAGATTCTTCTTTGTCTGAATCAAAATATCACTTCACCGTACCATTGATACGGAGGAGAATGAGAGAGGGTATTTCCACCGTACCAATACTACAGTAGAGTAATTTGTAGTGAATTTTTACCTCAAATTCTCTTCATCTGAATCAAAAATCACTCCACCGTATCAATGCTACGTAAAAAAACCCTTCTCATCCTCCACCATACCATACCATTCTATTTTTTTTCTTCTGAAAATTCAAGACCAGAATGTTTATTCCATTTAAATACTTGTCTTTTTTCTTAACAAAAAAAAAATACTGCCTTTTCATTATTTTTTACATATTTGTATTATACTTAAAACTTAAAAGGCATCATGCATTAATTTTTTTTTTTTTTTGGCAAGCTCATGCATTGAATTATTACTCGACAAAAGGTGTCATGCATTGACCGCCACTTCACGCTCTCATACTAATTTGTCGCCTTCTCTTTACTTTTTTTTACTACTAAAATATCCCAACAAGTCCATAACATTAACATATCATATGCAAACCCAATCATTAAATTACTTTCTGAAAACACTAATTTACAAGGATCTCAAATTCTCAATCCTTAACGTGCAAGTTATCAGCTCCACTATTAGCAGAACAATAAAGTTAAGTTTTTCAGACTAAAACTTGAAATTTCTACAAAAAAAAGACCCTAAAACCTTGCAAAATTGTTTACTGAGAATTATAAATCTTATTTACAACTTCAATCCTCATTCCTTAAACATCATAACATCTAATCACACCATTCCCCACTTTGGGATTTAAAACAAAGAAAGAAATCAAAACACCTTAATTGAAAGTTGAAACTAGCAACCTTCAAAATTATAACTAGACAATACTAATAGTAATTGTACACTTGAAAGCATCAATTCATAGAAAATCTAAGCGAATATTGCAAATCATTTACGCTTATTCACTCTGGTGATAGTTGAGAAGTTTCTGATCGAGCTCGGATCTTCCCTGAGGCTGCGAGACGATCCCATCCTTTGTTCCGGAGAGAAGAATTCGGATCCAATCGGAGGAAACTCAGATCGAGCCCGGCGGTGATGCGATGATCCCTCATCCACCGAGTCACACTCCCCAATCAATGGCTTCCTGCTTCCACCGTGGGACCCATTTGACAGACGCCGGTGCTGGCTCTTCTCCCTGTTCTTCTTTAAAGCATGTATGATAAACGGTATCAGGCCTTCCATTTATCCCCTTTGCTTTCCTAAAATTCTCCTCTTTTTAGTTTCTCTCTTAGAAAGATTGCTAATTTGGAGCAGTTATATCCTTGATTTCAGAGTTGAATGTGGAGTGAGAGATTGATTACATGGTGTGTATATATAGAGATGACAAGGTGAGGCGCTGGGCGGTGGCGGCTTAAATAGTATTTGTTTATTTATGGATTATTTTATTTCCTTATTTGAAGGTAAGAAACCCGTTGGCGACTGGCGAGCGCTGATAATTCTAAAAGGAGCACGTGGTTTTATTTCTTAACGGACCCAAATTGCACACAGGTGACAGGTGCAGTGCATTGATGAGCCCATTGATCAAAACCGTGTTAAATTTGTGCATTATATTCGGCTGCACTTGAATCATTGGTTTTGAACATGTTTGAATCAGGCAAGGTTGTATAGGGGCAAGGAACCGACTCCGCTGCTTGTTAAATGGGCAACCAGGATTCTGCTTTTCTAAATCAAACCATTCATCTATTTTAAGATTTGTGCATGAAAAAAAATTAATGGTTAGATTTAGAAAAGCATGATCATTTGGCAAGTAGCGGAGTCAATTCTGGAAGCAAAGAGTAGAATCATTTTCAAATGTGCGGATCCAGGAAACAGCGTAACTGGGCCTACAGGCCGTGTAAAACTTCAAAACAAAAAATGTGTGTGTGGATTCCTCTTGATTTTAGGTATTTTATGCACATTTGATAGTGGACAAATTTTGAGAATTATGTTCTTCGCATGAGATTTTGAAAAAAAAAAAACAAATGAATAAAAAGTTATTTATAAATATTAAATAGTCGATGTCTTATTTTTATTAACAATTTTTTTAGAACATCTTGTAGGGAATTAGGGATCGGACTCTGCTACTTTTATCTAAGAAAAATAGAGTCCTATTTTTTCGATCCCAACCATTCAAATTCATTAAGATTTGTGCATGAAAAAGTTTCTTTATCAAGATATACGAATGAAAATTTTTGAATGGTTGGAAACAAAAAAACAGAATTCTGATTTTCTTAGAAAAAAACAGCATAGTCGGATCAGAGAATTAGTATATCCTTACGTGGAATAAAAATGCGCTCATTTATTTTGTTTGATTCTGCTGGCAATTTTACTATGAGTTGTACTTGCACCATTAGTCTAAAGCTGGAAATTAAAAATAGCGTTAGCATCTTAAGGTAGTTTTAATTTGAAAAAGTTATCTCAACCAATAACTAAAGCAAGCGGGCTCTCAGGTATTGCACAGTGTGATAGCCAATATTTACTTAATTCGGTATCAAATTCAATCTGACATCTATTAAAAATGTTGAAATTCCGTTTAAAATTAGTATCAGGTTAAAAAATGGTTCAAATCTACTAATTTTAAAAGATTCCCTTTTACGATACCGGAGAGGATATAAATTATAAGGACCAAGCCCTCGTGCCCCTAACACACACACAAACACAGAGACACATAGTATTCCTATTTTAAACAATATTAATTAATTTTGGATTTGTTGCCAACAAGGCGGGTTCTCTGCTGGCCTGGCATCAATGTTGTCGATTAATTAATTAAATTTGAAGCTAAGACATCTTGGAAAATAATTTAGCAAACAATCATTAGGTCTTGAAGTTAACTTTTTATAATCAAGAACGTATGACATAAGTTTGGTATACGTATAAAAATTACAGATTCTTGATTAGAAGGTCAGTCCCTCAGCTAGATTATTGTAGTCATACTGTGTCATTTTTCGACATATTATATTAAATGGCTTGTTCGGAACGAGGTCGTGCTAAACAGGACTGAAAAACATAGTACGTTTAACGACACAATTCAGTTTGATACGACGTGCCATGCTGGTGCTTAGATTACATGTTGTTTTTTTTGTTTTTGTCTTGGTAATTTTTTACTTTAAAAAATATGATAATATTTAAAAAAAGTATCAAAAGTATCAAAAAAGTAAAAAATATTTAAATTACATTTTTCTTGTAAATTTCAGTTTTTTTAATATTTTTTATTATTTATGCTTTTGTTTATAACATGAGAAGATATTTTTGAGTAAAAAAATTGATTTTTTTAAAACGTGGCCAGTTGTATATGTATCTAGACGTACCGTGCCAAAATTTAGACATGCCATGTTGTCTTCGTGTGTCTAGATGTGTTGTGTTTAAATGTATTGATTTTAGAAAAATTACAACAGAGTACATCTAAGGACACAGTACGGGCACGTCTTGACACTGCACGTCTAATAAGACTTGCAATGTTGTGCCATGTCTTTAGTCGTGCGTGCCGGTACGTATGCCTATCACTCTGTGCTTTTACAATACCCGACACAAATCAACTTGAGTAGGACTTGGATTTGAGTTCGGACTCACTTTGGGAAGAGTGCAACTGCTAATAAAAATGGGACCCACTTGAAGATGTTATCAAAATAGCATCTCCAAAGATGATCTTCACAATTCAAATTTACAAATTTCCTAAGTTTGCATATTTTCTATATTATTTATGTTTATATATTGGAAGCTGATATCAGTACCCGCGCTACTGTATCCGCACCATTACTTCCATAACTGTCATAACAACTGGGTGGACCGCAAAATTTGCAGGACTGAATTTTTTTTTCCAAAGTATTAATATCTATACACGGAAGTATTTATACCTATGAACTGAAGTATTTATATATATGAGATGAACAACTTTTACGTAAATAATTACTTTCTCATCTAAATTTCTTAAACGTACCCGCACCATAAAAGCATGGTGGGGACCACTCAAACTAGAAGGGGGACCATACACATTTTTAGAGGTGGATTTTTTTTCTCCGTTCATTTTCGTCCATATTTCTGACGATCCGTGAGGAATTTTACAAATCTAAAACCACTAACGTCTTTTACACAATTTTTTCTTTCAAATGAGATCTATGATGGCGTACTTTCGAGCTTGTCGTTAAACAAGTATTTATACCTACACTTGCAGTATTTTTTACACATGATACTGGATGATATTTGAAAGTATTAATATCAAGTACTTAAAGTATTTATACCTATGTGGTCAACTATTTTTGTTAGAGAAATGTTGCAAGTGCTTTTTACATATGAATATATTACACTATATAACATGTGAAAGTATTAATATCAAGTAATACAATGATTTATATTTATATACGAAGTATTTACATCTATGTGGCCAACTATGTTTGTTAGAAGAAGATTGATGCAGGAACGATTAGAGAAGGTTGATGCAGGAATGCGGAGTCCCTATTACTTCATTTAAGGAAGGTTGACGCGGGGACCATTAGGGACTGAAAAAGGAAGCGATCATATCAAGTGACGCCACAAGTATTAATATCTTATTTTGTAAGTATTAATTTCTTATTTTGCAAGTATTTATATTTATAAATACTGACGCTGGATGAGTGTGGGGACTGAAAAGAGGGGGACTAAGTAATTAGTGGGGACCATAGTACATCATGCCTTTAGTGTACAGTACGGATACAGTGCGGGTACTGTAGCACGGGGATGAAAATAATTATTCTTATATATTTCCTACATTACAATTAATGTTTAGTGTTTTAAATATTGCATGTAATATGTTATATAGGGAGAATGTTGAGATAAAAGATAGTTAAATTTTGTTTTTTTAAGATATCTCTTCTTTCTTTCTTAGCACAATATTTGCTTTTAATTTTACTAAATCATTTTAAAACTTGTAACTAGCGAAGTTGAGTTTGGAAATAGTTTGTGTCAAGTGGTATCAGAACAAGTTTCTCTCTTATTGTTCGATGTCTCACTAAATCAAACAAAATATGTACATAAAGAGTAGAGTTTGAGACGAGTCTGCAACAAGTGATATCAAAATAAGTTTTTTTTTCTTATTGTTCAATATCTCACTAAATTAAATAAAACGTGACACACAAAGTAAAATTTGGACTGATATTGGGTCACTACCCCCCCCCTCAATCACGACTTAGCTGATTTTTTTTTTACTTTTCAGAAATATAAAAAATAAAATATCGAAAAGTAGATAGAGTATTTTTCCCTTTTATTATTTTCAAGTATTTAAAAGTACCGAATCAGTAATTAAGTTTTTTTTTTAATATTTTCAGAATATTTGAATATAACATTTTTTTTTATTGTTGAAACAACCGTAGACCAGTTACATGGATTGCTTTTCAGAAAGCAGAAATTGCATATGATTGGAAAAAAGCACCTCCCGCTCACTAAGTCCAGAGCAAACAACTGAGACTAACTTTGCTTTATAATCTCAGTTACCCAATTTCTAATAAAATAGGAAATGTATGTCCCGTTATGTCTCAGCTGTGATAACAGTTTTCCTTCGCAAGTGAGTCCGCCAGCGTATTCTGCCTCCTTCCAATAAACTGACAACGGAAACCAGAGTTATTTTTGAATAAAAGCCCTAACTCCAGAATTTCTACAAAGGCTCGCCATTCAGCTTCCATAGGGGGCTGATTTTGTGATATCAGTAATTGCAACTCCTGACAATCTGTGTGAAAAGTGCACCCAATTTAGTGACTTCATTAGCCCCGGAATCATATCCTCTGCGGAGTTTTTACCTGCGGAGTTGTGCGGTTCTTTTAATCTGGTCCGTTCACTTTAATCGGACGGACTAAATAAGATTATGGCACGAATCTCAAAGCAAAATTAATACTGCTTCCTCCATCATCTCGAGCACTCACCGGCTGAGATTAAATCTGGACCGTCCGATCAGCTTCGCACGTAAAAACTCCGCACAAGATACTGGTCCCATTAGCCCCTCTTTTTAATGCCAGAACTTCCGATTGCAGCAAGCAACATGCTAAACGATTTGTATAAAACCAGAGAATCACCCCTGTTTATGACAACTCCAATTCCCCCTTGCCAGTTGCTGATCCACGATCCATCCGAGCATAAAGAGGATACTTCCACCGTATCATTAATGAAGGAGTGATAATTAATGATACGATGAACCCTTTTTTTTTATTTGGAAATTCAAGAATCAAATAAGTGCTTCTTCTTTTCAATAATTATGTCTTTCTCTGGATAAAAAAATTCTGACTTTTTATTATTATTTTTACATATTTGTATTATCCTTAAAGCCTAAAACTTGCCTAGGGGCTTTGTGCAAAAAACAAAAACAAAAACTTCAAGGCATCATGCATTGAATTATTAATCGACAAAAGTCAAAAGGTGTCATGCATTGACCGCCATCTCACGCTCTCTTACTAATTTGTCGCCTTCTCTTTACTTTACCACTTTTTTATTACTAAAATATCCCAGAAGTTCATAACATACTATTAACATTGCCAACCCGACCATTAAATTACTTTCGGAAAACAATATTTTACAAGAATCTCGATACTTTAGTTTTTCAGACTAAAACTTGAAATTTCTACAAAAAGGATCCTCAACACATGCACAAATTATTTACTAAGAATTATAAATCGTATTTACAACTTCAATCCTTATTCCTTAGACATCATAACAACTACCCGCTTATGGGATTTTAATTAAACAAAGAAATTAAAACACCTTAATTGAAGCTAGCAACCATCAAAACTGCAACTAGATAATAGTAATTTTACACTTGAAAGCACCAATTCAGACTTCAGAGAAAATCTAAGTGAATATTGCAAATCATTTACGCTTATTCGCTCTGGTGATAGTTGAGAAGTTTCCAATCGAGCTCGGATCTTCCCTGAGGCTGCGAGATGATCCCATCATTTGTTCCGGAGAGAAGAATTCGGATCCAATCGGAGGAAACTCAGATCGGGTCCGGCGGTGATGCGATGATCCCTCATCCACCGAGTCCCACTCCCCGATCAAAGGCTTCTTCCTGCTTCCACCATGGGATCCGTTCGACAGACACCGGTACTGACTCTTCTCTCTGTTCTTCTTTAAAGCATGTATGACAAACGGTATCAACCCTTCCATTTCTCCGGTTCTCCCCTTTGCTTTCCTAAATTATCCTCTTTTAAGTTCTCTCTTAGAAAGTGCGCTAATTGGAGCAGTTGCGTTGATTTCAAAGTTGAATGTGGAGAGAGATTGATGACATGATGTGCATATATAGAGATGACAAGGCGAGACGCTGAGGCGGCTATAATAGTATTTGTTTATTTATGAATTATTTTATTTCCTTATTTGTAGGTAAGAAACCCGTTGGCGCTGCTGATGATTTGGAAGTTTGAAATGTGATGAGCTAGAGACAAAATTGGCGCATGGTTGGATTTGGTTTGGGGGCAGGAAAGAGCACATGGTTTTTCTTAACAGACCCATATTGCACTTAGGTGGGGTGCATTGATGGGTCCATTGATTAAAAGCGTGTTAAATTTGCGCACTATATTTGCCGAAATTTTTGAATATATCCAGCCGGAAAAAAAAAAAAAAACCAAGATACCACTATTTTTGGAGAATTTAATATTTACCTGGACCGCTGACTGATTATGGTGAATTTTAATATATTTATTTAATAATTTTAAAAAATATAAAGAACTACTAATAATTTGAATGTGTTAAAAAAAACATCAAACAAAATAGAATTTAGATGTATTAGAAAGACTCCGAAATATTTTTCACGCATGACTTTTTTCAGCTGGAAAAAAAATTAAACTATTTCTTGGTGTGTTATTGGAAAAAAAAAATGCTTTGGATCTGAATTATTGATTCTGGTTCAAAAGTCACTTCTAAGTAAATAAAGAAATTATCGTGATCCTTTTAATACATTGAAATTGTAAGATACTCCATCTATTTTCTAAAAAAATTGATTTGACATTTTGTAATGATGGAAAATTATTTTTTTTTCAAAATAGATGGAGTACCTTAGAATTTGAATGTACTAGAATGACCACAATATTTTCTTTATTTACTGGAAGTGACTTTCGAACTGGGATCAATAATTCATTTCCAAAGCTTTTTTTATTTTTTCAGTAACATACTAAGAAATAGTTTAATTTTTTTTACAGTTGGGAAAATCACGCCTAAAAAATGTTTCAGAGTCCTGTTACACCAAAATTATATGATGTTTTATATATTTTGTTTGATGTTCTTTCTAACATATTCAAATTATCTGTTGTTCTTTCTATTTTTAAAAATTATTAAACAAATATATTAAAATTAACCATTTTGACATAAATTTTTTGTTTTTGTGGCGATTCAGCGTAAAATGGCAGCTCCCAAAGAATGGGTCTGCCATTTCACATTGCAGTTCGAGTAAATCTGGAATTCTCACAATTCTTCTTTGGTATTTTGATTTATTATTTTTTAATCGAGGGATTTGAAAATTTTCGGCTATATTTGACTGCTGCACCTAAATAATTGGTTTTGAATATATTTGGATGCCTCTTCATTTAAAGGTTTTAAGCATATTTTTTAGTTGATAAATTTTGGGACCTATTTTTATCGTGTCGGTGGTCGTAAAAATTCGAATAAAAGTTATTTATAAATAATTAAATATTAAATAGGTGAATAATTTAATCTCTAACTTTCATTTAATTATTTTTAGAACATCTTGTAGGGAGCTATTAGTGTATCCTTGGAAGGAAAAAATGGTCTGTTCTATTGCTTGTTTCTTCTGGCAATTTTAATATGAGTTGTGGTCTTCAAGCTGGAAATTAAAAATAATTATAGCATCTTAAGCTAGTTTGTATTTAAAAAAATTATCTCAAACCAATAAGTACTTAAGCAAGAACCAAGCCCTCATCCCCCCTAACACACTCACGCACACACGCGCACACACGAGAAGTTGTTTTGTACAATAAATAACTATTCAAAATATATAACCAATGTTTAATGTTTACTCTATTTGAGTTCAGGTGAATAGAATATACAATTATCTTCTTTGATTCAGGATAAGTATTGCGTTATGATTTTGACACTTCATCCTCATGATGTAGTTTTTATGAATTGTTTTGAATGAATCAACCAGAGGGTTATCCATTTCATTTATCTTTCTTTTCTCCTTCTAACTTATTGTTTATTGTAATATTTTGTTGAAGTTATACAATAATCCATGGACTAACCCAATTGCCAGTTCCTATCAGAAAGCAGTCATAAGTCATTGATTGTGACTGAGGTGCTCTCTGGGGAAACTTTATCTCCAAGGTCCACGCTGGCAAGTTGGTATTTTAAATATGATGAGGGTTTAAATATCTTATTGTTGTCATCTTTCAATCGAGCCCTACATTTTTATTTTTGATTTTAAAATTTAAACAGACGATTCAAACTGCTCAACATGATATCCACATTAAAATGTATTTGGAGACCAAATTTAATATTTTTAAAAATATGTACAAATCATTATTTTTAGATTGTCCAAAAATTCTGAAAAATAGTGATTTGTACCTTATCTTAAAAAATAATGAAAATTTTCAAAAATATCTAACATTAAATTTTATTAAATGTTAGATATTTTTGTTAAACTTTTATTTTTTCAAAAATAGAAAGACCATAATATTTTCTGTATTTTATCTAGAAGTAACTTTTGAACCGGAATTAATAATTCAGATTCAAATCATTTTTATTTTTTTCTAATAACACACAAATAAATATTTTAATTTTTCTTACAGCCATGAAAAATCCGATCTGAAAAATATTGATCCAGGTTATTTGTTTATGTCTTTCTAATAAATCAAATTATATGGTATTCTATCTAATTTAAAAAAAAATATAAAAATATTTCTAATATTTTAATAGAATAAATAAATAAATTATAATATTTTCTAATTAAATAAAATAATTAGATGAAAAATTATATTAAATTCAATTCTGATGAAACTGTGCAACTCTGTAATGATTACAAACAATGTTTTAATCTGAGTCATTCGTTGTTTTAATCTGAGTCATTCGTTGTTTCAAAAAGTGTGCAGAAAGCATCAAAAATCGTGCTTGGCTTAAACCGCTAACCCTGTCAGCGGTTCTAGCTTTCTGAAACCGCTGACAGAGTCAGCGGTTCTGGCTTCTGAAACCGCTGACACTGTCAGTGGTTTGAATAGATTTGGAAATTAATATAAAAAATGTATAGATTGTTGAATTAATTTAAGATTTTGTATATTTATAAAAATTTCGGTAAAATTTGCTTTCCAAATACCGAAAATAAAGATGTGGGATACAATTGGACCAAACAATTGGACCAAACAATGTAGTATTTGAGTCCTTTTTTAACATACTATTTTGTATTTTTTTTTTACGTAAGTCAGGATTTTTTATGTCAGTTGTAGTGCATCTACTGATGTAAAAGGTTTGGCACCCACAAATCCATAATTGTGGTGCGGAGTATTTTCGTCTTTAGTTAGTTCGTTAATCAAAGCATATCATATTCTTTTTGTATTATCGTTCATAACTCATAACTTTCATGTATAAATTTAAATTTTTATTTCATTTTATATAATTAATTGGAATTTATATAAGATTGATAGATAGAATTTGTGTTAGGCAGGAATAAGATTTGTCCCATGATGCATTTTGAATGGTGGATGACTTGAGGATTAAGAATGTGCGAGCATATATTTTTATACAAAAAATACACTTTATATTATAATGTAGGCAAAAAATATTTTAAAATTGGCATGACTATGAATATCATTTATATTATTCTCTGATCTCCACTTATCGATTTCTGGTATAATTTTTTTTATTAGATGCTTATAATATATTTATGTAGGATAGATGATTTTTTGAATCATCACTAGTTAAGTTGTTATCATACTACAGACTTAGTATGATGACACATGATGAATTCAAAAAATAATGACAAACAACAAACGATAATTAAATGATGACAAATACAGAATATTATTTTTTAATTCATTATTTGTCATCATATATTACTTCAGAATTCAGAATAACATTAATTGTTTTTGTCATTTTTTGCAAACCAACCAGTTTTTATCTCATCTCAAATAAAATGGACCTGGGCTAAATCAATTCACTATACAAATCACAACTAACGAAGCATCCTGTCAGGACTTCAATCACAGCTGTTTTATTAGTTCAAATTTGATTGGTTTTTGTCAAGACTTTGAAGTTTGAATAATGTATTGAGAGCTCTCCTCTTACACGCATATATCTAATCCAATCAAATATTCCAATTCTTGTCTCTTTTCTATTGGTCAAGATTGGAAAAGTCCCTTTTACTTTGGTGTGACCCACTAACTACTGGATGAAAGCTCAGGTTGTACAGCTATAGCTCCAGGATTAATAAAAAAGTGAGATTTTCATGTATATCCTCTAAAAATATCAAAATTACCTACATTTCGTCTAAAATACATAATATCATATTTATTGGTCCCTCTAAATTTCAAAAACTAACAGATTAATCCATTTTATTGTTTTTTTTAATAAAAACTTAATTTAAATTTTGTCATTTTACTTTTTATTAGAAAATTACAAAATACGTTGTATGTGTAAGAAAAAGGTTCATTCTTTTAATTGGTCAATTTCGAGAGAAAATGAGTTATTTCACTACTTTTAACACACGCACATAGTAACATTTAAACATACGCTTATGACACGTTATAAGTAAGAATAAGAATCATTTGCTCTCCCAATATATAAATTAGAAGACTGACATTTATCTTAAACAAGGATACATATTTTTCTAATAAAGAGTAAAATAAGTACATTATAAATTTAAAACGAGTTTTAATAGAAAAGATAATACGAGATTTGACTTTCCCACAACACAACTAGCAACTCTTCAAAAGCAAAAGAGAAGTTATGTTAATTAGTTGTACAAAAAATGAGAAGTTATGGCAAGGAATATTCGAAGTTGGTCTTTACCGACACTTTATCATGTTCCCTTTCTTTATGATTATGTGTCTATAGTATATCTCAAAATCCGCGGTGATGCGGAAAAAATCGAAATGAATGGCAAAAAACATTCTTTTCACTAAGCGTATATCGAAAGGACTTCCAAACTGTTAGGGAGTAATTTTATTAGTTTTTACAATATAGAGGTGTAAATATAATATTATGAATTTTAGAGGAGGTCGTCGTAATTTTGAGATCCCCCCTCCCAAAAATAAAATTCCATGGGAAACCATTGGGAAAGGAGAATCTGTATTTTCTTGATGGCAATTGCTTATCTAATGAATTATCTCGGCTCGTAGAATAATGTGGAAGCTTACAAAACCGAAGTAGTAAAGTCAGCAAATCAAGCCTTCTAGTAAGGTCAGCAAATCAAGCTATCTTGTATTTAAGATATGTATCTTATTTTTAAGATATGAAGAAAGCTCAAAAGCGACTTTGCGCATTTATTCGGATCAAAAATATTTTTCTTTATGCTCCTTTTTTTGTTGTCATCACCCCAATGGGTCAATGTTATTGAGTGAAATACCGGCGATTATAAGTTTATAATACCAATTTTAGATCGTTATTAATCGACTTAATCTTACTCATCTTCGTGATGTAATGTGTGGTAGCTAAAGTTTAAACTCAAATTATTACAACTACAATATAAAATTCTAGTTCTAAAAAAAATTACAAAACAAAAAACTTAGAAGCACACAACATTTTATGGGAGGACTGGATTATATAAAAACAAAAAAACAAAAAAAACAACTCAATTTCAATATACATGATTTATTTATTTTTTAAATTTTAAAAGCAGCTTTACACTTCTGATTTTGACTGTAGATTTACTCATGCATGTCATCAAATAGTGATGCCTTTCGATCCTATGTATATTTATGCTTGTCTACAAAATTCTAGTCAAGTAGAGAGCTGATAACGAACATGATACCGACTAATCAAGGCCAAGTGTCACAAAAAGTTAGCAATGTGTAGAAAATAAAGATAATCAGCTCTCATCTAGTGACAAATGAAATGACAAATGTAATATTTTTTTGTGAAAGGTTAGTGTTTTGAAATCTGAAAAAAATAATTATTTATAAATATTAAATAGTTGGATAATTTAACTTTCAATATTTACTCAAATAAACGTTTAGAAAAAAATAATAATATTATTTTAAGAAATCAATCAATTTTTTGTGACTGACTAAACATTTTTGACCAAATATTAAATACGAGAATTTGATCCCATTCGTTAACTAAAACTCTAAAAGTCTAAAACATATGTGTTCTTCATGCAATTGCCATCAGAAGGACAGTTATACAATATTTATCTACTAAAAAACAATCAATTCATAATTTATGAGTAACGGGAGGTCCTCGAATTATTGGTTTGTGACAAGTTGATCTTGGAAATTTTATTTTCAACAATCTCGCCTATAAACTATGCAATCAGGAACAATGACCTCTCTGCCAATAAATTTATCAGTCAAAAGTCAACAAGTATGAATGGCAATAATGTCCTCAGATTTTGCAGTATAATATTTATTTTTATTATTTATATATATTTTTAATTTATAAATATTAGTAATGAATTAATGATGCATAATGTAGGCACTAGTTTAAATATTCATAATACATAAATTGTTTGCCGTTTCATTTTATTTTACACGGAAAACAGTTTTTAAAAAAATTATGAAGGTGAAATATTAACCAATAATTTAACTAGAAAGTATTGTGTTGAATTTTATTTCTCATATTTATTATTAGTCTTGTCACATTAGAGTATCTTTATATTCTTTAAGTATAAAATGCATGTTTAAATTTGTTGTTCTATGCAATCTTCTAATTATTTTGATTGACTAATTTGCAAAACATACCGTGATTATTTTGATTGACTAATTTGCAAAACATACCGTGATTGTATTTAACGAGTTCATTATATAAATGAGTTTGCAGGTTCAAAAATATTATAATTGCAAGATTAAAGTTGAAAGAACCAATGGGATCAACAAAAATTTACAAAGATCAATATTATAGATTATAATATCAAATAGATAAGTAAAGTAACTGTGAGATTGTTGATTCATGAACTATCTGTTCGGTATGGAATCAACCGTTCAGTACGTTTAAATGTGTTGTACTTTTAAAAAGTTTCAACTCTCTCAAAGAATGAAGCTCTTAAGAACAAATAATTAGTGTTTTTTGAAATTTTGGGGCTATTTTCTTGAAGTTGAAACTTCAATACTCCTTTGATAATCTCAAATTCACTTGACAAATTTTCTCTAGATTTAGTTAGAGTGTTGGTTCGTGTTCGATAGCCTAGATATCTACTTAGTGCTTCCTTTCTATAGTCAAATGACTTTCCCACTTGTTAGGCATTAAGGGGCTCACCGGCTCGAGCGTTTCTGCTCACATATAAACATAGTTGGGTAATGATGCTCTATGTAGGACTCTCCAGCTCGAGCTTTTAGACTCAACTTTGTACACGAGTTAGGCAATGACTTCCCACCTTTATTTGAGCTCACGTGTCACGAGTTGTATCATTTTCAAATTGGATAATAAGAAAGGTGCGCCGACGAGGTTGTGTTACTCTGGATACGTAGACATTTTAAACCGAATTCCGTTATCATCTCACATGTCAAATTTCTTCAACTCTCTCTATTTATTTTATTTGTACACACTTGTTTGTTAATTGTTTGACTTGTTAATTTACATGATTAAACTGAAAAACATTCAAAAGTCTTTGATACTCCCTATTCCCGCTCACTCTAAGTGGCGTTAGGGACAATAAAATTTTCTTTGATGTATGTATTTTGTGAAAGAACCCGATAGAGTTGAGCCGCGGGAAAAAAATATTTGATCGAACCTAATTATTCTTTCCAAAATCAAGATCCGGCCGGGGAGCAGAGCACAGACGAGGCAAAATAGGAATGAGGACTTGACTCAACCTTTTACCTGACAATTGGGTATTTCATGAAAAAAAAATTCAATACATAAATGAAAAAATTGATGCCCGAACACGAATGTTTCCCAGTTGGCCCCATACGATTCCTCTCGTGCTGATATCTGTTCCTCGTAAATTCTTCTGATGTATATTATATAACCGTAGGCATTTGTTTATTATGTTTCCCTTTCAATTGAGTGATGTACTGATGTGGCAAATGAAATCCAGGGGCTTCACTTGTGGTGTCTTTGTTTGACCTTATCTTCTGAAAAGACTTTAGGATGACAAGAAAGTAGAAACTACCAAGCAGGTACTCGCTGCAATTACCACATTATATAGGCTTTAAGCACGAGTCGTGGCCTCGTGGGGAATGAATAAATATCACATGGTCGATTTAGATTTAATAAATTCAGAATTATTATGGGCCCCATCGACTCCTCTTGAGTCTTGACCCAACGACTGCAATAAATTTTGCTAGGTCAAGATATGAATTCGAGTCACCCAGGTATATCACTCAAGCAAATTGAAATGGACGGTCTTTTAACTATCTAAGCACAAATAATACCGGTTCGTTTTGAGTTAATCTGGACCGTCCGTGTCAATTCGCTTGAGTCAGTAACCAGAGGTGATTCGAATCCGTCCAAATATCAGGTGAGTATTCTACGATGTTTCTAGAATAGGGGTGTAAACGGATTCGGATTATCCGTGAATAAGCCGCTTATAATCCGTATCCGAATTAAACGGATATGGATACAGCTACGGATATTTTTAGTATATGAAAAAATAATTCGGATACGGATACAGATAATTCCGTGAGGATATAAACAAAGCAGATATCCGTATATATTCGGATTCAAAATTTAATCTTTCAGTCAGAAGGTAGGAGAAGGAAGAAGAGAAGAAGAAGGGGGGTATTTTAATCATTAATTATTTGGTGTGATATTTTTACAAATTAATGAAATTTGGAGTGGCATTTTGACAATTTTAAAGTTCGGGATGGTATTTTCATAATTTGAAGGTTTTGGAGTGGCATTTTTATAATTTTTTCTTTTAAATTTTGTTATTCGTTTACTATTTGTATCCGTATTCGTATCCATTCTTTGAAAAATATATGCAGTATTAGCATTATCCACTCCGAATCCGCTCCGTTTAAACACCTACACTGGATAGAATTTTTTGTCAAAATTATTTCGGTGCCATCTTAAATTAGGAGGGTGTGGGGTGTTTGCTTTGAGATCTGTACCAGGTTTAAACGTACAATACAAATCTCATTCTATCGGGCACCCACATAATCAGTCACATATTCACTCCCTGCCAAAATAATAAGGAAATAAATCTGTTGCGATCCTTTGGAATCGCAGGTCCTGCTTTTCCAGATCGAACTATTTATTTTTTAAAATGCACAAATTATAAAACAGTTGATTTTTATGTACGAATCTCAAAACAAATGAATGGTTTTATTTGAACAAGCAGGGACCCTACAATTTCAAAGAATCGCAGCAGATTTGTCTCCAAATAATAAAAGTGATAACTCATATATGTGCTTTTTAAGATCAAACCATTCATTTTTTTGAAATGTATGAATCTCAAAGCAGTTGATTTTTATGTACGAATCTCGGAACAAATGAATGGTTTGATTTGGACAAGCAAAACCTGCGATTCCAAAGAATCATAGCAGATTTGTTTCCAGATAATAAAAGTGATAACTCATATATGTATGGCGTGAGAGGTAATCAAGGATCAACAACTCAAATCCCGTCTGATATTTAGTCGGAGACGTACAAAATCGGAACAAGATTCACACAGATAATTTCAAGGAGAGGGGGGTGTCCGATGCCAGAGTCTGTTTAGTTGGTGGTTTCTACTGTTCGATCAATTTCAAAATATGTGCGCATCACTTTAATATCCGTACTATTTGCTTTAATATCCATATATACAGATTTTGAAGTGGATCGGACGGTGAAAACCACATATCGAATAGACTCTCGTCTGATGGGCATTGGAACCCCCCTCCCATAATTTCATAATTAGTATGTATATAGTGCGCACGAACTTTGATGTCGATCAGACATTGGGCCTCCCTCGATTTCTATGTACTTCTTGAACTTGAACCATTAAATATATACTCAGTTTGAATAATCCTAATTTTTCTAGTTTATACAGCAAATATAAAAAAAATTATTAATTAAAAAAAGGAGTTCGTAATGAGACTGTAACGACTATAAGTCTATAACATATTAACATGTCCAAAAAATTAGTTATCAATTATTTCTCCGTGCATATGCATCATCTAAAATTAATAACATTAGGTCTCTGTCCGACAATCTTGCTCCTTAGTCCTTGCAAAATGCGACAATTTTGAGAGCAGATCACAGCACATCAATCGAAAAATTAATATTTTGACGCATTGCTCTCTGTCGCAAAACTAACCAGAAGTTAATTACTGTGGCATTAGCAACAGAGGATAAATCGACCATGGAAATAACTTTCAATTTTTCTAAAGAGGATTCCAAGAAATAACTTTTCAGTTTTCGAATTCTCTCAAAAAAGAACTTCCAAATTTTTCTAACGAGGATTCGTTTCTGAAGTACAAAAAGTATCTTTAATTCCTTAAAATATATAATCTGGGTATTGGTCCTTCAATTTTCCTTGGTACAAATCTAATGGGTGCTTCAAGCCTTTAATCCTAAATTTTGTATATTATGCGGTGAAGTCTCTTTAGTAATTAATCTAGTGGTAAAGAAAATTATTATGTACAAGTGCTCATAAGTTCGAATCCGAATAATAATTTCCGTATAAATATTAAATAATGAGGTGATATGACCTTGAACCTTTATAAAAATAAAATATTTATAGACTTGAAATTGAAGCTCAATTATCCCACAGCACCGTGAGATCACTGGCGACTAGGGGTGGCAAAATAACTTGTAGCTCGTGACTCTATCGTGACTTGCATATGGCTCACTCGCTAATAGCTTGCTCGTTATTGGACCGAACTGTTAACAAGCCAGCTCGCTACTACTTCGATCCAGAATTAATGAGTTCAACCTGGGGCCTAGCTGGCTTGGCTAGGTATCAATTTGTGAATTTATCTGAATTTGTGTGCATTTTATACTGTCAAGCTCTGTCAAGCTCTGTCCCTCGGTCCAACTATTGAGTAATTTGGTATAGGGTTTTGGCTATAATTTGTGTACTTGTTTCTTTTAAATTTATAATCCTTTATACTCAATGAAGGGATTGATTGCAAGCGCACAACCTATCAAAGTAGTACTTAGGGTGTCGAACCACAGAGAGAAATGTAGAATTTATATTAAAACTTTAATGATTAAAATCAGAATTGGTTGTTTCAAAATTCGGTTTGAAGTGTGTTTACTAATAATCCTAAGGTTGGTGGGTTCAATACCCGAGGAGTTGAAGGATTAAACAAAAACTAAGAAAGAGTAAAATGAAATTAGGGTTTTGATGAAAATTGGAGAATCTAGAGGCTTTCGGTCTACAATCCCTTATTTAATCATATCTACTTGATTTGTTTAAATTCATGTTTGATTTTGATGGGGTTTCTAACCAAATATGTTAAAAAGGGTCACTTGCGTGAATTAGTAACGTGCCTAGATGATCATAACTTCATGGTAAAGTACATCGCCTTAATCATCTAGGATATAAAGTTTTTGTTAGTCTATCACCTCCTTAGATCTCGGTACTTAATAATTTAGCCGGTGAAGGCAACTCATACCAATCTCTAATTTGGTTCAAGATGTCCCGACTTAGGGTTTGACTCCAACCGTGAAATTTTATATCAAACTCTAACCTTAATTTCTGTAGTTCCGGTTTAGATTAAAAGTTGATGTTTCTCTAACCTAAATCCTATTGGCTTTGTGACATAATTGATACTATCCTATATGATCCTGAGCTACTTTGGAGTCTAAAAGACCTAAAGTTGGATAACTACAATTCAAGCACAAATTATGGAGATCACAAAGAATAAACCACAGAAATTAACAATCAAATCAAACAATCATCATAAAAACAAAGAACTAAATAGAATAGAATCAAACAAGTTCATGCATTTGACCTACACCCCTAAAGAGGAAGTTAGTCTCTTATGGAGATGCAAAACTTACAATAGAAATTTATCACAAGTTGGCTAAAACAAAGAGGAATTGGAAAAGAAATGATTACAACCCTTACTCCTATGAAGATCTCTTGCCTTCCTTCCTTGCTCTGAAAATTCTGCTCTTCTTCTCCTTGTCTAAGCTCTTAACCTCACTTTTTGCTCTAAGTAGATGTGGAATGTGGAATTCAATTGGTAGAGTATGGATTGATGATCCGATCTCTCTAAATGAGCAGAATTCTCCTCCTTATATAACCCATTCTATGCTCTAGAAATGTGGGGAACAGTGTCCCACACGTTCTCCATAATTAGAATCACTAACTTTGCCAACCGGGCATGATCTGACTTTCTAAAAATAGCGAAACTGTATTTTTTGTCTGAATGCGGGCCGCATTGCGGTTAATGCGGACAGCATTGGATTTTAAGTTCCGAATTTGGATTTTCTTCCTTTAATGGGTGTAGAGCGTCTCGTTAGCTTTCCGAAAAGTGGTCATACGCCCAAAACAGAGTTTGTATGACCAAGTTATGCCCAAAATACAAAACGTGTCGGAAGGCCGAAAAGCTAAGTGCGACCCGCACTGGGGTCAATGCGACCCACACTACGCTCAGTTTACCCTGAAAATTGCTGAATTTGGCTAAGTACCCAGTGCGACCTGCAGTGTCACTGGGAGGCCGCATTTTGGTTTGTTTTCGTCATTTTCTGCAATTTAAAGCAAACAAAGGCAGTAACTTGATTCCAGGTGTAATATATGACATTTATATATTAAAATACAAGATATTTAGAGTATTTTCAGGATAAGATCTAGATCGAACATGTTTAAATGTGTATATATTTTATGTCTATCACCAACTCGGTCCAACTCAGTCCAACTCGGTCCAAAAAATTTGTAGGACTTGAAAATACAGCCCTACTACTAGCGACCTCTCTCTCTTTTGTTTACATATTTACTTGTAAGAGACTTGAAATTCTGATTTTCACAAAAGAAAATGCAAAAGAGCGTTCTTTCTTGGGCTGAAATGTTCTTTTGTTAAACGCAGACAAATTTGGGCCTGGTACTGACCAGATTTTTAAAGTTGCTATATGGGCCTGGTATTTAACATGATAATTAATTTAAAGAATGATGTTTGACTGTTTGTGAAACTTGAAATTTGTGCTGATTTAAATTGAATAATTCAGACCACGGACTGCAATTATGCAATCAAGAATAGAATATGATCTCTCAGAAGAAGGTGCACAAACCCGGTATTTTATTGGGCCGTGATTCTTATCAGCCGTACCGTAAGAAGAAGCAATTTAGGTCTGGTAGAAGATGTTTTATTCAATTGCCAGTTTTAAAGGGTATGAGCTTGGTTCCGATGCCCATCGGACTCAAACTGGGTCCGATGGGCTCTATAACTGTCCGATCCACTTTAAGATTTGTGTGCACGTATATTAAAGCGATCATACACGTATATTAAAGCAATTTGCACAGATTTTAAAACAGATTGGATGGTGATAGAGCCATCGGACCCAAGCTACTCCCGTTTTAAAGATGGAGAAACCAAAAGAACAGTTTTAAAGATGATAAAGCTCAAAGTGTATTGAACCGTCTAATCATTGTTTTACAGGGGCTTCAAAACGGGCATATTTAATGTTATTTCTACCTTCATAGATTTAAAAAAGCAAACTTGATTGTTATTTCAACGATTCAAAACGGGATAAATGATAATTTAACTTTCCATAAAGTTGCGTCGAAAATATATTAAAAAAATATTTACGTCCTGATCACGTCACATAACATGTTATAACATGACCAATCTTTCGAAAACCGTTTCAAACTTTTAATTTATTTCGCAATATATTCTTATTTTTAGCATCGTTTTGTTTTATTATTTCTATAAACTGATATAAAATCTGAAAAAAATATGTTAAATGTCCGTAATTACATGTCATGTGATTATGTCCGTAACATAATTATTTTCAACATTTTTATACAAAAAAAATTCAACATTTTTTACAAAAGAAAAATAATTTTATTAGACAGACCAGATCAAAGAAGAAAAAATATTTAATTACGTCAGAATATCATATTAATCACGTCATACCATATTATCATTCAAAATATCCATTGACTTATTTTTTTTTAAGTTTGATTGATTAAAATTCAACATTACAACGGGACAAAAGTTGCAAAAGGACTCAGAAGTCCAATGGGTAAAACGCAAGTTATCACATACTGAGTCATGTTATAACAGGTCCAAGTTGACCAGCATTTTGTTGTTCCTGCAACTTGGAGTGCAAAATTGTTAATCATGAAAATTCTTTTTTTTATGACCGTTTCATCGTTTCTTTTATGCTGAATTTTATAATATAATGGCTGATATTTTTTTGCTAGATTATTCAGAGGATAACTAAATTAAAATTAGCTTAGTCTAAAAAATAATAATATACTAAATAATAATAGTAGTAGTAATAATAATAATAATATTAATAGAGAGGGTTAACATGTCTCATATCTTTGATTTTTGTTTTCGTTGTTAAAGTTCAAACAGTTAATTTGAACCGATTAACTTAATATTTATATTAAAATGTTCTTGGATACCAAATTTCAAAGAGCCATATTTTTGTTCTAATGAAATGAAGTAACTTCACTTCACTTATTGAGATGAAGCGAAATTGTGGTTCTATTTTTTTTGTTGGATATTTACTATGAGAGTAAGATTAATAGAAGTTATTCAAATCTTCTAAAGTACATATTTTACTAAGAGTGAGTCTATGGTATTATGCATATCATGGATTGATCACTTGATCTGTAATATGGGACAATATTTTCGTTTTTAAAATTTTAATAGTCGATCCGAACTGTTCAACATGATTTTCATATGAATATTTACTTGAGTACCGATTTTTATAATTTTTTACTATTTTTTAAGATAGTTAGAAAATCACTTAATCTGAAAATTCTGGGTCATCCAAAAACAATGATTTTCAACCTATCTTTAAAAATAGTAATAAAATTCTAAAAACTATAAAATTTGGTTTACAAGTACATATTTATATGAAAATCATGTTAAATGGTTCAGATCGACCGTTAAATTTTTAAAAAATATTAATATGTATTATGAACTAAATCATTCTATGCATAGTAACAAAGACTCGCTCTTTTACTAATATTCCCAACTGAAATGTAACGGAAGTAAAACGAGCACCAAACAAGAAAATAAAAAATATAAATATATATATATATATATATATATATAGTAATCTTCCATTCAATATTTTTTTTCCTCCCTTTTTTGTGGATTCATAACCTCTCTTATCACGTGTGAATAAAAAAGAATTGCACTATTGCTCCACTTACAAAGAAAAGATAAATAATTAGACAATCAATTGACGTGACTTCTCCAGTGAAAAAAAAAAAGACTACTCGTTGATGTGATTTCTCTCACTAAATTACGCAATATTATGATGTTGCGATCATGCAATGATACGCGCTAAAGAAAAGACGAATCGTCTCTAGTATTGCACGATGCAATGCGAGAAATTGAGAATTGTTATATATTTATAGAAAATTATTTGTTTTTCTGAATTTCAGAGAGTAGCACAAATCTCAAAACAATTGTTGTTGACCGTCTGCTCTCGTTTCAATTTTATCGTTTTAGAATAATTAATCAAGTAAATACCAAATGTGGTCAGAATCGGTTTCTTCTTCGTTCTCTTTCTTTTCCCATGCATCAACCCTTTTAGAGCATTTAATGAAAGACCAACGGACTTAAGATACTTTTAGAGCATTTAACACTTGACTTGGAAAATCCAATCCTCAGTGATTTGGCGTAGGATAGTTTGGGAATCCAGATCCAGTGAGGTAACTCAAAAGTTGGGTTTTAAACCAGGACCGTCTGATTCAAATCAGAGACCATCCATTCGGTAATGAGTGCACATATTCCGATATGCGAATTCGGATTCCGAGATGATCATGAGCGACAGATTAGAATCGGATGGTCCCGATGCAAAACTCAAATATTGGATTACATTAGGGATCCGGACCCATAGTTTGGTGCACAATTTGCTCGGACACCAAACAACACTGATTGGATTGGAGGTAAGAGATTGCTCAGTTATTGGTCATACTTGGAATTACAAAACAAAATTCTAAAAGAAAGAATTTTTTATACCCCTAAAAATTCTTAAAATTACTTATTGCTTCTTTAAAAATTCATAATATCATATTTATCATTCTAAATTTCAAGAGCACTCGAATTTATCTAATTTAGTGTCTTTATTATTAGAACTCATTTAAATTCATAAAGATCTCATTTTACCCTTTATTAAAAAATATTTACTAGAAGAAAAAAAAATTGAGTCTTTTAATGGACCGATTTTCGAGAAAATAATTTATATCTCTACTTGTGAGGCATGCACAATTACATTTATACACAAGAATGCACAAATTTATGATAAATTTATTGTCATTTTTTTATAGAACTCATTTTAAATTAATAAAATTCTCATTTTACCTTTTATTTAAAAAAATGTAATTAGTATAAGAAACAAATTGAGTCTTTTAATTGGTCGATTTTCAAAGACAATTAATTTACATCTCTACTTGTGACGCATACACAATGATATTTAAACATACACTTTTAAGCGCATCACTAATAAAAAAATGAACTATCCGTCCTCACATCCGGCAAATTAAAAAATTGAACATTTCTCTTAAATATGCTACATATTTTTTTTAAATTGAAAATTTTCAATTTGACATATATCATAACTAAAAATAACCAAATAACCATATTTTCTGTGAATTTCAAATTTGAAACGATCACTACCACAAATGCTGGACAACCATTTTATCAATTTGGAATTCAATGGCACCGTTGAATATATTATTTTATTTATTTTTTAAAATGAATGGAACAATTTATAATTTGAATATACTAGAAGAAACATCAAACAAAATAGATGAAATAACTTACAATTTAGATGTACTAGAAGCATTACGAAACAATTTTCAGGCAAGATTTAGTGCGGCTATAAACAAAATTAAAATATTTTTTTGTTGTGTTATTGGAAAAAACTAAAATTATTTTGGATATGAGTTATTAATCCCAATTTAAAAAATCACTTCTGATATATAAAAAAATATCATGGTTCTTCTAGTACATTCATATTCTAAAATACTCCATCTATTTTTCTAGAAGTGATTTTATAAATATATTAATATTGAAAATATAAAATCGCTTATAGGCAAATAGATGGAGTACCTTAGAATTGAATGTATTAGAATGACTACGATAATATTTTTTATTTACCCAAAAGTAATTTTTGAACTAGAATCAATAACTCAGGTCCAAAATATTTTTATTTGTTTCCTGTAACGCACTAAGAAATATATTTTTTTACCGCCGCAAAATTATACTTATAAAATATTTTGAAGTACTTCTAGTACATCTAAATTATAAAATATTTTATCTATTTTATTTGATGTACCTTCTTGTATTTCCAATATAAGTCTCTCCATTCAGTTTTGAAAATTAATCAACGGCACTGTTGAATTCCAAAAATTTGATAAAATGGCAGTCCGCCATCACAGATTGAGGCCATGTCGAATTTGAAATTTACAGAAAAAAATTAAATTGTTTTCGATCTGGAAAAAAATACGATAATATCGAAATTTTTGAAAGATATACATAGAAATTCCTAAGAAAAAAATAAAGAAAGTGATAATGTAAAAGACGCTGCAGCCACTTGATCAAAAGAAAGTCTATTTCATCCAGGTCGCATGTAACGGTTTGAACAAATACCGTGTACTAGTACCAGACTACCAGTCAATAGAAAATATTCCCAAATCTCGCATGGTGATTTACTGATTTGTCCCTACCAATCTTTATCGCAATTTATTAATATTTTATAGGCTTTTTCCGAGTAAGAAAAACTTATGCGATTTAACATAAATAAATTGACTTCTTGATCAATTGCTTTTGCCTTTTGCTCTCTTGAGTCCTCTGAAAAGGGATCAATATCCTCTCAGGTACCTTAGAGGATGGGTCTCACTTTACGATTTGAAATTTAGAGAAAATAGGGAGCAGTTTTATTGGGCTTTGAGATTCGTGCCAAGTTAAAAAGAACAGTCCGGATTCACTAATTGTAAAATATTCCCTTTTCAAGTAATGCACTGGATATGAATTCTCTGAAAAGACCAGGTAAATTTGAAGAAGTGTCTACCAATTACCAAAAGAACAAATCAATTCTTTGTTACCGGAAAGTTATAATAAGAAATGACTTGAAAAGTAATACATATCTCAGTGACGTCTTTTTTCGTGGGCTGTTGCCAACATGATTTAATTTTGTTGTAAAAAATCGTTCAAATTTCGTTCAGTGTAGAATTTATTATTTTTATGCTAAAAAATGATGAATTTTATATATTTATAAAGTGAACATCTCACAAATTTTATAGTGGAAAAAAATAAATTCTGAACGAACTAATAACACATGAAATTTTCTGAATAATAATTAGTATTTCTCTAAAAAAAGGCAACAGGTTTTTTAAAATTTTGACGAATTAAAACTTGAGTAGATATGGACAGAAGGAGGCAACATTGACATACACCCAAATGTATGAAGGAAAAATGGAAGTCTTGCAAAATATGCTAATTTTTCAGATTTGGACATCATTTCAAGATGCAACAAAAAAAGTGAATGTAATTTATCACTTCATAAAAGCATGGAAATTCAATTTGTATGAATTGCAAACAGGGCTTTCACCCTTCTTCATAAATTTATTATAGATATGATACATAGCTCTTGTGTCCGTTTTTCTTCTTTTTTTTTTTTTTTTTTTTTTTTTTTTTTGACAAAGGTCGTAGGCTCAATACACACATTCAAGATTCTATTCCAATGAGATTCGATTCTATACCTTTTTTTTTTTAAAAGACTATGTCACTGTGGATCAAAATCTTCTGAAATCCATGGTCATGAACAGTAATTCTGAAATTTCTGAAATCTGAAATTCAGCCATTGAATTATTTCGAGATGCGTGCACAGAAAAATCATTTATGATGCATGCACAGAAAAAATTGGACGGCTGGATCTTGGATTTCAGGAATTTCAGGATTACTGTTCATGAATTTTGAATTTCAACAGATCTGAATCCACGTCACTATTAGCTGTGCTACATAATGATGGCCTTGTGTTCATTGTTATAAGCATAAGGTGAATGTAATTTATCACTTCATGAAAGCATGGAAATTCAATTTGTATGAATGGCAAACAGGGCTTTCACCCTTCTTCGTAAATTTATTATAGATATGTTAGCTCTCGTGTCCATTTTTCTTTTTCTTTTTTCGACAAAAGCCGTAGGCTCAACACACACATCCAGGATTCTATTCCAGTGAGATTCGATTCTATACCTTTTCTCCGAGATTACATTTTGAGCATTAATTGTGCATTAAGAGCTATATAAAGTGTGTCAATTTGGTCCTCGCTCTCCAACGATCAACCTCCTTAATTAGTTAATAAAAAAAAGAGTAAATAAAGCTATTTTAATAAATTTTGCTAAAAATCATACAACCACATTTACTCACATGCATTGTTCTCTACATAGGAAACATAATATCTCTAAAACTCAATTAGTCTGCTTCCTCCGAGATACAAATTCAGGTCAGGTGCAATACCTAACTGATTGTGTAGAATGAGATCTAAGTTGTTCGTTTTAATATGGCGAAAATCACAAAACGGATTTACCCCTGTATGTTAAGAGAAGGGTTCGAATACACTATTATTTTTGTGCTCCAATATGCTCCACATTATTTATTTCCGTTTTCAAAGTCCAAACAGTAGATCTGAACCACTCAACATGATATTCATAATAAAATATGATTGGAGACCAAATTTTATATTTTTTTAAATTTTAAATATATGTATAAAATTATTATTTAAAGGAGAATCTGGACCATCTGATAAAGTGATATTATATTTATGTAATAAAATAGTAAAAAAAATTCTAGAAAATATAAAATTTGGCCTCCAAACATATTTTATTATGAAAATCATGTTGAACAGTTCGGATCGACTGTTCAGACTTTGAAAACAGAAATAAATAATGTAGAGCATATTGAAGCACAAAATAATAGTGCATTTAAATCCTCTCATATGTTAAATAAGTTTCAAAATTATTTTGACTCGACGGAGAATAATCTACCATGCATTAGTACTGCAGCAAATACTTTTCAAGATACAGAGTTACAATAAAGTACCGCAGAGAATACGAAGTAAAATCCACCTTCATCCAAATTTTATGGGACAAAAAAAAAATCTGAACTCCAAATAAAAAAAAATTAATGACCAGATTATGTAGTAAATTTAACATCCTGGAGTAAAATGAGACACTACGAATTTAAAATAAAACCGTGTAAACATATTCATTGTATGTAGGTGTCAATGAAAACCGTTTACTCATTTATCTTACCCGTATCGTATTCGATAAGACGGGTATGAGTAAAGATTTATTTTCGTTAGCTTATTGGGTATGGGTATGGATAAGGATTTTTTTTCGTTAGCTAAATGGGTATGGGTACGGGTAAAGGCTATTTCGTACCCATCGGATAACGGGTAATTATATAAAATAAATTACATATAAATATATAAATATTATATTCAATTTATTCAATTTTATGTTTCTCATATCACTGTATCAATGTCAATCCATGAAAAAAAGTATGCATTTTGTTGCAAGAAGAATATTATATTAAACATATTACTTTTTTATTTGAATGTTTTATTATTTAGTTAGCGAATTGAATTTTGAATTTGTTAGAAGAGATATTTGTATGTTTCATTTTTTTATTTATAAAAGAAATTATTAGTTAGAATTGATTGCATATTTGAATTTTGATTTTTATATTAGTAATTGTGATTGCATATGTATGACATGATGAGTTTCGATAATATATTTGTAAAAATAATAAAATCATTATAATAGTATTATTCGTTATTCACCCGCTACCGTTTCGTTACCCACTAATTTTAACGGGTACGGGTAGGGTAGGGTAAGATAAATTCTTAACGAATAAGGATAGGATATGGGTAAGATCAATTCTTAGTGGGTATGGGCATGGAAATGCTTCCACCCTAATTGTATGAGAAAATAAATGAAGAAACAAATATAGTGCCATAAACGTAGGAGTGCAAACGGATCGGATATTATTTATTTGTATTTTAATATTAGATACAGATATCCGTGTAGATATAGATATGGATTTAAATTTTAATTGTCCGTAGTCGAATAGTAGCTATATATCATGAGTAGGGTTAAAATGCATCATTAGTTTTGTACTCTAACTATATCTCTATTCTCAAAGTTCAAACAACAGGTCACCTCGATAACTCTCTACTAGAAGATGTTGAAGTCGCTTCAGCAAGAATGGAAAGAGCTTTTTTACCTGAGATCTGAATCACTCAACATGATCACCATATTATAATGTGCTTAGAGACCAAATTTTATATTTTTTAAAAAAAAATTTACTATTTTTTAAGTTAAGTACAAAATCATTGTTTCTACATCATTCAAAAACATTGATTTTAAAACATTGATTTTGTACTTATCTAAAAATATAATTAAAAATTTCTAAAAAAATATATAAATTTGGTCTTCAAGTACATTTTAATATGAATATTATGTTAAGATGTTCAAATTGACTGTTTGAAATTTGAAAAATAAAGATAAAGATGTAGAGTATGATTGAGGCAAAAAAAATAAGAGTCCAAATCTGCTACAATTCTTGCCTGTGAGCAGTAACCCTGCTACTATGCTTTTCCAAATCTAACCGTTCAAATGTTTCAAGATGTGAGCACAGAACAGTTCTAAAAAAAGTTAATTTAAGATTCGGAAAAACATGAATAGCAGGGTTACTATTCACAGGAAGAGAGTCGTAGCAGATTTGATTCTAAAAAATAATGATGCATTTTAATCCTACTCATTTATTATATAATTTAATATGTATATATATGAAAAAAAAATATGTTATTCATTATTTATATAAGCAGATATTCAATGTATATTTCAAAAAATAAAACAGATACGATAAGATTTTATTACTATCCGATCTGTTGGCGAATGTGTACAATTCTCAGCATCTCAGACGCTAGAGATGATGATTGATGATTTTTGTTGAGCAGCGGTAAACTTGTAGTCTTATCAAAGCAAGAAGCGACAACTAGGAATGAAGTCCAATTCATATCACCCAAGGTAACCGTATATTTCTGTTTAGATCCGGACCGTCCGTTCAGAATTTGCACCAATATTATTGTTGACCCATGCATTCTACCCCCTGAATTTTTAATAAGACGGTCCAAATCTAAACATAAATATTATGTTATATGGACTCGAATGAAGTCTTACACTTAAATATTCGTGAAGCCCGTGGTGTTTAGGGAAAGACACAAATCTATCTTTGGTTCAAAATAATTTCAATATATATATATATATAGAGGAGCATTCTAATGCACCTAAAATTTCATGCTTCCATTTGCTTCTATTTTTTTTATCTCTTTTATATTCATTTTCAAAGTCCAAATAGTCAATCCGAACCGTTCAACATGATCATCATAATAAGATATGCTTGGAGACCAAATTTTATATTTTTTGGAATTTTTTTACTATTTTTTAAGATAGGTACAAAATCATTGTTTTAAGGAGATTTTGGACCATCCGATAAAGTGATTTTGTACCTATCTTAAAAAATAGTAAAAAAATTTCAAAAAAATATAAAATTTGGTCTCCAAGCATATTTTATTATAATTATCATGTTGAACGGTTCGGATCGACTATTCGGATTTTGAAAATGAAGATAAAGGAGATAAAAAAAAATGGGAGCAAATGAGAGTATAAAAATTTGGGTGCATTTGAACCCTCCTCATATATATATATATATAGAGAGAGAGAGAGAGAGAGAGAGGTTGGCTAATATACAATCGATTGTTTCTGTGCTCCCGTGCAACCAAGTCATTTTCTGATTTTTAAAATCAAAACGGTCGATCTAAACCGTTAGATGTGATTTATATATTAAAATGTATTTGGAAACCAAATTCTACATTTTTTGCAATTTTTTTTTACTATTTATTAAGTTACTTTGAAAATTGCTGATCCAATGATTGACTATGCTTGATTCGATCCAATTTAGGAGCTATAAAAATGAAATCAAATCCATTTTTCTTTCTTATGAATAAAAAAAACAGTTTTTTTTTTTTTTTTTTTGCATTCCAACCGTTCAAATATTTTTAACAGTACACAACACAAACCTGAACTATTGAAAACATTTGAACGGTTGGAATGAAGAAAAACAAGAACATGCTTTTTCGAGAGAAGAGGATTAGATGAAATTGTTGCCACCATCAAGATCATATGTGTTGAATATAAAAGATTAAGTGTAGATGTGTATATGGATTTATTTATCTCTAGTAGATGACAGCAGCACTAATTTAGTTCTTTCATAATAGCAAGATTCTTTATCGTCTCATTTAATATTGTCTACTCTAAAATCTCTCACACACTTATTTAACAAGATAATTGGCAATCGCTGCCAAACAATTCTAAAAAAAACAGAGAGACCAAAAGTGAGTACAAGCAGTTCTAAAAAATCTGAGAGAACAAAAGCTAAGTGCAAGATATATTGTACTTTGGAAATCAAACCTACAATATATGACTAAAGCTGTAAAGCATCCATTGAGCTGCCTAGTCATTTACAATTTTTAATTCAATTCATCATTAAAATGAAAATTACATCTTAGATTTTACAAATTAATAGTCCACCATCTTATATAACACATTACCCGTCAATATATTATAAAACACAATATTATTTTTAATTGAGCATAGTACAATATATAATTATTTTATTTATAATTTTAACGTTTAATTATTAATAATCCAACACCCGAAATCAAGGATAAGATGCTAATTAATGTTTCGAGCTTAGATTACACGGACGATACTATTATCTTCCTCAAGGCAACACACCAAAATGTAGAATCGGCTTGGTGGGCCATGATAGGCTTTGAAGCATTATCTGGAATTAAGATGAATTTGCTCAAAACATAATTGTACCCTATAAATGTAGATGGAGTGCACTTGGCACATATTTTTCAATGTAGACTTGGTAAATTCCCATTTGAATACTTAGGATTACCACTTAACGATCAAAAACTTAGTATGAGTGACTGGAACTTTTTAGTTGATAAAATAGAAAATAGATTACAACAATGGAAGGGCCAATTATTGTCCTTGGGTGGCCGTTTAACTTTAGTAAATGTTGTCCTAACATCTATACCTTTATATACCTCATCAATTTATAGGGCACCCAAATCTATTATTCACATAATTGATTCAATTTGAAACATATTCTGTGGCAAGTTCTCGGAATATTAGGAAAAAATATGCACTAATTAATTGGACAAAAGCATGTTTACTCAAACAACATGATGGGTTAGGCATTCTTGACCTTCATAATATGAATATAGCTTTATTATTGAATGGTGGTGGAAATTTCAAAATTTATCTTATGAGGGTTTATGGAAAACTGTTATTACTTATAACTATTATCACACCCCCGCATCTATCCCTTATTCTCAATTCTGGCGAGATGTAATCCAATTAGAACCTTTAGGATATCTTAGTTCTACCTTCGTACCTGGACAACACTCAACTTTATCTTTTTAGAACTCCTTGTGGTTTGAAAATTGCACACTAGCAACTAGATTCCCTCAATTATACAATATATGCTCCACACCCAATATATCAATTACTGCTGCCATTAACTCACAAGGAGCTAGAATTAAATTTAGAAGACAATTAGATGGTGTGTTATTGTTAGATTGGACTAAAGTGTTAGATATAATTAGTTCTTGTAGCTTCACACATTTAGTCGACAAAGTAACTTGGAGATGGACTGCATCTGGAAATATTACAGTTCAGTCCATATACCAATTTCTCAATTTTAGGGGTATTAATCAGAATAAAAATACCATTTGGTGGACCTTACCCATTCCTCTAAAGATTAAGATTTTTATGTGGCTATTATCACACAACAAAATTCTCACTAAACAAAACTTGCAGAAAAGAGGCTAGAAGGGTACACCTAAATGTCAATTTTGCAATAAAACTGAAACACTAACTCATTTGTTTCTTAAGTGCAAGGTGGCCAGGTAGCTGTGGTTCTGGTTTGGACAGTGCCAACACGTTTTTACACAATGGACTAAGTGCTCTCATATATTTGCATTTTCCACAACATTAGACAAAACCCACCGGTAAGCCTTTTTAGTTATATACAATGCTTTTTGTTGGACATCATGGAAACACCGAAATGACACTATTTTTCGAAATTCCAGTATCAAAACAACTCGATCTCTAATTATGCTCATTTTGTCTGTGTTTGAATACTGGTCAGGACACATGGATAAGAAGATCAAGATTGCGGCACAAGCCCTCCTACCTGATGATCTGGATGCTATTCCACTGCGCACCTGGGACCCCACTGACAACCAGCTAGTGCCGGTTACAGGAATTGAAGATGCAGGCACTTATTTGGAGAGGCTGGAGTGGGAAGTTGGAGCTCCAGCACCTTGAAGAAGCATGACACACCAGTTTTGTAAAGATCCATACATAGGATCTAATTACCTTCATCTAAAAGTAGTGTTGCTAATACTATTTTTATTTGCAATAACTGTGTTTTGGTGGATAATTAAAAGAAGAGCATATGTTTTTTGCATTATATTAGCATCTTTTTGTGGATAAGATGCAGTGACTATAATGACTTTTTGTAATTAAAACTTTGTTTCATATATGAAACGGGCATTGATTGCCTTTTATCGAAAAATAAAATGTTTCGAGCTTAGCAATTAATGGCCCTTTTTTTTATATATAAAACTACTATTTTATATTATGCACTGCGGTTGTCGAAATTATTTGATGACACCTGTAAAATCTAACAGTTCTGATGTATCAGTAGAATATGAAGGTTTAACCTTCACATTTCTTATAAAAATAAAAAGAAATAATTGATGACACCTCATGACCTCAAACCGTGTCCAAAACGAAATGAAAGCGCGCACTATGTCATCATTCAAGAAAAATCCCAAAACCGGAGGGTCCAAGAAAAACAGAAGAAAATTTCAGCAAATGGACTTGTAGCGCCATTGACCTCATTTTTGTTCCAATGTTTTCTCCTTTAATGGTTGAATTTCTTTTTGGTGCATGCATTACAGGAGAAATGTCACCACTAATGCAGCATCTGGTTTGTATACAGATCTTGAAAGATTCCACAAGTTTGGCATGCATTTTTGTATGAATCTTTCAATGATATATATAGACTTTAGTCTTTTTAGAACACTATTTTTAGAAATTATTTAAATTCAAAAAAGGCCCCCAAATTGCTTGTACTATTCATGTGTTTAATTGAGAACATATTTACGAATTTCGAATTTATTTAGATTTAATACACGTCCTATCGAATTGATTAGGAACACTTTATAATTTCATTTTTTTTATTTTGAATAATATATTTAAATATACATATCACACAAAAGTTGGATGTATGTTTGAATTTTTTTTTTTTTTTGTAATAGTGGGCAGCATTAAAATTCAAATCATGCCATTGTGTGTTGCTAATTATGAATTGGGAACCAGAAACCTACAAAATCTAGGAAACAAATCTGCTGCGATTCTTTGGAATCACAGGGTCCTGCTTGTTCAAATCAAATCATTCATTTTTTTTGAGATTCGTACATAAAAATCAACTGCTTTGAAATTTGTGCATTTCAAAAAACAAATGATTTGATTAAAAAAGCAGACATCCTGGGATTCCAAAGAATCGCAGCAGATTTATTTCCCAAAATCTATTATCCAGAACACTAAAGGATTTGACAAGCATGCATGCTGGCCGATCCAGTGCCACATTTAAAATTCAAGAGAATAATTGATACATCTGGGATTCTGGGCATCAATAGATTCAGATCAAATGGAACCATTCAAATAAATTTAGATCTAATGGTCGATTTAGATTATATAACACTCATAAAGATTTTTATGGTGGACAAGGTTTGAACTCAAAAATTGTTTTATCCATATTATGGTAAAGGTATTGCTGTTTCATTGTGGGAGAAATGTCACCCAGATATGAAGCAGTTGATTTCTGCGCAGACTTTGAAAAATCTCCCCAAATTGAGACTTTGATTTGTAAAATTTCCAATGATATTGACATATGATTTTTGTAGAACACTAGATAATTTAAAATATATAAATACTTAAGTACAAAACTATGAATCTTTTTCCAAGAATAAAATTTCGCCTTCGTTGATGGGTACGAAAATTGATAGATTTAGTGCCGACATATATTCGTAATTATCATAGCCATTAAACGAAACAATCAATTCAGTGCCACATATATCTTGGGTAAATATATGGACAGACTGGTTTTTACTTCATGCAGCGTAAAGGCCATATACAAAGCTGCTAAGCTCTATTGTCTGTGAGCTACATGAAACAAAATCTACTCTCTTAATATCCATTTACAGAGAGTAAAAAGTAAACACAATCTCTATCTGTGGTAAACGTTTCTCACATACATCCAAATACATGAATGATTTTTTTGGATAGTTATCATCATTGAGCTCATTCTAGTATTACGCAAGGGGTCCTACAAAATTTGGTATCTTCTCTCATTTTTTCGCCATTGACGTATAAATTGTTTGCTGGTACTTCATCTGAGAATAACTTTACAGCGATTGAGATGAAGAAAAGGACAAGCTGGCGACTATACCGGTTGGTACCGTGAGGCTCAAATTAATGGATTCAGCTAAGGCTACTACAAGCGTAGACTATTCTCCTGGCAGCTACTTAGTTTCTTTTTCTAAGGCCAGCCCAAGTCCCAAACCATTTGCTATATTTCATTCACCAGAGAAAAATCAGTCACTAAAGATTTGAGACGAGTCAGAATTAGACAAAGCTTAAATTAAGCTCATGCCAGAATGAGCAGAGACGAGTCTAATTTTAGTTGAATCAATCACAAGCTGAGTCAGCTCATTTATAACTCTTCGTGCTGTGAGTCGCGTATAGATAAAAAAAGAATTCATCAATTTGGTATCGTGAGCTCGAACTGAAAAAGAAAGTCATCTTCTTCTTTCAAAGAATTTCATACTCTTATGACGAACGCAAAGAAAAATAGTAAAAGAGTGGAGAAATAGTTTCATTTTCTTTTTGCGACAAGCTGTGAGACAAGTTAAATCATAATTTAACAAATTAATTTACGGTTTTTTTCTCAGATCACGAGTTACGAACTTTTATTTTTATATTTTGCGAGGCGTATCTCAAAATACCTCAGATCAGAAAAACAGCATAATTTATCCACTGCTAATGAAGTCTACCCTGGCCCACTGTACAGTGAAAAAGAAGAAGAGTCAAAAGAGCAAATGTCAAATTATAATTATGTAGTAAAAATAGTCAACGGATGTGTCAATGTTAAATTCTGGTCAAAGGATACTAATTAATTACCCAATATTCTAGTTAATCTCGTTGCAAGAGCATAAGTATTTCCTAATAGGGGCGGAAATGGCCCATAAGCCCAATTTCATAGCAATACAGCTTTATATTTTCTCTATTATTAAGGACTAAATTTTAGAAATTAATTTGTTATTAGTTGTTGGATTCTCTGGTAGAGGAACATTGCTAGAAAGTCACATACAGAATTTTAAGTGGCCTACTAGCCTGTCATGATTTTTTTCTTTTTTCTCTTCTGGTTTTGGCGTTCTCGGTTCAATCTGTCATTTTAAATAAAACATCTCCAAAGTAAGATTCGTTTTCAATGCTTGATTAACATAAATTTAATCACGTTGAACAGTTTGGATCGACGATTTGGACTTTGAAAATAAAAAAAACCGTTGTTGTAACTTTGTGGGAAATTAAATTTAAGCATGTTGACGATAGCTAGAAAAATTAAATTTAAAAATTCAATATTAACAAAAATTTTCATTATTAAGTAATTTGAAATTTCCCTTTTTTAGAGGGAATTTCACGTGTACCTCTTAAAAAACTTTAAAATTACACATTTTTTCCTCTAAAATTTGAAATTATGTATTTTTCTCTCAAAACTTCAAAAATTAACAAATTGACCCATTTTATTATCTTTAATATTAAAACTCATTCTAAATTTATCAAATATCCATTTTACCCTTTATTAGAAGCATGTAAATTCTATCGACTCAAATTTGAATATGAACAGTTCCTCTCTCATCCGAACTGCTTTTAGATTTGTACACACAAGATCAACACGGATCTTGATGCAAAAATACACACATACTGAAGCAACATGCACAGATCTTAATGCGGTACACGCTGATCAAAATTGCTTTAAGATTCGTGCACGTTAGATCAATAAAAATATTGAAGCAATGCGCAAATCGTAATACGATGCGCTCGAATAAGACGATAGAGGAACACTTCAGATTCAAATTTGAGTCCGATGGGCTTTATATGAAATTAGTAAAGTGCAAAATGGGTATTTTAAAAATTTAGAATGAGTTTTATTATAAAAAACAATAAAATGGGTAAATTTGTGAGTTTTTAAAATTTAGAGGTGAAAATATGTAATTTCAAACTTTAGAGAGGGAAAATACGTAATTTTAAAGTTTTTGAGGAGTATACATGAAATTCCACCCTTTTTTAAAATCAATTTGAAATTTCAATAGTCTAAAATTACTGATACTCGCTGCATCACCGGGTAATATTTAAATTATGTGAAATTTTGTTGATGTACCGTTTGTCTAACACCATTCCTCCAACTTTTTTTTGTAATTTTTATATTCAAGACTATTGGAAATTTTTTATTAAGATTAATCATTGATTTTCCTAACGTACTAATTACTAAAAGATAGCATTGCATTCATATGTCAATGGTCCAAATGTCCAATCCATTATTATTCTTACACAATAGGTAGATGCAAGCCACTTAATGTGATGTACTACATATCATAATCGAATAACATATCAAAATTATAGTTTTATTTTTTTTTACGGATTTAAGAAATAGTTTTACAACAATAAAATAAAAATATAAATACATCAAATAAGATTGTTTTTCAGATTTTAGTATTTATGACCAATTTTAATTTTTTTAATAGCTAAAATTATAAAATTCAAATGTCAAAATAAAATTGTTAGATTAAATCTATATTATTTATACGCAAATAAAATTTTATAACTTTTTAGTTATTATATGAATTTATAAATTAAAAAACCTGCGTTTTTTAGTTATTATATGAATTTATAAATTAAAAAACCTGCGTTAGTTCAGAAAGTCTAAATAAAACTGGAGAGGAACCGACAGAATAACTGTATGTTTATAATTTAACTCAACACTGTTCCGGATGCGTCGGTCGTCCCACGTGCGCACACCACTTAGCATCGTACGGTTCGCCCCCCTTGCACGTGTCGCACCCTTCTTGTCCTTCCCCCTCCCCGCCCACCGTGTAAATTTTCTCTGAGGTAACAGAATATTTCTACTTGGATACTCACCATTCGATCAGAAAACGGTCCAATCAAGCACCCTTCAGTATCAGTGTGGATACCGATCGGACAGTCTATATTTAATCAGAAATATTGTTTTACGACAGAGAATTCATTGCCCTCGGCCTCCACACTTCTTATTTCTTCCCACGGTTCCGCGGAAACGCTTCGCATCGATTCTTCACCTTCCTCTCCTTCCCTCTCTACTTAAACCAAAACCCCCATCGGCCCATCCCCAGGAAAAGAAACAAAATTTCTATATAGCGAGATCATAGTTTCCATGGAATCAGAATCACCTCCTATGTACCGTTACATGCCGAGGAGCTACAGCGATAGCGGTGACTCCTCAACTACCTTCAGCGACTGCAACAGCGATCGCTCCGGCGAGTTTCCCTCCTCCCCTCTCTCCGGCGGCGCCACTTCCGCCTCTCTCCACCGCATCCTCCTCTCATGCTCCGCCGTCGATTCTTCTGATGAGCTCATCGATTCCCTTGTTGCTGAGCTCTCCTCTCCCTCCAATGATCTTGAATCCCTCCGCTGCGCCGCAACCGAGCTCCGTCTCCTCGCCAAACACAACCCTGAGAACCGGATCCGGATCGCCCGTGCCGGCGCTGTGCAGCCGTTAATCTCTCTCCTCTCCCATCAGGATCCGATTTTACAAGAAAACGGAGTAACTGCTCTGCTAAACCTTTCTCTATGCGAGGAGAATAAGGCGCCAATTGCTGAAGCTGGGGCCATTCGACCATTGGTCAGGGCACTCAAATCGGGACCCACTGCCGCTGCTCGTGAAAACGCAGCATGTGCACTCTTACGGTTGTCACAATTAGACGGTCTGGCCACTGCCATAGGCCGTGCTGGCGCAATACCTCTTTTAGTAAACCTGTTGGAGACTGGCGGGCCCCGTGGGAAAAAGGATGCGGCTACAACCTTATACTCACTCTGTCACGGGTTAAGGGAAAACAAACTGCAAGCAGTTCACCATGGTGCGGTACGACCTCTGCTTGAATTGATGGCAGATTCTGAGTCAGGAATGGTCGATAAGGCTGCTTATGTGTTGTATGCCCTTGTAACGACTTCCGAAGGGAGGGATGCAGCTGTGCAGGAAGGAGGTATCCCGGTACTAGTCGAGATGGTTGAGGCCGGAACGCAACGTCAGAAAGAGATCGCCACACTGGCACTTTTGCAGATCTGCGAGGAGAGCTCCACATACAGGACCATGGTTGCTAGGGAAGGCGCAATTCCGCCTCTAGTTGCGCTTTCTCAATCATCTAATGCCAAGTCCAAATTGAAAACCAAGGTTTGTGCCAATTTGTTCTCATCAACTGTTATAATTTTTACTGAAATTGGATAATTTATTCCAATAGCATTGTTATGGAGTAGTGTTAGAGCTATGTTACTATTTTACAGTAACAGTTTTAAAAAAAATATTGGTATTATTCTATTGAGGTTATGTTGGAGAATGCAACCTGTTTGGATGATCATCCGGCATGTCTAGAATTAATTAATTCGCCAAATAAAAAGTTAATTTAATATATTCAAATATATTCAATGTTTAACTGCTGGCCTTTTCTCAATACACAAATATTATATATAGATAAATTGATTAAAGTATTATTTATTTTGAACAGGCGGAAGCGTTGATTGAATTGCTAAGGCAGCCAAGGTCAGCCACCGGTCGATCAAGGGGGGCGGCCGAGTAAAAGAAAGTTCAAAGGCTAGGTGCAAAATGGCACAAATAGTTGTACTTGTTGCTCCACGTGGCAGTTTATTTACCGAGTAGATGGATCATTTATGGCGGATGGATAAAATGGGCGGATCGGATGGTTGTAAATATGTGACCGAGAGTGAGTGTACATTTCTGATGCGAGATAGTGGCTTTTTTTTTTTTTTTTTCCTGTTTGTTTGGGTTGTGTTTTTTTTACTTTTCCTTTATCTCGTTCCTTTTTTTTCCATGGCACTTCAAGGAACGAGGTAGGAAAAGGGATAGATCAATGCAAAAAAAAATGTAATTCTGTATAAGCAATGGGTTATCCTGGTTTTGAAATTTAGGAAGTGGATATCTTGGTGTCAAAAAAAAGGTACTCTCGCTTGTAGCGTGGTTTCATATTTTATTGTTTCTAGTCTCTAGCAGATGAAAAACGGGGTGTGGAAAATCTGGAAGTGGTTTCAAACAAAACTTTAAACCATTGTTAAAAAACGAGGGAAAATTAGTCAATAGTCTAAGAGATGTTCTCATTCAATCGTTCAACAGTGCTCATTCAATCATTCTATCATCTGGATGGTCGTTGTATTTTAGTTGTAAGCTATTGATTCAGCAAATCGCAAATTGAAAGTACCGTTTTTGTGACAACAAAAAATGAAGTACCATTTGGTACAGTACAGTTTTAATTTAATTAAGTTGGTTAAAAGGGTAACCAAAAGGAAATCAACTGAAAATAACGGTCATTATATTTTCATATCAAAAGATGGTTAGTAAAATTTGCAGTTTTTTTTCTCTGAAAGCCATTAATAATTCTCTATGGGCGCTGTACTTTTATCTTGTTTAAACTTGTTAAGTAACATGTTGATACGTAAGATTTGTTCGAAGTTCATGTATGGTGACACTATACTGTGTAATTACATGAATGTATAATAAATTTCAAAATGATTTTTTTAATGAAATTGTTTTCGAAACCTAATGACATTAGTAAAAAAAATATATTAATTTTATTCACTCATCCATCTCATAATGTGAATTTTTTTTTATTTTGATCGCTAAAAGTAATCAAAATTAATTGTATGAATAAAGTATTTTTGAAATTAACTTTAAATTAATTTAAATTATTTAAATTCTTATTTCGTGCCCCATTTGAACGCAACATGACAAAAGTTGTAATTCGCATTACCACCGACAAAAATGTTCTACTAAATTTTGATCGTAGAGGACTAGATTCTTTATGGGGAAAATTAACAAATGGCAGACCTCAGAATTTTTCGTATAGCATATATACCAAATTACCAATTCGGGGACAAACTGAATTAAATAAAATTAAGCTGTACAGTGGATTCGTTAGAGCAGTTCTTGTCTGATATTGTTTATTTTCTCAGTGAGGGATGTCTGAACTTCTTTTTTTCAAAAGCACCCCCAAAATATTTTTTCAATTTAACTCCTTGTATTTTCTGTTTGGTCGGATTTTTTAATTTATCAAAATTAATTATCTATATTAGTTGTTCGAAAATTTAACGAGAAATTTTGAGAAACATGAAGATAGAACTTAACTGGTGAGAGGCAAAACCTTAGATCTAAACTGCCACTCCCTCTTCCTCTCCACTCTTCCACTCCTTCCGCATCTCTCCAACCCCTCCTCGCTCGTCTCTTACGATAGAGCGGAGAGGAAGGTGAGGGGAAGGAGATGGAGCGGGACGGTTGTGTGTACCTAGAGTTGAGGAGAGGTGGGAGAGAGAGAGAGAGCGAGAGACACAATGAGATAACCACAGGTACCGATTCTAATACAGAATCTGAAGTGAGCCGGTTACTGGTACAGTGGACTGGTACCAGAGGTGCTTGTTGGTACGGATTGGATAGTGCTCGTACCAGTTTAATATAGATGTTGTTTACAGAGAGGGAATTGTGTTGTGTGCTGGTACCAATTATTGGTACTGATTTTTTATAGTAGTATGTGTTGTTTATCACAACAGAGAGAGGGAGAGAGAGATCTGAGTCAAGGCGAGAGAGGAGTGGCAAATCCAAGAGGTTGTGCACTGCGAATATGCAAAGAGGAGAGGGCGCAAGGAAGACTCTTCTCAATCATATTCAGCTACAGCCATCAGATGATGCGGCCAGTGCGGGTGCAGGTCGTGTGATGCTGCCGCTGAACAACGACAGATGGATCTCAGTTATTTTCAGAGATGAAACGCATCTAACAGTTATACTGGTAAATGAAGCTAGTATCGAAGTGCAATGGTGGAGTATATTTTGTTAGCATAGCGGGGATGGGAGACCATGTGTGGTCTTTCACCAACCGAATTGGTGTTTTGGACAAGTGAATAAAATGTAATTTGAGATAGATAGAGATTTAGGTGAGTTGTAATTAGATATATAAGATGATAGAAGTGAGTTATTGTAAGCAATTTTTTTTATCAATGAAATCGTAAGATGACAATTGTCAACTTACCTTAAAAAAAGAACTTGACTGGTTTGTTCTTACAAGTTTCCGAGTTCAATAATTTCCAGTCATAAAAATTAAATTTAATCATAATTAACAATTGATCCAACGACTGAACGAATTTTAGAGGCCTTGATGAAGTATTAATAATTACTTACACTAAAAATAAAATTTGATTTGTATAATTTTCATCCCAATTAATTAGTCACAAATTAAATAATATATAATCCGTCTATAGAAAATATAGTTAATGACCTAAAGAAAAAATCCCGACTAATTCAATTCACTTACACCCCTAAGATTTATTTCACATTTTGTGGGGACTAATGTCATGAAAACTTTATATTAAAAAAATAAAGAAATAGTAATAATGGACAGATATTGTTTGGAGGCCGGTGGACATGCTACGTGTGTTTGCTGACCGAGGTTGGGGCACTTAAAAAATTGAGATTAATTAATTATTTTTATTATTAACTATTCCCATAAACAACAAAATCCTAAATTAATCTAAAGATTCTACTATAATTTGTGCCATTAGCATATTACAGCTGGAGTGTTTAGTTTTCATTTTCACCGGTAAAGAGAGGCCATTATTTTTCCCTTTTACAATGTCAAAGCATAGACTTTATCCATGGTAAGTTATTGTAAGGGTTAACGTGTTGTTAGATAAAACATTGTTTAGATAATGCTCCATTAAGTGAGAAGTAAGATTAATCCAAACGATAATGGAAAATGTCAGGTGTTAGAAGTTAGAACATTGGAACAGCAAGACACGAGAGTTACTACAAAATTAAATATTTACTAATTTATGTAATTATATAGAATGAGGCTATGGTACTTAATTAAATCAGTCCAATGTTATAAATTTATATTTATATTTTTAATATTTAAATAGTTAATTCGGACTTTCATATGAACATTTACTTGACAATCAAATTTTTTATTTTTTTTTATTTTTTACTACTTTAGATTGGTATGAATATCAATACTTTCGAATGGTTAAAAAAATATATATCAAGTTATTTTATATGTATTTAAAAGTAGCAAAAAATATAAAATTTGATTTCCTAGTATGATAACTCTGTTGAATAGTTTGTATTGATGGTCTAAACTTTAAAACAAAATTATAAATTCACATCACATACCTATGTGTATATTGCAAAGTATCATAAACGTCCTGTTATATATTAAAAGTCATCCAATAAAAGAGAACAATCTAAATTAACATTTAAGTTTATCAACGAGCTAAGAAATTAGCCAATTTAAGTCGAACTGAATGAATCTTGAACTCGTTAATAACAAATTTTTTTTTTCAAGCCTGTCTCAAACAAATCATGACTTTTTTTTTCCGCCCTCGTTGAAATAGAAAGATGCAAGAGTTACTAAAAGAAAAAAAATATTTATAACCTATATTATTTGTCTATTTGATCATGATCCTCTTAAACGACAGTCGAAAAGCCGTTGTTTTTGCCACGAAAATAAAATCTACAATTAAATATTATTGTATGAATTATGACACAAAAGTTTGGGTAGCCAAAAAGGTTCAGCATCTATCTCCGATTCTCCGTTCCTTTAGGAAGTGGTAGGGCCCAAAGACAAAATTGTCTCTTTGCAGAAGAAAATAGATGGGGCAGGAAAGGAAGGATCTAAAGGCAAATGCAAATGGCCACGTGGGCTCATCTCAGACGCTGTCCCTCTCATCTCTAGATTCACATCTGCTGCGATAAAAGGGTGAACAATAACTCTAAAATTTCTGTTTTTTCAAATCTAACCGTCTAATAATTTCGTGCACGTATCAAAACAGCTGATTTTTTCTTGCACGAATCTCGAAATAATTCAACAATTGGATTTGAAAAGGCAGGAATTGTATGTCACTGTTCATGAGTCAAGAATTGCAGCAGATTCAGATCCCTCATCTCTGGATAGAAAGACGGTGAAACAAAACCTCTCTGTGGTGTTGTGTTGTTCATTGCTCCATTCCTACCTACCGTAGTGACAAATTAAAAGTTCAGGTTCGGATTCGGTTCAGCGGGATCAAAAATTCGCGATTCGGGTATAATTCGGTAATGATTCAGTACAATAAGAAAGCAAAAAAAAAGTTCCAAAAAAAACTCCTCAAAAATAGAAAAAAAAAATTGGACGGTTTTTTTAGCATTTTTATTGCGAATAATTCGCCGATTCGCGTTTTATACACGTTTTATTCGCGAATAAAATGTATTATACGTTTTTACACATTTTATTCGGAGTTCGACTCAGATATGTCAAAATAACGAATAAAACACGAATATATCGCGAATCTTGTTACTATGCTACTTACCTCTAGCTTCCATCAAGTGTTGATTAGGCTTTAACAAAACTATATATATGAAGTATAATTTATAACATAAAAATATAAAATATAGCTAACTTATTTGATCTGTGAGAATTGCAATTGGTATAATTGATTAAGAAATTACATTTGTGTGAAAGATGTATACTCAAGACTTTATACGTGTTAATGAAGTAAATTATGGACCATTAATTCTCATTTTATTCTTAGAAAAAAACTGTATTTGCTTTCATAGACAAAGCATAAATATTTTTTGTTGAAGTACTTAATCCTGTGTTCATATTCAATGTTTTTCCTATAATTGTACATTTATTTTTATTTTTATTAGGAAAATTAAAGGAATTAACTAACACGTATTGATCCATTATGAGTTATTCATGTATGACTAGACTACGACATTATTTATCTTTTCTTTTTTGCTTTTTAGAAGGAACATCGCCAAAAAAAGTTACACTAGATGTGCTGCTTTTATTTGATTTTCCGGACTCTGTTAAATTGGATCAGGTATAATAAGAGAGAGAGAGTTCAAAATGTCTTTATTTTTTTGTATTTCTATCATATTTTTATTTTTATTTTTATAATAAATTTTTAAAATTTATATGTTAAAATAAAACTGTTAGATATAATTTACATTAGTTTCTCTATATGCACAATTTTTTTTATCACTTTTCAATTTTATAATTATATAAATCAATTAGTTGAAAAACCAACGTTCAAAATTTATCCATATTAGTATATTTATGCAAGCTTTTGATATCGATCAAACAAAGTCAATATGCCATAATCTTTTATATGTGTATAGAGAAAATGATATAGATCAAATTTAATTGTTTTATTTTGATATTTCAATTTTAAATTAAATGGAGACATTTTCCTCAATTTCAAATAATCGATAATATTACGAGCACAATTATAATTATTATTTATCATCCGGATTCGACATTATATGGAGTGTGGTACGGTTTCAATTTACATTTCCAATTCAATCCAAATCCGACCTGATACACGTATATGCAAGTAATTCTAATATAACTTCTTATAAGTAATTCTAATATAACTTCTTATTAATTAATTAATGCTAATGTATAAGAAAAGAAAATAATATATGCGGGAAAAAATATATAGCATTTCAAAACGAAACAGAAGTAACCATTTTTTTTAAAGTAATTAGCTCAGAAACACCATCATTCTACATTTAATACTTCAGAGTTATTATTTTAATTTTATCATCATATTGCGTTATATTATAATTAATGATCAACAATATAACATCGATTTAGAACAATATTTTTCAATTTACATTACAATATAATATCAAATGTAAAATCCTGGATCCACCCTGTATATCTCTCTGTCTATCCATATTCAAACTACTATATATACACCTATGTATAGTAGTTTGATTTGAAATGAAATGAAATGAAAAAAATGTTATAAACTAAAATTATTATCGAATACCTATCGGATGAAAAATACCTACCAAGAACTCGATATATAGCACCTCCAAATAAGTTACAACATTGACACACCTTTGAAATCTATTGAAAGGAAAAGAGAATCTTACATATATACACATATGTATACACAGTAGGTAAGATTTTGGTTGGTAACACATACTAATCTCTAATGGCCTAATGGGTGAAGAGAGACATGAGACAAGTAACTGAAGAAGCGCAGATGTCTGATGTCTCTCAATGCAAATGCAAATCTGGCTTCACGTGTGCTCCGATGTTTAATCCAGCTGGTGATTCTTTGTACACCATGGATCTAGCCGACATCTTTTATATTTTAGATGCATGCTGCAGCATTAGGTAGGTTGGTTCAGCTCACTAATTATTAGTTATATATTCAACAAATAAATGTATAAATAAATCAATGACTTGTGGGAAATATCTAAGAAATTTCTTATAAATAAATAAATCAACAACTTGAATGTTTATTCTACATGGCACGGAGATACATCGGGAAGGATTCACATCTGCTGCGATCCAAAATTAATGAACCAGTGCTTCTGCAATCTCTGCTTTTTCAAATCCAGCTGTTAAATTTTTTTTGTGCACGTATCTCGAAATAGCTTATTTTTTGTGCACGAATCTCAAAACAATTCAACAGTTGGATTTGAAAAGGCAGGGATTGTAGGAACACTGTTCATTACTTTGGATCGCAGCAGATGCGGATCCCATCGGGAAGAGTATCCGTACGTAGGTACCTGAGTTAATTCTTATCAAGCAATTTTTTTTAAATATGTCTTAGATTCTTGAGTCTTTAAGATTCGTGCCATACTGAGTTCCATATATTGGCTATGTTGGTAATCATTTTTATTTTTAGGGAGAATTTTTTTAATGGGAGGTAATATGAATGTTGCTGTGGAATGATGCTTTGAACTTTTGATCCGGTGGGACAAAGGTTAAAAGCCTTGGTTGCGGTCTAATTGAACCAGATTCTTTGGATCGGTTCTGATAAGTAAATCTATTAATGGTGAGCTGACTTCTTACTTTTATTACAAAAGATGTGTGAGACAAGAGACTCCTTTTTTATTTTATTTTTATTTTAGCCTCTGATTTCCTTAGTAGAATTTTTAATAAAGATAAATATGCTAATGTGATTAGGAGTTTAGGACCTAGTTGCTTTCATAATTCAACTATTACTAATTGTCATTATACATATGACACTATCTTACTTTTAGAGACTAAAAAATGAGATAGTGGAAGCTGCATGGTGGACTAAAAATGAGATACTCTCTTTACCGAGCTTGGCTCTTTTTATACCTAAACTCTGATGTTTCGTTAGTATTAATAAAACTGAGCAACAACCTTTTTAACCAAAAATAATAATAATAATAATAATAAGAGTAAATCTATTTATTAACTTTTTTTTTGTTTTTTTAAGTAAAAGTTAGAGGTCAAGTTATTCAGCAATTTAATATTTATAAATAATTTTCATATTTGAATTTTTATTAATCTATTCATCAATTTCAAATTATATATTTTTTAGATAACGGTATGATCTCTCAAACGGATTTCTTTGAACGCATTCAAATGTTCAATTGATTCGTCATCGGATTGATTGTCAATAATTTTAATTGAGGAGATTGGGACTGGTATCCGGTTTGAATAGTAAACACAAACCAATCGCAATTACTATTCTTTCAAACTCATATTAGAGTGATTTGGTTTGTTGGATCGAAAATAATAAAATTCTAAGATCCAAACAATAGAAGTATTTTAAATATTTAGAATTGGATAAATGAGGCTATGGTACTATGCATAGCACGATTGGTCCGTACTACGAATCAATATTTTTATTTTAAAAAATTAAATAGTCAATCTTAATCGTTTAACGTAATCTCCACAAGAATATTTATTAGTAGAGTAAATTTTACATTTTTTACATTTCTTTTATTATTATTTAGATAGGTAGAAAATCACTACTTTTGAATGGTCAAGAATTTTTTTAGATCAAGTGATTTTCTACCTATCTAAACAAATAGTAAAATAGTTTTAAAAATCTAAAATTTGATCAACAAGCACATTTTTATATGAAAACCACATTGAACGATTCAAATTAATTGTATAAACTTTGAAAACGAAAATATTAATACATAGCTCAGATCATTATGCACTATACACAGGTACCATGGGATCATTTAAATATCCCACACCATCATTTCATGAAGATAAAAAGCATATGATCAGATTCAACTTTTTCTCATCTTTAATTGATCTGCATATTAACTTCTAAATCATAAACTAAACGAAATTAATGTTTTCTGGTTCTCACGTGAGATGTTTCTTTTGATGTTGCAATGTGATCCAGCACTCTAATTAGAGTTTTGGGAATTTAATAGTAACCTTATGATAGTAACAACTAACAACATTATTACATTATATTTAACCACATATAAAGGGATCCAATCAATGATTTCACTTAAATTACACTAAAAAAATATTAATAAAAAAAATCAGCACTAGCAATTTAACACCAAGCTATTTAAGAAGAAAAATAAAAAAAGTTTGCAACCATCATTCATGCATTTTTCATAATCATTTCAATGCATTTTTCATAGGTCTTGATTTATGTAAATTGATAATTGTTTATTTTGACAATTTGACAACCTTAAAGGAATTTTTTTTCTTTCAGAAATTATGTCTATAAAATGATTAAATTCGACATATGTCTCGTGATTTGAAATTTTAGCATTGTGAAATTAACTATTCTTGATGCATAATGAAATGATATTCAAATTAAATGAAAATGTCTTGATAGACTCTTTATAATGTGTTAAAAGTTAAAGCCGTACTTTTTTCTGATAATATAATAATAAAAAAAAATCGACAATTATATTTGTCTTATAAAATACAATATGAGTCGGTGAACTGATGACGAATTTCATCGAGTTCCAAAGGACATATTTGCTAATATTATTGAGATTGAAATTTTCTAAAGAGGATAACAAAGAAAAATGTATTAAAAAGGTTTCAACATTTGCACAATAAAAAAACCTTCGACCGGACGGTGCGGTGACACGGAGGAGCAACAAACGCATAATTTAATCAATAAGAAACTCCAAATACACCACAAGATAAATTAAAAAAAAAAAATTAATAATTAACACGCACCATCTTAAAAATTAATGAAATCCTAATTCGGAAGAAATCCATCCAAACAAAAAAAATTAAAGGCAAAAAGGAAGCAAACACGAAAGGGAGAAACCAGCACTGATTTGGTGCGACCCCTAGGCCCACAAATTTTTTTATTTTTAGAAATAAAAAAATCAAATGTGTCTCATTGGGATCAGACCGAATCAATAAATTGATCTCAGATGTTATTAGAATTGCAAGGCCACAAAAAATTCGAAAAGTATTGGACTAAACTATTAATTCGATTCTACTAGAAGATGTGAATTCAACATATAAATTAATTTACATTTGAACTAAAAATTAGTGGAACCGAATAGTGTGTGGCGGTTGGTGTGAAATTTAGTGAGACCAAACTATTAGTTCGGTTTTGTCAATTTATCACACACAAAAAAACTATCTGTTCTATGACAAATTGATTTTTTTTTAGTTTCTAAAAATAAAAATTGACAGGTCCCGGCCTCCTTTTGAGAAATGCCAGACTCACTTGTGAACCCAAGTCGCTTGAAAAGAATTTTCTTTGAGATTTATCTTTTATTTAAGATTGACAGCCACAAATTGTTCGGAAATTATGGTTTTCTGTTAGTGGTGGGACAGTATCACAGTATACTGATAGGATTGTAAATTGCACGTGAATAAATCAGGCGAATAAGTAGACTAAACCAGTGGAGATACAGATGGAGCTACACCTGTCAACTATACAAATTGGGTAATTGAAAGCCGAAATTTTTATTTATATACAAAACAAATAATAAATTTAACAATCTATACAATTTTTTTTATAAAATTCACAGTCTATCCAAACCGATGATATTGTTATCGGTTTCAGAAGCTAGAACCGATGACAATGTCATCAGTTTCAGAAAGCTAAAACTGATGACAATGTCATCGGTTTAAATCCAGCACGATTTTTTATGTTTTCTGTACACTTTTTAAAACAATGAATGACTCAGATTCAAACAAAAATGTAATCATTACATAGTTGCGGCAAGTTTAATTTGTCATCGGTTGCACGATTTTTGATGTCATGAAATTAGATATTTTTAATTTAAAATAATTTTTCATTTTTTTATTTAATTAGAAAATGTTATAATTTATTTATTTTTTTATTAAAATATTAGAAAGACTTAAACAAATAACCCGGATCAATTATTTTTCAGATCGGATTTTTTATGGCTGTAAGAAAAATTAAAATATTTCTTTGTGTGTTATTAAAAAAAAAATGTTTTGAATCTGAATTATTGATCCCGTTTCAAAAGTCACTTCTAGGTATATACAAAAAATATTATGCTCTTTCTATTTTTGAAAAAATAAAAATTTGAGAAAAATTTGCACAACTTTGTAATCATTACAAACGGTGTTTTAATCTGAGTCGTTCATTGTTTTAATCTAAGTCATTCGTTGTTTCAAAAAGTGTGCATTCTACATCAAAAATCGTGCTGGGCTGAAACCGATGACTGTCATCGGCTCTATCTTTTTGAAACTGATGACATTGTCATCGGTTCTAGCTTCTAAAACCGATGACAATGTCATCGGTTTGGATAGATTTTGAATTTCATGAAAAAATTGTATAGATTGTTAAATTAATTTATTGTTTTGTATATTTATAAAAATTTCAGAATTGAAAGCATGCATAATGCGTGCATTGCAAAATTGAGATCAACGAAATTGGGTAATTGAAAGCATGCATAATGCGTGTATTGCAAAATTGAGATAAACGAAATAAGTTAATTCGTTCGACTTGCAAAATCAACAGTTTTTTGGATTTGCCAGTGCCAATCTGGACAATGATTAATTATCTTGAAAATTTGAAGGGATTATTATCAATACAAAACAAAAGGTGTTTACTTTTATTTGAGTATAATAAATGATTATTCTGAATATCTATTTTATTTTTAAAAAAAAATATTATAACCGTTCCGATGCATTTTCGACGAATGTTCTCTAATATTCTTGAAAATTTGAAACGATTATTATCAATACGAAACGAAAAGTGATTATATTTTTGTATAATTAATGATTATTCTGAATGTTACATATAGTTCAATAATTAAATATTTGAATTTATTTTTCAATCGGCTCTTTGAATTTTTGAACCTAATTCAATAAACTATTTATTTTATTTTATCTTAATTATACTGATGTGGCGCTTTTTCAATTGGTGGCATTCAATGATGTGTCACTTGCAATTGCTTGTTAATAATAATGGTGATGTGTCAATCTTTTGAAAAAGTGTCATTGACGTCATGACGTGGCATCTAACGATGATATACTGATCAAAACTATCAATTGCTAATCATAACATAATTTTTATAAGAATAAGAAAAATTAATAACAACTTAACAAGACTTTTAGTTTTTTTTTTCAAAATGAATCAGTGTTAATTAAACTTAATTATTATAAATTTTTTTGAAAAAGTGGATAACCGTTTATTTCATTAGAAACATAGCATTAGGTACAAGTTCATAGAAATTACAAAAGAAAACTAAAAACATGATAAAACATAAGACGCAAAGCTAATATAAAAGATGACAAACAACAAAAAGTAAGATAGATCATAAGCAATTAAACTAATTAAACAACAAGATAAGCAGGAACAGCAAGACTATCAAAAAAAGAACTAGAGGTGACAGAAGGTGTACTGATATGTGATTATTAAAACTGAAATGTTGAAGTATAAATCAGAGATCAGCTAGCAATTGCAAACTATAAATTATGATTACCCGTTATTCAACTTTTGTGACTTTCTTTTAACAATTACAACTTAAATATTTAACAAGTTAGAGCATCTATATCAGTAAAATTAAAAAGAAATTAAAAATAGTTATCAAACATTTAATTTTTTTTAGGTCAAGTCGGTAATTATTAGTTTATTACTATGAAAGAGAGAACGAGAGAAAATATTGATAGTTGGAAAGCGATTTTAAAAAATAAAATAAAAATTATGTTACATCTTAAAAAATAGAATAGGAAGTGTGACGCGTGTTTTTTAAAATTAAAAGGAAAATTCAATGCATATATTGTTGATTGCTGAAAATTAATATATAAATAAATATCTTGTAGTGTGTTTGGTAAAAGGCTACATAGCCTAGAAGTTAAAAAAAAAAAAAAAAAGAAGAAGAAGAAGAAGAGAAGCGGTCTCCTTGTTGAATTTTACCGCGTTTCGGGCTCTGGATTATCTGTGGCATGTAATAATTTGTACAATTGTATGTCGTATGATGTGCAGTGTGCAAAGAAAAGGCATAGTAACAAATTAATAGTTCGGGTTCGGTTCGGCAGGATTAAAAATTCGTGATTCGGGTATAATTCGGGTATAATTCGGGAATTATTCGGTACAATAACGAAACAAAAAAAAAGAAAAAAAGAAAAGAAAAAGTGATTCAAAATGCGCCTCTTTTTTTAAAATCAGCAGGCCGGCTCAATACTGAAGAATAAATCAACCATTTTTTTCACGTTTTTATCACAAATAATTTGTGACTCGCATTTTATTCGGAGTTCGGTTCAGAAACGTAAAAAAAAACGAATAAAACGCGAATATATCGCGAGTCTTGTTACTATGAGAAAAGGTACTGAATAATATATGCATTATTTTTTAATTATTTTTCACCATATTTTTTAATTAATTTTAAATTTATCAAATGATACAAAAAGTACGACATTTATCTTGTATTATTTATAGAATCTACAAACCTTTTAAACGGAAACATCATAAACATTTGCATATTGTGAATGATATAAATCTAAGTGGAAAAATGAAATATTGATATATTGCCGTAGTCTTTGCAGTGTACTATAATCATAAAATTCATGCACATTTGCATATTAAGACCGTGCAAAGAAATTAAAACAACTGCAAAAGTCTATGTAAATCTTTAAACTAATTTAATGTAATCAATATAATCATTAACTCTGAGCACTACAATTTACTAAAAATAACGAGAGATGTCGAATATTTAAAATTTAGTAACTCAATTTAGAATAATTTTGAAACTTTAATCCTCCTCTCGTGCTAAAAAATAATAATTTGCACCTCTAACTTTGGGGGTGAGGTGGGGGACAGTTCGATGAGCATCAGATCAAATTAAATCTGATATCCGATCAGAGTTATTCAATTTGCGGATCGAACGGTTCTGATCTGATGTCCATCGAACGGTCCCGATTCTCTAACCTTTTTGGCCCATGTGTGTAGTAATGGAGATAAAAGAGAACATGACTCCAAATTATGGACATGATTTAATAGCACGTGCCGGTGCATGAACCATCCCATCCCATAATTAATCAATACAGATGCATGCAATGCTCATCATGTTAGGTCCCTTGTGCCTAATATCTTGGCGCTCATCCATGCACCTCTTACCCCACACATGATCAAATAATATCAGGCAAATCTATACAATAATACTGTGCTATATTAAAGATCAACATAGCTTATTTATTAGACTCATTCAAAGTGCTGATTTATAAGTTTAGGTGTACTTATCCTGATTACGTATTTTTTTTTTATTTATGTTCAAAGCAAACCAATCATGAGGTTGTAACTTGGAAGTAGAATAATATGAATGACATAGCATATATAATACCAGATATAATATTTCTCACATGCTAGTTTTATTTATATACCTGAAGAGCAATTAATGAACCTTCGTTTATGTTAATTAAATTATAAAATGATATAGTTAGGTCTGTCGGTGAATCGTTGTTTCCTGATTCTTGCTTAAGTTTGCTTATGTTCAGCAGTGCATATCCAAATTTTTAACTTTAAATTTTATTTCAGCAGATTCTCTTTATAGAAAATGAAAGCACAACCGAGTATTAAGGACTTTGATATGAACGCAAGCGACCTCATGTTTGAAAGGGACATGTCAATTAATAATTTATCTTTTTAGGGTGAAGTGTGAAATGTAAGAATAGAGCACACGACCTTACGAGGGACCCAAATTTGGTTGCCAATTTGGCACAATCCTGGTTGAAAACAAAAGTATAATTCTGAGGGAAAATGAAAGCGTCTAATATTTCTCCTACCATTCATTCCTTAAAATTTGTCCTTTAATCTGTTATTATTTGAAGTATTAAATTGTGAATTGTGATTCTCTTCCCAAAAAAGCAAAAAAAAAAAGTCGTTTCTCATGTCTACTTACCATCTTAATAAATCAAAATTTCAACCAGACCATTGATTTCTGAAAAAAAAAAAAAAAAAATACAAACTTACGATCCACACATCTTGAAGATATGCAGAACAAAGGGGCTCCACGCACCTAAAGCTACGCAGAGCATTCTCCCCATGTAGCCTAAGGCTGGGTGGAGTTCCTTGGCTTTGTGTAGCTTTAGGATGCGTAGATGATTCTTTTTCTTAGAAAATGTTTAATTCTAAGGCAGAGTCAGTGCATAGTATAAAACATCAGTGTCACATTCATATATTGCAATGAAATATCGATGCACTGCTGTTGGAATTAACTAGGGTATATAAAATATTGGCACATCACAGATGTTTTATAATAATATGTCGATGCATATTGTTTCTAACTTTTAAACGGTCATAATTACGGGTAAGAAACTCTGATTTGAGCGTATGATCCAATTCAGAAAGCTCACAATGAGACGGAGGGCATAGTGTCCAGGACATAGCTCTAGGAAGCTGAAAAAAATTAAAATTGCACAAAAAACGTCATTTAGTGCCTCCAAATTTCAGTTTAAGTTTCTCATCTTCGGATTTTCTTTAATTTCAAACAGAAACAATCTATTATTAATCAGGAAATTTAATTTGACAATAACCAACATTCTAAAGTACAGTACTAATATTTGAAGATTTTTTTTCTAATTGTGTTTCTATCATTCTATATCATGCCTTGGAATTAATTACTTTCCAAAAAAAAGGCCATCTATGCACTCTAAAGCTGTGCAAAGAGCCAAGAGATTCCACCCCGCCTTAGAGTGTGCGGAGCTCCTTGGCAATACATAGTTTTAGAGTGCAGTAATGATTTTATACTTAGAAGAAGGTGTTGGCACTATTTAAACATGTGCTTTTACTAATTTAGAAATATATTTGTGCATAAATCCTTATAGTAAGTGAATCTCTTGCACATTACTTGTGCATCTACAAAAATCTCTTGAAAATGTAAGAAATTAATGGAAATTTCAGGATTTTGCTATAAGAAACGGAAAGAAATTGAAGAAATATGTATTAAAATGGATAAGGCAGAAGGACAAATAATAGCATTTGCTAAAAGCAAAAGGATAAAAAATTTAGCAAGATAAAAAATTGAAGTTGGGTAAAAAATGGTTGAGGGATGTATCCAGAAGACAAAAGTAGAGAATTATGGATATTTTCTCAAAAAGGATATATAGTATAGTTTTCCCTCCTGTCGGTAATTTATCTGACCTTCGTAGCGTTCCAATTTGGAGTCTAGCCCGGCCCAATTAAATACTTCGCTTTCTATTCTCCTTTCTTTTTGTTTAAATATTTGTCCTGTTCTACTTGAATTTCTATACTGATATAATTTTGCAATAATAAATTTATGAGTGATCTTAAAATTGATGTTATAGTCATTGCTGTGAAAAGTGAAAAATACTGCGGCGACAGTGATGCAATCATATCTTGTTCAATTGTTCTTTTTATCAGAAATTTGGTGTAATTTCAAAATCAAGTCAATTGATTCTGTCCAAATTCATGGATTCTTGCTTATTTGGTCAATTTTATACCGTTTATCTTTCTTTGACATACTTCAAATAGAAGATAAGCAGTTTTAGTCTTTATTACAAGGGCTAAAGTACAAAAAAGCCAGCAAAACTGAGCTCTCAAAGTTAGAAATTTTTTAAAAATACTCTACCTTTGAAAGCTCACAAAAATATCCTGTCCCCAATTTTGGTGACAGTTTGTTTCTCTTTTAATGTGATAAAGCTATCAGAAAATCCGCTACTTTAAAAATATTTTCTTCTAGGTCAATCTATTTATGTGATTAAACTAAAATTGTTGTTGAGGCGTCATATCAGACAGCAATTCTTGTCAAATTAACCAGTATTACATTATAACACAAGTATGAAGAATCAGAGTATAAAATAGAAATCCTTGCCAAAACCAGTACTAGTACAGTTACATATATGAAGTATCAGAGTACAAGTTACCAGTGGGATAATTGCACAGAATTCATTAGATGGTTCCTGTCAAATTTGGGTTTTGCATCTCATATCAGATGGTTGATATCAAGCTTGACTGTCTAATAGTAACTTTTGCCGGTCCTGTCTGATTCTAGTAATAACATGTCCGACACTATCTCGATTGTATGATTTGAAATGGAAGGTTCAAATCTATCAGATACAATCCAATTAATTCTGTACTTATCGCAAGGAGAAAAATACTTGAGGAGAGTGCTTTCCTTGAGCCGAACTACCCTGGAGCGTACCAGCTCCGTACCAATGCTCAAACCCTTTCAAGAACAGAATAGTATTATGGGGAGGGTTTATCTCCTTGATTGTGTTTTACTTCATGGCATGATAGCACAATATCACCGAGAAAGATAAAATCACACCTGACCAGTAGGTGTGTCGGTATTCCTTTTATTTCTGTGCATCACCTTTTAATTAAAAACAATAGGTGACTTCTTTTATGAGGAACAAAGTTAGTTTATATTGCCAATTATAGTGACACGCTACTTTGCATGACAGTATCAAACTATAAATAATTTCTCTCTCCTCCCCTGAGTTGACACGATAAGGTTTTGATAAAATAAAAGTGGTACCTTTCTGACACCAAGAAGCTTCCACCGTAGTCTCATTGGTGAGTATGACCTTCTTTTGAAAATGAAAATAAGATAATAAAAATGGTAAACGTTGTTTATTGCGCAGGAAGTAGGCTGGCTTATTTTCTTACTTCTCCTGCAAATATAATATTTGGGCCTTGATCAGTCATAAATGCCATTTTCTTATAAATTCTAAGCTCACTAAGCCTACTTTTATTTTCGCACTGGATATCGGAAGAGAATGCTAGGAGTACAGTGTGTTTGTTTTACTTTCTTTTATGAACCGGTTCATTATATAAATCCTTGTGCGTTGAACATATACCATACCAGCATTCAGCATACAACAATAAGTACGTGAAATATAATATATATATATATAATCACTTATTTTAACAAATAGTGAAAATTTTCTGAATGATTGAAAATAACAATTTTCAAATTGGCTTAATAAATAATAGAAGAATTCAAAAAATATAAAATTTGATTTTCAAACACATTTTAATGTGATTGAATGTTGAACATTTTGGATCGACGTTTTGAACTTTAAAATGTAAAAACTGAAACGTTTGTTCCACGGCCTAAGAATAAATGTTTTGATATTAGCTAACCTATATATATATATAGAGAGAGAGAGTAGAACTAGGGTGCTCCTAAGTTCACCAAACTTCTTGTGAACTTGACTCTAAAATATATCGAATCGATTTTAAACGATGAATCTAAACTGTTGAAACCCTTCTACCTAATGAGTGATGCGTCTACATGTGAAAATTTTAAAGTTTTGAATTAATTTAATATAGAGTCAAGTGGTCAAAAGTTTAAGGTTTATAAATTAATTTTAATGCATTCATTTTTTGGACTCTTTTGACCACTTGACTCTATATTAAATTAATTCGAAACTTTAAAATTTTCACATGTAGACCCATCAATCATTAGGTAGAAGGATTTCAACGGTTTGGATTCATCGTTTAAAGTCGATTCGATATATTTTAGAATCAAGTTCACAAGAGGTTTGGTGAACTTAAGAGCACCCTAGTTCTACTCTCTCTCTCTCTCTCTCTCTCTATATATATATATGAGGAGGGATCAAGTTACAACAAAATTACAACAACAGTTTTTTTCATTTTCAAAGTCCAAATCATTGATCCAAACCGTTCAAGATCAAATTTTATTATCTAAAGTCCAAATCATCGATCCAAACCATAATTTTCATTATCTAAATAAAATGTACTTCCAGATCAAATTTTACATTTTCTTGAAATTTTTTTACTATTTATTAAGTATTTTACAAAAACTAGTCAAATTCAGACCATTTGAACTTTGAAAATAAAAAAAACCGTTATTGTAACTTTGTTGTAACTTGATATATATATATATATATATATAAAGAGAGAGAGAGAGAGAGCTGGGCTACGGTGTTTCATGAAGTAAAATAAGTTTTTACTTCATGGCACTATATCTTTATTTCCAAAGTTTAAATAGCCGATCTGAACTGCTCAACATGTTCTCCGTATTGAAATGTGCTTAGAGGCCAAATTTTATATTTTTTTTTTTTTTTCTACTTATAAAATTTTTACCCTTTTTTTACTATTCACAGTGGATCAACTATTTTCAAAGTGGCTCAATAAATAGTAAAAAAAAATTCAAAAAATATAAAATTTGGTATCCAAGCACATTTCAATATGGAGAACATGTTGCGCTGCTCAGATCGGCTATTTGAACTTTGAAAATGAAGATATAGCGTGGAGTACAAATGTGTTTTACTCCACGTCTCACCATAGTTCGGACACTCTCTCTCTCTCTCTCTTTATATATATATAATTATATATATAACAAGTTTGTTACATTAGCTGCATTTCTACTCTTTTTTTTTTATAGACATAAAATGAATTTACCATGATATGTACAACAAGTACATGAAACATAAACTTGTTTTCCTTCATTCAAGCCCTGTGCTGGTATATATTTCTCGGACGAGTACAGCTCACATATCCAATATCAGTGATTTTGAATGATTTCAATTCTTCTTGTGTTTACTTGGGTATCCCTTAATTTATCAGGCTTATAAGATGCCTTGTGCTTACTTGGATTTAAAAAAAAAAAAAAGGAAAAATGCTGATTTATGTGAGAGTATCATGCAGGGAACGTAGAGACGACTCTTCAGGTACCTGATTTTGCCAGAAAAGCACCTATTCGAACTAGCCATTGCAGTATTATCGGCATAGACGTTAAATAATCTTTTCCAAATCCATCGTCACTGTTAAGTTGCACATATCAACAGTTTATATCAGCATCTATTGCAGTTGATTCAAACAAAAGTATTAAAATATTATGGATAGCAACAAACTTAGAATCAAGTGCAAAGTGGGTCCTTTATGTTATCGCCTGGGAAAAAAATAGAATTTCTTGCATTTTCCACAATATACCCTCACAATTATAATAATGACCACTTTATTGATGACAAATTCAATTTTTAATGTATGTTCCTGCAAATCCAAACAACCGGTTTCAGCTGAGTCCAGTTTGAAGCGGGATGTACGAGTATCAGACCTGTATAATGTGTGCCAATCAATTCCCTTTATTGCGCAATTTAACCCCATTAATCCAAGAATTATTTAATCCTATAAATGGTCAACTAGTACAGTTGATCACCAGTTAATAGCTACCTACTATGCAGATAAAGTCTCACCTTGACCATATTTTGCATCAATTTAATACTTATAGCTGCAATCTCTAATAATGGTATAGACTAAGACAAGTAGGTTCATCCTGAAATCTTACAGAATTGAACCTCCGTATTTAATCCAAATTTGCCTCAGTAGAGCTTCAATATGCTCCAATTTAGACTGAAAGTTACTATGCAATCATACCTACAAAGCTACAACATATATGTAGCACTTACTTTCCAAAACATGATTATCTACAAAATAGTGAAATATAAACATAACATTCTTGCCTTTGGGTATATTTTTCTTGATTTTAACGTCACAATTAATCAACAAATATTTACATAAATGATAATGATACATATGTACATCCATTTCCAAAGTAGACTGGTCCCTCAGATAACAGACACAATATACATGAATTTAACTGATCTTCTTAACCCGAGTTTAAATTAAAACCAGCCTTAGGTTTTTCGCTGTTTTAAATATACTTCCATTAATGATTATCAATCAAAATGTACTCATTGGGCCACGGTATCTCTTATTCTCATTATATGCAGTGGAAATTAACGAGTCCAGCAAAGCTGCCTCTCCTAGATCATAAGGCATGAGTAAAACCCTACAAATCCGAGAAGGAAACATTACAAGAGTAAACCAAAATAAAAGAAAACAATTAACGCCGTAATTGTCGAAGAAATACCAGTGCAAATCAGCTGGCACAGCCATATTGAAAGCTATTTTTGTAGCAGCATTGATACAGACACACTTGGTAAACAACATCACAAAATTGTTTCATACCAAAACAATGAGGAAAAGCATTTCAAGTTTGTACCAAACCAAATTTGTTATGACCCATTGTTATGGCCAGATTTGGTTCAGAACCTGAACCAATCCATTTGTTATTAAAAAGAAAAAACGGAAACTGAAAGCCAAATATATAAGAAAGCTACGTGAACCCGACTGAACAAGTCTCAAATGATCTGTCAAAGCGACCCAAACAAAAAATTCAACAGAACCCCCATTTGACCATTTGTCGTTACAAAGTTCTACTTTACCTCTCAAGAAGATCCTCCAAAATAACACGCTGAGAAGGAGTGACATAGTATATGCAACTCCTCGGACACTGTCCCACAGAAAGCTGAACCTGGTAATCGTCACCATGCCCTGCAAAAAATCCTCTGAGATTGATTTTTGCACACACTCACACATAAACAAATGAGTGCAAGCTTGCACCCTAACCTGCTAACCATTCAATACTGGTTAACAGCAATCATGAAGCCCATTGCTTGGTACAAAGTTTATGAAATAAAAGAGAACAAATCTCAATGCCAAAGCAAAACACGTGACCTAAGAGGTCTCAACTATTTTACAAGCTGGTCCATTAATTTGTCCGGTCCCACCCAAGCCAGTATATTGGACCAAGAGGATTCCTTATGTGCAGCTAAATAAAGCAAAATATAACTCTCTCCCTCTATCTCTCTTTTTTTAAAACCTGGGCAGCGGCTGCCTCTCTCTCTCTCTCTCTCTCTCACACGCACACAGTATGGACCGGATCAATCGAGACCGAGTAAAGATTAAAAAATGATAGGAATTACCAAGTTAGCGGGTCAGGTCGGGTCCAGGTTAGAGAATCATGATCTAAACTTTGTAGTTCTTAACAAAAAGAAACTACCAAAACTGTACTAGCACAATGTTTTTATATAAAAGTGTGTAAAAAGGTAACAAGAAAAGGCTCAATATCAGTGCAAAACACATAGTATTCACTATATTGCAAGCCGAATGAAGGAGCTCTGAACCTTGTGATGTAGCACGAGCTGTTCCAGTCTCGTTATTAAATGAGAAAGCATGAGGTGCTCTTTTCACACAAGAATATGGGCATCCTGTTCCAGCCAAAAAAGGTAAAGGAGTACAAAACTTCGTTAATAACTAAAATTTTAAGTTTAACAAGTTAAGAAACAAGAATAGGCATATCACCTTTCAAGATTATTAAATTTGTTAATGAACAGTCACAATACCGCCAGAAATTGTTATGGAACAACCTTACTTGGAGTAATCAAGCATTAATAAGCTAACCATCTAAGACAGTGTTCATAGATTATTATTCAATCAGTATAAATTAAATTTTGATGTTGTTCAAGGAAAGATTATTTACATATTAATTATGAAAATGAAAAAGGAAACCAAATTGCATAAAAGTACCTTTGCCAATGCATAAGGTTTCATTAACAAAGATGTCGCGAGCCTCACACTCTGGCTCCTCAAACGGGTCACGACATGTACTGATAAAAACCAAAAGCTGTCATTGGTGTACAGATTCATCCATAACTAAGTAGGTACCTATTCTGAGCCTGTGGCAGATGGCATACCCATTATCATTTACCCCTTCTTTGCTAGCTGAAAGAACCTGTGCCAATATATCAAGCTTCAATTCAGTTTTCATTGCTGAAGAGCATAGAGAAATGTTTATAGCCCGTATCAATTACGAACCATGGTTCTTTACCTCATAAGCCTTGATTACACGTCTTATCAATACATCTGCCGTTTTGCTGTCTTTGTACACGTCCGGATGAAACTCCTTAACCTGTAAGCAAATTACATTGATTACTTATTCAAAAGTGGTTTATTCTCTCTTTCATATTTTTGGTCTAGAAGATTTTTCGACCATTAAATTATTTGAGAGTTATCAAACCTTACACAGAGATCTTACTATCTGCACTCATTCCATTAATGAAATGTTACGAGTAAAGCATTAAACTTAACCAGTTATTTATCCAAAAAGGCAAGACAAAAGGAAAACGAAAATCTACACAGTGAACTTCAGATTGTACTAAAACTGAGTTTATGTCAAATTCTACTGTTCATTAAAAATCCACTATATAGTCTAATCAATTCTCAGTTAACATGCAAATACTACAGAAATATTGGTCCAGTAGAAAGGAGGAACTTAAATAAAACTTATGCAAAATTTTGTAAGTGGATAGTAACAATCACCAAGTAGTGTTATTACCCTGGCACGAAAAGCAGCTCTGATGTCAGCGAGGGAGCAGTGGACCGGGTCCAAGCCGAGGACTTGGTACGGAGAAGCTGACGGTTGAGACGTCCAGTCTGGTCCATGCGTACCCCGTGTACCGGCGCAATCACAACGGATGCTGGGGCTTCTTCCTCGATTAGCAACCCGAAACCCGCTAACAAGAGAAGATGGAAGTTGCGCGCGGCATAATCCTACTAATTTGCCCATGAAATCGGTTTACGGTGAGTCGCGATATGATAGAAGGGAAGCAATAATGGAGGCTTTAAACTTCAGGGAAGAATATCGGATAATGGGCCACTGGGCCTGGTTCTTTTATTTTACTTTTTATTTAATTTTGGGCCTGTAATAGGGCAAAAAACTCATCATTTTTCCCTTTTTCTTGTATTTTTCTTTTCCATTTTTTCTTCTCCTCCGTCTTTTCCATCTCATCTTCTATATCTGTTTTCTCCAATTGCTGTTCTTCTGTTTTTTCTATACTTTTATTTTTTTTACCTTTCTTGTCATACAAAGACAACAGTAATTATCAACTTAACCTGATTACTCGATTAACCCAAATAGTATGATTTAGAAATATCAGTTAAACTCGAGAGGCCTTTACACCTCGATTGAATAGAGATTAATGGAAGAGAAGTAATGGAATGGAAAGAAAAATAGATATCAAATTGTTTTTGATTGATAAAATTACGACGGAGATGAGGGTTACAAAGGCAGATTTAACTTTGCATGATTTTAGCCACTATAATCGATTTCCTTCTGATTTAGAATGGTTGATAAATTCTGTATTTTATGCCTGATGTCAGCGAGGGAGCAAGTGATTCAATATTTAATATTCCTTGTAACCCTCACCTCTGTCGTAATTCAATATTCCTGGACTCTTAATTACCGACAGAAAACAAAAATGAGCGAAGAGCAAGTAGAAACCAAATATTGAATTCCTCAATCAATAAAAGTAACGAAAAATATTACAAAGCTGTCCCTTGCTTTTGTTTGCGTTAATATTTCACGAACTGTGGCTATTCGATTCGTAAACCTTTTTTCTTATCAACCAAATTAAAAATTATAATAATCTATATTTAATGATTTTCAACAAAATGTCAAATGATATTCAAATTGAATAGATTGATACACAACCGATTTCTATACCGAGTATGGAATTTTTTTTTTTTTATTTTGTTCCTATTTTAGCAGTCCTGATAAAAAAAAACTCCTCTTCCTCAATGTATTTTGTTAGATAATATGTCTTTTTTTTTGAAAAATTGTGAAAATGCCACTCCAAAACTTTCAAATTGTGAAAATGTCGCTTCAAACTTTGAAATTGTTAGAATGTCACTCCAAACTTCATTAATTTGTAAAAATACCACTCCAAATAATTAATGACTACAATACCCTCGTCCATCTATCTATGCGCCCGCCCCTCCGCCACCTCCTTCCACACTCTCCGTCGACCCGACCTTCGCCCGTCGCAAGAGGCGCAAAAAACAGTTTCCGGACATGATTCTCCTCGCTCGCATTTACATTCATCGCAACCTCTCTTTCTCACAAGAAGAATATTTTAGTCATTAATTATTTGGAGTGGCATTTTTACAAATTAATGAAGTTTGGAGTGGCATTTTAACAATTTCAAAGTTTGAAGTGACATTTTCACAATTTAAAAATTTTAGAGTGATATTTTCACAATTTCTCCTTTTTTTTATAAAAAAAAAATTGAGAATCAAGCTCTCATATAGTCAGATTTAATCGTTCATACGATGTATATCCCCGCAACTTTTTGAGAAGTTAATATGGCCTTTGTAGCATTTTTTTCTTGCAAGCCCTTCACTTCATACGATGTATATCCCCGCGTTCCAGCAAAGATCATATAGTTTTTGCTATCTTTCAAGAAAAATAAAAGATCAAGAAGGCAGGGCAAAAAAAAAAAAACAGGTGGAGAACAAAAAAAAGGACAAAAACAAAGAAAGAGCGCGCGAAGAGGTAAATTGAAGCACGATGACACTCGAATATATTAGTATTCTGTTATTATTACTATTAAATATTCGTTTAAAGACAATTAACTATAAAGTATAAATCAACAATTTTACATTTAGGCCTTTGGGGCAACATAGATCCAATATTGAACAGCTACACAGCTCAAGTAGAGTGGAAAAAATGGCATGGCGGAACCAGTTTCGTCACAGAACGGCACAGCACATGTGACTGTGCGCGTGCCGTGACTTTCGCGTGCTGTGATCATCTTTTGAAAATTTGACACGGCACGGTACGTCACACGAAAGATCTGGTCACGGCACGGCCCGTGGTCACGCGAGTCACGTGTAATTAGAATCGTTAAGTCTTGATCAAATGATGAATTTTGAATAAGCTAATCTAAATTATGAAAAAAATAATTAAATGCGAGAAATGTGACCAATTACATTTAAACACGGCACGCAAATAGTCACGGTGTGACTCGCGTGCCGTGACCACCCCTCCACATTTTAATCACAGCACGTGTGACTGTTCACTTAATCACGTTATGGCACGATACGGCGTGTCCACTCTAAGTCCAAGGTCCAAAATTGAAGTTCGTGATTTCCCTAAAAAAGAAAAATTGAAGTCGGTGATTTACTTATCACTAGAAAGCTCTAGAAAGTAGAAGGAAGTAGAAATGTGATGTAGCCTCGACCCAGTTGTGCAACTCGTGTTACTCAACAGCAGCCAGCAGGACCACACAAGCCAACTGGTTCATACACGTCGCGTACATATGAAATATCTGATAATTGCTATTGTTCTTTTACAAAACAGTGCTGCTAGTCGTGTGCCTTGGGCGGCTGAGTGCTCTTATAACTTATACGGCACATGATTTGCGATATTTGTTTGCTTCCCACTGTCCCACATGATTTGCTAATTGTAATTTTTATTTACAGAATGGATGTGAGAGGCAACTGAGTGATTTTCTCTCAATTAGGGAAAGGATGTGAGAGGCAACTGAGTGATTTGTTGTTTTTCCTGAGACCAGATGTGTCTGGCCGAAATTTTTATAAATATACAAAATCTTAATTTTATTTAACAATCTATACAATTTTCGAACGAAATTTTAAAACTATTCATATCGATTATTAGCTTGTCGGTTTCAAGTCATAAAACCGATCACATGATAATCGATTTCAGAACCGCTGGAAACGCAAAACAAACCCAGAACCGATAAACTGGTCATCGATTTTAAAACCGATTATTAAAGGACACCTTCCAGAGTCGATGAACTAGTCATCGGTTCCAGGCCCTTAAACTGATTAGCTAGTAATCGGTTCTGGATCCTATAAATCCTCCGGAAGTCGCTCTCCCTCCTCACTTCTTCGACTCCGCAGACTCAGATCAATTGATCTGTAAGTTTATATATTATAATTAGTTTAAATTTGAGATTAGTTGTATTAATTAATTTTGATTAATTATTTTAATTAATTTTGTTTAATTACTTTAATTAATTTCGATTAATTACTTTAATTAATTTCGATTAATTACTTTAATTAATTTCGATTAATTACTTTAATTAATTTCGATTAATTACTTTAATTAATTAATTTTATTTAACTTCAGTTAACCTAACGATTAATTTTAATTAATTTCATTTTGAACGTTTAATTTAGATTGATGTGAATTATTGTATTTTTTTGTTTGTACATTGTTAGTTAATTTTAATTTTAATTAATTTTGTAACGTTAATTTTTTTAAAATATTTGTTATGCAGATCAACTAAAAATCAAATATGATCTGTGTGAAAGTTTTTGTTGGAGGGAACATCCAATACAATGATGAAGGAGTCTTCTACAGTAGCCGACCCAAATACTCGTTTCCGGTAACTGTTAATCATAACTTTGATTATCACCAAAATGAAATTTATAAACTGGTTGGGTTTACTGTTAGTGAAGCAAATATGGAAATCCAAGCCAAATTTAATATGTCTACTGATGGCCAGGGGGGTTACCAATTGGTACCGATAACAAACCAGGCATCGTTCGAAATGATTTTAGGAATTGTTGCGTCATTCCCCCAAAGGGTACCGGTTCTTGAGTTGTATGAAGAATTGGAACTGAATCATTCCAGTTTTGATGCTCAATTGAATCTGAACAGTCAGGCCCCTGTAAACAGACAGATCCCTAAACAGAGCTCCTGGCCAAGTACAAGTCGGAACCCTGAACCTAGTACTCAACCTCGGACTGTTCAGACCCGTAGGCCAGTAGAGGTACCTGATTATACCAGTTTACCTGTCGATGCAATTGATGATGACAATTTGGAAAGCGGGGATGAGATGATCTCAAATGAGTCAGCGGGGTCTAACGAAAATCATTCACCGACCAGACATGCACAATCACATTCTGTGTCATAGTCCCGCCAAGCACAATACCCGTTTACTGGCCGAGAAAATATGACACATTTGGTAGACATTTTCAACGACACTTCGGGTTTTCGGGAAGCCCTGCCACATGCTGCTCAAAAATATAAATAGATGTTATGCCATTCATCTGATACCACTTGTGATAAGCCGGAAACTCATTCTAGTCAAACGGTCGGGCTTTTGCGTATATGTGTTGCTCATACGCATATGCCTTCTCAACGTGGATCGCATGCTTCTCGGCCCATGAAACATTCCTCTTTGATGTCATTTTCAACCTATGATTCAGTTTATAACAACTTAACACAAAAAATTAACTAACATTAGTAAACAAAAAAATCGAATGAGTCATACTTGTGCAATTCGCTGTGCACATTCTTGTTCAAGGGAAGCGGCAGCGGAATCTGTTGAAATTTTCCAAACTGCCTCATGCACCGATCAGGGTGATGATACTCCACGATCCAGTAAAATATGAGAGGACCGCAATACAAGTAGTAAGGCTGAAATTTTTTAAAAAGTTGTGAGTAATAATTCGTATATATGATTAAAACGACTAAATAAATAATGTGAAAGGAGTACCTCTCCAGCCTGTGTTACTCTCGAAAGCTTCTCATAAATGCTAGCGTACGGCTCCCAATCCACCATGCTCTCATCCAATAGCTGAAACTGACCGCGCGGTATTCTTGGTCCGGCTATTTTGTAGTGAGCAGAGCTATCGTACACATGTTTCGTGCACCATTTGTTAGCAAAGGCCGGACATGTCTCCAGGGTTGGGTCGCCCCATGAAGGTTTCCACTTTCTTGATTTTGGCATCGGCCGGTGAACTGGAAATCAGGTCCATGACCAGTGCTGAAGAAGCATAACCGGACCATGCATAGAAGAAACCGAGGGGTCGGTTGCGACGCATAAGTATCGATACAAATATGCGAGAACAACTCCACCCCAATTGTATCCCACCGGCTTCTCCACGTTAGCAATCAAATCAAGATACCACAGCGGTATCCCGTCTCCGCTACGGTCAGGGAACATAGTACACGACAATAGCTCTAAAATAAACGTGCATACATACCTGCGTGATATCTTATGTAAGCACATGATTGAAAATTAAAAAACCAAAAAATCTAATCAGTAGAAAATACGTACCACTGTACCGTTTGCTCGTCAGCACCATCTGGAAGCTTCTTAAACCGCTGACGGAGCATTTTCTTCACCATTATCCAATCAGAATGATCAGACCTCCTTTTCTTCATAAAAGGATCCACTTCAACATCTCGGATCCCTAACAATTCGAACATTCTGCTTTTCGCCCACACCCCATCCGATCTCCCGGTCACTGGGACCCCCTTGATAGGCAAACCCCACAAACAACTCACATCTTCTAACGTAACTGTAATTAATTTAAATAAAATAATATAAATAATATAACACCAATTAATTTTTAATTTGAATCATTTCGCTAAATACCTGTCATTTCTCCAAATGGAAAATGAAACGTGTGAGTTTCTGGACGCCACCATTCGACAAGCGCATGTATAAGTGCCGCATCAATATTGATACCAGACAACTTCGCAACCTGGTATAATCCCAACGAAAGTAGATACGAGGCGTATCTTTCGTGGTACTCGCAATATGTCCGAAAGTTCTTCACGTTTAAAACAGCAGAACTCTACATTAGGAAAAAAAATATCAAGTAAAATACGATTTGATTTCTAATAGATTTATTAAGAAAAATCAGTAAATGCTAACCTCGTTCGAAGCCAAAGACACCCGATGATGACTATGGGGTATCCACAACAGCTCGCTGAACCTACCTTGCATTATCTGAGTCTCTCTCTCTGCCATTCTGAATTTCAAAAACCGTACCAAATTATTTTCTAAATTGTTTCTTTTGAACCGTTCTAGTATTTCTAACTAATTATAAACCATTTTGGAATTTCCTAAATCGTTCTAAACAATTTTAGAATTTTCTAAATTTTCCTAAATAATTCCACAATTTTGATTGTTCTAAAACCATTTTCCTAAGCCATTTTATAATATTGTAATCAATTCTCAACCATTTTGGACGTTTTTAAAATTTACTAAATAATTTTCCGATTAATCTAAAATCATTTTGTAATTCTCTAAATTTTCCTTATAAATAAAATATTTTAGTGATATTCTAAACCGTTTTGCTATTTTCTAACTAATTTTACAACTAATTGGGAATTTTGTAAAGCAATCTATTTTTAATTTTTCTAAAGCATTTTCAACTATTTTGAAATTTTCTACACAATCTTTATATTGTTCTAAAACCATTTTGGAATTTGCTAATATTTCTTATTTTGGTGATCTTCTAAAACTGTTTTGGTATTTTCTAACAAATTCTAAATCAATTGAAAATTTTGATAGTATCAAAAACCATTCTATAATTTATCTAAATTTATTTTGGCTTACTATATTGGTATTTTCTAATTTACCTAAAATTATTGTCATTTTCTTATTTAACTAAAATTTAAATGGTATTTTCCCATTTACCTAAAATTTAACAATTACTTTCTAATTTACCTAAAGTTGTTGTTATTTTCTAATTTAATTAAAATTTAAATGGTATTTCTAATTTAATTAAAATCTAAATAGTATTTCTAATTTAATTAAAATCTAAATAGTATTTCTAATTTAATTAAGATCTAAGTAGTAATTCTAATTTACCTAAAATTTAACAACTAATTTCTACTTTACCAAAAATTAACTAACTACTTTCTACTTTACCAAAAATTTAAATAAATTATTAAATAAATAAAAAAACGTACCTGGAAGGTCTTCAGCGCAGGGAGGCAGAAGGGAAATGGGGAAGGGTGGGGAGGAAAGTCGCTATCGTGGGGTTTATACAGGGGCCATACTCAAAACCGATGGCAGGGTCAGCGGGCTTGAAACCGATGACACAACCATCGGTTCTGGGATGGTTTAGTAATTCAACGGTTTCGCAACTCTAGGACCGATGGTTTAGTTAGCGGTTTGATTCTCTGTAACCGATGGTTTACTCATCGGTGTAGATAATTTTCGAATTCCAATCAAATTTTGTATAGATTGTTAAAATAATGGCTTATTTTATATATTTATAAAAATTTCGGGGTGTCTGGTTAGGGAAAGGATGTGGGAGGCACCTTCCCTCTTATTTTTCGGGGAGTGCTATTCTACATGCAAAAATTGTAATATCTAGCGCTGAGAGAATATTTTTTTCCTTAATACCTGTTTTACCCTTCCAATACTCTCTTTCTTCCATTGACTCAATTGATTGTTAATTTTCTCTCTTTTAGAATAACTCAATTAAAGGAAGTAATGCAGACTTTTCCTCTGTTTGACGAGAATGGAAATAAATCAATCCATTCGGCTGGTCAAACAAAAAAAAATAACCTAGAAAAAATATGATTGGCTATTTTATTGAACCAGTTAAGTACTTATACAAAGGCCAACATTAGAAATCACTCCAAAAAAATTTGGTAGAGCTCTGAATATGAGAGAGGGGGGTGTTCAATGCCCATCGGACCAGAACAGTGTTCGATGGGTGTCCGATACCGTCTGATCTACTTCAAGATCTGTGCGCACGTATATTAAAGTAAATAGCACGGATATTAAAGTGATGCGCATAGATCTTGAAGTAGATCAGATGGTATCGGACACCCATGGAACAGACTCTGGTCCGATAAGCATCGGACACCCTCCTCTCCCCCTGAATATGAGGTTGCGTAATGACAGCCATGCTTAACAGAATGAAGAAAGCTATAGTTGAATGAAATAAATTACAAAATGAAACACAACAAGATTTCATCATAGAGAGGGAGGAGGATAGAGACTTATTGTGTTTGCATGTCAGTTTGTACTTTTTTTTTCCGTTATAAACTAGTACCTATTATCAATTGATGCTCAATTGTGCATAAATTTTTTAAATGCTTGTTTCTCTTGATGTATTTAAATTTTGCTAGTCGCCTGTGTTATAAAAAATTGAGAAAAAAGTCGGAATTTCCTTTTGTGTTTTTTTAAAGTATAGTTTTAACCTGAAAATAATGTTGAGATAGGAAAGGATCACACCATCTTTTGTTTGATAGATCTGCACGGATTTTAATGTAGACCTGCATGGATTTTAATGTAATTTGCACGAATCTTGTTGCAAATTGAATGGTTATTACACCCATCGAACCAAAGTAGATCCGATGGGCATCAGACCTACTCTGAATTCTCCAATCCATATTATACTGTGAAGAATGCATAAGGGCTCGCTTATTAATACATCCATTATGCTTCAATGGCTACAAGAAGCATCAACAGTTACAGTCAATTTACATTTTTCGTATGGTACGGTCTCTACCGGTACACCATGTACCAACATAAATTTTGCTCGCCCATAGTTTGCTATCAGCATACCTACTAGGTTGATTTATTTTCGTCTTCTTTTTTGATGAAAGATTTATTTCCATTCTCGTAGATGAAGAATCGAACATTAGATTTGGAGGAGAAAGTCTACGTTACTTCCTTTAATTGAGACAATCTAAGAGAGAGAAAATATGCATTAATTGAGTCCATCAAAGAGAGAAGGTATTAGAAGGGCAAAGTAGATATTAAGAGAAAAAGAATCCTCTCAGCGCTAGATATTACAATTCTTGCGTGTATTAGAAGGGCAAAATAGATATTAAGAGAAAAAGAATCCTCTCAGCGCTAGATATTACAATTCTTGCGTGTAGAATAGCACTCCCCTATTTTTTTTCTGCCATTTTCTTATTTTAATTTTGATAATTCATATTTTGCAACGTTTGTCATTTTAAAAAATCTGGAAAAACTTCAATTCTTCAATTTTCATATTTCATAATTTGACTTATTTAATTTGATTTTATGCAAATCAACTTCTAAAGCTAATACTGAATGCTAGTTTTAACAAGTAAATAGTGATATATTCGGCTTATAAAATTTCCAAGTTTTTGTCTTTTATAACTAGATGTTTAATCTCATAGTTTCACCTTTAACCTGTGCACGTTTACAATTCAACTATTAAATAAATATTATCTTGAATATTATAAAAAAAATCAAAAGTGTTATTTTATGGAATTATTGTATATCTAAATCAACTAAATCCAATTTTTTTTGTACGAAAATTACAAAGTTTGAACTATGCAAATAAAATAATTTTGATTTTGATTTCTGAATACATTAAAATAGAAAAAAAAAATGGTACGCAGGAAATGAAAATTATGTTAATTTGAATTGTAGAATTAGAAAATTAAATAACGACGTACTGCAAATTGAATAATTATAAAAATATTCAGGATGCTATTTTTTCACAACGAATATAATTAAACTGTAGAAAAAAATAAGAAGAAAAGGAAAAATAACCTCTTGTAAATATAATCAAAAGGTGAATATTTTATTTTAATTTCTTAGCTTGATGTTTTAGAATAAAAAGGTATGAAGCATCTGGCAATATATGAGCCTCAAAAGCAACAGTTTTAAGTTCTGTTCGGCCGCTTCATTGTTTTTGAGAAAAAAAATATGGAGTCCTAAACAAGTTTTAAGCAACAGTTTTTCACATTAACAGTAATTTTTAGTTCAATTTCCGTGTTTATGTTCATTTCTAATGACCAGCCAAACAGCCTAACAGTTTTACCTTTTCAGGAATCAAAGAATATTCTGAGAACTTGTTCTTGGAGTCCTGGAAATGTGCGGGGGAATATTCGATCTACCAGGATCAGGATTCAGGATCCTTGCGTAATCTTGTAAACTTGCAATAGTTGGTAAGAAGTACGACAAGACAACACTGGCAAGTGTTAGCTAATTATCAATCAAAACAGTTTATCTCTTACATCCTTGCAGTGGAAATTAGGTAGCGTCTCACGCGTTTTGTGACGCAAATGTGGGAGACAATGTATAATCAATGGATTTTGAATGATATATAATCTGTGGATTTTTTTAAAAGAAACACAAATGAAAGTCTGAAATCAAAATTATCAAAACTTGCAGATTTGGTGTGCAAGTATTAAATGGGATAAACAGTGCATGTTATTTTCTTTTCATTATATACTTAGAACTCAAGTCTCAACGCCTACAAATAGAATTTTACCCACTAACTATAAGTAAACACTTAATATTATATAAAGAGAATAATTTTATTAAATGAGAACTAGTTTTTGGTCTAATTACTAAGGCACATGATCTCTCTATGTGAGAGATCATGAGTTTTAAATTCAAATGAAAAAAATCATTTATTGTAATAAATAAATATGTTAAATAGTTGGATAACTTGATTTCCAACCTTTATTAAAAAAAAAGAATAATTCAATTAAATTTTAATATATATAATTAAAATTTTGAAGTCATAGATGGTTAACCAACCTCTGACTAATCTTTAGATCCTCCCTGATATCCACCTGTTGATTGATTAATTCATTGTTCACCTATACTTTTAATCAGAAGATTAACTAATTTCCTTTTGGTTCTCGCAGCTAGAAGAGAGCTCTTTCATTTAAAAAAAATGCCCAAATAAAATATTTTGTAATCGACTGCTATATGTGACATTTTGACTCGCTGCTGTTTAAATAAAATTTAATGTTACACTTCTCACTACTCAATAAAAACTACTATCGCAGTGATTTTTTTTTTTTTTAAATACCTGGTAAAAGTAATCAAGTTTGATATCTTAGTAAGTTTACCGCTTTGAATCGGATATAAAGAGTACACTTTATTCTGGGTTCATCACCGAGTAAATTAATACGAGTTGCAAGTAATTTGCACATTTATTTTAGTCTATTTTTATGTAATACTGGTGTCGTACCCATTTGTAACGGAAATATTATAAAATTAAACAAAGAGACAAATAATAAATAACAGTAAAAGAAACAATAACAAATGACTACTTTAATTCAATCACCTTTTGTGCATGTCAGTGCATACATATATATTTTTTTCAGAATTATTTACAACACAAATGAAAAATATATACTAAATTTGAAGTTGAATAGGAACTAATAATTGTTTTATTTCTTCATTCAATGCATATGGCAAAAAAAACATGTTCTTACTTCATTCACACGAGATTCAAAATCAACAATCAAGACACTTTGTGTTGTCATAGAGCAACTGACAAGCGATAAAAATATATAGCGGAAAATATAATATGAGAATTTAAATTGATTTTGGAAACGAGCTGAAGTAATAGAATTTAAGGAAAGAGATAATCTTTGTATTGAACTAGTATGTTTGAGTACAATGACATGACGTCTATTTATAGGGTTAACTATGATTAATGCTAAACAACTCCACTAAGTATCTCCTATCTACCACAATTACAATACTAATCAACTTCTACAATTCATACCCATAATTATCTCCAATACAATATATTTGATCCTCTATTATAAAGAGACTGAGTTTAAGTGTTTTACACTATTAAAAAACAAAAATATTCTCTATATTGAAATTCTTACTTGAACGGTGAACATAATCCATGGAAAAATTATTGACAACCAAATACCAAAAAATGTATTAGCATTATTAGAAATTGGAACAAACCTTATATGTTAGTCGCAATTGTAGTCTCTTCTTAGATGAAGATGAAAAATGAATGCTCCAATTCAATAGGCGGAGTTTCTCAGTAAGTAAAGTTTTACATGTGAGATCATCATACTATCTAAAGGGGTTTTAATGAGATGAATTGAAATAAAAACAATAAGATGAATTTAATTACCGATCCGAGGGGTTTCTCGGTAACCCTAGCTTCACCAAGGGTTTTTTTTTTTTTATTAATCACAAGTAGATACCGATAATTTCTGAGTGAGATCATGGAGGTAATAACAACAGAGTGATATCAATAATTTTTCCATTCTTGATTTTTTCCATTATGCCTTGCGAATTTGTATAGAAACAAATAAGGAGATATCTCTATTTAAGAAAAAAAAATATTGATTTCTATTATACTTAATTGAAGAAGAATGAGGAAACATATCTCTATTGGCTGCACAATTCACTGTAAGAAAAATAAGGAAACATATTTCATGTAGATAAATATTACTAAAAAGATAAATCGGCTCACAATTAATTGTAAGATATAGTGTGGCCACACGTGTGACGAGTCTTTTTTTAACTAAATTTAAATTTCTACATATAAAAGAGATGCATTTAATCGAAATATGACAGATATGTGAACAAATGGCTGATATTAAATACAAAATTTTATCTTTCAATAGTAGCAGTTGGCGGATCAGTACATCAACGTGTTTAGTATAAGAATGGAGATATATTCTATTTAGATTCAATATAATAGAACAAAACAAATAGAAGTATAACAAATGAAATCATATTCATTATTCTATAAAGTAGTACACATATACATATACATATACATGTGTGTATAAAGCCAAAAAAAAATATAACCTAGTCGCGAGACTTTGGAAGAATTTAATTAATCTCGTGGTTAAAAGTGTAATTAAGTGAACAATAAAATAGTCCATCAATGATGTACTCGTCCGGCTCCCGTTGCTTCAATTTAATAAATTGAATAGTAAGAAGAGGAGGGTTCAAATGCCTCTATCATGTCTCTATTTTTAAAAACTACAATAACGCAAAATTTAAAATTCAAAATAAAACCATTGGATGTGATCTATATTATTTTATCTATGCATATGTAAAAAAATTAGGACATTTCAACTTTGTTTTGGTTGTCATCAAGAGTTTATAAAAAATATACTAATGTGAATAATTTCTAGACATTAATTTTTCAACTTAATGAATCACATAAAAACAAAATTGAAATGTGATAAATTTTTATGAGCACATAAAGAAAATAACATAGATCATATCTAACGGTTTTATTTTGATATTTATGATTTAAATTTTGAGTCATTGTAGTTTTTAAAACTAAAGACATGATGTAGACACAAAAAATAGAGACATTTGAACTCTCATCCAGTAAGAATTAGTTTTTAATGTAGTGACAAAAAATAATATTCTTTATATGAAAGATTATAAATTCAAAACTCAAACGGAGAGGCTTTCGTGGATAATTAAATACGGAAACTTAAAAACAATTTAGATGATCATTGAAAATAGAAAACAATACTGATCGTCAGATCATTAGTTAAAAATCAACAATCCTTTTGTTTATTTTTTCCTTCGTACATTGATTCTCGGCACAAAATTAACTTGTGCGAAGCAAAGCGATCATCCGGTCCTCGTCCTCCCCAGTCCCCATGGGTGAGTCTCTTCTGAGATATCTCAATTTTTGCGTGACCGATGTGTCCGGTGCCTATTCAGGGAACCGTAGGGGACAAGTTTTATTTGAGCTTTGAGATTCGTGCATAATGTATTTGAATGATTGAAATATTCCAAAAAAATCACGCAAAGTTCGAGATATCTCCGAATGCGAATTCAGTCCCGAATTCGCATCCTCTGAGATATCTCAAACTTTTCGTGACTTTAGAGAAAATTTAAATAGTTTTGCTCGAATCTCAAAGTACAAAAATACTGCCCCCCTGCTCTATCCCCACCGAACACGTCGGTCACGTAAAAATTATGATATCTCAGAGGATACGCACTCCCGACGGCGACCGTTAATTTGGTTGTAGCGTCTATTGTCCAATCCCCATCGCCTGCAATTATGTACTGCTTTATTTTATTGACCTTTTCCTTGTTTTCGAAACCGCTTACCGTCAGACTTTATTCGACTAACCCATATTGCACCCAGAAGTATGCATCTCAATTAGAAACCAATTACAAATGCTGATGTAGCAATTATAGCATTGATTGTAGAGTGTATTACAATTAGTAAAAAAAAAATGTTTATTTTGCAAACTCGTTGAATTTTTTTAATGTATTTATTTTATAACTGGCAGTTCACAGTTGCATGAAGTAAAGATATAATCCATCGAAGCATAAAGCAAATTTGAATTCATTATTAATTCGGGGTTCAATATTATGACCTAACTTCATTCAAATCTAGAAAATATACCTTCAAATTTAGTTTAAAGTTGGTATTTACTATTTACATTGTCCATGACTCACAAAAGAATGAGATAAATTGACAAGAGACAAACTTAAATCTACACAATTGTTAAAATAATATTTAATTTTGAAATTCTCAACATATGATTTATACTATATTTATATTCATACCGTACATATAACATGTAATAAAATTCAATGCAAGTTTGCCATTAATCAGATAACTTGAAAAATGTAACATTTAATATTTAACATTTTTTGATGAATATTAAGTAATACTCTAATTACAAGAAACTTGATACAAAATTAATTTATAATGCCATAAAAATCTCTATATTTTTTTTTATAATTTACTCTGAATTATTTGGGTCAAAATTATTAAATTAGTTAATTATTAATAAAACCCCACCTGTAGAAAAAAAAAATACATGACAGAAGTTAAAAGAAATCATGACCAATGGTTTTTAAAGTATAAAAATATTTATATCATTTATCGAACTGATGTACGGTGAATTTTATTGCTCGCTCTTTGTAGCGTTTTTGACTAGTTACATATTTGTTTTGCATAGTGTTGTATGTTGAAATTTTGGAGTGAAAATTCATAGGAAATCAAAGAAAATTTGAAGAGGAGGATGTTATATCGACGAGCCAAATGAGAACAGTAAAACGCTTTTAAGATGTGCTACAAAATAAAAATGGAGGAGCTGAAGAGACAAAGAAAGAATAGAGAAAAGAAGAAGAAAAATGAAAAATATTTATTATGTTCAATAGTTAAATTATACAGGCGATAATAAAAAATGAGAAAGATGATAAATGTGAATTAAGGAAACCTCTTTATAAAATTTAAAATTTATATCTTCCGAATTATAAATAGTAGAGGCGGAGATATTGAGAGGGAATTGGGATTAATTGACGCCAATTTTTGTAATTGCATATAATTTTCTATATGGTCTAGAGTAAAATGCTACAGGAACTGTAAAATCGATTTCCATTTACAACATGAAAATTTTATACGATTGATATTTGATACTCATTTTTTTTGAAATTTTTTGTACTTATACACGATATATATATAGTTTAGAGTAAAATGCTATGGGTATTATAAAATAAATTATCATTCACGGTATGAAAAACTTGTATGATTGATCACATTCATACTTGACTCTCACAGTCAGAGAGTCTGGCTTCATCCTAGAGTAAGAAAATACATTTTTATTCTTTTTAAGTCAGAAGCTTGAATAGACTGATTGTGGAGGTTAAATGGGACTAGACTATCTATTTTGGGAACGTATATCTTTTGCATTAACGCAAAAAGAGAATTTGTTGAATTTAACGCATGTTGATTGTTTAATTAGGATCGGAGCCAATTCAGCTTCCACCTATATCGTACAAAGACCTTTAATATTAGTGTGGATCTCAGCCGGATGATCCTGATCTAGTTAATGCAGATGATAAGAATTCGTATTTTGGATGTCCATTGCATATTTGCATCCATGACTCGTCCCCTCTTACCAATCAGTATTTATTATGCTTACCTATTTTGTATCCAAATATGTGCATTTTAGACCGATTCTAGCCACCAACAGCTTCAAATCTCGACCTCTCGGCTAAGAAAAATAACATATTTCATCAAAAAGAAAAAGAAAAAGGGCAAACACGGCCTCGACACTCGCACGCAAGACGCAAGCCCTTCTATAAGAAAACCAGAGCTAGATTCGTACAGGAAAAGCCGTTCATATTGAACAGTGGGTCCAAACCTTATTGAGTCTACAGAGTTGTGGTCCTGGTCCATGCAGTATTAGTTAATTAGGCAAAGTCTAGGGTTTTCTGTAATTTTCTTCAGTGGAATTTTCTTCTTTTTCTACGTTTATCGACCGCCGCTCAAAGAGATCTCCGCTCTCGTTATTTCTACCCCAATTCCCAAATCGACGCTGCCCCGAAAAAGAAGAACTCTTTTCCTCTCTCGCCCTCCAAAATTCCTTTTCTTCTTCATATGGATATTTCCTTCTCGAAGCAATTAACTGGCGTATTGAATTCTTCTAGGATTTCTGATTCCACGCTCTGTTTTGCTGGTTCCTGTAGTAGTTTTAGTTTGAAGTTTGTCGTTGATTCGCTTCGCGTTCATCGTTGTAGCTCTTGATTTTTCGAGAATTTTCTCGTTTTGTGCTGATTCTCGCCATGGGAAAAAGTAAGTGCCCGTTGACTTCGTCTCGATGTGCAAATTCAGCTAGGAATTGCGCTATAACATGTAGTTTTACTTGCTTGGAGCTTAATTTTGGGTGTCTATCTAATTGAAGGATTCTGGAATTTCTGGGAAAAAAAATTATCAGAAGAATTTAAGCTCTATGGCCAAATAATGGTCATGTTATGTTTGCTTTCCTGAAACTTGTATGCCATGATATTTTGATAATTCCATAAATCCAGAAAAGTATACTTCGGAAGAAAATGCAGTTCTAATTTGGTTTTGTTTTCTTATAAATCGTCACAAGTAGAGTATACATGGTACAAAACTACATGAATAACTGCTATTATAAAATTAAAGCTCTTGGTTTATGAATTAGCTGTGTTATTGATTTGTAAAGTATAGGATTTCTTTTCTTAGTTTTCATTTCCAGATGATCTGTTCCTGAAGTTGTATTCTTTAACATAACATTGGGGCCAAACTTTGGGGCATAATGATCCGACATTCCGACTCATGACTAAGTTCTTGTACTTCATATAAATTAGTGCCTCATTTTTGCCTATGGGCTTGTTGCCAAAAAAAAAAAATTAATATATATAAGTGCCTGATTTTCATTTCTTTTAATCTCAAGAGTTTAGTTAATAATGAGTTAATGGTAATACGTGTTTTAAAGTAAAAATGTGTAGAAGTAAATGAAGCATCTCTGGTGGAATATTCCTACTAATTATTCCATTTGAGTTTTAACTTTTTTATACTGCTTATCATTGGTTTAAAAACCAATGTACCAAAAACTTATTAGGATTTGTTTTTGGGTTCTTTTGACAGGCAGTAAGAAGAACAAAGGAAGTCGGGCTGGTGACCAGCTTGATAGTAGCGATACAGAGAGCATGAGTTCTTCATCCACTGGCGTCTCTGACGTCGCACCTGTTTACGCGACTGAACAGGTGACATCTAATGATTTTGTTCTTGACAAACTCATTGACACCCTTTATGAAAAGAGGTACCTTCTGTAGCATTTTTCTTCAGCTACTTGCAATTTTTTTTTTGGTGTGATTTCCTCCCCTTACAATGTGCTCATTTTTTATTCATTTTCTATGAAGGGGTTCGACAAGAGAAAATGCGCTAGTGGGACTTGTTGATGCCTTTGAAAGTTTTGTCCTTCTCCCATTTATTGAAAACAAGTAACCCTCTTCCTTTGTTTAGTGTACCTCAAAAGTGTATCTCTATATGTCATGTTGAATAACTCTTGCTTTATTTTATTTTCACAGATGTACAACCCTCTCTCACTTATTCATAAATTCAATTAAAAAGGGATCAGCTAAAGAGGCCATCCTGGCTTCTCGTGCTATTGGTATGTGTACAACTACAGTTTTTTTTTATTTAGATGTTTTCTTCCTTTTAAGTTCCTTTTACTAAATGTTCTTCTTTCTTTATTTGAAGCGTTGCTGACCCTTACTGTTGGTGCCGGGGCAAACTCACATGAAATCATGGAAGATGCACTTCCAGAACTCTGTAGAATTTTGTCTGGATCCGACCAATCTAAAATGCCAGCTGTATGTTCGCTTAGACTTTATTTTCATGTTTTCTTGGATTGTACGTCAGGCTATAAACGGAGCGATTCGGGGCTGATAATGCTAATACCAGATTCTTATTCGCCTTTTAATGAGCGGATATGAATACGGATATAGATAGTAAACGAATGTTAAAATTTAAAACCACATCTACCTTAAATGGGTATGTATACAGAGAATCACCCATGAATATGGATCCGAATATGGATACAAAACAAATACTGATTGGTTAATCCCACATATGATGGGAAACAGAGTGAGAGAGTTTATATATATCTGGATAATGGTCTGAGAGTGGAGAGCGGAGAGAAAGAGAGCTCAGATAATGGGTTTGGGTTTCGGATATAACCAGATATACGATCCGTTTATCCATCAAAATAATTATCTGTTTCAGAATTCAAATCTTTTTCTAGTATTCAATAAATATCTGAATTCGGATCCGCAAAATATCGGATCTGTTTATCTGAATACGGATCTGGAGCAAATTCGGAGCGGATTCAGACAGATATTTCCGGAGCAGGCCTAATTGTATGGCATGTTATGGTAGCACCTGATCTTTCTGTCTATAGGTGTTTTTTAAAGTAAGGCTTCTGTTTTTTATTTTTGTAGGTGCTTGACTGCTTAGCTCTTGTCACTTTTGTGGGTGCAAATGATTTGGATGAGACTGAAGTGGCATTGAAAGCCATGTGGGAAGTGATCCATCCTAAATCGGGATCTAATGTGTGTGAATTTTAATTGCTAAAACATCATTGCATTTCTTTATGTTTATTTTCCTCTTTGAGGTTCTGATCATTCTATGTTTCTTTCATTTTCAGGTTGGAACTGTGAAAAAATACAGACCTCCTGTGGTGGCTGCGGCTGTAACCGCATGGTCATTTCTTCTCACAACAATTAGCAATTGGAGAAGAAACCCTGAGAATTGGAAGGAGTAAGTACTAAAATTTACACATCATCCTTCTGCCTTTTCATATATATATATATATATATAGAGAGAGAGAGAGAGAGAGAGATTGACTATGCTTTCGGTAGCATATGGGCCGAAGTACTTACGGTCCAAATCTGAAATTTCAAAATCCAAAAAGTCGATCTGAATCGTTAGATGTGTTCTCCATATTGAAATGTGCCTGGAGACCAAATTTTACATTTTTTTGAATTTTTTTACTATTTATTAAGCCACTTTGAAAATCGTTGATCCAACGGTGGCTTAATCCAACAGTGAAACCGTTGGATCAGCGATTTTCAAAGTGGCTTAATAAATAGCAAAAAAATTCCAAAAAATGTAAAATTTGGTCTCCAACGGTTTCACTATTGGGTTAAGCCACCGTTGGATCGGCGATTTTCAAAGTGGCTTAATAAATAGAAAAAAAATTCCAAAAAATGTAAAATTTGGTCTCCAAGCACATTTCAATATGGAGAACACATCTAACAGTTCAGATCGACTTTTTGGATTTTGAAATTTCAGATTTGGACCGTAAGCACTTCGGCCCATATGCTACTGAAATCATATTAGTCACTCTCTCTCTCTCTCTCTATATATATAGAGGTTGGCTCAGCTCAAAACGTTTGTTCCTAGCCTCAGGAACAAATGATTTGGTTCTCCGATTTTCAAAGTCCGAACGGTCGATCCAAACAGAAAGATGTTTAATCCACTTTGAAAAACCGACAGATGTACTGGTATTAAAATGTGCTTGGAGACCAAATTTTACATTTTTTGGAATTTTTTTACTATTTATTAAGCCACTTTGAAAATCGCTGTTTTTATTAAAATTTTGCACCATTGAAAAACAGCGATTTTCAAACCATCTTAATAAACAGTAAAAAAATTCAAAAAAATGTAAAATTTGGTCTCCAAGCACATTTAATATTAGATTAAACACCTGTCTATTTGGATCGACCGTTCAGACTTTGAAAATCGGAGAACCGGATCGTTTGTTCCTGAGGCTAGGAACAAACGTTTTGAGCTTAGCCAACCTCTCTCTCTCTCTCTATATATATATATATATTATTTAATCGTTTTTGACTTTCAATTTTTATCTCAGGCATATATCGCACCTTTCTACTCTTTTGGAGTCTGACGACCGGGCGGTGCGCATGGCAGCTGGTGAAGCTATAGCTCTAATCTTTGAACTAAAATTACTTGATGTGCAATTGGCCGAAGACTCCCCTGTTGAAAAAGATCCCAAGTACCAACTCTTTATATACATGCAAGGTATGAAGGCTAAGGTTACTGCTCAGATTGATGCTCTTTCTAGTGAGGCTGGGGGTAAGGGGGCTGATAAGAAGAACCTCAACGACCAACGGGAACTCTTTCAGAAAATTTGGGACTATGTTAAGGTAATTTTTTTAATCAAGTCCCTGATGCTGTACTTTCGAATCATTTGTTTAATATTAATATGAAATTTATATGTGTGATAGAATAACTGGAACCCAGAGGAGACTGTTAAGGTTTCAAGTAAAGTGGGGGTTCTGAGAGTGTCATCTTGGACCGAATTAGTCCAGGTTTGATTTTACTTCTGATATTAATCTTCTTCAAATGGTTAAAGTCAATTATGTAGGGATTAATTTTCTTTTGTGCGTGTTAAATTTACAGCTTAACTTCTTGAGGCGCTTTCTGGGGAAAGGATTCCTCAAGCATGCTCAGGTAGACTGCAATCGCTCATTCCTTCTGAGTGATAAATAATTTAGAAAATTGTATCATCTATTTATTTTGTTTATATTGAGCTTTCTCTGGCTAAGGTTTTAGATAATCGTACATGATATGCAAATATGCATTTTGATTGTTTTTGGCCTTTTGCCAATATAGAGGGACATAGAGGATCATCTGCTGTTTGAATACTATAAATTTATGGTCCACTTGATATAAGATAACTATTGGCCCGGTAAATTTGTAATATTCCATTCCATCTTAAGAACAAACGAAAGAACAGAACAGCAAACCCTCAAGGGCTCGTTTTTTTTTATTTCCTATCTTGTTCTTACCATGACAAAATTACAATAGGGCAAAGTTAAAACATGAAAAAGTTTGGTTTATAAGACCTATGGTGATATTATGGTTTATCAACTTTTTTATCGCGACTAAACAGGTAAATTCTAAATAACTCCCCTCACTGGCTAGGGGTTTTAAAATGCTATGTTAAATTTGTTTCTGACTGAGGTATTTTTTTATGCACAGGGCAACTCTCTTCTACATGAGATTTTCAACTTTGGGGTAGATAAAACAGAAGGCCTTTCTAACATTGCCAAGGTCTTCTTTTTCTTCTTGTTTTAGAGTTTGGGTGAAGATGCCTTCCAAATTATTATTTCTCGAATTGTCTAACATTTTTTTTGGCAAAATTTTACAATATTGCAGAAGATTTATAGGTCAGAAGAGGAGAAGGAACGAGCTCTGAGATTGAACAAAGACCGAAAAATGGCTCAGGTAGGGCTTCAATTTGACAGTAACATTTTGTCCCCTATTTTTTGAAATTATGTTGTATATTGTGGGTTTAAATGGAAATGGAAATGTAAATAATTTATTTGTTTGGGTTATTGTGCTTGATATACAGGAAAGGAAGCAGAGCATCTTAAATGAACAAGTGTGAGCTGCAAGCATTCACTGTACATTTAGTTTTATGATCTCTTTGATACATAAGGAATTCATTCTACGTTCATTTCCCAGTATTTTCTTATAGTTTGTACACTTATTGACTATTTCTGGGGGCTACTGGAATTCTTTAATAACAAATTTTATCAACATTCTATTAGTGTGTACTGTGTTGTGTTCTTTTTTTTTTGGTGAAAGCCCATAGGCAATATTTTATTAATCAGGACAAAACCAGTTACATATCGTTTCATACCAGTACATACAGAATCTGTACCGGTACTTTTACTATTACAATTGAAATCTCTTTACAAAAGTAGACAAGAAAAATTAGAAAAAAGCAGAAACCAAGAGTTACTGCGCTCAGATCAGTAGTGAGTCTGTAGGATTTCTGTGCTCATGCTCAGATTGGTATATTGTGAGTCTGCATAATTTCTTGTTGTTAGCACAATTTCTTGTTGTTAGCACAAAGTAGTGTTGTTGTAATAGAGACGAGACAGAGGTATTTAGGAGAGCCTTCGTGTTTAGATGAGGTGTGTACCTGAATTATTAAAAAGAATTACAAGAAAAAGGAGATAGAAAGAAAGGAGAAGAGGATCGTCGTCGTCATCATTAACCATAACCATACCTTATGCATATGTAGATATAGTAGATATTAGAGTAAAGGTGGAGCGAATATACAACACTCACATCCAAACCCATTGAATCGAGACAAACCCTAAGGAAACTAGACAGTTAAACAATATTATTCGGGTTAGGAAAGGACAAGATCGGATTAGAGAAAATAAGTACGACGAAGCAAACGAGGTAGAGTGAATGAGCTGCGACTAGATCCGAGGTGGAAGCGCCGACTCGACGGAAGTGAGGTGGTGATAGTTGGCGATCAGATCCTAGACGGAAGCGCCGACTAAATAAAAACGAGATAGCGGAGAGCGGCGATCAGATTTGAAGTTGAAGTGCCGGCTCAACGAGGAGACCTCATCTGCTTCTTAAGTGGATTGATGGAGTGAGTGGAGTGGGTGGGCGGGGAAGGACCGGCCGACTCTCAAACGGCAGCAAACCCTAGCTGCTCTTTTTCTTTTTATTTTTCTTCGCGTCTTGCCTATTATCCCAGCATTTAACGATGTGTGTACTGTGTTCTGTGTCTCTATTTGCGTACTGTAAATTTTGCGTATTGCATGATATGTTATGTTTCATGTTTATTGGGTGAAAGAGGTGGGTCAAAGGTCAAAGCAGAAGCCGTATCACCCCAGGTACCTGAGGTGCAATTGGTAAATCCGGACTGTTCTTTTAACATGGTATGAATCTCAAAGCAGACCTCCAGTTTCAATAGGTTCCAGATTGAGTTTGGACCGGTTGGAATTAATCTGGGCTGTCTGTTTTTTCAGTTTGCACCTCATGTACCTGGGGGGGACAGACTCGTCAAAGCAGCCTTACTCGTGACTTCATATCCCCGAGTTAACTCAAATTTTGAGTTGAGATCTGAGCAATCCGACATGCTTTAGCACAAATATTAAAGGAGGCCCGTATATTCCACTTCAATGGTCCGAATTCTAATTAGACAGTCCAAATCTGAATTCAAACTTTTGAGTTTACGATTCTCATTAGTTGAGATTCAGATGGTGACTTAGCCATTGAAAGTAAAAATTAAAAGTCGGTGTTAACTTATTATAAAATGTTTCAAGTAAACTTAAAATACAATAAGTATTAATTGTTACAAAGTAATGATATTAAGTAGTAGTGAAGCAGGTGAAGTGTGAAATAAAAATTAATAAATGTCAGCAAGTGAAGGATAAAAGGTGTTAAAAGATGAAGGGTTTGATATTTTAGTTTTAATCTACTTACAGAGATGTTTTAATTTTATGATATCAAGATATACCAAGTTAATTTAAACGTGTTGAAGTATTTTCTAAGTACTTCAATTATAATTACTTCACTAGTCAAATCTTATAAAGATTAAAGTTTTAACAAAGTTCCAAGTTTTGCATCTTTTTGAATCATTATAATTTCTTTTTTTGATAGGTGAAAAGGAGAATTGGTGTTGGTGTCTCGTCATGTTCTTCTCCGGTAAAGCTTTAATGAGAATGCTATAATTTCGGTATAGTCGTATGGACTAAACAATAAAATAAGAATTTTAGGTTCTAATTATTCTGTCAAAAGTGGTTTAATTGAGTTGGACTAAAATGAATAAATCGATTTTTAGTTAGATCTAAACTAACCCATCTCTCAAGGAAGTTTAATTTTATTTGAATACGAGATCTAACTTTTTATTTTTTCTAATTATTTTCAACCACTTTTTAAAGAGTGTAAAAAATAAAGAACTAATTTTGTTTCCATTTAAAAATAAACTTGTAACTTTATTAATTATAGAATCAACAAAAAAATGACTTTCTAAATTAATAAAATATGCAATCTAGAAAATAATTAAATTAAATATTATATTCAAATGTACTACAAATAAATAAACTTTTTGTCCAACCAACCCAACATATTTTTGACAAAATAAATTGGTATACCTAAGTTAAATTAAACAAAGTTTGCTAAATATAATGTGCATCTCTAAGATGAATTAATTCGCATATAACTAATTTTTTGTTCATTTTCTTTCAATCAAAATGAAAAAAAATACGAAGAACAGTTTTATTATTATTATAAATTTTGCAAGACAAAATAATATTGCGCATGGATTAAGACCGGACCAAAACCTAATTACCACTTGTACTTCTCATTTATCCTTTTGATGCTTCTACCTAGTGGGAAATGCACGGTACTAGTGTCAAATGACTCTTTGTAATTGATACTGTTACTAGTACCGATTAGTACCAGTGAGCTTGAAGTACTGGTATGAAATTGAAAATGAAAGGAACCAATTTGTAAAGTTTTTAAAAAATAAGGGGCTTAATAGTTGCAATTTCATTATAAAAACAAATTAAGTAATGCCTCACGCCATCAAATTTCTACCAAATAAGAAATAACCCAAATTAAGATATAACTTTAGACATAAATTAAACATGAATAATTTAAACTGGTCTAAATTGAAATAACCAACTTAAACCTAATTAGCTTTAGTTCACAACTAGTCAGGACCCTAGTGTTATAACGCAAACTGTTTTCAAAACTCGAAAAGAAATATGTTACCTATTTATAGATTTGTCAGAGTTTAGGCCTTGTTATTCCCCAACAGACCAATAGCAGCTAAATTATGGAAAACAAACAGATTTAGACTATTAACAGTTGATCTTCAAAGAATCCCTAGAACATTTTCTATATTTATGAAAAAAAAATCCTGTATGTGGGAAAAAACAAACAGAATTCAGATCACAACTGATTTGAATATCTCTAGAACGTTTCTGTAGATGATTGATCCCTTCCAGCGCAATCCCAAACGTCATTGAATATTATGCTTTTTACCCAAAAATAGAATTACTCTTAACTAATACATTTTATGGAAAATATTCAATGTTACCCTGTGAAATCTGAAAATATCCCAAAAATTGCAACATGAGAAAAATATGTAACATTCTCGTGGAAGTAGGAAAGATATATGCATATTTCTTGTTTTGCAAGCGGCAAAGTAAGAAAAATTGATGTTTTGAAGGAGTAAACTGGAAAGTGTTTCTTTTTTTTTTTCCAAATGAAGAAACTTAAAACAAAATCCAGCTCAATCCATTATTGACCATTGGTTATACTGCTCAAGTTAGTTGGAGGCAGTCTAAAGCAAATAAAAATCCACCTTCCAAGAAAGAATCAGATGATAAATCTTTAACAATTTATTGTCTGCATCTCGTGAGAATTCGATCGAATTCCAAAAATTGAGAATTCGGTTGAGTTCCATCCCTACCCAAATTCTTATTGCAAGCATTTGGTTTGGCTGTAGATGTTCTTTTGAGGCACCTTGATCTTCCTGAGAGGTAATTTTTAAACATATTTTCTTTGTAGGAAAACAATTTGCATTAAATTGGTGCCGGTTCCCGTTTAAAAGAAACTTATCGAAAGGCGTGATACTTTAATAGATTGGTACTACTGTTTTCTGTTATAATAAACTTCTAATATGATATTTTCAAAGATAATAATTTTCCATTTGGAAAAAATATGTGTAAGCTCATTGTCAATATGTATATTGCATCTTGTTAGGATTGGAGTAAACCGACATATGAATAGATGACAGTATAAAAGATGGAGACATGCATACAAAGTTGTGGTCCCGCGATGCCGCCACCTCTTCTCATTCTAAATCATAGAAATAATTACTCAAGCAAGCAACATACAGGTTGCAGTTGCAATGGGGAGGTAGAATCAACAAGAGATTTGTGGGATAGGATCTTCACCCAGGGTTATTGTGCCGATGTCATGGTACACACCAATGAAGGCACCATCCCAGCTCATGCTGCTATTCTGGTAAGCAACAGTATATACTTTCTCTTGCAAATGATTATATGTAATTAAATTATTGATTTTTCTGGGTCTTAATCTTGAATAAAAAAAAAATCAAAATTTTAATCTTCGACGTGATTACGTGTTTACGTTACTCTACGTAGAATGACATGAACTATCTAGATTTGTCGTCTGGAATCTAAATTTTGAATTATAACATAAAATAATAAGAGACATTTTTGGCCAAAAAAAAGTTGGGAATTTGATCCCTTCTCATAACTTCTATTAATAAATTGTGTATTTGTTAGGTCTCAAGTTCTGTAGTTCATCAAAATCATTAATATCTAAATTTTGTATACGAGGCATGTGCACAAAAAACAGACATTTTTGCAGAGCTCTCTCTGTGTGCCTTAAAAATATAAAATTTCACTTTATTTTATTGTATTGAAAATATGAATCACAAAATGTGTGTTGGAATTTGGTAGGGGATGGCTTCTCCAGTAATGGAAGGCATGCTGAGGTGCTCGAAAAGACGTCAGCGTCGTAGAAAGGCCATCAGCATAAGAGGCGTCCCCCATGACGCTGTTCGTGTGTTCCTTCGCTTCCTTTACTCGTCATGGTATTATATTTCATTTTCAATTTTCATTATGCACAGCAACTGTGAGATGAAATTAATTATGCTTATTAAATTTGCTTATTTGTTTATTTTATTGTTGATTATATATTTTCAGCTATGAGCAAGAGGAAATGAACCATTTCATATTACATCTAGTTGTGCTATCCCATGTGTTCATGGTTCCATCTTTGAAGAAATTGTGTGTGCAAGCTTTAGAGAAAGGGCTCCTAAGTGTAGATAATGTGGTCGATGTATTACAACTTTCGAGACTCTGTGATGCACCTCGACTTAATGTTCTCTGTCAAAGCATGATTTTGAAGGATTTCGAGGTCATTTCAGCAACGGAAGGTTGGAAAATCTTGAAGCAAAGTAACCCTATGATTGAGAGAGAGATTATAGATTTGGTTGAGGTGAGATTATGTATATTTTATCACTATTCGAAATGAATAGTTAATTATCTTTTGGAGTACAATATTTCCTAAATAATAAGGGGCATTAATAAGATTATTCCTTCAGAACCTACATTGGTACCAGACCATAAGTACTTGGTATGGGCCAGAACTGTACCAGTACTGGTTCAGACAAAATTTGTATTATTTAGATATTGAATTAAAACTTCAATCCATAATCTTCATTAGGAACTTGGTGAAACCTTTACTCAGCAACAAACCACAATTAATGAGAGACTAGTGTATATAACATATCAATATTCAATGCCATATATACCTCCAGTTAAATTCAATTTTTACTACAACTGCAGAGGAAGAAGGAGAGGCAAAAAAGGCTAGAGGAGCAAAAGATATACCTCCAGTTAAACCAAGCTATGGATGCACTGGTGCACATATGCTGGGATGGATGCCGCATGATTGGACCCCACGACAAGGTCCCGAGACTTGTCGGGGATCCATGCAACTATCCGGCGTGCAAGGGTCTGGAGGCGCTTGTGAGACATTTTGCGGGTTGCAAGAGACGGGTAGCTGGAGGATGTGCTCGTTGCAAGCGCATGTGGCAGCTTCTTGAGCTTCATTCAAGGATTTGTGTAGAGACTGAGAAAGAATGTTGCAAGGTTCCTCTTTGCTGGTAAGTTTTTTTCTGACAAATATTTGACTTATATACAATTCAGAGACAATTGCAGAGAGTTCTATGTTACCGATTTTTTTTATTGGTAGCATTTTCCAAAATTCAAAATTCAAAGGTAGCCTGTCTTTTCTAAAAATCTCGAATTCTAGCAGACATGCAGATCTGCGTGTCTCTCAGGGTTGACATGCAGAATAGGTTTGTGTGCCTCCCAGGTGATATGCAGACTTAGTTTGTGTATCTGCGTGTCATTCCATTTTTTTTCTGCAGTCAGATTGGATTTAGGAATTTTGAGTATACTTTTATTATTTTAAATTTACTGGTTGGAATATAGTTAAGCTTGTCACTAAGACAGACACATACTAGGTCTATGCATAACCTGGTTCACCCTTGAGAGACATGCAGACGAGGTCTGCGTTTCTAGAATTCAAGATTTTAGAAAATACATGCTAATTTTGAATTTCTAGAATTCAAGATTTTAGAAAATACATGCTAATTTTGAATTTTGAATTTTCGAAAATGCTATCAATAATAATTTGTATATACTATGTTTAAAAAATATATATCTGATTTTAATATTTAAGAAATTCCCTATCAACAGCTAAAATGTGATTACCATCTAACATAAAAATTGAAAGAATCTTATAGTGTTTGATGAAAATTTCCAAATATCAGTACACAAGTAACCATACTTAGATTATATGTGTAACATTTAGCAATATTAATTACGAATGCTTCATCTCGATCTCGTTGATTATGTAGGCATTTCAAAGAGAAGCTTGAAAAGGGAAACAAAAAAGATGAGCAAAAATGGAAACTACTGGTAAGCAAGGTAGTCGAGGCGAAGAGCTTCTCTGCACTGTCATCATTACCGTTTATGATCTCAGCTAGTACCTAAAGCTTTTTTGGCTTTTGGAATTTGAATTTTCATGAGCAGATTTTCTGAGTAAAATTTACTGGTGCTAATGCAACATACAGTTTTTCAGTGAGTTTGACTTGCATTACTTGAGGTTGCAAATGATATATTGTCCTAATTACAAGGTTACTTGCCCTTTTAGAGGACTGGGTGTACATATGTAAATGGAAAAAAATGTTATAGCGGTACCATTATCATTATGGCCACGAGCAAATTTCTGTAGTCAGGTAATTTTAGTAGAAATACGCATTTTTGCCTTTTAGTTCGGGTAATGATATTGACGGGGCCATTTTGGCTTTACACAACGTACAACTAATAAAGGCAAAATAAAAAAAATATGGGATCAAGACATCAAGTCTACTAGTTATTTTTCTTTAGTATACTTTCACTTCAATATAAAATTAACTGGTCGACCTTAGATTAAAAAATCGGAAAATGAAGTTCATATAATAAAATTGATATGATTTTTTTTAAAGACTTAGGGCCTGTTTGGCTGCCATCCCGCGTGCTACTGTTCACGCAGGAAAAAATAATTCAGTTCAACTGAATTTTTTTTCCCATGTAAACAGTAACACGCTGTTTACTATTCACCCGTTCCCTGTGCCCATTCCCATTCTCGGACTGCAGCCGAACAGGACCTTACAGTGGCGGCCAACTGGCCAAGGATTGTCCTGGTGTGGATTTTTTAAAATTTTTTTTTTTAATTGTACTGATAAAAAAATCGGAATATGAAGTTCATATAACAAAATTGGAGGCTCCAGATTTCTCGGCTTCGGCTCGTTTAGTTAGCCATGGATTCATGTTGGTAGGCCTGTATTGCGGATCCATATCCTCTCTACAAGGATGCGTTCATGCGCATTACTTCACGGTTTGAGATTAAATCTCAGCCGGTTTGAGATTCGGAAAAAATAGGAGGCAGTATTATTGGACTTTAAAATTCGTGTCAAGTTAAAAGAACAGTCCGGATCCACTAAAAACGAAATCATTTTAAAAGATTCCCTTTTGCGGTACTAGCTATGTTTGCTCTCTGTCATTTTCTCTTTGAAATAGAAAAGAGCTCAGGTAAATATATCAACAAAATCCTGGATATCAAACTCATAATAATAGTTATGCTTTTATGAGACATAGATATGTGTTGACCATCGGAACTGAGTATCATATTAGTTTTCTATTACACACACACACAGAGCAAGTGTATTGTTGATATTTTCATTTAGAATAATTATTTTCATCCCCACGCTACGGTACCCGCACTGTATATTAAAGGCATGATGTACTATGATCCTCACTAATTACTTAGTCCCCCCATTTTCAGTCCCCACACCCGTTCAGCATCAGCCTTTATAAATATAAATACTTGTAAGATAAGAAATTGATACTTATAAAATAATATATTAATACTTGTGGCGTCACTTGATATGATCACTCCCTTTTTCAGTCCCTAATGGTCCCCGCGTCAACCTTCCTTAAATTAAGTAATGAGGACCCCGCATTCCTGCATCAACCTTCCCTAATCGTCATGCGTCAATTTTCTTCTAACAAACATAGTTGACCACATAGATGTAGATACTTCAGTGCATAAATATAAATCATTTTATTAGTTGATATTAATATTTTCAGATGTTATATAGTGTAATATATTCATATGTAAAAAACACTTGCAACATTTCTCTAACAAAAATAGTTGACCACATAGGTATAAATACTACAATACATATGTATAAATACTTGGAGTACTTGATATTAATACTTGCAGATATCATCCAGTGTCATGTGTAAAAAATACTGCAAGTGTAGGTATAAATACTTGTTTGATGACGAGCTCGAAAGTACGTCATCATGGATCTTATTTGAAAGAGAAAATTGTGTAGAAAACGTTAGTAGTTTTAGATTTGTAAAATTCCTCATAGATCGTCAAGAAATATTGACGAAAATGAACGGCGAAAAAAAACCCACCTCTAAAAACGTGTATGGTTCTCCATCTAGTTTGAGTGGTCCCCACCATGCATTTATGACGTGGGTACGTTTGAGAAATATAGATGAGAAAATAATTATTTACGTAAAAGTTCTTCATCTCATAAATATAAATACTTCACATAAATATAAATACTTCAGTTTATAGGTATAAATACTTCCGCGTATAGATATTAATACTTTGGGAAAAAAATTCAGTTCTGCAGATTTTGCGGCCCCCCAGTTATTATGGCAGTTATGAAAATTACGGTGCAGGTACAATGCGAGTATTGATATCAGCTTCCTTTCATTTAAATCCATGTGTGAAATCAGAACTGGAGTTTGGAGTGTACAGAGGACGAAATTTAAATGATTCTTTTAGGCGTGTTTCTTTTTTTGTCCTTATCAAGAGAATGCACCCCCCGTGCTAAATATTTGGAATTGGCAAAAATTTCAGCTAAATCCAAAAAAAAATGAAAAATATAATTCTATCTTAAAATGGAAAATTATACATAGCATATAATGCTATAACACTTTATATTGATAACGATAGTATGCAATAATTTTATTTTACTTTTAGATATAAGAGGTCAAATGAGAAAGTGATTTGACAGTTTTCTGCACGAGCAATTGTTTTTGTTATCTTATGAAAGAGTGCGGCCATTGGAAAAAAATATTTATATTTTATATTTTTTATAAGTATATTTTCTAAAAGGTGACTCCGCCTGCTACTTTCATGCTTCCGTTATATTTTACCACTTACATTCTTAACAATTAATTTTTTAAAACTCAATGATAAACTTTTAAGTTTGTTTTCATAAGAACCAAGAAGTTCAAATGCTAATGCCTGAGAATGTCCATAACAACAAATTTCTGTAAGTTATAGGAGTCAATCAAAATAAAATTAAGATGTTGTAATTTTTATTAAATACATAACAGATGAAGTTTTTTTCGCATCTGAATCAAGGAGTCTTATGACAATTTACTTAGGATGCGTTTGGATGAATCAAGAATAGTAGCAAGGATAGAGCTATCCTTAATTTTATGATAATAGCTAGAGTGATGCTTCTATGGACATAAGGACCTATTTGTAAAATGAATATATTTTTATTTTCAAAGTTCAAACAGTCGATCCGAACCGTTCATCTTGTTCTCCATATTAATATGTGCTTGGAGACCAAATTTTACATTTGTCTGAATTTTTTTACTATTTATTAAGATGAGTACAAAATTCAATGGTCTGAATTTGATATTTTTTGTACCCATCTTAATAAATAGTAAAAAAATTCAGAAAAATGTAAAATTTGGTATCCAAGCACATATTAATATAGAGAACAAGATGAACGGTTCGGATCGACTGTTTGAATTTTGAAAATAAAATATGTTCATTTTACAAATAGGTCCTTATATCCATAGAAGTCTTTGCCTAATAGCTATTCCAATATTTTGTAAAAATAGTATAATAGTGGGCTATCCCACAAAAGACAAACAAAGAATAGTGACTATTCGCTAATCCAAACACACCCAAATGCCGGATAGTAGCTCGGAATAGTGCTAATCCGAAATAGTAGTTATTCTTCACCCATCCAAACGCACCCTTAGAGCTGAAATTTTTCTAAATATACAAAACTCCAAATTAATTTAACAATCTATACATTTTTTATATTAATTTCCAAATCTATCCAAACCGCTGACCCTGTGAGCGGTTTTAAGCCAAGCACGATTTTTGATGCCTTTTGCACACTTTTTGAAACAACGAACGACTCAGATTAAAACACTGTTGGTAATCATTACAGAGTTGCGCAGTTTCATCCAAATTGAATTTAATATAATTTTTCATTTAATTATTTTATTTAATTAGAAAATGTTATAATTTATTTATTTTTTCTATTAAAATATTAGAAATATTTTTATATTTTTTTAAAATTAGATATAATACCATATAATTTGATTTATTAGAAAGACTTAAACAAATAATCCGGATCAATTTTTTTTAGATCAGATTTTTCATGGCTGTAAGAAAAATTAAAATATTTCTTTGTGTGTAATTAGAAAAAAATAAAAATGTTTTGAATCTGAATTATTGATCTCGGTTCAAAAGTCATTTCTAGGTAAATACAAAAAATATTATTGTCTTTCTATTTTTTGAAAAAATAAAATTTTAACAAAATATCTAACATACATTCACATGTCAATGCGGCAAAATTTTGTTGAAATTTTATTTTTTCAAAAATAGAAAGACAATAGTATTTTCTGTATTTACCTAGAAGTGACTTTTGAACCGTGATCAATAATTCAGATTCAAAACATTTTTATTTTTTTGTAATTACACACAAAGAAATATTTTAATTTTTCTTACAGCCATGAAAAATCCGATCTGAAAAATATTGATCCGGATTATTTGTTTAAGTCTTTCTAATAAATCAAATTATATGGTATTATATCTAATTTAAAAAAAATATAAAAATATTTCTAATATTTTAATAGAAAAAAAATAAATTATAATATTTTCTAATTAAATAAAATAATTAAATGAAAAATTATATTAAATTCAATTTAGATGAAACTGCGCAACTCTGTAATGATTACCAACAGTGTTTTAATCTGATTCGTTCGTTGTTTCAAAAAGTGTGCAGAAAGCATCAAAAATCGTGCTTGTCTTAAACCGCTCACAGGGTCAGCGGTTCTAGCTTTCTGAAACCGGTGACTCTGTAAGCGGTTCTGGCTTCTGAAACCGCTGATAGTGTCAGCGGTTTGGATAGATTTGGAAATTAATATAAAAAATGTATAGATTGTTAAATTAATTTGAGGTTTTGTATATTTATAAAAATTTCGGCCCTTAGAGTATAAGTGGCAATTTACTATTGTTGTTGATCTCACGAACTTGTTGGCACATATATTATTGCCTCATGTTACCATTTGCTGTTGCTCTTGTGTCAATTAACTTGGAGATATGTATATGTAATCTGGCATGGCGGATGTTTTTGTTTGGGTTTTCGGTAATGATATACTTGTGTTTTGCCTCAGATCAATGATGTGTTTCAATAAATACGGCTGAAACTGTGATACCACTCCTTGATGTCAATCTTGGAAGTAGGCGTCTGGTTAAGGATGTCGGGTGTGCTGCTAAGACCGGTCCAGGCACGGGGTTTCTTTGGGTAGATGTATTATATTGTTGTTTTCTTTTATTTGGTCTTCGTATGGTTCCTTTTTATATTATTTACACCATTTTTTTTGCCTATTTTTCAAAAAAAAAAAACTTGAAACTTAATCAAGCTTAACAGGTTCTGTTTTTATTTAGAAACAAATAGCTGAAGCTTTGGATGCCTGTGAGAGTCTTTTAGAAGGCCTTTTCGATTTAGGAACAAATGGCTGAACTTTTATTTAGGATAAGATTTGAATTTGCATTTGTATTGAACTTTAATGTTTTATTTAGGATAATATTTGGGTTTGTAATAATACTAAATAATGAACTATTGTGTGTATTGAACTTTAATGTACTCCAATGGTGTTTGTAATGAACTATTGTAGGTTTATAGTTACTGTGATTGTAATGAACTATTGTGTATTTGTGTGTAATGAACTTTCATATTTGTAATGAACTTTTGTGCGATCATTTGTATAATTTTGTACTATAATTATTTTTGTATGTCAAATTTTTGACTGCTAGTTATGATAAAGTCAGATTGTAACTTCTTTTTTAAAATTTTGTCAAAATACAGTAATTTCCAGCATGTATTGTCTCAATTCGAACTATTAACGAACCAAATCGAACTAGTTTGAACTGAACCGAATCGAATTCGAACATGTGTCTTTATTTTGAACTAGTTCGATTTGAACTTTAATGAACTCGAATTTGAATCTGACTAGATTCAATTTAGTTTGATTCGTTTGGAGCACTGCTCTGTGAATTCGCATCCTCTGAGATATTTCAAATTTTGCGTGACCTTTTGGAACATCTCAATCTTTCAAATACGTTCTGCACGAATCTCAAAGCTACAATAATACTGGCCCCCTATGTTTTCCCGAATAGGCACCGGACACGTCGGTCACGCAAAAATTGAGATCTCAGAGGATACGCACCCCTACTCTGTGGAGGTCAAGCAAAGAGAAAATATTTTTAATCCTCGGTCTTTAATTTCGGTATAGTGGAAAATTTTATTTATTTCCTTTTGAATAAAAGTGTCATTATTACATTTTTTTTTTACCGTTGACGAAAATCGTAACGTTTTGACCACTTAAATGACCGCGGAGGAGCCAATGGTAAAATTTAATATTCACCATTAAGCGCCACGTGTTTTACATGAGACAACGATGTCAGAGTTTTTATTCACTGAACGCCTGAACGCCTGAACGCCTGAACGGCAAAAAAATCGGGTAGGTATATTAACAGAGTATATTTTGCTTCATGAAGAGAACGAATCGTATGCAACGCAGTATTACCTCTATTGTCAGTGCTCTGCATAATATGAAATTTACTCTGTCAATATATTTACCCATAAAATCGATGGCTCGTTCACACGTCATCTCCAGCAGCGAATGTTCTGTGTGGAGGGAGGGATGCCTTCTCTCCTGAACAAGGCTCCTCCTTAAGTTAACCTCTGTGGCGCTTTATTTTCAGGCAAATATGTAGCAATTCATCAATGTAGCCGTGTTAACATCAGATGACAAATACGCAATTCCGAAATTATTGTAAAAGTTCTAAAATTTGTGATTCAAATATAAAATGGATATAATTGGAGAATAATTTGTTATTTCACATTATAATTTAAATGACAAGATATTGATAATTCTGTAAAATAAAAACAGAATTTGGTTAATTTTATTAATACTATTAAATAATTAATATGCCGACATAATATGACAAATTCGAAAATAACTCAGAAAGGTACCAATAGAGGGTAACAGTATGAGTATAATACATATATTATGATGGAATAGTTTAATTATATATGGTTGAAATGCAAATACGATTTTTTTTTTCTCTTACTTTTGTCATTTTTTTGTTTTTTTGTTATCTAAAATGAGATTTAGGATAGTTTAATTATAGAAGTTCTAAAAAAAATATTTCTCATAAATTGTCAACCAACAAAATATTTGTATTTACTATTTAGATACAAATACATGCATCATTTTATTTTATTAAAATCAATAATTCTCTGCTAAAATCTTATCAAAATACTATGATTACCACAACTATATAGTTTATGATTAAAATTTGAAATTTGAAATTATATTCTCTATAGCACTTCAAATTTATGTATGATATATCATACGACTGATAATTTATTAAAATTTGTACGACAAAATATCAGAAATATTATATAATTATTGTATTCTTTAAATACTTTTAGTACAAAAAACTAAATACTTATTTACAGTTTTTTCATAATTCTTTAATTTTAACGCGCCAATTAATTTATTCAAATTTAAATTGCATTGTGCAATCTTCTACACTACATGTGGCTCTCTTGTTGCAATACCATTCAACAAATATATAACACAATTTTTTATAAATTACAAACATATCAACTCACTTTAACATCACAATAAAAGTTCATGTTAGACAAAAAAAAACATCACACATAATACTATAAAATCTCTAATCACACGAGATCCAAGAGCCTCAGGACTTCTTTCTGCTTCTTTCTTCCTTCAATTTCAACTCCAATACACAGCGGCACACACACACTGCCTCACCTACCGAAATGAGACCAGGCAACCGCCGAATCCTGCACCAACCTCTCTTCCCCATTCAATGGAATTCACCACCTCCTCCTCCGCCTTCATCTCCTATCTTCTCCACCAATCCCCTCACCACCACCGCAACCTCCTCTCCAACTCACCAAGACTTCTCTACCACCAAAACTGCCACAATAGTCGCCTCCATCTCAATCGGTTTTCTCTTTCTCCTTTCTCTCCTATTCTTATTCTTTCAACATCGTGCGGCTCAAAACCCGCCTATCAAAAGCAAGAGAGATGAACATTCTGAAGTGGGGTCCACTGAAGAGATGGCGCAGTTGGAGTTGTACCACCTCAGCCCTGAAATAAGACCGTTGCCACCTCTGCTAACTGGTGTGGCCGTGCAATTGAGCCTGAGTCACCCGAGTCCCGAAATCAAACCGTTGGCACCTCTGGCACCGAGGCAACCGCCAGAGAACATAGCTGTGCCAGATGAACATGTACAATTGTTCACATCAAAGAGATCGTTAGAAAGGTCGTATAGTTGGAGCGGGACAACGAGATTCTCTATAGGCTCGAGTCCTAATCTCTCGCAACAGCAAACGACGCCACCATGGACACAGCCGGTCGATTTAAATGGAAATGTCGAAGTCGATTTGGCTAGTAATGAACTAGGTATCCACAGCTCAGACAAAGCAATTGTTTGGGGAAGGTTTAAATCAAGATCATTAAGGTAATGAATGCATGCTCTTTAGTTCATTTATTTCACGTCCCTGATTAATTATTCTATTAGAATATTGTGTAACATGGTTTTGGTAATGTTTGGTAGATTGGATGATGATATGATTGAGATAATTACAACTTCGTTTGGAAAAGAAAGGATGCTGAGGCGAGGAGGAGGCGCCTCGCTACCGAAACGGGAGAACAGAGTATTAGATCCAGAGAAAGCAGAGAGCATTGAGATTTTGCTAAGGGCTCTGAATGTGACAACAGAGGATGTGTGTGGAGCGCTTTTAGATGGTAAGCATCTCTGTCATTAATTCTTAGAATTCAAGTAATGAAAACACCTGAATTAATTTGTTTTTATTACAATTTATTTTCCCTCAGAAAACCCGTTTGCAACAAGAAGCTAAAAAGAAAAAGAAAAAGAAGAAGACTAATATGAGAATTCAAACTATAAAATGAAATTAGATTTTAAGTTCATTTCAAATGCAAAACCGGGTTCCTAAAATGTCATTTTCCCATAAATTTGGTTCAACGCGACCGTTTGAGATAAAAAGAAAGTAACCTGTCTGTGATTAAATGCCATAATTAAGTTTTATATACATATTTATTGTATTAATTATGGGTGTCACTGTTGTTATTATTGTCAATAGCATTGTCATATTATCATCGTCTTATTATTGGTATTATTATTATTATTGTTTGTTTGTTGTTAGTATTATTTTCTTTTTCATCATTATTCTTATATATTGTTTATTATTGGTAATTTTACTACGATTTGTGTAATTTCAACAAATTCAGCATGAATAGTGTTTTATTTTCCTTAATAATTACTTTTATTTTTCCTAAACTAATAGAGACAATATTATATTAGACAATATACCATTATACCAGTGAAAAGAATTCAGGGACCTACTTTGGCTCGATGGGTGTAATGACCATTCGATCTGCATCAAGATTCGCGTGACATTAAAATCTGTGCAGTTCTGTTTCAATTTCCGTGCGTACAACTTTTAATTGTAAGATGTTAGAGCTAATTGGACTAAAAGTAGGTCCTCTTCAGGTAAGAAGGTGACTTGTCTCTTGAAAAAAAGCTTTTGATAAAATGACAAAATTCTAAGCATGATCAGATACTTTTTTGGTGGGATGTGACATTATTTTCCCATCAAATCAAGCTCGGGTCCTCGTGAATATCTTATTTGTACGGACCTATGAAACTAATTTTCTTGTAATCTAAAGTCCAATGATGTGTTTGCAATAATTTGCAGGGAGCGGAGGGTGTCCGATGCCTATCGGATCAGAATAGTGTTTGATGGGTGGTTTTTACTGTCCGATCTACTTCAAAATCTGTACGCATAGATATTAAAGCAAACAGTGATGCGTGCAGATCTTGAAGTGAATTAGACGGTAGAAACCACCTATCGAACAGACTCTGATCCGATGGGCATCGGACACCTCTCTCTCCCTACTTTTTATCCGCATTTATGTGTTATACACAAACACATTGTTAATTAGAAAATCAAAATTTTGCCCTTTTTTCGTAGTTGTTATGTCATGGCTAAAATAGACACCTGAAACCAACCCGGAATAATTCAAGGGACGAATTGGACTTTGTAACAGAGTTGTACCATTTTTTTAGAAATTAAAAAATAATTTGTCAAAAATAAGATGGGTTATTTTTTTTTTTATCAATAAATTGAATTATTGATTCGGCCTTATTGAGAGATCAATAGAATAGTTAGGTCATACTGATTTTTATAATTTATCACAGCAACAATCAGATTTTTAATTAAAACTAGAGTGGAAGAGAGAAAATGAATACGATAAGAGGGCATGCAAATTTAAGTCTTTATGGGATTGAATTGATGATTCGGTCTAGTAGTTTTCAGATGGTTAAGAAACTACTAGAACTGTAAATACCCAATGAAGCTAAATTATTGGTTGGTCTCTTTTAAGAGATGTTTTCAATATTTTGATTTTTTTAATTTCTAAAAATAAAAAATTTGAACTTGCACAGCTAATCTTAGTTTTGATTAATTGTATCTTCGCCCCGAGTACAAGGGAACCCGAATTAGAACTGTTGACTGGAAACAATTATCATTGAAATTAAACTTTATTAATATCTAAAAGCTCTGTCCTGTAACATCACTCTGTCTGCCTGTCATGTCAAGCTAAGGTAACTTGTAGAATGTCTGAGTGCGCCATCGGCCATTCCAATCAAATCAAATTAAATCAAATGAGAATTTATCAAGATATAATTTAGACCATTTGATTTGTTTAAAATATCCTAATTTAATAGTCATAAATGGCTGTCATCACAACGATGTTAGCAGTTGCCTATCTCTCATTCCTAAATTAAAAATGTTCAAACAAGGTACTTGAGGTTGTGGAATCCGCTGCTCTCCAAAATCCAAATAGAAGCATCACACGAGGTTGCCAAAGTACTGTGCAGTTTCTGTTTTGGTCATTAACGTTGAAATTTTTTCCTTGCTTAAACTTTTTAATTTTGTGATGCACTAACTTTCCACTTAAATTACAGATTGAATAATCATCACTTAGTGGGAAATATGCTATCGGAATGATTTGTTTTACTTTTATATTAGTAACAGCTAAGACTTCTATTTTATTATTATTTTTTCAAACAAGTGATGTTCTGGACTAAGTATTACTCACAACAAAATTTAAGGAACAAGAGAGACCTGGGCTAAGACATCTTATGACCATTTGTGTATTTTCTCACTAGTATGTTATTGTATTTAGGGATATTTAATGGACATGTATTTTCCAAATAGACTGGAGAAGAGATGTATGTCCATGCAAGCCCACTTGTGTCGGCAGCTGGACAAAATCTCATGATCATTTAAACCTATTTGGCTATTTGCATGGGCAACCTAACATAGTCATGCACCTTTTATTCATTATATACAGTATGTGTGGGCAACCTAACATAGATATCTCAAATTATTTTGATTTAATGTTACTTGAAAATATACATATAAATAGGCAATTTTAGCTTTATTATTTTCAGGATGCTTTTCATTTTACAATCGCCATTAAATGTTCCTTTTCATAACTTAACATAATTAAATTTACTCTACTACAAAAAAATTAAAAAAAATTCATATAATTAAATTATACTGTTTGGAGTAGTTTCTCATTCCTTTAACTGCAACAAACAAAATCAATACTGAATTAACATGAAACATCTATCTGGAGTTGTGAACTCCCTGATTTTGTGTGAGCTGGAACAAGCTTGATTTTGACTTGATCTTGAAATCCAACAAACCTTGCTCACAGTTTCAAGCATCATTAATTTAAAATGGGCGGTCATGCATTTATGTTGGCTACAGTTAGTTTGGTTTGGCCGAGACACAACTGATATGTAGTTAAAAGAGGTGTGCACAAGGGAGTTTACTGCCTCTCCAGACTTAGAGAACAGATTAAAAAGAGCAAGTTTAATGGTATATGTACACCAGGGGCCTATACTGGAAGATAATAAATTTAGGATAAAATTACCTAGGGTTTAGATTCAGTGCTTGTCATTTTTGACAGAAAAAGTAATATAGCTCTTGACTGGATAAAGTATTAACAGTTGCGCTGTGGTGTTATAATGAGCCTAGTGAGATATTAGCAAAGATATTTACAGAGAAGTTTTTGCTTCATGCAGCGCACAAATCATATGCACTGCTTTTGTCTCTATTCTTTGTGTGCTGCTTGAAGCAAAACCTACTCTGTCAATATATTTGCCCAAGAAATGGGCTTGTAGGACTTAACAAAGGAAAACTCATTGTCTTCGGCTTATTGCTTATACAACTGAAATCAAAATTTAGCTGATCTTGAATGAGCTTGGACCAGCTTGATTTTGCGCTCATTTTCAATTCGATCGGCTTGGTTTGACTTTAGCTAGAATTTAAACTAGAATAAAACACCAGGGATCTAACTTGTGCATATATTAGAGCTTACGTTTGTGTAATTTACAATTGAGAGTTGACAACTTTTATCTCATTTTGTTTGCAGGAGGGTCTGAATTTCTCGGAACAGAATTTTTCGACAGTTTGCTCAAGCTGGCACCGACAAAAGAGGAAGAGTTTTTATTGCGGCACTATAAAGGTGAAGTTACAAGGCTTAATGCAGGAGAGAGATTTCTTAAGGCAATGCTCAATGTGCCTTTTTCTATGAAAAGAATTGATGTTATGCTATACCGAGCAAGACTTGAGACCGACATTGATTATCTCAAAAAATCATTTCAAACACTTCAGGTAAATTCCATATCGCCAGAAGTTAGGCAATTTTTATTATCTGAAGATTATTCAATGTTTGTAACAATTAATGCTACTTCCTGATGTCACGCATTGTTGAGTTTCATGAACAGAAGTTATTTCTGGTATAATACTGGTACAAGAATTAAAGCCTCGATTAAGTTACCGATGTAAATTTTTGCGAAAAGTATGTACTTGAGACCCATAATTCCCTAATTCAGCTGTAGCTTTCCGAATAAATAGCAATTTATACGAATCACGAAAAAAACTTGGTCAATACTAAACAGTAGTAGGCCTAACATGAGCACTAGCAACTGCTGTACCTGAAGCTTGAGATTTCATTACTTTTTATCTGAAGATTTAAAAATTAATAAAAAACATAAAACTAGCTACATTAGTTTTCTTGCACCAATTTCATGAGATGTTATGATATTCCCTCAGATGCTTTTCAGGATGCTTGTCAAGACCTAAGAAGAAACAGACTCTTTCTAAAGCTTCTTGAAACAGCTACTGGTACCCCAAATCAAATAAATAATGGCAATACCCAAGAAAACGCCAATTTCTCCAGTCTCGATTCATTGTTGAAACTGTGTGATGCCAAGGGGAAAGATGGGAGAGCAACACCTTTGCATTTCACAGTTGAAGACTTGATCTCAAATCAAAATATTCATTCTGACATCATTAGAGAAGAAGAATGCAAAAAGAAAGGTCTGAAGGCCATTGCTGGGCTTAGTGCTGAACTTGAAAATGTGAAGAAAGCTGCTGAGATGGATTTAGACATGATTCGAGACCATGTCAAGAAAGAAGATTTAGGGTTGGAGAAGGTTAGATGGCTATTGCAACTCGACAAGGCGTGCAGCGTAGGTGAGAAGTTTTTTAAAAGAATGAAGGCATTCGCGAATGAGGCCGAAATAATGATCGAGAATATCAAACAACAGGAGGAGATGACTTTAAGGTGTCTCAGGGAAACATCAGAGTACTTCAATTTGGAAAAAGATGAGACAAATCCTCTCAGAATATTTATTTTGGTGAGAGATATTTTGTTGGTGCTTGAGGGTGTTTGCAAGGATCTGAGCAGAATGCAAGATAGAGCCATGATTGGTTCTCGGTCTGGACGGTTTTTGCACCTTCCTCCTATTCCGAGCGCTGTTACATGATATTTATTTGCATGGCTACTGAAATGTATAAAAAGGCAGCAGTTGAAATAATAAGAACAGAGCAAAAGTAACTTAAATTGACAAATACAAGTAGGAGATTCAGATGCTAAGGTAGATGTTCGATGTTACTAAAAATTTAAAAGCTGCTTTGTTAAAAGAGGGGATGACTATTTGTCTGTTGCTGTTTAAATTGAGAGAGAAAATTTCAATGCCATGTGTGCATCTGCTGCTGCAGGTATTGTGATATAACATTGTGCCACTATTCAGGATAAAGGTATTGACAATGCTATTTCGGCTTCATATAGCGCACAACGGCACAAGTAATATGTTTTATTCGTTTTGACTCCACTGTATGTGTATATGAAGTCAAAAATAACGCTGTTAATATCTTTAGCTCACTATTCAGTCCAACTGTCCGGATTGATTTGATTTAAATCCAAAAGGTCTTTTGTGTTTAAATTGACAGAAAACAATGCACAATGGTGTGATCACAATCAACGTAACTGATGTGAAGACTGATTTATACAACAGAGAAAAATGATTGAAAAGGGGTAATCGCACATTCCAGTTCGTCTTTTTGCACACTTTTGTAATTAAATACATCAAGAACAGCAAATTAACAGATAAAATATTTATTTGCCATTAAACACTTTTTGAACACAAGAAATATTACATTATTCCTCGCGTTCTGAAAACTTTTTTTAAATAACTGAATACGTATGCATTGGTATAATACTTAGAGTGCATTGAGCAAAGTAAAATGTCAATTTAAGGAGCTCCGAAAATGAGTATGAAAAATAAAAATCTGACGGTAGTTGTAAAAATGTTTTTTTTTTTTTTACTTGATTAAAATTGCATAACAACTATCAACAATTATGTTAGACTAAAATAAACAAAGTGTGCATTGATATTATAGATAAATGTGCATCATCACAATAGACAAGTGTGAATTTCAACGTATGTCAAAAGTTTGTAATATCCTATATTACGGAGGTGAGTCAACGAAGGATGATTATCAACTTGTTTACAAATATTATGAATACACACCAAGTTTTTTTTAATTAATTATAGCATCTACATTAATAAAAAAAATAGGAAAAATATTTAATAATAACTATCAAGCACTAAATAAAAAATAAATAAATTTTAATTTCTAAACCTCAACACTCTCGTGCAATTAATTTTTAATTCTTTTTAGCAGGCATGTCATCAATTATTACTAAATTAAAAATTACTAGAGCAATTAGGAACAATTAAACGATTTCTTCAAATATTTCTAAATTAAAATTACTCTACATCCCAAACAAATAAAATATGAAATACTAGCTTGCTTTTAGAAATTAAAAGAAATCCCAATACAAAATGTTCGTAGGTGAGATAAATTTGGCTAATAAGCCAAGAACTATCCTGTCCCATTCCATCTGACCAACTTGAAGTATGATGAATATGATTATGTGGTAATTGGACATTTAAGTAGTCTTTTATTTTAAAGACTCGCAAAAATTGTGAAATTGTAAGTGGAGCTCGAACTATCGGTAACTAGTTAAATTTTTGTTTTTTCTAACCAACTGCACTACCGCGTGCCTCGGAATATTTAAATAGTTGCAGTGTAAAATGTAAACAGTTCAAATTAGATAGTTTGACGGTTCATATTAACCGTCAAACCAATTACTCCGTTATCAAACATTTCTCATCAATCGGAAACCAACGCTATTATTTTCATAATAGAGATCAAGATTCCTCCCGTACATATTTTTAAATCAGATCGGCCAACGGTAGGGGTGAAAACGGATCGGATACGGATTGGATATTTGTAAAACTATATTCGTATCCGTTTTTTTTTTCTTACGGATCGGACCGGATATTTATTAAAAAAATATAAATATCATTAAAAATATCAAAATTCATAATATTTATCTAATTATAATGATGAATAACATAACTTTTTTCATTATATATATTAAATTATATGGTATATATCTACTATTTGGATACGGATAATTAAAATTTAAAACCATATTCGTATCCGTATCCGAATATTCAGATATCGGATATCTGTATTTAATTTTCGAATACGGATCCGGATACCGGTTCGTACCCTTCTTTTCTATTCCTTAGTGCTGTGGCCAATCGTGTCCCCCATATCTGACAACTAACTTGTTACACTCACCTGACCATACAATTATGACATAAGGGCCTCTATTCAGTTAATTAACCCGCTGCTACAATTACCCTGCAATTTTGTATCTAATTTTATTTTAATTTTAAGTTGTAGGTGACAATCTGCAAAAGGTATAATACTTTTATGAATAGAAAAAAAATAATGAAATTACTTTCAAACTTTAAAAAAAAAAATTGACAGTAACCGCCAAGCGGTTACATAAAAGTAAAGTGTAAAGGACATGAAGTTCGCAAATTTGGTTTTTTGTTTTCACACAGGCACACCGCGCACAGCCATTTCAGAAATTAATTTCTGAAAAGTATGATAATTTCTTTTTCAATTTCTGAACGCTAAAAGCAATCAAATTAATTGTATGAATGCAGTGTTTTTTTACTTTTTTTTATTAAAGAGCTTCGATAGACCCAATATATTTTTAGATGCTATTTTAAAATTAAACCTGTGTCATTGTATTAAATTCGTAGTTATTTCTATTATAATTTCAGTCTAATTTTACGAATGTAGATGGTCTAAGCTCAGAATACATTTTTAGAACAGCCTAACTGATGATGCAATGACTATTGAATTGCTTCATGATCCTCATCCTTATCAATGACTATTTGTAGAACAGCCACTTATGTATATGGCAATAACTTCCAATGATCCTCATCCTCTAACAACCGTTCAAAGTCCCTCTCTTCCCGCCTCCAAATTCGGACCTAAATCTAACTAAAAAAAAGAAAAAGAAAAATAGCTATCCATTATATTTTCTTCTTCCTCTTCTTCTCTTTCTCAGTTTCTGATCCCCAAAGAATGGCACATTTCACCTCTGCACCCATGTCATCACTTCAATCCGGCGTCATCCTAAAGCTCCTTCAAGCAGTTGATCCCTCCTCTAGAAATGAGACCTTACCATTAACTGGTCACCTGGTCCCCGCTGTTCTTCAAGTCACCGGCATCACCCCTGCTGTTGCTGGTCCGGACATCTTCTCCGGTCATCAAGGTTTCTATCTCCGTCTCTCTGACCTCTCCCACTCCTCCTATTTCTCCCTTCCACCAGAGCACGACGACTTGATCCTGGCCGACCGTCTCCACCTTGGCCAGCTCCTTCAGGTAATTTCAAATCATTTCAACAGTTGTTGGATATATTTAGTAATACCCATGATCTGCATTGTGCAAATCAAATCGCGATTAATTAATATCTTATTATATATAATCATATTGAACAATTTATAACTGACTAAAATATTTTTTTTCTTTTTTTTGGATAGAACAGGTCAACTGCCTGAAACCTGCCGTGCCCGTCCCAATTCTCCATGATTTTCTTGTGCTCCCTGGTCGATTTCCCTGCCTTCAAGACACAGCTGATCTCACTGTCCCAAATCCTAATTCCAACTGCCCAAGCACAGATATCAAGAAGGTAATTTATACCTCCAGCAATGCAGTGCCCATTCGCCCCCTTCCCGTGGCAAAGTTAAAGTCACATCTACCGAGGTCTATAAGTGCTAGCATATCAAGAACATGGTCCATGTCATCATCACCAGAAAATACAACCTTATGGAAGGGGGAGTTAGATAGGAGGACCTCAGAGGTGTTAAGCGAGTTGCGAAAGTTTAGAGTGACTTGTGCAGATGATGACAGCGGGAACGACTCTGACGAGTCATCGAGGTCGAGGTTTTCATCTTGTACCTCGTCATCTTCTAATAATTCCTCCTCACCATATGTGGCAACAGTGAAACCAATTAGGAAGGGCTGGGATGATTCTGAAGGCGTGAAGGGGATCAAACCAACACATTACCGGAGCCGTAGTGCAAGTGTAAGTTCATAATTTAAAGGTCTTTTTTTTTTTTATCAAAGCATGATTTTTCTGTCTAAAAAATAATGTCGTTTCTAATTATCATGCAATATGCATCAATTGCAAAATTAAATCTTGGGATCACTCCAATCAGGGCGAAGCAGTGATCTAGTAGCTGGTACAGCTATACCAACAGTATTTAGTCCCGAAAGACTAATAAGTCAGTGCTCATGATTTGCTTTTGGATGGCATTGTTCTCAAGTTAAAGCTATATATGTTACGTAACAAAAGGTTCAATTTGTTTAACCATAAAATTTCAATTTTTTTTCATTTATAGCTTTCTCCAAACCGGTTGCCGCATCTGCGTTCTATATCCAAAAACCTATCTTCTCAGGAGACTATGACTGGTAAAAGAAAAACTGAGAGAGTTTTCAATGTGCTTGGAAGTTTCTCTAAGCGTAAGATCTGTCCCACTCCACCTAAAGCAACAAGAGAAGGCTTATGCACACCGTCTCATTTTTGTGCAGCAAATTGTATTAAGTGGCCAGAAAGCAGTGTTGCATGGAATTCCCTTTCTTTGAATCTATCTAAGCATGGAAGGGTAATTGTTATAATTTTCCATTTTTTATGTAACATTTGTTTTAAAAAAGTTTTCCATGTGTTTATGAGTGGAAGTGAAAAATATCCATTTATGTATATGGATTGTAGGAAGCAGTAAAGCACAGAGACTTAGCACTACAAACTGCTCTTGATGCTCTGATGGAAGCATCTGCTTCTGATATATTGATTCAATGTTTGAGGTAAATTACACATCGTTTTGTGGAAGAATTTCAGCCCTGTATCATGGTTTCAAATATATATCACTCATCCTACATACTGGCACCATATCCATAATGCATCTGCATTGATTTTTTTTTTTTAGTATTTAGTTCTTACTGATAGTATAGGATCTAATTTGCTGTTTGGCTTACAGATTTGTGCAATTAGTTGGTAGTATCAGTACCAGTAAAATTTGGTGATACCAAATCACTTGTTAGTGTTCTTTTCTTTGTTGTAAAGCTCTAAGAATTTATAGTGCATTGATGTCAATTTCAATTATTTTCAGTACATATGCAGAGATACAATCTGACAAGGATGATGACCCAAAATATTTGATAGACCGATATTTGAAATTTCAAAGAGAACTTGATCAAGCTATACTAGTTATTCAATCAATGACTAGACAAAAGCAACTTAATAAAACCGTTTCAAAAATTGCAACTGAGAGGAAGCAGTGCGCTTTTTCGTGGATCAAGTCTGCGCTTGAATCAGACCTCACAAAGTATCCAAACCAAACAATTTTTGACTCAAAGTTCCCAAAACCTGTAGACGAAACACTTGGGGAAAGTAAGATTGTGAGCCCTGTCACTTGTTGTCACAAGCCGAGATCACGGAAAAATTGCAACAATTTAACTGAACAAAATGCCTTCTTGACCGTACTTGAACTAGCAACAGCGCTTAGAAATGAATCAGCTCAATGGTTTTTGAAGTATGTGGAGAAGTTCCTAGATGCTGTCGAGGCATGCGAGTCACATATCGGCGGACTACTTTGTCAGATGAAAAAACTTGATGATTGGTTGAATGAGGTTGTGAAAAAGGAGAAGGCGGTTGTGCTGGTTGATAGAAATAAAGATTGTTCCATGTTGTCAGAGGAAGAAGAAACTGATGCTTGTGAGCGGGTGCGAAAGAAGATATATGGTGTCCTTCTGAGGCATGTAGAGAGTGCGGCGGTTGCTCTTGAGAGCATCAGTGCTTCTGATGAAGAGAAAGAGATAGAATAATTTGTTAAATATAATTTTTATATTTTGTGGTGCTTTATGTTCATACTCCCTTGTTATGAATGAGCACCTGCTTCTACTGAGTTAAACTCAGTCAGAGTGATTTTAATTTGGGTCTGTCTTAGATGCACGGGTGTCTTTAAGGTTCGTGTCGGATTAAAATAAATGGTCCAGATCTCATTTTATCATGTCACATACCTGACTAGATCTGAATTCCTTGTTTTCCCGCGATCCATACAATTTGTATAAATCTGAGAGTTTGCAGATGTCACATGTGTACAGTAAAAATGTGATCCATACAATTTGTTTAATCTGAGAGTTTTCGACCAATGCTATTTTATTCAAAATTATATAAAGATATTAATTTTCAAAACTGTAGAGATTGTGAACATGATAGTAGGGATAATCAAGTTGTATTATTTTCCTTGCACTTTTAACAATTGCATCAAACAGTACAGTACTGTACGACAATTTATATAATTTCAGATGATATAATTGTTAACTTGTTGAGGAAGTAAGGAAATGTGCATTTTGAACAATCACTATATATATTTTATGGCAAATTTTGTAAACCCAATTTGTGTTTATCTAACCCGATAATATACACATACGATAAATCCGATAGAGATGGATTTTGGGTTCATAAGGTATATAAATTCTAAAAGGGACACCCGTCTATATAAATGTCATGGGCGGATATCAACATTGTGTTCTCAGACCAGCTGGATGTTCTGACATGGCGATGGGGGAAGCAAGACAGGTATACCTCCAATTCGATTTATAGGGTCTTAACAGATGGAGGGAAGATCATCTGCAATTTCAAAGAAGTTTGGAAAGCTAAGGTGCCTCCATCAGTCAGAATTTTTGGTTATCTTCTACTCAAACAAAAACTTCTGACAAGGGATATGCTAAATACAAGGCCGAGGGGTCGCTTGCGATCTGACTTGCGGATTCTGTTGCAAACTAATTCCGGTATGCGGACTGGTACCGAACCCGTTAAGGTACAGTTTGGTATTTGAGGTATGGGAGGAGCCCTGGAAAGAAGTGAGGATGCAAACTAATTTATCTCAAATTGAATGGATGTGTAGGATGTTATGTACGTGTTGGTGGATTTGGCGACAGCGCAACAACGTTTTTTTTTTCTTTAGGAAGCGCAACAACGTTATATTTAGATATAAAAGGATGAGCTGTGCTGTGTTGGGAGAAAAGATCATATCTGAAGGGTCTTTGTGGTTAAAATACTGCTAACGGGCTAGCGGGTCCCAGCAGGGAGTTGTGCCGATTTTTTTATTAATAGGAAAAAAAAATAAAAAATAATGAAAGAATTTGGTAAATTTTGAGATCTAAGAATTCCGTGATAGTTTATAACGTCCAGTTGGCCATTATAAATCATAACGTCCAAATTAGTGGTTAATTAAACTTTTAATTAATAGCAAAAAAAAAAAGCTGGACGTTGAAGTCGATCTAGCCATTTCAAATTTCATCAAGTCTCTACCATGAGATATTACTATTTGTGACATGTTATTATTTTAACATTGTGAGATGCTTTATCCTCTGGACGTTATAGACAGTAACGTCCACTTTTTTTTTTTTTATTGTTTTGTTAATTAAGAGTTTAATTAACCACCAATTTGGTCGTTATGGTTTATAACGGCCAGCTGGACGTTATAAACTATCACAGAATTCTTAGATCTCAAAATCTACCGAATTCTTTTACTATTTTTTATTTTTTTGTTTTTCCTATTAATAAAGAAATCGGGGGAGTTGTGCAGTATTTAGATTTAATTTTCTTTCTGCTACTGTAACTCTGTAAGCCTGGCAGCCACTGCCTGGTTCTCAATAAAAAAAACCCGATAATATACAATCTAGTTTACATTTAAATCTCAATTGAGGTGAGCTGCTGATAAAAGTGTTAGGTTAATCTATACAAAATTATCGATCTTGAATAAAAAAGGGTCAAGATAATTTATTTATGTTCGATATTTTATAAAAATAATCGAGTTAAAAATTTGATTAGTAAAATATACAAGAAAATGCTCATACACAAACGAGTCCAAGGCAAAATTTTAACCCAAATACTTGCCGGTAAATACATTATAAAAATAAACGAGGTGCTATGCTGTTGTCACTGCTAAGGAAGTCATTGCTTGACTTGAAACCTTTGTAATTGACTGATTTCAGCAATGAAATGGGCTTTCAAGTCTTTTTTTTTTTTAAAAAAAAAAAATCACTCCTACTAGATTCCTACCACAATAAAACCGATTGCGACAAAATTTTACAGTTTTTTAAACAAAATGGTGAGAGGCACGCTATTGGGTTCGGGCTCATGGAATTTCCAGCTGGGGCACCAATTAGGATTTTAAAAAAATTGAGGATCAGTGACTGCCATGCTGCAATCATGTGAGGGATAAGTGTGAGGGATGCTAAGAGATTTCACCATTTGAAGGATGGAGAGTGCTCCTGTGGGAACTATTGGTGATCGTAGTGCTGCTGAGAGGCTGCATAGATATTGAATGCAGAAGAACTTTCCTGGTCAATACCTGTCGTGCTGTTTGATACTTAAATTATCGGGAGAGTTTGGAACTGTTATAGGTACTATTCTTGAAAAGCTTTTCTTTTTCTCTTTGTTTACTTTCCTTTTTGCCTTTTCTTATTTTTCTATACGTCATGGGATGAACAGCTCTAATTCTTGTGCTAAAAAAATATAGTAAATATAAACATGAACGTAGAATTGGTTATGTTTGACTTGACCTTTATCGTGGATTTAGCATTTTACTGTCGTGGAATTATCTGGTATATATCTTCAAGAAGGTAAGTTTTCTTAGGCGACGAGGGATCTCTCAACAGTATAAGAGAAGTGCAATTAGTGTAAATTTGTTGACACTAAGTATGTATCGTGTTTATAAACTTTGCCACCATATTCACACATTACAAAGCTTACAAGGAAGCCAAGTGAAAAAGGATCCAATTTGTAAGAAGTGACTTGGATCATTCTGATTACTCTGTTGATCTTTTTGAGAAGTTCTATTAAAAAAGAAAAGAAAAAGGAAAACATCACAGCAAGAAAAGTAACTATTTTTTTTTGTTTATTCCTCCCTCATTGGTGTCAACTCTCCATCATTTTGTTACTGAAGTTACTATTGACATCTACTGAGGTCAATGTTAATGTTGACTCCGTTATAAGCAAGAGGAGCATACATCCACAGATCGTCTGAGCTCAGAAGCTGCATTAACCAAAAGTCTTAAAAAATTAATACAAAAAAGGTAAGTACCAAAACTAATATATTTATATAAGAGATATATAGTTTTTTATTGTTACATCTTTTTTTATTATTTACTGTTTGACAATATTATATATTGAATACCTTAATTTGCATTTGCATGAATTTCACATATTGAACTGCCTCTTCCAACATTGTGCTGATGTCAACCTGTCAAATCAAATTCAATCCATTAGAAGCAGTTTCTTCAAAAAGGAAGAGCAAAAATACATAAATAATTCAATCAAACCCACCTTTGTTCCATTCGGTACAAGATTTTGGAGAATTCTCAGACGCTGATTGATCTTCTCTCTCCGCTTCTGCTTAATGAGGGAACATCAATTAGAAATGGCCAATAAACACTATACGGATATTATAACAGTAGGATCTGATAACTAAGTTATCATATAATGATAACATACCCTTGCATATAAGCTTTGGGAGTCTGTTGAGGATCCCCGGCTAGCCTTTGATTTGCTATTTGAATTATTTTTTGAATTACAATTCGCATTTGATTCCCCGTTCAATTCATCCTCTGAGCTGCATGAACTTGACTCTCCGTTGCTACTCTCTTCTTTGCTAGTTTTAGCCCTTCTCGGTGCCTGTAATTTTAAAATACTAAATCAAAACCTGATTCATATATTGAGTACATGTGCATCAATCCATGGTCGAAAGAGTTTTGAAAGTAACAAAGAAACTTACTCGAACAGACGGCCTTGATTTCTTTCTTGGCACATTGTTTGATATACATTCAGTGTCATCATTGGTTTCTTTCTCACTGCAATTGATTTCGAGCTTCCTTTTCTCCTTCAGCTGCAGTACATTTTCGGTTTCCACCACCCCATCGGTGAAAACTTGACTCTCGCATTGTTGGTTGACATCAACATCAAGATATGACATGGTATGCGGGTCATCTGGCATGCATCCCGTGCCTTGTTGGAGGCTCTCGTAACCAATGGAAGGGGGGAAGGAGCAATTGATAGGATATGACCCGTAGAAATTGCATGGATCAGTATTGTAAAACTCCGAGTTGGGAAAAATGTTATTTGAAGAATCCTCATGGAGAGGTAAGAAATCGGATTGCATTGGCATTGTTTGATTGAAGCATTGCGAATTAAACCATTGTAGCATCAATTCTGACTCATCAGTGCAAATATTTTGTTCATATGCTACTGCACAGTGATCCATTTCTTCGAATTTTTTTTTGGGACTTTTTGATTTTGGGAGAATATATGGTAGAATTAGAAAGAAAGGAACTGATTCAATGCTTGTTATGTCTCTTTGGGGTGTTGATATATATACACTCTGCTGCTGAGAATAGGTCTGAGCGGTTTTATTTGACTAAATGAACTCTATACAATTTTTTTTCTATTTTAATGTAAAAAAATTCTTCAATTTCTCAATATTAAATTTCTTTGTAATGAGAATTTTGTTATGTCAGAGTCAGACAGGACAAACCAGCTCAATCCTTACTTCCTTACTAATGGAGATAGCTATTGAGTTAAAAAAAATATAGAAAAATAAAAAACAAATTGCAGCTCATTACGAAGTCCTTCCTCTCCAGTTTATCCCGAACTGGACATGATATTCTATCTCATAAATCACAACGCCCTCAGATGATCACATTATAAAATTAGTGCAAATGGACCATTTCATAAATAGCTTGTGTAAAATGGAGAGGATTCAACCGCAACCATATTTTCTGTTTATGAGGTGATCAAGGGGGAAAAATATATATATTGGAATAAAAAAGATTCTTGTTGAAGCTGATGTAATCTTATCATTAATTTGGCCTTAGGAAAGGTTGTTGGGTTGATTAGGGGTCTAAATTGGGTTGATTAGGGGTCTTAATGTGTCAAAAAAAAGATGAAGTAGTTGGTACTTGGTAGGACGTGGAGGGTCATGTTAATTAATGCAACAGACCAGTTAATTAAAGATTTCCAACTTATAGGAACATGTTCAATTAATGCTCATGGGGTTATTATATATGGTATATTTAGAAAATTAAAGAAATAAATGCAGGCTAGAAAAAAATATATAGAGAGAGAAATGCTGTATGAATTGATATGGTGGGATATGATGAGAATGATCTTCAAGTTTGGAGCATTCTGATACTGTTATATCAACGTTGCTCGGTGTATATAGGTGGCACATATATGTTTGCTAAAATACCCACCACATATTTTGGTTGGTAAGAATATATAATAATATGTATAAATAGTGATTACTGATTACTACCTAATATGATTGTTATTGTTATAATTATCATATTTGTCATCTCGTTTTCAGTTATATATGGTCGACATGCTGTAAAAATATATTTCGGCTTTATTTTAGTATAGGGATATTTATGCCATAGCTGGGAATATTTTAGAAAATATTTGGCATTTTAATTTGTGGTGCCCTTGGAGTCGGCAACACAAACCACATTTTCTAGGACAGCTTGCATGATTGTCAAGTTTTCTCAAGGAGAAAAATATTAAAAGAATATATTTATAGTTTTTGGAACTTAAAAGAATTCTATGTGCATGGTTGCCTGATTTAAATTTTCTCTTTTCATTGATAATTGCATTATCTGTGTGTTACAAAAGGTAGTTTGGCAGATGATATATTTTTAAGTAATTGTTAGAGTTTTTATTGGTTAGAAACTATACGTTCTTGATAGTTGGTAATATATCATAAATAATTCCATAACTATAATTTAATATTGGAAAATTTTAATTATTTTCATTTCTTGTATTTTCAACATTTATAATTTTTAAATAGATTCAGAACGAGTATACTTGATACGATTATTATCATTTATTTATTGAAATTAATTGTATTATACAGCAAGAATTCAATGTCAAAGACTTTTGTCGTTACACGTTAAAAAACAACATTTATTTCAAAATTCAAACAATAAAGTCAAACCTTTTTGAACTGTCTATATCATTTCAATTACGCATCTAAATAAAATATTGCCTTTTTTTTTTCCAAGATGTAAGATGTTCAAATTTGGCATTGGATCTTTTTTCTTTTTTAGACTTTATGCATGTCAATAGTAAAGCTACTAGTATGCAATTATTTGTTTATGCAGTGCCTATCGTGTTAATTAACAAATCTAATATTAGCATATTTTTTCTGTTAAAAGTTAAAAATTAAAAAAAAGTTGAGACAATACTTCCTCAATTGAGATTTGTCGTTAAAAGCTTTGGCACATGAAAATCTCCTCTTTAAATTTATTATTAATAACCTCAACCTTTCACATACAATCAACTTGATTTAGAGAATAAAGACAATTAATAATTTAATATGCTACCCTTATAACTAATATCCTACTTTATTTTAGTTACTATTTACAATTAGGTGAGAGCTTTAGACAATTTATGCAATAAAAGCAAGAAACATGTGCAAAGATGATTCCATAGGCAATTTATAGACGATTGTTCAATGTAGTTAAACGGTATGCAAATGCATTTACAGCATTGACATATGGATAAGATATGTTCATGGAATTGTGGATGTATTTATCTGCAGTGGCGTATTTGGATTTCATTGAGGGGTGGGCAAATATTAACAGTAAATAGAATACAGCTATCAGTAAAAAAAAAAATTAGAGCTATCAGTTCTCTAACTGTCTGAGCTAAGAGTTCCGAACCACCTACAGTCTTATGTTTCATTATCCGCCGCTTGAACCATCTCATGTCCGCATCGACATCGTTGGGACTTCTTTGGGACTTCTTTTTTTTTTTTCGTGCTTGTTTCTTTTTCTTTGATTATTTTACAAAGCACTCAGAGCGAAGAGGTGAAGAGGAGTTAGATAAGAAAAATAAAATTCTGATCCGTTTCAGTATGTAATGAAGAGACGAACTGGTAAAAATGAGTTAGTGGGTTGCGAAAAAAATATGAATTGCATGAGAAGCTCAAAACTTCTCAAGGTAGGGCAAATTATTTTTTCAGGATTAAGCAACAGTTCAATAGAGACATATATGCTGAAATTATTTTTCAAAATTCAGGATAAGACTGCAGCTCAACCTTGGAATAATGTAGCTATTTTTAAACATGCGAGCTTTCACATAAAAAGTGAATGAAAAATTATTCACTTTTGCTACTAGATCAAAATAGTATAACAGCTGGTTCTTAATTATTCTTATTTTTATTTTACTTCTACAAACCATTTTCAAATAGCTACTGAAAATTGTGTATAATCTTCAAAAGCGAAGTACTGAAGTTAATATAAAATCTTGTGACCTCAAGACCCAAGCAAAGATAAATCAGCAATCAACAATAGGTATATTCCTCATATATTCTCACCCACATAATAAAATAGCCAAATATCTTGTCGTACAAACGAGTTCGTGGCGATGTATTAAAAAAAATAGTTAGATGAAATATGTTAATTTGTTAGAGTACATATCACTAGTTTCTGGTCTTTTTGTCTCCTTTGAGGTGCATGAAATTATTAAGGAGCAATCAATTATCACATTTAATAATGTGCATAAGTATATTATGCATAATCTAGAATATCATGTATGATTTATCCACATTTTTCTATACTCAATGTGGTGCATCATGTGGCTTAATCTCAACTGCCATTATGTGTTTTTAAGTTTTAATAAAATAAGTGCCGTTTCTGCTTATTTAATTAATATTAAATATAGGGGGTGGTTGGGATAATCATCATCTCTCTCTTTCCCTTTTTCCTTTATTTTTTTTTCTTTTACATTTAACTGGTTTCAAATTGGGTACTTAAAACTATAAATAAGATTCTCTAAGAAAAAAAAAAAAATCAAATGGCCATATCAGTAACATAAAAAATAAAAAAATAAAAAAGTTTAGGTCAAAGAGAGATATCAACTGAAAAAAAAAAAACAAAAAAAAAACAATTGAGTTTATAATATATACGCTGCTTCCCGGTTCCCACCTAAGGTATAATTTATTTTTCTAATGCAAAATCATTACAGAAATATGCTATTGTAAGTACATTTAATGTGAAATCAGTTCCCCCTTTTTAAAATACTCTAAATTAAGATATGTTTATCATTTTCATTTTAATACAGAGATATTTAACAACGGTCGCCTTTATTCACCTCATAGCTATCATGTTTCCGATTTCCAATTATTTACTCGGTCGCTTTAGTTAAATATAGCAATAAAAATGAAATATGAAAAATTACTTCCTAAAATCTAAGAAAATCTGAAATTTCAATTGACCCAAAAATAATTAACTTTGAATATATACCAAGCTAATGGAGCAATGGAAAATTGATTAAATTACCTAATTATTAATTTAGCATAGACTTAATTTTAGGACATTATTTACTACAAAACTTGAATTAATGACATCACTCTCTAAATGAGAAAACCTTATTTAAAGTCAGACCTCAACCATAAGAACAATGACAAAATTTGTGCAGGCGGTTTAGATTCATGAGACCAAGGATCGATCCATGTTAAGGGAATAGGGGTCAATGACCCCCATTTGTTTTTAATTTTGTACACTTACATATGATTTTCTATATAATTTAGAGTAAAATAATTAGGGTACTACAAAATTGACTCGATACACAACATGAAAAATTTATATCATTGACCACCATTTCCATTTACTCTCGTAGTCTGAAAGTTTGACTTCGTCTTTGTGCGGACCATTTAAATATTCATGAAGCTATATAATTCACACGAATCTTGACACATATCAGTTCTTTTGGACTTTAAATACAATTTGTCAAGGTACTTTGGACAAAACACAATTCTTGCTACAATATTATCCTCTATTAAAAAAAAATAGAAACAAATTCATATCGTAAATTATCCTACCGCGGTAGAACTGGTGAAATTATTTTTCTCATCGATAATAGGTCATTAAATAATTTTCGGAAAGCAAAATTGAAAAGACTCGCTCTCAAATAAAAATGGCAATTTCCAGCTGCTGCCGCAGGTTCCGATTTATTTATTTGTTCTCTTGTTTCACCGTTTGCCTTCAAAACCGCCGTTCAATCAGTTGGATGAAAAAATTAATAATAATAAATGCTGGAAATGGAGAAAAAATGGTTCGTTACAAAAGAATCCTTAGGCCATACATAAATCTGAAATTGCAAAAATATCAAGTAGAGCGCCTGTACCACACTACCACTAGGAAGAAAAGACAAAAACAAGAATTTTAAAAAAATGTTTTGATTAAAAAATATGGGATTGATTATTATTATATTTTTTAGCGAAAATAATAGTAGATGTTCTCATCTTTGTTGTATTATTATTAGGAATGATTTAATTCGGAAGTAAAAATATGCATCGAAGACAGGGCAGAGAGAAGAGGTGGGAATGGGGTAAATTGACCCTAAAACTTCAAAAAAAGTTATGAACACGTAACTTGTTTATTAACTGTTCATTTTGACTCGCTCAGTTATAATTCGAGTTAGTTTTAATTAAATTTGACTAACTCGTTTAATTAGCAAGTTGAGTTTGAGTATATCCCAATTAACTCATATCATATATTCTAGTTTAGTAATAATAGATATACTCTACTGTGGGAACTTCCAATTCCACCTAAAATTAGAATTTTTATATGGTTAGTTATGCACAATATAATTTTAACTAAAAATAATCTTCACAAAAGGGGATGGCAAGGGGATTTGACCTGTCAATTTTTCCATAAAAAAGAAACCATTACACACCTCTTTCTCAAATGTTCGGTAGCTAAACAAATTTGGTTTTGGATGGGTAGTTGTCAAAATTACTTTTCTCATTGTAAAACTTGTGCTAATATTTTTGACTTTGCAGGCTCTCTAGATAAAACAAATCAAATAGCGATGCTGGTGGTGTTTAGTGTGCTAAGTTGGACATTATGGAAACATCAAAATGCTCTTATATTCCAAGATGCTGCTCTCAAAACAATCCGAAATTTAATTTTGCTAATCATCTCTCTTGTTGAATATTGGACAGGACATATGAATAAGCATATCAAGACGGCTACGACAAATTAGCTACCCAAGGACATCCATGCCATTCCACTTCGGGTTTGGGATCCAAATGAAGGGCAAGAGAGGCCGTACCAGGATGACACCTCTCCACTGTACATCACTGCTGGGGCTCCTGATCTGATTTTGGACATGGACAGTGGAGATAGCAATACTCCACTGCACCATGCTAGTGATGCTGGTCTTCCAGCCAACTAACTTGATGAACTTTGGTTATCCGCCTAGTGCTTTGTTAGAGCTCTATTTTCTTAGACTTCCATTTAGAGTTGACTTAGTTAGTTTCTCTATTACAGCTTTTTGGTGGTTGATTAAACGTCGTGCTTATGTGTTTTGTTTTGTGGTAGATTTGCATTTGCTTGAGATTTAGTGGCATAAATGCTCTAGTAGTCTGTAACTTAACTCTGATGTTTCATATATGAAACGGGCCTTGTTGCCTTTTTGTCAAAAAAAAAATATATATTCTAGTTAGCCACAATAAATCTTAGTCTATTTCTACTCGAGTAGGAAAGCCAACCACTTGATGAAATGTTACCTGCTCTTTAGACCAGGATGAACCTTTCTTGTTTAGTTTGTGACGTACAGCTCTAAGGTTGTGCTCCACAAATTTAAAAAGAAAGGAAAGCGAGGGGAGGGGATGGGAGGTACAAATCTGGAACATAGTCTAAATCGGACGGTACAGATCTCACAAATTTCAATTTTTCACTCTACTCTCCTTCCCCTCCCCTCCGCTACCCCCGTCTGGAGCACAGCGTAAGGGAAGAATGTTTGGACTCTAGATATAAAATGGTGTGGACTTTCTCATTTAGAACGCTAGAAAAGCATCCAAAGGAAAGATGAAGTGCTCTATCATTTCCATGTTGGGATATCATATATTCTAAATAACTACTCAAACTCACAGAAATCTCAACTTTACTCACCCAAATCCCACCCCAAGCATAGGGATGGATTGGGGTTAAATGGGTTGTGAGACAACTCAAGTTACATTTACAATTCGTTATTGTCATCCCAACTCGAGCTAGCTCACTCATTAACTTAATAAGCTGAGCACGAGTTGAGAGTAACTCGCTGAAACTTCACTCATCTATAGCCCTAATTGACCCCTATTTAAAAAAAAATGATATTTGTATATGTGTTTTCTATAATTTAGAGTAAAATGACATGGTATTGTAAATTTGATTCTCATTTTTTATAGAAATTTTTTATATGATTGACCACCATAGTTCGAAAGCCTGACTCTACATCTGATTGAAGAATAATTTAATTTTAAATAAAATAAAGTCTATCTAATAAATACAACATAAAAATATAAAGAATATTTTATACATAATTAGGTAATATAGTAATTAATTTTGTACATTGAATTAGGTCTGCTCCGCATATTCATAAATATTTATTATTAAAAGAATAAAATAATTTTCAGTTATATAATTTAACTTGATAACAAGTAATATTTAATCTAATGATTGAAAATATTTGATGACTTGATATGGTTTAGAAGTATTGAAGTTTTCAATTTTTTACAAAGTATCAATTAAATATCCTGCCTTGGATTTGTTGTTAGTTTGGCTGATACATCTTTTGAAACGGATCCAATAGAACAGTTTAAAATGTTAAAATAAAAGTTGGTGGTGTTTTCCTTGGCCAGAGCAGCATCTTTTTCATTCTAACAAATTAGTTCTAGTTCCTTAAAAAACCAGGTCTGGATTTTGTTCGGTATAAGTGCAACAGGCCGGTACCCAATTGCATTTCAAACTTTGAAACCGCCTTACTTAAAAATTGCAAAGAAATGTAATCATAAGCAATCTAACTATAAAATGGTTCTTATTGACAATTGAAAAATGATCAAGGGTCAAATAGACTTAGTCCTGCCTAATTATCAAGTAATCTGAAGAGAACTAGCAAATTAGAAAGACAACTATTATTACTAAATAATAGCATGATTATGATTAGGTAGAAAGTGACGTATTAGAGATTTTTATTTGTAATTAAATTATTAAAACAGTATTTATTCTTATTATTATTGTGAAATATTACTGGACGTTTCACCTGGGAGAAATAAAATATGAAGGTGAAATAAGTAGGCGTCAACTATTATACTATAATTTAGTCAATTTAAGTAGTAATTATGTAACAGGTTGACATAATTAAGTAAGAATTACACCACTTGATATAAGAAATCCATAAATAATTGTCTAGATGGATAAAATAATTATGTAATAATTAAGCAAATTGTAGAACTAGTCTCTGATTAAGAATATTCGCTCCAAATTAAGTTGGATAAATAATTAGCACTAGTCTTTGCATCTGATCAAATTACAAAGTAAAAAATAAATTTACAATTTATTTTATTTTAACGAGCTGCATTATGTTTGCAATTCCAATATAATAACACGATATATTCAGATACTAAGTATGTAAATTTGATTTGCAGAAAATACATGAAAAAACTATTATGGTTGCCTATGAGTAAATTACTATAAAATTTCAATAATTTTCTGCTCCATTTTTTTTTTCCAAATGAGCGAGAAAGAGACTGAAAAACATAAAGCAAACCAAGCAAAGAGACGTCGTACTTCTGTCATGAATCATGATGGAATTGAGATCCACTATAATAATTTTTTTTGTGCATTGATGCTGCATGAATACATCGCTTTGTTGCACTGTTTTTGATATAGCGGAATTCTCTGTTGCATCGATGTTGCGTCATTTTTATTATAATAGGAAATATACATAATTCTCTAAAAATTAGGCATGCAATTTCCTTAATTAGTTCACAGCTTGATTCACATTCATTATAACTGAAATATAAACAACTATCAGGAAATGCATAATTTTGCATGTTTATTTTGTCCATATTTGATTTAAATTCTGCCATGATCCAAACACAATGAAAAAACATCCAAATACCTTAATAAAATAAAATAAAAACCCTCACTACAATTTTCGGAGATGTCAATGATTATTCAGAAGTCAACTAGAAGACTACCTACAACTTTACTGGGCCGAATCTGTTACCGGAAAGAACAAAGTCCATTGACAAGCCCATCTGTAAGAACCTCACGTTCATTTACTGGGCCGAAGTAGTTTAATGGGTATCAAACCGACATCAGATTTGAGCCATCTGATTCCCATTATAATATTCATGCAAATCAATGGTGCATCAATTTTGATTCAACCGGATAGCTTTAATTAGATATCGAACCGCTGCCAACTCGGCAACATAAACCTAGTGGGAAAAAAATGTGTTCCAAATATAAATTAAGCAAATTAACGGCTGATAAAGGTCGATTGAAAATCTTGGAAAAAAATTAAATTCAGATTTAAAAGTCTATTTAAAAACCACTTTATCATTATTTTCTGTTTCGTATGTAATACGCAGAAGTCAAATGGCATCTAAAGTCTTAACAAGAATTAGTTCACCTAACTAACGGCTGAAAAAGATAAAGACAAAAATATAAAATCTAGACAAACAAAACAAGGTGTAAGAATAAGACTGTGTTTCAGAAATAAGAAAATGAAGTTGATGTGGAGAGAGAGAGAGAGAGCTGATAAGGATTTTACCTCCTCTACATTTTAATTTAAGATGATAAATATTATTAATTTTTTTAAAAAGAGTTCATCTCCGTTCCCTTCTCCATCTACCATCTATTTTTTTTTTTTTTTTATGTTTAGTGGAGAAGTCCACTAAAAAAATATATTGATGAAAAAAATTATTTATAAACAGACAGTCACTTGCGGCAGCCTTAAAAACCTACAACATTACAAGTTATTTATTAAAGAGGTCCGCTCTAAGAATAAAATGGTGAGGCCTGTGTAACCCCGCATCTCGCTCAGCTACCCTAATCACCAGAACCCACACCCTATACAAATAACATCCAGTTGTGTGCATCCATAGCTGCCGCATTTATCACGACGAGTTCACGTTTGGATACTCATGTAAAGATTCGGCGATTCCTTTCCTTCCACAGCGCCGATGTGCCCGCCGCCTATCTACCATCTATTCATTTCTTTCCTGATTTTAGCATTTTGAAATAGATGACTCGGTCCGATCAGAATCGATTTCCCATCCGTTCTTTTTCCTTCTAGAGCGCACCCTAACTCTCTAACTCTCTAGGTTAAATATTATTTCTCTAATTCAAGATCTGAATCTGTCCTTTTATTTTTAAGCTCAATTTAAATATATGACAATAATTAGTATCGTGGAATTTTGAAATTTTGTAAAATTTCTCAATTAACTTCTCATCTGTTAATTACTTAAACCTAAACCTAGCGGGAATGACCATTCTTTTTCTCAGCACATTGGGGGCACGTACCTATATGTTAGATTTCATGGACATGGTCCAATTATGAATTGATTTGGACCCACATGTAAGCTAGATGGTGTACAACACCATGTAATAGCTTTTGAACGGATTCATGCGTCACTTCCGCTCAATCCGTTGAAGCCCTCTTAAATTCAAATCCAAAATTCCAAATCTAGCTTATTCCATCGATTTACATTTCGAAATCACTCAGCGCCAGTCGCACTGCACTGTCCGGGGTACCCTTTCTCTGTCAACTTCTTCGGTTTAGTTCTATTCCTCGCGAAACCCCTAGAAAGCAAAACCCTAGCAGCTATATCGATCGGCTCTGACCACCATGAGCGCCGCTCCAGTTTCACTTAACAGCGGGGGCAAGGAGCTGTTGAATCCGCCTTCTGATGGAATCTCTAACCTCCGATTTTCAAATCACAGCGATCACCTTTTAGTTTCCTCTTGGGATAAGGTAACAACTACTTCTTTTTGAGTCCACCGGATTGAATCCACTCAAACTGTCACAACTCGCTGATCGACCAAACAGAATCATTTTTAGAGAAACTTATAGGAACTGCACTGAGGGTTCACTGGTTTTGTGGTTGCTATGTTTGATGGATTGGATGAGCACGGATCTTAATTGCATCACTGTTATAAATTTAATTGCAATTCTGCTAAGTTTACACATTTCATATTCAGACTGTCAGGTTGTATGATGCAAATGCAAATTTACTTAAAGGAGAGTTCTTGCACAGTGGTCCGGTGCTTGATTGTTGCTTCCACGATGATTCATCTGGATTCAGTGCTGGTGCAGATCACACTGTGAGAAGGTATGAATTGTTTTACTGATGTTTGCTAGTTTCAGTTTGATTGCCCAATATTGTTTTTTTCTGAAAAATGCATGAGAGCTTACTAATCCCAGTTAAAAAATGTCTTCTCAGGTATGTTTTCAGTTCTGGCAAGCAGGATATTCTAGGACGACATGATGCACCTGTTCGTTGCATAGAGTACTCTTATGCTGCTGGTATGTATTGATATTATGATTTTTTCCTGACATGTGCATAAGATTTGGAATGAGCTGCATTAACTTATAAAAATGTATTGGTCTTGTGCCTCTCAAGCAGAACCGGTATCGGCATGATTGTATGAGGTTTTTTAACTGTTGCATACCCATGCCAGTATTAGTTGGGTGCCTGGCTGGAATTTTTTTTTTTTTTTTGCCTAAAATTCCAATCTCATTGACCCAACTCAGTGATTATCCAACAAAAAAACAAGAAAACAATAATATGATAAAATAAACATATCTGAAAATGAAAATAAATAAAAGATGTGTCCAGGTCAACCTGGCACCAAAGAATAATTAAGGAAATAATAAACCAGTATGAAGAATTAAAATATGGTTATAATCGATGGGTTAATGCAGCTCATGGCCTGCTTATGTTACTTACTATTTACTGTTTGGTGCTCTTTTGTTTAGATAGTGTTTAAGGCTTCCTTGATTTAGGACCCAACATCTCTGGTCATGTTACGACTTTTGACAAAAATGAAAAACAAGTGATCCTCTGCAATGAAAAAAATAAAAGGATCCTCTTATTATTACTAGCAGCTTACTGTAAATACAGTCAAATATCCTTGGTGCCAGCTACAGTAATATACGGCTCATCATATTAGTTGTATAAAAATTCTAGGCCAAGTTATAACGGGCAGCTGGGATAAGACACTGAAGTGCTGGGACCCACGAGGTGCTAGTGGACCTGAGAACACACTGGTTGGGACATACCAGCAGCCAGAGAGGGTCTACTCTCTCTCATTGGTCGGGAACAAGCTGGTGGTGGCAACAGCTGGCCGGCATATAAATGTTTATGATCTCCGCAACATGTCCCAACCCGAGCAAAGACGGGAGTCTTCCCTCAAGTATCAGACACGGTGTGTCAGGTGCTATCCCAATGGAACAGGTAATTAGTTTAAGTGCATTTGTAAAATTGTTTTTCTTTATTTTTATAAAGTAATATTTACAGAGGATGTTTGTTCTTTGGATGTAGGTTTTGCTCTAAGCTCTGTTGAAGGGAGGGTTGCAATGGAATTTTTTGACATGTCAGAGGCAGCTCAGACGAAGAAGTAAGACTTGTATATTTCTAGACTACATAGTATAAATTGCTTGGTAGGTGGGTATCAAAATAAACCTAATGTATGTTTAGATATTGATGATTACCTGATGTCTGTTGTTCTGTAACACAGGTATGCATTCAAGTGCCACCGAAAATCTGACAATGGAAGGGATATTGTTTATCCAGTCAATGCGATGGCCTTCCATCCAATGTAAACCCCCCACACACACACACAACACACAGAGTTCTCTTATACTGATCTTAATTTATTTATTTTTTTGCAGTTATGGTACCTTTGCAACGGGAGGTTGTGATGGTTATGTTAATGTGTGGGATGGAATTAACAAGAAACGACTTTACCAGGTAAACTCTTCCATCATTAGCTGACAAGTAGGAGTTGAATATGTTTTCCTGTATAATAAGCTAATTGGAGATGACTTAATTATTTGTCTGATTGTTCTCAGTACTCCAAGTATCCTACCAGCATAGCAGCTTTGTCATTTAGCCGTGACGGCCGCCTTCTTGCGGTGGCATCCAGTTACACTTTTGAAGAAGGAGATATTCCGTAAGAAATAATTGTATATTAACTAAGTACTAATGTACTGGATACTGGTACTGAAACCATACCAGTTATGGTGCTAATTGTAACTGCTAATTTGTTTAATTCTCATTCTGTTTTTTTTTTTTTCAGACATGAACCTGATGCTATCTTTATTCGGTCTGTGAATGAAGTTGAGGTCAAACCGAAGCCCAAAACATCTGCAGCACCATCTTAAATTTAGTGAAATTGAAAAATGAAGGATAGATTCTTAGAGATTTTAATCTCATTTGTCGGAAATGAGATTTGATTCTACTTTATGTGTATTGTTGAAGAACGCTAGCTCAGGATGTAGTTTTTTCTATGTAAGTGAAATTGAGACTTTGATGCACATCGGATTCAGGTTTTACTCAAAAAAGTTGAAGACTTGAAAGCTTCCTATAAGAGAATTGAAGCCTCATTAGATGTTTCTCCAAGTTGATATTTTGCAGTTTGTATCTAGCTGGAGGCTTATCATCTTAATTTGATGATCCTTGGTAAAGAAAGTTATTATTTTTGTTTGGCTAATTCACGAGTTGGAGCATAATTGTGCTATTTTAATTTTCAAACTAAAATTTGGGACTAAAGACTTGGTTGATGGTAATTAATCTTGAATTTTCAGTGCACTTTCTTCTTGTGCAATTTTGATAACTTGGTTTTTTCCATTATTGTAGAGTTTGGGTAATGATTATTGGGGCTCTGAATTTAGGATCCTGATAACGGTCTCTACACTCCTAATTTTGTATTATAACTATCATTACTGTTTGGGGGTCACCAAGGTCTCCGCACTCCTAATTTTGTATTATAACTATCATTACTGCTTGGGGGTCACCAAAATTTTAGCACTGATTTTTCTTCTAAAATATTAATACTTATGTATGGAAGTATTTTTACCTATAAATAGAAGTTTTTATGCCTATACAGTGGATAATTTTTACACAAATAATTGTCTTTTTAATTACATGGAGACTACTCAAATTATATGAGGAGTCATACACATTTTTAGAGGTGGATGTTTTTTCTTTATTCAATTTCATCCACATTGCTTACGATATATGAGAATTTTGCAAATCTAAAATCACGAACGTCTTTTACGTAATTTTCTCTTTCAAATGAGATCTATGATGATGTATTTTCAATTCGTCATTACACAAGTATTTAAACCTCGTCGACCAAGTATATATGTCTATACTTGCAAGTTTTGATATATAAAATTATGAATATTAAATTACAGAAGTGTGGAGAATCATATAATCACTCCAATTTAACGGTAGGTTTGTAGAAAGATACATATTTTTTTCCTTTTAAGTATGGGCTCTAAATATAAAGAGATAATTGAAGATCCAGCTTCTAAACTTTAATTTTGTTTTCTAAATCTACATAGTGCTTATTCAATCCATTGGTATGCAATTTGAAATTAAAATTCCTCAATGAACACAACAACAACAAAAATATATGACTAAAATCATAGCAAAAAAATTATAATATAAATCGGGAGCAACCAAAAGCTATCGATTCAACAATTAATAATTCATATAGTCACATCATCCCATTAATGCGCAATTTGAAATTAAAATCTAAAATGAATACAATACAAAAATCTATGAACAACTAAAATTTAGCAAAAAAAAATTAAGGTGAAAAACCATGCTTGTTAAACGGAACACGGAATCTTTCATTCAGCAAAAAATCAACAATTAAAATATAATAAAAATCTTCACTGCATGCGTTATTTTTGTTCACAAGAGATATATCGATCATATGAACTAGTACCCATAAAAAGAATAAAATTAAGTTAAATATGTACCAACTGAATCACATACTTTATGCTCTTCAACATTCACAATTAATTAATAGAAAGAAGTTCCAACGTAGAAACAAAAAGACAACTTTTACTTTACACATCAGAATCAGATCTAGGGTTTTTGGTTTTGTCTCCTAATAAGGCACAATTAAGATTTAGGTTTTTTCTCCGCCCGACACTCGACTGGGTCTACATCAGCGACTCTCTTCCTCTTCTTTATGGGCCCTATATGGTGGAGTCTCTTGTGTCCACCAAGGGCTTGCCCAGAAGTGTACTTCTTTCCACAGAGGTTGCACTCGTGCATCTTCTTGGGTTTTGGTTCTGATTTCTTGTCGGACTCAGACACGAGAGCCAGCATCAGGAGTGCCTCCGCGATTTCCATCTCCAACGGACTGTAAACGGCTGTCGGAGCATAGTCGGAGATGGTGTTGCCGACGGCGACGACGGTAACTGGCGCGGTGATAGCTGAGGCGGAGACCGCATCGAGGGGCGGGTTCTGGCGGGGTCGACGTTTGGATCGCAAGCTCGTCGTCTTCTTTGTTTTTTCCTGGTTGCGGCTATCCATGGTTCTCTCTCTCTCTCTCTCTCTCTGTTCTCGTAGGATGGATTGGATATGGAAATCAAGAATTTGGATGAGAGAAAACAATGAAAAGACTTAACAGGAAGTGATATATATAATACTTAGAGCTAGCAATCGAGTGTGAGGTGAGAGCCGTTTTTCTTCTTCTAATTCTGGAAGATTATCCCACGCGTAGCAGCCACCGACTGATGAATTGTTTTGATTTCTTGATTTTTGAATTGAAATTAATTTGCAAAAAATCCCGCCCGTTAACAGGTTGAATTAGAACTAATGTCCGCTATTTTTGTCAAATTTTCGGGTAAAAATAGACAAGGGAGATAAAAGAATTTCAAGAAGAGAAAAGGAAGAGAAATGAAAAAGGTGAGGCAGCCAATGAATGCCGCACTGCCCTGTTATCATCTTCGTCTCCAACCTTCCCTACACCTTCAAATCTCTGGGGATACAACTTCTCCTTTCCATTTCACAATTCGGCGCCTTTTTTTCTGGGAGATCTTAAATTTAAAATCTATTGATAGCGACTCTCGAACCTTAAAAAGGAGGTTTATGAATCATTTTAATTCGGTACAATGCGCAAAACCTTACCAAAGTTTGTTGAGTTCACTCCTCTCTTTCACAATTTACACCTTGTTTGGATGGAGAGTAGACAAAGGAAGGGAATAGGAAGAATAAAAAAGAATGGAATGAAATAGAAATGGAGAATAACATATTTAACTTTTTTATGTTTGGATGATTAACGAGAAAAAATAAATTTAACTTTCCTGTCCATCTTATTTCTTGTTTGGTTGATTAAAATTTAGAAGGTAAATGAGAAATTCGGTAGCTGCTGTAGATTTGTGACAAAAAAACTTGTATAAGAATTATATAGGTAAGATATAGAGGTGGATATTTGTGTTATTTTTTCTAACAATATTTGTAACAAAATTTCTTTCCATCCGTTACATCTCAAATTGGGAGGAAAATTAATTCTATTAATTTTAATGATACAAGGTTAAACCTTTTACCTCCGACATAATTTTGTCAACTAAACACGATTCGACGGAAAGTTTTATTTTCTTTCCATTCCCTCCCTTCCTCTACTCTCCATCCAAACAAGGTGTAAAGAGAGAGCCAAGAGAATGACGGTATAGGCATCATACACAAATAGGCCGCATGAACACCAGCATGATAACTCCAAAAAGTTTAGTGCCACAATCCAATTGTGTTTTGTTTTGAAATCGAAATTAACTCAAGTTGTTGGCGTACGCATCAGATAGATATCAGTAAATTGTGCATTTCCTGATTTCTCGGTTTTTAACCCGAAGAGGTTTTCAGTAGTTGGGTCCTGTGCGGCGTTGCTTCATGGTTATGCAGAAAGGTTGAACCTTTTGTTTTATTTTCTTTGCTATTTTTAATTGACCTGGTTGTCTTACCAAAGGCAAATCATAACATTACACAAACTCGACACCGCAATGCTTCATATGTGTTAATTCTTTTAGGTTTATTGATTTATGTGATTAATTTTCACATATACTTGTCGCTCATTTTTTTTACTTTTTAGTAATGAGTTTTTGTTTGAACAATTAATACTAATGTAGCCCTGTTGCCTTGCCTCCTGAGGACCTAATTAGCCCCTACCCGCAGGAATTCATATCACCTAAACTCAAAAACTGAGGTCCTAAACCCTAAACTCAAAAAGTTCAACCTTAAACTCTGAATTCTACATTTTGAACCTTAATTCTTAAATCCTAAACTCTAAACTCAAATTAGATCCGGACTGTCAAATCGGTTTTGGCATGAATACCAAAGAGATCCTATGCATTTCATCTCGAGACAAATTGGTCCAAAATTTAATCAAACAGTATGGATCTAAATTGTGTGTTACTTTAGGGGATCCGAATCTGCTGCGATTCTTAACTCATGAACAGTGACTTAGTGACTTACAAATCCTGCTTTTCCAAATTCAATTTTTGAATTGTTTCAAGATTCGTGCAAAGAAAAATCAGCTGCTTTGAGATCCGTGCACAAAATTATTAAACGGTTAGATTTGGAAAAGCAGGAATTTTGGAGTTACTGTTCACTCTTTTAGGATCGCAGCAGATGTGAATCCTACTTCAGACATTTATTTCAAAAAATTCCCGCCTGTTAAGGGTTGAAAAGCAGAATGTCTGATATCTTTATCAAATTTTAGAAAAAAAGATGGACAAGTGATAGAAAAGACTAGAAAGAATTTCTGAAAATACAGAACCAATAAATATAACACTATTGTTAATCTTTTCCCAGAAAATCATATAAAGAGCTCCTGTAAACAGAAAAGGCAGGACCATGAAAATGTAAAATGCTACTTCCATCTTATTGCCAATTTCTATTTTAAAAACATTTCCACTTTCTAAACTAAAGAAAATTCAAATGAATTTTGAAAAGTTGAGATTAATTGATGAAAAATAATTTGTCTATGCCACAAACTAACTTCATAAATTAAGATATCATATTGGCATTGCCACTCAATTTTAAAACTCTTTCCCAAGACTATTTATTTGATTTTTTTTTTTAACTTGGTTGAACCTAATCTTTACATTATAAACAGTGCAAATGTGCAATGCAGGTTTGAAGCACGTAGCGGTAACATTCCAGGAAGGTGCTGCTTTGAAACACAGAAGGCACATGCACATGCAGGCACTGCTACATGTCTTCCAATTATGGCTTCCTTGAGAAATGCACAATGGACTTCCATAATTTGCAATTGCTGTCAATTATTAATTCAACCAAACAGTGCTTTAGAGTACAATCTCAATACAAGCTCAGGGATTCAGTACATCAAGTAACTGCTCTATAGTTTTAACAACAGTGCTTTAATTTGTAATTACGACACATGAGTCTGATGCCTGGAACAGTGTTAGAAGAGACAGGAAGTAATTGATGATATCAACATATGGTGCCCCAGAAGCCCATACATATTCCTTGCAGGAGTATGATGCGACCAAATTGTTGTTGTTGTATATGGAGCCACAGAAGACCAGAGATACCAGACCACGAAACATCATGGGCGGTATTCTTCCAAGCGGGAAGAACAAGCTACAATGAAAACGAAAGAAATAATAATACAAGCACCACATAGAACAGAAAAATAAATAACGAACTAGGACAGAAAAGCATGAAAAGTGCAGACTTCCTTGCGATTTAGCTGTCGATGGACCAACAGGAACCCGCTACAAATGTAAAGGAACAAATCTTGTAAATGCTCGTCTTGCTCCCTTCAGCAGATATAGTGTATATCCTCAAGACATGCAATTGACACGTGAAACAACAAAACACGTGACAGAAAAAATAATAATAATATCAAGTACAAATTAATAGAACTTACATATACAAGAATAGAACTTACAAAAAAATAAATCAAACTTCTAAAAGAGTTGCAAGAAAAGGTACACACAAAATGAGTTTTCATTACTGATATCAGGTTCTGAAGCATCCTTTGCCTGCAAATAAAGGGAAGAGACAGAAAAACAGCCAGACAGACAGAGAGAGAGAGAGAGAGAGCACTAACCAAACGAGCTTCCATGGAAACCATTCAACAGGGAAAATTGAAACACTTCACTATTTGTGAAGATATTGGGGCATCTTTACTATGAAGAATCCACATCTAGCTGCATGATTTAATTCGACCCTGTCCCACTTCCATAATACTACGAATGGAATTCTGCATCTTATTCTCAATTTTCAAGATATAAATAATCTGCTCATTATATATTACCGAGCATATACAGAGATATGAAATGTCGTTGGATATTCAATTGTCAAGGCACTACGTACTTCTCACCAAATAGAACTATTAAGTCATAAGTCACATTATTCTCTACTTTTCAACTCACACCCATCCCAGAAAGTCAATGGGTCATATTGACTTCATCAGCTATAACATATATCATGGTAATTAATTTCAGACTACAAAAGAGGTAAACCCAGCTACCAAAGTGATTAGCTACTGGGATTGTTGCATTACCTGTGTGATTAATTACGAAAAGGATCTGCCATACGTTCAGTGAGGAACTGAACCAAGCACATTTCATCCTATCCGCTCCGGCCAATCATAATCTTGCAATAAAAAAAATGATCAAAAAAAGCATCCAAAAGAAAATTTAAACATAAAAAGAAATCTGACAGTATATGACCAGAAACTTTGCTTGCAGCAAGCAAAGAGGCAGCAAAAGCCTGTGCCAGCGAATAAAGGGAAGAGACAGCAAAACAGCCAGACAGAGAGAGGGAGAACACTAACCAAACAAGCTTCCATCGAAACCATTCAACAGGCAAAATTGAAACACTTCACTATTTGTGAAGATATTGGGGCATCTTTACTCTGAATAGCCACAGATAGCTGCATGAGTTCATTCAACACTATCCTACTTCCATAATACTACAAATGGAATTCTGTATCTTATTCTCAATTTTCAAGATATAAATAATTTGCTCATTATATATTACCAAGCATATACAGAGATATGAAATGTCGTTGGATATTCAATTGTCAAGGCACTACGTACTTCTCACCAAATATAACCATTAAGTCATAAAGTCACATTATTCTCTGCTTTTCAACTCACACCCATCCCAGAAAGTCAATGGGACATATTGACTTCATCAGCTATAACATATATCATGGTAATTAATTTCAGACTACAAAAGAGGTAAACCCAACTACCAAAGTGATTAGCTACTGGGATTGTTGCATTACCTGTGTGATTAATTACGAAAAGGATCTGCCATACGTTCAGTGAGGAACTGAACCAAGCACATTTCATCCTATCCGCTCCGGCCAATCATAATCTTGCAATAAAAAAAATGATAAAAAAAAGCATCCAAAAGAAAAATTAAACATAAAAAGAAATCTGATAGTATATGACTAGAAACTTTGCTTGCAGCAAGCAAAGAGGCAGCAAAAGCTTATGCCAATAAAACCTGAATATATTCCACACCTTACTTTTACAAAAATACAGAACCCAGACCACATCAATACCCAATGAGTACTCCTTTTCTCCCAGCAGAAGCTCCCATGCTCTGCATTAACCGCAGGATCAGTTTCTATCAAGTCTACTTTACAATTATGAAAGAAGCAGACTAGACTAGAGAGAAACTGATCTGCGGTTCAAAAATCCATATCCTATTCAGGCATCTCCCCAAAAGTCAGTAAATAAATAGAATCCTCTACGTCTTAAATTCCTGCATGAAAAATAGAGACCCATGTTATTGCGGGCAGGAGACGTATCACTAAACCAAGGGTGTCTAAGAGCATCCTCTGCTGTTATGCGCTGAAGCATGCAAAACAAAAGGAAATTATTAAAGACTACCAACATTAGAACATCCCCAAAAAGTGGAGAAATTAAAACCAATAACAGTGCCAACCTTTTGTGGATCATAATCGAGCAGCTTACTAAGCAGGTCATATCCAGACTTTGACAACACTGACGGTGGGAACTTGTCCCGCAGCAAGTTATACCTGAGGATAAGCAACTAAAGATATTAATTTAAATTTGAAAGACCAAGAGATCAAGATGATTCAGACAAAGTGGAGTCAGGCTTACTTTTGTTTCGTAAAAACCAATTTTGCACCAGGCAAGTTTTTGTAACCGGGCCAGGTGTTCTCATCCGGGGCACCTAGGGTTTCAAAAATCTGAAACATAAAAATAAATGATCAGGATCAAGATGATTAGATAAGATAACATAAGAGCCAGTAATAAAATTCTATTCCCAATGCTATTACCGAATTGATTTGTCCTGTTTCATTCCGTTCTTTAAACAAGGGCTCTTTGGCCAGCACCTCGGCAAAAATACAGCCCACAGACCACATATCAATAGCCGATGAGTACTCCTTCGCTCCAAGCAGAAGCTCCGGTGCCCTGCATTAACCACAATACAGAGACCCAATGTCAAAGGACAACAAAAGGCACATAGCAAAGAGCAAGAAAATTACAAAATTAAGAAAAAAATTACGAACTAAAATGCAGTTAAAATGCTTACCTGTACCACAATGTCACTACCAACGGTGTATACGGTTTCAATGGGCTCTCATAATGACGTGCTAGCCCAAAATCACAAATTTTGAGCTCACCGCTGTTATTTAGAAGCAAATTTGTAGTCTTCAGGTCCCTGTCAGTACAAAACCAACCATTATATACACATAATAAATTTAATACCTAAATATCTTGAAGAAGAAAAGGGCAAAAATATAAAAGTTACCTGTGGATAATCCAATTCTTATGTAAGTACATGACACCTTCCAACAGCTGAAGCATCAACTGTTTAGTCTCACTCTCGCTGAAAGGCTGCTTGGAGGTCTCCATGGCTCTCTTCAGATCGTTCTCCATAAACTCCATTACTATAAAAATACTATCCATGGTGCTCCCCATGACTACCTCCTTCATATCCACAATTGAGGGGTGGCGAATAGATAGAAGGATGTTTATCTCTCTAAGAGATATCACAGGAAAACCACCTCCCTTTTCCCTTTCAATTTTCAGTTTTTTCACCGCAACCACCTCGCCACTTCTCTTATCCCTCGCACGATACACGACACCATATGATCCTTCTCCTATACGATTGAGTTTCTCATAATCCTCAATGCTGCGACCTGCTTGTATGCTTTTCTTAAGCTCACGCAGCTCCGGTGCTTCTTCTCGGCAAGCCTTGATGTCAAATTTTAATTAACGGGTTCAAAAAAAGAAAAACAAGAAATTAACAAGAAAGAAGCAGGATGTACAGAAATAATACCATAGTAATAATTGTGGTCCTATGATAATCAGTCGATTCCTATTGTAAATTAATAATTTGTGGATTATTCTGTAGAAACAGAGTCTAGTCCTACGATAACTAGTTGATTCTCTAATCAGATTATTAGATAATATGTCAGAAGAATCCAGAATTTTTATGAAATTTGTAGACAGTAAAGTAATAATAATTTGCCGAGATGAAATGGGGAAGCAATCAAAACAATGAAAAATAATAAATTTTTGAGGAAAAAAAAGAAAAACAAGAAAATAACAAGAAAAGGAGCAAGATGCGATGAAGTAATACCATATTGCTAATTTCACGAAGGATTTTGAAGTGCCGACTATCAACGCCGATGAGGTCATGTAAGTGGGAGGCGAGGAAGGGGCAGCGTTCGTCACGCTTGCGCTTCTCCGTTTGCTTGGTGAACCTTGTCAGCGTTGATACCGCTTTTACTTCGCCTCTCGTATTTGTACCTTCACTTCGCCTCTCACTCTCATAATCCTCAATGCTTCGTTTAATCTCTCGCAGCTCCAGCGTTTCTTCTCGGCGAGCCTTGATGTAAAATTTAAAGGAACGATATCAAAAAAGAGAAAAACAAGAATTAACAAGAAAGGAGCGAGATGTACTAAAATAATACGATAGTAATAATTGTGGTCCTCTGATAATCAGTCGATCCCTATTGTAAATCAATAGTTGGCCGAGATGATTTTGGGAAGAAATCAAAACAGCAAAAACAATAAAATTTTTGGAAAAAGGAAAAACAAGAATTTAACAAGAAAATGAGCAAGATGCACTGAAGTAATACCATATTGCTTATTTCACGAAGGGTTTCGGAGCGACGACGATCGGCGGCGTCGAAGTCGCGGTAGTGGGAGGCGAGGAAGGGGCGGCGCTCGTCAGGCTTGCGCTTCCCCAGTTGGTTCATGGCGGTGAACCTGGTCAGCGTCGCTTCGCCTCTCGGCATTCTTTCTATCTTTATCTTTCTCCCTTCTTTTGCAACCATCTCTCGCGAGGTCGAAAGAGGGGATCGGGAACAGAGGGAAAACTACTAAAGAGAGGGAAGCCTTAAAAAAATAAAAAATAAGCCCCGGGGTGGCGGGTCGGGTTTAACATGAATTCATATCAGCTAGCGTATCTCACCCTTGGATTTCAATCCGGTACGTTCAAAATGTTTCGCAAGAATCTCAAAAGATTTTCGTGCAATGGCGAATTCTGATCGGACGATCCGGAGAGGATCTGGACTCGGTTTAACATATACGAATGAGTACTGCGTACAAAAATTGTTGTAGCCCTTTACATAACTGCTGTAGACTTGCTTTGCAACAAGGATTTGACACAGTTATAAACCTTGTACGAAAATATTTAGTTAAAAATTAAATCAATTTCAAAAAGTTTTGCACATAGTCCACCTATGTAATAGCCCTGTATTGATTGACAGGCTTAGATGATTTATATAATTTTTTTGTCACAAAAATGTAAATAAACATAATTTTGATAAAGTTATAAAGAAATTACATGATCATTTGACAAACTGATTATTTTGATAATCTTGAATATTTTCTAATCAAATAATATTATTGAATATGAAAATTAAACTCATAGTGTGTTTGGACATGCCCGATAGTCTAACAATCAAATTTTCATATACTGTGTTTTAAGAATATTTAGTTAAGACCGTTAGAAAATGAAAATCATTTGATAAATGATAACGTACGCATTAAATTTTTATTATCTTTTATTGGCTATTTTTAAGCTCTATATATAACATTATGCCTGTATTAATAAGATTCTTGAATGGCATCCAATTATTCTATTTAATCACCTCTCGAAAATATCACAATGAAACAAACAATTCTCAAATTGTTTTTTTAGATAATTGTATTATTCTCATATTATGTGAACTTTAGAAATATTATGTGATTTTTATACTCACATTATTTACGGAATTCATTACATTTTTGTTCGGCTTATATGAAATTAATATTTAAATATATTATTTGAATTATAAAAATAAATTATTTTTAAATTATACCGGAATTATTACAAATTTTAGTCTCATTGAATTATTTTGAAATTGTGATATTATTACTATGCATATATGTTTATATTATATATAAAATTTAAATGTTAGATTTGACATTTATATAAATCGCGCGTGAGCATGACTTATTGTCAATGATCTCTCAAATTTTAATTTCTTAAAATAGCAAATAACAATTTTTACCCCTAATAAATTAAATTAAAAGGAACGAATTGAAGTTGCTCGCATGGCCATTACATAAATCAAATTATTCATATTCTCAAACGTGTGAACTCAGGAGTACGAAAGAATAATAACTCTTAATTACACCTATGTATATGAATATAAATAAAGATGCCCATTATTATATTATTCTTAACAATCTTACTATACATTTATATATTTTCTATACAGTAGAATGACAAATTGGATATTTCAACGAAGCAGATTTTTTTTAATTATACAATATTTATTTTGGATAAGCTAAAAAAAGTACCATTTTGGCAACAACAAAACAAAAAAACTATTCAGTGACGACCGTCCATTATTTTTCCTACATAAGCTGCTTATCAAATTATCTGATTTATATTGTATTCGCAAAAAAACTATTCAGTGACGACCGTCCATTATTTTTCCTACATAAGCTGCTTATCAAATTATCTGATTTATATTGTATTCGATATGATGTATATATGTAAATTTTTCTTATTTAATTATTTAGTAAAGGAGGACGTAAGGAAAAAAAAAATTGTTAGCTTATTTGTACGATGATTTTAATTATTAGAAAATTTCATAAATACAAAATCTTATATGATAATTTTTAATCACTCACATAATTATTTCTTATAAGTATGATAAGCTTAAATATTTTTTTTGCAAATTGTGATATTATTTAAAATAAATACACTTCACGTTCGGTTGATTTGACAAATCAACTAATTAATAAGCGTGTATTAAAAAAAATTATGATTTGATGTTGTCTCTAATACAAAAATGCAAAGCATACAATACATATTAATTATACATGTCTGTACAAAATTCCCACTAAATCCATGCCCAACACAAAAAAATATTGTTTCAAAAATTTGCTTTCAAAATATGATAAAATTGTACACGGTTTATTGTTTACAAATGTGCTCCAACATTCATACACGATTATAGACACTAAGAACGTGTATGAATATTGGATGGCATTTTCAGAAATTTTGGAGTACATTTTCAAACGAGAGTATATGAGATGCTCCAACAATTTTACACGGTTTTTACTGTATATTCCATGTGATGAAAGAAATACAAACTTTTTCACATCATCGACCCGTGCCTTTCTGTTGCAATGCATCTCTCTCTATTTTTTTCTAAGTTATTTCTAAAACATCTCTTCCCCATAGGATGTACATGGCGTTCTCTAAGTCAATTAAATCTAAACATGTGAAGCTAGGGCGAGAGATAAGACAAGAGAGGTGATATCTTCATCGAAAAGACGATTTTCGACGATGAAACTTCCAATGGCCCTAAACGGCACTCGAGTGTTCAATTTCAGCAAATGACTACTTTTCGAAAAGCTTGTGAGAAGATGCATGCATTGATGATTGCTACGCCATTTTCTAGAATTTAGAATTGCAAAAAAAAAAAAAACAAAGTGAAGAGCCTCAAAAGTTAAGTTAAAGTTTCTGATTAAGTTTTTCATTTCGATTTTTTTTGTCATTTACCATACTTATTTTTAGTAATTGTTCATGTAAATGTATGAAGTCTCAATTTTAAGATTTTTTTGTTATATTTTCATTTTTTTAGTTAGAGTGTTATTTATGTAACTAATAATATGTGATGTAATTGTAATCATTGCTTATATATATTGGTAAATGTAGTGTTGTAGCGTTTATATTTGAAATTTAGTTTTAGTGTTTTTGATATTTAGATCTAGGATTTAATTTGAATTCATATCTAGAGTTTGATTTGAATTCATATTTAGAATTTCATATGATTTTTTTATAAATTCTTGAATTACACACGGTTTTCAATAGAAAACCATGTAGGTTGTTTTATAAACAGTTTTACTTTAAAAACTATGTATGATAATTTTTGGTAAAAAAATATGTGAGAAAAAATATGGATTATATAATCCATATTTTTTCTCGCATATTTTTTTATACGTAGTTTTTAATTAAAAAAAAAAAGTGCTTTTGTACAGGTGTTTTTGTGCAGGGTTTGAAAATCGTGTAAAGTTTAGTAACTCTATTGTACACGACTCCTGTAGACACTGTTCGAAAATTATATAACATCTATTTTTTTTACCGTGGTTAGTAATGTTTTCTGTACTGGTGTGTACTGTAGTTTTGTTCTTCCAACATATGTTTTGATGGAATAATTATATAACTTAATATCTTTAAAACAGACTTAAATTAAATGCGAACGTAGGGTTCGAATCTGATTCAAACTGCTTCGAATTGTAAGGTCGAATCGGGCAGACCTTCATTTGGCCGGATAACAACAGTGCATGTTCGAAATGGAGATGATGTCTCGCTTATAATGATTGTAACAGATGCAGGAGGAATCAATAAATATTGACATATGAAAACATTACGAGAACGTGTCGTGCGCACAAATTTGAAAGCTTTGCTGGTCGCTGGAGAGTGGGGAGTGACTGCTCCATCGGTCGGATGTAACGAAATCTTTATTTTGTAAATTAGCACAACTAGCTTCGAATTAATAATTAATGTCTTATTATGTCCGTATTCACATTAAATAATCAAATAATATTACAGGACATTCCAGAAAAATATATAGAACAGCAAAATATTAATCATAATAACACACTTAAGTATGTTATTTCCAAATTTTATTCGCCAAGTCGGATTAAACCAAATGGACTCAAAGCCTTAAAATATACAAATCATGGAATTTCGAAGGAATACTAAAATGAGATAATGAACAAAACTAAATAAACTAGAGATAGATGAGATGGTCAACTTAGTAAACCTAAAAGCCATAAATATTAGCTTTTATAATAAAAGGAACCCCCAACATTTATCAAACTTTAGTCTACCATCCTTCTATATATTAATATATACATCGCATTAAAAAAAAACCAAGATCAAATAATTAACAAGTCAACAGATTACCTCATAATCCCAAAAATCAAGAAACAATTAATCCCATCTAAACCATTGTCAACAGCCTCTGTTTCTTCGCCTCCAGATTCTCCTCCGCTGCCTCCACCTCCTCTGGCGCCGGCATGTTCAAATCCAAATCTAGCTTCAACTTAGGTGCAGCAGTTGCTGCTTGATCATAGTGCTTTCTCTTGTGACCTCCTAGAGCCTGACCAGAAGGGAAGGTTTTGAGACAAATCGAACACTGGTGAACCTTCTCCCGTTGTGCACCGGATGCCACGTCATCACTCGAAGCTGGCTTCCTGTGGCTCGTCTTGTGGCCGCCTAGCGCCTGGTATGAATCGAAAGACTTGCTACAGACAGAGCAAGAATAAACCAGCTTGCCGGAGTCAGAATCAGAGTCAAAGCGAGTTACAGGACCGGATCCGGATCTGGATCCGGATTGATCACGAGAGAGCATCATCAGACACAGAGCGAGATCCTCATCCTCAGTTATTGGTGTAACGGCGCTGTTACTGGTGCTACGGCGGCGCTCAGATCGCTTGCGTTTTACCCAGTTCTCCATGGGAGGAGAGCACGTCTCGGTGGAGTCAAGTGCGTCGAGAGCCATTGATTGGGAATCAGCGCGTGAGATTGACTAAGAGGAGAGAGGAAGAGAGAAGAAACTTGGAGAGGAGGCCAGGAGGGAGAGTGAGTGGGGGGGCTATATAAGGAGAGGTGGGAAGTGAGTGGGAGAAATGTAATAGGCGGCGGGAGGTGAAGGTAGACTCGGTAAGCGGTATTTTTGGGGCCACTTGTCATTGATAGCAGATATGAATGGGAGAGAGGGAATGACTAATAAGGGTTTTAATTTAGGGATATAAATATAATTTAGGAAGGTTAACTAACAATATTCTATTCTTCTCTGATTAAGGTTTTGGTAAGGAATGCTGACGTATGGCATGGAAGAAACTTTCCAAGAATGAGGCACCACTTTTGCCTTTTGGCGTGTAGAAAAGGAATTCTATGGAGGGGAGAGAGCATTTTGTATGACAAAAATAATTAGAGGCGCTCAATTATGGTAACCAAGTAAAACCTTGAGCTTTATTTCACCTTTTTAGAATACAGGGGGCCAGTGAAATTAGCATATCAGAAAAAAAAAAATGGAAATTATTTGGTGAGAATCTAATTCAACCAGTTGCACCGATGTACCGGTGAGTAAATCGGTCAAATGATGTGCATGAACTTTGTTCGGTATATCTTTTGAACAACAAGATTGTGCAAAAAAGCAAGATTTGACATGATGTGCTCCTGGCGTTTACATGTGGCATTTTCTGTGTGAACACAGTAAAACTGTTGTCTTTGTTTTTTTGGGTATCACTCCCAAACATTGCCGTCTGAGTGAATTACAAAGTTTGTTTAGCATTTTCTTATTATACCCAACCCTTGTATTAAAATCAGTTTATCTCTCTTAATTAATTAATTATATAATTAGGTCATCAATATCATGTATATTTTATTATTTTTAATAACAATACATAAATTATATACAATAACAATATGCACGTATACTTCCCCACACAAAAGAAGGATACACAGTTGTGTACAGTGTACGCAAGCAATTGCATAACATACAGTGTTAAAGCGACTCCTGAAAATTTTGAATTGTCGAGACTGGAGGCTGCTAATCTGATAGCAGTGCCCCTCTATATATAGTCAACTAAAAGGAATACCTTTTTTCTTATAAAACTTATTAATTAAGAGATTAGACAGCGACCTTGGACATCTTTTAGATTAAGCAAGGGGCCAACATAAAGGTCATATGCCGGGCTATATCATATATCTTAAACTAGCTATGTAACTAGTGGGATCAAGATAGTGTTTACACGATATAATTATATTGCAATAATCGGACAAACAGAATTTTCTGCGTGCTCCCACAGGGTTGACCTAGACAAGCCTTCTGTAAGAATATAGAAAACCAAGGGACCTACCGAACGAAGATTAGTTCAACAGAGATTAAATTTAAAATTCTATTAACGCAAACTAGGTAACCAATTTAGAGAAGCAATTAATTCCAACTGAAAAATAATGTCGTTAATCCAAAACTGAGAAGTTTCTTCACAGCTGGCAAAATCTAATCTCACAAGCCAAAATCTTCATTTTATGGGTAAAAACAATGCACCTCTTAGAGAGCTAAGATTCAGTGATTCACTATATATTCACTAAGAAGAGCAAATAAATGAAGAAAGAAAAACTAAATCTTTTTTCATCACACCTGACGTCTATTACAAAAAAGATTGCACCATGATGCGATTTACTGATCTACAGCCTCAAATGGGATTATCATACCAGGTGCAATCAACCAATATCTTTAATCAATCAAGATATATAACTAACACCCAATGCTATGTACTGCCCCCAAACAAATCAAATTCTATCAACAGAAAAAGGAAATAAATCAAACGATATAAACTAATTAAAGAAGAAAAAATCTTAAGCCATAAGCAAGAGGCGCTGCTTCTTGACCCCAAGAAAATCAACCATCTTTTCTCCAGTTTTTTCTTCCATGAACCTGGATTCTGTCTCCGTTTCCGGTGCTGGCATATTCAAATCAAATTCAAACTTCAATTTGGCGGCCGCACCGCCTTCGTAGTGTAGTCTCTTGTGCCCTCCCAGCGCCTGACCTGAAGGGAACGTTCTGAGACAAATTGAGCACTGGTGCACCTTGATCCGGTCCCCACCAGCTGCTGACGAGGCGTTTCCAGCTGCCACGTCATCACTTAAGACTGGTTTCCTGTGGCTCGTCTTGTGGCCACCCAACGCCTGGTACGAGCTGAAAGATTTTCCACAGACAGAGCACAGGTAAGACTGCTTCGTACCATCCAAGGGCTGGCTGTCGGATTCCGAATCGGGTTTGGATCCTGATCCGTCACGGGAGAGGAGCATCAGATCGAGAGCACCTTGTTCTGCTTCTGATGCGGCAGCTGAGCGCTGGCGCTTGGATCTCTTGCCCTTGGAGGGAATCTCAATGGGGTACGGAGACTTTAAGCTCAAGAAATCGGTCTTGCTTGGGGTTTCGAGTGAGTCTAGGGCCATGGCTTGAAAGCAAAAATTGGATAGAGAGAGAAGAGTGAAAGGAAGAGCGAAACTTGGCGAAGAAGAGAGCGAGTGGAGAAGAGGTATATATAGAGAGAGGTGGGAGTGAGTGGGGGAGGTGTAAGAGGCGGCGGGTTAGAGGGGTGAAGTCGGTAAGCGGTATATGTGGGACCTACGGGAAACTGCTTGGAGTTTTCTAACCTAAGGTAACTCAAATTTTATTTTTAGATTCGGACCATCAGAAGTTCAGAACTGTTTTGGCACGAATATTAAAGAGTTCCGTGCAAATTTAACCTTGGACCTGAATAGCCCGGATTCTGATCTGACGGTTGTCATCGAAATTCAAAATTTGATTCACTTCAGAGGTTCCTACTAGGGACTACTGGAGGTTTGGAACGGAGAACGGAGAAAACTTGATTACTACTGGGCACTGGCAGCTAACAGAGGGATATTACCAAATTGAGAATAAATCAGGAATGTTGATTAATTCTAATCCATGACGGTGTAATTGCGACGAAACAAGGAAACGTTTTGGTTGGCAATTTTCTGGCGAAGTTTCTGTGAAATTTAATGCATTTTTCCGGCTCAATTCTGAGTCCACTAAATTGTTGAATGTAAATGCTTTTAGAATCATCCATAACATACACCGGAAACAAAAAAATAATGATATAATAACATATGCCCTGTATCATGATAGTGCCTTCATTGTATGAGGCGTATTTTTTAGTTCGGTATAGTACCTTGATCAAAAATTTAAATAGTGTTTATCGCGTTATAACGGAGCAGCTAAAAAAATGACGCTATTATCATATATAGCGCCACTATAGCGCTTAATAGTGTTAATAGCGCCATAGTTTTTATAGTCCGAAACCGCTATAACGTCGCTATAGCGCCGCTATAGTGTGCTATTTAGAACCTTGATTTCGACACACATTCATATAGGACCAATTTTATTTTTTTAGAGTAAGTCGAAGTTTACCTTAATTTTTTTTATTAAACTAAGAAAAAGAATTTCTAATAGGATTGGAAAGAAAATACATAACAAATAGATCAATCTCAAAATTCTTGCCATTAATTTATTTAAACAAAATGATTAGGTACAACATCACAATAAGCAAATATAGAAAGCTACTAATCAAATTACACATGATGCACTACTTAATTACTAGCTTATTATAATTTATTTTTATTACCTTCCATTTTTTCGTGTCCTTATTTTATAAATAATTAGTCTCTATCCGTGAAGATCCACTTCATTATATTATCTTATCGGATTAAATTTGGTCCCCTTTTTCCGTTTAAATCTTTTCAGTACGTTACATTATTTCATGGTAAAATTCATTTTTCTATTAGGTTATTGTGGATCCGAATCTGCTGCGATTCTCTGCTCATCAACAGTAACCTGCGATTCCTGCGTTTTCAAATCCAACTGTTAAATTATTTTGAGATTCGTGTAAAGAAAAATCAACTACTTTAAGATACGTGCACAGAATTATTGGACGGATAAATTTAGAAAAGCAGGAATTTTAGAATTACTGTTTCTCTTTTTAGGATCGCAGCAGATGTGAATCCGGTTATTGTACCATTTCAATCTGTCTACAGAATCAACAGGCTAAATTATTTTTTTAATGGTCATATCATCATAGGATCTTTAATTAGATGAATTTAGACAAAGGCATTCAATGCTGTATGGAGGTGTCATTGCTTGTAGAAAACATTGGTAAGAATATATGAATTCCCATAAATTTCTTTTCTGTATAATAGTTTTGTTGGATCTAATATCACTGACCTACCATATAGTTGACTTTTTTTGTTGTGCAAAAATAATTAATTATCTGTATATCAGTGATAATTATATCCTACAATTCTAATACACAGAAAAGGAATATTTTGCTATTTATATCCTTTATAAAATTGACATTTGTTAAGTGAAACTTAATAGTTGCCAACAACATCCCCCAATCTGACAAAGCTTTTCCTAATAAAATCAGAGCACTGAATCAACAATCAGGGTCACTAACTAGTGATTTTATGTTGAAATATAGGAGGGGTATGCTATAAAATCCGTGCAAAATTAAGTTAAATAGTTCGGATCTATATTAACATTAATATAAGTATCTCACTTGATCTGAATTCTCATATATGGGTGAATATATACACTGAGAATTTTTCCTTTCCTTTTTTTATTTTCTGCAATTGAACTAATTCATTACCATAAGCTGCAAAAGCTGTATATAGCAAATTGCTAATGAAAGAATTCATTAATTAATTAATGGGGAAAAAGGAAGAGATATTAATTTTGTACTGATATCAGCTCAATCAGTGATGAGGTGATCAGTATTAAACATGAGAGAGATCCAGGAGACGTGCTAGCTGTTAATGCATAATTGCATTGTTGGTTGATCCGCACGTCTTGGTATGTTCCTTCTTAGGCTGGTTAATTATATTTATATCCCTCCGCTCTCAATCATAGATGAGATATCCTTTTATTTTTATATAGCTCCAATCTCACGTTGCTTTGTAGTATAAGCGCACTCCACAGCACGCTTTTGCAGTTTGCACCACCAACCACTCACCTTTACACACTCCACGTTCTGCTGCATCTCACCCAACATGAGAACAGGGAAAAGACTGCTTTTGTTTGTTTGTTTGCCTCGTCATTATAATATCATATAAGGGTAGTGTTCTAATTTCTACACGCGATTCGCCGTCCGGTCCGGTCCGCCCGTGACCCGGGTACTGCCCGGTCCGGTCCGTCCGCGGGTTTGGTGGGTTCGTGGGTTTGTGTGGACCGGGTAAAAATGCGGATAAGGGTCAAGTTTTTGAAACCGAAACCTGCCGAACCCGCCTACCCGACAACCCTACCCGCCCAGTCCGCTCACCTACTCGCTTACCCGTACCCGCCTACCCGTGACCCGCCTTACGTGAGTCCCTACCCGCCTACCCGCCAGACCCCCACCCCTTTACCTTTAATCTAATCAAATCAAATCAATTTATTCCTATTGATCTAAGCCATTGATTTTTATCGAGATTCGCACTTGTAAAAATATTTTCATTAAGATTTGTGCAATAAAAACATTGAATGGTTAGGATTTAATTCACAATTTGAATTTGAAATCTTACACGGCGGTTTAAAATTTTTAAAATTCATTCTCTCAAACAAAACCCCTATAAATATACCCTAATCTCTCACATTTTTCACATCTCAACATCTCATATTCTCATAATTTTTTCATTTACTCACTCTCTCAATATTTTTATTATTCTCAAAATTTAAATTTATTGTTCAAAAAAATAGTTGTAAATTTAATTTATTTTACAAATCCGCAAACAGAATTACAAAGTTTGTTCAAAATCTCGCAATATTCGTTCTACAAGATTTGAAGGTACATTTATTTTTTCTATTTTTTTTTCTTTTTTCGGTTTATTAAAAACTTTTAACCCGCGTATGTTATTAAAAAAAAAGAAAAAAAAAAACCGGTCTCGACCGCCCGGTCCGGACCAACCCGTGAACCCGGTCCGCCAACCCGTGCGGGTAAGAGTCCGCGGGCGGGCAAAAGTAGATTTTCAAAACTTTTACCCGCCTACCCATCTATCCGCCTACCCGTCTACCCGCCTACCCACCTACCCGCACGAGTTGAACCTGGTCCGCCTCTTTTTAGAACACTATATAAGGATATTAAAGGGTTCTGTTATTGTAACTGCATTTAATGTTAATAATAAAATATAAGAGGTCCAATCAATTTAATGAGCAGTGGGGGACGGTGTGATCCCGTCGAGATTCGGCTTGCTTGATTCTCACGAATCTTGATGCACATCGGATGGATCGGATCAAATTTAGTCTGATATTCATTAGACCTCTCCTGATTTACGTGGATAAGATTCTTATTATACGATTTATACTTGTGCTCGTAATTATAATTTACAACTGTGTTAATTGGATTATTATGTCAAACTTTCAATTTTTTGATTGGTTCAATTATAATAGGGTATTTTGATACAGTGCAAAATACATTGTCCTATATAAAATTGATATTCATAGATTAAATTCAACTACGTAAGACGACGTTTAAATTGAATAATGTCACAGTGGGCAGTGCCTAAATATCAAAATGTTTAAATACCGTTTATCGCGTCATAGCGGAATGACTAACTAAAAAAACAACGTTATACCCAAATAGCACCGCTATAGCGCGAAATAGCGCTAGCGCCAATAGCGTCATAGTTTTTATGGCCGGAAAACGCTATAGCCGCGATATAGCGCGCTATTTAAAACCTTACTAGATAACATATTACACGAAGATATATAACTCTAAAAAGGACTATATCTCTGCGGATAATTTAGTATACATATCTTTTTATTTACACTCGTAATCATTGTTGCAAATTATCAAATTTAAAATTTAAAATTTTAGATGTGTGGGTCGTGTGGATATAGTTTACACAATTTTAGTTTCAATTGAAATATATTTGATCATTTCATCGTACAACATTGAAAAATAAAATGCTTGATAGACATTACAATAATCTTTTTTAGATAGATAATTTTTTTATACAAGCTTTATTTCTGAATTTTTTTTATTTGTGCACTCAAATTTAGAATTTTAACTCTATTGACGACTTCTGAATTTTTTTAATTTTACCATCCACACAGCCTGAGACTGTGCAGAACCAAGTCCACACATCCCGGGACTGCCTGGAACCCATTTTGAGCATATTTGAGCATGGATAAATTTCTTTAAAACGTTAAACATGAGAATTAATCACTATACATTGGAAATCATTTAAATCAGGAAACAAAATCTTCGGAAATTCTTGGAGATTTCAGGAATCCTGAAATTCTCAATACAACGAACACGTATCCTCTGCATTGAGATATGAAACTAGATTGGGGTTGTATCGGAGCCTCAGGGGTAAAATTTGACTCTATCAGAGGGTACCTTCAGCAAGTAAACTTGAAGTTTTTAATTTTTACACTGTCCTAAAGATCTTTTAAGAGACTATTTCGGTAAACTTGTAAAAATATAAGGTATATCCCATACATATTTCAGCTAATTTGAAATTATCAAGGTAAGTCTACATATTTTAAATTTGAACTCATAATAATAATAATAATAATAATACAATGTCTCGATTTTTTATGCCATCATGCTTTTAATTTTTATTTTACAATAACAAAATTTCTAAATCTCAGATGTGAAAAAAATCATTAGATATAATCTATAATATTCTATATACAAGAACATACAAAAGTTGTCAATTTTTAGTTTTATTTTTTCTTGAATCAATAATTTAAAAAGTCAACATACCAAAATTATTCATATCAGTGTTATTTTGCAAGCTTTTAATGTCAGCTTTTAATGTCAATCAAAACAATCTATTGTCAGCTTTTAATGTCAATCAAAACAATCTATTGTGTATAGAAAAAATAATTATATCATATTTAACAATCTTATTTTAGCATTTGAATATTAAATTTAAGTTATTAAAATGTTAAAAATAAAACTATAATAAAGATATCAGAACAATCAATGAAGTGAGGTTAAATAGTGCAAGGTCGGCTCGGGCCGACCCACATGGTTCTAGGGGGACAGTCGCTCCTCCTGGATTTTGAGTTTTAGTGGAGATTTATTGGTTCCGATCGACTTTGTCTCTCTCTGGAAAAAAAATTATCTTATTCTAGATGTTTGATTTGTAATTCGGTTTAAATTTAGGATTATAATTAATATAATTTTCTTAAATTATAAATTATAAGTTGTAGCATTAAAAAGTATAAATCAAAGTATTGCATTTTGAGTATTCAACTAGTTAATGAGTTTAAACTCGGTTATTTATTTAAACTAGATTCGATATTATGTTGCCTTCTTGACGAAAATCCGAGATCCGTTCATGAAGAATTCAGAGTACGTCCAATGCCCATCGGAGCTACCTTGGTTCGATGGGTATAATGATCATTAGATTGCATCAAGATTCGTGCAAAGTACATTAAAACCTGTGCATGACTGTTTGAATTTCCTTACGCACATATCTTAATGCTAATCGTACAATGTTAGAGCTAATTGAACCTAAAAGTAGGTCCGATGCCCATCGGACCTACTCCTTTCTCGTTCATGAAGGCCAGTACATTAAATTAAACCTCATTAGTGACATGCTGATGCAAGCAGGGCCTATGCCTATTGAACTAAACTAGTCTAATACTCTAATGGACAATTCAATTGGCGTTTTGATGCTTGGTTCAAATTTGGTAGGCAGGAGCCAGAAAATCTGTGCGATTAAAAAAGCCATCGTTCCAACAAAATGATCAACTGACGTCATGCATGGCATTCACTCTGATAGCCGTCAGCCGGTGTCTGTGTTAAGAAACTGTTTTCAGAAAGCAAACCAACCCGTTTTTATTTGGACCAATTTGACCTTCAGAAAAATACTTTGCGGTTGAGACCGAGCGGGTACAAGCGTTCATTGCGCACTCTTGCACTCGCGCCTTCCAGATTCCATTCTCTACCCCTTCAGTTTTTTTTAATCTTGCAACTTGAAAGTTGCGTTTATTGAATGAACCGATGGGAAATTGGGAATATCCGTTTATCTACTTTATGTTAACCGGTACGGTAAAGAACGGATGGAAGTTTTTTTGTTATAATTTTGTTTTTATACTTTATTTTTATATGTTACGAATTATTTTATTAGTATTTTATCCTTATCCGTTATAATTATCGAATAATGAAACATTAGCGGGTAAATAATAGATAATGCTATCATAATAAAAAAATATTATTTACTAAATAATACATTAAAACACATTCATTTCACAAATATGTGTGTGTGTGTTTTAAAGGTCTAAATTTTATTGGAATTTGTTGAAATTTATTTATGTATTTTAATGGTTAATTAAGCGTAACACAATATCAAGAATAGTCGGAGAATTAATATTTATTGCTCATTAATATATACAATATATATATTTTTTTTGGGTAAATTTCGCTGGAGGTCACTAAACTTCGTCATTTGTCACTAATTGGTCACTCAAGTTCGATTTATCCATTTCTGGTCACTCAAGTTCTATTTGTCCATTTCTGGTCATTCAAGTTCGATTTGTTCATTTCTAGTCACTCAACTGTCATTGTCCCAATCAACTCACTCTATATTTTTGTATGTTCAAAATGCTAACGGAATAAGCCCATTTAGTTAGTATTTTGAACAGAATGAGTATATTTCATTAATATTTTGGACGGAATGGGAATATTCTGTTTATATTTTGGACGCAAAAATATAGAATGACTTGATTGAGACAAATGACAAAGTTGAGTAACTAAAAAATAACAAATCAAATTTGAGTGACCAATTTGTGACAAATGACAAAGTTTGGTGACCTCCAGTGAAATTTACCCAAATTTTTTTTATAATTACCCCACCGGATAACGGGTACGGAATAGGTTTCACCCGTACTCATAAAAGGGTGCCATTCATACCTCTAATTTTACCTGTCAACTGGGGATGCTCTCCAAATTGGCAAGCAAGATCCTACTTTTCCAAATCAAACCGTTGTATTTTTTTTTCATTCATGAATCTCAACACATATTAATGGTTTGATATGGAAAAGCATAGTTATACTTGCCAATTTGGCGAGCAGCAGATTCCAATCTGTCAACAACATATTTTCAACTAATTATCTTCAGCATTTTGTCATTTTGTGTAACAATGTAGCGGGTGATATTTTTTTCCCGAACTTTACCCTCCAATGCAAAAAAGTTACTCGGTGAAGGTACAGAAGATTGTTGCAGAATAAAAGAAAAATATATCCAACCTCAGTCGGATCCGAATTTGCTGCTATTCTTCGCTCATGAACATCGCTCATGAACAGTAACTTACGATCTCTGCTTTTCCAAATTCAACTGTTGAATTGTTTTGAGATTCGTGTAAGAAAAAATCAACTGCTTTGAGATACATGCACGAAATTATTAGATGGCTAGATTTGAAAAAATAGAGATTTTAGAGTTACTGTTCATCCTTTTAGGATCACAGCAGATGTGAATCCACCTCTGTTAGGCCGTAACAGAATATATCTTTTCGAATCATGGCCGTCCGGTCGGAATCCGAATCAGCTCGAGGTGGAACGGACGGACATTTTCATAATGGCAAATTCTTCCATGGACCCAAGGACCTATTTGTAAAATGAACATATCTTTATTTTCAAAGTTCAAACAGTCGATCCGAACCGTTCATCTTGTTCTCCATATTAATATGTGCTTGGAGACCAAATTTTACATTTTTCTAAATTTTTTTACTATTTATTAAGATGGGTACAAAAAATATCAAATTCAGACCATTGAATTTTGTACCATCTTAATAAATAGTAAAAAAATTCAGAAAAATGTAAAATTTGGTCTCCAAGCACATATTAATATGGAGAACAAGATGAACGGTTCGGATCGACTGTTTGAACTTTGAAAATAAAGATATGTTCATTTTACAAATAGGTCCTTGGGTCCATGGAAGCATCACTCATAATAATAGTGCAGATTTTGATTGGACAGTCCGGATCCAAACAGAAATATACTGTTACCTTAGGTGATACGAATTCCCGTAATTACTCGGTCCAGTTGTCAACGCATGCGTCAGGTGATGTCTCACAAATATTAATTAAGGAAAAAAACTAAATTGTTGTCATTAAATGAAACCCCTCTCGTTTAACACTAACAACAACTTTTATTCCCTTGTTTGACATTCCACCGAAATGTAATGCTTGCGCTAGGTCTACGTATGCCGTTTAAACTGACAGCTGGAGCCCGTGACTTCAGGTGCTTTCGCCACGTGTTGCGATGTGATTATTCGCGCGCACGGGCGCGCACATCAGCAATTCAACGGAAACCTTTTATCTGTAGAAGTTATAAAAAAAACAGAGAGAAAAATAAAAAAAAAGTATATCATGTTTTTAATTGATACAAAAATATGTATAATTTTTTCCAATTCTAAATATCGAAAAGTTTGGATCGGTAAGATTTCTACCGATCCAAACTTAGTTTTTTATAATTTGATATATAAACGAAGAGATTTTTATATTAGATCTCTAGTAAAATATAAAAAGTTTTTATTTAAATAATAGATGAAATGTTTCTATTATATCTAAATTTTAAGATACTCTATTTATTTTCGTAAAATCTTTTAATGTTTTACTAAAAAATTAAAAGAAAATACAATCTGGCTTGGATCAATAGAATTCTGAATTCCTTCTGATCCAAACATTTTTATTTTAGAAAGTAAAAATTCATTCAATTTTTCCACCAATAAAAAAAATAATGTACTCTTTCTCTTTCTGTTTCTCTCTCTTTTTTTCCTTTAATTTCTATTAATAATTTTTTTTTCCAATTCAACAGTCTTATGAAAGATATCACGAGAGGATCACTTGACGCAAGATATAACCTAAAAGTCTCTTCTCTTGCAAATCTTGTTTTTGAAAAAAATACGTTGAGAAAATCAACTAAAACACCAGCCACAGAGGAAGAACAACTCCCTCTCTGCCAGATGTCAATCGGATTCGAAGGAGAGCTACTGATCAAGTGCTTTGAGATTCGTGTATTTTAATAAATAAACGGTTGAGATTAGAAACCTGCAATCCGTTGGAATCACAGCAGATTTGTTTCCAAAGTGTTCATGTCGTATCAGGCGCTTGGTGTCCACATGAGGTGTCAAAAGAGCCGTGTCGGTCAAGAGCCCAACTGTGTCAGGCGGTGACACGCTGATCAAGATACTTCAATGCTCGATTTGAACTTTTGCATCTGGGTGGCCATGCTTAGGAGGACATAAAGAGATAGCACTATGGACAGTAGTATATAGCATGTATGCGTTAAATTCAAGGAGAGATTAAATGCAAATTAGCGTTCATTTCGTTCATAGTTGGATGAATTATGATTAATTGGAAAAAATTGAGTAAGAGAGACGAACAATGAGAATTTGTCCGATGGTGTTTGGACTAGATTATGTCCAAAGGTTCCCTGCTTCGTTGGATTAGGATGATATTTACGATTGTGAAATGGATTTTTAATTGTTTTTGGAAAGAAATATAGAAACATATTGTCCTTCTCCATTAGATAACTAAATAAAAGAAATGGTGCCTCCATTAACTCTTTTAAATTACTAATCTTTATCATTATCTCTTTTAATGCATAAATTAAGATGAGCACAAAAAACTTAAAATCCTAAATTATGATTAAGAAATAATATATTTGAATGACAGCAATATTTGTTCAAAATTATTTGAATTAGTTTGCTTGAAAACTATATTTTCATTCAAACAACTTCAACATTTTTTTAATCTTTATTCGATCAAAAGGAAAACTATTATATGATCATTGTCAATCACTTCAATCAGCCTTTATTCTAGATATCTTTTTTTTTTTTTGACAAAAACCAATATGTAGAATAGAACAAATAACTAGAAAATTACGAATGTAATTAATATTATGTTTTTGTTCAATAAATCAAATTAAGAGAGAGAGAGGTCAATTGTTTTTAACAATCAACTAAGAGTCAATTTCAGTTATCAAACAAGAATTTTTAACTAATTAACTTATGCTTTCATATTGATTGGTATAGAATTAGAATAATATATATAATATCGAACATAGGTTAATTACTAAAAGAATAAGAAACCGTCCGAAGCACAAGTGAGATTTTGATTTGTTCTCTCTAGCTTTATATTTTTATTTATTTATTCTTAACACAAAATTGTTGATGAATAGCATTTAATAAGAAATGAGACTTTGAGAATAAATGGAAACCTCCATTTGTTTGATGTTTAGCTTAGTATCGAAATAAGAAACAAAAAATTGCAATATTTGATTTAGACGGAGATGAAAGAATAATTTTCTATTTTTACCTACTCAATCAAACGATGCCGTCATTTTTATTCATGCTCAAAAACTCATAAATTTCGCCAATTCTTCCCATGAAACTCAAATTTTATCAAAAATGCCCAAACCGGCTACTATACCGCCGGTTCCTAATAAAAATTAGGAACCGGCGATTAAACCGCCGGTCACTCCAAATAAATAGGTTATTTATAAGGGTGCACTGTTCCGAAATTTCCTCACAATTCATTTCATCAAATTTCACACTATTTTTCTTCATATTCTCTCTTTCTCCCAGATTTCTCTTGCTCTTCCTGTTTTTGCAAGTAAGTCCCTATATTTTATTTTATATTTTTAAGTAGGCCAAAATAGTTGTAAATTAGTACCGTTTGTTAGAAATTGTTAAAATTATTTAGAAATTGCTACCAATTGTTATAAATTTATTAGAAATTGCTACCATTTGTTAGAAATTATTATAAATTGCTACCAATTCATTAGAAATGTTCTAAATTTTTTTTATAAATTAGAAAGAAATTGCTACCAATTCATTAGAAATGTTCCAATTTTTTTTATAAATTAGGAAGAAATTGCTACCAACCGTTATAAATTGCTACCGTTTGTTAGAAATTGTTATAAATTGCTACCAATTAATTAGAAATGTTCCAAATTATTTTATAAATTAGATAATTTAGTATAGTTTAGTATAGTTATAAATTAGGGTAGAATTAAGATATAAATTATGGTTTGTTATAAATTAGGGTATAATTTAGTATAATTATCTAACTTGATAAAATTTTGTATAATTTAGTATAGTTATATAACTTAGCATAATTTGAAAATAATTAGCATAAAATAGTATAATTAGCATAAATTAGTATATTAACGTATATTAGTGCATTTTAGCGAATTTTAACGCGTTTTTAACACAATTTTAGCGAATTTTAGCGCAATTTGATAATAAATTAATTTAAATAACTATACTTTATGAAATTAGAATGACTGGAGGTAAAGGTAGAGGACGGCCCAAACATGCACCACAGGTTGAGCCACCGATTGAGCCCACCAGTACTGAGCACTTTAGCCCTCTCTTATGGATACCCCACCGCGAGCACCGGGTATTCCTGGCTTCTCGTGAGGTATGCTACTTTTTGTCTACCTCTGATGAAGTTTCAATTTTGTTAGGCGATTACAGCGCCTATCTCCGCCAGACAGTGCATGAGGATCTATCAGGTCACCAGCCTACCGGACGTCGCTGGGCTCGCTCGGTAATTAGTCCAACACATTTATATTACTTGTTCATTAAACGCTAAATACATAAATATGTTAACTAATTTATGTTTGTTTTTTCAGTTATTGGTGTCAATTAAAGCCGTTGCGCTTGCCGTCAAGTTGCTCGGGATCAAGGGCTGGCGAAAAGTTGGATGGAGCAAGTTGCAGGAGCATGGCCCACTCATCGATGATGCCGGACAGAATGGGCGTACGATCAACATGTTGCGCGACGCCAGAGAAAACATTGATTGGCGGGCGGTAGAGCCAGACGAGCCAGATGCGCCGCTAGTCTGCACTCAGGATATGCCATCTCCACCCCGCTTGGACGCAGATTGGGACTATTATCACTGGGTGCTGTCTAATTCCGTCTGGGCAGCCTACTACAACTCTGAGGGACGTCCAGTGCAGCCACCGGTAAGTCATATTTGTTATGAGTCGAGTAATTATTAGTAGAAAAATTTATATCATTATTTAGTTTGGTTTGCAGGGTCCGGCTAGCATGCCGCCGCCACAGCCACCGCACGACGAGTCTTCATCTTTCGACCACATGGAGGATTATGGGCTGACTATCAGTCTCGATGAGATTGAGAGCCTATCACCATCCATGCCGGGACGATATCCTACGGCGATGGCACACGACGGTGAGGCCAGCAGGTCACAGGCCCCTTCTGACTACGCGGTTAGGCTGGCAGAGATTTTCTTCTCTACACCCCCGCCAGCTACTACTCTGGGGGATGATAATCCGTGGGAAACCGCATCACGTATCAGGGGAGAGGCTGATGCCACTGCTGTTGCTGCACGTGATACGGCCTGGTTGGGGCTGCTCGAAAGGGTTAACAGAGGACATCCGGCCGAGCGATACTCCCCTTCTCCGTTTAGATGATGATAGTTTTTTACTTTTATTGTTCCGTAGGATTTACATTTGGATTTGTTATGTTTGTCATTTTATGGTTGTATTATCTCTGTTTATTTATTTATATTTCCTACTCTAGCGTTTGTCATTTGGATCTGTTATGTTTGTCATTTTATGGTTGTATTATCTATGTTTATTTATTTATATTTCCTACTCTGTCGTTTGTCATTTGGATCTGTTATGTTTGTCATTTACGTATCGTTTTTCTCGTTAAAGTCATAATAAATTTAGTTGAAATAAATCAATCAACAAATTTTGTTAATTAATCGTCTTAAAAACGAGAATTTCAAACGATTCATAACATATAACATCAAAATTATATTTTAAATATTCGGAGCGAATTTGATACTTACAAATTACTCAAAAATTATATATCAACTGTCCAGATTTCAAAAAAAAAAAACATAATTTTTATTAGAAACCGACTTAATTAATCGTCTTAAAAACGAGAATTTCAAACGATTCGTAACATATAACATCAAATTTATATTTCAAATATTCAGAGCGAATTTGATACTTACAAATTACTCAAAAATTATATATCAACTGTCCAGATTTCAAAAAAAAAAACCTAATTTTTATTAGAAACCGGCGGCTTAATAGCCGGTTCCTAATTTTTATTAGGAACCGGCGGTGTAATAGCCGGTTTCTAATAAAAATTAGGAATCGGCGGTATAGTTGCCAGTTTGGATATTTTTCACAAAATTTGAGTTTGGTGGGCAGAGTTGGCGGAATTCAGATAATTTTGGGCATGAATAAAAATGACGGCAAACGATGTAAAGAGTAAATTTGTAAAACTTCCTTTTTTTTTACATTTTTGTTTTTGTTTTCTAAAACAAAAACATTAAAATTAAGCTAAACTAAGTCGTGTTCTTAATAACAGGCGATATATATATAGTTCAGGAGTAATACTAGGGTATTCCTAGGTTCACAAAGCTCTTTTGTGAACTCAACTTTAAAATATATTGGATTGTCTTCAAACGACGAATTCAAACGGTTGAAATCTATCTTTCTTATTAGTGATGCATCTACATGTGAAAATTTTAAAAATTTCAAATTAATTTTGTATAGAATCAAGTGGTAAAATAATGTTCAAAATATGAATGCATTAAAATTAGTTTGAAAGTTTAAAATTTTCGTATGTAGACGCATCACTCATAAGGTGCATGAATTTTAATAGTTTGAATTCGTCGTTTGAAATTCAATAGACTTTGAAGTTCACAAGAGAGTTTGGTGAACTTAAGAACTCCCTAGTCTCGAATATAGATACGAATATAGATACGAATAGTCTCGAATACAAATACGAATTAGATAATTTAAATAATTTTCCGAAATTCAGATTCGGATAGAATCATATAATATCCGATCCGTTTACACCCTACCGGACGGAAATTTTGGTTTAGGAAATAAGATTAATTAAATTAAAAAAAATGTTTGCTATAAGCTTTGAAGTTTGAATATATGAATAACAGCTGTACTCGGCTCTGATGTCATCATATTGACATGAAATTGACGCTTCGTACGAACAAGTGGCTGCGATGGATCATTCCGATCAGCATCGCATCAAATTTGAATTGATGTTTGATTAGAGCTGTTTATCAGTTTATCAACATCAACATTTGTATGTATTTGATAAAAGATCTCAAAAATATCCAAATGGATTTTGATACGGATTGATGCACACATATTTGAATATTTCTGTATGCTTGATTCAGATATCATATCACAAATTCGATTACCATCGAAACCGTCCCCCAATTCCAACTACGATTCGGAGCATCAGAATCTACAAACAAGTTCGTGCGGATGGTATTGATGTGCTGTTATGCACCGTCAGATCTAAAGAGACAGATCGGATTCACACACCATTACGTCTTAATATGAGTTTTATTAAATAGACAACCCTTCATGGTAAACCGAATATAAAAAAAAAATATTTTTAATTAAGGCGTTAATAACGGACTAATAAGAAACAGGAGGGTAAAAATGCAGTACTAAATCGAAATAATATGTAACTGGTTTTGTCCTAATTAATGAAATATCTTTCAATCAAAACTAAAAATACAGTACTAAATTGAAATGATATGTAACTGGTTTGTCTGATTAATGAAATATCTTCAACCAAAACAAAAAAAATGTAGTACTAAATAAAAACGTTGCCTAGAAAATAGACACGTACATTAAAATAAAAAAATATGTGACACACCAAATAATTGGTGCATTTAAGGTAATTGGGTGAAGTATATATGTTCACGTATCCGTACTTCATTTTAATAAGGTCCTTTTGTATTTGACATCAATTTATCATCATATAGTGATTAAATTTGCATGTTATAAATGGGATCTATTTTAGTAATAATTTAATTAAATCAATTCTTTTAGTAGCGTGTGTTATCAAAGCGATATATTGGAGTAATACTGAGGCAAAGTTTTTAGAAATAATCATGATTTAACAATATGTGCCCGTCCTTTAATTTATTAATATAATTAAATATGAGTGGCAAATAAACACCCGTTACCAGTCAAATTGTATCCGGAATCACATCTTCTGCGGAGCTCCGCACCTGCGGTTCTTTTAATCTGGTCCGTTCGTTTTGATCGGACGGACCAAATAAGATTTGGCACGAATCTCAAAGCAAAATTAATACTGCTCCCTCTATCATCCCGAGCACTCACCGGCTGAAAGTAAATCTGAGCCGTCCAATCAACTCCGCACAGCTCCGTACTGCAAAACTCCGCAGAGAATACTCGCCCAATTGTATCCTTCCTTGTTCAAGCAGGAGAACTAAGGACATTCAAAATTTCAAAATACTCAATTCAACCAAGAATACATCATAATATCTAATATCTTTATCTAAACTTAAATTTCTTTCATCTATCTTCTTTTATTTATTTTATTTTTTATTTAATTAATTTAAAAAATCTGTTGACCAATTTACCCTTCTCCACTCGTCTGTATATGTAATCCATCTAATAATCAATCTCCATTCTCCAGTGTCTGTTTGATCCAGATTAGACTCTTTTAATTTCATTTTATTTGTACATACAAATTACAAATTATCTCCACTCCGCTAGCTTCTCGTCTTTAATTATATCCTCTCTTCAGTTCGGACCTGTAAGTTTGTGTGCAATCTGTGATCAGATCTGATTTTGACCCCTTAAATCTCAACTGCTCAACTGCCGCAACTTCAAAAATAATTTTAATTATCCCATTATATCCAAACACGTGCCACAGTGGCGTAGCAAAAAAATTTATCAGGTAGACAAAAAATAATTATTATTTTTAATAAAAAAATAAAATTGTAAACACAAACTTTCTTAAAAATGAAAATTTTTTATTTCTAAATAATTTAGTAAAAAAATATTTTTTTTCTAAATAGTTTAGAAATGGCATTTAGAAATGATTTTTTTAAATGCAGGTTAAAAATTATTTTTTTTCACTATACTTTGTGATTAAGATAATTTTTGTGATGGTTTAAAAATAAATGGATTTAATGTATGTTAAAATCGTCAAATAGCAAGGCATAATGGTCTGGATTTAATGTTAAGACTCAAATAATTTCTAGATGCTCCTAGTTTTCTGTGAACCAATAATTATTTCTATTTTTATACTTAATGTACCAATATACCAAGTCTATTTAGAAAGAATATACAATAATGTTTCTTCTCCAAAGAGTTTATGTTCACTTTCTTTCTAAATCGACAAAATTCTTTTGTGTTAAATTTAAAATTGACACAAAAAGACCAAATCAAGCCACAACTAGAAAAGAATTGTAGCAGAGGTAGGCAATAACCTAAGTTTATACATATTTATAGGTAATTTTCAAAATCCAGGAGTAGGCGGTTGCCTATTCCTGATCCATGCTGGCTCGGCCTCTGCGTGCCAGTACTCAGATGGAGACAACAGACCATATGCACATTTGCCCAAAGCTATTGGACGGACATATGGGCACAATTTAGATTAGGGGGCCATACTCAAAATGTGCATATGATGGTGCAGGCTTGGAGGAAATATAGTTAGTTAACTATCGTACCGACACAGGCTATCATCTGAGCAGCCGGTACATGAGCGTTGTACCGGGAATGCAACAGGAGGTTCTTCTCAGGAGATGTAAGAACAATACACCGGCTTATACATGAAACAGTTAACCAGATCAATCAGTAGCATGCGGCAATTTTAAGACCTGGCGGGTGTACTCAGGGGTGGAACTATTCATAGAAAATGGGTGTCGATCACCATTTTTTTTTCAATTTTTTTTATATTAATATGTGTTTTTATATAATTTAGCACAAAATACTATGAATATGGTACAATTGATCTCCATTTACAGTATAAAAGTTTATATAATTAATTTTCATTTATATATGACCTCATAATCTAGAGATCTGACTCCGCCCCCGACTCCGAGTATACCGGCATAGAGGTATAGCGTCAAAGTTTTATATTCTTGCTGCAACTTTGTTCGCAATATGATATGGCATAGCTAGATTGGAAATCGCATCCTCTGCAGAGTTTTTACCTGCGGAGCTGTGCAGCAGTTCTTTTAATCTGGTCCGTTCATTTTTTATCGGACGGACCAAATAAGATTTTGGCACGAATTTTAAAAAAAAATTAATATTGCCCCCTCCATCATCCGAACACTCATCGGCTGAGATTAAATCTGGACCGTCCGATCAGCTTTGCAAAACTCGGCAGAGAATACTAGTCCTAGATGGAGTTTAGTTAGTTTCGTTTAGTTCTATACGGCTAAAAGTTGCTGGTACGGCTAAACAGACGAATAGAAGCGCTGTAAATATTTTTTATTCTATTAATACAAATGGTCGTTGAGTCAAAACTCACTGACCTTCAAATAAAAAAATTGTACTTAAATTATCTTCGAATTGATTCCATGACAGTACGATTCATCCCCATTGATACCCGATGTATCATAATATACGGAATTCCCCCTCACGACCAAATACATTCATACCCGATGTGAACTTTAACAAATGACAGCTGTCTAAAAACTAATTCTAATTGTTGGGATATAAATAAATGTTCTTACTCGATCACCATTGGAAATATAATGGACACTTCCATTTTAACAAAAAGGTAATTGGTCAATACAATTTTCAAAACATTTAAATAAAAGATAAAATAAATGAAACGGGATAGTAGAAAAAAAAGTTTATATGGAGATATTAGATATTATAATATTTTTATGGAGAAATTGATTATTTTGAAAGTTTGAATGAACACACCAGAAATTTTCCCATAATTTTTTGCCCTTCTATTCTTAGAAATATAGTCTCTGTAATTAACTTTTTATTATAAGCCTTCTTTAATTAACCTTTTATATGAGTTTTTAACTTTCTATTCATTATTAATACTACTAAATCTAATTGTCAACAATTATAATAATCGACTCTACTTATTTCATGAGATCAGAAAATTTTTAGAACCCTAAAAATAGCAAACAAGTTAAAATAAATGATGCGCAATACTGTTGTAAGTTCTTGAATTTGAAAAAGTAGTGATGAGGTAATTCCCCTATCCATATTCCTTACATAAAATGAACACAGTTCAGAAATAGTTTTCTTAAAATGGGAGCGGAGCATGATTATTTTCGTTTATAAACCATTTACATATATATGGCATTCCAATATCACACTTCTATTTAGTCTCTCCTTTCTGGCATTTTCAATTCCACCAATATATATATCACATAATTAATTAACTAGTTCAGTAGTTCTCCTTCAGTTCTAACAAAACAGAACTTAATTAAACTATGTCACCGCAACCGAATGATGATGACGATGAAGTGCGACATGCGGCAAAAATTCTAATGGAGATTTTTCATTGTCGTTGCCCTCATCATACGGTGTACATGGAGGAAAGTGATGGGAAGAAAAAGGAGGAGACGGGCGTGACTGCTCCCTCTACACCCCAATTTGAGGGTGAGCAAAATTGTCAAAATAACATACAGAGTTCCCCTACACCCCCCTCTGCTCCCTCTTGTTCCCTCTCAAAATTGCCAGTTAAGGAGCATGTAACTCGCGTCGGTGATCAGCCAAGGTCACGATGTTGTTCCCCTCCTCTCTCTTCCCTTTCTTTTAATGTGGGCGCTGTAGAGAACACCCAGAAAGGTAAAGATACGAAGGTGCACCAATGCAGGATTTGTTCTGAAATACATCGTTCTGGACAAGCACTTGGGGGTCACATGAGGAGGCATTACACAGGACCACCCATTAAGATGAAACGCAATAAGGTCATTGCAAACAATGATTTAAAACCCGAGGTAGTTACAAACAATGATTTAAAACCCAAGGTCCTTACGGGCATTGATTTAAACAGGCCGCCGACATATTACGAGAGAGGAGAGACGAGTAATTCAAAGCAAGAGGAGGTGGAGAACGACAATGAAGATGAGATGGAGGAGGGGGAGATAAGAGATAGCCCTCGTAGCAAGCATAAATAGCATGCTTAGCTCTAGATGGCAGTGCTGTAGTTGAATAAGCTCTAGTTTTTTACTAGGATTTTGAATTCAATAACATGGTCAAATATGTACTGTGTGGCTTCAAATATGTACTTGACGCACAAAGTTGAATAAGCTGGAGTTTTACTGGGGTATTTTAATGTAGTAAAGATTGTAATTATATATTATAAGTTGGTTTGCTTTATTGCTTATGACTTAATGTGTATCTCTTTTTATGAGAGCGTCCGTCTACATTATATTTGATTTTGTAGTGCAATATGGATTGGTGAGCTCGTTTCTGTGTTAAATTACAAATTATGAGCCGGCCCGTTTCATATCCATCTTAATCTCATGTAGTCATGTTCCATGGATTTTATATTTGTTGCATCAGACTTGGGTATAATAATTCATTATTTTACGGTTTTACATCTCAATATGCATTTTTTATTAAACCAAGGACATACTCCTTTATCTAAAAAACCTCCTACCGTGAAGAAAGAGAGACTTAAAACTTTAGTTGCATGGATACCGATTTGAATATTGTAGTTGGATACGATATGAGTACAACAATGAAACTTTTTTTTCATGTAGAAATACAATATGTTCTCCATACATATATTTTTGTTGTTGATACGTAATTTTTTTTTTTTTAAATGAATGCGATTTTCCTAAGTTTCATCAATAAAAATATAGAAATTAAAGAAATATAAATATATCATTTTTCATATTAAAGAAATAGTTAAGAAAAGATAGAAACTATACTTAATATAACTGATGTCATAAATATATAACTAAAGAGAGAAGCTCTTTTGAGCGCACAAATCCTTTTATATATATGATACAAAATTTTATTTTAAGTTTCCACCGTATAATTAGAAGAAAAAAAAATAGATAAATTTAGTATCAAGAGAAAAATAGCTAATTATTGCTCACAAATAATAGTGTTCATAACTAAAAGTTTTTCGAGATATGTAAAAAGAAACTATGAAAGGGAAAATACATATGATGAAAAATTCAACTTCACATTCTTTTATGATAGAATTAGACCAAAAATAATCGACTAACGCACAAATTTTTAGAGGATGAAAAATAACAGCTTATGTACGTAATACTCCTTTATTTTGGATCCAAATCTGCTGAAATCCATGGTCATGAACAGTAGTCCTGAAATTACTGAAATCCGAGATCCAGCCATTGAATTGTTTTGAGATGTGTGTATAGAAAAATCAGCTACTTTAAGATGCGTGCATAAAAAAATTGGACGGCTGAATCTCAGATTTCATAAATTTCAGAATTACTGAATTTTGAATTTCAGCATATCTGAATCCCTTTATTTTACCTCAACAAAAGAATCTGTGGGGTTCGGAGGAATCCATATCCTCTGAGATATCTCAACTTTTACGTGACCGACGTGTCCGGTGCCTATTCGAGTATCCGTCAGGGGCCAGTTTTATTTGAGCTTTGAGATTCGTGCAGAATGTATTTGAACGATTGAGATATACCAAAGAGTCACGCAAAGTTTGAGATATCTAAGAGGATGTGAATTCGGTTCGGAGGCCCCACCTCTTGAAAAACTGTCCCATTGGCTCGTTGCACAGCCCTTGTGTATTGAATACACATAATTTTACTGTTCTTGATTTTTTTTTCATATTAAAAACATGTTATAGTTTACCCGTTAGATTTCGTGCTTTGAAGGATTATGTGAATTCTTTTTAGGAACCGTGTAATTTATGATTTTTTATGTGTTGAGGTGGGTGAAAGAGTCCCGCCAGTTCAATGTAGAGATAGGGGACTAGGGGTGTAATGGTTACGGTCCGGATTGAATGGAGGCATTTTTATATACATGCACATTAAAATTTACTTTATTCATACTCTACCTTTACCTATTAAAAATTAATCTTACTCTATTTTATCCTTATCCGTTAATATTATCGAATAACGAAATAGTAGCGGGTGAATAACGGATAATACTTTTATCAAAAAAAAAATAATGGATAATACTTATATAATAATTAATTTTATAAATAAAAAATAAAAAAACTCATTATGTTTTACAAATTATACTCATTATATAAGATAACTATTTAAATTGTTTTTTCACTCATTATAATTTTTTTTATTGAAAATTTTGAAACTTGAAAATAAAATTGAGTCACAGCTACTGTAAAAATTAAAGTGGAAATATGATTGTGAATCAGATTATTACAGAATTTACATTACATTCTTACGAATGAGTAAAAATGCAAGAAAATGAAGAGGAAAGAAAAAAAATATATATGAAACATACACTAAGAATGAGCTCGAATTGAAAGACGCAATTTAAGGCACTAAAATGGAAGAGTAAATTTAGGTGCACTAAAAATTGAATTGAATATATATAATTTTAGATTTTATAATTACCATATAAGGTAACGGGTACGAAATAGTCATTACTCATACCCTTGCTCATTTATTTAACGAAAAAAATTCTTACCCATACCCATACTTATATCCAATAAGCTAATGAAAAAAAATCTTATCCATACCTAATTTATTGAATACGATACGAATCAGATAAACGGTAAAAAAGATACCATTGACACCCCTATGTAGAGGTCCTTATATAATGTTTGATTGTCCTTAATCAGTGTCAACTTACTAAGCTCCAACTAAGTTCAGATTTTTCATCAAAAAAAAAAAAATTGAGTTCAGATTTCCCAACTAATTGCACATGCCTTGTTTTCGGATTTTTCGGACAAACGGGTTGGTCTACATTTCAGCTGCAACCACCGTTCAAATATGCCACAACAATGACCAAATTCGGAGGAAAAAGAGACATCCAATGTAGAATAAGGGTTAATTAGATCAAACGGCAAATAGTTAGGCCGATCAATTCAAGTGTAAGCTTAAAAATAGGTCTAGATCTAACTTAACAAGTTGAGATAGAAGTAGGTCCGGGCATGAGACTTACTTTTAGATTCAATTAGCTTTATCACCGTATGATTGCAATCAAGATTAGTGTGTACGGAAATTAAAACAGACATGCACGACTTTTAAAGTAAGTAGCACGGATCTTGATGCAATTTAATGGTTATTTCACCCATCGAACCAAAGTAGGTCCGATGCCCATCGGACCTACTCTGAATTCTAACAAGTTAGGCCTAAGCAGGGGCGGAGTTATGAACGATTAATGGGTTCACTTGATCTATATTTTTTTTTTTTTTAAAAAAAAAATATATATATATATATATATATATTTCTTTATAATTTATAGCAAAATATTATGGGTATTGTAATAATGATCCTCATTATTAGCACAAAAATTTTATATGATTAACCTCCATATACGTTTGATCTCCATAATTTGAAAGTCTGATTGCGCTTCTGAGACCTAAGTGACTTGAGTTTAGTTTGTGATTTCGATTATGTTGATATATTTGTTTCACTCCATTCTTTTTTGTGTAAGCAAACATATTTTTATAAATTAATTCAAGATTTTACGAATTAGTTTTGTCAATATAAATTATCTTTTTTTTATGTTTAGTTTTTATATTCTCTTAATTTCGTTTTGTTATCCACAATGAGTGTAAGCAATTTAATGTTTGTTATGTTTCCTACTGATTAGGGACGATTTATTTGTCATTGTACATTTTTTTAAATTTTATTAAAGTGTATTGTTTTTTTTTTATTTAATTATCATTTTTTTTCTAAATTATATGTTGGTACCTTTAAATTAATATTATGATGTTTTTTTCGCATATTATGTAATATTAGTTTTAGTTTTATTATTATATTTTAAATTTATTTAATTAGTATTGCATTTAGGGGTGTCAACGGGTACGGTAAGGATCAGGTGGAAGCATTTTCATACCCGTACCCGTTATAAATTGTTCTTACCCGTATCCTATCCGTACCCGCTATAAATTATCTTACCCGTACCCTACCTTACCCGTTATGGTTGTCGGATAACGAAACGATAGCGGGTAAATAACGGATAATAATATTATAATAATTATTTTTATTATTTATTAAATAAAATATTAAAATATATACATTCATTTGACACATGTATAGTACTTTATTGGAAAAAAAATATTATCATACTAAGTACAAGTAAATCAATTAAAGTACTCTTTTCAATGCCTATTAATATATATAATATATATAATTTTTCTTTTATAATTATCCGATTGGGTATCGGGTACGAAATAGGCTTTACCCATACCCTTACCCGTTTAGATAACAAAAAAAAAATATTTACCCATACATGTACCCGATAAGTTTACGGAATTTTTTTTTACCCATACCCGTCTTATCGGATACAGTACGGGTCGATTAAACGGGTAAAAAGGTGCCATTGACACCCCTAATTGCATTCAAAGGAGAAAAAAAAATATCAACTTAAATTATGATTTCAACAACAAATTTCAACCAAACAAAGAATAACTTAAGCCATTATTTAACTCTAGATCTCGACCAAAAATGAATAACTATGGGTGGATCTAGTAAAATCTTGATAGAGGGAGTTGAAGTTCAAAATACACAATATGGTGCATGAGAATTCAACTCGAGTCTTCACCGTCACAAAATAGAACTCCAACTACTATATAAAAGGTTTTTAAAAAAATTAATTAAATTTCAATATACATAATGTTAAAATTATAGGATTAGTTTAGCAACCCTTAACTAAGCTTTAAATTCACCACTGTGAATAACTTAGACCAACTTAAGTTGAAGTAACTAATTATTAATTTAGACCTTCATAACCTTATACCTCCAACAAATTAAAAAGACTAAAACAAGCGCTATATTACCGCCTTCTGTATTTAATTGATGTACTGGTGCTGGATCGTATATAGTGGTTTATATTCAAAATCTATGTACATTTAAATTAAAACAAATTATACAATTATGCACAATTTCCAATACAATTTAAGAGTAAAATGCAAGGAACAGAATACAATTGATCCACAATTTAAAAGTATGGCTCCGTTCATAACAGTTTTGAGGTTACCCTAAAGTAAAAGATTATTTAAAACTTGTCTAGCACATTTTTTATATATGATTTATTCTATTCATGTATTAAAAATTTTATAACAAAATATGCATTTTTTTGTATTCAGAATTCGTGCTACCATTTTACACAAATAATATTATGAATATTGTATAACTGATCATCATTCGAAACATGCAAACTTTATATAATTGACTTCTACAATTTGAAAACTTAGTTCTGCCCATAACAGTTTTAAGGTTAACCTTGAGTAGAAAATTGTTTAAAGCTTGTCTAGCACATTTTTTTTATATATATGATTTATTTTATTCATGTATTAAATTTTTTTTTAACATAAATATTATTTTTTGTATTCAGAATTCGTGCTAGCATCTTGCACGAACAATAGGCAAGCGTTAGATAAAGTGCTAAATACTATTTGTGTAATTTGTGTGTAACTTTGTTAAATTATTATTTTTAGCTTAGTTTTAAATTATACTTTTGTGAATTATTTTGTTGTATTCAATGTATTATCTAAAACTATGTTATTTGTTGTGCTAAATTATATTTTTTTTTATGTTGTTTTGTTGTTTTCTTGTGCTAAATTATATTTGTGTTGATTGTATAAATTGGTTTTGGTTGGGTTGGCCATGGTCGGGTCAGGTCGGGGCAGCTCATGGATATCGGTAGGCAGGCACAGGCAGGCGTGGGTATGGAGAAAAAACCTCAAGACAAGCCGAGCATAAATTTTCAAACTCATCAGTTTGAGTCAGACAGACCTAATATAAATTTTTATCAGACAGACCGGACCTGAACTTAGTAAAATACCTGCGGAATCAGCTCCACAACAACAAGATTCGTGTTTTATTCACGAATAAAACATTTTTATGAGGTCACAGCACTGAATAGCGAATAATTCGGTTGATCGAATCTTGACTGAATAAAACACGAATTTTACGAATAAAACGCAAATTTTATGAATTATTCGTATTTTAAACGAAATATTCGCGATATTAATTTTTTTTTGCAGGACACTGCCCAGTTCTCAGGCCGAGTCCAATTAATGACTCATTGACCCAGTACAAGTTGTGCCTATCAAGCTCCTGCTTTTCCGATCCTAACTAATCAAATTCGTTGAAATTTGTGCATAAAAAAAAAAAAATTTTATCAAGATACGTGAATTAAAAATTTTGAATGGTTAGAATTGAAAAAGCAAGACCAATTTTTCTCTGAGAAGCAGAGTCGGATACCTATCCCTCATGCACTCCAACCTCCTTTTATAGATACCTTATCACTGTCAGCGCTTTTTTTCTTTTTTGTGGGACTAGGCAGGCGGCAAAAATGAGAAGCAATAAAAACCGGATATATGCTTTTGCTCCCGCTCCCAGCACCTTCTCTTTTAAAATCTTGTTTATATTAATGGTCTTCATTTCATATTAAGCCCAAACTTTCAAAACTTTGAAGTCCATACAACACACTGATTAAATTCAAAATAAAATGATTTCTTTATTGATTAAGAAACTGAGTAATCCATATATTCAAATGTTACTATTTGTATAGTGATGCATCCCATCAAATATCTTAAAAAAAATTGTGGAACTAAGATCTCTGATTCGAACTCAATGTACAGTTCAGAATTATTTCCAAATTATATCCGAATTATGAATTTTTGATCTCGTTGAACCGAATTTGAATAATTCATTTGTCACTGTAATCAGCCCATTGCCAACGACACTCAACACTGCGTAGTCTCAACCAGTGTTGTAAATAACGGTATGCGGTCGTCGGACAGACGGGGTGATGCCAAGCGATTAATCGGTATGCGGCCGATTAATCGGAATTATGAGGACAATTTAACGTTTTTATTATATTTATGTATATATATCATAATTTATTAAAAATAATTTATTTAACTCATTAAACTTATCAAATAAACTTAATTTAAGTTAGTTTTATTATTATAACATGACACTATGCTTATTTCTTCTCAACACATGAGCATTTTGCATGTGTAAGTAACACATTTATTTAATAAAAAATAAATTTGAGAATTAAGCCTTTTCAAATAGTAATAACATATTATTTGAAAGAAAGAAAATATTCCAACATAAAATCACTAAATTTAATTTTTGATAATAACTTAATTTCATAAATAAACATGTCGTACTAATTGAAAATATTACATCAGTAAGTAAAAAAAAAATATATGATATATAAATAATAGAAGAATTAATCAATTTCAATATTCAAGCACAGATAAAACTACAATACATGATTTATAAACCTTATTATCACACACTATCATAGAAGAAAAAAAAACAATGTGAAAAATAAATTTTCACTGGAATAAACAAAAAAAACGAGAATAAATGCAAATAAACAGCCGATTAAACGTTTGAAACCGCAAACATGCGTTCATTAACAATGTGCGTAACGATTTGGCCACCGTCGTTTCCGTTTAAACGGCCATTAACAGCGTTTTTTACAACACTAGTTTCAACCAGTCAACCACTGGGCGAATCTTCCAGGTCCAGCAGACCGGGAACAGTCAAGTCGCTACCTCCATAAAATGTCAAAACATCAAGGGTAGTTTCGGAAAAGTGGGTCAAATTCGGTGTGTATAATTAATGGCCGACAAATATTTTATGCAATGGGAATTGTTGAGCTTAGTAAGATTACATGTGATATGTATTTGGGAGTTATATTTATAACAGCTTTTAAATTAATTTTCTTCATAATTTTTTTAAAACAAAAACACAACAGCAAGGTGAAAGAGTGCCAGTTATTTTTGTGTGTTGTAATTGGTATTTTTATTAATATATATATATAGGGATGAGCTATGGTTATAAAGTAAAACAACATTTTACTTCATGCTTGTATTCTAATTTGAAAATTCAAACAACCGATCCGAACCGCTCAACATTTTCTCCATTGAAATGTGCTTGGAGACCAAATTTTATATTTTTTTTAATTTTTTAGCAAATCCGGGTGAACAGTAAAATTTTCTGGACCATTGGATCAGCGATTTTCAAAGTGGCTTAATAAATAGTAAAAAAATTCCAAAAAAATGTAAAATTTGGTCTCCAAGCACATTTCAATATGGAGAACATGCTGACCGGTTCGGATCAGTTGTTTGGATTTTCAAAATAAAAATATGAGCGTGAAGTAAAAATGATCTCTTACTTCGTAACTCACCATAGCCCATCCCTATATATATATATAGAGAGAGAGAGAGAGGTTGGCTCATATCAAATCAGTTGTTCCTGAGATCCCGTGCAATCAAATCGTTTTTCAATTTTCGAAGTCTAAATTGTCGATCCAAACCGTTAGATTTGTTCTCTATATTAAAATGTGCTTGGAGACCAAATTTTACATTTTTTATTTTTATTTTTTTTACTATTTGTTAAGTTCCTTTGAAAAACGCTGATCCAACGGTGGCTTAACAAAACAGTAAAATTAGAAGTCACCGTTGGATCAGCGATTTTCAAAGTGACTTAATAAATAGTAAAAAAAAATTCAAAAAATATAAATTTGGTCTCCAAGCACATTTTAATATAGAGAACACATCTAACGGTTTAGATCGAAGATTTGAACTTCGAAAATTGAAAAACAATTTGGTTGCACGAGACCTCAGGAACAACTGATTTGATATTAGTCACTCTCTCTCTCTCTCTCTCTCTCTCTATATATATATATATATATGAGGTTGGCTAATATCAAAATGTTTGTTCTTCAGCTGTGGAACAAACGTTTCTGTTTTTACATTTTCAAATTCCAAACAGTCAATTCAAACCGTTCAACATTTAATCTATAATGAAATGTGCTTGGGGACCAAAATTTTACATTTTTTTAAAAAAAATTCTTATTTATTAAGCCTTACACACACATTATATTAGTTCTATTAGATAATTAATTGATCATGTTTGGAGTTTATATTAAAACAAAATTATATAGTAGCTTCAGGATTTGATTACATGGTATTTGTGTATATTTTCGTAATAAAATTGTAAATTATTGTCATCAAAGTGATGTAACTTGAGACATTAAATTATATGCTTACAATATATTTCTTTATTATTACATGAGTATGTTTTTTTTTTCTTCTCTAGTTGGTCTTTTTAGGTGCAAAAAAAATATGTTGATTATTTTGCGTAGCTTTTTGTTACTTAAAGACGGTGATTATTTTTGTCCTATAAAGTGTGTATATGTTGAAGATTGTGCTATGTAAAAAAAAAATCCACATGACTAATTTAAAATTATTGTTCTATGTTCAATTCTTCAAAAATTCAAGAAAACACATTGTTAGTTTGAGGCATTTTGATGAAGAGAACTAACTATCAACATGCTCTATAATTGTTCTATATATATATTTTTATATATTTTCAAACTAATTTTATAGTTAGAAAAGAATACAAACAAATTAAAATCTATCTCATATATTCTTTACAATTTACATACTCTTCTATCAACTTTTATAAAATTTTAACATAACATTAAATTTTTTTTTAAAAAAAAAAATGCAAAGTCCACTGTCTGTATCAGCTCTCTGCTGAGTGAGGTAATATTTTAGTATCTTCAAATTATAATCTTAATTATATCTGAACCACAAATTATTCTTAAACCCCATCCCAAAGACCCAAACTTCTCTTTATTAAGCGACTCGCTACACGGATCGGTGCATGTTTTGCGAATCCGAAATTGGGTAGCAACCGAAGCATTGGTCCTCAGGTTGCGCTCGTCGTGTTTCGTGAGCGCGAAACCCAGAGGAGGCCACCAGCGCTATAAAATCTCTATTGGCTTACATTAAACGAGGTTGCCATAAAAGACAATTTTAGAGAAAGAGGAGGTGGGGGACTGAGGTGAGAGAGAGAGAGATGGATGAGGTACGGAGCACAACGGCTTGGGTGGCTAACCATTCTTCTCATGTCGAGATCAACTCTCTCGGTAAATCTCTCTAGCATCTGTCTTTTCCTTTTATCTCTAAACCCTAGCGTGCGCCATTTAAGGTTTAGGGTTTTAGAAATGCGGCTCTGCTTTCTTTGAAAGCAATAGCATGGCCTCTGTTTTAATCATTTGTATTAGTGCTTCATGCTTTCCGTTTGGACTACCTTTTGTAAGATCGGACGAGAGCTCGGAAGCACTCAGGCGTCCCCTCTTAGGAATTACTGTACCAGTACCGGGCACAATTCCCGTCTGGTACCAGAACCGTACCATGTTACCAGTTGAATCTTGTTCTATATCTTTTTTTCCTTTTGTTTAAATTGTGTTTATTTCAAGTTTTCTGGTCAGATAAGTATCAATGTTTTTCATGGATTAAGAATTTAAGATATAATGCCAAGTATTTAATCTTACTAACTTGAGAATTGTTGTAGAAGTTATTTTGAAATCCAACACCTTGAGCATGATAATTATATTCCATAGATAATGCTTATAAAATGAGCTCATTTGTCTTTCATTGAACAACTTGGACATTTTAATTTAATATCCTTGATGTGTGATCAAACCATATCCAACAAAATACCTTCAATTTACTTTTTAAGATTTTGAATCTTCGTTGGATTGATTTTAGAAATGTTCTCAACATTGTCAAATAATCTCCCTCTTTTTTTTTTGAAATTCTTGACAGCGGCTGTATCAAATAATCTCCCTCCCTCTCTCTCTCTCTCTGTGTTCTCTGTTTTATTATCAAATGATATATGTCTTGGACTGAAAAAAACTTTACTATAACAGAAATTGAGAAAGTAGTGGACAACATCGAAGGGAACATTCCACAAGTAGAATGGGATTTTGAAAAGATCCATTATTTTGACAATGGGCCTCTGACTGTTCAATACATCTTCGTTTTAGATACACTCAACTTTTGTTTCTGGCCAGGTATGAACAATTGCAGTTACCTATTTTTCATCAAAAATTGTGATTTGAAAATAGAGTTGAACGAAAGCTTGAAAAGTTTAACTCAGTTAAGCAAAAATAATGTTCACTTTACTGAACAGTAAGCTTTTGTGTATCTTTCTCCTTTCAAAAGGAATTACCTGTATTCATTTGTTGTTAATGTCTTACACTGTAGTTGTAAATTGGTTTTATTTATCCATCATCTGACCTTTAATTGACTGTTCTTTTCACCATTTGATTGTGCTGAACTGTTGACTAGAATAGATAAAGACTTGAACTATGATCATTTCGCATTGGGGCTCAAAATGGCAGTAGAAAATGACAAGTCTGCTCTTGATGCAGACCGTCTTCAGACTTATACCGGTATGTATTTATATTGTACCTTTGGTTATCAATGTGACAATACATTGTTAATATATGCAGATAATACTTCGAAACTCAAAATTTTGTTTTCTCAATTTTTGTTGAATTTTAGGGCCTGAATTGCGTAAAATGCTTAAGTGGCCACGCCCTTTACCAAGCGAGGAGGAGAGAGTCAGGTTGTTGCATGAGGTAATTATAGCCTTAAATTAAGAGTTAAACTTTCTGATTTGTTCTTTTAGTTATTTATATTTCTAGCAACTATGACAGACTGCATATTACTGTACATATTGGTTGGTAGCAAACTTAAATCACTCCAAAAAGTAAAAATATATGTGTGTGCGTGTGTGTGTGTAAATCATTTTTTTTTAATCTTTTTCCTTCTCCTGTGTACTCAATTTTTTTGGAGTGATCTCACATTGAATTGGTAGGTGCTACACATGAGCTGCTCTTACATGCTCTGTTTTTTCTGTTATAGATTGGTAGGGAACTGGAGAGAAGCTTTGGTGGCGAGGCAGCTAACCTTGTAAAATCAAGCTGCAATTCAGCTGCCACTCTGGTTACACTAGTTGCACGTCATTTTCCTGGTGACCCTTTTTTCAACCATAAATTGATATGTTACAGTATAGATTGGTGTATTAATAGGAGCAAGGTTCAAATGCCTCATTTGTGCCTCACATCCTTATCTTTGTTTTGAAAGTCCAAATAGTTGATCCGGACCGCTCAACTTGATCTCCATATTATAATGTGCTTGGAGACCAAATTTTATATATTTTATTAATTTTTTTACTATTTTTGTAGATAGATACAAAATCACTGCTTTTATATGGTCCAGAAACAGTTATTTGTATCTATCTAAAAAAAATGGTAAAAAAATTTCAAAATATATAAATTTGGTCTCGAAGCATATTTTAATATGGAGATCATTTTGATCGGTTCGGAATTACTATTTGGACTTCGAAAACAGAGATTAGGATGCAAGGCACAAATGAGGCATGAAAGACAGTGTTGGAACCCTGCTCTCTAATAGTAGAATTAATATTAATATTTGTTATGATGTGCGAAGGTTTTAGAGATCATGCGCTTTACAAAGGCAGACAAATTTTCCTGTACAAGAGGGCTCAGATTTTTGTGGCTGATTTGTGGGGAGCGTTTAAGGGGCAAAGCTTTGGGAATTTCCATGATATTCATTCTGTCACCATATTTGCTGATTACATTGTACCGGCGGTACTTAGGCAGCTTGGTGTATTGAAGTATAGCTCGGCTTTGTGCAATATGGTTGATTCTGATATGGAGATTGTGCCAGGAAGTGAAGAGGAAGTCGAGTTGCGTGCGTGTACAATTCATGCGGTTGAGAAAATGCGCGAGTTGATCAAGAGCAAATTCGACAAACAGGTGAGGTTAAATTTATTTCTGTTTCGTTGTTCAGTTTACATAAAAAAATGAAAACATAATATTTCATAAACAGAGATGGTATATAATTGATTAATTAGTCAATAAATTAATCCAGAAGTAAACTGAAAAGTAGTTTCATGTGATAGTTCAATTTTGATCATAAAGGAACACTGCGACTAGAAGTATTGTACCTTCAGACTATAAATATCCTTCATTAAATCTCCCAACCAGTTTTGACAAGAATTATGCTTTTATTGCTAATAATTTGATAATTAATAACTTTATATTTTGTTGCAGGTGTTGAGCATAGAAATTGATCTGTGGCTGTGGTCACAGGGTGTTAGGACTCCTACATTGCCACACCATCGGACACTTTCTATATACTATTAATTGTTGAGCTTAAATCTTCATTTAGCTCAATGCGTTTTTCTTTAGAGGACCTTCTTTTAACTTGTGCTGTCAGAAATTTGGCTGTCTTTAAAAAGATGTTCTGTTTCACCTGTATCTTTTATGCTCTAATTTATGTCCTATTAGTTTCTGTAGGCTAAGATCATAAAGTTACCTTTAGCGCTTTCTCCTGTTTTAACTTTTTAGAAATCGAGGCTTGTTCTTAAAAGATTATCATAAGCTTTTGTAATTTGATTTGGAAGTAATATCCGTGAAATGCTTGTTCTGTGCACTCCATTTGCATGTCTGAAGGAATCATTTATAACCGTGATACAAGCTTTCCATTTCATTTACTTTTTGGAAGATGTTATTGGAGTTTTGAAAGCTGTTCCGCAGGTTTCCGTAACTCACTGGTACAATACCTGTCTGGCAGCAGAACCTCACCACAGTATCGGTTGAATTTTTTTTTTTTTTTTTTTTGTCCTCAAAAAGTGTATATCCCTGGTTCTTTGATCAGATTGGTATCATATGTCAGAAGAAACCGGAATTTTTATGAGATCTGTAGACAGTAAATTAATAATTTGCCGGGATGAAATTGCAAAGCATTAAACTAGCAAAAGGTCTACATAAGTTTGTTCTTCATCTGAACCTCGACGTATTTTGACAAAAAAAAAAAAAAAAAACTTTCAAGCTGAAGTAAATGTTCGTCTTGCTCCCTTCCAAGGAGGCTAGTTCAAATTCTCGAGACATGCAATTGACGCATGAAACAACAAAACACTTGGCAGTAAATAATAATAAAATCAAGTAAAATGATACATTTCAAAAGATGGCACATTGAATGCTGATCAAACCATTCAAATATCAAATATAAAATACGAACCAGAATCGAATCACCACTCGTGTAATACATGACAAGTACCTAATCATTTACATTGTATTTTTTTTTTAAATCTTCGCAGAGGCTGCGAAGTCGTAAGGGGGAATCGAACTCTCGACCTTTGGATAAACAATCCTAAGACTTTTTCCTAGCCAACTGTGCTACCTCCCCTTTAACCCTAATCATTTACATTGTAAACAGTGCAAATGTGCAATGCAGGTTTGGAGCACCGAGCATGTAGTGGTAACCAATGTTGTAAAATGCGGTTTTGTTCATGCATGCGGAATGTCACTGCATACAGTATGTGGCCGCATATGCGGAATTTCATGCGGACTTATATATGCAGATTTTAAATTATATATTAATTTATTTCCACTCAAAAAATGTAATATATTCTCATTAAAATCATTCAAACAATAAATTCGCACATATGCGGACCAATATGCGGCTCAATCGCACATATGCAGACCAATATGCGGACATATGCGGCCGCATATGCAAAACCGCATATCTGAGATTACATGGAAATATTTATACATAATCGGACTGCATACGCATATGCGGCCGCATGAACCGCATTTTACAACACTGGTGGTAACATTCAAGGAAGGTGCTGGTTTGAAGCACAGGAAGCACATGCCCATGCAGGCAGTGCGCACTGCTACCTGTCTTCCAAATTTTTATACTTTTTTAATTTGTTTACTGTTTTATTAGATACATACAAATTCACTGTTTTAAAAGGTCTGGAATCTTCGGAAATAGTGATTTTATACTTATCTAAAGAGAAGTAAAATTTTCTTGAAAGAAATATAAAATTTGACCCTTTGATGCTAAAAAAAACAAAAGTCATTCACTATCTTGAAACGCCAGACAGGTCTCTCATTAAAACCTCACCAGCAACACCATCATGTTTTTTTATGCTCCTATCATTGTCATAACCTATTATTATTTATTTTTTTAAGAAACCTGGCAGATGCTGCAAGGTGTTCGCATAAAATTAAATGTTCATTACATCATACACCGCAAATTCAGAACTTTAATCATATTAACTCTATAAATTACAAGAAGTGACTTCCTAAGTTCCTATTCACTTCTATCTCTTTTCTTCCTAACCTCAGCCATAATTCGCACTTCTGCTGCACTCGTCCAGTCAGATCTCAGGTGGAAGCAAGGTCCATCTAAAAATCCTTGCATTACTTTGCTTCCAGATGTTCCATGCTGCACACAAGAAATAAGACAGCCAACCTATTATGGTTAGATTCAGGTTTCCCATGGCTTCCTTAAGAAATGCACAATGAAGAAATTGCTTTCTTAATTTGCAATTGTTGTCAATTATTAATTCAATCAAACAGTGCTCTAGAGTACAATCTCAATACAAGCTCAGGGATTCAGTACATTAAGTAACTGCTCTAAAGTTTTAACAACAGTGCTTTAATTTGTATTTACGACACATGAGTTTGATGCCCGGAATAGTGTTAGAAGAGACTGGAAGTAATTGATGATACCAACATACGGCACCACAGCAGCCCATACATATTCCTTGTGGGAGTATGATGCGACCAAATTGTTGTTGATGTATATTATGGAGCCACAGAGATACCAGACCACTAAACATCATGGGCGATATTCTTCCAAGCAGGAAGAACAAGCTACATTGAAAACGAAAGAAATAGTAATACAAGCACCACATAGAATAGAAAAAAATAATACGAACTAGGACTGAAAAGCATGAAAAGTGAAGACTTCCTTGCGATTTAGCTGTCGATGGACCAACAGGACCCCGCTACAAATGTAAAGGAACAAATCTTGTAAATGCTCATCTTGCTCCCTTCAGCATATATAGTGTAAATCCTTGAGACATGCAATTGACACGTGAAACAACAAAACACATGACACAAAAATAATAATAGTATCAAGTACAAATTAATAGAACTTACAGATACAAGAATAGAACTTACAAAAAAATAAATCAAACTTCTAAAAGAGTTGCAAGAAAAGGTACACAAAATGAGTTTTCATCCTAATATCAGGTTCTGAAACATCCTTTGCCTGCAAATAAAGGGAAGAGACAGAAAAACAGCCAGACAGTCACAGAGAGAGAGAGAGAGAGAGAGCACTAACCAAACGAGCTTCCATGGAAACCATTCAACAGGCAAAATTGTTGCCTGAAACACTTCACTATTTGTGAAGATATTGGGGCATCTTTACTATGAATCCACAGATAGCTGCATGAGTTCGTTCAACACTATCTTGTATATACTAAGAATGGAATTCTGTATCTTATTCTCAATTTTCAAGATATAAATAATCTGCTCATTATATATTACCGAGCATATACAGAGATATGAAATATCGTTGGATATTCAATTGTCAAGGCACTACGTACTTCTCACCAAATATAACCATTAAGTCAAAAAGTCACATTATTCTCTACTTTTCAACTCACACCCATCCCAGAAAGTCAATGGGACATATTGACTTCATCAGCTATAAAACCTATCATGGTAATTAATTTCAGACTTCAAAAGAGGTAAACCCAACTTCCAAAGTGATTAGCTACTGGGATTGTTGCATTACCTGTGTGATTAATTACGAAAAGGATCTGCCATACGTTCAGTGAGGAACTGAACCAAGCACAATTCATCCTATCCGCTCCAGCCAATCATAATCTTGCAATAAAAAAAAGCATCCAAAAGAAAAATTAAACATGAAAAGAAATCTGACATTATATGACCAGAAACTTTGCTTGCAGCAAGCAAAGAAGCAGCAAAAGCTTATGCCAATAAAACCTGAATATATTCCACACCTTACTTTTACGAAAATACAGAACCCAGACCACATCAATACCCAATGAGTACTCCTTTTCTCCCAGCAGAAGCTCCCATGCTCTGCATTAACCGCAGGATCAGTTTCTATCAAGTCTGCTTTACAATTACGAAAGAAGCAGACTAGACTAGACTAGAGAGAAACTGATTCTGCGGTTAAAAAATCCATATCCTATTCAGGCATCTCCACAAGAGTCGGTAAATAAATAGAATCCTCTACGTCTTAAATTCCTGCATGAAAAATAGAGACCCATGTTATTGCGGGCAGGAGACGTATCACTAAACCAAGGGTGTCTAAGAGCATCCTCTGCTGTTATGCGCTGAAGCATGCAAAACAAAAGGAAATTATTAAAGGCTACCAACATTAGAACATCCCCAAAAAGTGGAGAAATTAAAACCAATGACAGTGCCAACCTTTTGTGGATCATAATCGAGCAGCTTACTAAGCAGGTCATATCCAGACTTTGACAACACTGACGGTGGGAACTTGTCCCGCAGCAAGTTATACCTGAGTATAAGCAACTAAAGATATTAATTTAAATTTGAAAGACCAAGAGATCAAGATGATTCAGACAAAGTGGAGTCAGGCTTACTTTTGTTTCGTAAAAACCAATTTTGCACCAGGCAAGTTTTTGTAACCAGGCCAAGTGTTCTCATCTGGGGCGCTTAGGGTTTCAAAAATCTGAAACATAGAAAAAAAACAATCAGGAACAAGATGATTAGATAACAGAACATAAGAGCCAGTAATAAAATTCTATTTCCAATGTTAGTACCGAATTGATCTGTCCTGTTTCATTCTGTTCTTTAAACAAGGGCTCTTTGGCCAGCAACTCGGCAAAAATACAGCCCACAGACCACATATCAATAGCCGATGAGTACTCCTTCGCTCCAAGCAGAAGCTCCGGTGCCCTGCATTAACCACAATACAGAGAGCTAATGTCAAAGGACAACAAAAGGCACATAGCAAAGAGCAAGAAAATTACAAAATTAAGAAAAAAATTAGGAACTAAAATGCGATTAAAATGCTTACCTGTACCACAATGTCACTACCAACGGTGTATACGGTTTCAATGGGCTCTCATAATGACGTGCTAGCCCAAAATCACAAATTATGAGCTCACCGCTGTTATTTAGCAGCAAATTTGAAGTCTTCAGGTCCCTGTCAGTACAAAACCAACCATTATATACACATAATAAATTTAATACCTAAATATCTTGAAGAAGAAAAGGGAAAAAATATAAAAGTAACCTGTGGATAATCCAATTCTTATGCAAGTACATGACGCCTTCCAACAGCTGAAGCATCAACTGTTTAGTCTCACTCTCGCTGAAAGGCTGCTTGGAGGTCTCCATGGCTCTCTTCAGATCGTTCTCCATAAACTCCATTACTATAAAAATACTATCCATGGTGCTCCCCATGACTACCTCCTTCATATCCACAATTGAGGGGTGGCGAATAGATAGAAGGATGTTTATCTCTCTAAGAGATATCACGGGAAAACCACCTCCCTTTTCCCTATCCATTTTCAGTTTTTTCACCGCAACCACCTCGCCACTTTTCTTATCCCTCACGCGATACACGACACCATATGATCCTTCTCCTATACGATTGAGTTTCTCATAATCCTCAATGCTGCGACCTGCCTGTATGCTTCTCTTAAGCTCACGCAACTCCGGTGCTTCTTCTCGGCAAGCCTTGATGTCAAATTTTAACTAACGAGATCAAAACAAGAAATTAACAAGAAAGAAGCAGGATGTACAAAAATAATACCATAGTATGATAATCAATCGATTCCTATTGTAAATTAATAATTTGCGGATTAATTTGTAGAAACAGAGTAGTTGATTCTCTGATCAGATTAGTAGATAATATGTCAGAAGAATCCAGAATTTTTATGAAATTTGTAGACAGTAAATTAATAATAATTAGCCGAGATGAAATTGGGAAGCAATCAAAACAAAGAAAAATAATATTTTTTTGAGGAAAAAAAAAAGAAAAACAAGAAAATAACAACAAAAGGAGCAAGATGATAAAAGAATACCATATTGCTGATTTCACGAAGGATTTTGGAGTGCCGACTATCAACGCCGATGAGGTCACGTAAGGGGAAGGCGAGGAAAGGGCAGCGTTCGTCACGCTTGCGCTTCTCAGTTTGCTTGGTGAACCTTGTCAGCGTTGATTGCGCTTTCACTTCGCCTCTCGGATTTGTGCCTTCATTTTGCCTCTCATAATCCTCGATGCTTCTTTTAATCTCTCGCAGCTCCGGCCTTTCTTCTCGGCGAGCCTTGATGTAAAATTTAAAGGAACGAGATCAAAAAAGAGAAAAACAAGAATTAACAAGAAAGGAGCAAGATGTACTAAAATAATACGATAGTAATAATTGTGGTCCTAAGATAATCAGTCGATTCCTATTGTAAATTAATAATTCGTCGAGATGATTTTGGGAAGAAATCAAAACAACAAAAACAAGAAATTTTTGAGGAAAAAGGAAAAACAAGAAATTAACAAGAAAAGGAGCAAGATGCATAAGATAATCAGTCGATACCATATTGCTGATTTCACGAAGGGTTTCGGAGCGACGACGATCAGCGCCGCCGAGGTCGCGGTAGTGGTAGGCGAGGAAGGGGCGGCGCTCGTTAGGCTTGCGCTTCCCCAGTTGCTTCATGGCGGTCTTTCTCCCTTCTTCTTTTCCTACCATCTCTCGCGAGGTAGAAAGAGGGGATTGGGAAGAGAGGGAAGCCTTGAAAAATAAGCCCCGGGGGACGGGTTTAACATGAATTCATATCAGCTAGCGTATCTCCCCTTTGAATTTCAATCCGGTCCGTTCAAAATGTTCAGCAAGAATCTAGAAAGATTTTCGTGCAATGGCGAATTCTGATTGGACGAAATCTACGAATGAGCACTACGTGCAAAAATATCAACAAACGGTCTTGGGCTAAGGGCCTGAGAACTAATTATAGGCCTAGAAATCGCGTTTTTTCTAATCGTACTAGCGCTGTAAATTTATCAGTGTCACAAAATGTGAAAATTTTAATAATTTATTCTAAATTAATATATTTAAACCCGACATTTTTTTTCATAACCAAAAAAATAAATAAAGTAATATTAATAACCAGGATTTAAAAAAAAATATACTCATAACCAAACCGCCCCCCGGGGGGCGGTTTACCCTGCATACCAAACCGCCCCACTGAGGGGCAGTTTACCTTCAGACCAGCCCGGCCCTCCAGGGGGCGGTCTACATTTTGTTTTTTTGGATCTGAATCTAAAAATAAGAAATAAAATAGGAAAATAAAACCGTTAGATTTAATCTTTATTATTTTCTTTATGCACATACAAAACATTACAACATCTCAAATTTGATTTTATCAATATCAAGAGCTTGCAAAATAATCTCTCACAGGGCGGTTTGCTACAATAACGTTTTTTCAATCTTACTTAATAACATCATTTAAAAAAATATATCATTAATTACTTAAAAAAATTGCATTAAAATGATTTGAATTGAAAGTTATAAGACTACTGTTTTATTGTATGCATATATTATATATAGATTCAACATTGTATCATGAAAGACTTTGTATGTATCAGTGTTTTAAAATTCGGTCCATTCAGCCGAATATTCGTATTCGGTTGGAATCCGCATAGAAAATAAGTATTCGGTCCAATATTCGGTTTTGAATATTCGGCGGAATATTCCGCCAAATATTCGGTATTCGGTTCCGCATATTCGGTATTTATTCGGTATCCGGTTCTGCATATTCGGTATTCGGTTCTGCATATTCAGTATTCGGTTTCGCATATTCGGTATTCGGTTCCGCATATTCGGCCTCTGATATAAAATATTAGATACTTTATTAATTTGCATATAAATTAATATGAAATTCTCATTTTAAAATCCGCATATATAAATCCGAATAAAAATCCGCATATTCAGCCGAATACTGTATATGGGGTATTCGGTGGCCTTCCGAATACCGAATAAGAACCGAATTTCAAAACACTGGTATGTATAGATTCACAAACAAGAAATGGACCAAGGGCCGAAAGCATCGTTTTTTTTTTTTAACTTTAAATGGCCATAACTTTGGCTAGGAAAGTCGGATTGGCGCGTATGACCCCAATTCAGAAAGGGGGGGAGGAGACGGTGGCTACCGGCACCTCAAGGTGTAACCTCAGGTATACGACGAATCAGAATCGCCAAAAAACGTCGTTTAGTGTCTCAAAAATTAAGTTTAAGATTTTTAGTGTCTCAACTGAATTTTCTTATGTTGAAAAATACTTTTCAGCACCGAGAAATGCACCAGCAGCAAGTGCAATTGCCACAGAAGAAGTCTCATACAAGCATTTTGTCTTCCGGTTCGATTTCAAGGACTGGAAGGTACATGCTCTAGCAAACCAAATTTATGAACTTAATTTTTTGTAATTATAATATAGTTTATTGGTTCTGTTGATCCTAAGAAGCGTAGGCGTCTCTTTGCAAATTAGTGGTAGTATAGATAGGAACATTATATGGAATATATCACATGATTTTATCTTGAAAAGGTAAAGCATGTTTAGATTAGCAAAGATATTAGATTATCACTTTTTAGTTTTATTTTTATAAAAGTAAATAAATTAAAAAAAAAACAAGGTTTAGAATTTATCCATATTAATGTATCTTTTTGCAAGCTCTTGATATTAGTAAAATCAAATTTGAGATGTTGTAATGTTTTGTATGTGCATAAAGAAAATAATAAAGATTAAATCTAACGGTGTTATTTTGCTATTTTATTTCTCATTTTTAGATTCAGATCCAAAAAAAAAAAAAAATGTAGACCGCCTCCCGGGAGGGTGGGCTGGTCTGAAGGTAAACCGCTCCTCAATGGGACGGTTTGGTTATGGGTAAAATATTTTTTAAATCCTGGTTATTAATATTACTTTATTTATTTTTTTGGTTATGAAAAAAAATGCCGGTATTTAAACCGTTAGATATATTTTATATTGAGATAAGTCAATAATCGTTGACTCGTCAACAAGAACGCGCTTTTTAATTACAAAAAGGCTTTAGGAGTTGTTGGACTGGGCTTAAACTACCGGCCTGGTTCGTTACTAGAGGAATTTAAACATTTCAACTATTTACAGTACACCGTCGTTGCTTATGTGCGCTAACATTTTTCAAATAGTTAATAACTCAGGACTAGAATCATATATTGTGTGACGATATCACACTTTTAAATCAGAAGCTTATTGTAAGTAATTTTTTTATCAGAACAGAATAAAAAGGCAAAGTGGAATCTAGAAATTCATGTATATTTTCCAATGACATTGTTCCTGCAATACTTCGCTGATATTGAAGAGTTGTTATATTACTCCAGGATAACTTGTTTCCTATATCACGTCATGTGATCGCTGAGCAATGACATACAGGCCCATGGGCCCAAGCCCGACTAATTCAGGTAATTATGTAATCTGTAATGAGCTACTCTTTCTCTTCCTTGCTTTAAAAGGTTTTTCTCTCTCTCTTTCTCTGTCATTTCGTTAAATACAAAAGAAAATGTAATTTATTGCGTTAAATACAAATATAAAGTAACATTTATTCAATTTTAACCGTTTGATTAATTAAGATAAAAAGGGTTCACATTGACCTCCTAATTATACTTTGAATAAACCAAGCACTGGTTAGGTAAAATCAAACTGAAAGTCTGAAAGTAACTGTGGTGTTTGTTTTACAAAAAGCAATCGCAAAGGCACTAAACAATACCGAAAGGAGGCTATAACAGAGGTGACCAAAAATGGGGGCTAGTGACAAAAGGGTGATTGAAAGCGACTGAGGGAAAGAAGGAATGGGGAGGTGTGTAGAGACTCGAAATCGCCAATCCTTTTCGATGAATATAACCCTGCTATCCATCTCCAATTACAATCAACTGGTGAACTGGTGATTGTGATTCCATCCATCATCAAGTGGCACTGCGATTTCAAATGCAATTATTGGTGCCAAGAACCTCTCTCTCTGTCCTCCATCCAATTAATTCTGAGGCCTCCAACTTGTTCTAAGAGAATATATTGTTGTCCCCCGAGGTATCTCTCCTATCATGACGCCTCGCTTTTTCTCCACCTCTCACCTCGCGCAAATCATATCGTACCGCTCTCCTCAATATCCTCATCTCATCTGATTTGCTTTGGATATTTTTATTTTAGTGGAATCATGGTGTTAATTGGCTGGGAATGGAATTTGATTATTTGACCGCTTTTAAATGGAGAATTTCTCCAAGGTCAAATAAAATCAGATATGCAATGCGAGACCGGGACGGGAACAGATGATTAGATTCTTACAAAAAGAATAAAAGAATGTTCTCGGTTTAGGAAGTCAATTTTGTTTAGCAAAAATCTATTTAACAATTGTTATCATCAATTAAAATATCATAAAAAAAATTAAATGTAAACATGTATTAAATATGTACACAAATTTGATGAAATTATTCAATTCAGTTTGTTATTTACGTAGCAATTTGAAATCTTAAAATATATGTTTTATTAATATTGGATTTGACATAATCTTAAATTACACTTAGTAGTGGAATTCTCTGGACAAAGATCAGACATAATATTGTTTTATTAAGATAAACCTTACAAAATCAAAGGTTAATTTTAACAACAGAATATCATATTCTTGCCATTTCAAGAATTCTCTGGACAAAGAACTTTAAAGACGACCCCATCCCCAAAACAAAAAAAATGAAAGAAAGATAAAGTAGTGGAATTTTCAAACCTGTTGAATTAAAGATTGAACAATCGGAAGGAGTATTTTAATAGGGGACCAGATTCTTATTCCACAGGATTTTATTGGTTCTTCAAATTAATAAAGCATATTAGCTTGTCGGCATGAGATCATTTGGTTTCATTTCCTGGATCTATCCAATTTCTTGTACTCAGAATCGATTTTTCATTTTTTTTTAAGACACAAATGCTATGGTGTTTACTTAAACGTGGAATCAAATAAACAAACAAGATTCATAATAATAAATAATCGCTTCCGGTGTTTATTTTTTAAATTCTTTTATGATGTTCTTCGTTATTATATATATAAAAAAAAAAAGACATAGTAAATTCATAATAGTCAATTTTGTATGTAATACTAATTATTTTCTATATTTATCAATAAGTGTAGTAAAAAGATTCAGATAATAGAAGATAGCAAATTATGCTACTGTAGAATAAATTAACGAGGCACATCACTTAACACGGTTTTAAAAACCGTTCATCCTTAATTACAGCTTGCCATTGGTATTGCAGATATATAAATATGAGTAGAACTAGGGTGCTCTTAAATTCACCAAACCTCTTGTGAACTTGACTCTAAAATATATCGAATCGATTTTAAACGATGAATCCAAACCGTTGAAACCCTTCTACCTAATGAGTGATGCATCTACATATGAAAATTTTAAAGTTTCAAATTAATTTAATATAGAGGAATGATTTCAACGGTTTGGATTCATCGCTTAAAATCGATTCGATATATTTTAGAGTCAAGTTCACAAGAGATTGGATGAACGTAGGAGCACCCTAGTTCTACTCTATAAATATATTGACAACACTGTTTTTGTTTCACGCAGTGCACTCTCAGAAGAGAAAGTAAGAAAAAAAATATATAATTTACAAACTGTGTGAAGTCAAAACAATGTTGTTAATATTTATGTCATGTATATTTTATATTAAAAAACTATGTTACAACGACACTTATGATATCTTAGATTTACTTTTAGAAGCGTACTTTTAAATAATTATGGGTAAAATGCTTATTCAATTTGCTACTGGCTTCCGGATAGCAGGAAGGTAAGGGTGCACATATCCATATAATAATAAAGTAGATTCTATTAGGCCAGCTCTCTGTTTTACGTGATTGTAATTTTAGTCAAAAACACATTTATCTATTATAATTCAAGGGTAGGTAGAATTTTTTTTTTGTTTCTAAAGTCAAATAGCTATTTTGTGTCTGGTAAGTAGTGCTGTAAATGAGCTGACTCGGGCCGAGCTGGACCTTAGTGCAGCTCGTTAATTCTGGACCGAGCTGTTAGCTTGCCAGCTTGTTAACAGCTCGCGAGCTAAAATCTCAGCTCAAACTCGTGACAAGCTAGCTCGCGAGCCACGAGCTGGCTCACTGGGTTTGGTTGGACCTTGTTTTAAGAAGAAAATAAATTTTACAAATCTTTTTTGACCGAGCTGAACCGAGTTGGACCAAGCTTGACAGTATAAAATACGCAAAAATTCGTACAAATTCACAAATTGATGGCTAGCCGAGCTAGCTGGTGAGCAAGCTAGGCCTTAGCTCAGCTCGTTAATTTTGGCCTGAACTGTTAGCGAGCCAGCTCGATAACAGCTCGGTCCACTATCGAACGAGCTGTTACCGATCGAGCCAAATGTGAGTCATGAGCGAGCCACGAGTTACGAGCTTTTTTGACAGCCCTACTGCTGAGAAAGAATTGTTAATACTAAAATGTTAAAAAAAGAAAATCTAATATACAGATGTAGATAGGCTAAGCCAAAGCCCTTCACAAATTTCAACGACGTGTTTATATTTGAAAAGTTTTATTTTGCAAAGATTTATTACTGACTGATGTATAGGTACTGTCCAGCAGGAGAGTGCATCATTTTCGGTACCAGATCGAATTACACAAAAATGTAATATGATTTTAGTTGAGTAATTAAAATTTGATGTCTATCATAAGGATCCGAATCTGCTGCGATTCTTCGCTCATGAAGAGTAACCTGCGATTTCTGTTTTTCCAAATCCAACTGTTGAATTATTTCGAGATTCGTGCAAGAAAAAATCAGCTACTTTGAGATATGTGCACGAAATTATTGGACGGTCAAATTTGGGAAAGCAGGGATTTTAGGGTTACTGTTCATCATTTTAGGATCGCAGCAGATGTGAACTCCTATCATAAATATAGAAAGTCCGTTTTGAAATTTGTACCAGGCTAAAGGAGTTAGAACATCTGCATTTCTGAAACTATTAGAATTTCTAATTCGGTTTTAGAAATATAGGAGAGTTTCTTATTTAGAAACTATGCAATAAAATTTCATATTATGAAACTGTTTCTAAACTCCATACAGATCAAATGATTAGCTCAGATTAATTCTATTTTTAATTTGTTGCTGATATAGTGACATGGCTTAATAGAAAACTCTAAAATTAATTTCAGGATGTGAGAATTAAAAACTTTAGAAATCTTAATTTCTAAAAATTAATTAACAGTTATTTAGAAACTCATTTAAATTGCAGAGATGGAAATTTCTTATAAATTATCTGATACGTGAATTGGAGTTCATATTTTTCTGCGGTATCTGACTGCATCAGATAAGTCAGCGTGGAACCGAAAGTATTTAATTCATGTATAAAATATAAGAATCTATTTTAGAATTCATACAAACTTAAATTAAAACAGTTCAAATTAATTAATATGGTTTCATCATTTACATTAAATTCTTGATGCAATGGGGAGCATAGTAATATGCGCGAATAATTCGAATTTGAGAAGTTGACTGATCAATCAATGTATAATTATAAATTATACTCGAATTATTTCTGAACTATGAATTTTTATCCCATCGAATTTTTTTTGGATCATTAAGTTGTCACTACGGTGGGGAGATATCCTTTAAAAATCAAATTCGATGTTGTTTTATGCAACTTCGAGTAGATTGCAATAAACGCACATATGTGTGTGTGTGGATGGGCTATGGTGAGTTGCGAAGTAAAATAAGTTTTTACTTCATGGCACTCTATTTCTATTTTGAAAATCCAAACAACCGATCCGAACTACTCAACATGTTCTCCATATTGAAATGTGCTTGGAGACCAAATTTGACATTTTTTGGAATTTTTTTTACTATTTATTAAGCTACTTTGAAAATCGTTGATCCAATGATCCTAATAATTTTATTGTTTTTTTACTGTTCACCTGGATATGCCATTTTCAAAGTGACTTAATAAATGGTACAAAATTCCAAAAAATGTAAAATTTAGTCTCTAAACACATTTCAATATGGAGAAAATGTTGAACGGTTTGAATCGGTTGTTTGGATTTTCAAATTGGAATACGAGCATGAAGTAAAATATTGTTTTACTTCGCAACTCACCATAGCCCATTCCTGTGTGTGTGTGTGACGTGTTTTTGGGATAATTATGATTAAAGCAATAGGTAAGACGTCGCATTAGTTTAGATAGATCCAAAATAGTTGCAAAATTTTGGAAGAGTTCGATAGCGATGCCATGGTTTGTACTTTGTAAGGTTCCAGATGTAAACCCTAAACCCTCGTTAAAAAATCTTACTAAGAATTATATAAATGTATAGATTTTTCAATTAAATGGGCGCAACTAAGACTTCTATGAATTAAGCAATACGGTTAACAAATTTTGTTTATCAACGCTGAATGATAAATAGTTTTTTTTTTTTTTACTGTTTTTGCATTGTCCTGCATGTCAGCCTAAAAAAGTTAAAACTAATATTCAAAATTATTACTGTTGGAAGTACTTAAAAAATTTAAGATTAAACCCTCGTAATTGCATCAACCAAGGGCATGTTCGGCCGCTCTACTGTTCCTGCGGAAAAAAAATTAAGAGCATGTTCAGCTGCAGTCCGGGAACGGGAACGGAAATGGGCACAGAAACGGGTGAATAGTAAATAGCGGGTTACTATTCACGTGGGAAAAAAAAAATCAGTGAACTGAATTTTTTTTTCCCGCATGAACAGTAACGCGCGGAATGGTAGCCAAACAGGCCCTATTTGAACTGAATTTTTTTTTTCTACGTAAACAATAATTTTTAGTTTAATTTCCGTGCTAATGCTAATTCCCAGAGCCCGCCAACGGACTCTAAAAAAACAAATGTAGTTGTCACTGGAAAAGCTTGTGGACCCACAGCCTAAGCAAATGGCAAATGACATGTCACGATATGTCACATAAACCAAATAAGTCAATATCTAATTAAGAATAGGTGTTGATGGTGACTTGAGATGTAAATTTTGGCGAGGCACATTTTCAGGAAAAAAAGATGGCATGTTCCGAACCCTATGTTCCATAAATTTGTGGTTTTCCGAGAGAATCAAAACGCTTGAATAATGCGGTTTTGGAGCTTCTGCTTTGCAAATAAAAAAATGTCCACCAAGTGGTCGCTTGGCCGGCACAATTTTTTTTTAAAAACTGTGGGATCATTTATTTACGTGAAGGTTCGGATTTGTCTCCGACTTCAAGTTCATTGTATGGTTCTAGAATTTAGATCATATTTAAGAAGGGACCAGTATTCTCTGCGGAGTTTTCTCCTTGCGAACCTGTGCGTAACTGATCGGACAGTCCAGATTTAATCTCAGTCAGTGAGTGCTCGGATGATGGAGGAGCAGTCTTAATTTTGCTTTAAAATTCGTGTCATAATCTTATTTAGTCCGTCTGATAAAAAACGAACGGACCAGATTAAAAGAACCGCATAGCTCCACAGATTAAATTATTCACTTCATCTTATCTTTTTGGATTAATATATCGTTGGGTAGCATATTTCATTATTTAAATTAATTCGTTTAAATGAGTAAGATATTAGAAGTGAATATCTGTATATGACCATATAACATATTAATTACATGACAATAGATTCTATGAATAAAATAAATGTAGAACAAGTTAATTCGTCTCTATTCTAAAAAGATGGGTTTATATTTTTACTTATACCGTCCTTATTTTATCTGTCATTTAACAACTTAAATGCGAAGGACTTTATTTCACATCGTATTTCGCAATTAAAAATAGCTTTATGGTAAAAAGAATCATTAGCTTCTTATTAACTGTGTTTATTAGAAAATTAACATAAAAACATGTTAAACAAATAATTAAAAAAAATTGAGCTATTAGTTAAATTAACAATATTTTACTTCGAAAATTTCAAACAAAAAACTGTAGATTTTATTTTAGATAATATACATATACATATACATATACATATATATATATATATATATATATATATTTATCGAAATAGGCTGTCCAGATCTATAAAAATTTCACAATTAAATGGACAACCACCAATCAAAACTTTCAATGTAGTTTTCAGTCGTTGTAAATAAATATTTCCATGTTTTGGCCTCAAACGTGAACATCAAACAAGAAACAAACACACAACGAGGCAAATATAGATCTTTATAACTAAAATCCAAAATCGGACAAAAAACAAACGAGCTAGTTGCAAAACGAAATCCTGTTGCTAGAAAATATAATTGTTGCAATTATAATTTCGAGAGATGTGATGCATCTTAATATAAATCAATGTTCTATTCCTCCTCCATCAAGATAATTCTAGAGATATATTATCACTTCTCATCAACTTCTCATTCCATGTAAAATTGATATTTTTTTTTTTTAGCTTTTCGATTCGTACATAATTAACTCTTAAAATGTAGAAATATTCATCTTTTTTCAAGCAAAAAATATTATCGACCCTCCGAAATCGAAACATTTTTTTTTCAAACGAGCGAAATTGCTATTATATTATTTACACTATATTCTGGATTTTTTTTCCCACTTACAGATATGCTTGCATTTAAAAATTTCATGTTAGTTCATGTCTTTTTTCTTTTACCTGTTACATTCTATTATTAACATTGATTTTCCATGTCAACATCAGGAGACAAACTCCCCGATGCTCATCAGACTAAAACTGAGTTTGATGGGTTCCAAAGCCGTCCGATCTACTTTAAGATCTGTGCGAGTCGCTTTAATATCCATGCACATTTTCTTCAATATCCGTGCACACGGATCTTAAAGAGGATCGGACGTTTTTAGAATCCATCGGACCCAAGTTTGTCCCCAACATCAGATAGCTATGTTAGTGTTACTGAGTATATTTAGCCAAAAAAGAATAATGTCTACAATTGCCAAGCAGTTTAATCAAACAACGTATCATCCATCAATTAATGGAAATCTCAACTGACAAGTCTATTTATACTATAGATCATCTCTAGCAACTTCAAAATTAATTTTATTTTTACGAATAATAAACATATAATTATGATGCATGATTGCAAATTCAACTTTAAAATGTATTTTCTCTGCTGTTTCAATAAAGCACCGGTTTCAGCGAACCAATGTTGTAATAAATAATTTTTTCTGTGGCTGCTACAATTAGAATAGTCTTATAAATGCAATTGTTCTCATAATAATACAGATAATAGATCCCACTAGAAAGTATCACATCACCAGTCCCTCTCTCTTTCAGAAAAATATCGTCATAGTACATCTCAAGCCCACAAAATGGATGGGCACATTCCACAAAGAACCCCTGGACCGCCTCCTGATCTAATCCAATCAAAAGAAAAAGAGAGAGAAAAAGACAGCGAAAGAGAGAGGAAGGGAAGAAAATGAAACGAGAGTGATCAAAAGGCTGAAACGCACCCCAAAGGAATCGGACGGTGGAGGGGGGACCAGCCGCGGAAACACGGAGCCGTCCTTCCCCTTCCCCCCACGACCTTGGAACTTATTTCCCTTCTAACCCAACCCAACCCAACCCAACCCACATCTAACCCAACCCCCTAGTTAACCTCAACCCAAGTCAGGTCTTCTCATCCTGACCTCCTCCTTTCCCATTATATATCCCCCACTCTCTCCGCTTCCTTTCTCCTTCCAGCAATTAGCTAACCATCTATTCTACTCCCAGCTACAACCAATCCACCATCAAAATTATTCAAAACAAAAGGAGAAAAAGAAGCTCTACCGAGATCTCGAAAAGAGTTTTTCTTCAGCGTTGGATGAGAGAAAGGACTGACGGTCAGAATGAGTTGCAACGGTTGTCGAGTGCTTAGAAAGGGGTGCAGTGACTCGTGTGTGCTCCGGCCGTGCCTCCAGTGGATAGAGAACGCCGAGGCGCAGGGTCATGCCACTGTTTTCGTGGCCAAGTTCTTCGGCCGCGCCGGCTTACTCTCTTTCATCTCGGCAGTGCCAGATCCACAACGACCTGGTACGGGTCGTTTATTCTTCAAATTTCACATTCAGAATTTGAAATCAAGTTGGTGTTATTACCGTTTTGTTTGACCAAACCATCTATATTGTGATTTTTTTAGTGTGAAATAAGACATCTTTTAATGGTTTGAACTTTGAACTCTGATGGCTTCGCCTTTCCAGCTGTTTATTGTACCCTAAATAGGTTCCTATGAAGTTTGTTTTAAAACATCTTCTTGTCATTTTTTTTGTACTGTTCAGGTCGTTCTAGGAATCTAGTTTTCGTACGGTCTTCAAATTTACTAAAAAATCTTTCAGGGTAAAATATAAATGCAGATACAAAACCACCACCTTCTCTCTACTTGTATCATAGATCAGCTTCTCTACTAAAAAGTGGCTAATTTTCTTCTTTCCTGTTTCGTTTTTTCAAACAGCTTTGTTCCAGTCTCTGCTCTTTGAAGCAGCCGGTCGAACTATCAACCCGGTAAATGGTGCCGTGGGTCTACTCTGGACCGGTAACTGGCACCTCTGCCAAGCAGCAGTTGAGACGGTTCTTCGAGGCGGCACTCTCAGACCTCTACCAGAACTGATAGGTGGGGTATCGCCTGATGAACACGGTGGTCTCTACACAAACACCAAGAACGGCGGTTGGTCAACCTTCTCTACTGCCAAGAGATGCAATCCGACAACAGTACCTAAGGAGGAGCCGATCTCACCAACTGTGTGTGATCTGAATCTGGGTCTGATTCCAAGGGAAGAGAAAAGAAGGCGGCCGGCGACTCCATCTGGGGACTCCGGCGAGTCGGTTACAACTGACGATCAGGCCCCACGGCTTCTCAATCTTTTCATCTAGTAGACTTAACTCGGGTTTATTTTAGGAAAAAAGAAAATCTGAATCACTGATAAGCATGAATATGCCGGAGCTTTGGAGACTGTTTTATGTAGGATTTGTGCGAGTCGATCCCGGTAGCAGCTGCTCGGTTCCTAGTTGACCGGCGTTACACCGGCGAGTTTTTGATGTGACTTTTACTTTTTGGCCCCTGAATATATTATTAATACAATATATTGTAACCACCGGCCTGGATTCCCTCTTTTTTGTGGGTGGGTAAGATGACAGCGCCGGTGACCGCATCCCGTTAAATCATGATAAATATATTCTGTGATAAAAAAAAAGAGTTCCTCTTCTTTTTCTTTATATTTATTATTGAAGTAATTCTCCAATTTATTTTTTTTCCTATCAAGATAATTAAGTTTCTTATTTTTTTTCATTCTAAATTGAAGTACTTTCTTTCTGTGTGACGTTGATTAGCATATTGATTCATAAAACCAAATAATTAACGATGAAACGATTGAGGTATCCAATCAGGTCTCCCTTCTGACAGGATAAAGCACTCATTTGATTTTAAGTACAGGAAAAACAAAACCGTTTCTCATAATGGTCTGCCAAAATATTACGAAGGTAAAAGCAAATTCAATAGAATCGTTACAAATGCACTAAGATTAGAAGAACATCACGCATTAATTAAATCAGATTGCTTTTCCAAAAAGAGAACTAGCAGTATGAACAAGATTTACTGACATGCTCCTCTAAGATAGCATTTAATATGTTCAATTTTACATGTCCTCTCACAATTATTAAGTCCAGTTTTACGGAGTTAGGGCCTGTTCGGCGGGCCATTGGAAATATGGATATGGGTGCGGAAATTGAACTAAAAGTTACTGTTCATCATGGGAGAAAAAAAAATTTAGTTTAACTAAATTTTTTTTTTCCCAGAGAAATAGTGGAGCGGCCTAATAGAGCCTTACTGATGAAATCGCCCCTTATTCTCTTCATCCCATGTGTACGGTATTGAAGATAGTAGCAAAATAGAAATTTCAATTTTAAAATAATTAAAATAAAATTAGAACTCGAAATTTTAGATTTTAACCAATAAAAGAAAGTAAGAAAGTAGTTTAGTTAGAATGAAATAAGCAAAAAAAAAAAATGTTCAGTAAAAACTGGAATGGAATAGAGTTTGGCGAGTTAGTCTGATCTATTAACTCTTAAAGTATCTCCATTCATTTAATTATAAATTTTAATTTATTTATCACATCTATAATTTAGTATGTTTCTGACATTAATTCATAATATTATTTTTAGAATAAGGCTGGCGTGCTACCACATGTTGTGCTACCTCTTCCAAAATCTATTGAGTAAACTTCAAACGACAGATTCAAAACGTTGAAACCGATCTACTTCACGAGTGATATATTTACATATAAAATTTACAAATTTTTACAATTGTTTAGTATAAAGTCAAACGGTAAAAAAATAATGAAAAATGAATGTATTAAAATTAATTTATAATTCTTATTTTTTTGACCCCTTGACTTTATACCAAATGAATTCAAAACACTATAATTTTGGCATGTAAATACATCAGTTATGTAGTAGATTGGTTTTAACGGTTTGGATTAGTCATTAAAACATATCCAATAAGTTTTTGAAGAGGTAGCACGACATGTTACTATGCTACAGGTAGCACGCTAGTCTTATTCTTATTTTTATATTTGTAATTTTAATTTCGCAGATTTATAAAAAAAAATAATAAGTTTTAAAGTTAAAGATATTAAGATGAAAATATTCATATCATTTATAAAATGATTAAAATACTTAACGTCACACTTCCAGATAAATAATTTACTCACTAACGTAATTAAATTAACAAGTAATAATTAAATTATGAATGTCACATCGTCCATTTTGCAAAAAGAGGCATTTACAATTCGGATGACGGGGATATTCTTAAAATGTCAAAAAGAAACCTCCTTCACACGGCGCCGCGTCTATGCGCTTTGACGCGGCTCAGCACACGGCATCTGGGAAAAATAAAGGCACCCCACACAAGTACCAAAGAACTGCGCTTCCCAATCGCCAAAAGAAAAAAATCATTATTCTGCACTCATAAAGAAAATTTATTACTTCTATCATCTCAATTTTAAACTAAAAACGGAAGGAACCAGTTGGAGCCTAGAAGCGACACGTAGCGTGGTTGCCGAGATTATTTTATAGGCTTTCAAGTAAATCTTTAGTTCGGTAAGGTTTGTTTGACAGTAGTAAAAGTGGGCCACTTTCGTAGAATATTAAAGTGGGACCGTGTCACTCCACGTGAAGCCGTGAAGTGCCAATCATATTTGGAAGGGGATAGACGACCTGATATGCTCATTATTCTCGTTGTTATCCAAAGATTATGGATTTAATTTAATCCATGTATCTTTCATTATTCCTAGTCGGTGGCGGAGTTTGGGTTTTGGCGTGTCTTTGCCCTGGCCCTTGGGAGAATTAGGAATGCAAGAGAGAGAATAGTAGAATACAAATAAACTACTGTTAGCTTCGGTGGCCTCTTGGCAAAGAGAAAGAGCCGCAACCAAACCTGCCCCATCCCACAAGAAAAGAATACAAAAATAAATCCTATGTTTCAATTTTTTTGTCGTACTTTCTGTTGCGGGTTGTCGTCCTCTGTTATCTACATGAAGCATAGAATATCTAGGAATGTCGGAACAGAAAACCTGTAGCAGCGAGAAAGAAGCTGGAAGCTCTAGAAGCGGACCTATCGCCATGGCCCATGGGTGCGTATCCTCTGAGATATCTCAATTTTTGCGTGACCTACGTATCCGGTGCCTATTCGGGGAACCGTAGGGCCCAGTATTATTTGAGCTTTGAGATTCGTGCAAATTGTATTTGAACGATTCAGATATTCCAAATAATCACGCAAAGTTTGAGATATCTCAGAGGATGCGAATTCTATCGCCATCCTACATTTAGGTTTTTAGGGAATTTCAGAGTAGGTCCGATGCCCATACTTTGGTTCGATGGTGAAATGGCTATTCGATTGTATCAAGATCCGTGCTAAATATAATAAAATACTTGCAAGAATGTTTCAATTTCCGCACGCACTAATCATAAAGCTAATTGAATCTTGGTTCGATGGTGAAATGGCTATTCGATTGTATCAAGATCCGTGCTAAATAGAATAAAATACTTGCAATAATGTTTCAATTTCCGAACGCACTAATCATAAAGCTAATTGACTAGTTTTTGTTGCATGATCTACCTAACGTGTGTATCAACTTCATTGACTAGTTTTGGTTGATGTATACTCTTCATTGCCTTAGAAACGGGGGACCCACTACACATGAGATCTAAGTTTTAATAAAATAAAAAGGAAACTAGGTCCGAATCTGAACCAGTGGTTAGTCCCACAATATCTAGTGAGTAAAGAAAAAGTCCATATATATATACTTCTTATGTCGATTATAAAGTTGAGTGAGGAGAGAATACAGAGGAGACAGCCCCACGTGAAGGACTAGAGGAGAGAGAATAATGGGAAAAATAAAATTCAGTACGAGTTCATTTTTTTTTTCCCAAAAAATTACACTGATTTGGGAATTCTTCGGGAAAAAAGGTGGGAAATAGCTGGAAGAAAACAGAGCCTCCGAACAGGCTTGGGAAAAAATTGGGAATTAACCCAAAATTTCATCCATTCCTATTAAAACCCAGTGTGCCGAATAGGACCTTAGTGTTTTACGTTATCTCATATATACCAGTAATTCCATCTTAATATTAAGGACTTGTAAATAAATGCAAATTTCAACGATACATTGATTAATAAAAGGAAACAAGAAGCTACATAACGTGGGGTCCGGATCCCCTAATGTAACCTAATTTTTGGGTTTTGCATCGGGACCATCCGATTCTAATCCGTCGCTCATGCCCATCTCGGGATCTGAATTCGCGTCTCGGAATATGTGCGCTCATTACCGGATGGATGATCTCGGATTTGAATCAGACGGTCCCGATTTAAAACCCAACTTTTGAGTTACCTCACTGGATCTGGATTCCATAACGTGTTGGTACTCTATCAGGTACACAGTCTGGGTAGCTGAATCGTAGCTTCTGAGAGTTAGGGCCCGCCACATGGGAGGCAAATTGGGAGTCGGAATTCGGAAACCTGCCAGTGCCTTCGTTGGACGACTGGACAAGAGGTGTAATAATAATACATAGTACAATATACCACTATTACACACAAAAAATAAATAATATACCACTATAGTGTACAGTATTAGTACAATAGCCTCGCGTTCTGGTCCAGATAATGGGATTTTGGGTCCCACAGATTAGAAGGCAGACGTCTCATCAGTATTTAATTTTGAATGCGTTGCGAGGACTCAAGCAGAGAGGAGAGAGGTGCGGCGCATGTCAGCGTCTCTGTCTCTCTCTCTCTTTGGTTCCTCCCTCGATTGTGGGGGTGACGCAGGCTGTCTGTGGGCCCGACCTTTATATGCTCTTATTTAATCATATATCGACTCTTCGGTGTAGAAATATATGTTGCGGGTCTGTTGCTTTCGTTGATTGTAAATTTGTAATTGAAACGTATTGAGTTTTTTTTTTGTTAGGAACTGCCTTTGATTAGAAAACTGGTAATGTGGTTGAAAATGCTTTTGTAGAACTAATTGTCCCTTTTGGAAAATATTTGGACCTATTTGCTTATATTGTTTGTTGTGGCAGACACACATATGACTATTTTTTTGTAATAATGTGTGTGGTATATGTAGGGCTGCTTATGAGCCGAGTTGAGTCCGAGTTGAGAGTGATTTGAATTCAACTCATGAACCGAGTTGAGTCCGAGTCGTTAATTCAGTTTCGAGTCGGAAATCTCGATTTGGAATTAACTCGTGAGCAACTCGAGTCTAGGTGAGTCGACTCATGACTCATAATATAGTACACAGTGAGACAATCTAATTTAATTCTAATAAAAAAATAGTACATTGTTTATCAAAATAACACACAATTAAAAACACTACATAATGAGACAATAGCCAATACATAATTAAACATTACGAAAATATCAAAAGAGTGCATAATTAAAAATTACCAAACAGTACAGAGTCTAATAAATTAATAAAACAAAAAATAATATATAGTTAACAAAATTACTGACTATTACAAAATCTAATAAATTTATCAAACTACCAAATAAAATTACCAAAAAAAAGTCTGATAAAATAGTACACAGCTTTTTTCTTTACTTCTTTTCCTCTTTCTTCTCTACTTCTTTTCATCTGTTGCAGATTGCTCAAAATTTAACAAATTTAAATAATTTAAAAGTATACATAGTCTCTAATCTTGAAATGAGCAAATTTAAATATTAGGGTTTGGTGAGTCCAATCGAGTTTATTCTGAACTGAGTTGGAGATAACTTGGAATCGACTCATAAATCAACCGAGTCAGTTTTGACTCGAGTCGCTTATGAACTGTGTTATTAGCGAGTTGAATCCGAATTGATTCTGAACCGAGTTTTGAGTTGTGAGCTTTTTGTGCAACTCTAGGTGTAAGATCTTCGAGCCTGTTCGGATGTCTCTTTTTCAATAGGAAAAGATGGGAACCCATTTTTACAGAGCAGTTTTTAGTGCGTACAGAGTTCGAATTTTTGATGGACCAAAATACTCCTATATCAAAGGCAGAAGATTTACTCTGTAAAATTCGAACATTGATGAGGAGTATTTTGGTCTATCAAAAATTCAACTCTGTACGCACTAAAAACTGACTCTGTAAAAATGAATTCCCGAAAAGATGGGAACCGGATTCTTGTACTGAAATTCTGTTTGTATTGCTCGTTTTTCTCTAAAATTTTCTCGTATTTCTTTCCAACTCTTCTCCGCACAGGCTAAATATCTGAGGCAAAAAAACTATCAACTTCGACTGGATTTTTTTTCTAACTCTGTCAATTTTTGCTCTTTCTGTCTTCACGTCGCTTTTCTCAATCAATATTTGCAGGAGTCAAACGACGAATTTGTTATTATAAAATCGACAAGAAAAGTAAAGAAAGAGCTTAGGGCACGAGGAAATATATTGTTTTGGCACAAATAACTCGTTTTGTTGGAAAGAGACGAAGAACCATGACTAGATAGACGGTAAACGACCAAATTGATCTTACAACTTCTTTTAAATCACTTCATGGCACAAAATGGAAGATATACTTGACTTTGCTGTACAATTGTCTACTTATGAGCGAAGTGCATTTTTAATGATGTCAAGTGCTTTATGTTGGACATTTTGGAAGCATAGAAATGAAATATGTTTTCAAAATGTTCAACCCAAAACAGGAAGGAATTTAATTTTTCTCATTATCTCTCTTCTTAAATATTGGTTAGGTTCCAAGAGAGTTGATAAGGACACACAGATGGATTCCTACGGATGAAATGTTGGAGCTCCTCCCGATTCGAGTGTGGGTGCCAGGAGATGACCAGATGCTCCCCTTCCCAACAGAGAACAATCCAGAAGATTAGCTTAGCATTGTCTATTTTCCACACTTATTAATTTCTATGTGATTTTTTGCCTTGTTTCATTTTTGGTAGCACACTGTCTTGGTTTTGTTAAATCAGAGTCATAGGTACTGGAGTAGCAGGGAGAGTTTATTGACAATTACTCTCCATTTTTGGGGTTCAGTATAGAGTTCAGCAGATCTTTTTTATGCTAGATTAGGAGAGAAGGTGCGTAGTTCTCCTTTTTTCAATTTAGTTAAGAATGTTGAGGGTGCAGTGGACAAATAGTATTTGGGTGTAATTAACTTGGTTTTCGGAATGAAATCAGGGCCTAGGCCTTTTATCAAAAAAAAAAAACAACTTCTTTTTAATTAAACCGGAGAAACAATTAACTAAAGGGATTTAGCTACGTTGAGCTTGTCCTTTCTTTGAATTTGCTTATTTTTCATTATACTGCTAGAGGGGTTTATGAAGTGTTGATTGAGATGTGCATTATGCTTTGTATTGTAGTAGTGTGCACAAAAGATATTCAACAAAGAGTAGAGCCAGGGTGCTCCTAAGTTCAGCCAACCTCTTATAAACTTGACTCTAAAATATATTGAATCGACTTTAAACGATGAATCCAAACTATTGAAATCCTCCTACCGAATGATTGGTGCGTCTACATATGAAAATTTTAAAGTTTCAAATTAATTTAATATAGAGTCAAGTGGTGAAAGGAGTTCAAAAAATGAATGCATTAAAATTAATTTATAAACTTTCAACTTTTGACCACTTAACTCTATATTAAATTAATTCGAAACTTTAAAATTTTCACATGTAGACGCATCACTCATTAGGTAGAAGAGTTTCAACGGTTTGGATTCATCGTTTAAAGTCGATTCGATATATTTTAAAGTCAAATTCACAAAAAATTAGATGAACTTAGGAGCACCCTAGTCTACTCTTCAACAAAAGGTCTCTTAATAGTTAATATAATGCATATGTGATGAGTTATCAGAGACAACAGAGCGAACTGTGCATCATTTTGCTTTGAATGCTATATTGATTTGTGCATCTTAAGTAGGAATTGTGTTGTGCATGCCTGCAGAAAAATAACTATATAGATTAAAATAGGAATCGAGCTGTGCATGGTAAAAATATAGAGTGAAAATATACCAAGGAAAAACTATTTGTGTTGAACACTAAATTAGAATTAGATTTGTGTTAATTAAATTTCAACATTTTATTGCGATTAGAATTAATATTATTCATATTAAATCAGATTAAGAATTACGGACTGTTTACAACTGTCACAAATAAAGATTATCTGGTCATTTTTCATTAATTAAAAATTAAAATTCGACAAGCATCGTGGTATTACTCATATATTATTTTATTTTGATACGAAAGAAACACAATAGATGACAAGTTCCATTTTTTTTAATAGTCGAGAATACTTCAATAGATATGCATATATTTTTAACATTAATTAATTATTCCTATAACTAATTTCGCAGTTAGGGCTGCTAATGAGTTGAGCGGCTCAATATTTCATAACGAATCGGACTCGAAACTAAAAAAAGCCCAGACTCGACTCGGCTCGCTTTTGAAGAAAAAAGCTCGGCTCGCGAGCCGAGCCAAGCTTTTTTCATGTTTAAAGATATTACAATATAAAAAATAGGGTAATAAATTATATCATGTAAATAACATTCACATTTAAACATAGAATACAATAGATATTTTTTTCACCGATTTCAAATTTCAAATTTCAATTTTTTTCAAATTTCAAATTTTTCCAAATTTCAATATTTTCCAAATTTCAGGTTTCAATTTTTTGCAAATTTCGAAATTAAATTTGATTTTAATTTCAAAAACCCCAACCTCCCCTCTCAATTGGGTCCTTCCGATGCATTTTAAAAATCGTGCAGACAAGATCAAAATTTCAAAGTTTTCCAAATTTTAATTTTTTCAAATTTCAAATTTGAAAAAAAATTGAAATTTGAAAAACTTTGAAATTTGAAGTAAATGTGCACGAACATTAAAGCAATACGCATTAGATCATATGAAAATGTCAAGTTCCATTATAACTACTTTGTTGGGCTTGGCTTGCGAGCCAAGCCGAGTTTTTTCTTTCCAAATCGAGTCGAGCCAAGCCGATCCAAGTATACTTATCTTGATGAGTCGAGCCGAATCTAGCTCATTAGCACCCCTATTCGCAGTACAACCAAACACTCATTCATCACATTCTCATTATTATTTCTATGCATACTTATGAGTATGGGTTCTCATAAATATTTAGTGAATTCTCGCACCCGTCAAATCTCACCGCGCACAATGCTGTGACAAACGAACAGATCCCTATAAGGTGGACTGAGACAAACTAGGTACCAGCTTAATACCCGCTTTAATTAAAAAAAAAAAGGTGTTTATAATTAAAATAATTATGCTAACATTGTGGTTTAAAATATTTCATTGTTTTAGTGTCTCAGTTATTTCTAATATTTTTATATTTGTTTTCAAAATTTAAAAAATCAATACAAACTGTTTACATTTTCTCTATATTAAAGTATATTTGGTGATCAATTTATTTAGTTTTTGTCAAATTATTATTTTTTAAATAAATATAAAATTACAGTTTTTTAATTATTTACTTTTTAAAAATAAGTCAGAAGAAAGCGGTTCAAAGAAAGGAGATGTGGACTTGATCCTAGAATAAATTTTCTTTTTTGCTTAAAAGAATTTTAAAACACTTAGCAGATATTAATTGACCAACCGCCAGCACAAGGAAAAAAATTAAAGAGTGACAACACACAAGCATTCTCTCTGGCTATTTCGGCGGAGAGGAAAATATAAACATAACCAAACATATATTATTGCCTCTTTAATATTATACATGAAGTTGACTTCCTTCAAATTTGGGATCGATGCGAATGTCGAGGGCAACAATAATTTCTCAAATATAAAATAGAGAAAATCTTTTTTTTAAGGTGAAAGAGAAATGGAGGTGAAATATATCTCCAATACGATATAAATCTTTATCTTTTATTTCTTAACTTGAGGTCGCTCTGTTATCGTTCTTTTTGAAACACTTTCATCTCCAATATGATATAAATCTTCTCCTCACTATCAATTTCTAATTGAAAGTTTGAAACACTTTCTTCTTTCTTCTATGAAAGAACAAAAAAAAGGAGGATAATAATGCTCTCTAGTAGTGCGCCTATGGTGGATGGCATCAACGGTGGATATGAAACCTGCTGAGATTACTTCATATCTTCATATCTTGTATCCAGAGATAAACTTGCATATAACTGGTGAGCTACTGAGGGGAACCCATTTTTACAGAGCAGTTTTTAGTGCGTACAGAGTTCGAATTTTTGATGGACCAAAATACTCCTACATCAAAGACAGAAGATTTACTCTGTAAAATTCGAACGCTGATGGGCAGAGATATTTTGGTCCATCAAAAATTCGAACTCTGTACGCACTAAAAACAGCTCTGTAAAATGGGTCCCCTACTGAGCTGCACCTGTTAATATCTTTACATGAAAAGTTTCTCGTGTCAGAAGAAAAAGGCTTAAAGTTGATCTGATCCGTCCGATCGTAAATTGTCGTTTCAGATATCCGTAGAATGATTCAGTTTATTCTTGGTAACAGTATAGTAGATTTATTTCTTGCCTCCTTTTCGCCGCATTTCAAGTGTGGGGCCACCATTTCCCACTAGTGCTGGTTTCCCACCGAACCTTCTCGCTTTTCATCTTCTATCTGCCCAAGGCCTATGAAATAAAAAAGAAGGGGGAATTTCACGTATACCCCTCAAAAACTTCAAAATTGCGTATTATTCTTCAAAATTTTAAAATTACATATTTCTCCCTCTAAACTTCAATAACTCACATATTTAATCATCTTATTGTCTTTTGTAATAAAACTCATTTTAAATTTATAAAATACTCATTTTACCCTCTATTAAAAGTATAAAACATCCCATCGAACTCAAATTTGAATCTGAAGGGTTCCTTATCGTCTGATCTGCACGCATCGCAATAAGATATGTCCGTATTTGCTTCAAGATTCGTGTTGATCTAATGCGCACGGATTTTAAAGTAATTTTATCTTCGTGTATTGCATTAAGATTTGTGCACATTGCTTCAATATTCGTGCATGTTCGCTTCAAGATTCGTGCTGACCTAGGACACATGGATCTTAAAGCAATTCGGACGGTAGAGGAACCTTTCAAATTCAAATTGGAGCGAGATAGATGTTTTATGCTTTTTAATAAAAGAGTAAAATGAGTATTTTATGAATTTAAAATGTGTTTTAATATAAAATACAATGAAATGGATAAATGTGTGAGTTTTTGAAGTTTAGAGGGGGAAATACATAAATTCAAAATTTAGAGGGTATCACATGTAATTTTGAAGTTTTAGAAGGGTATACATGAAATTCTCCCTAAATAAAATTAAAGTTTCAGCTTCTATCCATTTCTTGTACTTTTTTTAGATTTGTATTATCTTTTGCCTTTTTAATTTTAATAATAACCATCCAACAGGACTACAGGAGAGAGAGATTCCCTCAAATACATACTTTTCCAGTTGATTGGATTGGAGCGGAGGCTAGTGCGTCATCCACGTGGGTCATGATTCATTTCCGTATCGAATTTGATTTTGAATGTTTTGATTTCTTGTAAATTTTCGAACTAATCGCCACACGAGCATCATCACGACAGCAGATCGGCACATACTTTACTTTTATAGTTAATATTTGAGGAATCAATTCTTCGAATTCTTTCCTTCTTTTCTCGGATATGGTGTTATCTGTTATGTAATCAAACGAATCTTCAGAAAAATACGAATGATGAATTCATAATTTTCATCATGTATGTTATGTTCGGCTGTGGAGTAAGATTTTTCGGGATTAAATATGCTCATTTGAAGTTAAGATAAATTGAATTAATTATATTTGATTGAAGTTTGATAGAATAAATTGATGGAGAGAAAAAAATTATAAGTTGAATGTTACTCTAAGTGTGGCATCTATACTATTCCGGATTAACTCAGATATTACTTCATTTTTATATTTCAAATTTACTTCTCATTTGATTGTCTAAAAGTAAAGTAAAAATTTACTTTACTACTTACTCCACAATCAAATATGACTTTAGTTTTTTAAGAGGGCTTAAAATATATTATTTTTACTGTACTTATTATGTCCTTAAAACTTACATCCTAAAATAAAATCGTTCAATATGATTTGTATAATTTTGTTTATGCATATGTAAAATATTTAAGAGATTTCTATTTTACGCTAATATCATTTAAGAGATTGCACCGGTATATTGATGTGGATGATATTTGAATATTTTTTTATTTGTATATAAAAAAAAATGATAAAGCGATAATTATGCATGTGTGAGCAAAAAAAAAAAAAAAGATATATCAAATTTACAGTTTTATTATTAACATATATTCATTTAAAATTTAGTTATTAAAAAAACACGGAAAAATAATAAAAAATATAGACTTGTAAATCCTCTTCGTTCTTTATAATTTCGTTGTTTGCAGAATTTTCAACAATTTGTTTTTATTTTTCCTGTGATTAGTATTGATGTCCACTAATTCAAAAGCTAAATAAAGTTTGCATGTCCAAAATTGGGTTTAAAATTGTTAATATCTTAAAAAGTTATTTTCTAAAAAGAAGGTATAATCGACTCACAACTAGGAACCAAATTGCATTGTTTGATGGGGGGGGGGGGCAACGTTTACGGTGGAAAGTATGGCAAAATAAATTTCAAACAATATTTGTATTGTTTATTTTGATGAGCTTCCGAATTATTTCTCAATTTGGGTAGCTTTACGAATTATACGAGATTTGTTTCGTATTATCTTTGAATTTTAGCATTCTTTTTTATTCCTTTCTAAAATTAATTAATATCGTAAACATTGTCTGTATTATAAATCTGAATTATGTATTTTACTTTAAATTTTGTATAATTTTTTATAATTACGAACTTGCAGGGCGAAAATAATCATATTTCAAATGATTTTTTTTTTTGTTGAGTAAAAGTGGAGATCAAGTAAATCTAATTAATTAATATCTACAAAGGAATCTCCTTCCGAATTTCGAATACTTAACATTTTATTTAAAGAGTATTGTCTTTGTCACTAGATTAATAACTGATTCTCATTATATTTAGGAACATAGAAAATACTAGTCTGACTAAAGTAATTAGGTCTATACTTGTTGTCTTGCACAACGTTGATCAATGCTACCGCATTCTCTCGTAAAGGATTGTAAATTTATCTTAAACTCTTTAAACCATGAAAACAGGGTTAATTTATTGTCCAAGATCTTTAGTCGTTCCCATAATTTTAATTTTTTTTTTATCACGTATATTAAATTTTAAATAATATTTTCCATAAAAGATTGAATATGTGTATGTAACTAGGAGGTTAGAATCTCATTCTGTTATTGTAAAGACTTAAATTTAAATTCCAACTGTCATATGTTATGGATTTTGTATTCAGTTATGTAATCTATTTTTTTTTTAATTCCGGCTAATTGTTTTGTCAGAGAGACAAATAAAATTAAAATTATCTACAAAACTATATCCGGGCCAGTAAATTTTAACGAGTAAAAAGTTCTATAACGTTTAGTTTAAAACAAAGGTATAATTAATCAAATAAAGGTTATGTTAGCTTTACAGTTTGCACTATAATGCACTCTCTATTTCGGCAAAGATGCCAAAAATTTGAAAACAGTACCCGAGAAAAGTTGGAAAAGTTTAGCTACCGGGCCAGATATGACCTGCCGTACATAGTAGCAAGAGATCCTCTGGAGAATAAGATTTGGTCCAAATGACTTTGGACCGGACACCGTCCAAAATATCTAAAAATCGTATGATTAATGTCTGAACAGTCGATCTGAATTGCTTAACATGATTTTCATATTAAAATGTGCACAAAGACCAAATTTTATATATTTTTAAATTGTTTACTAATTTTTTAGATACGTACAACATCATTGTATCTGAACGGTCCAAAAACAATAATTTTGTACATATCTAAAACAATAGTAAAAAATTTCAAAAAATATAAAATTTGGTCTCTGAGCACATTTTAATATGAAAATCATGTTGAACGGTTAGAATCGATTGTTCGAACTTTAATCGTACAATTTTTAGAGACTTTGAACGGTGTCCAGTCCAAAGCTATTGGACCAAACCTTATCCCTCCGCTGAAAGCTCCCCAGCAGCTTATCTTTCCTTTTTTTCTTAAATTTATTTTTTCTTCAGAGCTGTCTTTCTGTAAGAGTTATGCAAGGAAAATGGAGGGGAGCATCGGAATTATAAATAACAATTACTTGCTTCACAATAGTAAATTTTTTAGTAGAGCATAGAGAGTGAGTTTTGCGTAAAAATTAAATGAATTCAACAATTTTATAACTCTCGATTTAGAATGCAGAGAGGTAAACTCACTGCTTTCTCTTCTTCCATATCGTTTTATTTATTTTTTTATAATAAAATAATTATAGAACACATATCATACAAAGACAAAATTTGAATACACATTTTGACAGACAGACAGAGCACTTTTTAATTCATGCATGACAAGAGTCATGCGCAAAATTATTTTTGCTCTATTGCGGTGCAATAATTTATGAATTAAAAATTGTCATGTCAAGATGTACACTTCAAAATTTATCTGTTTTATTTTAACATAAAACTGACGAAGTACATGACAACATTTACCTTGTTATATAAAAACCTATTTTATTCTTCTAATTTTGAAAACAGACGCGTGCATATGTGATATGTACTCCACTGATAAAAAAAAATCAACTGTCTAATTTTTACCATATTTGATATACTGATATAAAGCCGGTTGGTAAATAACTAAATATATCAACTTCAACCTGCTCATTTTGCATCTCAATCTTTTTTTCTTAAAATCCACGCTACAGTTGAGAAAACAAAATTACTATTATATGTGCTACGAACTCTTTTCTAATTCTTTCAACTATGTGTATTCCAACATTGTTCTCAACATGGAAAAGACATAGCACATATCTCGATTGTGATACCAACCCAAGCACATCAAATTAAAAAAAAAATCTTCACTCTTGAAATAAAACATGAGTATATTTGGTTGTAATTTTAAAATAGTTAGAATAATAAAATTAACATTTGTCTTTAATAAATTGTTCTAATTTTTTGTGAGAATAGTTTGTTCTAATAAGACAAAAAAGTTTGACTTTCTATTGTAGCTATTTTAACCCAAACGAATATCAAATAGTTTGTTCTCAGGAATAATCTATTCTCAATCAACTAAACATACTCCAAAATTATTATGGTTGATCAGAGAGAAGGAAATGTCACATTAGGGTTAGTTTTAATCCCGGAATACTAATCCTTCTCCTCCCATATACCGTAGGTGATTCTTCTCATTTTATGGTTCAAGATTCAATCTCAGACGGTTTAGGGTTCAGGCTAGCACAGGGGCAGTATTATCGGACTTTGAGATTTGTATCAAGTTAAAAGGAACGGTCCAGATCTACTAATTGCATTACAACATTTTGGCACTGCGTTCGTCTCGTGAGTCGTGACCTAATCGTCACACCTAAGACAAACATAATTCAGATCCATAGAAGTGACTCGATTTTTGGGTTTTAGATTGAGACTGTCTGATTTAAATCTGCAACAATCTATTCCAAAGTGGAGCGCACACATCTCAATGATGGATTCGAATTTCGAGACGATCTCGAACAACGGATTCGAATCGGACGGTCCCGATCAATAACTCACAAATTGGGTTACTTTATGGATCCGGACCCAGACAAACAGGAGTTGCTCCACGCACAATCTGTCTCGCCCGATCAACTCTGCTACATCCCTGCGTCACACACAATCTGATTTGGCCTGTTGACTTAATTTGTGATAGGTTGACCAGCTTCAACTAACATCTACTTATAACCGTAGTGACAAATTAAAAATTAGAGTTCGGTTTGGCGGGGTCAAAAATTCGTGATTCGGGTATAATTCGGATATAATTCGAGAATAATTCGGCACAACAAGAAAGCAAAAAAAATCTGAAAAAAAATTCTTAAAAAAATTACACGATTCAGTACGGAACCCAAAAAAACGTATTACACGATAATAATACGTTTTTAATTAGCGTACATAGTTCACTATGTATAACTTCGCTACAAAATTCATGCATCAATTCCATTGGTGCCACCATCGACACACTGCGGATCGCATCCATCTCCACTTGATCCCGATCTCTCTCTTTTAAGATATTTTTTTTGAAGAAGCTCTCTTTTAAGATTGTTAGTATCTTATTTATTTATCTTTTGGATTTTTCTTATTTTTGTTTTCGCCCCATAACATCTGATCTGAACCGGACTTTCTATCTGGACCAAAATACTTATGTACACTAGATTCACCTCCTCTCCAGTTCTCGAATAATGGAGAAGTCGATGCCCGACAGAATTTTGTAAAATATCGATAAAATGTGCAGATTCTTAATCAATTACAAGTTTATAACCAGTGTTTTGCCTAAGGGCTCTTCCTCAAAAAAAAAAAAAAAAAAAAACCAGTGTTCTCAGTAACGCGTTATTGTATTTTTGAACTTTAAACTCTAAAATATGAGAAAAAAGTGCATTATTTCAGCTACGACTACTATAACGGTAATAGTGGTCCGTTTTAACGCGTAGCGCAAATAGCACACACTATGTTATACAGACTTTTATTTTAGGTCTAAAGTCTAAACTGAAAATTTTCTTTTAAAGACCAATTTTTTTTCAAGACTCGGATTACTTTTGCTTTTAAATTTAAAAATATATATAGTTCATGACATGATACTTAGGTTATTTTGAATAAAAATAATAATTGAATTATGTAACGATGCTTAGGTTATTTCGAATAGTAATTTGAATTTTGCACTGGTTCAACACGAGTATTATAATTTCGTAACCAATTTGGTGTTACTTATTATTTTATGAGACTTAAGATAATGTTAATAATTAGTAGAATTATAGAATATAATTTTTCACAAATAAAACGCTATGTGAGATAGCTTTCATTATAGCTATGCTATTTGTAATAGTTTTTTTAACCTTTCTGCTGTGACGCGATAATCGCTATTTAAAACCTCGATTATAACATATAATCAAAGGTAAAAATGCTAATTGAATTTGAATATCCAACTTGTTTGACTCCTAATTATTTTTATTACTTTTCTTTCATTGAGTTTGCACTGAAAAAAAAAACAACAGATGCAACATGTATTGCTACAAAATTTAAGTGATTATTATTCCTAAACTCCTTAATAACACACTAGATTTAAGTTGTTCGAAGTGAGCACAATATATTGGAATTGGTAGTGGTCTTATGTCAGATTATAGACGTTTAATCCGCATCAAAATTTGTATACATCACACATACATGAGCCTTAATGCAGATTGAACTGTTCCAACTGAAAACTGCACTGGATTTGATCCAATAACTATGAGACGAACTTTGGTGCTACAGCAGAGTGAGAGCATGCAGACTAGTTCTAAATTTTGTATAGATCTATTGTTTGGATCTCCTTATCTTAGCCCAACTGTTGATGGCTTAGTGTTAGATTTATTTTCCCTTACTATTTTGAGTGGATTGTTAAACGTCGAGCTTTTATATTCTGCAATATATCGTGTAATATTTAAAACGACCTGCTTTCAAAGTCCACAATCTACCATTCTTATTCATATATGAAAGGAGCTATTGATGTTATTCAAAAAAAAAAAAACTACGAGACGAAATCCAATCCCAATATATCGTGCTTCGAACAACTTAAATTTAATGCTTAAGATTGTAACATGTGTTAAGTGAAATTTATGTGACACCATAGGCCCATTTTCCTGAGAAATGGATAAAGCGAAGTTGTAATATAAAAAAAAAAGTAGGCGTCATCTCATCTGTACCTTCTCTTTATAAAATTCTTCCATTAGAAAGGAGTTGCTACCTTTCGTCTCCAACTCTTTTGTCTTTTTATCATAGGGGTCAGGACTCAGGCGTGGAGCCTTGTCAAGTGCATGCACCCAAGAACCAAGTATGCGCCTGATTGGTGTCCCTAAATAAATCACCAACTTGGGCTATTATTTTAGTAACAAAAAATGTCTAGATTACCTTGCAATTTTGGTTTAGGAAGTCAGAGATTTGTGGTGTGTGACGCAGATCCCATAAGAGAACTAGGCGCCTGCTTTTTTTTTTTCCTCCTCCATCATGGGGTTAGAGTTGTTGGATGCTTTAATTTTAGGACTCAGCTAACTGTTTCCGCACTTGTATCTCCGAATATCCCTGCACTAAAAATAAAAAATCTAGTTCCAGAATATTTAAATTTCCATTAGTATTTAACATCTATATGTAATGTATTTACAGTGCATATAATAAGTATTTAACTCTATTCATTGAAGTATTAACCGTCTGTCCAACAGCGAAGCAATTTCTGTCTCCGCACTAAAAGACAAAAAAAATTAGATTCCGACATTTAATGTTTTAAATTTTCTGCAATATTTAACTTCAATTTTTAATGTATTAATAGTGCATCGAAGAAGTATTTAACTCTATTCATTGGAGTATTAACCGTCCGCGTCCAACAGCGACACAATCTGTCCCTGCAAAAATGACAAACTAATTTCGTATCGTCTCCGCGTCCCACATATCAGTATTTAACTTTAGAAATGCTAGTATTTACCATTATGAATGTTAGTATTTATCTTTAAAGTCAAAAATATTAATCTCTGAAATTATAAATAAGTTGGCATAAGTTGGCATGGATTCTATTTAGCATCATATATCTTAGTATTTAACTTTATGAATATTATGAGAGTTAGTATTTAAGGGGGATGGGAATGAGGGGTTTTATATAATTATTCTTAACAATTAGAAATAGTAATAATAATGTCTAACATATATCAGTATCAATCTGTAAATATTGTCCCCGCACCACCATCCCCCCATATCCCCTACTAAAAGACAAAAAAAATTATTCACCGACAATTTGATGGTTTAAATTTCCTGCATGTTTAACTTCAGTCTTTAGTGTATTTACCGTACATCGATCTAGTATTTAACTTCATTCATTGTAGTATTAATCATTGACATCCAACAGCGAAAAATGTTGTCCCCCCATATTCCCCACTAAAGACAAAAAAATTAGATTAGTTAGCGACTTTCCTTTTAGGAGACTGCGGAATAAAGGGGGGATGAAAATAGGGGTTCTATATAATTATTCTTAATTTTAACATCCTTTTTTCGAAAATAAATAAATAAATTGTTAAGACAGACATTAAAACAAGTGCTTCTTGCTGCCTGCTGAGTACAGAAACTGATTCCTTCTTTGCTGGAGCTTATTAAGATAACCACGCGTGTTAGTTTCTAATATCATATTCAATTAGGTATTACCGGGTTCTAATATCATATTTATGGTTGATGGCAGAAGGCTCTCCTGAACCACCCCCCCACCCCCGCAGGCTTAGCTATTTATCAATTTGAGCACGACAACCTGAAAGCTCATTACTTGTAGTCTGAACACTGCTTCTCTATTTTTTCTTGCTTAACTTTATACAAGAGGGTTTAGTTGTAATGTTGTATTTACCGATACAGTTGATATATATATACTTATGTACTAGTGAATATATTGATTTTTATCGTAAATAATGAAAATACCAACAAGTTGATAACAAACAAAAAAGTTGAAAAAAATGGAATGTTCCTTCCAAGCTGCCAGCGTGCCGGCACATTCAAGAGTGTGAATCCTCTCTATTACCTCGTGCGCGCGCGCACACATAATGAGTTCAAATTCGGACCAATCCAGTCCAAACCCATCATGCACTAGGCCCTTTAAATTCATGCCAATACATAACTAACATAATTGGATTCAGTCTCACCGTTTGAGGTACCTTTGGTATATGAATTCACAATTCAAAGGCTATAGTATATATACCTCATTCATCCATTGTTAAAGGAGACAATCCATTTGCCATTCACTTACATGGTAAAATTTAATCATACTCACAAAATATTTGGTGTTAGAAACCGCCTGACAAACTATCAGGCCAACGCCCACCTCAGCAAACCAGACACATGTTAAATCCATACACGACCCTGTCCAAAGATATATGAAACATACACAAGGATATACTTAAGCTGTTAATCACACACCAAATTACTCAAACTTGCAGTATGGGAGTAGAAATATTAGAAGCTTCAAGCCACCAAAGAAAAGACAAAGATATTTACATGATCTACAAGTAACCCAGGAGTAGTATTCTGTATACAGCTTTTACAATTTCTCGAAGAGCAAATGACCTTTTTGGAAAAATAAATAGAAAATTACATTGAGAATCAGCTGCATTTTTACATATTCTGGACCAAACTAAGTAATGAAAATGATGAGATCTAATTTTGTCATAGTAGGGTACAAATGCCTCATGTCTTTCATGCCTCAGCCCTACCTCACATCCTTATCTTCATTTTCAAAATCCAAACGGCCGATCCAAACTGCTTAACATGATCTTCTTATTAAAATATACTTGGAGAACGAATTTTAAATTTTTGGAAATTTTTACTATATTTTTACATATGTACACATAATCAATGTTTTTCAGAAATTCTGGACCATCCAAAAATAATGACTATGTACCTAAATAAAAAAAATAGTAAAACATTTCGAAAAAATATAAAATTTGCTCTCCAAACACCATTTTAATACGGAGATCATGTTGAGGGGATCGGCGGTTTGGATTTTGAAAACAAAAATAAGGACATAAGGGACGAATGAGGCATGAAAGACACGAGGCATTTGAACCCTGCTTTTTTGTCATATATCTCATTAGCTTTCAGCACAATCTCCTGTTCCAAAAATAGAGATCGCTTGACTGTTAGTTAAACATCATTAAGAGTGAATCTTTTTCATGTTTGTTCCTGGCTCAGTGTGCCTGTCAGCTGGAGTAATTGACCTTGCAAGCTACATTGTTTCACCTGTTTACAAGGAATTTTCTGTCAGATAATATAAGAAAATACATTTAGTCCCAATGAAACTGTCAGAAATCTACATGTGGTCGGAAAACAAACAAACACTCCTGTTTTGACAAGTGAAATTTTTTTATCAAATTCTAAACTAATTCATTTTCAGATCACTGCAACCCAGCTAACGAAGTCCCACATTAGTTTCTGGAAACAGATAGTTTTCTGCTAGCTCTTAATAACAAGGAAAGGTAAACAGCTTTTGCTGCCCGTAGAGGAACCTAGCAGTTGGAATCCCAAGCCAGGACCAACGTGTCCAAGTTTTATCGTCTTTATACCAGTTGAGTCACTTATCTTTACATATTGTGCAATATGCCAGGTGGCAAATATGATACATGTCATAGTTGTTAACATAGCAGATATGTGGCTGATACAGATTTGATGTGTACAAAAGTGACAGAGAAAACCAAATTTGTACAAAGTGGAATGTTAAGGCTACATAATGGGAACTGTGACACTACAAGGAACAAAATGGAATATGATACTGGTGTAAGGATATACTGGGTAGTTTAGTGAAACCATATTTCAAAATGTTTCCTAATTATATAAGTCGTTACAAAACTCAATTCTATCATGGCATTATAAAATCTTAAACGTTTTGTACTTTCCTTATTAAACAAAGAAAAATGCTCTTATTTCCTTCCAAAACCAAAATTACATGTCTGATGCTCATGTTATAACTTCACCAATTATCTTGAATTAGGAAAGCTATGCACTTCTATTTGTAGCAAAAATACTCTGATTTTACCATGTTATGGCTAAAAGAAGGAAATTTAAGAAATAAATAATTATTAATTCCATTAGACATCCAACACTTCAGAACTGGGACATCACATACTTTGCAGTGATGAACATTTTAACATATATTCCTTTTATTAGTTATTATTTATTTATTTTTTGATCGAAATTCCTTTTACTAGTTATTAATTTCATGTTCTGGAACTATTCCTTTTATTTGCATATTTTGCAGTTATATTAAGTAGAAAAAAGGATAGGAGGACATACATGCAAGGCCACAACAGTGGATAGGAGATCTCTACATTGATGCAAAAGCGTGTGCTCCTTTAAAACTACCTCACTCAGTTGATGTACCCATGAACTTGTCCGGTGCACCTGGGCAGGAAAAAACTAACCACTTTTAATTTCCAGGAGAAGGGATAGTACTGCTTAAACGGTTTGTCTATCAGAGGAACTTTAAATCAAATACACTGCTCATGATTGTGAAATTTCAAGTTTTGGTCCTTGAACTTTTCTAAAAAATAATACAATTTGATCCTTGAATTTTCATTTGCAAAAGACTGTTTCTTGTACTTATCCAATAAAACCAAATTGGTCTTTGAATTTTCAGTTGCAGAAAATCAGTTCCTTCAACTTTCAAAATGAACCAAGCTAGTCTTTTTAACTTCTCTCGAAATAACAAAATCAGTCCCCCAGGGATTAACAAAAGTAACTTAGATCTTTTGAGAGAAGATCAAGGAACAACCTAGTTGCTTTTTTTGAAAGTTCAAGAACTGATTTGGAGCAGTTAAAAAGAACCAACTTGCCCTGTTTTTTTTTGGGTGTGTGTGTGTGTTTGGGGGGGGGGGGGGTGTCAGAGTGCAAATAGAAGTCAGTACAACTAGGTTCTTTTGGAAAATTTCAAGGATCAAAGCCTCCGTATTACCCTTTATGGTTTTGTCTATACGGTTATAACAATGCATTCGGGTCACCCCATAGTGATGAATAATAAACTTACTTGAATTGCTAGAGAATTTTTGGTGCTGATACCATAGTGGTAGAAACAGGTGTCAGACTTGTGTACCTATTTATCTCCTTCAAGTGTATAGTACTTTTACAACTTCAACTTCTAGACTCTACTTGGTTTCTCCATCTCCCTCTTGAATAAAAATAATAATATATAGATTGCATTGACCATACCTTTGACAAGAAAGAGTTGGATGATTCCATCAGAAGAAATGTGTTAATTGCAGCACTTGTAACTTCTTTCAATTTTTGGATGTCTGCCTGCTTCAATTAAAAAGTAAACAAATACCTAAACATTAATATATTAGATCCAAAGATATTTTCTTGATATGTTTGAATGAAATGTTGTGAAGAAAATATCAAGGTCTAAGCACCAAGGGTTGCGATCTTGAAACATATTGGTACTAATCTGGGATTCCAATCGTTTTTTTGTTTTTTTATCCACAACACTTGAAAGTTGCCATATGTAATCATATTCCACACACATCACGTGCAAACCTTCTGACATCCATAAGAGCTAATAATAATAGTCGTATTTTGGCAGAAACAGATAAATATATATAATGGAGACAGAGTATTCCCACCTTAGCACCACCGACAACAGGAAGTCGAAGAGTGCTTGCCTTCAATGCTTCGATAGCGCCTACTAGAGAGCTTGAGTGCTCATTGTCCATTTCAGACCACTCATCCAGATCCAATACCTGAATATTCAAATATACTCGAGTTAATGAAGCAAACTATAATTAAGAGCAACAATTGAATTAATTTCCAGAAAAAAAGCCACAAATTTTGCAGCATTGTGATATGATCTTGTCTAAAACTCCTAGGGCCCTTGTTGGTATGGGGATAACCCTTATTCTAGGAGAAGAGTTATCTCCTTATCCTGGGGAGTTATCCCTGTACCAAACAGGGCCCTAATGAAAGAAAGTAGAGACAAGTCATAGTACCATGCTCATCTGTACTAAAATAATTTGGTACGAGATGCTAGTGTTATCAGTATTAGTACAGCATGATGGGCTAATTTCAGCTTTAAACATCACTTAGAACCTCATGGGCTTTCGGCCACTGTCCCTATTAGTCCACCGTCACTTGGAAAAAAATATTCTAGTAGGTAATCCCAAGGGAATTGCACAAAATAACAGTAAATATAAGTTTATGAATAAAAAGCTTACTTGTCTCGTAAGGATAGAAGCTAGCTTTAGATCTTGGTTCAGGAGTTGAAGTTTCATTCTTTTAATTGCTACTGATTCACGTAACTCTGATATACTTCGCCATGCATTGTACAAATTTTTCTGTATGATTAAAAAACCATGATTTATTTATTTCCCCAATAATTCATCTGACAATTGAGTTAAAAAACCATAACTTAAATTTCAACATATTTACAGCAGAAAAATGATAATATAATTACAGAAGCATGCCAACATATTTATCAACCACCTTGACAAGTGTCGACATTGGTGTAATTAAGTGAATATAACAGCAAGTCTGTCTCAACCTGACAAAGTGTACATCTGGACTTAATGAAGTGTTAACTTTCCATAAAAAACATAACAGTATCATGTGTCAACTAACATCTCAACAAGTGTCAACTGTGGATACTTTATGTTGAGAATATCAAGGTGAACCAGAGAGTGAATAAATATATGGAAAGTGAAGTCCTTCCCCAACATTCATTAAGTTTGGATAATTCTGTAAGTTCCTGTAAATAAACTTTTTTCCCTTATATCAATATATTGTTGGCGACAATTTGTCGCTAACCTTCCAAAAAAAAGATTTCTGTAAGCTGCAAGTCTGCCACAATTTATAAAACTGAGAAAACACCAGCCCTTTACCTAATCAGTGATGCACTCCCTTTTCAAGGTAAGGTTACTTGGAAGTTAAAATAATAAATAAAAAATAATTTAAGAGATATAAACACCAAATGAAATCTCTCTTTCTCTCAAAATATCAAAATAACAACAATAGCACAATAAATAAGGGTACATTTGACCCTGCTTGATATTGGGATAACTCAGGTATGAATAGACTATTAAACAAAACAGAGTTACTTTGTGTATTGGTCGGTTGATCTAATAAGCAGTTGGTCTAGAGAATCTAACCAGAAAGAAAGTAATAATACTTTATATTCAAGTAGATAAGAATACCTCAGATATCTGCTTCTGGTTTCGAATGGTAGAGTTGAACTTGGCATTGACCCAGCGCCACTGCAAGTGTCTATTATCCAACAACCTGAGTAAATGTGCCTCTTCAATACGATACTCTCCTTTCTTGGCACGTCTCACCTCCATTGCAAAACTTAAAATAGAAGGTGCATTGAATGGTTGTTGGTTTGCCTGAGAAACAGCCGGTGAACCACCTCTCGCTCTCAGGGGACTCGACATGCCTCTGGCTGGGGACGGGCTTGCAATTTTACTTGGTGAAGGATGCCGTACTGGTCTTTGTCGGTCATGACTCTCCTGTCAGTAGGATTTTAGATTGGAACTGTAAAAACCTTGGAATCTAAGTTGGGCACAGTGGTGGCTACATTAATTACAGGAAAGGTCACATCAAAGTGACCTTTTTCTGTAATGTCGGGAGGTGCTCATCAGTGAGGTCTTAGATGAGCACTTGTTCAGTACAATACCAGAATTTAGATTCCAAAACATGAATAATAGTGAACCAAACAAAAGAATTTTTAATTGCTAGAACTGGTCAAAGTTTGCTTGTTTTGCAGTTTTTCTTAGCAAAAGCCTGCATAATTTGACATGGTAGACATGAACCAAGGAGTGGAGCTAGATGACACCACCCCTAGATCAACCTAAGTATTTGTTAATGTTTCTAGTAAGGTATTAATAACTAAGGATTCTATGCTTTGTTGCCACTGTAATAAAAAAGGTTTCAGCTCTGTCAATGTGCTTGGAACCATGTATTAGAAAACAAGCTTACCATCTTCACTTGTAATAACAATCTTTAGTATGTCTAATGTGTAATTGACTTGATTCCTAAGTTCGAAGAATTGTTTATAGTCCGCTCATATTTGATTTAGTCACACCATGACTAACACGCATCATAGTTTGTCAAGTTATCTTCATGGATTATATATAAAATCCATAAAGTTTAATAATGATCCAAATAAATTAACCTGCTGCCAGTTAGTCCATACCTGAAAGAACCTTGCGGGCACACAAATTCCTCTTGATGTAACCTTGGCTCGAGGCGGTAGCATAAACTCATGTGATCCCGAATTACTACCAGACGAAGCACTGTCAGTGTCAGACGAACCTGACACCTCACCATTACCCCCTTTATCCTCAACTCCACCACTGTGTCCAGTAGATGAGTAGTCCAGACTTCTCACAGCTGCCGGCCAAGGCCGATTTTGTTGGCTATATTCTAGAGATTTCCGCCCTGGCGTGGGCGTAGGTTTAGCTCGACTAGTCTGATAGAAAAACGATCCTCCTTGAAATGAAACTGCTAAACTCCTAGTTGTAGTAGTCGTAGTAGTAGTAGTTGAACTAGTACTAGTGTTTGTACTGGCAGTTGATGGTCGGGACCGGTCGACTGAACTGGAGCGACGCTGATGTGGCGTGGGGACAGATCGCGATGACACAGTCGGAGACGGGAACCGGCGAATTGAAGGAGAAGAGCAGGAACTGGAAGTAGAAGGAGTAGGAGAGGGAGAAGGGGAGGCTGTGTAAGATGAGAGGTACCGAGAAGCAATCTCTTTGTTTCGGGGCCGGCGTGAGGAGGCAACAGCAGCATTGCTGTTGTCAGAAGGGGTAAGAGGCGGGCGGCGCTGATCTTCTCTCGCCGGAGTGGGACCCGCCACCACCATCGGTTTTCTTTCAGATCTGAATTCAGGGGAACAAATTTTCTCTTTTACTCCTTTTTGTATTCTACGAGAGAAGTGCGTAGGAAAGGGAGGGGACAGAGCACAAATTGCGGAGTGAAGAAGGAGAAAGCAGAGGCGGTTACAAGGAGATTTGCTAGATTGGCGCGAGGGGAGAGGGAAGGCCGGGAGAGTGGGCGAGACTTGTTAGAGAGCAGTGGGGCGGAGCAATGGGAGTCTCAGTCTACATCTTCTGAGGTAACAGAATATTTCTGTTTAGATCCAGACCGTCCATCGGAATCCGAACCAATCTGATCTGAGATGAAATGGACGGATCTTTTAATATTCGTGCGGATTTTGATTGGACAGTCCAGATCCAAAAGAAATATTCTGTTACCTTAGGTGATATGAATCCACGGTGACGACTGACGAGTGCGTTTTCCTTTCCTTTTTAATTATATTTTTGAATTTCTTAAAAAAATTAAAAGTTTTAAGACTTTATAGTTTTTTATAGTGTGGACTGTGGAGTTGCTGTTAAGCTACGTTTAATACTAGAAGCCTAACAACGCTCAAGATGTGTTGTTGACAACTCCACTGAGTTTAAAAAATGATGAGTGTGAGAGTGTCTCGCATTCATCGATATGAGATTGCAGGATCGCATCCTCTGCAGACAGATTTATTTATTTATAAAAACTTGTTAAAAATAATATAGAAAAATGGCTATTAAGATTTCATAGAACAGTAGGATTTCAGTAAATATAATATAAGGAATGTCATTCATGATAACTTGTTAAATATAATATAAGGAATGTCATTCATGATAACTTGTTGTTATCATGTTTTATGGTGAATGACTATCATTTTTAGCATTTTAGAAAATATATGATTATGGTGTTTAATTTAGTATAGATTGCAATGGCTATTAAGAAAATCAATGATAATTTTAATTTAAAAAGCTATATATATTTTTCAAAATAGTGATCCCGTCAAGTGGGAATAAAAAAAACACCATCTTTACCATAGGCATCATGATAGGCATGAATTATGGAATTGTAATGACAAGACAATCACATATTACCATATTCATTCTCTTGCCATTTCCGTCAAACACAATAATAGAAAAAATGACACAGAAATTTCACAGAAATCCTTTCTATTTCCCATTTTATTTTACAAATACCGGAAATTTCACAAAAATGACACTGAGTCATTGATTCGGTTTCCATAAAACTATCTAATGAAACCAAACACCCCCTAATTAAAGGAATTTACCACACAAATCCTTTTTATTCATATTTTATTTCACGGTAACCTAGTCAATGATTTGGTTTCCGTAAAACCAGTGTTATTAAAACCGGACCGAACTGGTGGTTTAACCTAAAAAAACCGGACCCGGATGCCTTTCCGGTTTGGTTTGTTTAGAAGACCATTGTGTAGCTGAACCGGTGAAATCCGGTTTAATGAACTGGTTTTTCAAAAACCGATAGCTCAGTTTTAAAGAAATATGGACTTTAAACGGTTCAGTTCAAAATTTTATACTGTTGTGCATTAAATGAGAATAGACTAGCTAGTGTACTCGCTCTGTGCAGATTCAAACTTTATTCTTTTAGCCTATTTTATTTATGACAAATGATTCTATGGACATAAGGACCTATTTGTAAAATGAACATATTTTTATTTTCAAAGTTCAAACAGTCGATCCGAACCATTCATCTTATTCTCCATGTTAATATGTGCTTGGATACCAAATTTTACATTTTTCTGAATTTTTTTACTATTTATTAAGATGGGTACAAAAAATATCAAATTCAGACCATTGAATTTTGTACCCATCTTAATAAATAGTAAAAAAAATCAGAAAAATGTAAAATTTGGTCTCCAAGCACATATTAATATGGAGAACAAGATGAACGGTTTGGATCGACTGTTTGAACTTTGAAAATAAAAATATCTTCATTTTACAAATAGGTCCTTATGTCCATAGAAGCATCACTCTTTATTTATTATTATAAAATTTACACATAAAACCTTACATTTAATATATTCTAAAGTATCAGTTATGTATTAGTATAAAATTTTATGTATACATATTTCTTGAACAACTTACCATTATTATTATTATTATTATGTACTCTAATTGCATTATTTTTTTTTGAAATGCTTTATCTTTCATTAGAATATAATTTGTTGCTATTACAAAATAATGACAGTGCTTATCAAATAAGAATGAAAATTTTGAGTTATTAAATTCTCTCTCCTTAAAAAAAACATGCAGTCATATTTTTAAAAAAATACTATTTATTTTATTTAATATTAAATTTGAAATATATGTATAAATTTAGTCTTAAATTATATTATTTTAATTATATTTTATAACAATCCTCATATCTCATATATATATGTGATATATATATGTGAGTATTTAAATAACCAGCAATTGAACCGGTTGAACCATCGGTCCGACCAGTAAACCGTTGATCCGAAGCTTTACCGGGTTAGTGTCCGGTCCGGTTCTGATAACATTGCGTAAAACTATATAAATGAACTGAATATTGATTTGATTCCATTTATGGGATTGAAATTCTCAAATAATCCATCAATTTTCATGTATTATTTTTTAATGAATTTGTATAAATAAAAAATTGCTCTGCACCGGAAATTTTATTCCCATAAAAAGAATTGAAATTTTTGTGTGGTTCCGTTAGAATTGTTTAAAGGAACCGGAAATTTTTTTCGGTTCGTTTGACATTCAGCACCCCAACTGTATAGAAAAATAGCTAATTTGTCAAAACTTCTAAGATGATCAACTTACTTTCTGTTAGTATAGAGAAATAGTTAATTGTTGACCAATTTGTCCCTTTTTTTAAACCGAGAACAATATGTTTTTTATCTTCTTTCTGAATAGAATACGTATAGAAGCGGAGGTAGGGGTGCAAACGGATCTGATAAGGATATCGGATATTAGACGGATACATGCGGAAATGAATCGGATATCGGATATTCGTAAATATATACATAAATATTTTCATAATATACATTAAACTATATAATATATATATCTAATTTTCAGATACAGATAATTAAAATTTAAAATCATATCCGTATCCGTACAGATATTCAGATATCGGATATCCGTATCAAATTTTTGGATACGGATCCGGATACGGTCGGATATTATCCGATCCGTTTGCACCCCTGAGCGGAGGATTAAGGAGATAGATTCAAATTCAAATCATGCGGAGGATTAAGTCCAGTCTAAGTTCTTCCCCCTTCCTTACCTGAAGCCGAATAAAGGGTCAGGTTAAGTTAGATGCTGAGTCAAGGTAATTATATTCACATGCCCGTATGGGGCAGATCTACATGTTAATTCATTTTCAAAATTTATGTACTTTTATTGATATAATTGACCACCAAAATTCCAGTGTGTGTGTGTGTTTATCTTTTGGTCTCTAATGTGAGTTCTCCATAGCTTGAAAGTTATAATTAACAAGATTGAGTTTGAACTTAAGGTGCACCATCACATCATCATAATCCAAATGAAATGTAACACATTATTTGTTTGTACCTTTTTTTGAAGAAAGGCATGAATATACCCGTTTCATTGAGTATGAAAGGTTAACTTACAATGATATTAAAAATCTGAATATATATAGCAACTAAGCAAAAACTACGTTCCCCTGACTAAATGCCAAAGAAAATATGTGGTCGCAAGCTCTCAGCAACCAAACACTTCTCTCATCTACAAAACATTCAGGTTCTGTTCGGCCGCTCCACTGTTTTCGCGGGAAAAGAAAAAACTGAATTTTTTTTCCATGTAAACAATAATTTTTAGTTCAATTTCCATATCCGTACCCATTCTCAATGGTCTGCCGAACAGACCCTCAATTTCTCGTCACGTCATACTTGACCGGAGTCAGGTGCCGGTACCAGAGAGCAAATTGTCGAACATTCTGATCTCAGCTTTTACCATTGCATCATCGAGCATTTCCAAAAAAAAAATGCATCACCTTACTAATACGTACTGCTATCTTAATTGTCCACAACCAACTACCATCAAAACACAAGTGTCACTTGCACATAGCATTTTGTGCCACAGTTGAGAGCAGAGACAGATTTTTTTTTCTTCAAAAAATGGTGTCAATTGGCCCTCGTTTTATATTTTTTTGTGTGTATAATTATATATGTATAATTTCTATATATTTTAGAGTAAAATATTATAGTATTGTGAAATTGATTCTGATTTTTCACATGAAAATTTATATGATTGACTCTTGTATATGTTTAATTCTCATAGTTCGAAAGTTTGACTCCGTCTCTAACTGAGACAATGAACATAGAGGATACATACATTGAGAACTTACTATTACAACATAGTAAGTCTAAACTCAGTTTTTTTTTTATTCAGCCATTCCTTGCGTTGCTCGTGTTTTTTTCCTCCATAAACTGCCACTTGTGTGTCATTTATTTTTTCACCTTATTTTGTAAAAAACCCGCAATGCATCTGCTAACTAACGAAGGCTTTCATCGGAATAAAAATCAACAGTATAGAAATCAATTTAATGGAGGAGATACAGAAAAAAAGTTAATCCACAATTGAATTTTGTTGATCGGAAAATACTATTTATAAATGAGAATTCAATTCAACGAGGAGAGAGATAGAGGTGAAAATTTAAGAGCATCTAGATCCCAGCAAGTCAAATGAGTTTCTAAATAACTGTTAATCATTTTTTAGAAATTAATATCTTTAAAGTTTCCAAACTCTCATATTCTTAAAATTAATTTTAGAGTTTCTATTAAGCCACGTAAGCAATTAATTATTAAAATATTTTGAATTCATAATTCATCAATCATGCTTAATAAAACATTTGAAGCATACCAATTGCATGCTTCACATGTTTCATGAGATTAGTTAACTATCTCATACATTGTATGCTAGATAACATACGTTTAACATGAACAAAGAAAAATTTAAGAATGTACACAATATATATACTCGCAAATTATCGACATGATACAATCAATATTTTTTTTTTTTAAAAGAATTATTTACTTTTTATCCAAAAAAAAAAGAATTATTTACTTTTAATTCAGATTATTAAAAAATTGATAGCAAAGGATATGTACAATTTAAAAACCACTAAGTAATTAAAAGCATAATAACAATTCTCAACCAATAAATATGAATTTTGTATAATATTTATTACGTATCTGCGGCATGTCTGTCGCACCTAATTTCTGGACCAATAATTAGTTCTCAGGTCAAAGGAAGTTCGTTCTGTTGATATTTCTGTAAGCAACACTCTTTTGTATAATTTTTAAACCGATTTCCAATCCTATCCGAATCGTCTGATCAAAATTAGCCAATGCAGGTAACATCTTTGCAAGTCGTGCTAATATATAATAAACGGATCAAATTCAATCTCAAATGGTACCTGATGAAAGAAATTTTCTCTCTCTTCCAAAGTTGCAATCTCTTTCTTTCGGGTTTTTCTCTTTCTGTAAACAAATCTGCTATTATTTCAAAGGAATAACATGACCCTATTATTTTGATTTCATCCGTTCAAGTTTTTCAATGTAGGAATCTTAAAGAGAAAAAATTTCTTGCACTAATCTCAATGAATATAAATGGTTGGCATGGGAATAACATGTTCCTATTATTCCTTTAGGATGTGTTCGACTGCAATCAAGCCTATAGGAATTTTCAAGATTTTAAATTAGGTAGAAATTATTTCCTTCACCCTGTTTGGTTACAATTTTTTTTAGAGATGGGATTGATATATTTTCCCGCATTTGTTCTCATTTCTTTGTTATTTGGTGGGAACATAATAATTTGATCGGATTGAATATATTTTTTTTCCCACTTGTATTACTTGATGCTTCTCTCTTCATTGAACAATATCAACGCAAATAACCCATAAAAATAAAGTACCAATGACTTTTATTTTATTTTTAGAAAAACATGGTTGCTATTAGAGCATATATATCAAAAACATTTTAGTCAGATAATCTCTATTCTTTTAATTGTAACAAAAAATATATCATGTCAAGTCAACAACAACAAGAATTATTTCATAAATTCCTTTTCAATATGTATCAGTATTTTAGTAATTATTTATAATATAAAATGATGAAATATTTTTGCACTATATATGTATTTAAGAAAATTACAAAAAATTTACATTATCGAATTGTTTATGAGTAAGAAACAAATTATTAAATTATATCTTCTCACTTAATTTAATTTTCTAATTATAATAGAATATTTTTCAGTTATAATAAATCATAATGATTTTGACATTATTTTAATATCATTATAAAAAAATCATAATAATATATTATTATTTTTTTCTAAATTTTATTATTTGTTAATTATTAGTTATTATTCAGAAAATTGGTTTTGATAATAAGTATTTATACATTTTACAAATATATATTTTTAGAACTTATTTTCATTCATTTCATTTTTTTCATCCTTGTCATTAAATTCAAAATTTATTTAATTATAAAAAAATTGTGAAATAATAATTAACAAGTATTGTTAATATTAATCAACGTTATTTAATTATAATAATTATTTTATCAATAAAGATAATTATATAATATTAAGTATTTTAAAAATAAAATAGTATTTCTCGAAAGCACTGTTCGGTTGCACCATAAAAATAAAAATAAAAATATCTGATTGGACCTAATTTGAGTCCGATGGACACCGCTACCGTTTGATTGCATCAAAATTGACTAAACGAATCGCACTGCCTAACGAATTCAGATCCAGTGAGGTAACCCAATCTTTGGGTTTTAAATCGGGACCGTCCGATTCGAATCCGAGACAATCCATCCGGATCTGAAATGCACGCATCTCGAGAACGAATTCGAATTCTGAGATAGTTCTGAGCGACGGATTCGAATCGGATGGTCTTAATCCAAAACCCAAAGATTGGGTTACATTGGGGGATCCGGACTCCTGCCTAACGGAGCTGAAGTAAACGAATTTAATTTATGGGGAATTTCATGTATACCCCTCAAAAACATTAAAATTACATATTCCCTCTTCTAAATTTTAAAATTACATATTTTCCCCTCTAAACTTCAATAACTCACATATTTACTCATTTTACTATATTTTGTAATAAAGCTAATTCTAAATTCATAAAATACCCATTTTATCCTTTTATTAAAAAATATAAAACATCAATCTCACTCCAATTTGAATTTGAAAGGTTCCTCTATTGTCCGAATTGCTTTAAGATTCGTGTATCTTAGGTCAGCACAAATCTTGAAGCGAACACACACGAATATTGAAGCAATGTGCACAGATCTGAATGAGATACGTGCAAATAAAATTACTTTAAAATCTGTGCACATTAGATTAGCACAAATCTTGAAGCGAATACGCACAGATCTTGTTGCAATGAGTGCGAATCAGACGGTAGAGGAACCCTTTAGATTCAAATTTGAGTTCGATGGGGCGTTTTATGCTTTTTAATAAAGGGTAAAATTGGTATTTTATGAATTTAAAATGTATTTTAATATAAAATGCAATAAAGTTGGTAAATGTGTGAGTTTTTGAAGTTTAGATGGGGAAATATGTAATTTTAAAATTTAGAGGGGAAATATGTAATTTTGAAGTTTTTGAGGGGTATACTTGAAATTCCCTCTTGATTGATTTATAATTTTGAAGTTTTTGAGGGTAATACTTGAAATTCCCCCTTGATTTGCTTATTATTATACTTTTTCATCTTTTCTCGCTCTCTTGTCGCGTCGCCCGTCGTGCTCTCGCGCTCAACTCCGCCGTCGGCCATGAAGCATGAGGAGAAGAAGCGACGACTGCAGCGAGGCCCTTGTGATTTGGGAGTTATCGTTGGGGCGACTCAGTTTTTAATTGAAGAGGAAGAAGAGATGAGGGCAGTCGGAGATTGCGGGCAGCTCGAACAATTCCGTTGTGTGTCTGAAGAGAGGGCCCAGTGTATTAATATTGTGTTAAAGGGCAGCATTGTGCCTGTCGCTGAGAAATGGAGCCCAATAGTCAGACCTGGAGGGCACGGGAAGCTTGAAATGGAGAGGTGTGCAGCGACAACTTAGACAAGCGGGTAGAGAGTTCGTTACGCCTTGTCAGGAAGGTTGAAATGGAGGGAAAAATGGGAGATGTTTAGCAATTTTGTTTCTTAAGATAGTTTCGCCTATATAAGGCAAAGGGATCTGTGAATCCAATTTTTATCGAATATCTGAACAATTTGAGTGAATTTTGCTTATTTTCTCTTGTATCTCAGTGACTAACTCGTTTTTACCAGTAAATTGATCCTTTCTATTTTGCTGATTTCTGTGACTTAATTGTTGTGATTTGAGAACGTTGCAACGACCGTCGCCCCTTCCTTGCATCCCACCGCCGTGACCTCGCCGGCGTCGATTGTCTGGTATCATTTTAGTGCATCTTGCTCCTTTTCTTTTTAATTTCTTGTTTTTCTTTTACCCAATTGTTTTTAGTGCATCTTGCTTCTTTTCTTGATAATTTCTTGTTGTTTTTATCTCGCTCCTTCAAATTTGTCATCAAGGCTCGCCGAGAAAGAACACCTGAGCTGTGTAAAAGAAGTATCGAAGCATGTCGCAGCATTGAGGATTATGAGAAGCTTAATCGCATAGGAGAAGGAGCGTATGGCGTTGTGTATCGCGCCAGGGATAAGAAAAGTGGTGAGGTGGTCGCTGTGAAAAGGGTGAAGATGGAGAATGAAAAGGAAGGTTTTCCCGTGACATCTCTTAGAGAGATAAACATCCTTTCATCTCTTCACCACCCTTCAATTGTGGATATGAAGGAGGTAGTCATGGGGAACACCATGGATAGTATTTTTGTAGTGATGGAGTACATGGAGAAAGACCTGAAGAGATTCATGGAAACCTCCAAACAGCCTTTCAGCCAGAGTGAGACTAAAAAAATGATGCTTCAGCTGTTGGAAGGCGTCATGTACTTGCACAATAATTGGATTCTCCACAGGTAACTTTTCTATTTCTGCCCTTTTCTTCTTCAAGATATTTTGGTATTACAATTATTATGTGTATATAATGCTTGGTTTTGCACTGACAGGGACCTGAAGACTTCGAATTTGCTGCTAAATAACAGCGGTCAGCTCAAAATTTGTGATTTTGGGCTAGCACGTCAGTATGGGAGCCCATTGAAGCCGTACACACCGTGGGTAGTGACTTTGTGGTACAGGTAAGCATTTTTAACACATGTTTTCTTCCTTATTTTTTATTTTTTCTAAATTCTGTAATGTTCTTGCTCTTTGCTATGTGCCTTCTGTTGTACTTTGACATTGGGTCTCTGTATTGTGGTTAATGCAGGGCACCGGAGCTTCTGCTTGGAGCAAAGGAGTACTCATCGGCTATTGATATGTGGTCTCTGGGCTGTATTATGGCAGAGCTGTTGGCCAAAGAACCTTTATTTCAAGGACAAAATGAAACAGAACAGATCAATCTGGTACTAATATTCGAAATAGAATTTTATTACTGACTCTTATATTCTATTATCTAATCATCTTGTTCCTGATTGTTTATTTCTATGTTTCAGATTTTTACAACCCTAGGCACCCCAGATGAGAACACCTGGCCTGGTTACAAGAATTTGCCTGGTGCAAAATTTGTTTTTATGAAACAAATGTAAGCCTCACTCCACTCTGTCTGAATCATCTTGATCTCCCTTGGCCTTTCAAATTTAAATTAATATATTTATTTTCTTATTCTCAGGTATAACAGGCTGCGGAACAAGTTCCCACCATCAGTGTTGTCAGAGTCTGGATATGACCTGCTTAGTAAGCTACTCAATTATGATCCACAAAAGGTAGGCACTGTCATTGGTTTTAATTTCTCCAATTTTCAGGGATGTTCTAATATTGACAGTCTTTTATAATCTCCTTTTGCTTTGCTTGCTTCAGCGCATAACAGCAGAGGAAGCTCTTAGACACCCTTGGTTCAGTGAAGTGCTTCTTTCCAAGTCTAAGGAATTCATCCCTACCTTTACTGACCGTAATGGCAAGGATATCAATTTTTCATGCAGGAATGTAAGATGTAGAGGATGCTTTTAGGCACTTGCAGTTAATATATCTTGTGGAGATGCCTGAATAGGATAGGATGTTTTAACCACAGTCTGCTTCTTTGGTAATTGTAAATTAGACTAGATAGAAACTGATCCTGTGGTTAATGCAGAGCACTGGAGCTTCTTATTGGAACAAAGGAGTCCTCATTGCCTATTGATGTGGTGTGTGTGCTGTGTTTTCGTAATAGTAAGGTGTGGAATATTCAGCTTTAATTGGCACATGCTATTGCTGTCTTTTAATTTCTTGTAATGGGTTCTCTTTGCTTGCTGCAAGCAAAGCTCTGGTCATATAATGTCAGATTTATTTTCGTATTTAATTTTCTTTAGCATGTTTTTTTTTGACCATTTTATATTGTTTGCAAGATTTCGATTGGAGGGAGCGGGTAGGATGAAATATGCTTGGTTCAGTTCCTGACTGAACGAATGGCATATCAAATCACACAGGTAATGCAACAATCCTAGTAGCTAATTTGTTACACTTGGGTTTACTTCTTTTGTACTAAATGCAACAACAACAACAACCAAGCCTATAGTTCCAAACAAGTTGGGGTAGGCTAGAAATGAAATCCAACCGGAGTCACGAACCATGATATATATGTTGTAGCTGGTGAAGTCAATATGACCCATTGACTTTTTAGGATGGATGTGAGTTGGAAAGGAGAGAATAATGTGACTGTATGACTTTATTGTTATATTTGGTGAGGGTAGTTCCTTGACAGTTTAACATCCAATGACATTGCATATCTCTGTATATGCTCGGTAATACATAGTAGATTTTTATCTTGAAAATTGATAATAAAATACAGAATTCCATTAGTAGTATTATGGAAGTAGGATATGGTTGAACTCATGCAGCATCTTAAATCATTAGCTGTGGATTCTTCTAGTAAAGATGGCTCAATATCTTTACAAATAGTGAAGTGTTTCAATTTCGCTTGTTGAATTGTTTCCATGGGGGCTTGTCTGGTTAGTACTCTCTCTCTCTCTCTCTATTTTTTTAAACCCTAGCAGAACCTTGGCCCGATAAGATTGTGACATAGCTCTTTTTTAGAAAGAATAAGAGAATAATGATGTTAGTCATTTCTCATTTGTGTTCTTTCTTCCCAAAGCCTATATTGGTGGGGGTAGTTCTGGTGCTGGAAGCAATTGGTATCCTAAAGATAGGTAGCAGGCACTGATGTGCCTACATGTGCTTACTTTGCTCAAACCAACATTAATCCTGGTATGTAACCACTACGTGCTCCAAACCTGCATTGCACTATTTATACTGTAAATTATTACGTAATTGTCATGTTTTGCATGAGTGGCAATTCGTGTATGGTTCATATTTTATGTTTGCTATTTGCATGGTTTGAGCAGTATTCGATGGGTCATCTTTTGAAATGTATCATTTGTACTGGATGTATTATTATTATTATTATTTCCTGTAACGTGTTTTGTTGTTTTATGCGTCAATTGCATGTCTCTAGGATTTGCCCTAGTATCTTTAGAAGGGACAAAGATGAGAGGATTTTTCTCGCTTGCAAATCAAGTACTATCGTGTTTATATTTTGATAGCATAAACAACACTGTTAGCAGTAATTATTTCTCATCTTCACCTATTTTTTTTTTCTCACTGTATCTCAATCTGATTGTCTGATTCTCTTTCATCCGCTCACTCCTGATTTAATTTTTTTTTTAAGTGATCCTCTTGAGTATCCTTGTAATGGTGGATTCTATCACATTTTTTTAAGTGTTTCATCTAATCTAATAAAACTATTCTGTATTAAACTTCCGAGACAACAAAATCCGTAGGATAACAGGTCAAACTACAATGCTTAAGAAGGATCAGACTATTCAAAATTAGATAACTTGAGAGGAAAAAAAATGCTTAATTTATAGGTTTGTCTATAGTACAGCAAAATTTGTTTTGGCTATAGTACAGTAATAAGTTGTTTTGACTTTAATTAAAATCTGAACAGTCTTTTTTCCCAGCTCCGTTATCTCTTTCTCACGACACCGTTACATCTCTTTCTAATCGCTCCCTCTTCCTCTAAGCCCCAGTGATCCGAATATTGGCACCACTCTTTCTTTCTCTCTGTTCTCTCTTTCTTTCAATAGATTTCCACACAAACAAAAAGTTCTTGAAGAAGTCGCAATCCCTGACTTGTCTAATCCCTGACTCGCGGAGGTGAGGGGTTTTGTTGATCTAATCTACTAGGCTTTATGTACTAATTTTTTTTATTTGAAGTAGTTTTATTTGGTTCAATCAATATGATAATCTGTTCTCAAATTTAGGCCTCTCAGTACAATATTTTTTTGTTGTTGTTGATGTAACTGAGTTTAAGAGTACTAGGCATCAATTTGGTGATGTAACTGAGTTTAAGAATTGGGCATTATTGTTTGTGCAACTAGGAATTAGAGGGGTGGATGATGGCCAATGATCAGTTTAGTTTGAGGGATGTATGGGAAAGGGTAGAGTTTGGGTTTAAGGGAAAGGGTTCTTGCATTTGATAGTTAGAGAAGGGGTGATATTGACATTGATCAGTGAAAGAATTGAGAGGCAAAAAAGGAGAGAGGATCTCATAATAGCTATACATATGCCCAGTCATAAATACGATCCATTTACAGTTTCCCAGTTTAAGCTTGAGTTCTAATGTGTAGGTTCATCTAGTGAGAAGGAGAGGAAGGCTACACAACAGGCTGATGTGAGCAATGGTATCCCTAAGCCACCTGTACCTTTCAATTTTTCCTTCTCAGCAGCACCAAATTCAGGTTCAAGCTTTAGTACACAGTACAGTCTTCATTCTCAACTGGATTTTCCTTTCAAACGGCACAGAGTTCTGGTCTACTGAGCTCCACTCTTTCATTTGGCTCTACTCACTCCTTTTCTGGTATTCTAGTTTCCTCTTATTGTATTTCTTTTTATGGGCATGTGTCCTAGGCATATGTATCTTAGTACCTGTTTGGCAGCGCAGATTAAGGCTCCTTAGCCTTCCTTCAAGCCTTAAGCCGGCTGAACAGCAGTTCCTTTAACGGACTTAAGACCACTTCCTTCGAGACAAAATTTAAGCGCAGCTCTGCCCTTCCTTAGGTTCCTGATCTCCTTGCGCTTCCTTAGAGCCCAAAAGTGCGTTTTGTTTTTACTGATTTACCCCCCAACTAAGGAGCTCCTTAGTGTCCTTCTATTTTTTAATAATTTCCATCGTTTCTTCTCTTTCCTGTCTTGAACTCTTCCCAAGACGCGCGAAAAAAGAATTCGTCTTCTACCTCGCCTCTCTCGCGAGCTCGCCGGCGACGGACTAGCTGATTCAATGTCATGGGAGGCTTCACACCGAGACGCTCTATTGATCGAGATCAGTCTTGATGGGTTTTCGTTGCCTCTTTTTTTTTTTTAAATTCTCTCTTATTGCATCGGAGGTGGTGGGAAAAGTCTTTGTTAAGGTTTTTGACGCCGGCAACGAACTCATTAAAACTCTCTCTTACCAGATTTTCGTTCTCCTTTGATTTTTTTTTTCCAAGTCAGGTGTTTTGGTCGAAGTTTCTTTGTCATGACCACGATTAGCGGTCTTGTGTGGTTCTTACACCCTTCTCCATTCTTCCTTCAATTAGGCTGTTCTGAATTGAAACAAAATTTTGATTTCAAGTTAGCCTTATTTCAAATTTGGAATGAAGTTCTGGATGATGTAGAATTTGTGAAATTTGAGGTGAAAACGCCCGTTAGACCAAATTCTAGAGAAAACAAAAGAACAATCAGCACTTACTAGTGCTCATAGAAGAATTTTTTATTATGAATTTTTGTCAATTTATACCAATTTGAGTATTCTCAATGTAATTCTTATTCTATAATATTTTTCTTTGCAGGATCGAAAGGGCTTATATATGCGGACCGGTGAATTATTAATCCTATTTAATCAATCTGAATTTTGACTCATTTCATTTCATTTCATTAATCATATTTATTTTTTGATCAGACAGTGCTTAAACAAGACTAGCGTGAAGGCCCACGACTACTCAAACTTGTTGCATTGGTGGTGTTAAGAATTTTCATATAATTTACTCCTTAAATCAAGCCTAACAGTTACTGGTACCATTTCTGGTACAGACCAGTTGGTACTGGTATGAACTAGTTTGTAATGGTACGACTAATTGGTGCTCGTTGGAATTGATACCAAGGCGCAATTGGTACAGGTTAATCTGTTCTTATTGCTCACTAATATTAATTTGTTCATAATGCCATTATACAGGTTAATCTATTCCTTTAAGTGATCTCGCCTCAGATGAACTGGTTGCTAATTAAATAAATATAAGTAAGGATGATATTGATGCTTAAAATTTTTCTCAAACACCAAATCAAAGTATGTGTCAGTTGTGTTCTGTTGTGATCAGTTTATGATGCTTTAATGTAATTATATCAGGCATTTGTTTTTTTTTTTTTATTGTAATATGTAAAATTTGCAGCACTCCAACTTTGTTGTGTCAGTTGTGTTTCTGGAATGCATCAGCGTAGCATGGGCCCCGCTCCTATATCTGATGTTGTATGAATCTTACCCAGTTAGTGATTGCCAATTTATGCCAATTTGCCAAAAAAAATGTAAAAAATTATTTTTTAAATGTTTTTGGTGAATGACTCTTGTCCGCTCAATCTAAATTTTAGCTGAATATAATTATTTATTGATCTTATTAACTAAATTACCTTGAATTTTAATTAAATGTAATTATGTGCACTATATTATAATGTAATGAGCCTTCTTAATTAAATTGCATAGCAACAACAATGTAAGGGTATTTAGGTCTTTACATACTACATAATATATTCTATTCATACTAAGTCTTCATTCTTAATCCTCTTACTTCACCGAACAAGCGCTCCTTAGTAAGGATTAAAATCTTAATCCTTGACCCTCTAAGGAGGGTTGCTGAACACCCCCTTAGAGTTGTAACTTGTTTTCAGGATCGAAAAGTGGTGGCACAACTACGTCAAACACGAAAGCATCTGTTGATGATAATGAGGGTAAATAAAAAAAAACTAAATATAAAGGTCTGTGGAATAATTTACTGTATTTTTTTTAGATATTCACTAATTAAAGGATGTGATTTTAGGAAAGTAGTATCAGTTATGAAACTGTTACCCTATTAATTGATGTTCTTTTCTTCGTTTTGTTAAAAATATTTACAAACAAAAGAGAAGAAGCCAAGTAGCCCTTCTGTGAAGAAAAGAGAAGAGAAGGAGTTGTAGTTGTTCATGAAGCCAAATGCAAGGTTTATATAAAGGTACCCTTTTTTGGTCTTTATGCTACTACATTATTTGCTATAAGCAATCTCTTATTAAAGGGGCAATTTATGTATACCTCTGCTAAACCTCAATATAATATATTCCTGCAGAACTTAAAATGTCATGAATACACCTGCGAAGCCATTAAAATATCAGATGTGTCTTGTTAACGCTGTGATCACTAGATTATTCTTATTTTTCAAGAGTAAAGACTCCTGTTGCAATTTTCATGTAAATAAACTTACTCTGATGTGGATATCGGTTAAATTAAAGGAACTTATACTGTCGACTAAAGGGAGGGCATTGATGATACTTCACTAGTTTTACAAAAACATTTATGATATGTTGTGTTTTTTTGGTAGGGGTACCTGTGACATTATGTGCTTTGAGAGGTTATACATGAAATTTAAGGTTCTAAAGGGTACACTAAAAATTCTGTAGGTTAAAACTGTTTCTGCACTTTATCGTGCGTGTGACGAGTAAGGTAATATACCAGTACCCATTCCGTGCTTTGATCGCATCACTTTATTGATCTGAGTGTTTGGTATTTATTGTGACTTCATACAACAACAACAACCAAGCCTTTATTGTGACTTCATATTATTATAATTATTATTATTGGGACATATGTGCAGTTTGTATTTAATAAATTTGTTTGGTACTTTTAGTTGCTAATTCTAATAATCTAATATATCTTTGTGCTTATTTCTTTGTTTTCTGTTTTTATTAATTGAATTTTTTGGCATATTACTTGTAGAGCAAAGTTTTCTATATATTTGAAGGTTTAGGGGACTGCATCTTCCATCCACTGCTATTGAGGTTTGAATACCGTATTATATTGGCCTTTTGTAAAGGAATCTGAAATAAATTGTAGGAGGCTTATATTGAAATTAATTTCACTAGCAAGAATTTGATTGCAATGTACTCGTTCAAGGAATACGTATGGGCTGCTGTAGCGCCATATGTTGGTATCATCAATTACTTCCTGTCTGTCTCTTCTAACACTGTTCCGGGCATCGGACTCAGAGGCATCAGACTTTTGTGTTGTAAGTACAAATTAAAACATTGTTGTTAAAAGTATCCAGCAGTTATTTAATGTACTGGATCCTTGAGCTTGTGTTGAGATTTTATGCTCTAAAGCATGGTTTGATTGAATTAATACATGCCAACAATTGCAAATTAAGAAAGCGATTTCTTCATTGTGCATTTCTGAAGGAAGCCATGGAAAACCAGATAATAGGTTGTGACCTGAATAGAAGCATAATTGTGTATGACTATTTTTTTTTTTGACAAGATAGTATGCTTTAGTTCAATTAAAAGATTGGAATATATTTATTTATGACACGGATTTATAAGCTAGCTAGGAGGTCCATTCAACAATCAAGCTTGCCTCTCTATGCATTAATTAATCTTCGATTCTTCATCAATATACAACATACATAGCATTAACCCTCTTGGGTTGGGTAAAGTTAGGGGGATTTATTATTTGGTTCATTAGGCTAAATTAGAGTTGGGCATGGATGTTCTGTGTCTTCAATTTAGTTTGTTTCAAAATTATACTTTCTTACAGTTGTAATTTAGCTTTTGTTTTATTGGCAATAGACTTCTTCCAAAATTTCTCTCAATTCCTGGTGTGGATGCTTGATGAAAACTAGAGGAACAGTGGACTACAATGGCAAGTACACTGTGGGCACTATGGAGGTGTCGGAATGCGAAGGCATATGCTAGTAAAACCCCAACTGACAGCGATTTCAGGCGGTTTCTGGCAAGCACTTCCTTTGAATCAGTTCTGTTGGTATCAAAAAGGGTGAACATGGCTCCTAATTCAGATAGTATACATAATACACCTGCTAAATCAGATGTGTCGTGTTACACGGATAGTTCATGGGTACAAGTGTACAACCGTGGGAAGGCAGCATTGGGTTAATTTTCAAAAGGGGAGATTTGCTGGTTTACAAGCCATCCAAGGTTGATGCATCTTGCCCGTCGCAAGTTGAGGCAATAGCACTCAGAGATGCAATCCATCACTGCCTCTCAATGGGCATATCTTCATGCATTTTCAATACTGACAGTCTGACAATCGCAACCTCATGCACTAAACTGGAGCCACCACTGGAGTTGGACTGGGGAGTGTTCTGAGAGGTCTATGACATTTGGAATGATTGAAGGTGAATACTGGTTTTAGGTGTGTCTATATAAGCAGGAGCTACAACGAAGTGGCTAATGATATGGTCACGAAGAGGAATGACACATAGTTGGAACTGCCTGGGGTACACATATCCTATGTTTTAAGGGGTAGTTTTGCAATCTTTTTCCTAGTAAACGATCATTTACCAGTAAAGAATCTAGGGACAGGTGAATTTTGAAAGACTTTGTAATACCTGGCCAATGGCCTCTTTCATGTACTGGCAAGCCTAAGGGCATTATTGAACAAAAAAAAAATGCTACTTGTGGAGCCATCCCATGAGACTGGGCTTAGAGATTAATTTATTGTTTTTTGAATGTGATGTGGCGAGTCATTTTCTAAGGTGAGTAATTAGTTTTTACAGTGGTGATTTCATATGACCATGATGAGTCGAGTTATTTAGAAAAAATGTCTTTCAGGTAATCAAATTATTTGTGGTATAGATGTTCCTTTACATCTATAGCGGTGTTATGTTGGTCCATCGACAACTAAACGGGAGGAAGTGCCACTTTTAATTTCATGCTTTTCAGTCCAAGTGCTTATTATATTTCTTTCCTAGGAAGTTGGGTTCTAACCCGACTTAGTCTGACGGGTTCGAGTTTGACTAGAACCCGCTTGAGTTTGATGGTTTCGTCTGTGCTATGAACTGACGGTATTGTGACTGGATCTTTGCATCCTGTGTGTCTAATACGGTACCGAACCACTTGTGTTTATTCCTTGGACCAATTCTATAATAATATAGTACGTTATATAATTTTTTTTAACTAATATGATCGTTAATTAATATTCAATAAATTTTTGAATTTTTTGAGGGGTGTGCACCAAATTCTCCCTAAATTTTTTAACATACACTCATTTATTTATGAACATAGTTAAAATGGACCAGTAGTTTTATGCTCCACATTCTATTTTTATTTTCAAAATCCGAACGGTCAATTCGAACTGCTCAACACGATCTCCATATTAAAATGTACTTCGAGATCAAATTTTATATATTTTTTAATTTTTTTATTATATTTGTAGATATGTACAAAATCACTTATTTGGATGGTCTAGAATTATATGAAAACAATAGTTTTGTATCTATTTAAAAAATAATAAATTTCACCGTCAATAATATTTTAATGTGAAATTCATATTGACAATTCGGACTTTGAAAATAAAAATAAAGATATGGAACATGATTTGAGCCATAAACAATGGTGTATTTTAATCCTACTCTCGATGACCTAACTACAAAATTTATAATTTTGTGACAAAAATTGATTCAGTTGAATTCATACGAAATTCAATATGTTAGAAAAATAAAATAAAGAAAAGGCACTGCGTGTTCCAACTGGTGTGTAGTGCGTAGTCTAGAAAAAATGCGCAAATATGATCTCCATGTTGTACATGTTTGCCGAGAGAGAGATGCGGCTGGTGTGTCTATGTTCCGACTTCCGATACTTTGAAAATATTCGCTACTGAAAGTTAGAAAAAAAATTATAGAATTATTGGTTATTCAAATACAAGAGAATTGGATTCCTCTCGTAACTTAAAAGGAAAATAAAATGTTCCTACGGCCTACGGGCTACGGCCAGGGGTGTAAACGGATACTGATTATCTGCGGATAATCCGCTCCGAATCTGTTTATTATCCGTATCCGGATTAAACAGATACGGATATTTGCGGATACAAATACAGATAATTTTAGTATATGGAAAAATAATACGGATACGGATACGGATAATTCCGTGAGGATATAAACGGAGCGGATATCCGTATATATTCGGATCCGAAATTTAATCTTTCAGCAACCTTTAATTCATTTTACCCTTGCGAAATTCCAAAAAAATATACATATTCATTTAAGTCCAAGAATCTTGGTAGAAAAATCATATAATCTATTAGGATAATGGATTGGTTTTTTGAACCAATAAACAATTAGTCATGCATAATCATCACTATGCAAACTTAAAAAATATATTAAATTTTTGTCAATTTAGATAATTTAAAATTATGAAATTTAGTAAAATTACTCAATATCCGGCAATTATCGGCTCCGAATCCGCTCCATTTACACCCCTAGCTACGGCACTACCTTTATATATATATATATTTTTTTAAATACCATGAAAAAATAAATTCGGGAGGATCCGTTACATCAGAGCCGATAATTTTTATTTCACTCGAGATACGAACCCAAATACGGGCTACGGCCCAAAAAATCGCTCTTTTTTTCTTCCTCTTTTTCCTTAAAAGCCTATTTTATCGACCATCGGATCCCATCCGACAGATCCAAACCCATTTTGTTTCTCCTTCACGGTCTACGCCCAAATATCTCTTCCGATCGTGAATCGGATATTCACATCCACCATTGACGACGAATCGGTCAAGAAAATCAAATCCGAAGAATCAATTAGACACAATCAAACATTCAAACTGTAAGGAAGAATCGGCGTAACTCACGGTGAGTCTCTTTCGATTCAATCGTTCTTTCCCCCAATACCAATACGCAGCCAGTCTGTTTGGAAAATCGCTCAACAATCGGATCGTGTGCTGCCGATAGATAGATTTTCCAAACCATGGTAGCAACGCAACAAGGAGAGGAGTAGGTGGTCCTGTTCACCCCCTTGCTCCTGATTTTTATGTTATTCTTTAAAAAAAAATAGCCCATTTATTTTATTTTATTCCTATTCCTTTTCCCACTATCTATATTGGAATGAAAAGCTTAGTATTTGTAATAATCTTAGCTTACCTTTGTTTTTCTCTGACAGATTTAAGTAATCCTCCCTCTTCGTTTGGGTCTACTTCTGTTCACCTCATACATGGAGTTAGTATCTTTATTTCTTCAACCATATATATTAATAACTTGTTTGCTTCTCAGTTATTTCTAGTGGTTACATAGTAATTAAGATGCTAGCTAAAATTTTCCCATCATTACTATGTGTATGTTTGCAATTTATCAGGAGACGCGTGAAATGGAACGAGGAAAACTTGCATGAAATTGAATCAACAAAGCCAGTTCGCCAGAAAATTAACGAACCAAAGACACCATACCATCCGATGATCGATGATGATGGTATGCTAAATCTGTTCACTCACATCAATATAATTTTGGTTATAGATATACCATGCCACTATTATACAATATATTCAAATAAGTGATGACAACTTTCCTTTTTCTTTTCATATCGAAATTTCATTGCTCCAAACCAAATCAACGAACCCCCTCACCCCCCTCAAAAATAAATAAATAAATAAAAGAAAAGAAAAATGTATACATGATGAATAAATTGTGAAATTTTACAGGAATAATGTCTCCAAGGCGTGCATTTGATGAGTGCATTGATGAGTCGGTGAATGCTGAGGCTATTGCTACTGCTTTGAGTGATGTTGCTTCTTCAAGTAGAAGCAATGCATCTAGTACTGCTGATTGGGGTTCGTCTGATGATGAAGCTGATCGTAATGCCATGGACCAAGATGAAGGTTATATGTCTGCTTTCTGTATATAAATAATTTTCACGTTAAACCAATTGATTCTGTTGATGTTGAATGTGTACAGGATAAGAAATATGAAGAATTAGGAAGTAGAAATACATGATCTTCTAGTTTTACCATAGACAAGACCTCATAGTTTTGCCATTTGCATTGATGCTTGCACTAGACCAAGTTTCACCGGACCTGTTGCTATTTATTATTATGATTTTGTTCTGTAGAGAACAAGCTAGAACTTAGTCTTTCTTAGCTACAATGTTTGACTTCCAAACAAAAGAAGCTAAAAAAGAAAGGGAACCAGACACTCCGTACTTCTACTATTTAGTTTGGTTCGATGTTCCCCTCCCATCTTCTACTGTTAAATAAAATAGTGGTCAAACCCTCTTCAATCCTTTTTTCTTCCTAATCTCCACTCAGTGTTTCCCCTTTATAAATCAGTTTCTCATACTGTGCTACATGAGATTCTGAAACTCTTTTAATACTTTCGCATTTTGCAATACACACTTCAATTATATCTCCAAAGAATTTGAACCTACTGCGATCCCTGATCCTCTTGGTCACTATTTCCGAAAGGGCTTGTCAAACAAATGGTGTGCATACATTCACTGGGTAAGAATAGCTTCTTTTCCTACAATGCATAGTAACCCAAAGGTGATGCAAAAGCTGCTTCTACTGGCAGTGGGACTTAAGGCAGTGAGATGCCACCAGAGAAGAAAGGGGAATAATGTAGAGAAGAAGAAGAGCAGATAAAGGAGAAGACGTGCACGAAAACAGGAGAACAAAGAAGGGAAAAGAGAAGACTGCCGTGTTTTAAGATCGCTTATAACAAAAGAATTGACATAAGGGGTGGACTGAACTAAATAGATTGAAGGACTGTTTGAACCAAAATAAAGTTGAGGGCCTTATTTGAACATAAAGCCAAGTTCAGGGACTAAAAATAGACTTTTCTATAAACAAACCTCGTAATTTTTCTATTTGCATAGATGTTTGCACTAGACCAAGGATCATGGAAACTGTTGCTATTTTTTTTTTCTTTAGAGAAGAAGCAAGAACTCAGATTATCTTAGCTACAAAGTTAACTTCCAAACAAAAGAAGCTAAAATAAAACAATGTAAAAGAAATGAAATAAAAATAATGGGTACCAGTCGCTGGTTACTTCTACTAGTAAGTACCTAGGTTGTTAATTTATATTGTTGATTTAGTAAGAATTAATTGATGTAATACCTCAGCATTTCTTAAAGTGAAGGTGTTGAAGGGTTTTGTACCTTTTGTTTTTGAGTTGCTAACTGAATTACTTGTTTTGTTTATTAGATTCTGAAACAGAGAGAGCAAGACTAAGCTTCACGGAACACCGCAAAAATCACTATGACGAGTTCAAGAAGGTTAAGGAATTACTGAGAAGTGGGTCCCTTGTAGATGATGACGACGACTGTGATAGTACTTGTGATCGTCATGGTAAGAAAGCTGATTCCAGTTCTTCAATGGATGTTTCTGAGGGGCAAAGTGAAGACTTTAAACAAAAGCAGCCCGTGAGCAGCTAACCTAACCTTTGCACGTTTCACAATCCAATAAAAAACTGGAGGAGAAAATGGAGAGGTGTAGCTTTTGGTTTTTGTTTGACGCCTCTCCTTTTGGTTTGTATTTTATGAGCCATTGGTGGTGCAACCAATTTGTTCTGTTTTGGTTGTAATAACGGTTGGTGAATGGCACTTGGTTTGAAGTGTTAATTTTAAATTGTGGTTTGAATCTTTAGATACTGAATTTTTTATGTTGCTATCAATTGCAAGTTTGAATTTTCTTTGCTTATAATATATAGTTGCAATTTGGTATTTTATTAGCGAAAGCAGAATGGTTTGAAGGATAAGCTAGATTATGTTATGAACAAAGTTTGACCCCAGAAAACAAATTTGATACCGCTTTGTTTAAATATACTTTCTGGAAAGTAAATAGTTGATTATTGAATCATTCAATTCCAAACTGTCTACCAATGATGTTGACGATCTACTTTTATGATCACTGTGACAGTGGGAAAGTTGAAATTAAACCAGTTGCACCAGTTACATCAGTTAGACCAATAGAACATTGATAAAATTTGACAGTAAAACTTTTAAAGAATTCATATCACGTAACATAATATTTGAATTTAGATCCGGACTGTCCAATCTGTTTTGGGACATAATACTAAAAAGCTATGTATATTTTATCTCAAACCGGATCAGCCCGGTTTAAGATGAATAAATAGCTGATAATACTACAACCATTTCCTAGTATGTATATCATTAAATTGACACGTATATTAACTGAATACCAAAACTCAAAAACATGTCTACACTTTTGTGGTTATAAAAACAGATCGGATAATTTGCAAGAACTTGAATTGAATGAATGTGAAATTCAATAGATAGTACGAATAAGTAACCTACTATTCTCCTTGTTGATGGTGCACACTCTCTCCTCGTCGAAGTTTCTCTGATTTCTAAAATATTTTAGGTATAGGAATTTCTACGGCAAGAACATAATAGTCATACAAGTAGTAATTCAGTGGGTGAATGAGTTAAATAAATCTATTTTACTTTCGCTTGCCCACAATGGTTACAACTTACAAGAGAGACGCAAAGTACTTAACGCAGGAACATCACATCACATATGTATGCCGGTTAGGCGACGTGACTTGTGTGTTACATAACGTGTCCGTTTAAGCAATTTGTATTCATTCGATCGAAAATGATACGTCACACAAATTGATCTTATTACGTCACTTAGTGGCATGTTACATATTTAAATATAGCCAATTTTTTTAACATTATTTCTTTATTGTAATTCATTTTATAATAGTTTCTTATTTTAAGAGTTATTGGCTCAGAGTTTTTTATTTATTATAATTTAATTTTTTCAACATTATTTCTTTAAAGTTATCGGCTCAAAGGCATCAAGCTCGATAATTAATAGAGGTACTTCATAATAGTTATAATGTTTAATAATTCATATCTTCTCTTACGAATGTTGGATTGAGAGATATATATTTATTGTTGAAAATTAATAACAATAATATATATTATTAGATATGCAAATCTTGGAGACACTTAGCAAATCAGAAACTTTTATTTTGGGTAAAAGTTGTATTGGATTTGCTAAATGTCTCCAAGATTTGCATATCCAATAATATATATTTTTATTATTAATTTTCAACAATTATTTTTTCATAATGTTCATATCATTGAGAATTTTTGTCTATAAAAATATTAAAAAAGAAGAGAGAAACATAAAGAGTACTAATAGATTTTAAGAGTAGAAAGATCGATAGAAATTCTACCGATACAAAGTTTAGATAAGTTTGGATCGGTAGAATTCGTACTTATCTAAACCAGTTTTTTTTTTTAATTTTCTCTATTAAAATATAAAAAAGTTTTAAGAAAATAAATGGAGTCCTTCTATTACATTGAAATTTTAAGATACTCTATATATTTACCTAAAAAGATATATTTTAATAGAGAAAATAGAAAAGCTATTGATCCAAATTCCTTTTGGAGCATTAGAATTCCTACCGATTCTTCTATTTTTGAGAATTTATTGGTACTCTTTCTACTTCTAACTTTTAAAAAAAATATTTTCTATAGATAAAAAAATCTCCATATCATCGGTGCATGCGAAATAAGTCTAATATATAATATATTTTCAGATGCCCTTCATTCTTTAATTTTTTTTATTAAACATCAAATAAGAAAAGATCGAATAACAATCTACAGTTACAAAAAAAAAGATGCAAAGACAAAATATCTCTCCCGCTTCTATCATAGACAGAACAAGAAAATTAGATTAGAATATGAAATATATAAAAACATGTGGTAGCTCCTACCAGAAACACAAAAGATAAAACATAAAATGCAAAGATTTAAATAGTTTTATTGCATCATAGTGGAATAGTTAAAAAAACAACGCTATGTCCAAATAGCGCGCTATAATGTTAACAACGTCATAGTTTTTATGGTCCGAAAACACTATAGCAGCGCTATTTAAAGCCTTGATAAAATGTGACATGTGGTAGTACGAATTTGAATTCAAGTTTTCTCAATACAAAAATAAAATTCTAACAAATAACTACAAACAAACATTTAACTTTTTATGAGGGACCGAATTATATAAAAAATAAAAAATAAAAAATTCAATTAGATTTTAATATACGTGATTAAAAATTTAAAATGTGACTTGGCTATAGACCCGCTTCAGGATCTTCTGCAACAAATGCATTGTAGAAAATCATTCAACGTCCCAAATAAAAAATCACAAAAACCTTTAAAATCAACATGACCACCAAAACTGAAAACCAACTTCATTAACGTAATTAATCAACACACATTATTAACCACACACACTACTTAAAAAAAGTAAACAACGAAAGTGTCGTAGCAATGCCATCATAAATTCATCATACAAAAAATTATGTATGGGAGGCCATGATTTTTATTCATGTCAATCATTCACTGAAATTCGTCAATTATGTCCACCAAACCTAGATTCTATTAAAACTATCCAAAATAGCTATTTAATAGCTTGTTCCTATTTTTTTTTTTTTTTGGAAAAAGTTGTGATTTTTTAATTTTTTTTATTAAAGTTTTAGAAATTTTTAATATGTTTCTTTGAAATTCGAAAAATATATAATTTAGTTTATTAGAAGGACTGAAACAAATAACCCGGATGAATATTTTTCAGATCGGGTTTTTTCTCGGCTGTAAGAAAAATTAAAATATTTCATTGTGTGTTATTGGAAAAAAAATAAAATTTCTTTAAATTTGAATTATTGATTCCGGTTCAAAAGTCACTTTTAGGTAAATACAAAAAATATTATGGTTTTTCTATTTTTGAAAAAATAAAAAAATTTCCGCAACTTCGTAATCATTACAAAAAGTATTTTAATGTGAGTCATTCGTTGTTTTAATCTGATATAATTCTCGCATCAAAAAGTGTGCATTCTGCATCAAAAATCGTGCATAATATATTAAATCATTTAAGAAAAGTTGCTGTAACATTTCTTATGCACGATTTTTGATGCACGGTTTTTTATGCATAATATTATGCACGAATTTTGATGCAGAATGCACATTTTTTGATGCGAGAATTATATCAGATTAAAACAACGAACGACTCAGATTCAAATACTTTTTGTAATGATTACGAAGTTGCAGAATTTTTTTTATTTTTCAAAAATAGAATGACCATAATATTTTTTATATTTACCTAGAAGTGACTTTTGAACCGAGATCAATAAATTAAATTCAAAGAATTTTTATTTTTTTTCCAATAACACACAATGAAATATTTTAATTTTTCTTAGAGCCGCAAAAAATCCGATCTGAAAAATATTTATCCGGGTTATTTGTTTCAGTCCTTCTAATAAACTAAATTATATATTTTTCTATCTAATTTCAAAAAAACATATCAAAAATTTCTAAAACTTTAATAAAAAAAATAAAAAATCACAACTTTTTCCAAAAAAAAAAAAAAATAGGAAACGGCTGTTTAATAGCTGGTTCCTAATAAAAATTAGAAACTGTCTATTAAATAGCCGTTTTGGGTAGTTTTAATAGAATCTAGTTTTGGTAGGCATAGTTGGCGAACTTCAATGAATGGTGAGCATGAATAAAATCACGGTATGGGAGGTACCATTTGAATAATAATCTTGCAATCTTGACAATAAATTGTTTTAATTATTTTTTAATGAAGTTGATAGTCAGAACTAAATTAATAAGTTTGTTATTGGCTAAATAGATAGACTAACAATAAAATTCTACACAAATTGAATATCATTCCGTAATATATTAAGTACTTGATTTTAATTTGAAATCATTCTGGTTTCATATCATTTGATTTCAAACGCCCGTTTGTTTGGTCTAAACTTGAAATCATTATAGTTTTTAATGGATTGCAGTTTTGAAATTTATGAAGGTAAATGAATTTCCACCGTATCTTCTACTGCAATTCTACCTATATATATTGGATCTTCAAAATTGAAATTTAGATCGAACAAACCAATTACACTATAAATTTGCAAAACTTGGTGTTCACCATCGAACATGCTTACACCCTCTGAGAAAACCCAAAGTTACTTTCCCTTATTTTTTGTACAACCATTATACAAAGAAATCAAGTCCTAATACTGTTAAGAAAAAGTAAAAAAAAAAAAAAGTTTTGTACATCTTGGAAGGCAACTTTGAAATTTAGGTCATGTTTCGTTGTAGAGTAAAGTTAATGAGAATTAAATTGCTTATTCCATTTTACTTCTCATATTTTACACCTTATTTGACAGTTTATATCATGGATTAAATTAATTCACATGAAAGAATAACATATTAGAAAATAAATCTAAATCTATAATAGTGGATCCTGCTGGTGGAGTAAGTATAGAGTAAGTTAATCTACCTGAAGAGGTGGAGTAACTTACTCTGGATTAGCTCATTTCTTACCCCATCTTATTCCTTTTATTTTACTCTTTGTTTGACTCCTTAAACGTGGAGTAAGGGGTTTATTCCACTTCTTACTCCACAACCAAACATGACCTTAAGCTGTAAATTATGGATGTCCTTTCATGGGATGATCCGGAGGTGTCGATATAGGGACATAAGGCATGACAGAAGTATCATGAACTATTGGTCCTGATTTTACTGCAGCTTTGGTGCTTGGTGCAGGATCAAATTGAGGATAGTCTTCTTCAATTTCCTCTTTCATGGCTTCATTTGCTTTTCTGTTTCTTGTTGTCTCCTCATGCTTTTCCTGATAATTGATAAAAGATGGCGAATCATTATTTCTTTTCTGCAAAGGAATGCATGCAAAAGTAATCTTCTTTAGGTTTTAGGAGATGCATACTGCACAATGTCAAAAGCATGCCTTCTTCTAGGACAGATCAAAGCGAGATGCGGAGGTAGTCTTTATTCAAAACCCAGAAGCACTTTCCTCAAGAAAAAAACCCTCAAAAGCACAGGGTACTAGGATATTGACAAATTTCTCACCTTATAGACCCAAATTGCAACAATATATCACACTCTGAACCCTAAACTTTTGGACTTGAGGTACGATTATGCTCCTGAGTTTGGCTAAATGAGATAATTGAGGAGGGGAAGGGAGAGAGGAGAAAGGATTCCCTTCTAATATTTAGAGAATAACAACCTTAACTTCTTATGTTCTTCATTTCATTTCTTATTGTTTTCTATTCTTCACAAATCGGAAGCACATCTCAAACTCCTTTTTAATCAATTGACCACCTAAACTGAACTTATTACATCAGCTCCAACCAAACCCTTTAAGCATGTAAATGTGCTGATGTGGGTTCAAAAAAAATTACCACTGAGATGAGATTCAACAAAGGACTGTGGATACTAATGTAGCAATGACATGATGCTAATATGACCAACCGACTGCTTAGCCATCGCTGCCACCCCATGATTTTTACAATTTTAAATCATGTATATTGAAATTTAATTGAATAATTTTTTAAAAGTGTTTATATACTTCAACTCCCCTTATAAAATACTAAATGTGTGCTTGTAGTTTAGGATTAAAGAGTTTTACTCCGTGGTTGTGGAGATTTGAGTTCGAATCCTAACAACCACACATTATCTATTTTAGGTTTCAACTCCTCAATCTAAATTTTCTAGTTTTGCACTGCTGATGACGTCTCTGATGTGACAAATAATTGTGGGCTCATATGGCACTGAAATGTGTCTTTAACTGAGGACGAACAAGATTTAAAAAAAAAATAAAATAATTTACCTTCAACTTCCTATTGATTGTAACAGTTTGCGTCAGTACATGTGCTTCATCTTTTGCATCTATCAATCCTACATTGAGCAGAAATTCTAAGTTAACAATCAAAGACTAAAGCAAAAATGTGAAGAAAAAAAAAACATGACAAGAATGCTTTACCTGGAAATGCAACACTAGTCCCCTCTTCACACAAAACAAAGAAAATCAGGGCCACACCAGGGATAAAAACTGAACTCCACAATCGACCTGCCATTTCGATAAGAATTCATCAAACTCTGAGGAGATGTGAGAGACTAAGAAAGGAGGTACGTTTAAGTAGCGGAGGCGCATTGATAACAATCCAAAGAGAAGAGATGAGAAGGGATGGGGGGAAGCGGGAACCCGGGGCTTGCTTTCGTCAAATCGGCGGTGATTTTCAAATACACACCGCGAATTACGGGATGCGAAAATGGCTTCCATCACCCGCCGCCTCTTCCCAGTTCCCGCTGGACCGCCATCCTCTGCGGAGTTTTAAAAGAGGGTGCGGAGCTGATCTGACGGTTCAGATTAAATCTGAGCCGGTGAGTGCTCGGATGATGGAGGGACAGTTTTAATTTTGTTTTAAAATTCGTGCTAAAATCTTGTTTGGTCCGTCCGATCAAAACGAACGGACCAGATTAAAAGAACCGCACAGGTAAAAACTCCGCAGAGGATGTGATTCCAGTTCGCGCTGCCCTTTTTTCCTACTTGGTCTCTCCTAATTTGTAAAATTTGGAAACAGCATACGATGATACGAGTATTATATTGGGCCGGAGAAATTCAAGACAAATAATGGGCCATGAAAAATGTTTATATATTTCTTTTAAAAAGGGAGGGTGATAGGTAATGGGCCTAGATAGCCTGCTGAAATAATAAAAGGGTATGGGGTTTGTAAACCGCTGTCAATTAGTATGACATTGAGTTTCTATCTTCGAGTTTCTCCAGCTTCAAATCATTTCAAGTTCCAAAGAATGTATGGAATTGATATATATTCCAAGGAATGTTTGAAATATGTACTAAGAAAACAAACATGCACTTAAACAAGTGCCGCAAAATGCGCACAAGAATTTTATTTAACATATGCAGCAGGTAGGTCTGAAGGACCTGATTTTGAGGCTCAACTTATTTTGACGAGATATTGGTCAACAAAATCATCGTCCCCTGTATGACTATCTATATATGTTGACTATAAAATCAGAAGCATACCTGTATTTATGAGAGCGTCTCCAATTTAATTCTTTCATTATAACAAATAAGAATCAACTTAATTAGTCTAGTGGCAAAGACACATGTCTCTTCTGTTATGTGAGAGGCCATGAGTTCCAAATTTAGATAGAGGAAATTATTTATTACAAAGATTAAAATAAAGAGTCTTGAGTGGCTTGACCTCTATTTCTCATTTCAAAAATGAGAAAATTGGTTATTTGTTACTCCAAAAACTTCAAATCTGAAAAATGCCATCACAAAACTATAAATCTGAAAAATGCCACTCTAAACTTAGTTAATTCTTAAATTTGCCACAAATACACAATTTTTATACTTTTTTTTATTAAAAATTAACTAAAAAAATACAGTTTTGAAATACGTATTTCTGTATTTCCCTATATACCCTTCAGACCCCTCATTATACGTATCTCAAAACTGTATTTTTCAGTTAATTTTTAATAAAAAAAATATAAAAATTGTGTATTTGTAGCAAATTTAAGAATTAACTAAGTTTAGAGTGGTATTTTTTCATATTTATGGTTTCGTGATGGCATTTTTCAGATTTGAAGGTTTTGGAGTGGCAAATAATCAATTTTCCCTTAAAAAAACAAGCATATATATATATATATTTAGAGTCTTATTTGATTCTGGCTCATTCAAAATTTTTTACACACTTGTCTAATGGAATAACGAGAGTAAGTTTAACATACCTTTAGTCTAGAAGACCACTAGTGGAAAAAGTACCTTTTGTATCGGTTATTAACGCACATCAGTGTCGGACATAGGGGCGACACTGATTCAGGCGGCACAAATACCGAGACTAATCAGTATCGATTATACAACCGATACAAAAACTAAGCTTTTGTATCGGTTATTCAATGGAACCGATACAACTTTCAAATTTCAGATCAGAGAATAAAATTATATTTTAACTTATTTGTATTGGTTATACAAAACAACCGACACAAATACCTTTTTGTATCAGTTCATACTCAACAACCGATACGGATTATACCATTTTGTATCGGTTATTTAGCCAATAACCGATACAGAATGTGTATTTATGTTGGTTGTTATGTATAACCGATATAGATTCCTTTGGTAGCCTTTTTTAATAATTATTAAATTACTTTTTGTATCGGTTGTGACTATAGAATCGATACAGATTTTTATTTTACATTAAACAAATTTATTTATTTTTCTGGTCAGCTCCCATATATTTGGCTGGCCTATATGAAAAGCATGCATTCATCAATCACATCCTAAATTATATTATACACCACCTAAATTGAATTAAACACATAAATTGTTATTACAATTAGATTTCACCTCAATTAATTGTTCTTACAACTTATCGCATCGATCGATCCTAATTAATTTGTTCTACTTGGTTGCGATATTTCTTGTTTGAAAAACCTAACCCACTCGAAACGAATTGTATTAATCTCTGCCACAGAGTATGGGGTTGCTTGAAAGTCCTGCATTTTTAAATGTAAAAGGAGAGCGCAATTAATTGTTTATTTAATTAAAACCGAAGCAACTAAGGTTACATTTAAAAAATATAAATGCATATATACCTTTATTGACGAAAAATTATCGAGGAAGCGATTCATTATGTCATTCATGAGCATCATGACATAATATGCACATTCCCAACCAGATCTTTGTTGCGGGCACTACATCAAACATTGGTCGACCAAACTACAAATACAACCAATTTGAGTTACCTAGTAATTATATATTTTTTAATTCAACCCATCTTTAAAATCAAAATTACATCTTAAGTTCTACACATTAAAAATCCACATTCTATATAATACATTAATGCTCAGAAAGTTATAAACTACAATCATCATTAAATTGAGCATAAAATTAATAATATACTATTCATAATTATTTTACTTATAAGTTCAATATTGAGTCAATGATTCAAAATTTTAACTCATAATACCTAAGAAAATACATTTCTTTTCTCTCAACTATGTATGTCCTCACGTTCACTGGTTTGGAAGTTTATACTAATTGACAATGATTGGGCAGTCATTTGACACCAACAAAAAGAGTGCTCAGAGAAGCAAACCTATTTAAAATTGAGCTGCTCCGCTTTTTGCACAGCTAGAAACTCTCAGTTATTTTGTCTCATGCTTTTGGCTTCCTCATGTTTGGGGTATATGCGCTAACACTAAAGCACCTCCAAATCTTGTTTTATTACTAACCAAATGCTTGTGTATGTATATATATAATACCTTGAGCACATGCTCCAATCCTTACTTTCATGGCAAGAGTCTTGTCTCTGTTCTCTGTTTATTTTCTTAAATTTTTATAAGAAGGGGACAAAAAGTGCTGTGAATAAAGAGAATTCTCCTCGAGAAAGCAGGAACCTATTAGTTAGCTACTTGTCTCTTAGTTTTTGTAGTTTAAGTATAAGAATCCTATTCAGTGCACTTTAAAAAAATGGATTTGTTTAAGTATTGCTCCTTAACTTATCTTGTTCTCAGTTATATGCTTTAATCGAGATTCTTTTCATTCTCTTTTTGGCACTGCATGGAGATAAAGAAACAGCCTATATTTCCTTGAAGTGTATACATAGAGGTATTAATTAGAGTTTGCCTTGTAATTCTTATCCTAAAAAAGAAATTACTAAAAATCATAATGGAGATCAAATATTCATTTTCTCTGTCTGTCTAAATTCAGTAATTAAATTTAAAAGTTGCTACCATTTCATCAAAGAATGGAAAAGTTATTGAAGTTGATTTAACCGAGTTAAACTGATAGTACTTTCGTCTCAGGCTTTTTGAGGAGTGGGTAACTAAAGACCAGAGAGATACCAGCAAGCATCTCCTTTTCTTTGAGATTTTTGAGTTAAAGTGCTCAGAATGTCACAAGCTCTTGTTCTCATCTGGAAAGCAACTTTGCGATTTCATGTAGAACCCTTTTTCCTCAAAAGAACAAAGAAAAAAAAAAAGGAAATCATTTAGAAGTACCCTTCTCTGTCTGAGAATCTGGATCGTTTCTTTATAGAATATGATATCTGGATAAGTACTCAGCCAAACTATGGTATGGTTTGCATAAACAATGAAAATTAGGAGGGAGGGATATATGTTACATATGTTTCATGACTTGATCAACAGTCTTCACCGATTAGCAGAGCAAGGCACGGCAAATTTTAATCGAAGACGGGTATAATTAATTAACATGTAGCTTATTAAAAAATATCCACTAAGATTTAATTATTGGTGCAATTATTTATCTGTTGTTCTGTAGGCCATGTTTAGAAAATTTTGAGCATTGTCATGGGGTAGAAGGAATTATATGATGTACATGTGGATATGACAGATGAAAGGAACAACAATAATAAAATTAATTAGCTAAAGCTAACAATGCATAATTAAGATCTTATTGGCTAACTATTCAAATATTATAATTCTTTGATATCTCAATTGTTAATTTCGGTTGTTCTAGTGGCATTTATTAATTATTATCTCAATGTTGATACTTCAATTTCAATTTCTATAACCAAATTTAGATGGGGACCATGAACATTGATCACTAACTTTTATATTGACAAGAGAGGGTATATATATAAGACAATAATTCTCTGTGTAACATCAATATATAATATTATCAGATGTCGTCCTGTTTATGTTTTTCCTTTTGTTTCATATATAAATTTAGTTATGTTTGTTTTAAGATGATACCGTAGGGTTTCTATTGCAAGTACATTGAAAAGCATGCTTTGTTCATTTCTGGATGAGCGTAAATCATGCAATATCTATATATTGCCAATACAAAGTCCATAGGATTATATCTAACGAAATGGTGTCTTCTTTTGATTAATTCACACACGAACAAGCAGAAATCATGCATGTATAAACAATTAATCTATATCTGGCACAAATTAAAATGAGAACGCACTATATCCATGCATGTATGAAAATATGTTGATACAAATTCAAACTCACAAAACAAAAGATAGTATAGAATGAGTAATGCTTCAACTAATGATTAAAGCTTCTAGAGGTTGGGTGTTTTTTTTTTTTTTTCCAAAGCTTCATGCCCGTAGTTCATTTATCAATCAAACAGAGGTTAATTTGGTGTTGATCAAAACTAAAATAATAGAGAAACCCCAAATTGACCACTTGATCGAATCAGTAGGTAGACTTTATCGAAGGTACAGAATTGTCACAATTATGCTGTCCGATTATATTAGACTGTTCTAATTAATGTTGTTCCAAACTAATTTTGACTGTACGAGAATCAACACTTGATTTCGTGGTTTATGTAAATCCGTGTGAAAAGTTACATGTTCGATATTTCATCTTTATCTAAAAAAAAAAGAATTTGACAAGTCAATATCACTATTGCTTCCATCATAGCTATTTCAATTTAAACTCAAACACAAGTTAATATTTAGTTAAATGACTTTGGTAATCTAAATATATAATTGTTAATTCTTGAACCATTGCCAAATTAACTGGAAAAATTAATAATGAACTGATCAGAAATATATAAAAAAAAAAGCTTCGTGCAAAGGGATCTTGACTCTTGAGTTGGTTCCAACCAAACAAAATAATGCAGTGCTTTTATATTCAATTTAATACGATTATTATTTGATTGAATGACTCATGTGCTATGGTAATCTAATATATTGCGAGGACATAACAAATTTAGTTTCTTGACTCTTAATTATTATTTTTCGAACCAATGTTGAAATGAAAAACTAATATATTGTGAGGACATAACAAAAAGTACGAATGGTCAATGGATCTTGAAGTGGTTCTGGTCGAAACAAAACAATTAAGACACGTTGTTTATTTTTGGCTATAGATGCTAGTGTCCAGTTAAATGAGTACTCAAGTGTTCAGGTAATTTGAATAATCATTGTTGAATATTAATAGCAAAAGAGTAAAATATCGAAAAATTTAGTAGGAATGGTTCGTGAAACCGTTCTGACTAAATAAAATAATTATGTGGTCATTTAGTTTTTAACTTAATATGAATTAGTGTTCAACAAATGACTTAATTGTTCAAATAATCCGAATAATTTATTGTGAACCGGTACGGTTCATGGTAGTAATGTGGATAGCGCGCACCTAAACCTTTTCCAAAATAAACTTGCAGTATTTATGGTTGGATTGATTTAAAATGAACTAAAATTAATTGCAGAAATGTAAATTAATTCGATTGGATAATCTATCAATGGAACCAATTAAGATCTAACCAAATAAACCAAATTAGAATTCTGTTATTTTATTTGTTTATATCGAATTACTGTAATAAACTTAATTTAAAAGTACGAGCGCAATCAATAATATAATCACTTGCTTGATTACTTAATTATGTATTCATATGCTTAATATTATAAACTAGCAAATTAATATGTACTAGGATTTCAGCTTATTTAGTTGGTTCAGTTATGTGATATTTAATTGTAACCAAAGTAGGGCTAGCAACGAGCCGAGCTAGGGGTAGCTCATGGCTCGCTTGTTTTCAAAGCGAGCTAATGTTATAGTTCGAGCTAAAAAATTGGCTTACGGCTCGCTCTTTTTCGGACCAAGCCAAAAATGAGCATACTTTTTTCCGAGAGAGCCACGAGCCGCATACTTTTTTGCCCTTTGATGGCAACGATCCGAGTTAGAAGTAGCTCGTGGCTAGCTTGTTTCCAAAATAAGTGAGTCATGAGCGAGTTAACATTAGAGTCGAGCTAAAAAAAAGTGGCTCATGACTCGCTCATTTTCGGACCAAGCTTGAGTGAGCCACAAGCTTTTTTGCCAGTCTAAAACCAAATCAAAGTACAGTTAGATCCCTTTATAATTTTTTTAATTTTAGAGGTATCACACCTAAAAATACCATGTTGTGGTGGAAAGTTCCTATACTCCTTAAAATTAGAGTTTTGAGTTTTTATGTGGTTAGCCACTAAGAATAGAATTTTAACAATTGAAAATTTGAGGAAAATGATAGAATGGATGTGTTGCTTGTTAATTTTGTAATAGCCAGAAACCATTAATCATTTGTTTGTTACATGTGAATTTACTAAGCAAATTTGGTTTTTTTATGAGTTCATGTCAAAATGTCAGTAGAATAAATTTTTAGATATAATTTATTTTGCTAATCAATTGCCTTCTACACATAGACCTGCTTTGTTGCTAGTATTCAGTGCAGTGTGCTGGACAATATGAAAATACATAAATGAACTTTGTTTTGAAACATGTCAGAAAAAATGCAGTGTGCTGGACAATATGCAGTGTGCTGGATACAGAAGCTATTCCTATTGACAGCTGGCACCAAAATGATTATCATATGGTGTTGTATGAAGGAGCTCAGACCACTGCAGATGGAGTAGGGACTCAGATTTTTATTTATGAAGATGATAACCACTAGATGGAGAGATTAGGCTAACAAGCTAATTTTTGTTAATATCAAACTTAACCTCAGCCCCATTAATGTGTGGTTTAGCTACTATGTTGAATAGTTATTACTTTTGGAACTTTATGGTTGAATCCATGAGATGCAGCTGATGATATATGCTGTTGGGGACTTTTATGTTGCTTTTATTAGGAAGTGAACTATTTCGTTAATGAAATGGGCTTTGGTCTCTATTAAAAAAAAAAAAAAATCAAACCAAAGATAGGAAAATCAAAGTGAACTGATCGAATCAAATAAACAGAAAATCTCAAATTATTCAGCCAAAACATACTTGATTTTATTAGGCCAAGTTAAGAGATCACCATTTAAACATCCCTAAATGTGGCATGCATATATACAGGCTTAGATAAATAAAATTTGACAAAAACATAATTATAATCCTAAAATAACGATCCGTTGATTATGTCAGTCTCAGTCACATAGTTTACCGTTTACCTTTATGCATATTTACATTTCGTAAAGGACTTGTACTCCTAGAATAGAAAAAAATTTAGTTATTGAGATAAGAATTTAGTTCATTAAATTAAGTAATTAATAGATACGAACTTTAAGTTCTTGAAATTTGAAACTAGAAAAATCAGAGTTTAAACTCCGGCCAACTAATGTTTGGAACCAGGAATTGTATATATCAAATTCCATGGATTTTTTTTGAAAAACATCACTAATTATAACTCTTGAAAATTTACGAACCAACATGATTACAACTTTTTTACAAAAATCATCTCCATCGGAAATGACGCTCGGTGTGAAAATTTGAAAACCGAAAATGATATTTAGTATTGAATTTAAACTCATTTGTTGCCACTCCTTGTCATTGCTACTGGAAAATCCAAAAACTTAAAAATCTGAAATCATTCTCGGTTTGAGAAATTAGAAACCGGATCCTAACTTCGGTTTGATATTTATAGCAAATTCTATTCGTTTTGACAGATTGGATATAAAAAAAAAATTTCACAGCCACAATTTGGAGAACAAGGGAAAAAAACAAAGAGATGTTAAAACTGGCCCTTAGGTCCGATGAGGTGCAAAAAAGAAGAAGGGTAAAACCAACCCTCAGGTCCGATAAGGCAAAAGAAAAATAGAAAACCGATAATAACATTCGGTTTTCCAAAATGAAATCCGCAATAATATTCGGTTTTTCTAAAATGAAAACAACTCCTGTATTTGGTACGGTTTTTAATTGAAATGAGTTGTGTTCTGTGTAATATTGTATAGCACGTAATACCGAATATGGTATCCGATTTTCAAATTTTTATACCGATCGTCATTTTCGGTAGAGTTGATTTTTGTAAAAAAAAATTATAATCATATTGGTTTGATAAATTTTCAAGATTTAATTATGCTTTTTAAAAAAATTCAAATTCCATTTGCCAGAATTGACATTTGTTGATAATTAGTGGAGATGAGATTTCAGACTTCAGACGAGATATTTGGCATGCATTCAGAGCATAGCAGAGAAGAAGTGAAGAAGAAAGAGACCAAAAGTTAATAATGGGGTAATAATGAAAGGAGAAAGTATCTCGTGGGTCACAGGATTTGATTCTGAGCCCAGACTCCAGTGTCCAGAGCATTAAATGCTCTTGTACTTCACCTCACGAATGCTAACAGAAAGATCCTCTCAATCCCTACTCACGTGCCGCACGGGATGCATTGCACCCGCAACCTTTCCCCATCAATGCAACATTCCGTGTCAACTTTTATTTCAATTTATGATCCATTGAATTAACCTGTGTCAAATAATTAATATTTGTTTTTCTCCTCCCATTGCTATGCGCTTTGGTTCTTGCGGACTAGGGCTGCACAAAAAATTTGTAGTTTGTGATTCGATTTGAGTTTGATTCGAAATAGTTCGAAATTAATTCAAACTAAACTCAAACTGGACCTGATTCGTTTGAAATAAGTTTGCAAACTATTTTACTTCGAATCTCAAAGTAACGTGAACCGTTAATTTCTGCTGATAATTTAAAAGTTAAAACATAAGGCCGCACAACCATAAATTATAAGTCACAACCTTCGCTCTCAATTTTGAAATCCTTGACGACTTTCACCTCTCACTTTCAGCGACTATGATCACTCTTTCTTGTCGTAAAAATATTTGTAAAAGATTTGAAATCAAGTTTGTAAAAAGTTCTATTCGAAATTAATTCAAACCAAACTCAAACTGGAATAAGTTCGATTCAATTCGATTTGTTTACAGCCCTAACTAGTGCGGACTCAACTATCTTTATTTTTTAACCTTTGTTGACACTTGACACTTTCATCATTTTTATTTTTGGCAAACATATTAATTTATGCCATTTTAGCAAACAACTTTTTATGTCTAATTAATTTTCACCCCTTTTTTAATATAAAATTATGAACTTTCATCGATCCGTTTCCTTTTGTAGATCTGTCAAATAATTTTCCGGCGATGTAAATGTTGTATAAATTTTTGCATAAAGATGTTCATAAATAGTATAAATATCTGACTTTACAAATATTAATTCATCATCATAAATGTTTGTGCAGGATATAATATTAGATATAAACACCTAGCAGTAATACATATCAATATATAGATGTTAACAATTAACAACTTATGTGTAAATATCAAAAGTTCGAATACCCGACTTCGCAAGTATATATAAATACATAACGGTAATTTTTTAAACACGTACTCGAGTTTGCAAGTATTAGTATTTAAAATTTGCTGTGTACGTGTCAATTCAGTGTTTGTGTAAGATGTTTTCCATGCATATTTTTGCATATATCATCGTTATCATTGATTTCTTTGACTACCAAGTGATGTGCTGATGTGTGCCATATCTTGATATTTATATATATATATATATATATATATATATATATATATATATATATATATATATATATATATATATATATATATTTTGGTAAAGTCTAGAACTAAATTAACACAAATGAATATATAACATCTGTCTTTATCTATTTAGTTTTTTTCTTACAGACAGGTCTATATAAATGGGCATCAAGATTAATTTCTTGTTTGACAGCAGCTTGCTGTCAAGTTTCAATTCAGATAAAACTTAAAAGTATACTAAATTTCCAATTTTTCTGTTCATTAGGGTTAACCCAAGCGATCAAATAAACTTACAGACTGATACACAGATAATTAATTAATATCCTTATTGGGTTAATTATTAGACATTAGTGCTTTGACTTGACTCCTCATCAAGCCTTTTTCGGTGGGCACCATCTGTGGGCCCACGTGTCCCTATGTCGTATTCATATGGCCCACTTGGCTACTTGAATAAAACTCTAAAAGCAAAGCTGAATGTGATATGCTTCTGCACTGCTGGTAGCCCTATGCTACTACGTCTCAGTAATCCTATAGTTCTATCAGACCTATCCTTCCAAGAGAATTTAGAACTGCCAGGGTAAGCCAAACTTTGGAGCAGTCAGAGGGTCGCTTTCTGGCTAATCTCAAAGGGATGCAAATAAAAAATTTAAAGCATCTAAAGTATAAATTTTTAATTTATAGCCACCCATAATTAGATTTTAGATCCGCCCACGAATCTCAGGATGGCTTTCAAAATGCAAAAGCAAGTTAGATTCTTTTATCAATACTTAAAAAATCTGTATGCTGTATTAATTCATTTAGATTTAAAAATAGCGTAAACTATATATAATGAAAATGTTAGCATGTCAAAAAAACACAGCCAGAGCCCAAGGCAGCAGAATTTTTTTCTATAGAGATCAATATTGCGAGACTCGATATATCACTGCCATAATCATATCATAGCTCAATTTTATTATTTTTTTTTACAAATATGGGGGGTTAATGGTGTAAAAATTTGTGATAGAATAATGGGGCCAACTGAGCTCAACTACTAATTTTTATTAAGAATTAAAACAAAATATTGATAAATTTGTATTACATAACAAAAATATTGAGGGTTAATTGACCATTTACTCCACTTCCATTACATAATTGCCGGTATAGAAAATTTTCTAGACTGGTAAAAAATATATATATTTTTTAAATAAAACAGTGTTAGAGGCGAATGTCAAAAGGCTATATATTTTAATAAAACAATATGGTAGAAATTAAAAAAAAATAATTAAAACAACTTCAGAGAGAGAAGTAAAAGAACTAATCAAATAATTAAAACAATTTCAAGAGAAAAATAAAATAAAAACTAAAATATATCAATCTTCAAAAATTTAACTTAAGTTTTATAGTTATAATGGACATATATAATATGAATATAGATTTGCGAGCTTTTTGTTTCGTCAGTGAGAAAAATAATTTTTATTTTAGTTATCCGGCCCGTCATCTCTTCTTTTTCCTTTGTTTTTTTGGAGCACACCCTTAATATTTATAGGTTATTCTCTATTTATATTTTGAACATACAACTTATATTCAAAGAATATTATTTTTATCACTGGATCAAATAGCGACGCAAGAAAAAGAATTGATTCCACCGTGATATGGCCCGTGAGTCCGTGACTGGCCGTGATATCTCTCTCTCTCTCTCCATCACTTGCACACACACAGATTTAACTAGTGCATATTATGAGTTATGACAAAGGTGAACCGTGAACATGCACCATGTCAAGACAATCCAATGGCCACCTAACATGGCCCCAAGGGGAGCCCAACACAATTCCTTTTTTTTTTTTTTTTTCCTGGCTGTCTCCAGTGGTTTACATAACCAGATCAGACGTAAACAAGGCAATTCAATTTTTCAAAGAGCTCATAATGTCATTAGTTTGACATATATTATTTTTTCAGAAGGTATTGTGTGTTTGTAGCTACAGAATGGACCAATCCGTTTGAATTTTAATCTAGGTTTTAGTTCATACTATATGGAATAACCGTATATATATATTTATAGAATTAATTTACTCTAATTTTCAAAGGCAGTGCTTGAAATATCTTATGGACTATATATGCTTATATATGTAATATAATTGTACATTTTTATGGATAACATGCATGCATAAAGGACTTTAAATTTTATAAATTTTAATTTATTTGACATATAAATTTGATTATATGACTTTATAATTTAATAAATTTAATAAATTAAAAAAATTATATTAGTATTGTATTGAAATTCTTAATTTATCTAAAATTCTTTAAATCGTGTTATTTAGCTCGAAAGTATTAATCATTGAAAATACATTTTTACACTCTTTATCTGTACATCTAGCTTATACATGCACTATGCGCTGACCAACAATACACATTAAAATTATGTTTTAAAATGTTCCTCAAATATAACTTCTTACTAATCCTTAATATATAGAAAACGATCATATATATATATATATATATATATATATATATATATATATATCTTTGCAATATTTTTTTCTAAAATACATAACATGAATATCAATTTGTAGAAAGAACTGAGTCAAATGGGCCAATCCTCTTTTAATCCTTTATTTTTTTTGGAAAAATAAGAATAATTTGTTGTATTGATTTTAGGATAAAGTTTGTTTCAAACTGAAAACTATTATAAAAATGATACAAGTAAACTAATTTTTTTTGGGTTTACAACTGATCTCGTACTATCTAGCCAAAGACAAAGAATCACAAGAGATATCCGGTCTTTGTACACACTGGAGATTATTGAATTAGAAACAATTCAATCTTCAATGAAACTTCACTTTTCTCTCTTCTTTTTCATGACCTCCCTTTCACACGAAACAATAGTACACAGTTCCACTGTATCAATTCCACCTCTCATGATCCATCATCTCATGGAACAATATTAAATATATACTAGTGCTCTATCCTGTGACCGATTCATTTTCAATCCTTGTCTCCTCCTTACCAGGGCTGAGCATCTCCTGTTATTCTTCCTCTTATATCTGATCTATATATTATACCTCCGAATTCTCTCCAAGCCCTTAATTAGTTCCTACAAATCGATAGATACCAAAAGAGCTACAGTATTAAGCAGATCAACTGAGACATTCTTGTACTTTGAAAGAATTCTTCGTTTCCTTTCTCAGCTGATCGATCCAATCCCCTTCTCTTCTACAGAAAGATCAAGAGAAAACAAAAACCAAAGAGATCCAACTCGTGCACACCCCTCTATATATCCTCTGTACAAGCGCCAAATCCACACATACACAGTCACCCCCTTGTATACTGACTACTACTCTTTCTCTCTCCACATGATGCAATTCAGCAGCCAGGCTGCACCACCTCAACATCCCCTCCTTAAACCTAACCCTAATAACATCCATGGCTTATTTCTAGATCCATCATCTCCAAATAATTTATTCAACAATCGGCCAACCCGCACGTGGCCAGGTAGTTTTCCAACCTCGTCAAAAACCCTAGGAAGTTTCAACACAGCTGGTTGCATGGAGCAGCTGCTTGCGCACTGTGCCAGTGCAGTCGAGTCGAACGATGCAACCCTAGCTCAGCAATTGCTCTGGGTGCTAAACAACATTGCACCTCCAGAAGGCGATTCCAACCAACGCCTCACCTCTGCGTTTCTTCGTGCCCTGATCTCCCGTGCATCAAAATCAGGTTCTTGCAAGATACTTGCTAGTGCTGCCGATGCTTTAGCTGCTACCAATTCATCACTTTCTGATGCTCTGCACAGATTCTCAGCTGTCGAGCTTGCGAGTTTTGTTGATCTCACACCGTGGCACCGTTTTGGCTATTCTGCAGCGAACGCTGCTATAGTTGAAGTTTCAGAAGGCTTCTCTACAATTCATGTGGTTGATCTAAGCACTACGCACTGCATGCAGATGCCAACACTTATTGATGCACTATCTAATAGGCCTGAGGGGCCACCTATTCTAAGGCTGACAGCTGTTAGTTTTACCAATGAAACGATGCCACCTCCACTACTTGACATGCCATATGAAGAATTGGGTGCAAGATTGATCAATTTTGCTCGGTCACGAAATGTTCCAATGGAATTTAGGGTTATTCATTCTGGCCCTTCTGATGGCTTCAGTGATGTCCTGGATCAACTAAGGGTCCAGCAATTAGTATCAGATGGTGAAGCTTTGGTAGTGAACTGCCAGATGCTGCTGCACTGTATACCTGACGAAACAGCCGGCACTGTCGCATCTACCGTAGGGATAAACTCTTCCATATCTCTCCGGTCAATGTTTCTCAAAGCACTGAGAAGCCTTGAACCGGCGTTAGTTACCGTTGTAGATGAAGATGCAGATTTTACTTCGCCTGATGTTGTGACGAGACTAAGATCGGCATTTAACTACTTATGGATACCATACGATACAGTTGATACTTTTCTACCAAGAGGAAGCGAGCAAAGAAAGTGGTACGAGGCAGGGATAAGTTGGAAGATCGATAATGTCATAGCCCAAGAAGGATTGCAACGTGTAGAAAGGCTTGAATCAAAGGGAAGGTGGGGCCAAAGAATGAGAAATGCTGGATTTCGAGCGTTAGGTTTTGGTGAAGAGGCTGCTGCTGAGGTTAAGGGGATGCTCGATGAACACTCGGCTGGATGGGGCCTGAAAAGAGACGAGGAGGATCTAGTTTTGACATGGAAAGGGCATAATGTAGTGTTTGCGACTGCGTGGGTGCCATGATCGTCGAAATAATAGCTTAAAGGGATTAACTTAAGTGATTGATATAAATGTTTTCGCTAGTTTCATCTACTGATTCAATGCTTAAAGTTCTTCTCTAATTTTGGTTTCTATGAAGTTATATTAAGTCTTGCTTTTTGTTTGTGCATGTGTTAGTAAAAACATTTAGTATAAATTCCTTTAAATTAAGGCTTTGTTATCACGAAATGCTACAATAGCTAATATATTTCCAATAATTGTAATAGGCATAATTTTTTTTTTATAATGTTAATAGAAAAATCAATTTGCACTGAGAAAAAAACATGTTGGAAGCTTTAGATATATAGCCTGCCTGATATATTGATGTGTTGAATAATTATGGTATGAACGGTGTATAATGGCATATACAGTATATTAATTCGTGCAATTAATATTACTGGCAAATTACCTTAGCCTAGTTTGTGTTGTGCTGTCATCAGTACTTTCTGGAGCAAATTGTAAGATTTGAGATGCAATTGCAATTCCATCATACCGCATCATATATATTTTATGTAGAATCTCAATCATTTATACTTCATGGTTATAACTTGATACTGATATATATTACACGTTGTAAATTAAATACACACTCATATGCATACAAGTTTTTATATAATTGAGTTGTTATCTTTACTTTCCAGTTCCTTCTCTTCGCTTTATTTTAACAAGAACATAATAACTTGGTAATATTTAATAAGAATCAATTATGTGATTACCTTGTTCCAACTGAAATTAACTATTTTTCCATTAGATTTGTCTCAAAAAGAAAACGAAAGGAACAGAAAATGGTAATCTTCTTAATTTTCCATTTGCTTGAAAAATTATGTTAAATGTTGTTACTTGTTAATGAGAAATATATATATCTCACTAGAATAGTTCCTCAGATTTCGTTTCTAAACAAATAATATTTATTGAATTGAATTTTTATAATAATAATTTTTACAAAAGGCGCCGTAAGTAGATATTTTTTTAAAATAAAAAAACCTAATATAATAAAAAAAAATTAATGTATATGTGAAAGTTCGTATACGTACAGGGCAATATAAACAGAAGAGAATAAATTATAGAATGGATAAGCATGTCAATGATGTTACATAAATAAAAAGTTGTAAAACTTTAATTTTATTTCGTAAAGAATAGATTTCTCTTTTGGAAAATTCAAGGGTTATTAATGAATATATTTATCTTCCTTCTTTCAGTTTAATATATAGCTACTAGATAAGTAGCTTTTGCAAAGCTACATGGCATTTATATGTCGGATATGTTGTATAATCCCATTATAACTGACTGTGGTTGTACTTGTATCATATGAATATCCTGCTATCAATACATCTGATCAGGATTAGAAAAAATGTTGAAGAAAGGGTGCTAAGTTCTTCATCTAAATTCAAAATTAAGGGTGCTAAGCACTCTCTATAAATCTAAAATTTGTAATTGTATCCATTAAATTTTTATAAATTTTATATGCATTAATACCTTTCAGCCTGATGTTCCGTTGCTCGTATGCGATGAGGGTTTGGATAAGGCTGAGTACGTACACAAATAAATTACAGCATAATTGTTGATGCTCAGGAGATTGAGGACATATATATGGCACAGGTCTATTAAAGGATCATTAAACAGACCGGGGTCTTGGCTGCCAAGAGGACCATCGCTCATGATGTGTGCGTGCTGGTTCGTATGGAAGCAGCGATGTGATGTCATTTTCAGAGGAATGCTAATGCAACCTGAGGTACTGGCAGGTGCAATCCTGCAGGAAGCGAAGCTCTCTGGAACTACAACTGTTAGGTGTGATTAGGGCTGCAGAAAAAATTCATAGTTCGTGATTCAATTCGAGTTTGATTCGAAAAAGTTCGTAAAAAATTCGATTCGAAATAGTTCAAAATTAATTCAAACCAAACTCAAATTAGACCTGGTTCGTTCGAAATAGGTTCGCAAATTATTCTAGTTCGAATCTCAAAGTAACATGAACCGTTAATTTTCACTAATGACCTATGTTCGCTGATGACTTAAAAGTTAAAACATAAGACCGTCCAACCATAAGTCATAACTTGTAAGTCGTAACTCTCGCTCTCAGGTCTGAAACTCTAGATGACTTTTACCTCTTCCTTGTCGTAAAAAAGTTCGTAAAAGATTCGAAATTGAGTTCGTAAAAATTCGATTCGAAATTATTCAAACCAAACCTAGTTCGAAATTAATTCAAACTAAACTCAAACTAGGGTAAGTTCGATTCGATTCGATTCGTTTGCAGCCCTAGGTGTGATCATTGTATGTAATGTTGTAAACCCTAGACAACCACTGTCTATTTTAAAATAAAAATTAAAAAAACTTTCAGCCTCCCTTGTAAAATGAAATTACACACTACATGTATATTTGATTTCCAGCCTTCCAATCTCAATGTTCTAGTTCTGCCTAGGAAATTAATATCAATGAAGTGCAAGAAAATTTACAGACCTTCAATTTTTTTTTATAAAACTGAGTAGGTGAAAAAGTTGTGAAAAAATAATGCAATTATAAGCAACAAAAACTGAATTAATTTGAGCGAATAACCTCAAAAGAAGTAAAAAAAAATGTTCTATTTTTTACAAACAGAACTTTCTACAAGAAGCCAATTGAATTTGACAACTGTTCTATTTTTTTTACGCAAGAATTACATTAGACTAAATTGCTCATAACTTGTGACTCACTCATAACTCGCTCACTAAAAACTCATTAATAACTCGCTTATTATCGCTCATTAACTTAATGAGCTGAGCATGAATATACCCCAACTCGCTCATTAAGACTGAGTTACATAAATCCTGCCACATCTAATCCCAATCCCTTGCATTAAAATTAAAATTGAATACATGAAAAAGGCTCATAACCCAAACTACGCTCCAGAGTCCAAAAATTAAAATTGGATAAATAAAAAAAGACTCATTAGATTGAATTGTGACAATTTGTTAAATTCTATAAATGAGAATTAGTTTTTGAATGATGTATCTTAAACAGAAAACTCAAAACAAAATTTAAATAAATTTGATTTCTTAGTTTACTTATAACTCGTGACTCGCTCAGTCGCTCATAACTCGCTCGTTAACAACCCGCTCATTATCAACTCACTCGTTCATTATCAATCATTAACTTAATGAGCCGAGCATGAGCATACCCTAACTCGCTCATTAATCAGCCCTAATCAGGGCATATATAGCAGGCAGCATGTTTCTTGAATTGTCCGAATCACCTTGCATAAAGACAAGGGAAGCTAAGCATTTCGGAGATAAACGATATAATTGTTGGAGGAGTTATTATAAATAAAATAAGGTGGGACAAAAATTTCAGAATAAAATATAACTATATACTTATTTTTAATACAAGTATATTGTTATACTTTTTTTCTGAAAAAAAAAAAAAATATGACAAAAGAAATTAATTCGAAAAAAGAATTGAGCGAGGAGTAGATAAATGTCTAGTACTAAATCCATGTGGCTCTTGTCACTGTGCTTATATAATAAAGGGTGTGCTCTTATTATTCTACCAAGTAATTAAAAGATCAAATCATAATTGTTCATATAATAAGATTGTGCTACTTCTAATATAAAACAATTATGTTAAAATTTTGAAAATACCGTATGAATTTTTTTCATTCATTTAGGTGTGTACAGAAGAATATTTTGAGTTTGATCGATGTGCCTGAGGCCTGTATTCAGTAAACAATGGGGCCATATATACATATTAAAAAAATTATAAGGCCTTTTATTAAGATATTGGGCTTTTCCTGAACCATTATTATCTTTCCCCATCTTTTCCAAGTCTCTCAGTCTAATTTTAATGGCGTGAGTTGAAGGTTGAGAGCTACAGATTTTTATTTGGTCACTTTTTGTTAAGAGAAATTTATCTGTTCCTCCGATCACAATTCTTTACTACATTTTATAGACAGATGTAAGGCTGCATAAAATATTCGTAGTTCGTGATTCGATTCGAGTTTGATTCGAAAAAGTTCATAAAAAATTCGATTCGAAATAGTTTGAAATTAATTCAAACCAAAATCAAACTTGACTAGGTTCGTTGGAAATAAGTTCACAAACTATTCTAGTTCGAATCTCAAAGTAACGTGAACTGTTGATTTATACTGATGACTTATGTTCGCTAATAACTTAAAAGTTAAAATATAAGGCCGTCCATCATAAGTCATAACTTGTAAGTCTTTACTCTTGCTCTCAGTTCTGAAATCCTATATGACTTTCATCTCTCGTTCTCGGCAACTACGATTACTCTTCCATGTCGTAAAAATGTTCGTAAAAGATTCGAAATTGAGTTCATAGAAAATTCGATTTGAAATTAATTCAAACCAAACTCAAACTGGAATAAGTTCGATTTGATTCGATTCGTTTGCAGCCCTAGAGAGATGCAAAGTAAGAAAATCATATCTAACAAGATCATAGATTATATACCTTGACTAGGGTTCTAGTTTATGTCAGTAGAATATTTATTTGGACTAGGGTTATAACCCGTGCACTGCGGCGCGTTTGTACGTTCTTTATAAAATTATTGTTCATAATGATAGAATACATTTTACAAAAAAAAAGGAAAAAAAATCGACATTCACAATAATAATTAAGATGGATTCATGATGAATGCATGGCTGCGAAATTATTTTACATCTATAAGAATTTAAAAACAGAGTCCTAATTTTGAATTATGAGAACAAACGTGAATAGAAGTAAATCATATAAAATATTCATACTAAAAATAAAGATCAATTATAAAATACACATGATATTTTATTCTAAATATTATACAAAATTTATATAAATACAAAAAATAAAATAAAAAAATAGAAGTCAATTAACCTCATTTACTGTGCATACATGCTCCCGTATAATTTATTTTTAAAAGAAAAGGAATATACAGCTTATTTTGTTTTAGACTGTTTGATAATTAAGTACCAGACAACAGAGAGTTATCCACGTATATTAATATAATATTTTTTATGTACTGTATGACCATCGTTAAATATGCAGCAATAAATCTATTGTTTGATGCACGCGTTAATTGTTTGTGTAGCTCACAATGATATTAAACTTCAAATAAAATTCTAGCCCAAAAAAAAAAAAAAATTCAAATAGAACAGAGCTAAATGATATTTTCCTAACTTGCTCATAAAATATCTCCGACCTGATAATGCTAGCTTAAACTAAGTGTTTTACACTATGTTACTCGGATACTTCAGATTGGCTTTCGTGCCCGTATCGGACACGTATCGGATACCGATACGCGCCCGATACGGCACCGATACGCCAGCTGGCGTATCCGCTTACGTGGCGTATCCCTTACTCACCGATACGGTCAACGATACTCCGTTGAAACGGCTGGATACGGCTTGATACGGCCGGATACGTGTAGATATGTTGGAAAACTACGTCAACACCCATAGACCAAACCCGCAGCCGTGCACCGCGCCGCATAATAATTTCTTTTTCGCTGTAGGCGGGATTCTAACCTGAGTTTCTCTGGTTAGCGTCAAAACCAATACCACTCCGTCAAAGTTTGTTTATGTTATAGTACAGTAACTATCATATTTAATATAATCTTAGGTTAAATTATTTATAAATTTGATTTAAGTTATAATTATCTAAATACAATATATTAAATAATTAAAAATAATATATATAATAGACGTATCGTATTCTAGATTTTTGAAAATTACCGTATCGCCGTATCCGTATCGTATCCGATACGATACCCGTACCTGTATCCATGCAACATGGGTTTTACACGAACAATATTAATAGAGTGAGACTATGATAATATGCATATTATGGCTCAATTTGTATTATAGATTTATATCTCTATTTCCAAAGTTCGAACCATCAATCCAACCTGTTAATGTCATTTTTACATGAAAATGCTTAGAGATTAAATTTTATAATTTTTTTAATTCTTTTTAATATTTTTTTTAGATAGATAGAAATTACTATTTACGACTAGTGCATAATTTTTAGGTCAAGTGAATTTTCTCCCTATTTGGAAAGATAGTCAGACGCTTCTAAGAATTGTAAAATTTGATCTCCAATCATATGTTATATGGAGATCATGTTTAACGGTTTGAATTAACTATTTGAATTTTAAAAATAGAGATATAATATATAGCACGAGTGAATCCGTAATATGTACATTACCATAACCTCAATCATATTAATATTAATATTCAACATTTAAAGACTTTTATTTTCTATTTTGGAATCTGAATATATTATAAGAAACTCTACACACAACGTACTAATTTCATATCATCCAATCAGTGTGAAACAGCGAAATCGAACAAAACTTTTTTTTTTTGAGTAAAATTGGAGTTGAAGCCATCAAACTATTTAATACCTTTGTTATTATAATAAATGATTCCTCCATCTGAGTTTCGAACTCATGACCTCTCACATAGAGACCATGTGCCTTAGCCACTAGACCAAAGGCTAGTTCTCAAATCGAACAAAACTTATATCATACCTTTTCTTAGCAACACCATTTCCTACATTTTTTAAGTAGAAACTATTAGAGACCCGAATTCACATCCCCTCAGGCCTCAGATTACCTGACTAAGAGCGTCTACATTCCTGAAACTATTAGAGTTTTTAATTTGACGTGGCAGTTTCTAATATAATTTCAGAAATGTGGGAAAGTTTCTTATTTAGAAACTATGCAGTAAAGTTTCATATTACGAAACTGTTTCAAAACTCCATGCTGACTAAATGATTGGCTCAAATTAGTTCTCCTTTGTAATTTGTTGCTGATGTGGCTTAAAAGAAACTCTAAAATTAATTTCAGGAATGCAAGAATTAGAAACTTCAGAGACCTTAGTTTCTAAAAAATAGTTTCTAAAAAGTAGTTAACAGTTATTTGGAAACTCATTTGAGTTGCAGGGATATAGATGCTCTAAGTACAATTGAAACGATTCAGTCCAGGATCAGTTTTTTTTACTTGGCACGAATCTCAAAGAAAAAAATAATACTTAACCCTGCTGCATCATCCCGAATAGGCACCGGCCTAGAGTAAATCTGGGTCATCCGTTTCAGTTGTATCGGGTTTAGTACATCCCATTGTCACACACAGGGGCGGAACTAAGGCAGGGGCCAGCCTAGGCCCCGGCCCTCCCTTGTCCCAAAAAATATACATAATTTTTTTTACTTATGGGCCCTTGGCACCCTCTAAATTATTTATGAGCTCTTAACACCTCTTAAATTTTTTTTTTCTTATGAGCCCTAAATTATTTATGGCCCTCCCTAGTTTTCATTTCTGGTTCCGCCACTAGTTACACAACTATGAGCATAGTAACAAATGAATAGTTTTGGTTTGGTTCAGCGAGTCAAAAAATCATGATTCGAGAATAATTCAGATATAATTTGAAAATGATTCAGTACCACAAGGAAGTAAAAAAAATTCACGTTTTTTTTTTTCATTTTATTCGTAAATAAATTGTATACTTGTTTTATTCGCGAATAAAACGTATTATACATTTTTTTTTGCATTTTATTCGGTGTTCGGTTCGAAAATATTGAAAAAATGAATTAAACGCGATTAATTCGCAAATTATTCGCTTATATGATTACTATGGTTCTCAGCAGCTGCTTGTAGTACTAATTGCATACAATTACCCAGCATCGAGGAAAGAAAATATTCCATTATTAATATGAAATATCTTTTAGTTTGGCTTTCAAACTCAATTTTGATCGTCAGAAAAGTTCAAAATGGTTGTTGTACTACGTTAATTTAATTTTATCATCAATTTCTGAAAAGGACATTGGTCACTTGAAACACGGCTTATCATTTATTAAGGGAGAATTTCATATATATCCCTCAAAAATCTTGAAATTGCATATGTCCTCTAAAATTAATAGTATCATATTTACCCTTATAAATTTTATAAACTCACAAACTTACCTAATATTGACTTTTCTTTTAAAACTCATTTTAAATAAGTACCAATTTATTAGTTTGACTTAGCCCCTTTCATTTGAACTATGTTATGCCACTGATTAGAAGACGGAATATTTTTCTCTTAAACATAATACATATTTTTATTGTTAAATAAAGGGTAAAATTGGTACATTTTTAAAATGAATTTTAATAGAAAAGTAAATAAATTAAGTAAATTTGTGAGTTTTACAATTTAGAGGACTAAATATGATATTAAGAGCTTTAGAAGAAAAAAAAATGTAATTTCGAGATTTTTGAGGGGTATACATGAAATTCCCCGCTTTATATAACAATGCCAGGGACATGGTGGTAAGATGGGTGGGGCTCCCACTACGTTCATTTCTTGTTCACCACAAATAAATAATGTTCTATTATTTAGATATTAGTGACAATAAGGAACCTAAGATAATTTACTTTTTTATTTAAGAGGTAGGTTATAAATAATTAATTAAGCCTAGTGACAGGGGACCCATTTGTAATTATTGACCCAATATCTTTCATTACTGATAAATGATTGGATGCTTGGAACGTTGCCTTGTGATAGCCATTGTCTAAAGAAACTTCTAAAGTAGGTATCACAAGGATGGAGAAACTTGCCAAATATTGACTATTTAAAGCAAATCATTTGCTTAAATGAAATTATTAGAAACTATACTCCAATTATTGCTTAATTCAACACGAGCTTTAAATGTATAAAATAAGCTGAAAGATGAAAAATGTTATTCTGAAAAAGAAATTAAGTTTTACAGGTAAACAGATAATTTAACACAAATATATGAACCTTCTCGTTAATTATCCACTCTATAATAGATGTAATTAACTAAAGAAGCCTCGTGCCTTCACTTGAATTATCGAGTTAGATGGAGACATTTTCATATCCGTATGTCTAAAATTTGTATTCTATTTTTATCGGTTAAAACTAAAGGAAAATGAACAAATAATGTAAGTTGAAAAATTCAAAACACACCACATGCTCACTATATATGGATGTGCACATGACTTATTTGCTTAATTTTGTCATCTGCCTTGTAATAAGTCATGCGCACCTTCGCCTTGTAATAAGTCATGCGCACCTTCACAGTGCACACGTAGTAAGTTTTGAATTTTTAAGAGATCAATGGTAATGTCAGAATTTTGAAATATTAAGGTGGTAACTAAATTGTTATAATTTTTTTTTTTGGATTATTTAGTTCTATGGGTTATTATCAAAATTTTCTCACCCAACTATTTAATACATTTGTTATTATAACAAAGAATTTCTCTCATCTGGATTTCGAATCCACGACCTCTCATATAGAAATCATGTGTCTTAGTTACTAGATCAAATGCTAGTTCTCTAACCCAATATTTTGTTGAATTAGCTACTATATTCAAATTTGAAATTAGCGTTATTCTTACTCTATTTCTTGTTTCATTCAAACGTCCCCAAAATCCGCAGCATTACTTATGCCCTCAGCTACTTTAAATCTCTCTGTTTCTTTTTACCCTTATTATCCATCTGCAATGTAGTGATTTTTAAAGCCGTCAAACTCCGTAGAAAAATTGTTTCCGTAAACAAATAAGATTGCTCGTAAAAATAAAATAATACTAAGGAAAAAAAATGGCAGTACTTAACAAACTTTTGCAATTAGTGGAATAAATTTTGATCGCATGTGGCAGTGATGAAATTTCTCTCTTCAGTTCTCTATGCATTTTAAGGGGGTGTTCTTCTCAGAATATACTTTATCTAAAAACTACTTGTATCATTTGAAACTTAAAACTGGAAAAGAGAGAAATTTTTTTTATTAAAATTGTCTCTTAAAGTATGCCCTAAATCCATGTTTATCATTGTCCCAATAAAAAAGATCCATTATTCTTGCTATTTATTATCATATCATAATCTCAAAAAATATTACAAAACTCAAAATATTGCAACAGATCACAGAAAAGAGTACAAAACAGTAATCAATCCCCTATTAATTCACTCATATCCATTTCTAAACTCTATTTACAGATGGATCGGCTCTCATGAACAATCTGTACTCTCATCACGCAAAGATCGACCACCGCTGGTAGACTCGAGACCTTCTAGAAGCTTCGGCATAAGTGGAACGTGGCCCATCGCCGGGGCCAACAGAGCGCACCTAATGTGGCAGCCTGCTGACGTGGTTCAACGGACGCTATCCATGTGTCTTCCCTCATACTAAGCATCTCCCACATCACGTGCACATCATTGTATTCGCAAGTGCTTACCTCATATCTAAGCCTCCCCAAACCCCTTCTCCCTTCAATCAAAGGACAAAATCAATGTTAATGTAATGTTACTTAAAAAAAAAAAAAAGTAGTAGTAGTAGTAAATCATCATTTGAAAATCAAAATATAAATTAATAATTGAAATTGGAGTGTTAATTTAGGAGAGACTATCACCTGATTTGCGGATGCCAAGGCGGGAAGCGACACCGATCAAGACCCGCCGGATTGGGTAGACGACACGGGACCACCACCCCATCAGGGAAAATGGACGGTCAGGAGAGATCAGAGATGGAAGAAGAGTCAGTTTTCCTCTCTGTTTCCCTTTGCACAGGTTGTAGCCTGCTTGAGATTTGAATAGCTGTTGGAACCACATCAAATATAAAACCCAGTCTTGATAGGAATATGTTTGACCATAGGAGATTGCCATGTGTTGAAATATGAATGGGTCATGATGTCAGCTTCGCAGGACCGGAAGTCTGGGATTGAGTATTGACCGTAGGATCGGTCACAGAATAATTTCTATTGGATATAAGTTTTGGGCCATGGCCCATGGGAAGCTGAATTTTCATATTGCTAAGAGTGGCCCATATTGATCCCTCAAATGGTATAGATTATTCTACTAAATTTTGTTTATGCCTGATTTAAAATTTAATTAAGGATAAAATTTGTGGTTCTGCTCTAGATGATTGAAACGTGGCCTTGGTAGGTCGCAGTCAACCTTTTTCCATGTGGGGCCAACTGTTTAAATGAAATTTGTGGATGGAGACGTGGCTCCCACATTGTCATGAATCATGTCGATAAATTAATTACTTTATAATAATAAACCGTGCACAACAGGTGACAATATAGGTAGGTAGTAATTGCTGACCTGCTTAAATCCACCTCAACGACCTGAATTGTACAATACTATATATTGATGTCATTTCTGAAATTAAGAAATTAAAATACATTTCAGTGTTGTCCCGTTGTGAGGCAAAAATCTTTCATATATTATTATCAAGATTCGCATCCGATGGTGCCCATCCCTCCGTCGGCGTCACTTATATCCTTTGCTCCTCAGCCTTAAAAAATTTCTTCACATAGATTTCTCACGTGCTCCTCAAGCCGACACCTTGCCCCACTTATTAGATCTTGACACAGACATTATAAGCTTTTTGAGCAACAAATCAACAATACAATGACAATTTGAGATCGATTCGTGCAGCCTGAGATTTCGGATGTATGACTGTTTGTTAAAACATCTGGAAGGAGCGAAATCGACGGAGATTCTATCAAGTCTTAAGCAGTAAGACATCACGTCTCGTCAAGGAGATTAGACACCACAACTCCTTTTGATTGTCGCATTGCTAGAATTAGGATCTTGGTGTTGCTAGGATTAGTATGCGGGACATATATCTTGATTTTTTTTTTTATTATACTTCGTAATTTAAAAAAATTATTATAGGAAAAAAAATGTTGATTTATTTTCTTTACAAAAGACTTAAGTACCGATACTTTGATAATTTGGTTCGGCTCGCCCTTTTGACCGAAAAGAGGACAAAATATCAAAACAAAAATATTATCGAGAATCAGTTTTTGATCTAGTGGTTAAAACAACTCTCTCTGTGTGAGAAGTTGCAAGTTCGAAATCCAAAAAAATATTTTTTTATTAATATTAAATAGTTAAGTGACTTGATCTCCAACCTTTACTTAAAAAAACATAAATATTATCACATAAAAGCTTAAAAAAAAATTCTAGGGGCAATACATAATTTTTTTTGAAAAAAAAGTACTGAAATTTTGATTAGATGTGTACCAAAATTTTGATTTGGTACACCTTATATTTTTACTATTTTTACAAACTGTACAGCCTTGTCTGCAACATGGTGGTGCACCGTGTACGTACTGGTGTATGCCTGTATGGTGTTTTAGAACCAAAGGTTCATCCCCTTTAGTTCTCCAGAGGTACTGAATTGATTCGTTACTTGCGTTTTTTGTAAAAATAAAAAAAGTAATCACCTCTTTTCCTATAATTAATTTTTTTATTACTAAAAATAATTCCTTCAATCTTAGTAGAATTTAAATATTAATTTTATGTAAAGGATATAAAAGAAATTTTGTTATAATTCATTTTTATTAGTAAATTTTTTTTTCTTAAAATTAGATGTTTTTTTTTAAATTAGAGCAAACATATACTTTTATTTTACAGGATGGTCAAATTAATTAGTATTTTTTTCCTCATAAATTGTAATGTTAAATCATGGATGTTAATTCAAGTTTTGTGCTATAGTTGCATAGTTTTGTTCTCAGCGTATTATTTGTTCTTATTGAAATCTATACATGTTTGACAATCATAAAAATCCACACACATATATTGGGTTTGTATCCAATATTCCAATATAATACAAAATAGTTGATAATTAGTATTTTAGGACTTATTCTTAACATGCTTTTAGCCGGTCACCTCAAATTGCTTATTGTCTTAACATTCATTATAGTTCAAACTGTTGCATTTTTAAAGTTAAGGGGTTTTCGCATCTATTAAATTTCATCTAATTGAATTCAGTGGGATTCATATTCTTCTTTCAAATTGCTGTTCGTCAAGAAGAAGAAAAACTAATTGTACTACATTTAATTTCATCGAGGTGCAGCAAGTAAAAAAAAAAAAAATTATTTGTCAGATATAATTTGTATTAAGATTCATCAGAAAGCACTCTGTCAAGACCCAGATTGGCAATGGGCTTTGAGTGCTAGAGAAAAATCACAAGTGGTCATACGCTCTCTCTTTTTGAAATGGGCCTTTAAACTTGGGCTTTTATTTTTGGGTTTAAAGACTCTTTACTGGGCACCTAAACCGCTGATTTTTATCAAGATTCGTCTATTCGGTGTGTGAAAATAGATTCCAAAATCCAATTCCAATGAAATCAACTAACGATGAACTTGATTCACAGTTTATATGTTCATCGTACCTTATTTTTACCAAGATGTTTTTTCCCCAGAGAAGTGTTTTATGATCATAACTTATCTTAAGAATCCTCGGTGACCTCTCTGTTTAAATATTTCAGGAAGAAACATAATTGACTTTATCAATAACTTTATTCAAAAAGAAACTTACAAAACTATTTTGACTTTAAGTAGCACACCAATCATATATATTTTTTTATTTTCTCTGTTGATAATGCACTGTTTAAAATCAAAATAACTCTCTCAATATCTTTATAACAAAAAAAAAAAAAATGCTCAAGACAGAATATGCAATGCAAATCGCTCTACCAAAAACCCCACCAGAAATGCAATCTTTGTCCAGTTCGGTTAGTGTGGGACAAATGGACAGAGGCCAAGTGTCCGATACAGTGAATCTGCTATTGGTGGGCCTTATTGGGTCAACTGGGTTGTTTGTCGTCTAGCAATTTTCTTGATTCAATTTCTGGACCCCCACTTGTTGGTTTTCTTTTAGTAGTGTACATTCACTGATCACCGATGAATGAGAGTATGGGGAAAAGCTGAGGGGACAGACAGAAGAGTATCAGGTTCTTATCCTATATCAACTTGGTGTGATAAATAATTTAGGTATTTGCCTTCTTTTTTTAGTAGAAATTGTAGTGATATATTTTTAGTATACTTTGATTGGACTGACAGAAAATTTTAGTTGGTCTATTTATTTTAGGCCCACTACTTTTGGCATCAACACTTCAACTTTAATACATAGCTTTAATACAACTTTTATATTGTTTGTGCTGCTACTTTACCCTTTGTCTTGGAGCGACAGATTTATTTCTACTTCTCTAGAAAACAGAGGTAGATATGTCCCCTTTTGATTGTTTTATGTCTAGTAAAACTTTGCTGTGGATATGAACAATTGATATTTGACGCGTGGATATGAATATTTTTAATGTGTTTGTAGTTCAAAATAATTTTATATTTTATCCTAAAAAAATTTACTCCTCTCTGTTTCATATTTTGACTCTGATTAAAATATTTTAAAATTTTGTTACTTTTCAAGTCGGAAAAAACAGTGCTAATTCAGTATTTTCAGAAATACCAAGTGGAAATAAATCTGTTGTGATTCTTTGAGATCACAGAACCCTGTTATTTCAAATCTACCCATTCATTTGTTTTGAGATTTGTGCATAGAAAACAACTGTTTTTGAGATTTGTGTATTCCCAAAAATAGAGGGATGAATTTGGATAACAGGGTCCTGTGATTCTCAAAGAATCGCAGCAGATTTATTTCCAGTTGGTACTTCTGAAAATACTGTTTTTTCTGACTCGAACAAAAAGTCAAAATAGCAAGATTAGCATTTCCCCCCCTCTTATTTATATATATATATTATCATGATATGAGCACTCTTGTATCATTTTTGAACTAGTACTAATTTTACTTGTGTATGTTAGAAATAATATATAGGAGATATTAGTGGATTTATATTGTGAGAGATAATTTGGAAATATAAAAATGCTATGCAAAGGATAGTTAGTTGGAGACGTTTAGAAAAGATATAAAAATCAACTTACAAATAAGTTCCATGTAATTGATCAAAACACTCGAGATCAATACAACATTCATTCTATTGATCTATACTTCTTCACTTTCTTAATACTTATTATGGTATGTATCAGAGTAGTAGGAGTAGTAGGAATGATGTTGGAATAAGGCAGACATTCATTCTGCATTGTATTATATCCTATTTTAGGTAACAAAAAAATTATTATAAAAAAATAAGATCAATTTTCTCAACTCTAGTCTCAAACCTCTCTATTTCGTTGTATGTTAGAATAAACATATTTATTCCAAATATTCAACACTCCTATTATCAAAGGCAGAATTAGAAAATTACGATAAAGGATGCTAAAACTTAAAATGCACAATATATTATTGGTGAAAATTGAATCCGAGATCTCCACAACCACAAAATATGCTATAACCATTAGGCTACAAATAAACATATAATGTTTTATGAAGGAACTAGACTATATAAAAAGTTCAAAAAAAATAAATTTAATTAAATTTTAATATATATAACTAAAATTCTAAATTCATAGGAATGACTTAGAATGAATATAGATCCGCCCCTCCCTATTCTCTTTAGTCTTCTCTATACCCGGTATAAAGCACCTTGTGACCCTTTAGCTTCAAATACTCTTGGAACCTCTTCTTCATTCCCTTTTATCTCTCTATTTTACTCCTAAAAGAAATAAGATAAAAGAGAGACAGCTAGGGAGGAATCTTTTAAAAGCATGCATGTACTTGCCAACAAGTCAACAAGCTTTTGAATTATTATTTTTATTTTGTGTGATTTTTTTGGAGAAACAAACAAGCCTCCAAATTACATGTTAGACAAAAGCGAATATGTTCTTGAGGTAAAAAAGAAAAAGAATCTCATCTCTCACTCTCTTGAAAGCTTCACAGATGATGTGAAATCGTGAGCGGATTCAAACTCCATCTCTCTCTCTATCTTCTTTAATTAGACATATCTAAAAGTAAAAAATAATTGAAATTATGATTAAAAATTGTGATGGACAATTTTATATCTTGTCTATTTCTTTGATTATCATGAGGGAAAGATCATGACTAGAGAGGGCTGATGTGATATTATGAATTGGCACCTAGTTAACAATTGGTTCTCTGTTTTTTAATGTCTTATCTGATTGAAATATTTGAAACAGCAGAATTTTTGCATGTAAATTCTAAAAAATAAAGTCATCGTACGACTTTTATAAGGTTTAAATTAAAACTTATTGTAGTATGATATATTTGCATGTCTTCTGATCTGTAAAGCATTAGCAACATCACAGGACCAATATCAGATTAAAAATACAACGAGTGGTAATTGTTTCTTTTTATTTTTCTTTCCTAACAACTGATCATGACAATTTGGTAGTTAATGGGTCACCCCCACTAAAAGAAAAAAAAAATACCACTAACCTAAATTATATAAGCTGCACGTATAACACATTGTTTATGTTTATTGTGCATGAAACTTTGCGTAATAGGCAGTTGATTAGATTTAGCTAATAGAATCTTATCTCTTAAGTAGGTCTGCGTATTGCACAGGAAAAAGGTACTTTAAGCCTATTGGCTATTGCTAGGCGAGCTTTGATCATCAAAGTACATGTCATTGATAAGTGAAAATAAATGTCCATGCAAATTGTCAGAATGTCCATGCAAAAGGTCATTTTGTCAACAGTCCTTTTATTTGTTTCATATAAGTAAACCATTAATATATGTTTCTCATGAACTGGTATTTATTATCACGATGACATCACTATTCCACTATTTTATCTTTCAGGACGTGTTCGGGTGTCGTGCGGGAATAGACTTGGGTTCAGGTCCAATTTGAATAGCTGAAACACTGTTTCCGTGGGAAAAAAAAATCACTTTGAGTAAATTTTTTATTTTTCCATGAAAACATTAACAGCCGAACACGCCCTCAAAATGCTAGGTCTACAAAATTTGACTCTGTTCACGAGTAAAAAATTATATATGAAACCATCCAATAAATTTCATATAGTTGGATAGGGGCCGGAATTTTAGCAAGCCGAGAGGTCTGATGTTTAATTGAAATTGTTAAATTTAAATCAAAATTCGTACCAATAACTTTAATTTCGTCCTTATCAATTGTGCTCAAATTTTAATACAAATTAATAATTTCAAATAAATATCAGAGCGAATTTGATTCTATGCCCATTCCGGAGTTTGATTCCTTTTGAGTTCTCCGCCTCTTATTGCACAATTATTGTCATAATAAAAGATGACAACAATGTAACACATATACATTGCACTTAGATCGTCGGATCAAAATTATTAAATTTATATGCGATTAATAAAATCACCTCTTAAAATAAGATAACATTCGGACAGTCTTAATTTTAATCACATAATTTATAAAACTATGATGCTGAAAAATATTAATTTTTGTAACGACTAACGACATACAAATTGCAAACTAATCAATATGATTGCATATTACCTTAAACAGTCTTTTTAAATATGGCCACAGAATCTGCATATGTGTGTGCAGTCAATAGCCGCATTCAGAATTCTATGCAATCCCTCTTATACAGTTTTGAATATGTGGTTGCTCTCAAATAAAAATGGACTAGAAAATCATTCTTTTGTAGGATGCTTGAACCCGTAATCTATGAGAGTGTGATAAATAACATAAATTGCTATACTAGAACACCATTGCGTTATAAATTAGTTTTATTTTATATATCTTTTAACAACTCATAGTAAAACCACATATATATATTTTTCACATATGTACTTCCGTATATAATGTCGTATACCATATTAAAATACACTGACCTTAATTATTGACTCAAATGAACAACATTCCGACAGTCTGATTGATACATTGATCACTGTTTAAAATTAATCAGCTTAAAATTTAAAAATATTATAAAATAAAGATAAACAAACATAAACAAAAGATATAATGTAAAAGATGACAATATCTTTATTCATATATTTCTCATATGTATAATATAAAATTACAATGCCTCTATTTATAGGTTATAAATTTTATATAAAAAGCCATTACTATAATAAATAAGATAATAAATTTTAAATAGTAGTGAATATGAATTTCAATGATAGTGAGATAGTGAAGAAATGAATGAGAATTAATATTGAAAGTTACAAAATAAATAACATTCACATATTTATAATGTATTTATAGTAAAAACGAACGGACCGGATACTTTGCATTTGAATAAGATATGAACAAGAAGACTATGAGGTGTACTGTGTACATAAACCTAGATTCATCTTGAAACCAAATTGTGAAAGTTAGGAAGTAGAAACAGCAAATCCATCCTCCTGCGAATTCACATCCTATGAATAATTGAGGAAAAGACAGCCAATCCAATGCGTCTCTAGTGGTGGGGCCCGGGAAAAGAAAAGCATGTAGGTGGGATGGCGAGGCAAAAAAAATGGATGTCTGATGTCGTTTTACTAGGGCGGAAAGAAATAAGGGGTTTCGGGTCCTACCACACGGATCAGGTTGCATAGGCTCCGCCTGGCCTGGGACCCGGCAACGCGTGCACCTTTTGTCGGATCATCGTTTTTCCTACGCATCCATCCTGCTCAGTCCTTTTCTTTCTTTCATACTGATCCCACTGTTCTGCTATTTATCTGATCTCATCGGAAAAAATTTGGACCAAACCACTATTTCTCTGGTTTTGGTGTAACGAGTCATATACTTGAGATGGAAATGAATTCACTCTGCTCTATCTTAAAATGTATGACAGGGTAATTTACTAATTTAGCTGAGCCTATATTCTCTGCGGCATCACAGGGAATATAATGAAATCCCCGCCGAGTCATTCGAAATTGAGACATGTTTGAAAATGAAATATAAGAGGCTCACTTTAAGACTCGTGCAAACTTACATTGAACGAGTCCGGATCTAACCTGACAGATATATGACCGGATCTGAATTTGATTTAGCTTGGATGTTAATAATTAAAATACCCTTAAACAAATCAAAATAGGAAATTATGGTCCAAATGTTTCTTCAAGTCGGACCATTCAGTTGATTGGGACTTGAAACCACGGTTTACTATGTACTCGGCATTTTTTTATGAGAATTTTTTTATGAATATAAATTATAAAATTAAGATGTACGGAAACAGAAATAGTAACTTGATTGTAACAAATATAGTAAGATCACGATCTATTTATCTATGGATTGGAGTCAATAATTAATATCCATATTTTTATAAAAAAATAATAAAAACATAAAAAAAAAAAATTTCATCAGTGGTCTTTAATAAAATAATAATAAAAACATGGATCTTAGTCATTGACTCCAATTTATAAATAGATGGATCGTCGTCCCTACCTCCGATCTTACTATATTTGTTGCAATCAAGGTACAAATTTCCTTTTAAAATTTCTATTGATAAAAATTTCCTTTTTTATGGACAGATTTGTTAAAAAAAAATATAATAATAAAATTGTTAAAGTAATCTCTATTTTATGATGGAAAAAAATGACATAATAGAACATAATTAATTATGAAGATTTATAAGTAATTTTAATTTTAATACATTTATTTATTTTTTGTCATTTTTACCACTTAATTTTATATTAGATAAAATTGGAAATTGACAATTATAAAAAGATAATACTGATCACATAGTGACTGAGCGTAATGTTGCACGCTTCATTGTCAAATTTACCCCCTATAATTTCTAAATTGCTGGTGGAATTCACGTATTGTAGAAAAACAAAGTGTATTCACTAGATCACGAGTAATATCTTGAGAGGACTATTTGCTCCTGATCTAATGAATACACTTCGTTTCATCCCGGAATTAATAACCTGTCAATATATGAGCAGGAAAGTAAAATCTTTAAACAATAAAAATTACTTATAGGATAATTCTAATTTTTCCTGCTTACCGTCCTCTAACCGTCCCCCAGATAAAAACGCGTTAATCACGCTAAATGACAAAAAAAAACGCGTTAATCGCGCAAAAAAGATGCAGACCATAAAACCGTCCGATAGTATTCATTTTGAACACAAATGTATTCATCATAAAACAGAAAAATATTTAACTAAGGTCTACACATTAAGACAAAAAAAACTGGACACATCACTCATCATCTTTTACACGTTTTTAGAGGTGGGTGGTTTTTTCTCCGTTTAATCAAACCAATATTTCTGACGATCTTGTAAGGAATTTTTCAAATCTAAAACCACAAACGTTTTCTAAATAATTTTCTCTTTCAAATGAGATCCATGATGACATACTTTCGAGTTGTCGGTTGCACAAGTATTCATCATCGTCATGCAAGTATTCATACATAATACATCAAGTATTCATCTTGGTTGTGTAAGTATTCATCATTAGGATCCGCCTAGTTGTCATGCTAATCAATTCATATGCTTGTAATACTCTTAATACATATTTACACTTACACGGTGATGATGAATACTTGCTCTATGAGAGATGAATACTTCCATGACAAGGATGAATACTTGTGCAATCGACAACTAAAAACGTGTAAAAGATAGGTGAGTGATGTGTCCAGTTTTTTTTTTTAAATACTTGATATCTTATGATGAATACTTGATGTATTACAGATGAATACTTGATGTATAATAAATGAATACTTGCGTGTGACAGTTGATTAGCGGAACAGTTAGGCAGATCCTAAGGATGAATACTTACACAACCAGGATGAATATTTGATATATTATGTATGAAGACTTGCATGAGGAGGATGAATACTTGTGCAACTGACAACTCGAAAGTATGTCATCATGGATCTCATTTGAATGAGAAAATTATGTAGAAGACGCCTGTGGTTTTAGATTTGCAAAATTCCTTATAGATCGTCAGAAATATTGATTAGATTGAACGGATAAAAAACAAACCACTTCTAAAAACGTGTAAAAGATGGTGAGTGATGTGTCCAGTTTTTTGTGTCTTAATGTGCAGACATTAGTCGAATACTTTTTTGTTTTAGGATGAATACATTTGTGTTACAAATGAATACTAATAGTGGTCCGCGTCTCTTTTGCGTGATTAACGTGTTTTCTGGGCGGTTTTACGCGTTTTTGTTTATTTATCAGCTGTTTTAATGGTTTTTATCCGGGGAACAGATAGGGGACGTTTCACGGGAAACAGCTAAGCGGACCCTTACTTATAATAGTTACAAATACAACAGATAAAGTTTTATTTACGAATTGTATTTTTGGTCTCTCAAATATTTACAAAACAATATATGACCGTCACTGTAAAAATTTTAAAAAATAAACCTACAAAATAATTTGAGTCGGAAAATAATGACAACCTATTACATCACTAATTAATAATGACAGAACCACATGGGATAAAAAAGGTACTTATCTACTCCAGATCCAATTTTTTTCTTCTAAAATATACTTTAATTTTTTTTTTTTTTTACAAAATATCGTTGTGCTTACAATAATATACAATTATGTTTTATTATGATATTCTGACTCAGCTGCTGATCACAAACTTGCGGCAGCTGAAACTTTCAGAAATATTTGATAATGTTACCTTTCCAGTTTCTTTTGATTGCACGTTTAACTACGTAGTCACAATTATTAAAAAGAATCCTTACAATTATTAGAGAAAAGACACCTTTTTTTCTTTTCTTTTTGCCCCTTTTCTTGTGACACCGACAAGGCAACTTAAAAAAAAAATAGCGAATTAACTCAAAAGTGAGATTAATTATAAGAACTAAAAGCTGGCATTAATGATTTAAAAATAAGTTCGCCCGATTTTCCAAATCTTGATCCGACAACGGGCCGCTCTATATAATGATTCGAGGATATTGATTCTCTCAACTTAGATCTTGATTTCTTGCAAATAATAAATTCACAAATGAAGTATATTGTTTGCACGACTCCCACATGCTTTTATTACACGATGACCTAATAGAGATTAGTTCCACATGCACGCAAGTTTCTATGGTTTGAAGTTTTAATTAACGAGTCTTTTTTATTGAATATTGTCAGAGTGTAATCTGATCAATTAAGTAATTAATCAAGATATATTGTGAAAGAGTGAGTCTATGGTAATATGTGTATTACACAGCAGAGAGCCGTTGTGGACTCATATCTTTTGTTTTTTTAAAGTTCAAACAATCAATCTAAACCATTTAACATTCTTTTCATATTAAAATTTACGTAAAGACCAAATTTTAGATTTTTAGATTTTTTTTTTACTATCTTTTAGACATGTAGAAAATCACAACTACTGTCTAAAAAATAGTAAAAATATTCTAAACAAAATAAAATGTAGTCTACAAAAACATTTTTATATAAAAATGTGGATCTATAATACGGTTAATCTGAAAATTAACCGAGGTAAAAAAGATCAGCATGGGCATCTAAATTACGAAAGAGAGCCTTTGGATCACGCATGCATTGCTTAAGAGCATACACACATAAAACCATCTCTATCGGCTTTTATTTTGTTACAATACATATTATATATAGGGAGAGGGGGGGGTTTCGATGCCCATCGGACCAGTGTCTGTTCGATAGGTGATTTCTACTATCCGATCCACTTCAATATCTGTGCGCACGGATATTAAAGCAAATAGCACGGATATTAAAGTGATGCGCACAGATCTTCAAGTGAATCAGACGGTAGAAACCACCCATCGAACAGACTCTAGTCCGATGGACATCGGACACCCCCTCTCCCTTATAAATAAGTTTATTGTACTGTTTTCGATGTGCAACATATTATTATAAGTTTTCAAATTTGATGTAGGTCTTGTACAACAAATTGTCAGTCAATTGAATGAAATTTGGGTCATAAAAAAGAAAACGAGGGACATGGTTTCAAGGTCAAAATAAGAGGCTGATATCTAATCTAACCCGAGTTTCAAGCAATTTTGACTGTTCTCAATTCACACTCTTATAAATTTTAAATTTGACAGTCAGAATAGACAAAATTAAATCAAATATGGCTGAAAGTATAGACCATGAACAGAGAGAGAAATGACTCAGATGAGCAAAAAAGCAGCAGCCCATGTTCCCACAAGGAGGAATGGAGATTTTTGTTTGTTTTGGTAGAGAGCAATAATGGCAGAGACAGAGAGCACGTCAATGTGTCCTGTGTAAAACTAAAAACATTTGTTTTGATTTGGTGCATGCAATTGCTGTACTAACTAGGTAGTTGGAATCCAATGAAAGATTTGACCTAATGCACGGCGTGATCCAAGGGTTTTGTTTCCGTAGTGGTCCTTTGATTGGGGTTGCTAGGCCTACGCTATTGTATTGCACCTAACCTAGAATCTTGTCATGATGACATGATCTCAGTTAACTAGCCTTCGTTTATATATAAACATTAACATCTGTCATTTCATTTTTAGTATAAGTCTCCGACATGCCAATCATATATACATCTACCATAATTAACCGGTAATTAAAAAAAAAAACAAATTGTAAAATTTCCAACCTGTACAATAAATTATTAGAATTTGGAAAAAAAAAATTGTTTTGCCTTGCCAAATTTTGTTCGTGTCGTTGTGTCACGTTTGTATCTTGTATATAGTTTCGACAAGTGCGAGTCCTATATATATCTAAATGTTTTGGTAGTTAGAATTTGAAACAAATCTTCGTAATCACAAAGTAAAATTCTGACTATTAAACTAATAGCACACATCTAATATTTTATATATGAGAAGCTAAGTTATTTAAAATTTGAAAAGAAAAAGAAAATCCAATTAAATATTCAATAATATAATTAAATTTTTTGAAATTATAGAGGAGCTAAGCATTCCTGACTTAACTATACATTGGCCTTTAAGCCTGTTGTTGAGTAATTTGGTATAGGGTTTTTGCTATGACTTAATACTCGTTTTACTTTTAAATTTATAAACCTAAATACTCAAAGATTGGTCGATTGCAAGCGCATAACCTATCAATGTAGCATAAAAGGTATCGATCCAAGAGATAAGGGGAGATTTTAGTTTCAACTCTATAGAATAATTTTAGAATTTTGGTTTGTTTCCAAGTTTGTTTTAAAGTTTAATTTCTAAAGTCCTAAAGTTGGTGGGTTCAATACCCCAGGAGTTGGAGGTTTAAACAATAAAAACTAAGAAAGAGTAAAGCGAAATTAGAGTTTTGTCAAGGTTTGGAGAGTCTAGAGGTTTTCGGTCTACAATTCCTTGTTTAATCATATCTATTCGGTGTGTTTAAATTCATGTTTGATTTTGATGGGGTTTCTAACCAAATATATTAAAAAGGGTCACTTGCGTGAATTAATAACGTGCCTAGATGATCACAACTTCACGGTAAAGTACATCGCCTTGATCATCTAGGATATAAAGCTCTTGTTAGTTTATCATTTCCTTAGATCTCGGTACTTAATAATTTAACCGGTGAAGGCAACTCATACCAATCTCTAATTCAATTCAAGATGTCCCGACTTAAGGTTTGACTCCAACCGTTAGATTTTATATCAAACTCTAACCTTAATTTCTGTAGTTCCGGCTTAGATTAAAAGATGGTGTTTCTCTAACCTAAATCCTAATGACTTTGTGACATAATTGATACTATCCTATATGATCCTAAGCTACTTTGGAGTCTAAAAGACCTAAAGCAGGATAACTACAATTCAAGCACAAATTATGGGATTCACAAAGAATAAATCGCAAAAATTAACAATCAATTCAAACAATCATCATAAAAACAAAGAACCAAATAGAATAGAATTAAACAAGTTCATGCATTCGACCTACACCCCTAGAGAGAAAGTTAGCCTCTCATGGAGATGCAAAACTTACAAAAGAAATTCATTACAAGTTGGCTAAAACAAAGAAAAATTGAAAGGGAAATGATTACAACCCTTACTCCTATGGAGATCTCTTGCTTTCCTTCCTTGCTCTGAAAATTCTGCTCTTCTTCTCCAAATCTAAACTCTAAATCTCACCTTTTGCTCTAAGGAGATGTGTAAAAATGGAATTGTCTATGGTAGAGTATGGATTGATGGTAGATGGTGGATGCCTCCTTTTATAGCCTAGAAAACACCCTAGAAACGTGGGGAACAGTGTCCCACACGTCCTCTATTATTGGACCCACTAACTATTGCCAACCGGGCATGATCTCGGCATTCCAAAAATAGCGAAACCGCATTTTTAGTATGAATGCGGCCGCACCGCTGCGGCCAACTCGGGTCGCACTGGGGCTTAGTTTCCTTATTTAACTTCCTGCGCCAGCAAAGTGTGGGCCGCACTGGCTTTATGCGGGTCGCATTATGGTTATTTTCTCCTCTTCTTCTATTTCCGGATTTTCTGAGATTTTGACTAAGTTATTAGTGCGGCCCGCACTGGGAGTCAGTGCGGGTCGCATTCTCCTTGGACTTTTCTCCTGGCCGAGCGTAACATAAAGTGCGGGTCGCATTAACTGAGTACGGGTCGCATTTTTCCTTCTTGTTGAGTGCGGCCCGCACTAACTGAAGTGTGGGTCGTATTGGAATTGTTTCTTCAAAAACCTAAGTACATAGTGCGGCCCGCACTGACCTCCAGTGTGGGTCGCATTCCCCTCAGTTTGCTTCCCTTCCTTGCGCAGAGCCTCCCAGATTTGACCAAGTGCTGAGTGCGGCCCGCATGTGTCCAGGTGCGGGTCGCAGTGAGGGTTTTTTCGCTGTTTTATGCAATTTAAAGCAATCAAAGGCAGTAACTTGATTCCAGGTGTAATATATGACATTTATATATCAAAATACAAGATATTTAGAGTATTTTCAGGATAAAATCTAGATTGAACATTTGTAAATGTGTATATTTTTTATGCCTATCACCTGTTCGAGAAAAACATGAAAATGTTACTTATGCTAAATATGAACTAATAATTGCTTCTATTGAAAATGAGCAAAAAAAAAGCTATTATTTTCATGCACTAAGGCTCTGGTGCCTGAAGATTTTTAATGCCGTTTTATCGAAATTTCTGAGAATTTCTTAAGAATATTTTGATGTTACATTGTCACTAATTGTTTTTTTATTTATTAAGAAATGCTGGAAGTTTCCAAACTCAATAAGGCATTATTTAATATTATTTCTAAAGTCAAACCCCATCTAAGATTCAGGAATATCGGCCTAAAGTCTTCTTAGCTGTTATTATAAGGTTGTCATTAATTAATGTACTCTACCAAATATGCTATATATTTTGTCTAGAAAATTAATTGTTGATAAGTCTCAAAGTGTTTTTCTTAAAAATAGGTCTACAATGGAAAGTATTATATATGCTTATTTTATATTTTATGAAACAGACAACGGAAAAGGGTTCTTGCTTAAGTTGGATTTGGATTTTTTATTTATTTTGTTGATAATGTTAATTGGAGATATCCTTTTCATAATTTAAGGACAAGAGACTTCTCTTATAAATGGTAGATTGGATCTGTAGTCTTCTTTGGGGAGGCAAAATCAGTACCTTTTTAGTTAAGGATCTATTATCTTTTGATCTGTAGTATCAAAGATACTTATTTTATGAATTGTTTGTTAAAGCTGCTGCTTTGATGATGAAAAGGGTACTATGGGCTTTAATTTATTTAATTTTGAAGAAGCTTCAGACTTACAAGGTTAATTTTGCTATTAAATTTTTTCATTGGGACTAAATCGTATCCCAAGATTCACGGAAAAAGAATAATTTAATCAATCAATTTTACTTACCAACTAGGCAACTAGTCAACCATAAACAAATCAAATATGGAGGACATGCATGCAAATCCATGATAGAATTTTAGCAAACATGGAGATTAACAAATCCAGTTAATGGATGTGACTATTTTGCATGAAAACACAAGTTTGCAAGCCCATCATGCCATGTCGGTTGACCTAATTATTGCTGTGTATATATGAGTTGTCTAACCTTGGGCAAGCTTCCAAAGTCAAGAGAATATACAGCCAATACTAATCAACCAATGGAACAAATAATTAATTAATTCCTTCATTGATAAGCGTCCATGTTAGGAGTTACAAAAATCTCCAGCGAAACGGCACCTAAAAGGTATCCATTAATCACATGTTGTACATGAATTGGATTATTGGTGCTTTATAATTATCCATCTTTTGCACCAACAACAAATAACTAATTGGGTGGGGTTTCGTTAAAAAGGTTCAGAACAAAATTTTATTAATTCAAAGTTAGATCTAAACCGTACAATTGTATCCAAATTCACACAACCAGTTTAGATTTACATGATGTTTAAATTCATCAAGTTTTATCTGTTTACACAAATTTCAACGCATATCTGATGTTGGATAATATTCGTCCAAAGTCCTTTGCACAAAATATACTTTCCAGTTAATTTTTCATAAAAATCCCATATATCAGGAGGGGTGCGTATCCTCTGAGATATCTCAATTTTTGTGTTACCGACGTCTCCGGTGGCTATTCAGGGCAGCGTAGGGGGCCAGTATTATTTGTGCTTTGAGATTTGTGCATAACATATGAACGATTGAGATATTCCAAAAAGTCATGCAAAGTTTGAGATATCTTAGAGAATGCGAAGTGAGTATCCTTTAAGATATCTCAACTTTTGCGATGGTGCTTAGCGCAGGGGCAGTATTATTTGTGCTTTGAGATTCGTGCAAAACCTATTTGCACGGTTGATATTTTCTAGAAAAATATTCAAAGTTTGAGATATCTCAGAGGAAGCGAATTCATATATCAGACGGTTGTGTACACATCCAGATCCAGTACATTGGTTTACTGTAGAATTTAACAACCCATCGATTATGGTCCATGATGTTGATCCTTGTCTTTTTTTTCTTTTACGGATGAAGGCCTCACATAGTCACGTGCCAGCTAGGATATTTACCTGAATTAAATACTTGAATCACCTGCTACACCTGTTACAAGCCTTAAATGAGATGTTATTTATTTTTTCAGTTATTGCACTACAGACATATTTTGGGATTTTTTTGGAGCGGATTTCTGATTTCTGATACCAATTAACATAAAAAAAGAATGACTGGTCGGTGGTCCAGTTATTTGAGCGTTAGCAGCCTATATAATTAATATATCATGCATCAATAATTTCAATTCCATAACTTTTAGTAGTCGACAGGCTTTGAAATCATTTAATTTGCCGATTCAAATGTTACACGCAAGCCTAATAATTCCGTCCATTACCAACACTGGGTCATGTCATCTACATTTTTTTTTTATATACAAGTACTAATCGTATAAAGATTTAAATTTGTTTTATAATCAATTATTACATGATTTGTTTTTGTATTTGTAAAATATGGATCTACAAAAATTTTAGTTGCGTCCATATTTCATTTGTGTTAAATAAAGCACTTATTTAGTTCTCAGCAAATCAGTTCAAGTTTTTATCATGAATGAAATAATAAAACTATAGAATCAGTTTAAATTGTGTGGCCTTTGATAGTCAGTTAACCCATAACGTTAACAATATTTGTACAATTTTCTTTCTAATTTTTTTGATTCAGTTTAAATATAACTATAAAATTTGGTCAAATTAATTTGCCATCTAACACTTCCAGGTTAGTAATAATTATAAACTTTTAAATTGGTCTTTCCATTCCATTTACAAGAAAGAGGGGAAACCAGTGAATGCTCTTTCTACCATAGTGATATGATTCGTGTTTTATTTTTTTTTGGACGTTTTTGAATTGAACGCCGAATAAAACGCAAAAATCATATAATATGTTTTATTCGTGAATAAAACGCAAATCACAAATTATTCATGAAAAAAAAGAATAAAATGTGAATCACTATTTTTTTTTTTGGTTTTTTTTTTCTTGTAGTACCGAATAATTTCCGAATTATACTTGAATTATTCTCGAATCACAAATTTTTAATCCTGCCGAATCAAATCCGAACTGTTTATTTTTCACTATGCTTTCTACAGCAAACACATCAAGAATTCTCTTTAAATGTTATAATAAATTTAGCAAAGAACATTCCTGCTATTTCATTAATTTATCTCCAATCCTAGCCGTAGAATTTGAATTCCCTCGTCACCTAGAAGGCTAGAAGAATAACTTTCCAATCAGCTCATGCGGCCGCAACTTATGATAAGACTATGACATGCTAAAATGAATCATACAATAATAGAAAGAACAGCTATGTGGAAACTTAGTTAAAAGTAATTAAAAAAACCCACATATAAATTTGTCCAGTAGTAACGAATGATCCGGAAATTCCAGTTGCACATGTGAACCATCTTACGTGGTTTTAGCTGTCTTGTTGGTAGGGCTGTAAATGAGCTGGCTCGGGTTGAGCTGGACCTTAACTCAGCTCATTAATTCTGATCCGAGCTGTTAGTGAGCCAGTTCAGTAACTCACTTGCTAAAATCTCAGCTCAAACTCATGATGAGTCAGCTCACGAGCTAACTCGCGAGCCACGAGCTGGCTCACTGGGTTTTGTTGGACCTTGTTTTAAAAAGAAAATAAATTTTACAAACCTTTTTGGACCGAGCTAAACTGAACTGGACCAAGCTTGACAGTATAAAATACACATAAATTCATACAGATTCACAAATTGATGCCTAGCCGAGATAGCTCAGCTCATTAATTTTGGCCCGAGCTGTTAATGGCCAGCTCGTTAATGCTTTCGGCCCACTATCAACGAGCATTTATTTACCGATCGAGCCAGTTGTGAGTCACAAGTGAGCCACGAGCTACGAGCTTTTTGGACAGCCCTACTTGTTGGTGACGCTCTCTGTTTTCTTTCCCATATCAATTATCTACACTTAATCACTATTGCATGTTTTTACAATAGTTTTTTTTTTCAACGTCCAAATAGAACAAGAATGATGATTGGTTGAATGAAAAAAAAAAAAAAAAACTCTTAAAGATAATGGTAGAATTATCAATCATTTGTTAATTAGTCACCGAAAATCTTTAATTTAAATCAGCAAAACATCCAAAGTGCTTTTTTAATGCGAGGAGAAACATATTTTCTTTAATATGTTGAAATTTCATTTTGTTGTACCGTATATGTTATTTTTGGATACACTGAATAATAGATCTTTCTTTTTTGCATTTAACCTAATTTTGATGTGCTTCACTTTACCTAAAACACAATATAGATAATAAGCAAAGTTAATTTCCATACTAGATAAATAAACATAATAATATATCATAAGAAACTTATATCAATTGTGCTAAAAAAATCTACTCTGATTTATAATTTGAAGAGAATAAAACTATACTACAATGACAGAGGAAACAAAAATGTCATTATAGAGTTAGTGCTGTCTAATTTTTTGAGCTAGGCAGAAGAAGACAAACAAGATAAGTGGGGACTACACAAACCAATAATATAAACTGAGAAGTAGATAAAAAAAAATAACCTAAGTGGGTCTTCTTATTCTACATCTTTGGCTCCTTGGCGCTGTCTGAGAGGCATCTTTCTTTCCACCTCTTCTTCAAATACTTGTACTGCATTGGCTATTACAACTCGGATCTATTTTGTTCTCTTCCCCTTTGAGAGCTACTATTTAAAAAAATATTCTAGGGATATATCCTACCAATATAAGTCTCTCTTCTCTGTTGATACATATCTTTCATGATTGCTCAATCTCATAGAGTTCTTCTGGGTGCCATTCTCTCCTTATCTAACAACATGTATGTTAATTTTTGCTATTTTTAGCTTTTATACTATGGATTGTTTGTTCCCTGCCTGTCTTTTATTGTTTCTTTGATTTTATAACTTGGTATTCCTTGAAATTGTCTTGAAATTTCATAATTATTTTGAAGGTCAATAATTGGTTCAAAATTACTTATCTAATGTTTTTTTCTGAATAAAATGTGATTTTCTGTTGGTAAACTCAGCATTATTACTTTGTTTTTAGATTCTGGTGCTATTTCCAAGCAGAGAAGCTTGTTCTGGAGTGTTAAGTTTGAACTGTTTATAATTTTAATTATTGCTAGAGTTTAAGGTTTATACTCAATAAGATGTTCATAATATTTCCAACCTTAGCACCTCATTTGTCCTCTTGGTTCCTTAACTTCTTCCTCCAAAAATTTAAAAGAAGTTTATTTTAAACTATAATTCAATATTTTTTATGATGTAGTGTTCTGTTTTTTCTTTTTTGAAAAAAGATTTGATATCTATTGCTATTATTCATTGCAAGCTAATGAAACATTTTTTTTTATTCATTTATAGTTAGTTTAGAGAAAACACCTCTTCTTCTTTCTTTGTTTCTTTGGCTGACTATAATTTTATTTCTGCAGGAATCAGAGCAATATTGTGTAGAACAAGAAGTCTAAAACAGATTGCCCTGAAACAGGAATAAATTATAAAAAACCAGCAGTAATAGTTCGAATTCGTTGCAAAAGAAACAAGAAGAAATAGGTTCATACAGAGAAATGGAAAGATATCAAAATCAGTACAATAAGGAATTCATGAAGCTTGCTATGTTGAAACAGGAAGAGACTTTCAAACAACAAGTAAGAACTTCATTCAATTTCATTTAGTTTTCCGGTATTAATCGTACTATAGAAAAATATATATTGCAATGTGCCTTTTGCAATTTACCGCCTAATTTTAAATTTTTTACCGTTGATTATCTAGTTAGCCTGATTTGTACAAGATATTTTCTCAATTAATTTATTTCCTTTTTTGATAGGTTCAAGACCTCCATAGATTATACAAAGTTCAGAAATCACTAATGACAGAGGCAAAGAAGTTGCAAGTAAAGAAGCAAGGGGAAAATTATGAAACTTGCTCAAGCAAATCTAGCGACAGCAACCAGTACCAGATACGACCTGTATCAGAAGAACAGGTGAGAAAGCAAAATTTTAAATTGGAAAGTGACGAAGACGATGCTGATCTCGACCTAACACTTGCAATCGGAAGCACGAAAACTGGATCAAAAAAGAAAAAGAAAGATGCATCATTCACTTCTGATTCTGGCACGAGTTTCTCATCATCTTCGAACGAGACTGAGGGATCGAGATTAAACTCTGGAACCTGTTTGAAATCAAATTTGGAATTGGCGTTTCAAAAAGAAAGAACAATTGGTTTTGCAATTGAGGGTCATATGAGCCGAAACGAAGCATTAGATCAATCTCCTTGGATGTATCAACGCTTCAATTTGAATTTTACCTGAGAGATTAGATGAGATTGTTTTCAATTCTTCTTCTTCTTCTTCTTCTTCTTCTTCTTCTTTTTTTTTTTTTTCTGTCAATAGGAAAGTTTATCTTCTTGTACTTCAATCAAATACCTAATTTTAGCATCCCAACAGTCCCTAATTATGTATTAGCATTTTAATTATTACTTTGAATTATTGAGTAGAAGAAGCTTCTTGGCAACTCGTGCAGGATATTACACGTACAAGAAAAATAATATCTCGAATAAAAGAAAAAAATAATAATAAAGCAATAGCTAATAATGTATTGGGTTTGGAGACGGTCCCAACGTGCTGGTAAACGCATTATTTTATTTTTTTAATTTGAGATATCTCAATTTTTGCGTGACCGACGTGTCCGGTGTCTATTCGGGGGAACGTAAGGGGGCAGTATTATTTGTGCTTTGAGATTCGTGCGGAACGTATTTGAACGATTGAGATATTTCAAAAAGTCACGCAAAGTTTGAGATATCTCAGAGGATGCGAATTCGCTAGGCGGTAGATGCATTATATTTATATGTATGAGTTGATACCTCCAAAGCAACTCATCGTAATGACTATACTATAGCTTTGCAAGCATTGGATCTGATGGCAGCACGAATCTCCACATAATTGTGTAGTTTTGTAGGTGGTGAAATTTTAATCCAACATGTAACTTTTCAAGGTAGTACTGGTCAGATATCCGTCCAATAAAAACATTAGTTTGATTCTATATGATGTCCCTGCATTCAGTTATTTTTTTTTTTTTGAAAGGGATTTGACAGTGGCTGTCAAATTGCATTCAGTTAATTATGCGATATGATTTGGTTATCAGATTTAATGACTTAATTTTAATCAAATGAGGCCATGACATGTCATGGTTTTGGGTCAAATCTGATAGTAACTTGAAAACTTAATTTTACAAGGAACTTGGAAGTCAAGTCTTCAAATTTTATTGATATAGATTATGGACACTATCGCTGCCAGATTTTACATATAAGGACTTAAATCTTTTTGAGTGAAAGTAAATGAATCTAAACTTGTGAAGATAGTTTGTGATCTTAACTTAAAGGAGCATTGAATCAGCTTCAAGTTAATTACAAACTTATCTATTATCTTGATCTCTTTAATCATCAACATTTTATTTTCAACTTGAAACGACTTTATTGAGTTTATTCTGCATACAGCCAAGATTTTAAATATTATTAGAAAAAATGGATGCAGCAAAATGAACTAAAAGAAATAAAAATAATAATAAATTCAGCCAATTTGACTTGACAAAAATTTAACCATTGATAGGCAATAGATGCAATTTTAGTAGTTTAATTTTGATGAAATCAACGAAGATAGTCTATCGAAGTACTATATATAATGTGATATGTAATATAGTCAAGATTATCTAATTAATTAAGAACAAAGTCAGATTTTCAAACTATAAGAATCAAACACATAATGATAATAATTTTTTTTTTCATGGAGAATGAAATTAATTCTACAATATCGTAATCTTTTACTCTAAATTATATAAAAAATCATACATAAATACAAAATAAAAATAAAAAAGTGGGATCAGTTGCCCCATTTCTTTCTCTTAGGTCTGCCACTGATAATAATAAAACAGAGCGGGGCATTTTCGATTGTCGAATTTTGATCGAAGATTCGGCAGATGTTGATGGACGCTCTGGATTAGAATCCTACTTAAATTACAAATCTACAACTCGTTGCAGTAGACACTTTCTTTCATTGATATATATATATATATATAGTAGAACTAGGGTGCTCCTAAGTTCACCCAACTTCTTGTGAACTTGACTCTAAAATATATCGAATCGATTTTAAATGATGAATCCAAACCGTTGAAATCCTTCTACCTAATGATCGATGCGTCTACATGTGAAAATTTTAAAGTTTTGAATTAATTTAATATAGAGTCAAGTGATCAAAGGAGTCCAAAAAATGAATGCATTAAAATTAATTTAGAAACCTTAAACTTTTGACCACTTGACTCTATATTAAATTAATTCGAAACTTTAAAATTTTCACATGTAGACGCATCACTCATTAGGTAGAAGAGTTTCAACGGTTTGGATTCATCGTTTAAAGTCGATTCGATATATTTTAGAGTCAAGTTCACAAGAGGTTTGGTGAACTTAGGAGCACCCTAGTTCTACTCATATATATATATATAGAGAGAGAGAGAGAGAGGTTGGCTAATATCAAATCAGTTGTTCCTGAGGTCCTGTGCAACCAAGTCGTTTTTCAATTTTCGAAGTCAAAATCGTTGATCCAAATCGTTAGATGTGTTTTCTATATTAAAATGTACTTGGAGACCAAATTTTACATTTTTTGGAATTTTTTTTACTATTTATTAAGTCATTTTGAAAATTGCTGATCCAACGGTGGCTTCTAATTTTACTGTTCTGTTAAGCCACCGTTGGATCAGCGTTTTTCAAAGTAGCTTAATAAATAGTAAAAAAATTCCAAAAAATGTAAAATTTGGTCTCGAAGTACATTTTAATATAGAGAACACATCTAACGGCTTGGATCGACGATTTTGACTTTGAAAATTGAAAAACGACTTGGTTGCACGGGACCTCAGGAACAACTGATTTGATATTAGCCAACCTCTCTCTCTCTCTCTATATATATATAAAGAGAGAGAGAGAGAGAGAGGAGGGTTCAAATGAACTTTTATTTTGTGCCTCAATATGCTCCACATTATTTATTTCCATTTTGAAAGTTCAAACATTCGACCCGAACCACTGCACATGATCTTCATAATGCTTGGAGATCAAATTTTATATTTTTTTAGATAGATACAAAATTACTGTTTTAAGGAGATTCTGAACCATCCGATAAAGTGATATTGTACATATGTAAAAAATTGTAAAAAATCACTAAAAATATAAGGGAAAATTTCCAGTGTACCCATACAAATTTTTGAAATAGCCAATATCTCTATAAAAATATCATAATATCCAATATCTCCATAATAATTCAACACTCTTACTTCTATCCCCTTTTAAATATTTAACTATTTTAAAAACTGAACTGACCAATATACCCTTGAACATTAATGAAGGCGTCCATTCTAATTGTTTCTTCCTCTCTAGCGTCTCTCTCAGCTCCATTTTCCTCATGCGTGTCTCCCTCTTTGATTTTTCTAGAGATCACAAATATAAAATTATTAACTGGATAAACCTTGTGTTGACTATATAAAAAAAATATTAAGATGTCATGTAATTAGTAAACATCGCTGTTCTTTTCCATCCATGGCAAAACTTAATTCGTGATTTTGCCGCTCTGGTCACTGCCAGGCGGCAATTTAGCAACTGAAGTATTTCAAGTTAGAACTTTAGAGTCAGTTGCATATGAAATCAGAATAATAAAAACATAGCATAAGTCGGAGTGTCTATTAGGAATTCACGAAAGGATGTTATTCTTAGCTTCTAGCAGGGGCATATTGTTATCAAATTAGAATGGCATCATACCACTCAAATATCATGCAATTACGAATCACAGCACAAATAAGCAGACAATTTTTTTAATAAATAAAAGAATGAGTAGATGCCAGAGTCGAAGAATAATCAATTAGGTGCTTATTAAGCACTGAAAGGAGGTAACTGGCTCACCGCTCACCAATAATTAAAATTCAGCAAAATTCCACTGGAGAGACCGAGGCCAAGTGCTTCTACTCACCACCAAAATTTAATCATGCCATCAATTAAATTTGATAACGCATTTTTAGAATAAGATTCTCCGGTTACATGTACAAAACCATGCCAGAGTGGGGACGATTATGTTGATTATGGCAGTTTCAATAGACGCGAGGGAGGAAGTGTTGGATTTGGTGACGTCTAAATACAATAATTAAGTTGAATATGCGTGCATTATGATTATAATATCAAATACTATTGCAAGATTACATTTATGTAATGATTAAAATATGCCAAACAATGTGGTTAATTAAGTCATGGCATTATACTTATTTCAATAAGGATTTGGATAGGAATACATATAGAATAAAGTTAATCAATTATAATTGTTAATGGACCGATTATAGTTGATTAAAATAATAGCAGTGATAAATTTAGGCTAAATAAGGAAAGTAAAATTTGGTCCAATAAACAAAGTTCAATGGCTGTTGTTAATTATGGCTTTTAAAGAATTGTTTCCATAATTAAAGGCTTTTCCAAAATAGTTTACCACGTTTTCTGAAATCTGCTGCGCAATATTTCTTATTTGGTCCATATATCTCTAATACGACATTCATTTTTAGTGTTTTATATCTTTCTAGAAAGGTAAAAGAAAAATCTAGAACTTTGTATTTCTGGAAGAAAACCAAATTAGAAATATATCAGGGTCAAAAACGTGGTAGAACATGGTGCTTAATTTAGAATACCATGTTTTGAAAACTGCTGCACATGTTTCATATCTTGACCATAACACTCTCATACAATATTTGTTTTGGGCGTATTATATATGAATAGAACGATAAAAGAAAGATCTATAACTTTTATTTATAGAGTAGAATCTAATTCGAATTAGATCGTGGTCGAAAACGTGGTAGAACATGGGGTTAAATTTTGGAAATAGATTTCTTATTTTTTGGCTCTAAGGTTTATTCTAGGATTAGGGGTTGCACTGCTATAAAAGGGCTAAGTCTCCATAGCCTTGAACTCATGATCATCTCCAACGTCTTGCTACATAAAAGACCAGATATTCTGCTTTCAATTCGTGAGACAGAAACAAGTAAGAGATAGTTCAAGAGCTTTGGAAGGACTCGCTAGCTAAGTAATTTGTAGATTGAGCGTGTGAGCAAGTTAATCAAGCCATCTTCATCAATTCTATTGATATTGCTTGAGAGGCAATAGATAGAAGGCCATAAAGATGGAAAGTAAGTAATTTCCGCTGTGTTTATTTAATTCTTACATAAGATCTAGGTTAAGGTTTCAAGTAAATTAGAAAAACCTGATCAACGGGGCCCAACAGGAAGAACTGTTGATTTTGACTATATCTAAAAATATTAACTGGTTTTCTGTTAGTAAAATCTTGATTTTGCTGTGCGAGAGATGCGCTTCAGGAAGAATGGGGTTGAGAAAGACACAAGTGGGAAGAAGAAACAATTAGAATGGACACCTCCAGTAAACCTTCAAGGGCATATTGGTCAGTTCAATTTTTAAAATAATTAAATAAAAATTAAATACTTAAAAGGGGATAGAAATAAGAGTGTTAAAATTTTATGAGGATATTGGATATTATGTGTTTTTATGGGGATATTGGCTATTTCAAAAATTTGTATGGGTACAATGGAAATTTTCTCAAAACATAAAATTTGACTTCCAAGCATATTTTATTATAAAAATTATGTTAAACAGTTCATATTTTAAAAGTAATAATAAGTGATATGGAGCATATTTGTGTATAAAAATGATGAACTCTATGTGTGTCTCTCTCTCTCTCTCAATATTTTTTTTTGGGTTCCTTTTGGTTTTGGTATGGCCGGAGGTGATTTCTAGTGCTCGAGTCAAAAGTAATCGTCACTAACATTTGTCACACTAAAATCAATAAATGGATAATGCTCACTGCAAGAAATTTCCCACCCAAAATTTTATTTACGTTATGCGTGGGACCCACCAACTATAACAAGTGTCGAAGAAGTAGTGCATGTGGCATACAGATGATTGGCGTGAAGTGGACGTATCATGGCAATGCCAGATGCAATTGTGGATCTAATAATAAATATATTCTAACAGATTCAAATAAAATAGAGATAGAGATGATCATTCATGCCAAGGTTTGGTGCATTAGTCTCCACGGTCCTAACTACCAAAGGGACCACTTGTTGGATCTCCCCTGTTGTTAGATCCAATCTCCTCTTGGATCGAACTGCATTACCTAGTATGATCCAATAGAATCAAGGGAAGTCACATGGGGGGGACTCATTTATCACAGCTTTTATTATTTGATGATGATGACGACGACGATGATGACCGATGAATTGATGATAATAATACAAAATTACAAGTCTTCTCTCTGTTGAGACTTTTAAAAATAGGTGTAATGCCAAATCCCCTGTCCACACATTAAATGATCTGCCCAATCATTGGCCAGTAATTGTGGCCAATCTTAGCTGCTCCGTAGTTAACTAATATGCTCGTAAATCAAAATTTAAAATATTTTATTGGATTACATAATTGGGTGTCTTTATGAAATTTTAGCAGACAGAAACTTTTTTTGCTCCTGTAATTGGCCACTTTTTAATTGCTATTTCTCTCTTTCATTTGTTTGTTTAACTAGGAACTTTTTAATGAAATTACGACAATTTTTGCATTATCAAGTTTCCTTAACATTTCATCTCTCCATCTAAACTCTCTAAAGATAGAACAAAATAAAATTCCCATATAATTTATAGCTGTTCTTGTCACGCTCCCGATCCGGAAGTGTAACAATCTACCGCATTTATTTTTCTATTCAATTTATGTAACACAAAACACGAATATTTTGTATGCATTGCTAATAACATGCATTATTTTTATCACATCCCAATTTATTTATAAGAATTATCTGACACTTTACATTGGCTGAAGACGTCATCCAACAATCCACATCTGCCTTTTCACATAACATATATATGTCGTGTTAGGCTTATACTGTTCTAACTATGCTGACAATTTGTTAACATAAACAATACATAATCAATATTACAATGTTGTCATTATTTGAAAGAAAATCAATAATAAGACAGTTATCACAGTCCATTAATCTTGCAGTCACAACTTATATTTATTCAATATCTATTACCTAACTTGTAATGAGTTCAGTTGGGATCATTCACCATATATACATAATGGTCCTCGAGTAAAGTCTAGTAGCTAGCTATACTTTACGATATATTAATTATTTTTCTCCACTGTATGGAGGTTCCAAAATTACAATATTCAATATATCTATTATGATGAATATTAATTTATCAAGATCGGTATAACAGATCAATTTATGTATATTCCAATTTAGTCATTTTAATCAGCTAACTATTTATCAAGAATTTACGAACATTTTTTGTTTAATGTTTGGATTACTCACAACTAATATAAATTTCATTACACAATGTTATTCATAATAAATCATGAATTCATTCTAAAGCGTCGATGCAGATTAAATCATATTTCATTATGTGTTTATTGGATAACTTTGTTTTATATGTGTTACTCAGGTTATTTTCCTTGTATTTTGATCATTTGTTTTCAACATATAATTGTCCATCAGTCCGTATGTGTTCAATAAATCCCAATCCCAATCATTTAGGTTCAATTAGTTCAAGTCTAAACTCAATTTTGAGTTTCATTATTCCTTTTCGGATCAAGGCTAATCACATCATGTTATTCTTCATTAAAATTCACAAATCTAGAGCCAGTATGCCCCTATTGCTATTCGCCTCTTGTTACAGATAGTCACCCTACTCTATTCCCATTGGTTACTATAAATGCAATCCCCCTGAACCATGTAATTAGAATATTAATCAATTCGTTTCGTGGTAAGCATTGGTAAGATATGGTTTGACAGGCTTTTGACATTGCTTATAATTAGGTGGATTATTTCTGATTGGCTATGATATTTAAATTATGGTGTTCTTAAAGTCATCAAAGGAATGTTGAGTTTTAATTCTAAAATTTATCGGATTGACTTCAAACTTTAAATTTAAACCGTTAAAACTAATTTACTTTGAGATATCGGGGCAATAGCATAGTTGACTAGAATAGGACTATGGTCAAGATTTCGAACCTCTGTCACGACTTCGCAGCTTCTGCGAAGCTTTAAAATAAACTGATTTATTTCATAAGTGATGAATTTATATGCAAAATTTTAAAATTTTGAATTAATTTAGTAAACAGTCAAATAGTGAAGAGAGATTTTTACAAGTCAATTTTAATAAATGTAGTTTGTTATTATTTTTTGATCGGTCAGCTTTGTACTAAATTAAATTGAAAAATTATAAATTTTACATATGTACGCATATCTCATGAAGTAGATTTGTTTCAACGATTTGAATCCGTCGTTTGAAGCCAATCTGATAGATTTTAAAGTAAAACTCTCAAGTCCTTTGGTGAATGCAAATACGAATATGTTTTATTAAAAATATAAATACAGATATAAATACATATAATTATTTGAATACAAACTTTTTAAAATTCGTATATTCACTCAATGTCTCGTATATTATTATGATTTGAATTTTATAAGTATAAAATAACATTATATTACAAAGCCAATTAATTGTGGATCTAATTAATTAGTCAAATATATCGACCAGTATTTTATCGTAAAAATGTATAATTTTTAAGGTATATCATGAATAATAATATAATGATGATTCAATATTATAATGCTAATTAGTGATTTTTTTGCCAGTTTGTATATAATTTTGTATGACAATATTATGCAATTAATTTTGATAAGAGGAGGGTTCAAATGCTCCATTGTTTCATGTCCGATCCAATGATACCCCAATGTCTTTATCTTTAATTTCAAAGTTCAAACTGACAATCCAAACTGTTCAACATGATATCCAAGTTAAAATATGATTGGAGACCAAATTTTATATTTTTTTAGAAATTTTTACTAATTTTTAAAATAGATACAAAATCATTGTTTTTAGATGGTCCACAATTTCTTGGAAAACAGTATTTTTTTACCTATATTAAAAAATAGTAACAAATTTTCAAAAAATATAAAATTTGGTCTCCAATAATATTTTAACAATATCATGTTGAGAAGTTCGGATCATCTATTTGAACTTAAAAATTGAAGATAAAAATATTGGGATACATACGATTAGAGCATGAAGCAATGATTCATTTGAGCCCTCCTCTTTTGATAAACTTATATATAATGGGTGTATCTTTTTATGAAGAGGGGGTGATTATTTCACAATTTCTTAGTTTGAAAATATTGATAATCTGTTTTCATTTCTTGTTCCTCTTTACACCTCATTGTCTTATCAATTGATGTTCTTGCTTGCTGGACTCTTTGCCTGATCTTAATTATAACAATATTTAAATCGCACTTCTATCCAGAAGTTATGAAATGCATTCTTCAACTATGTGTTACATTTCATTACTAATGTAAGTCTTAGGCGACATTACTGGGACTCATGCTTGGAGAAGCAGCTGACAGGGTTTCTTTGCATTAGAAAGAAATATTCTGAAGGGATTATCATTATCCTACAATCCATTTTGACAGCACCCTCTAAAATTGATTGGTAGCCTAATAAAAAAACCCTAAACGGAATGAATGAGAACGTATGAGGGGAAGGGGCAATAATGTTATATATATATATATATATATATATATATATATATATATATATATATATATATATATTTTATTAATATTGATCACTATTTTTAATTGATTGAAACAAACTAAGGGGATATATATAAAATAGGTGAATTTATATGATAAATAACTACTTTTTAAAAAGTTGATGAGGAAATATCTAATTGATGAAGTTATAATGGTTATATATATAAATTTATTTAAGGATACATTTGGATGAATGGTCGAATAGCATAAGAGTGCTAACTTGAAGTTAGTACTAATCTATCGTTTGAATGAGTTAGCAAAAATAGAGCTAATCTGGAGAATAATAATGTTTTCTTGTGATCCAAACGTAGCCTAAAAAGAGCTTTAAATTTGATAACAGATATTGCAAACATGATCTATATTATGAACAAAACTAGCGTATAATGGACCCACCGAGCCTTCTTGGTAAGCAGAAATTTTCAGCCATCGGATCCATTGCAAATTGGTGTTATCACATATTATCTATATTATTTATAAAACATGGATTTGAATTATATAGAATCTAATCGGTTTTGTCTATTCGATTTTGAAAAATCTAAACCGAACTAAATATACAAAATTAAAATAATTTAAAAATTCAATTAAACTGGTCTATTTAAACTGAAAAACAAATCATTTAGTTCTGACTTGAAAACTAATTAAACCGGGCTCAGTGAACACCCAAATTCCAATTACGAGCGGATGAAGAAATAGAGAGGCAGGCCCAATGGGAGAGTACGACTTGCCGGTCCAAATAGGAACAACGTGATGGCAGCAGCAGTGTAGGCCACATCTGCTGTTGTAACCAAGCCACCTAATTAGTTTCTGTTTATGTGCATGCATAATGCATTTCTTTTCTAATTTCTATTACGACTTTCGCATAATGCAAGTGTACAGTCTTTTGCAACTATTGCAAGTGGACACGTACCCCGTTCCACTCCCCTTCTCGGCCCCGCATGCGTCCTTCCGCTTATCTCTTGTACGGATGTAATTATTAAGATATTGATACCTTGTTTTATTCTTGCGCAACACATAATTTATATATATATATATATATATATATATATATATATATATATATTTAATTCTATTATTTGTGCGTTATATGAAGCAAAAATTGCATTGTCAATAAATATGTAAATACGTGTCGTGACCAAGTCACGTTTTTATGTACTGTGTGATAATCAAATTTGAAAAAATAGTCACAGCACATTAGTTACGCCGTGATCACATGTGACTGGTCACGTTTGGTCACATTTAACTATTATTATTATTATAATTTAAGTTAGTTTATTCAAGATTCATCAATCGATCAAGATCAAACGTAATCACGTGTGACCACGTGACTTTCCACACTAATTTTTTAAAAAATAATTATGTAACATAAATGATCACAATACGAGATACACAAATCATGTCTCGTGACCGACACATGTGCCGTGCCTTAATACATCAAATCATGGCATTCATTTAGATCTATTTTTTTTTCAAATCAAGTGATTTTCTACCTATCTAAAAAAAATAGTAAAAAAAAAAATTCAAAAAAAAGGTAAAATTTGGTTTGTAAGTACATATTCATATGGAGATCATGTTAAATGGTTCAGATTGACCGTTAGAATTTTTAAAACTGAAATATTGAGCCGTTGCACGGAGGCCCTCTATGCTATGCGTAGCATATTAGCATTTTCCATATATATATATATAGAGAGAGAGAGAGAGAGATAGGCTATTATGCTTTGCAAAGCAAACACCCCATTGTGCTTTGCATTTTAGTCCGTTGGATTCCCTTCCAGATTCGTGCGGGAACAGATCAGATCTAAATTTCAGATTTTCGCTGTTGGTTTGAATTAAAGCAACACTGGACATCTCCAGTTCTTCTCTAGCGAAAAATAACAGATCTAAAATTGGGATTTTCGCTCTCTCTCTCTCTCTCTTGCTGGAGACGGCGCACCACCAAATCGCTGGAGATGAGATGGCTTCGCTGGAGACCAGATGGCGTCGCTGGAGACCCGACGACGTCGCTGGAGCACGCTGACGATCTTTCTGACAACGGAGACGCTGACAAGCAGGTTGGAAGTTAACTCATTAGAAAAAAATACGGCTGTTGGTATATAGCAGGTCATTCGAAAATAGAACCGAATGAATGAAGATCGAGTAGCATATGAAATAGAACAAAATGAAATGGATGGGTCATTTAGCATATTGCTCATTTCTTGCTTTCCTTATTTGAGCTAGTATTTGGGTCATTTAGGTTACTGTCGTAGCAAATAAAAGTGACAATGCATTGAGATAGTTGAAGGAATAAATTGGCTCTGTTGGTCGATTTGTGCTTACATATGCAACTAATCGTAATAATATGCTCCTGTCAATAATTGTTGATTGATATTGCTTAGCAATTCAGTCATAGGAACAAACCACCTAAAAAAGGTTATTGAAGGCAAACTTTACCAATCCTTCTGTGCACTCTTGTAATGATATATATGCTGCTATATATGTGCTAAACTTTGAACTGGACAATATTAATTAACTTGCCAATTGAAATACCCCCACATGGCCTGCCCACCTTGGTATTTTTCAAAACTCATCATGGGCAGAATTAATTGAGCACACTTTAAGTACCTCAAACTCATCTGTTGGTATATAATTATCCTCAACCTTCTTATCTTGTGCTTTGCTCTTTCCATGAAAGCAACTGGAATAATTCATGCAATTGAACAGAAATGGAATAACTCATTAGAAATCTACTCGTTATTTCTTTGTTCAGCTTTCTTTGTGCGAGAATCGATGTCGTCATGTGCCGTTTCTAATAGTGTAGAGGTAGGCTCAAATGATAATTATGTCGATGGAGATGAAAGTAATCAGAGAATTCAGATGCAGGTAATATTTTATTATTTTATATTTTTTAAAACATTTACAATTGCAACTTAAACAAAATTGTATAGTAATTAAGGTTTGTTTATATGTAACAGTTAGATACCACCAACCCTTACATCCATTATTATGAAGCAATACAAGTTGATGAGCCTTTGTCAAAAGATACAACAAAGCCGTACGTCGTCATGGAGTTCAATACACCCGAGGATGCATTCACTTTCTACAATAATTATGCATGCTGTCTTGGATTTAGTGTTCGCAAAAATTCCATGACTAGTAATAAGAATGGATTGTCATCAGTTCGGTATGTTTGTTCGAAAGCCGGAAAATCAGATTGGCATAAAAGAAAAGAGAGGTCGATTGGATCCTCGACGAATCTTGATGCACCTGGAAAAGAACATGGAATTACAAGGGTAGACTGTAAGGCCTCATTTAGAATCAGAATAATGAAAAGTGAAAAATGGCAAGTAAGCGTATTTGCGGAGGATCACAACCATGAGTTGATCACGAGCCCTTCGAAGATTCGGAATTTGCGATCTCATAAGCGCATGTCGGCAAGTGAGAAGGAGGTCATTCGTAAGTTAAGCGCTCAAAATGTGGGAACATCGCAAATTATGGAATATATAGCCGAAGAGTATAAAGGTAAGGGGAATGTTAGGTTCAAGAAGAAGGATATTAGCAACCTGATATCGGGGGATAATGTAAAGCTTGTAGGGGTTGATATTCATACCACATTGATCTATTTCAAACAGAAACAAGAGCAAGATGATCCCGAGTTTTTTTATTCATTGTTGTCAGATGAGCATGGTGTTGTCAAGAATATTTTTTGGGTTGACGGTCGAGCAAGAAGAGCATATAAGGAGTTTGGTGATTGTGACTTTTGACACCACCTATCAGACAAATAAGTATAACATGCCTTTCGCACCTTTTATTGGAGTCAACCATCACCGTCAATCTATCTTGTTTGGAATGGCTCTTCTCAAATGTGAGACGGCAGATAACTTTTGCTGGTTGTTCAAGACATGGTTAGAGGCAATGTACGATAAGCATCTTTCTGTCATTATTACCGACCAAGATCCCGCAATGAGGAAGGCAATTGAGAGGATGTTTCCAAAAACTATCCACAGATGTTGCCAGTGACATATAATAAGAAAGGCAAGGGAACGCTTTGCTCGGCTTTACCATGACATGCCTGGGTTCGATGATGAATTAAAGGCTACAATCATTCGTAGTAAGACGGTTTCAGATTTTGAGAAACGTTGGGCAGCTATGTGTGACACGTACAGCTTGCACAACACGAACTACATCCAGGTGATGTACAAAAATCGAGAGCAGTGGGTGCCAGCATACTTTCGAGGCACTTTTTTTGCCGACATGTCAACTACTCAGAGAAGTGAGAGTATGAATGCTTTATTTAAGTTGTTGGTAAACAATCACAAATCTGTTTATCAATTCGTATTGCAGATTAACAAGCTAATCGAGAGCATTTGGCAAAGAGAGAGTGATGAGGATATAAAAACTATCAACGAGGTGCCTCAATTGTGGTCAAGATACAACATTGAGGTCAAGGCACGCCAAGTTTACACAAGAAAAGTATTCTCGTTATTCAAAGAGATGGTGCAGGATAGCACACTTGGTATTGTTCTAGAAGTCGAGAGGGAGGTCTCTTATAAGGTTAATATTTTCGAACATCCCGAAATTTATAATTATGTACCCGAGTCATACACGGTGGAAGTAGACAAGGAAAGGTGTAGAGTTTCTTGTGATTGCAATGGGTATATATCTAATGGAATTCTTTGTCCACATGCTATAAAAATAATGCAATACGTGGGTATAACACACTTACTCGATCACTACATTATGAAACGGTGGACTAAAGGGGCTAATGAAAGTGCCAAACGATCTATTAGAGAGATAAGTATGGATTCGGGAGAGTCGACGGAGATGCGCTCATTGAGGAAAGCTGTTTTAAAATTAGATTGGATGTAACTTACCGACTTAGGAGCTAGTAATGCAGAGGTTTTCAAGTGTATGAAGGAGATAATTTCAAGTGGAAAGGAGAAATTATTGTCGGTACTAGATAAGCAAGCACAAGGAGCCTCATTCTTTGAATGCCAATCCCAAATAGGATCCGGAAACGACCAATTGCATGCCAATCCCATATTCCATGATCCACAAGAGTCACAATGTAAAGGTAGAAAGAAGAATCCGTCAAGAATGGTGCCTCCTTCTTTGAAAAAGCGTATAACTTGTAGCATATGTGGCGAAAAGAAGGGCCATAATTCAAGAACTTGCCCAATGGTTCAATTCTAAACAAATCATTTTTCTTAATTTCAATTTCAAATCTCCTTTTTTAATATAACTTTTTACTCAATTTTAATTCATGCATTGCTCATTGTGACAGTTGAAAAAGGATGGAAAGAGCAAACGAAAGGCGGTTGATGATGAGGAGAGTGGCGTTAAAAAGATGGACGAAATTTACGAATCTGAAGAAGACTATTTATGAAGCGTCTTATTTATTTTTTGTTATTCTCTTTAAACTATGTAATTTTATTCTCTTTAAACTATTTACGAATCTGATGCAAAAGAAAGGCGGTTAATATGACTTTTGTAAGTTGGCCATATTTTGAGATGTAATATTGTTTAAAACTTGCTACTGGACCTCTAATTTTAGCAAGTACCAGGTTGTTGTGGGTGACTTTTAATGATATGATAAGAAGGACTTTTAATTTTAGCGGTTAATATGACTTTTTTGTAAGTTGACCATATTTCAATGATATGATAAGAATGAGAAATATTTGTGGGTACAGCTATGATGCAAATGGCATACTGATGAGGCTGATTCCTGTATATACAGGCCAAAATTAAAATCCCTGCTAAAGCTTAGTAGTGCGGACAGTACAAAGTTGGATTAAATTGTGGGTGACTTTTCATCTTTTGATTTATTTGTAAGCTTGTTTCAAAATTCGCAAGTGGGAGAGAGGAAATACTACATGCACATAACATATATTGCAAGTCATATGCATATGGTGGGAGAGGAAATACCATTCATTCCAGCCATTTATTGCGAATCATTGGTAATTACAGATGCCATATTCATATAGCAAATACCAAAGGAAAAGAAAAAAGAATGTTATGATTTGTTGCGAACCCTTTTCATATTTAACAAACTAGTTTGCATAAGACTACACTAATTAGCAAACCATAAAACTACACTAATTATAAAATTACACTAATACAAAGTTCAATAGTTACCAATCATAAAACTACACTAATTAACAACAACAATTAGCAAACTAATTAACGCACAAAGTAAACACATTAGTACACAAAGTATAATTAAAACAACTAGTTGTTTGTTGAGTATTGAAGTGACTTCCGCTTCAAATATATGCCTTGATGGTTTCACGTGATGTTGCATCTGAGATCTATTATTGAAATTTGTAGTGATGTTGTACCAACCATTCCACTCATTGCAATTTTGACAATTATAAAATTCTCTTCCATAGTTCTTCGGAGTCCATGAAACCTTCACAATGTTGTTGCATGGCATTTTTTGCAAGAAGGGTTCGCCGAAAAAGAACAACTATTTTGGCTACTCATTTTGCCTACACATACAAAAATTAAAAAATATAATGGCTACTCATTTTCATACAAAGGGATTAGAAATTTAGAACTAATGGTGTATGCTATTTTACATGTAGGACCTGGAGCTCTAGCTATTTTCAATGTGGTGAAAAATCAAAATACCTTATAAATTAAAAATCTTTATAAGGCTTTTACACACAAATAAAATTTTTACAAAAGCTAACATGGAAACATTCAGCAGCACTTCTATGGCAGGATTGAAAGTTTGAAACAGTTAACCACTTGTTCTTACTTACTATGTCCTTGAGAAATATGATTTTGGATCATTGGATGAGACTCTGTCAGAATTTGATGCACCAGTGATCTGAATGAAATGTCAATTCTGAAAGTTGGGCCATATAATGGCACTGGTGCTGGTTCATGCTTGTACCTGTTCTGAGTTCTGACATAGAGGGATGACGCTGATTGAGAATTGTGCTATGTTGCTTTAAATGTTGTTGACGTCATAAGTGCAGTGTAATTGCTACAAATATTTGATCTGGGTACCCGGTACCTAGCAGGCATGTTGCTGGTACAGTGTGATATTTTAGATTGTTCTTTTGAGAGGTCTATGATGGATCAGTGTAAGTACATCGCAAGAAAATCGCATTTCACAGTGTATACGGTAAATCGCAAGAAAATTGTAAAAAAAAGGCACCACCCAAAATCTAGGGTTTTCCAGAGAAGGAGAAAAAGAGAGCTTACAGATAAAGCACAGATAAAGATCGTCAGCGTGCTCCAGCGACGTCGTCGGGTCTCCAGCGCCAACCTACTCCAGCGACGCCGTCTAGTCTCCAGCGAAGCCGTCTCCTCTCCAGTGATTTGGTGGTGCGCCGTCTCCAGCAAGAGAGAGAGAGAGAGCGAAAATCCCAATTTTAGATCTGTTATTTTTCGCTGGAGAAGAACTGGAGATGTCCAGTGTTGCTTTAATTCAAACCAACAGCGAAAATCTGAAATTTAGATCTGATCTGTTCCCGCACGAATCTGGAAGGGAATCCAACGGACTAAAATGCAAAGCACAATGGGGTGTTTGCTTTGCAAAGCATAATAGCCTATCTCTATATATATATATAGGGATAGGTTATGGTGAGTTGCGAAATAAGAGGTCATTTTTACTTCACACTCATATTTTTATTTTGAAAATTCAAACAACTGATCTGAACCGCTCAACATGTTCTCCATATTGAAATGTGCTTGGAGACCAAATTTTACATTTTTTGGAATTTTTTTACTATTTATTAAGCCACTTTGAAAATCGCTGATCCAATGGTCCAGAAAATTTTACTGTTTTTTACTTTGTTCACCCAGATCTGCGATTTTCAAAGTGGCTTAATAAATAATAAAAAAATTAAAAAAAAATGTAAAATTTGGTCTCCAAGCACATTTCAATATGGAGAAAATATTGAGTGGTTCGGATCGGTTGTTTGGATTTTCAAATTGAAATATGAGCATGAAGTAAAATATTGTTTTACTTCGCAACTCACCATAGCCCATTCCTATATATATATATAGTTTAGATCTACTTATTTATATATTACAGAATTTTGAATATTTAGTCAAGTATTTTCAAATAATTTCATTATGAACCAGGCACATCCCAATAATTGATTTTTTATTTATTAAAAGACTCCGAAACACCCAGTGGCGTAGCCAGGATTTTTGTCAGGGGTAGGCAAAAAAAAGGACATGACATGGAGAGAGAATAATCAATCTAAAAAATAAATAACTGAAGAATAGGCTAGAAATTGGACTGTCAAGAGTATATGAGTAGGCAAATTTCAATTTAGGGGTAGGCAAAGGCAGCAATTTATACAAAGTCCTATTAAAATTTTCAAATCCAGGAGTAGGTAGTTGCCTACCCTTATGATATGCTGGCTCCGCCTCTAAAAACACCTATATTTTTTGGATAATATTTTTAGATTTGAATATGCGAGCTCTTCGTAGAAAGGTAGAACTCGTATGCTTTCACCGTGAATCAAATAATTACAAAATGTTTTAACCGTGAATCAAGATTTCTTTGTTCGGCAACTTCTCTTAATCCGCACTAGGATTAAGTCTTAAGGAGGTTTAAAAAATCAGTGATTGATTGTCTTAATTTGTAGGTGATAGCTAAGTTAATGAAAAAAGTAGGGGTGCCTTAAGACATAGGCAGAGGATTAAGATCTGAACAACATGAGACTGAAGGAAGTGATCTTAATTTGTGCGGAACCGACTCCGCTGCTCTCCAAATAGGAGAGCATGATCATGTTATTCTAAATCTAGCCCTTCATCTATGTTGAGATTCATGCAGGAAAAAAATCCAATGGTTAGATTTAGAATAATAGTCCTGCTCTCTTATTTGGAGAGCAGCAGAATCGGATCCAATTCGTACTAAGGAACGGTGTTCGACAAAATTAAGTAGCTAAGAAAACTAAATGAGGCGACTTCTGTTTTAAAGAAACTTAAAAAAATCTTGTCGAACGAAAAGTATTCTATGTATTTGTCAAACTTTTTGCTAGTTAAGTCTAGCGGAAAAATTTCACTGTATTATTTTGTATATATATATTTTTTTGCTAGTTAAGTCTAGTGGAAAATTTTCACTGTAATATTTATCTATGGGCTGTTCAGCAGGGTTGGAATAGGGGAACTGAATGGAATTGATGGTCTATTCTTGCCGAACAGCAAAAAGATAAGTTGGAATTGAGGGACGGAATAGAGGGGCTTTTCCTCTTTTCTCAATTTCAGTGGGAGGCTGGAATAGAGAATTGTGCTGGAAAAAGAATGAAAAAGACTCTTTTTACTCTTTATTTGGCTGATGTGGCACTTCATTTTCATTTTAATACTCTTCTTCTTTCTTCTTTCTGCACGCTTCCAGAGGAGAAAAACTCCCTTCTCCATCTACTCCAACCCAAGATATCCAACGATCTATTGAGAGATTTGCAAAACTAAAACTACCAGTGAAATGGATACGAATTCTTCTTTCAAATGAGATCCGTCTTGTTCAAGAGATTTTAGTTCTTCACGAACGTCACGCTTGATGGCCTCTTCCCTGCTACAAACTCGCTCCATGCCTCCGTCTCCAATTCATAAACTTTATTGCTGCTTGAGTCGTCCTTTGTGAAAAACTCACTGGAAATTGATTCTGGTAATTTTTATTTCTTGCTTGTTTCTTTTACCCCTTTTATTTTTTACTCTTTCGTCATTGACAACCTAGAAACTATTTCACTGAAATTGCTTTTGGAGGTGTTGCTTTGTTTAGAAATTAAAATTTAGGAGCATTGATATAAAAAAAATGGATTACAAAAATGTACATAAGGCCTCAGCCCAAGACATCCATGAATTGGTACCCTGGTACCAGACCATTACCAGTACAATTATGTGAAATGTATTTTGCAATGGCAGAAAGAATGGCAGAAAGTTGTGACTATAATATTTGTATTTACTTTTTATACTGTTTTGATCAAGTATTACTCTCAAAAGGGTCATATATTACTTTTTGGATGTGTTATGTTGAACCACTATTTATTTGTATTATGGATATTTTGACTGTGAAGCTGTTGGTACGATGCTGGTACGACTACAAAGGTTAAAACTTGTGACTATAATATTATTTCTATTTCATAATTTTATCTGTTAAACTTGTATTCAATATTCAATATTTTACTGAATATAAATTCTAATTAATTAATAGCATTCAACATGTTGGTGTATTAACAAAACTCAACAAGGGCATAGGAGTTATTTCCTATTCTTCTTATATTTTAATGATATTCATTTTTACTATTCTAATTATTAAGTTTACTGAACACAATTGGAATAGAGGAGAAGAGTGGTCAATTTTTTATTTCACAATTTCTCTATTCTCTTGTTATTCCATAGTTTGCGAACAGGCCCGATAGAAATTGCATTAGATTAATCCTTTTATTTTCTCGACGCTGCTAGCTAGTCAACAATCAGCAGTGCTTATAATGATTGATTCTTTATAACAATAAGGTCCAATTTTTTCCACCACTGATGTGTTGAATCAATTATTTGTACCTTACGAAAATTTACAAAACAAGCATTCACTGCTATGGTCACCAACACCAATGATGGATGGCTAGGAAATATTTCCCTTGTATAAGAGTATAAGACCTAGAGAGGTCCACCTCCACCACTAAGTACAAATTCAAAGTAGCCTATAATCTTTGTCGTCCTCAATCACACACTCGTACACTATTGGAAGAGAACGTCAAAAAAGTAAAATTCTTTTTTTTGGTCTCTCAAACATCCAAATACGGCTAGATATCATAATTAAATTAGGTTAGGCATGGTGGCAAAGCTAAAGACAAGATTAGTTTTTTTAATGCAAGGAGCCAATGTTTTCCCAACTTTAGACGTCAGTTGAGCGACTGGTTCCTCATTGGATAGATCCTTTTTTTGTCTTTATTTCTTTCTGTGATTTATAACTATTTAATCAATAACGATGTGTACAACGTGGTTCTTTGCAATTGACAATTGAGCATCGATAGATGCCATGTATTCGGTTGAAAACTTGAAAACCCATCCTTTTCTTAATTAAAATATAAAATTAATTTAAGTTCAGCGTTTGTTTATTCTCCATTGTTTAATTTGAGATGACATTAAAATCAACACCAATCTTGATTTTTAGTCTAACAGGAACAGTACGAACAGCATCAATATCAGCTCATTGAACATGTCGGTTCTATGATCTTGTGACACGTTTATTCAATGATAATATCTGTTCTGAATTGATAATAAATTCCAATATTTTTTACTGGATAGGGCATCCGATTTTTAATTGAAAGTGGATATAGATACATATGATTATCTTGATCCAATTCTTTTATTTAAATTCGGATATCGTTTTAAAAACCCATATGTAAAACAAGTAGTAAGTTTAATTACTTAATTATATGTACTCCTATTTTAACTTTTATTAAAATTTATAATTCTTTAGTACATTTTGATTAATAATGTAATAACTAGTGATTATTTTTTATTAATTAATATCACTTTTTTAACTGACAATTTTTTTATTAGCTATATTATGATGTTAGTTTTTTACGAACATGAGCAATTTTTTGTGAAATAATTTATGATTTAATTTTAATATCCTGATAGTATTTTGTATTCTTTTTGTATTCCATCTGTAGTCAAATTTGTATTCGAAAATATAAAACCGATATGGATACAATTTGACTATTATTATAGACTGCTATGCTGTAGGACATGGTATACTCACATAACTGCTGAAGAAAAAGAACATATTTGTTCTTCCTTTTATAAAATAAGTTGTCTGGAGGGTATTAAACTTATTCCTTACCAAAACTAGGTGATTGAATTTTGATTCTTAATTTTAATTTTTTTTCCAACAAGTCATTGCATTGTTCGTTTTGTTTTAATTGTAAGGCAATATTGATGTTATATCCTTCTTGTCAACAAAAGATGCATTAATACTACGGAAAGGCATATATCAGTAAATAGATATTGAAACTTGGAAAGATATATTCTTAAATGGAAATTAGGAAACATGTTTCAGTTAAGGAAAAGGTGTCCATCATTAATTTTTTGGATACAATTATCTAACTAGAACAAATTGAAAGTTACTATGTTTAGGAAATTAAAATTCGAACTCAGATAAGATCAAGCCCAAATAGGAAAATGTCTTGGGTTCTAAGTTCTCCCCCAAATCCTTGTTGGACCTGAATAAAGTCCAATAATTATTTAATATCAAGCCCAAATAGCTTAATCAGTCCTATGCTAGTACGCATTTATTTTCTCTGCTAGAATTAGCTCATTTATCCTTTTTCAAAATTTTGTGTTCTGTAGTTGTTAGAATTTAGCCATTGCTCTCTTTTTTTTTTGGAGTCCGCATCGTCTGCATTAACTTATAAAGTTCATGTCGGTTGTGTGATTTTAAATGGAGCTAATTTGACTCTTGTCTATAACGCAGGAACTTTTTAACATAAGTGAAGATTTTATCCGTACGGATCTTAAAGCAGAATAGATGATCCAGATGTATTAACTCAAAAGATTTCAATTTTTGAGTTTTGGATCGGGACCGTCCAATTCGAATCCGTCACTCGAAATCGTCTCGGAATTCGAATCCGTCGCTCGGAATGTGTGCGCTCCACTTCAGAATAGATTGTCGCGGATTCGAATCAAATGGTCCCAATCTAAAACCCAAATATTGAGTTCATTGGATCTGAATTCCTCTTACCCACCCTCCTCTTTCCTCTCACTGCTTTGGCACGGAGAAAAACTGTTTATACTCCCGTTGTTTACTCTGTAATTCTAAATTTAAGGCACCTCTTACATGTTGTTGTTAACTCCATCTCTCTCTTACCTTTCTAAATAGATAAGCATCCGTACTATCTGAATTCAGATCTGTAGACGACATGATAATTAGTTAATCTGGAGTCCTTGCTTTGACTTAGTAATTTCTAAGATTTAAATGTCAAAATTAAATATTTCATTGTTAAATAAAATTTTCTACTGCCTTTCCAAAAACAAAGAAAATATTATATTAAGGCGCTTCCTTTACTCATGTTGATCAATATATTTTATTTTATTTGTTTTTGCTCTTGATTTTTCACGGGTCTTACCAGGGCGTGCATAAAAATAACAGAAGTCAGGGTATAGCTCTAGCTCTCTAAATTGCCGTAGGGGTTCTGGCGTTTGGCTTGGAAGATACAACAGTAACATATGTTTAGTGACGTGAAGAAATATTTGTTTAATTAAGGTGTCATTAAGAAGTTATAATTGTATGTGTAAGAGAGATGATATGATTCAGTTTCATATACTGCATTTATTCACATGCAAAGTGCATGCTAATTTTTCTGTCATGACTCTATGACGGGTCCTCGACAGAGACAGTTGAAATTGAGAAATGATACGAAGTTAACAGTAAGAAGGAGGAGGTCAATTAAATTTATTATTACAGAGCTAACAATGGGAGTAAACAATTTTTGTTTGCCAGATGCTTAATTGTTTATCTATTTAGAAGGGGAAGAGAGATAAAAAGTTAACAACAAGAAGGAACAGGTGAATTAAATATAGAATTATAGAGCTAACAACGGGGGTAAATAATTTTTTCTGTGTCAAAACAGTAAGAGTAAAGAGGAGGGAGAGGTAGAAAGGGTAAATGTGGGTTTCAAAGGAGTATTTTGTTAAAAAAATTTTAGAGGGATATTCTGTTTGGTAATTTTGAAAAGTAGGATATTTTACAAAATTTCCCGAAAAATAATCAGATTTATATTATTTACATTGAAGTAATTTCTATCATACTAGACCAGTCCCATTCCAAACAGCTGAATAAGAACTAATTGTCAATACTAAAGCCTAAATAGGAAAATCTATTTTTCTTCTTACACGAGGCCCATTTGGAACACTTCACTCTATACCGGTCATTTGTTAGTATGGTACAAACTCCATGAAAACCCTATATTTGCAGTCCGGTCCAAAAATACTTTAGTTTTCCCTCCGCTCCCCCTAGGCTACGGATCCATCTTCACTCTCCACTTTTAGGGTTATGTTTGGTTGTGGAGTAAAGTTACTCCGAATTAAGAGAGGTTCATAAGCACAAGATCATGGGCAACAGAAGTTGTTTAACACACGAAAAACGTCAATTGAGTCTGTTAAGCACACAAACAAAGACAAATGAGGTTCCTAAGCACAAGAACAAATGCAAATGATGTTCATAAGCACAAGATCAAAGACAAATTATGTTGCAAAGCGCAAGATCAAGGGCAAACGAGGTTGTTAAGCACAAGAACAAGTGTAAATGATGTTGCTAAGCATATGAACAATGACAATTGAGGTTGTTAAGCACACGAACAAGGGCAAATGAGGTTCCTAAGCATAAGAACAAATGCAAATCAGGTTCATAAGCACAAGATCAAGGGCAAAAGAGGATGTTAAGCACACGAACAACGCCAATTGAGGTTGTTAAGCACAGAAAGAAGATCAAATGAGGTTCCTAAGCACAACAACAAATGTAAATGAGATTCGTCAGCACAAGATCAAGGGCAAAAGAGGTTGTTGAGCACACGAACAACGCCAATTGAGGTTGTTAACCATACAAACAAAGGCAAATGACGTTCCTAAGCACAAGAACAAATGCAAATGAGCTTCGTAAGCACAAGATCAAAGGCAAAAGAGGTTGTTAAGCACACGAACAACGTCAATTGAGGTTGTTAAGCACACAAACAAGGGCAAATGAGCTTCCTAAGCACAAGAACAAATACAAATGAGGTTCTTAAGCACAAGATCAAGGGCAGATTATGTTGGAAAGCACAAGAACAACGACAAATGAGGTTTTTAAGCACAAGAACAACTATAAATGATGTTGCTAAGCACAAGAACAAGACCAAAAGATGTTAAGAACCATATGAACAACGACAATGGAGGCTGTTAAGAACACGAACAAGTGCAAATAAGATTCCTAAGCACAAGAACAAATGCAAATGAGGTTCATAAGCACAAGATCAAGGGCAAATTATGTTGCAAAGCACAGGAACAACGACAAATGATGTTGTTAAGCACAAGAACAAGTGTAAATGATGTTGCAAAGCACAAGAACAAAGACAAAAAAGGTTAAGAAGCATATGAACAACGATAATTGAGATTGTTAAGCGCACAAACAAGGGCAAATGAGTTTCCTAAGCACAAGAACAAATGCAAATGTGGTTCGTAACCACAAGATCAAGAGCAAAAGAGGATGTTAAGTACACGAACGACGCCAATTAAGGTTGTTAAGCACACAAACAAGGGCAAATGAGCTTCCGAAGCACAATAACAAATGCAAATGAGCTTCATAATCACAATATCAAGGGCAGATTATGTTGGAAAGTGCAAGAACAACGACAAATGATGTTGTTAAGCACAAGAATAGAGGTCAATGATGTTTCTAAGCACAAGAACAAGGGCAAAAGAGGTTAAGAAGCATATGAACAACGACAATGGATGTTGTTAAGCATACGAACAAGGGCAAATGAGATTCCTAAGCACAAGAACAAAAACAAATGAGATTCATAAGCCCAATATCAAGGGCAGATTATGTTGCAAAGTGCAAGAACAACGACAAATGAGGTTGTTAAGCACAATAACAAGTGTAAATGATATTGCTAACCACAAGAACAATGACAAAAGATATTAAGAAACATATGAACAACGACAATTGAGGTTGTTAAGCACACGAACAAGGGCAAAGGAGTTTCCTAAAAACAAGAACAAATACATATGAGGTTCATAAGTACAAGATCAATGGCAAATTATGTTGCAAAGCGTAAGAACAACGACACATGAGGTTGTTAAGCACAAGAACAAGTGTCAATGATGTTGCTAAGCACAAAAATATGAACAAGTGTAAATGAGGTTGCTAAGCACAAGAACAAGTACTCTTGATTTTGTGCTGATGAACCTATTTGGATTTGTTCTTGTGTGTAGGAAACTCATTTGCCCTTGTTCGTGTGCTTAACAACCTCCATTGTCGTTGTTCATATGCTTCTTAACCTCTTTTGCCCTTGTTCTTGTGCTTAGCAACATCATTTACAGTTGTACTTGTGCTTAACAACCTCATTTATCATTGTTCTTGTGCTTTGCAACCTAAGCTGCCCTTGATCTTGTGCATATGAATCTCATTTACATTTGTTCTTGTGCTTAGGAACCTCATTTGCCCTTGTTTGTGTGCATAACAACTTCAATTGGCATTGTTCGTCTGCATAACAACGTCTTTTGCCCTAGATATTGGGATTATGAACCCCATTTGCTCTTGTTTACGTGCTTAATATTCTCAATTGGCGTTGTTCGTGTGCTTAACAACCTCTTTTGCCTTTGATATTGTTCTTAACAACCTCCTTTGCCCTTGATCTTGTCCTTATGAACCTCATTTGCATTTGTCCTTATGAACCTCTTATGCTTAGGAACCTCAATTGACCCTTTTTCGTGTGCTTAACAACCTTAATTGTTGTTGTTCATATGCTTAGCAACATCATTTACACTTGTTCTGGTGCTTCACAACTTCAATTGGCGTTGTTCGTGTGTTTAACAACTTGTATTGCCCTTGATCTTGTGCTTATGAACGTCATTTGTATTTGTTCTTGTGCTTAGGAACATCATTTGCCCTTGTTTCTATGCTTAACATTCTCAATTGGCGTTGTTTTTCTGCTTAACAACCTCTTTTGCCATGATTTTGTGCTTATGAATCTCGTTTGCCCTTGTTTGTGTGCTTATGAATTCCAATTGTCGTTGTTCATATGCTTCTTAACCTTTTTTGCTCTAGTTCTTGTTCTTAGCAACATCATTTACACTTGTTCTTGTGATTAACAACCTCATTTGTCATTGTTCTTACGCTTTACAACATAATTTGCCCTTGATCTTGTGCTTATGAACCTCATTTGCATTTGTTCTTGTGCTTAGGAACCTCATTTATCCTTGTTTGTGTGACTAACAACCTCAATTGTCGTTGTTTGTGTGCTTAACAATCTCTTTTGCCCTTGATCTTGTGCTTACGAACCTAATTTGCATTTGTTCATGTCCTTAGGAACCTCATTTGCCCTTCTTTGTGGACATAACAATCTCTATTGGCGTTGTTCGTGTGCTTAACAACCTATTTTGCCTTTGATCTTTTGCTTATGAAGCTCATTTCCATTTGTTCTTGGGCTAAGGAACCTCATTTGCCCTTGTTTGTGTGCTTAACAACCTCAATTGGCATTGTTCGTGTGCTGAACATCCTCTTTTGCCCTTCATATTTTGCTTATGAACCTCATTTGAATTTGTTGTTGTGGTTACGAACCTCATGGGCTCTTCTTTCTGTGCTTAACAACCTCCAGTGTTCGTCTTCTTAACAACGTCTTTTGCCCAAGATCTGGTGATTATGAACCTCATTTGCATTTGTTCTTGTTTTTAGGAACCTCATTTTCCGTTGTTTACGTGCTTAATATCCTCAATTGGCGTTGTTTGTGTACTAACAACCTCTTTTGCCCTTGATCTTGTGATTTTGAACCTCATTTGCATTTGTTCTTATGCTTAGGAACCTCATTTGCCCTTGTTTGTGTGCTTAAGAACTTTAATTGTCGTTGTTCATATGCTTCTTAACCTCTTTTGCCCTTGTTCTTGTGCTTAGCAACATCATTTACACTTGCTCTTGTGCTTAACAACCTCATTTGTCATTGTTATTTCGCTTTGCAAAATAATTTGCCCTTGATCTTGATCTTATGAACCTCATTTAAATTTGTTCTTGTGCTTAGGAACCTCATTTGCCTTTGTTTGTGTGCTTAACAACCTCAATTGGCGTTGTTCGTGTGCTAAACAACGTCTTTTGCCCTTGATCTTGAGCTTATGAACCTCATTTGCATTAGTTCTTGTGACCACATTTGTCTTTGTTTGTGTGCTTAACAACCTCAATTGGCGTTGTTAGTGTGCTGAACAACCTCTTTTGCCCTTGATATTGAGCTTATGAAACTCATTTGCATTTGTTCTTGTGCTTAGGAAACTAATTTGCCTTGTTCGTGTGCTTAACAACCTCAACTGTCATTGTTTCTATGCTTCTTAACCTCTTTTACCCTTGTTCTTGTGCTTAGCAACATGATTTACACTTGTTCTTGTGCTTAAAAACCTCATTTGCCCTAGATCTTGCGATTATGAACCTCATTTGCATTTGTTCTTGTACTTAGGAACCTCTTTTGCCTTTGATATTGTGCTTAACAACCTCCTTTGCCCTTGATCTTGTCCTTATGAACCTCATTTGCATTTGTTCTTATGCTTAGGAACCTCATTTGCCCTTGTTCGTGTGCTTAACAACCTTAATTGTTGTTGTTCATATGCTTAGCAACATCATTTACACATGCTCTGGTGCTTAACTTCCTCAATTGGCGTTGTTCCTGTGTTTAACAACTTCTATTGCCCTTGATCTCTTGCTCATGAACGTCAATTGTATTTGTTCTTGTGCTTAGGAACCTCATTTGCCCTTGTTTCTGTGCTTAACATCCTCAATTGGCGTTGTTCGTATGCTAAACAACCTCTTTTGCCCTTGATCTTGAGCTTACGAACCTCATTTGCATTTGTTCTTGTGCTTAGGAACCACATTTGCCTTTGTTTGTGTGCTTAACAACCTCAATTGGCGTTGTTCGTGTGCTGAACAACCTCTTTTGCCCTTGATCTTGAGCTTATGAACCTCATTTGCATTTGTTCTTGTGCTTAGGAAACTAATTTGCCTTGTTCGTGTGCTTAACAACCTCAATTGTCGTTGTTCCCATGCTTCTTAACCTCTTTTTCCCATGTTCGTGTGTTAACAACCTCCATTGTCATTGTTCATATGCTTCTTAACCTCTTTCGCCCATGTTCTTGTTCTTAGCAACATCATTTATATTTGTTCTTGTGCTTAACAACCTCATTTGTTGTCGATCATTCGCTTTACAACATAATTTGCCCTTGATCTTGTTCTTATGAACCTCATTTGCATTTGTGCTTGTGCTTAGGAACCTCCTTTGCCCTTGTTGGTGTGCTTAACAACCTCAATTAGCGTTGTTCGTGTGCTTAACAACCTCTTTTGCCCTTCATCTTAAGCTTATCAACCTCATTTGCATTTGTTCTTGTGCTTAAGAAACTAATTTGCCGTTGTTCGTGTGCTTAACAGCCTCAATTGTCGTTGTTCGTATGCTTCTTAACCTCTTTTGCCCTTGTTGTTGTGCTTAGCAACATCATTTAAACTTGTTCTTGTGCTTGACAACTTCATTTGTCATTGTTCCTACGCTTTACAACATAATCTGCCCTTGATCTTGTGCTTACGAACCTCATTGGCATTTGTTCTTGTGCTTAGGAACCTCATTTACCCTTGTTTGTGTGCCTAACAACCTCAATTGGCGTTGTTTGTCTGCTTAACAACCTCTTTTGCCCTTGATCTTGAGCTTATGAACCACATTTGCATTTGTTATTGTGCTTAGGAAACTCATCTACCCTTATTCGTGTGCTTAACAACCTCAAATGTCGTTGTTCGTATGCTTCTTAACCTCTTTTGCCCTTGTTCTTTTGCTTAGCAACATCATTTACACTTGTTCTTGCGTTTAACAACATCATTTGTCGTTGTTCTTGTATTTTGCAACATAATATGCTATTGATCTTGTGGTTATGAACCTCATTTGCATTTGTTCTTGTACTTAGGAACCTATTTTGCCTTTGATATTGTGCTTAACAACCTCGTTTGTCCTTGATCTTGTCCTGAAGAACCTCATTTGCATTTGTTCTTATGCTTCGGAACCTCATTTGCCCTTGTTCGTGTGCTTAACAACCTGAATTGTTGTTGTTCATATGCTTAGCAACATCATTTACACTTGTTCTCGTGCTTAACATCCTCAATTGGCGTTGTTCCTGTGCTTAAAAACTTCTATTGCCCTTGATCTCTTGCTCATGAACGTCATTTGTATTTGTTCTTGTGCTTAGGAACCTCATTTGCCCTTCTTTCTGTGCTTAACATCCTCAATTGGCATTGTTTGTGTGCTGAACAACCTCTTTTGCCCTTGATCTGGTGCTTATGAACCTCATTTGCCCTTGTTTGTGTGCTTAACAATCTCAATTGTCGTTGTTCATATGCTTCTTAACCTCTTTTACTCTAGTTCTTTTTCTTAGCAACATCATTTACACTTGTTCTTGTGATTAACAACCTCATTTGTCATTGTTCTTAACGCTTTGCAACATAATTTTCCCTTGATCTCGTGCTTATGAACCTCATTTGCATTTGTTCTTGTGCTTAGGAACAACATTTATTCTTGTGTGTGTTATTAACAACCTCAATTGTCGTTGTTCGTGTGCTTAACAATCGCTTTTTCCCTTGATCCTGTGCTTATGAACCTCATTTTTATTTGTTCATGTGCTTTGGAACCTCATTTGCCCTTGTTTGTGCGCATAACAACTTCTTTGGCCTTTGATCATGTGCTTACGAAGCTCATTTCCAATTGTTCTTGGGCTTAGGAACCTTATTTGTCCTTGTTTGTGTGCTTAACAACCTCAATTGGCGTTGTTCATGTGCTTCAGATCCTCTTTTGCCCTTGATCTTGTGCTTACGAACCTCATTTGCTCTTCTTTCTGTGCTTAACAACCTCATTTGGCACTGTTCGTCTGCCTAACAACGTCTTTTGCCCTAGATCTTGTGCTTATGAACCTTTTTTGCATTTGTTCTTGTGCTTATGAACCTCATTTGCATTTGTTCTTGTGCTTGGGAACCTCATTGCCCTTGTTTATGAGCTTAACATCATCAATTGGCGTTGTTCGTGTGCCCTAGATCTTGTGCTTAACAACCTCTTTTGCCCTTGATCTTGTGATTATGATCCTCATTTGCCTTTGTTCTTCTGCTTAGGAACCTTATTTGCCCTAGTTCGTGTGCGTTACAACTTTAATTGTCATTGTTCATATGCTTCTTTAACCTCTTTGCCCTTATTCTTGTGCTAAGCAACATCATTTACACTTGCTCTTGTGCTTAACAACCTCATTTGTCATTGTTATTTCGCTTTGCAACATAATTTTACCTTCATCTTGATCTTATAAACCTCATCTGCCCTTGTTTGTCTGCTTAACAACCTCAATTGGCGTTGTTGGTGTGCTGAGAAACCTCTTTTGCCCTTGATCTTGACCTTATGAAACTCATTTGCATTTTTTCTTCTGCTTAGGAAACTAATTTGCCCTTGTTCGTGTGCTTAACAACCTCAATTGTCGTTGTTCGTATGCTTCTTGACCTTTTTTGCCCTTGTTCGTGTGCCAACCTCCATTGTCGTTGTTCCTATGCTTTTGAACCTCCTTTTTCGCTTGTTCTTGTGCTTAGCAACATCATTTACAATTGTTCTTGTGCTTAACAACCTCTTTTGTCGTTGTTCATACGATTTACAGCATAATTTGCTCTTGATCTTGTCCTTATGAACCTCATTTGAATTTGTTCTTGTGCTTAGGAACCTCATTTGTCCTTGTTCATGTGCTTAACAACCTCAATTGCCGTTGTTCTTATGCTTCTTAACCTCTTTTGCCCTTGTTCGTGTGCTTAGCAACCTCCATTGTCGTTGTTCATATGCTTGTTAACCTCTTTTGCCCTTGTTCGTGAGCTTAGCAACATGATTTACAATTGTTCTTGTGCTTAACAACCTCTTTTGTCGTTGTTCATACGCTTTACAGCATAATTTGCTCTTGATCTTGTCCTTATGAACCTCATTTGAATTTGTTCTTGTGCTTAGGAACCTCATTTGTCCTTGTTCATGTGCTTAACAACCTTAATTGTCGTTATTCCTATGCTTCTTAACCTCTTTTGCCCCTGTTCGTGTGCTTAGCAACCTCCATTGTCGTTGTTCATATGCTTGTTAACCTCTTTTGCCCTTGTTCGTGAGCTTAGCAACATCATTTAAACTTTTTCTTGTGCTTAACAACTTCATTTGTCGTTGTTCATACGCTTTTAAACATAATTTGCCTGTTATCTTGTGCTTATGAACCTCATTGGCATTTGTTCTTGTGCTTAGGAACCTCATTTACCCTTGTTTGTGTGCCTAAGAACCTCAATTGGGGTTGTTCGTGTGCTTAACAAGCTCTTTTGCCCTTGATCTTGAGCTTATGAACCTCATTTGCATTTGTTCATGTGCTTAGGATACTCATTTGCCCTTTTTCGTGTGCTTAACAACCTCAATTGTCGTTATTCCTATGTTTCTTAACCTCTTTTTTCCCCTTGTTCGTATGCTTAGCAACCTCCATTGTTGTTGTTCATATGCTTGTTAACCTCTTTTGCCCTTGTTCTTGTGCTTAGCAACATCATTTAAACTTTTTCTTGTGCTTAACAACTTCATTTGTCGTTGTTCATACGCTTTTAAACATAATTTGCCCGTGATCTTGTGCTTATGAACCTCATTTACCCTTGTTTGTGTGCCTAAGAACCTCAATTGGCGTTGTTGGTGTGCTTAACAACCTCTTTTGCCCTTGATCTTGAGCTTATGAACCTCATTTGCATTTGTTCTTGTGCTTAGGAAACTCATTTGCCCTTTCTCGTGTGCTTAACAACCTTAATTGTCGTTATTCCTATGCTTCTTAACCTCTTTTTCCCTTGTTCGTGTGCTTAGCTACCTCCATTGTCGTTGTTCATATGCTTGTTAACCTCTTTTGCCCTTGTTGGTGTGCTTAGCAATATTATTTAAACTTTTTCTTGTGCTTAACAACTTCATTTGTCGTTGTTCATACGCTTTTAAACATAATTTGCCCGTGATCTTGTGCTTATGAACCTCATTGGCATTTGTTCTTGTGCTTAGGAACCTCATTTACCCTTGTTTGTGTGCCTAAGAAACTCACTTGGCATTGTTCGTGTGCTTAACAAGCTCTTTTGCCCTTGATCTTGAGCTTATGAACCTCATTTGCATTTGTTCTCGTCCTTAGGAAACTCATTTACCCTTTTTTGTGTGCTTAACAACCTCAAATGTCATTGTTCGTATGCTTCTGAACCTCTTTTGCCCTTGTTCTTTTTCTGAGCAACATCATTTTCACTTGTTCTTACGCTTAACAACATCATTTCTCATTGTTCTTGTATTTTGCCACATAATATGCCATTGATCCTGTGGTTATGAACCTAATTTGCATTTGTTCTTGTGCTTATAGGAACCTCATTTGCCCTTGTTCTTGTACTTAACAGCCTAAATTGTCGTTGTTCGTATGCTTATTAACCTCTTTTTCTCTTGTTCTTTTGCTTAGCAACATTATTTACACTTGTTCTTGTGCATAACAACATCATTTGTCATTATTCTTCTGCTTATGAACCTCATTTGCCCTTGTTCGTCCTCCATTATCGTTGTTCATATGCTTCTTAACCTCTTTTGCCTTGTTCTTGTGCTTAGCTACATCATTTACACTTGTTCTTGTGCTTAACAACCTCATTTGTCGTTGTTCATACGCTTTAAAACATAATTTGCCCTTGATCTTATGCTTATGAACCTCATTGGCATTTGTTCTTCTGCTTGGGAACGTCATTTACCCTTGTTTGTGTGCCTAACAACCTCAATTAGCATTGTTCGTGTGCTTAACATCCTCTTTTGCCCTTAATCTTTAGCTTATGGACCTCATTTGCATTTGTTCTTGAGCTTAGGAAACTCATTTGCCCTTGTTCGTGTGCTTAACAACCTCAAATGTCGTTGTTCGTATGCTTCTTAACCTCTTTTGCCCTTGTTCTTTTTCCTAGGAACATCATTTACACTTGTTCTTGTGCTTAACAACATCATTTGTCGTTGTTCATGTATTTTGCAACATAATGTGCCATTGATCTTGTGGTTATGAACCTCATTTGCATTTGTTCTTGTGCTTAGGAGCCTCATTTGCCCTTGTTCGTGTACTTAACAACCTCCATTGTCGTTGTTCGTCTGCTTTCTAACCTCTTTTGCCCTTGTTCTTTTGCTTAGCAACATGATTTACACTTGTACTTGTGCTTAACAACCTTATTTGTCGTTGTTCTCGTGCTTTGCAACATAATCTGCCTTTGATTTTGTGCATAGGAATCTTATTTGCATTTGTTCTTGTGCTTAGGAACCTCATTTGCCCTTGTTTGTGTGCATAACAACCTCAATTGGCATTGTCCATCTGCATAACAACGTCTTTTGCCCTAGATCTTCTGATTATGAACCTCATTTGCATTTGTTCTTGGGCTTAGTTACCTCATTTGTCCTTGTTTATGTGGGTAATTACCTCTGTTGGCATTCATCTGCTTAACAACGTCTTTTGCCCTATATCTTGTGCTTATGAACCACATTTGCATTTGTTCTTGTGCTTGGGAACTTCATTGCCCTTGTTTATGTGCTCATCCTCAATTGGCGTTGTTCGTGTGCTAACAACCTCCTTTGCCCTTGATCTTGTGCTTAACAACCTCTTTTGCCCTTGATCTTGTGATTCTGAACCTCATTTGCATTTGTTCTTACGCTTAGGAACCTCATTTGCCCTTGTTCGTGTCCGTAACAACTTTAATTGTCGTTGTTCAAATGCTTCTTACCTCTTTTGCCCTTGTTCTTGTGCTAAGCAACATCATTTACACTTGCTCTTGTGCTTAATAACCTCATTTGTCACAGTTATTACGCTTTGCAACAGAATTTGCCCTTGATCTTGATCTTATGAACCTCATTTGCATTTGTTCTTGTGCTTACGAAACTAATTTGCCCTTGTTCGTGCGCTTAACAACCTAAATTATCGTTGTTCCTATGTTTCTTAACATTTTTTGCCCTTGTTCGTGTGCCTCCATTGTCATTGTTCCTATGCTTCTTAACCTCTTTTTCCCTTGTTCTTGTGCTTAGCAACATCATTTACACTTGTTCTTGTACTTAACAACCTCATTTGTTGTCCTTCATACGCTTTACAACATAATTTGGCCTTGATCTTGTACTTATGAACCTCATTTGCATCTGTTCTTGTGCTTAGGAACCTCATTTTCCCTTGTTGGTGTGCTTAACAACCTCAATTAGCGTTCTTCGTGTACTTAACAACCTCTTTTGCCCTTGATCTTCAGCTTATAAACCTCATTTGCATTTGTTCTTGTGCTTAAGAAACTCATTTGCCCTTGTTCGTGTGCATAACAGCCTCAATTGTCGTGTTTGTAAGCTTCTTAACCTTTTTTGCCCTTGTTCTTTTGCTTAGCAACATTATTTACACCTGTTCTTGTGCTTAACAACATCATTTGTCGTTGGTCTTGTGTTTTCCAACATAATTTCCCTTGATCTTGTGCTTATTGACCTCATTTGAATTTGTTCTTGTGCGTAGGAACCTCATTTGCCCTTGTTCATGTGCTTAACAACCTCCATTCGTCGTTGTTCATCTGCTTCTTAACCTCTTTTGCCCTTGTTCTTGTGCTTAGCAACATCATTTAAACTTGTTCTTGTGCATAACAACTTCATTTGTCGTTGTTCGTACGCTTTACAACATAATTTGCCCTTGATCTTATGCTTATGAACCTCATTGGCATTTGTTCTTGTGCTTAGGAACCTCATTTACCCTTTTTTGTGTACCTAACAACCTCAATTGGCGTTGTTCGTGTACTTAACAACCTCTTTTGCCCTTGATCTTGATCTTATGAACCTCATTTGCATTTGTTCTCGTACTTAGGAAACTCATTTGCCCTTTTTTCGTGTGCTTAACAACCTGAAATGTCGTTGTTCGTATGCTTCTGAACGTCTTTTGCCCTTGTTCTTTTTCTTAGCAACATCATTTTGACTTGTTCTTACGCTTAACAACATCATTTGTCGTTGTTCTTGTATTTTGCAACATAATATACCATTGATCTTGTGGTTATGAACCTCATTTGCATTTGTTCTTGTGCTTAGGAACCTCATTTGCCTTTGTTCGTGTGCTTAACAACCTCCATTGTCGTTGTTCTTATGCTTTTTAACCTGTTTTGCCCTCGTTCTTGTGCTTAGCAACATGTTTTACACTTGTACTTGTGCTTAACAACCTTATTTGTCATTGTTCTCGGTGTGTGCAACATAATCTGCCCTTGATCTTGTGCATAGGAATCTTATTTGCATTTGTTCTTGTGCTTAGGAACCTCATTTGCCCTTGTTTGTGTGCATAACAACCTCAATTGGCATTGTTCGTCTGCATAACAACGTCTTTTGCCCTAGATCTTGTGATTATGAACCTCATTTGCATTTGTTCTTGGGCTTATGAACCACATTTGCCCTTGTTTGTCAACCTCCATTATCGTTGTTCATATGCTTTTTAATCTCTTTTGCCCTTGTTCTTGTGCTTAGCTACATCATTTACACTTGTTCTTGTGCTTAACAACCTCATTTGTCGTTGTTCATACGCTTTTACAACATAATTTGCCCTTGATCTTGTGCTTATGAACCTCATTGGCATTTGGTCTTGTGCTTAGGAACCTCATTTACCCTTGTTTGTGTGCCTAACAACATCAATTGGTGTTGTTCATGTGCTTCACAACCTCTTTTGCCCATAATCTTTAGCTTATGGACCTCATTTGCATTTGTTCTTGTGCTTAGGAACCTCATTTGCGCTTGTTCGTGTGCTTAACAACCTCCATTGTCGTTGTTCGTATGCTTTTTAACCTCTTTTGCCCTTGTTCTTGTGCTTAGCAACATGATTTACACTTGTACTTGTGCTTAACAACCTTATTTGTCGTTGTTCTCGTGCTTTGCAACATAATCTGCCCTTGATCTTGTGCATAGGAATCTTATTTGCATTTGTTCTTGTGCTTAGGAACCTCATTTGCCCTTGTTTGTGTGCATAACAACCTCAATTGGCATTGTTCGTCTGCATAACAACGTCTTTTGCCTTAGATCTTGTGATTATGAACCTCATTTGCATTTGTTCTTGGGCTTAGTAACCTCATTTGCCCTTTTTTGTGTGCGTAACAACCTCTATTGGCACTGTTCGTCTGCTTAACAATGTCTTTTGCCCAAGATCTTGTGCTTATGAACCTCATTTGCATTTGTACTTGTGCTTGGGAACCTCATTGCCCTTGTTTATGTGCTTACCATCATCAATTGGCATTGTTCGTGTGCTAACAACCTCCTTTGCCCAAGATCTTGTGCTTAACAACCTCTTTTGCCCTTGATCTTGTGATTATGAACCTCATTTGTTCTTATGCTTAGGAACCTCATTTGCCCTTTTTCGTGTCCGTAACAACTTTAATTGTGATTGTTCATATGCTTCTTTAACCTCTTTTGCCATTGTTCTTGTGCTCAGCAACATCGTTTACCCTTGCTCTTGTGCTTAACAACCTCATTTGTCATCGTTTTTATGCTTTGCAACATAATTTGACCTTCATTTTGATGTAATGAATCTTATTTGCATTTGTTGTTGTGCTGAGGAACCTCATTTGCCCTAGTTTGTGTGCTGAACAACCTCTTTTGCCCTTGATCTTGAGCTTATGAACCTCATTTGCATTTTTTATAGTGCTTAGGAACCATATTTGCCCTTCTTTCTGTATTCTTAACAACCTCAATTGGCATTGTTCGTCTGCTTAACAACGTCTTTTGCCCTAGATCTTGTTCTTATGAACATCATTTGCATTTGTTCTTGTTCTTAGGAAAATGATATTGCTAAGCACAAGAACAAGGGCAAAAGACGTTAAGAAGCGTATGAACAACGACAATTAAAGTTGTTAAGCACACAAACAAAGGCACATGAAGTTCCTAAGCAACCTCATTATCAACCTCCATTGTCATTGATCTTGTGCTTAACAACCTCTTTTGCCCTTGATCTTGTGATTATGAACCCCATTTGCATTTGTTCCTATGCTTAGGAACCTCATTTGCCCTTGTTTGTGTGCTTAACAACCTCAATTGGCGTTGTTCGTGTGCTGAACAACCTCTTTTGCCCTTGATCTTGAGCTTATGAATGTCATTTGCATTTTTTCTTATGCTTAGGAAACTAATTTGCCCTTGTTCGTGCGCTTAACAACCTCAATTGTCGTTGTTCCTATGCTTCTTGACTTTATTTGCCCTTGTTCGTTTGCCAACCTCCATTGTCGTTGTTCCTATGCTTCTTAACCTCTTCTTCCCTAGTTCTTGTGCTTAGCAACATCATTTACACTTGTTCTTGTGCTTAACAACCTCATTTGTCCTTGTTCATACGCTTTACAACATAATTTGCCCTTGATCTTGTGCTTATGAACCTTATTTCCATTTGTTATTGTGCTTAGGAAAATCATTTGTCCTTGTTCGTGTGCTTAACAACCTCCATTGTCGTTGTTCCTATGCTTCTTAACCTCTTTTGCTGTTCGTGTGCTTAGCAACATCATTTACAATTTTTCTTGTGCTTAACAACTTCATTTGTCGTTGTTCATACGCTTTTAAACATAATTTGCCCTTGATCTTGTGCTTATGAACCTCATTGGCATTTCTTCTTGTGCTTAGGAACCTCATTTACCCTTGTTTGTGTGCCTAAGAACCTCAATTGGCGTTGCTCGTGTGCTTAACAACCTCTTATGCCCTTGATCTCGAGCTTACAAACCTCATTTGCATTTACATAATTTGCCCTTGATCTTGTGCTTATGAACCTCATTGGCATTTGTTCTTCTGCTTAGGAACTTCATTTATCCTTTTTTGTGTGCCTAACAACCTCAATTGGCGTTGTTCGCAACCTCTTTTGCCCTTTATCTTGAGCTTATGAACCTCATTTGCATTTGTTCTTGTGCTTAGGATACTCATTTGCCCTTGTTCGTGTGCTTAACAACCTCAAATGTCGTTGTTCGTATGCTTCTTAACCTCTTTTGCCCTTGTTCTTTTGCTTAGCAACATCATTTACACTTGTTGTTCTGCGTAACAACATTATTTGTCGTTGTTCTTGTATTTGCAAAATAATATGCCATTGATCTTGCGGTTATGAACCTCATTTGCATTTGTTCTTGTGCTTAAGAACCTCATTTGCCCTTGTTGTTGTACTTAACAACCTCAATTGTCATCGTTCGTATGCTTCTTAACCTCTTTTACCCTTGTTCTTTTGCTTAGCAACATTATTTACACTTGTTCTTGTGCATAACAACATCATTTATCGTTGTTCTTGTGTTTCGCCGCGTAATTTGCCCTTGATCTTGTGCTTATGAACCTCATTTACATTTGTTATTGTGCTTAGGAACCTCATTTGCCCTTGTTCGTGTGCTTCGCAACCTCAATTGTCGGTGTTGCTGTGCTTCTTAACCTCTTTTGCCCTTGTTCGTGTGCTTAGCAACATCATTTAAACTTGTTCTTGAGCTTAACAACTTCATTTGCCGTTGTTCATACGCTTTTCAACATGATATGCCCTTGATCTTGTGCTTATGAACCTCATTGGCATTTGTTCTTGTGCTTAGGAACCTCATTTACCCTTATTTGTGTGCCTAACAACCTCATTTGCATTTGTTCTTGTGCTTAGGAAACTCTTTTGCCCTTGTTCGTGTGCTTAACAACCTCAAATGTCGTTGTTCCTCTGCATAACATCATTTACACTTGTACTTGTGCTTAGCAACCTCATTTGTCGTTGTTCTTGTGCTTTGCAACTTAATCTGCCCTTGAACTTGTGCATATGAATCTTATTTGCATTTGTTCTTGTGCTTAAGAACCTCATTTGCCCTTGTTTGTGTGCATAACAACCTCAATTGGCATTGTTCGTCTGCATAACAATGTCTTTTGCCCTAGATCTTGTGTTTATGAACCTCATTTGCATTTGTTCTTAGGCTTAAGAACCTCATTTGCCTTTCTTTACGTGCTTAATATTCTCAATTGGCATTGTTCGTGTGCTTAACAACCTCTTTTGCCTTTGATATTGTGCTTAACAACCTCCTTTGCCCATAATCTTGTCCTTATGAACTTCATTTGAATTTGTTCTTATGCTTAGGAACCTCATTTGCCCTTGTTCATGTGCTTAACAACCTTAATTGTTGTTGTTCATATGCTTAGCAACATCATTTACACTTGCTCTTGTGCTTAACAACCTCATTTGTCATCGTTATTACGCTTTGCAACATAATTTCCACTTGATCTTGTGATTATGAACTTCACTTGCATTTGTTCTTATGCTTAGGAACTTCATTTTGCCCTTGTTCGTGTGCTTAACAACTTTAATTGTCGTTGTTCATACGCTTCTTTACGTCTATTGCCCTTGTTCTTGTGCTTAGCAACATCATTTACACTTGTTTTTGTGCTTAACAACCTCATTTGTCGTCGTTCATACGCTTTGCAACATAATTTGCCCTTGATCTTGTGCTTTTGAACCTTATTTGCATTTGTTCTTGAGCTTAAGAACCTGTTTTGCCATTGTTTGTGTGCTTAACAACCTCAATTGGCGTTGTTCGTGTGCTAAACAACCTCTTTTGCCCTTGATCTTGAGCTTATGAACCTCATTAGGATTTGTTCTTGTGCTTAGGAAACTAATTTGCCTTTGTCCGTGTGCAACCTCAATTGTCGTTGTTCCTATGCTTCTTAACCTCTTTTGCCCTTGTTCGTGTGCTTAACAACCTCCATTGTCGTTGTTCATATGCTTCTTAACCTCTTTTGCCCTTGGTTTTGTGCTTAGCAACATCATTTACACTTGTTTTTGTGCTTAACAACCTCATTTGTCATCGTTAATACGCTTTGCAATTGCCCTTGTTCGTGTGCTTAACAGCCTCAATTGTCGTTGTTTGTATGCTTCTTAACCTCTTTTGCCCTTGTTCTTTTGCTTAGCAATATTATTTACACTTGTTCTTCTGCTTAACAACATCATTTATCGTTGTTCTTGTGTTTTGCAACATAATTTTCCCTTGATCTTGTGCTTATGAACCTCATTTGCATTTGTTCTTATGCTTAGGAACCTCATTTAAACTTGTTTACGTGCTTAACATCCTCAATTGGCGTTGTTCGTGTGCTAACAACCTCTTTTGCCCTTGATCTTGCGCTTAACAACTTTAACTGTCGTTATTCAAATGCTTCTTAACCTATGTTGCCCTTGTTCTTGTGCTTAGCAACATCATTTACAATTTTTCTTGTGCATAACAACCTCATTTGTCATTGTTCATACGCTTTACAACATAATTTTTCCTTGATCTTCTACTTATGAACCTCAATTGCATTTGTTCTTATGCTTAGGAACCTCATTTGCCCTTGTTTGTGTGCTGAACAACCTCAATTAGCGTTGTTCGTGTGCTTAACAACCTCTTTTGCCCTTCATCTTGAGCTTATGAACCTCATTTGCATTTGTTCTTGTGCTTAAGAAACTTATTTGCCCTTGTTCGTCTGCTTAACAGCCTCAATTGTCATTGTTCGTATGCGTCGTAACATCTTTTGCCCTTGTTCTTCTGCTTAGCAACATTATTTACACTTGTTCTTGTGCTTAACTACATCATTTGTCATTCTTATGGTATTTTGCAACATAATTTGCGCTTGATCTTGTGCTTATGAACCTCATTTGCATTTGTTCTTGTGCTTAGGAACCTCATTTGCCCTTTCTTGTGTCCTTAACTCCATTGTCATTGTTCATATGCATGTTAACCTCTTTTGCCTTTGTTCTTATGCTTAGCTACATCATTTACACTTCTTCTTGTGGTTAACAACATCATTTGTCGTTGTTCATACGCTTTACAACACAATTTGCCCTTGATCTTGTGCTGATGAACCTCATTGGCATTTTTTCTTGTGCTTAGGAACCTCATTTACCTTTGTTTGTGTGCCTAACAACTTGAATTGGCGTTGTTCGTGTGCTTAACAACCTTTTTTTTCCCTTAATCTTGAGATTATGTACCTCATTTGCATTTGTTCTTGTGCTCAAGAACTTCATTTGTCATTATTAGTGTGCTTAACAGCCTCAATTGTCGTTGTTCGTACGCTTCTTAACCTCTTTTGCCCTTGTTCTTTTGCTTAGCAATATTATTAACACTTGTTCTTCTGCTTAACAACATCATTTATCGTTGTTCTTGTGTTTTGCAACATAATTTTCCCTTGATCTTGTGCTTATGAACCAAATTTGCATTTGTTCTTATGCTTAGGAACCTCATTTGCCCTTGTTTACGTGCTTAACATCCTCAATTGGCGTTGTTCGTGTGCTAACAACCTCTTTTGCCCTTGATTGCTTAACAACTTTAACTGTCGTTATTCATATGCTTCTTAACCTGTGTTGCCCTTGTTCTTGTGCTTAGCAACATCAGTTACACTTGTTCTTGTGCTGAACAACCTCATTTATCATTGTTCATACGCTTTACAACATAATTTTTCCTTGAACTTCTACTTATGAACCTCAATTGCATTTGTTCTTATGCTTAGGAACCTCATTTGCCCTTGTTTGTGTGCTGAACAACCTCAATTAGCGTTGTTCGTGTGCTTAACAACCTCTTTTGCCCTTCATCTTGAGCTTATGAATCTCATTTGCTTTTGTTCTTGCGCTTAAGAAACTTATTTGCCCTTGTTCGTCTGTTTAACAGCCTTAATTGTCATTGTTCGTATGCATCGTAACATCTTTTGCCCTTGTTCTTCTGCTTAGCAACATTATTTACACTTGTTCTTGTGCTTAACTACATCATTTGTCGTTCTTATGGTATTTTGCAACATAATTTGCGCTTGATCTTGTGCTTATGAACCTCATTTGCATTTGTTCTTGTGCTTAGGAACCTCATTTGCCCTTTCTCGTGTGCTTAACAAACTCCATTGTCATTGTTCCTATGCATATTTACCTCTTTTGCCATTCTTCTTATGCTTAGCTACATCATTTACACTTCTTTTTGTGCTTAACAACATCATTTGTCGTTGTTCATACGCTTTACAACACAATTTGCCCTTGATCTTGTGCTGATGAACCTCATTGGCATTTTTTCTTGTGCTTAGGAACCTGATTTACCCTTGTTGGTGTGCCTAGCAACCTGAATTGGCGCTGTTCGTGTCCTTAACAACCTTTTTTTCCCTTAATCTTGAGATTATGTACCTCATTTGCATTTGTTCTTGTGCTTAGGAAAATCATTTGCCCTTGTTCGTATGCTTCTTAACCTCTTTTGTCCTTGTTCTTTTGCTTGGCAACATCATTTACACATGTTCTTGTGATTAACAACATCATTTGTCGTTGTTCATTAATTTTGCAACATAATGTGCCATTGATCTTGTGGTTATGAACCTCATTTGCATTTGTTCTTGTGCTTAGGACCCTCATTTCCCTTGTTCGTGTGCTTAACAACCTCCATTGTTGTTGTTCCTATGCTTCTTAACCTCTTTTGCCCTTGTTCTTGTGCTTAATAACCTCATTTGTCATTGTTCATACGCTTTACAACATTATTTGCCCTTGATCTTTTGCTTGTGAACCTCATTTGCATTTGTTCTTGTGCTTAGGAACCTCATTTGCCCTTGTTTGTGTGCTGAACAACCTCAATAAGAGTTGTTCGTGTGCTTAACAACTTATTTTGCCCTTGATCTTGAGCTTATGAACCTCACTTGCATTTGTTCTTCTGCTTAAGAAACTCATTTGCCCTTGTTTGTGTGCTTAACAATCTCAATTGTCCTTGTTCGTATGCTTCTTAATCTCTTTTGCCCTTGTTGTTTTGCTTAGCAAAATTATTTACAGCTCTTGTGCTTAACAACATCATTTGTCGTTGTTCTTGTGTTGCAATATAATTTGCTCTTGATCTTGTGCTGATGAACCTTTTTTGCATTTGTTCTTGTGCTTAGGAACCTCATTTGACCTTGTTCGAGTGCTTAACAACCTCCATTGTCGTTGTTCATATGCTTCTTAACCTCTTTTGCCCTTGTTGTTAGTTCTTAGCAACATCATTTACACTTGTTCTTCTGCTTAACTACCTCATTTGTTGTTGTTCATACGCTTTACATCATAATTTTCCCTTGATCTTTTGCTTATGAACCTCATTTGCATTTGTTCTTATGCTTAGGAACCTCATTTGCCCTTGTTTGTGTGCTTAACAACCTCAATTCGCGTTGTTCGTGTGCTTAACAACCTCTTTTACCCTTGATCTTGAGCTTATGAACCTCATTTTCATTTGTTCTTGTACTTAAGAAACTTATTTGCCCTTGTTGGTGTGCTTAATAACAACCTCAATTGTAGTTGTTCGTATGCTTCTTAACCTCTTTTTCCCTTGTTTATTTCCTTAGCAACATCATTTACACTTGTTCTTGTGCTTAACAACATCAATTGTCGTTGTTCTTGTGTTTTGCAACATAATTTGCCCTTGATCTTCTGCGTATGAACCTCATTTGCATTTGTCCATGTGCTCAGGAACCTAATTTGCCCTTGCTCGTGTGCTTAACAACCTCCATTGCTGTTGTTCATATGCTTCTTAACCTCTTTTGTCGTTTTTCTTGTGCTTAGCAACATCATTTACACTTCTTCTTATACTTAACAATCTCATTTGTCGTTGTTCTTGTATTGATGAACCTCATTTTCCCTTGTTTCTGTGTTTAACATCCTCAATTGGCGTTGTTGGTATGCTTAACACCTCTTTTGCCCTTGAACTTGTTCTGATGAAGCTCATTTGTATTTGTTCTTGTGCTTAGGAACCTCATTTGCACTTGTTTGTGTACTTAACAATCTCAATTGTCATTGTTCATGCCCTTCTTAACCTTTTTTGCCCTTGTACTTGTGCTTAGCAACCTCATTTACACTTGTTGTCCTAGTTCTTACGCTTTGCAACATAATTTGCCCTTGATCTTGTGCTTATGAACCTCATTTGCAATTGTTCTTGTGTGCTTAAGAACCTCAATTGGCGTTGCTCGCGTGCTTAACAAACTCTTTTGCCCTTGATCTTGAGCTTATCAACCTCATTTATATTTGTTCTTATGCTTAGGAACCTAATTTGACATTGTTCGTGTGCTTAACAACCTTAATTGTCGCTGTTCATATGATTAGCAACATCATATACACTTGTTCTTGTGCTTAACAACCTCATTTGTCTTTGTTCGTGCGCTTTCCAAAATAATCTGCCATTGATCCTGTGCTTATGAACCTCATTTGCATTTGTTTTTGTGCTTAGGAACCTCATTTGCCCTTGTTTGTGCGCTTAACAACTTCAATTGGCGTTCTTCATATGCTTCTCAACCTCTTTTACCCTTGATCTTGAGCTTATGAACCTCATTTGTATTTGTTCTTGTGCTTAGGAAACTCATTTGCCCTTGTTTGTGCGCATAACAACCTCAATTGGCGTTGTTCGTGTGCTTAACAACCTCTTTTGCCCTTGATCTTGTGCTTACGAACCTCATTTGCTTTTGTTCTTGTGCATAGGAACCTCATTTGCTCTTCTTTCTGTGCATAACAACCTCAATTGGCACTGTTCGTCTGCTTAACAATGTCTTTTGCCCAAGATCTTATGCTTATGAATCTCATTTGCATTTGTTCTTGTTCTTAGGAACCTCAATTACCCTTGTTTACAAGCTTAACAACCTCAATTGGCATTTGTGTACTTAACAACCTCTTTTGCCCTTGATATTGTGCTTAACAACCTCTTATGCCCTTGATATTGTGCTTAACAACCTCTTATGCCCTTGATATTGTGCTTATGAACCTCATTTGCATTTGTTCATATGCTTAGGAACCTCATTTGCCCTTGTTCGTGTGCTTAACAACCTTAATTGTCGTTGTTGATATGCTTAGCAACATCATATACACTTGTTCTTGTACTTAACGACCTCATTTGTCGTTGTTCATATGCTTCTTAACCTCTTTTGCCCTTTTTCTTGTGCCTAGCAATATCATTTACACTTTTTCTTGTGCTTAACCACCTCATTTCTCGTTATTCTTGAGCTTTCCAACATAATCTGCCCGTGATCTTGTGCTGATGAACCTCATTTGCATTAGTTTTTGTGCTTAAGAACTTCATTTTCTCTTGTTTGTCTGCTTAACAACCTTAATTCGCATTGTTCGTCTACTTAACAACCTATTTTTCCCTTGATTCTTACGAACCTCCATTGCATTTGTTCATGTGCTTAGCAACCTCATTTGCCCTTGTTTGTGCGCATAACAACCTCAATTGGCGTTCTTCGTGTGCTTAACAACCTCTTTTGCCTTTGATCTTGTGCTTACGAAGCTCATTTGCATTTGTTCTTGGGCTTAGGAATCTCATTTGCCCTTGTTTGTGTGCTTAACAACCTCAATTGGCGTTGTTCGTGTGCTTAACAACCTGTTTTGTCTTTGATCTTGAGCTTATGAACCTCTTTTGCCCTTGATCTGGTGCTTATGAACCTCATTTGCCCTTGTTTGTGTGCTTAACAATCTCAATTGTCGTTGTTCATATGCTTCTTAACCTCTTTTGCTCTAGTTCTTGTTCTTAGCAACATCATTTACACTTGTTCTTGTGATTAACAACCTCATTTGTCGTTGTTCTTACGCATTGCAACATAATTTGCCCTTGATCTTGTGCTTACGAATCTCATTTGCATTTTTTCCCGTGCTTAGGATACTCATTTATCCTTGTTTGTGTGGTTAATAACCTCAATTGTCGTTGTTTGTGTCCTTAACAATCTCTTTTGCCCTTGATCTTATGCTTACGAACCTCATTTGCATTTGTTCATGTGCTAGGAACCCAATTTGCCCTTGTTTGTGTGCATAACAACCTTAATTGGCGTTGTTCGTATGCTTCACATCCTCTTTTGCCCTTGATCTTGTGCTGATGAACCTCATTTGAATTTGTTTTGTGCTTACGAACCTCATTTTCTGTTCTTTTTGTGCTTAACAACCTCAATTGGCATTGTTCGTCTTCTTAACAACGCCTTTTGCCCTAGATCTTGTACTTATGAACCTCATTTGCATTTGTTCTTGTTCTTAGGAACCTCATTTCCCCTTGTTTTCGTGCTTAATATCCTCAATTGGAGTTGTTCGTGTGCTAACAACCTCTTTTGCCCTTGATCTTGTGCTTGACAACCTCTTTTGCCACTGATCTTGTGATTATGAACCTCATTTGCCCTTGTTCGTGTGCTTAACAACTTTAATTGTTCGTTGTACATATGCTTCTTAACCTCTTTTGCCCTTGATCTTGACCTTATGAAACTCATTTGCATTTTTTTCTTCTGCTTAGGAAACTAATTTGCCCTTGTTCGTGTGCTTAACAACCTCAATTGTCGTTGTTCGTATGCTTCTTGACCTTTTTTGCCCTTGTTCGTGTGCCAACCTCCATTGTCGTTGTTCCTATGCTTTTGAACCTCCTTTTTTGCTTGTTCTTGTGCTTAGCAACATCATTTACAATTGTTCTTGTGCTTAACAACCTCTTTTGTCGTTGTTCATACGCTTTACAACATAATTTGCTCTTGATCTTGTCCTTATGAACCTCATTTGCATTTGTTCTTGTGCTTAGGAACCTCATTTGTCCTTGTTCGTGTGCTTAACAACCTCAATTGCCGTTGTTCCTATGCTTCTTAACCTCTTTCGCCCTTGTTCGTGTGCTTAGCAACCTCCATTGTCGTTGTTCATATGCTTGTTAACCTCTTTTGTCCTTGTTCGTGAGCTTAGCAACATCATTTAAACTTTTTCTTGTGCTTAACAACTTCATTTGTCGTTGTCCATATGCTTTTAAACATAATTTGCCTGTTATCTTGTGCTTATGAACCTCATTTGCATTTGTTCTTGTGCTTAGGAACCTCATTTACCCTTGTTTGTGTGCCTAAGAACCTCAATTGGGGTTGTTCGTGTTCTAAACAAGCTCTTTTGTCCTTGATCTTGAGCTTTTGAACCTCATTTGCATTTGTTCTTGTGCTTAGGATACTCATTTGCCCTTTTTCGTGTGCTTAACAACCTCAATTGTCGTTATTCCTATGTTTCTTAACCTCTTTTTTCCCCTTGTTCGTATGCTTAGCAAATTCATTTACATTTGTTCTTGTGCTTAACAACATAATTTGTCGTTGTTCTTACACTTTGCAACATAATTTGCCCTTGAGCTTGTGCTTATGAACCTTATTTGCAATTGTTCTTGTGCTTAGGAAACTCATTGGCCCTTATTTGTGTGCTTAACAACCTCCATTGGCGTTGTTCGTGTGCTTAACAACCTGTTTTGTCTTTGATCTTGAGCTTATGAACCTCTTTTGCCCTTGATCTGGTGCTTATGAACCTCATTTGCCCTTGTTTGTGTGCTTAACAATCTCAATTGTCGTTGTTCATATGCTTCTTAACCTCTTTTGCTCTAGTTCTTGTTCTTAGCAACATCATTTACACTTGTTCTTGTGATTAACAACCTCATTTGTCGTTGTTCTTACGCATTGCAACATAATTTGCCCTTGATCTTGTGCTTACGAATCTCATTTGCATTTTTTTCCCGTGCTTAGGATACTCATTTATCCTTGTTTGTGTGGTTAATAACCTCAATTGTCGTTGTTTGTGTCCTTAACAATCTCTTTTGCCCTTGATCTTATGCTTACGAACCTCATTTGCATTTGTTCATGTGCTAGGAACCCAATTTGCCCTTGTTTGTGTGCATAACAACCTTAATTGGCGTTGTTCGTGTACTTCACATCCTCTTTTGCTCTTGATCGTGTGCTGACGAACCTCATTTGAATTTGTTTTGTGCTTACGAACCTCATTTTGTGTTCTTTTTGTGCTTAACAACCTCAATTGGCATTGTTCGTCTTCTTAACAACGTCTTTTGCCCTAGATCTTGTGCTTATGAACCTCATTTGCATTTGTTCTTGTTCTTAGGAACCTCATTTCCCCTTGTTTACGTGCTTAATATCCTCAATTGGAGTTGTTCGTGTGCTAACAACCTCTTTTGCCCTTGATCTTGTGCTTGACAACCTCTTTTGCCACTGATCTTGTGATTATGAACCTCATTTGCCCTTGTTCGTGTGCTTAACAAATTTAATTGTCGTTGTACATATGCTTCTTAACCTCTTTTGTCCTTCTTCATATTGTTAGCAACATTATTTACACTTGCTCTTGTGCTTAACATCCTCATTTGTCATTGTTATTACGCTTTGCAAAATAATTTGCCCTTGATACCTCATTTGCATTTGTTCTTGTGCTTAGGAAATTCATTTGCCTTTGTTTGTGTGCTTAACAACCTCAATTGGCGTTGTTCGTATGCTAAACAACCTCTTTTGCCCTTGATCTTGAGCTTACGAACCTCATTTGCATTTGTTCTTGTGCTTAGGAACCACATTTGCCTTTGTTTGTGTGCTTAACAACCTCAATTGGCGTTGTTCGTGTGCTGAACAACCTCTTTTGCCCTTGATCTTGAGCTTATAAACCTCATTTGCATTTGTTCTTGTGCTTAGGAAACTAATTTGCCTTGTTCGTGTGCTTAACAACCTCAATTGTCGTTGTTCCCATGCTTCTAAACCTCTTTTTCCCATGTTCGTGTGTTAACAACCTCCATTGTCATTGTTCATATGCTTCTTAACCTCTTTCGCCCAAGTTCTTGTTCTTAGCAACATCATTTATATTTGTTCTTGTGCTTAACAACCTCATTTGTTGTCGATCATTCGCTTTGCAACATAATTTGCCCTTGATCTTGTTCTTATGAACCTCATTTGCATTTGTTCTTGTGCTTAGGAATCTCCTTTGCCCTTGTTGGTGTGCTTAACAACCTCAATTAGCGTTGTTCGTGTGCTTAACAACCTCTTTTGCCCTTCATCTTAAGCTTATCAATCTAATTTGCATTTGTTCTTGTGCTTAAGAAACTAATTTGCCGTTGTTCGTGTGCTTTACAGCCTCAATTGTCGTTGTTCGTATGCTTCTTAACCTCTTTTGCCCTTGTTGTTGTGCTTAGCAACATCATTTAAACTTGTTCTTGTGCTTGACAACTTCATTTGTCGTTGTTCCTACGCTTTACAACATAATCTGCCCTTGATCTTGTGCTTAGGAACCACATTGGCATTTGTTCTTGTGCTTAGGAACCTCATTTACCCTTGTTTGTGTGCCTAACAACCTCAATTGGCGTTGTTTGTCTGCTTAACAACCTCTTTTGCCCTTGACCTTGAGCTTATGAACCACATTTGCATTTGTTATTGTGCTTAGGAAACTCATCTACCCTTGTTCGTGTGCTTAACAACCTCAAATGTCATTGTTCGTATGCTGCTTAACCTCTTTTGCCCTTGTTCTTTTGCTTAGCAACATCATTTACACTTGTTCTTGTGTGTAACAACATCATTTGTCGTTGTTCTTGTATTTTGCAACATAATATGCTATTGATCTTGTGGTTATGAACCTCATTTGTATTTGTTCTTGTACTTAGGAACCTCTTTTGCCTTTGATATTGTGCTTAACAACCTCCTTTGTCCTTATGAACCTCATTTGCATTTGTTCTTATGCTTCGGAACCTCATTTGCCATTGTTCGTGTGCTTAACAACCTGAATTGTTGTTGTTCATATGCTTAGCAACATCATTTACACTTGTTCTCGGGCTTAACATCCTCAATTGGCGTTGTTCCTGTGCTTAAAAACTTCTATTGCCCTTGATCTCTTGCTCACGATCGTCATTTGTATTTGTTCTTGTGCTTAGGAACCTCATTTGCCCTTCTTTCTGTGCTTAACATCGTCAATTGGCATTGTTTGTGTGCTGAACAATCTCTTTTGCCCTTGATCTGGTGCTTATGAACCTCTTTTGCCCTTGTTTGTGTGCTTAAGAATCTCAATTGTCGTTGTTCATATGCTTCTTAACCTCTTTTACTCTAGTTCTTATTCTTAGCAACATCAGTTACACTTGTTCTTGTGATTAACAACCTCATTTGTCATTGTTCTTAACGCTTTGCAACATAATTTTCCCTTGATCTCGTGCTTATGAACCTCATTTGCATTTGTTCTTGTGCTTAGGAACAACATTTATTCTTGTGTGTGTTATTAACAACCTCAATTGTCGTTGTTCGTGTGCTTAACAATCGCTTTTTCCCTTGATCCTGTGCTTATGAACCTCATTTTTTTTTGTTCATGTGCTTTGGAACCTCATTTGCCCTTGTTTGTGCGCATAACAACTTATTTGGCCTTTGATCATGTGCTTACGAAGCTCATTTCCAATTGTTCTTGGGCTTAGGAATCTTATTTGTCCTTGTTTGTGTGCTTAACAACCTCAATTGGCGTTGTTCATGTGCTTCAGATCCTCTTTTGCCCTTGATCTTGTGCTTACGAACCTCATTTGCTCTTCTTTCTGTGCTTAACAACCTCATTTGGCACTGTTCGTCTGCCTAACAACGTCTTTTGCCTTAGATCTTGTGCTTATGAACCTTTTTTGCATTTGTTCTTGTGCTTATGAACCTCATTTGCATTTGTTCTTGTGCTTGGGAACCTCATTGCCCTTGTTTATGAGCTTAACATCATCAATTGGCGTTGTTCGTGTGCTAACAACCTCCTTTGCCCTAGATCTTGTGCTTAACAACCTCTTTTGCCCTTGATCTTGTGATTATGATCCTCATTTGCCTTTGTTCTTCTGCTTAGGAACCTTATTTGCCCTAGTTCGTGTGCGTTACAACTTTAATTGTCATTGTTCATATGCTTCTTTAACCTCTTTGCCCTTATTCTTGTGCTAAGCAACATCATTTACACTTGCTCTTGTGCTTAACAACCTCATTTGTCATTGTTATTTCGCATTGCAACATAATTTTTCCTTCATCTTGATCTTATAAACCTCATTTGCCCTTGTTTGTCTGCTTAACAACCTCAATTGGCGTTGTTGGTGTGCTGAGAAACCTCTTTTGCCCTTGATCTTGACCTTATGAAACTCATTTGCATTTTTTCTTTTGCTTAGGAAACTAATTTGCCCTTGTTCGTGTGCTTAACAACCTCAATTGTCGTTGTTCGTATGCTTCTTGACCTTTTTTGCCCTTGTTCGTGTGCCAACCTCCATTGTCGTTGTTCCTATGCTTTTGAACCTCCTTTTTCGCTTGTTCTTGTGCTTAGCAACATCATTTACAATTGTTCTTGTGCTTAACAACCTCTTTTGTCGTTGTTCATACGCTTTACAGCATAATTTGCTCTTGATCTTGTCCTTATGAACCTCATTTGAATTTGTTCTTGTGCTTAGGAACCTCATTTGTCCTTGTTCCTGTGCTTAACAACCTCAATTGCCGTTGTTCTTATGCTTCTTAACCTCTTTTGCCCTTGTTCGTGTGCTTAGCAACCTCCATTGTCGTTGTTCATATGCTTGTTAACCTCTTTTGCCCTTGTTCGTGAGCTTAGCAACATCATTTAAACTTTTTCTTGTGCTTAACAACTTCATTTGTCGTTGTTCATACGCTTTTAAACATAATTTGCCCGTGATCTTATGCTTATGAACCTCATTTATCCTTGTTTGTGTGCCTAAGAACCTCAATTGGCGTTGTTGGTGTGCTTAACAACCTCTTTTGCCCTTGATCTTGAGCTTATGAACCTCATTTGCATTTGTTCTTGTGCTTAGGAAACTCATTTGCCCTTTCTCGTGTGCTTAACAACCTTAATTGTCGTTATTCCTATGCTTCTTAACCTCTTTTGCCCTTGTTCGTGTGCTTAGCAACCTCCATTGTCGTTGTTCATATGCTTGTTAACCTCTTTTGCCCTTGTTGGTGTGCTTAGCAATATTATTTAAACTTTTTCTTGTGCTTAACAACTTCATTTGTCGTTGTTCATACGCTTTTAAACATAATTTGCCTGTGATCTTGTGCTTATGAACCTCATTGGCATTTGTTCTTGTGCTTAAGAACCTCATTTACCCTTGTTTGTGTGCCTAAGAAACTCACTTGGCATTGTTCGTGTGCTTAACAAGCTCTTTTGCCCTTGATCTTGAGCTTATGAACCTCATTTGCATTTGTTCTCGTCCTTAGGAAACTCATTTACCCTTTTTTGTGTGCTTAACAACCTCAAATGTCGTTGTTCGTATGCTTCTGAACCTCTTTTGCCCTTGTTCTTTTTCTGAGCAACATCATTTTCACTTGTTCTTACGCTTAACAACATCATTTCTCATTGTTCTTGTATTTTGCCACATAATATGCCATTGATCCTGTGGTTATGAACCTAATTTGCATTTGTTCTTGTGCTTATAGGAACCTCATTTGCCCTTGTTCTTGTACTTAACAGCCTAAATTGTCGTTGTTCGTATGCTTATTAACCTCTTTTGCCCTTGTTCTTTTGCTTAGCAACATTATTTACACTTGTTCTTGTGCATAACAACATCATTTGTCGTTGTTCTTCTGCTTATGAACCTCATTTTTCCTTGTTCGTCCTCCATTATCATTGTTCATATGCTTCTTAACCTCTTTTGCCTTGTTCTTGTGCTTAGCTACATCATTTACACTTGTTCTTGTGCTTAACAACCTCATTTGTCGTTGTTCATACGCTTTACAACATAATTTGCCCTTGATCTTATGCTTATGAACCTCATTGGCATTTGTTCTTCTGCTTAGGAACCTCATTTACCCTTGTTTGTGTGCCTAACAACCTCAATTAGCATTGTTTGTGTGCTTAATATCCTCTTTTGCCCTTAATCTTTAGCTTATGGACCTCATTTGCATTTGTTCTTGAGCTTAGGAAACTCATTTGCCCTTGTTCGTGTGCTTAACAACCTCAAATGTCGTTGTTCGTATGCTTCTTAACCTCTTTTGCCCTTGTTCTTTTTCCTAGGAACATCATTTACACTTGTTCTTGTGCTTAACAACATCATTTGTCGTTGTTCATGTATTTTGCAACATAATGTGCCATTGATCTTGTGGTTATGAACCTCATTTGCATTTGTTCTTGTGCTTAGGAGCCTCATTTGCCCTTGTTCGTGTACTTAACAACCTCCATTGTCGTTGTTCGTCTGCTTTCTAACCTCTTTTGCCCTTGTTCTTTTACTTAGCAACATGATTTACACTTGTCTTTTGCCCTTGTTCTTGTGCTTATGAACCTCATTGGCATTTGTTCTTGTGCTTAGGAACCTCATTTATGTTGGGTTACGGGCCGTCCAAACCGTTGATTAGCTTAATATGCGGAAAGAACGTAAAACAAAAATTTTACTTCTATATTAAGCCAAGGATTAAACGAGGTATGTCAGAATACTTTCCAAGGGGATCCACCCTCAGTATTCTTTGGCATCAAAACCCGATTTAATCATTTTACAGATCTACTCCATAATTGATTTCTAAAACTTTAATCTATCTACAAATTAAATAGATTAATATAACATATTTATACCTTGATCCAAATTCCAATTGGATTTGCAAAGAGACCGAGAAGACCGAATCGAGGAACGTCTCGCTCGGAGTATCGGACGTCTGATACCTCTATTGGTTATCCACCAGGACTAACAAGAGAGCGGTTTATTTCTTTTGCCAGAAATACTGTAAACCGCGGAATTCTGCAAAAACACTATTCACCGAGAAAAGACAAAATAAATATATTTACGACTCGCAGGTTATTCAATAGAAATACCGCAACTTTCGCAAAAATATATTATTTCGAATCCCGTAAACAACCGTAACCGAGAAAGAGAGAAAATAGATTTATCGATTCGATCAGACTGATCAGATCAGATATGAGTGAATTGGTTATTTTCTCTCTACCCCTACCTCTCTATTTATAGGAAAATGAGGAGGTTCGCCCGATTACCAAAATACTCTTAAAGTTTGGCATATTTACAATTATGCCATTCTTAATGGTGGTTTGCTAAAATGGTAAAATCAAATACCATGGTAAAATCCAATACCATTTGAGAATACCATTTGAGAATACCATTTGAGAATACCATTTGACAATAACATTTGAGAATACCATTTGATTAATATATATATCATATATATATTTGGATTTTTAATTTATTTAATTAAGGTTTTAATTTTGCCAATATTCAAAACCATAATTAATATTTAAAATCTAAATCAAATATATATAATTGTTCTAAACAATTATATTTCTCGGGTCCTGGTTTCGGTACGATTTTTTATACAACGCATCTAGTACGCTTATAAATTAACCGTTGTTTCTGCTTGTCATCTTATATGACATTTATAATTTAATTATATCACGTATAATTAATTATAACCATCTTAATATTAATTATAATCAATTTATAATTAATTAGTAAGATTCTCCGACTAGCTCCTATACGGTGTGACCCAATAGGATCTGTGTTATGTTGGTAAATAGAATTAAAACCATTTTAACTTCTATAATCATATGAGGCATCTGACATCTGCACTATGACCATCCAATTACACAGATGATGCTGTACTATACAATACCACGATCCAGTAAACTATTTTAGTCGTGTTAATTCTTATGTCTCGCAGTATCAGATCAGTTTCAAGGTGGGTGTGTGTCATCCTTGCAAACTTAATCTTTTCCCAATCTTGAGCAGATTATCAAATATAATTACTCTTGTAATTATACTGCATGCAGATAATCATACTCTATCAAGGGGCCCAGTGATACCGTAACTCGTATAGAGATACGAGGGACAATAGTACTTTTGGTAAACCATCACTACCTCAGCTAAGATATGTATACCGAAAAGCTACCGTTATGACTGCGTTTTACCGACAGCGTTAGGTAACAATCACACATACACATCTCTCAGTTGGAAAGATGAATACCTCATACTTTAGAACTTAACACTGAATGAAAACATTAATGACACGTACGCAATTCCATTTGCATTTGTTATTGTGCTTAGGAAACTCATCTACCCTTGTTCGTGTGCTTAACAACCTCAAATGTCGTTGTTCGTATGTTTCTTAACCTCTTTTGCCCTTGTTCTTTTGCTTAGCAACATCATTTACACTTGTTCTTGCGTTTAACAACATCATTTGTCGTTGTTCTTGTATTTTGCAACATAATATGCTATTGATCTTGTGGTTATGAACCTCATTTGCATTTGTTCTTGTACTTAGGAACCTCTTTTGCCTTTGATATTGTGCTTAACAACCTCCTTTGTCCTTGATCTTCTACTTATGAACCTCAATTGCATTTGTTCTTATGCTTAGGAACCTCATTTGCCCTTGTTTGTGTGCTGAACTACCTCAATTAGCGTTGTTCGTGCGCTTAACAACCTCTTTTGCCCTTCATCTTGAGCTTATGAACCTCATTTGCATTTGTTCTTGTGCTTAAGAAACTTATTTGCCCTTGTTTGTCTGCTTAATAGCCTCAATTGTCATTGTTCGTATGCGTTGTAACATCTTTTGCCCTTGTTCTTCTGCTTAGCAATATTATTTACACTTGTTCTTGTGCTTAACTACATCATTTGTCATTCTTATGGTATTTTGCAACATAATTTGCGCTTGATCTTGTGCTTATGAACCTCATTTGCATTTGTTCTTGTGCTTAGGAACCTCATTTGCCCTTTCTTGTGTGCTTAACAACCTCCATTGTCATTGTTCATATGCATGTTAACCTCTTTTGCCTTTGTTCTTATGCTTAGCTACATCATTTACACTTCTTCTTGTGGTTAACAACATCATTTGTCGTTGTTCATACGCTTTACAACACAATTTGCCCTTGATCTTGTGCTGATGAACCTCATTGGCATTTTTTCTTGTGCTTAGGAACCTCATTTACCTTTGTTTGTGTGCCTAACAACTTGAATTGGCGTTTTTCGTGTGCTTAACAACCTTTTTTTTCCCTTAATCTTGAGATTATGTACCTCATTTGCATTTGTTCTTGTGCTCAAGAACTTCATTTGTCATTGTTCGTGTGCTTAACAGCCTCAATTGTCATTGTTCGTATGCTTCTTAACCTCTTTTGCCCTTGTTCTTTTGCTTAGCAATATTATTTACACTTGTTCTTCTGCTTAATAACATCATTTATCGTTGTTCTTGTGTTTTGCAACATAATTTTCCCTTGATCTTGTGCTTATGAACCAAATTTGCATTTGTTCTTATGCTTAGGAACCACATTTGCCCTTGTTTACGTGCTTAACATCCTCAATTGGCGTTGTTCGTGTGCTAACAACCTCTTTTGCCCTTGATTGCTTAACAACTTTAACTGTCGTTATTCATATGCTTCTTAACCTCTGTTGCCCTTGTTCTTGTGCTTAGCAACATCATTTACACCTGTTCTTGTGCTTAACAACCTCATTTATCATTGTTCATACGCTTTACAACATAATTTTTCCTTGATCTTCTACTTATGAACCTCAATTGCATTTGTTCTTATGCTTAGGAACCTCATTTGCCCTTGTTCGTCTGTTTAACAGCCTTAATTGTCATTGTTCGTATGCATCGTAACATCTTTTGCCCTTGTTCTTCTGCTTAGCAACATTATTTACACTTGTTCTTGTGCTTAACTACATCATTTGTCGTTCTTATGGTATTTTGCAACATAATTTGCACTTGATCTTGTACTTATGAACCTCATTTGCATTTGTTCTTGTGCTTAGGAACCTCATTTGCCCTTTCTCGTGTGCTTAACAACCTCCATTGTCATTGTTCCTATGCATATTAACCTCTTTTTCCATTCTTCTTATGCTTAGCTACATCATTTACACTTTTTTTTGTGCTTAACAACATCATTTGTCGTTGTTCATACGCTTTACAACACAATTTGCCCTTGATCTTGTGCTGATGAACCTCATTGGCATTTTTTCTTGTGCTTAGGAACCTCATTTACCCTTGTTTGTGTGTCTAGCAACCTGAATTGGCGTTGTTCGTGTCTTTAACAACCATTTTTTCCCTTAATCTTGAGATTATGTACCTCATTTGCATTTGTTCTTATGCTTAGGAAAATCATTTGCCCTTGTTCGTATGCTTCTTAACCTCTTTTGTCCTTGTTCTTTTGCTTGGCAACATCATTTACACATGTTCTTGTGATTAACAACATCATTTGTTGTTGTTCATTAATTTTGCAACATAATGTGCCATTGATCTTGTGGTTATGAACCTCATTTGCATTTGTTCTTGTGCTTAGGACCCTCATTTCCCTTGTTCGTGTGCTTAACAACCTCCATTGTCGTTGTTCCTATGCTTCTTAACCTCTTTTGCCCTTGTTCTTGTGCTTAATAACCTCATTTGTCATTGTTCATACGCTTTACAACATTATTTGCCCTTGATCTTTTGCTTGTGAACCTCATTTGCATTTGTTCTTGTGCTTAGGAACCTCATTTGCCCTTGTTTGTGTGCTGAACAACCTCAATAAGAGTTGTTCGTGTGCTTAACAACTTATTTTGCCCTTGATCTTGAGCTTATGAACCTCACTTGCATTTGTTCTTCTGCTTAAGAAACTCATTTGCCCTTGTTTGTGTGCTTAACAATCTCAATTGTCCTTGTTGTCCTAGTTCTTACGCTTTGCAACATAATTTGCCCTTGATCTTGTGCTTATGAACCTCATTTGCAATTGTTCTTGTGTGCTTAAGAACCTCAATTGGCGTTGCTCGCGTGCTTAACAAACTCTTTTGCCCTTGATCTTGAGCTTATCAACCTCATTTATATTTGTTCTTATGCTTAGGAACCTAATTTGACATTATTCGTGTGCTTAACAACCTTAATTGTCGTTGTTCATATGATTAGCAACATCATATACACTTGTTCTTGTGCTTAACAACCTCATTTGTCTTTGTTCGTGCGCTTTCCAAAATAATCTGCCATTGATCCTGTGCTTATGAACCTCATTTGCATTTGTTTTTGTACTTAGGAACCTCATTTGCCCTTGTTTGTGCCCTTAACAACTTCAATTGGCGTTCTTCATATGCTTCTCAACCTCTTTTACCCTTGATCTTAAGCTTATGAACCTCATTTGTATTTGTTCTTGTGCTTAGGAAACTCATTTGCCCTTGTTTGTGCGCATAACAACCTCAATTGGCGTTGTTCGTGTGATTAACAATCTCTTTTGCCCTTGATCTTGTGCTTACAAACCTAATTTGCATTTGTTCTAGTGCTTAGGAACCATATTTGCCCTTCTTTCTGTATTCTTAACAACCTCAATTGGCATTGTTCGTCTACTTAACAACGTATTTTGCCCTAGATCTTGTGCTTATGAATATTATTTGCATTTGTTCTTGTTCTTAGGAACCTGATTTACCCTTGTTTACGTGCTTAACATCCTAAATTGGCATTTGTGTGCTTAACAACCTTTTTTCTCCTTGATATTGTGCTTAACAACCTCTTATGCCCTTGATATTGTGCTTATGAACCTCATTTGCATTTGTTCTTATGCTTAGGAACCACATTTGCCCTTGTTCGTGTGCTTAACAACCTTAATTGTCGTTGTTCATATGCTTAGCAACATCATTTACACTTGTTCTTGTGCTCAACAGCTTCATTTGTCGTTGTTATTGCGCTCTACAACATAATTTGCCCTTGATCTTGTGCTTAGGAACCTCATTTAAATTTGTTCTTGTGCTTAGGAACCTCATTTTTCCTTGTTTGTGTGCTTAACAACCTCAATTGGCATTGTTCGTGTGCTTAACAACCTCTTTTGCCCTTGATCTTGTGCTTACGAACCTCATTTGTATTTGTTCATGTGCTTAGGAACCTTATTTGCCCTTATTTGTGCGGATAATAACATCAATTTGCGTTGTTCGTGTGCTTAACAACCTCTTTTGCCTTTGATCATGTTCTAACGAAACTCATTTGCATTTGTTCTTGTGCCTAGGAACCTCATTTGCCCTTGTTTGTGTGCTTAACAACCTCAATTAGCGTTGTTCGTGTGCTTAACAACCTCTTTTGCCCTTGATCTTGTGCTTACGAACCTCATTTGCTTTTCTTTCTGTGCATAACAACCTCAATTGGCACTGTTCGTCTGCTTAACAATGTCTTTTGCCCTAGATCTTATGCTTATGAATCTCATTTGCATTTGTTCTTGTTCTTAGGAACCTCAATTACTCTTGTTTACATGCTTAACATCCTCAATTGGCATTTGTGTACTTAACAACCTCTTTTGCCCTTGATATTGTGCTTAACAACCTCTTATGCCCTTGATATTGTGCTTATGAACCTCATTTGCATTTGTTCATATGCTTAGGAACCTCATTTGCCCTTGTTCGTGTGCTTAACAACCTTAATTGTCGTTGTTCATATGCTTAGCAACATCATATACACTTGTTCTTGTACTTAACAACCTCATTTGTCGTTGTTCATATGCTTCTTAACCTCTTTTGCCCTTTTTCTTGTGCCTAGCAACATCATTTATACTTTTTCTTGTGCTTAACCACCTCATTTGTCGTTATTCTTGAGCTTTCCAACATAATCTGCCCGTGATCTTGTGCTGATGAACCTCATTTGCATTAGTTTTTGTGCTTAAGAACTTCATTTTCCCTTGTTTGTCTGCTTAACAACCTTAATTGGCATTGTTCGTGTACTTAACAACCTATTTTTCCCTTGATTCTTACGAACCTCATTTACATTTGTTCATGTGCTTAGCAACCTCATTTGCCCTTGTTTGTGCGCATAACAACCTCAATTGGCGTTCTTCGTGTGCTTAACAACCTCTTTTGCCTTTGATCTTGTGCTTACGAAGCTCATTTGCATTTGTTCTTGGGCTTAGGAATCTCATTTGCCCTTGTTTGTGTGCTTAACAACCTCAATTGGCGTTGTTCGTGTGCTTAACAACCTCTTTTGCCCTTGATCTTGTGGTTACGAATCTCATTCACATTTGTTCTTGTGCTTAGGAACCTCTTTTGCTCTTCTTTTTGTGCTTAACAACTTCAATTGGCATTGTTCGTCTGCTTAACAATGTATTTTACCCTAGATCAAGTGCTTATGAACCTCATTTGCATTTGCTCTAGTTCTTAGGAACCTCATTTACCCTTGTTTACGTGCTTAACATCCTCAATTGGCATTTGTGTGCTTATAAACCTTTTTTGACCTTGATAGTGTGCTTAACGACCCCATTTGCCGTTGATCTTGTTCTTATTAACCTCATTTGCATTTGTTATTCTGCTTCGGAATCTCATTTGCGCTTGTTTGTGTGCTTAACATTCTCAATTGTCGTTGTTCATATGCTTCTTAATCTCTTTTACCCCTTGTTCATGTGCTTAACAACCTAATTTGTCGTTGTTCTTACACTTTGCAACATAATTTGCCCTTGAGCTTGTGCTTATGAACCTTATTTGCAATTGTTCTTGTGCTTAGGAAACTCTTGGCCCTTATTTGTGTGCTTAACCCTCCTTGGCTTGTTCGTGTGTTAACTTTTGCTTTGATCGTATACTTTTTTTTTCTTGTGCTTAAGAAACTTATTTGCCCTTGTTGGTGTGCTTAACACCCTCAATTGTCGTTGTTCGTATGCTTCTTAACCTCTTTTGCCCTTGTTCTTGTGCTTAGCAACATCATTTACACTTGTTCTTGTGCTTAACAACCTCATTTGTCGTTGTTCTTACGCATTGCAACATAATTTCCCCTTGATGTTGTGCTTATGAACCTTATTTATATTTGTTTTGTGCTTAGGAACCTCACTTGCCCGTGTTTGGGTGCTTAATACCTCAATTGACATTGTTCGTGTGCTTAACAACCACTTTTGCCGTGGATCTTGAGCTTATGAACCTCATTTGCATTTGTTCTTGTTCTTAGGAAACTCATTTCCCCTTGTTCGTTGTTAATATGCTTCTTGGCCTCTTTTGCCCTTGTTCTTGTGCTTAGCAACATCATTTACACTTGTTATTGTGCTTTACAACCTCATTTGTCGTTGTTCTTGCGCTTTGCAACATAATATGCCCTTGATCATGTGCTTATGAACTTCATTTGCACTTGTTCTTGTGTTGAGGAAACTCATTTGGCCTTGTTCGTGTGCTTGACAACCACAATTGTCGTTGTTCATATGCTTGTTAACCTCTTTTATCCTTGTTCTTGTGCTTAGCAACATCATTTACACTTGTTCTTCTACTTAACAACCTCATTTGTCGTTGTTCTTCCCTTTGCAACATAATATGCCCTTGATCTTGTGCTTATGAACCTCATTTGTATTTGTTCTTGTGCTTAGGAAACTCAATGGCCCTTGTTTGTGTGCTTAACAACCTCTATTGGCAGTGTTCGTCTTCTTAACAACGTCTTTTACCCTAGATCTTGTGCTTATGAACCTAATTTGCATTTGTTCTTGTGCTTAGGAGCCTCATTTGCCCTTGATTACGTGCTTAACATCCTCAGTTGGCGTCGTTTGTATGGTAACAACATCTTTTGCCCTTGATCTTGTGTTTAACCTCTTTTGCCCTTGATCTTGTGCTTATAAACCTCGTTTGCATTTATTCTTCTGCTTAGGAACCTCATTTTCCCTTGTTCGCGTGCTTAACAACCTTAATTGTCGTTGTTCGTATACTTCCTAACCTCTTTTGCCCTTGTTCTTATGCTTAGCAGCATCATTTGCACTTGCTCTTGTGCTTAACAACCTCATTTGTTATTGTTATTATGCTTTGCAACATAATTTTCCCCTGATATTGATCTTATGAACCTCAATTGCATTTGTTCTTGTGCTTAGGAACCTCATTTGCCCTTGTTCGTGTGCTTAACAACCTCCATGTCGTTGTTCATATTCTTCTTAACCTTTTTTGCCCTTTTTCTTGTGCTTAGCAACATCATTTACACTTGTTCTTGTGCTTAACAACCTCATTTGTCGTTGTTCTTGAGCTTTACAACATAGTCTGCCCTTGATCTTGTGTTTATGAACCTCAGTTGCATTTGTTTTTGTACTTAGGAACCTCATTTTCCCTTGTTTGTGTGCTTAACAACCTCAATTGGCATTGTTCTTGTACTTAACAACCTCTTTTGCCCTTGATCTTGTGCTTACGAACCTCATTTGCATTTGTTCATGTGCTTAGGAATCTCATTTGCCCTTGTTTGTGCGCATAACAACCTTAATTGGCGTTGTTCGTGTGCTTAACAACCTCTTTTGCCTTTGATCTTGTGCTTACGAAGCTCATTTGCATTTATTCTTATTCTTAGGAACCTCATTTCCCCTTGTTTCTGTGCTTAACAACCTGAATTAGCGTTGTTCATGTGCTTGACAACCTCTTTTGCCCATAATATCGTGCTTACGAACCTCATTTGCATTTGTTCTTATGCTTAGGAACCTCATTTACTCTTCTTTCTGTGCTTGACAACCTCAATTGGCATTGTTCGTCTGCTAAACAATGTCTTTTGCCCTAGATCTTGTGCTTATCAACCTGATTTGCATTTGTTCTTGTTCTTAGGAACCTAATTTACCCTTGATATTGTGCTTAACAACCTCATATGCCCTTGATATTGTGCTTATGAACCTCATTTGTATTTATTTTTATGCTTAGGAATCTCATTTGCCCTTATTTGTGTGCTTAACAACCTTAATTGTCGTTGTTCACATGCTTAGCAACATCATTTACACTAGTTATTGTGCTTAACAACCTCATTTGTCATTGTTCTTGCGTTCTACAGCATAATTTGCAGTTGATCTTGTGCTTATGAACCTCATTTAAATTTGTTCTTGTGCTTAGGATCATTTGCCCTTGTTTGTGTGCTTAACAAGCTCAATTGTCATTGTTCATATGTTTCTTAACCTCTTTTGCCCTTGTTGTTGAGCTTAGCAACATCACTTACACTTGTTCTTGTGCTTAACAACCTCATTTGTCGTTGTTTTTACGTTTTGCAACATAATTTGCCCTTGATCTTGTGCTTATGAACCTGATTTGCATTTGTTCTTGTGCTTAGAAACCTCATTTGCCCTTGTCTGTGTGCTTAACAACCTCAATTAGCATTGTTCGTGTGCTTAACAACCTCTTTTGCCCTTGATCTTGAGCTTATGAACCTCATCTGCATTTGTTCTTGTGCTTAGGATACTCATTTCCCCTTGTTCGTGTGCTTAACAATCTTAATTGTCGTTGTTCATATGCTTCATGACCTCTTTTGCCCTTGTTCTTGTGCTTAGCAACATCATTTACACTTGTTATTGTGCTTTACAACCTTATTTGTCGTTGTTCTTGCGCTTTACAACATAATACGCCTTTGATCTTGTGCTTATGAACCTCATTTGCATTTGTTCTTGTGCTTAGGAAACTCAGTGGCCCTTGTTTGTGTGCTTAACAATCTCTATTGGCACTGTTCGTCTACTTAACAACGTCTTTTGCCTTAGAACTTGTGCTTATGAACCTCATTTACATTTGTTCTTGTGCTTAGAAGCCTCATTTACCCTTATTTACGTGCTTAACATCCTCATTTGGCGTTGTTCGTGTGCTAACAACCTCTTTTACCGTTGATCTTGTGCTGAACAACCTCTTTTGTCCTTGATCTTGTGCTTGTGAAACTCATTTGCATTTGTTCTTATGCTTAGGAACCTCATTTGCCCTTGTTCGTGTGCTGAACAACCTTAATTGTCATTTTTCATATACTTCTTAACATCTTTTGCCCTTGTGCTTGTGCTTAGCAACATCATTTACACTTGCTCTTGTGCTTAACAACCTCATTTGTCGTTGTTCTTGCGCTTTCCAACATAATCTTCCATTGATCTTGTGCTTATGAACCTCATTTGCATTTCTTCTTGTGTTTAGGAATCTCATTTGCCCTTATTTGTCTGCTTAACAACCTCAATTAGCGTTGTTTGTGTGCTTAACACCTCTTTAGCCCTTGATCTTGAGCTTATGGCCCTCATTTACATTTGTTCTTGTGCTTAAGAAACTCATTTGCCCTTGTTCGTGTGCTTAACATCAATTGCCGTTGTTCATCTGCTTTTTACCTCTTTTGCCATTTTTCTTGTGGTTGGCAACATCATTTACGCTTGTTCTTGTATTTAACAACCTCATTTGTCTTTGTTCGTGCGCTTTCCAACATAATCTACCATTGATCTTGTGATTATGAACCTCATTTGCATTTGTTTTTGTGCTTAGGAACCTCATTTGCCCTTGTTTCTGCGCTTAACAACTTCAATTGGCGTTCTTCATTTGCTTCTCAACCTCTTTTGTCCTTGATCTTGAGCTTATGAACCTCATTTGTATTTGTGCTTGTGCTTAGGAAACTCATTTGCCCTTGTTTGTGCGCATAACAACCTCAATTGGCGTTTTTCGTGTGATTAACAACCTCTTTTGCCCTTGATCTTGTGCTTACAAACCTAATTTGCATTTGTTCTAGTGCTTAGGAACCACATTTGCCCTTCTTTCTGTATTCTTAACAACCTCAATTGGCATTGCTCGTCTGCTTAACAACGTCTTTTGCCCTAGATCTTGTGCTTATGAACATCATTTGCATTTGTTCTTGTTCTTAGCAACCTCATTTACCCTTGTTTATGTGCTTAACATCCTAAATTGGCATTTGTGTGCTTAACAACCTCTTTTCACCTTGATATTGTGCTTAACAACATAATTTGCCCTTGATCTGAGCTTCTGAACCTCATTTCTATTTGTTCTTGTGCTTAGGAAACTCATTTGCCGTTGTTCGTGTGCTTAACAACCTCAATTGTCATTGTTCATATGCTTCTTAACATCTTTTGCCCTGGTTCTTTTGCTTAGCAACATCATTTACACTTGTTCTTATGCTTAACAACCTCATTTGTCGTTGTTCATACGCTTTACAACATAATTTGCCATTGATCTTTTGCTTATGAACCTCATTTGCATTTGTTCTTGTGCTTAGGAACCTCATTTGACCTTATTTGTGTGCTTAAGAACTTCAATTGGCGTTGTTCATGTGCTTCACAACCTCCTTTGCCCTTGATCTTGAGCTTATGAACCTCATTTGTATTTGTTCTTGTGCTTAGGAAACTCATTTGCCGTTGTTCGTGTGCTTAACAATCTCAATTTTCGATGTTCGTATGCTTCTTAACATCTTTTGCCCTTGTTCTTTTGCTTAGCAATATGATTTACACTTGTTCTTGTGCTTAACAACATCATTCATCGTTGTTCTTGTGTTTTGCAACATAATTTGCATTTGATCTTGTGCTTGTAAACCTCATTTGCCTTTGTTCTTGTGCTTAGGAACCTCATTTGCCCTTGTTCGTGTGCTTAACAAACTTCATTGTCGTTGTTCATATGCTTCTTAACCTCTTTTGCCATTTTTCTTGTGTTTAGCAAAATCATTTATACTTGTTCTTGTACTTCACAACCTCATTTGTCGTTGTTCTTTTCAACATAATCTGTCCTTGATCTTGTGCTTATGAACCTCATTTGTTTTTTTTGTTTTTTGTGCTTAGGAACCTCAATTGCCCTTGTTTGTTTTCTTAACAACCTCAATTGGCGTTGTTCGTGTGCTTACAACCATTTTTGTCATTGATCTTGTGCTTACGAACGTCATTTGCATTTGTTCTTGTGCTTAGGAACCTCATTTGCCTTTTTTTGTGCGCATAACAATCTCAATTGGCATTGTTCATGGCTTAACAATCTCTTTTGCCTTTGATCGTGTGCTTACGAAACATATTTGCATTTGTTCTTGTACTTAGGAACCTCATTTGCCCTTGTTTGTGTGCTTAACAACCTCAATTGGCGTTGTTCGTCTACTTAACAACCTCTTTTTCCATAGATCTTGTGCTTATGAACCTCATTTGCATTTGTTCTTGTGCTTTGGAACCTCATTTTCCCTTGTTTACGTGCTTAACATCCTCAATTGGAGTTGTTCGTGTGCTTAACAAGTTCTTTTGCCCTTGATCTTGTGCTTACTAACATCATTTACACTTGTTTTTGTGCTTAACAACCTCATATGTCGTTGTTCTTGCGCTTTGCCACATAATTTGCCCTTGATCTTGTGCTTATGAATCTCATTTGCATTTGTTCTTGTGGTTAGGAACCTCTTTTGCTGTTGTTTGTGCGCTTAGCAACCGAAATTGGCGTTATTCGTGTGTTTATTAACTTATGTTGCCCTTATGAATCTCATTTGCACCTGTTCTTGTGTTGAGGAACCTCATTTGCCTTGGGTTTAGGGTTTAATATTTATGGTTTAGGGTTTAATATTTAGGGTTTAGGGTTTAATATTTAGGGTTTAGGGTTTAAGGTTTAGGGTTTAGGGTTTATGGTTTAGGGTTTAAGGTTTAGGATTTCAGGTTTAAGGTTTAGGGTTTATGGTTTAGGGTTTATGGTTTAGGGTTTAAGGTTTAGGGTTTCAAGTTTAGGGTTTAGGGTTTAGGGTTTAGGGCTTAGGGTTTAGGGTTTATGGTTTCGGATCTAGAGTTTAGGGTTTAGGGTTTAGGGTTGAGGTTTAAGGATTTAGGATTTAGGGTTTAGGGCTAAGGGTTTCAGGTAGAGGGTTTAGGATTTAGGGCTTAGGGCGTAGGGTTTAGGGTAGAGGGTTTAGGGTTTAGAGTTTAAGGAAGATGGTTTAGGATTTAGGGTTTAGGGTGGAGGGTAGAAGGTTTAGGGTTTAGGGTTTAAGGTAGAGGGTTTAGGGTTTAGGGTTTAGTGTTTAGGGTTTAGGGTAGAGGGTTTAGGTTTAGGGTTTAGGGTTTAAGGTTTAGAGAATAGGGTTTAGGGTTTAGGGTTCAAAGAATAGGGTTTAGGGTTGGGGGTTTAGTGTTTAGGGTTGGGGGTTTGGGGTTTGGGGTTTGGGATTTGGGGTTTGGGGTTTGGGATTTTGGGTTTAGGGTAGAGGGTTTAGAGTTTAGTGTTTAGGGTTTAGAGTTTTGGGTTTTGGGTTTTGAGTTTTGGGTTTTGGGTTTAGGGTTAGGGTTTCGAGTTTAGGGTTTAGGGTTCAGAGAATATGGTTTATGGTTTAGTATTTAGGGTTTAGTTTTTAGGGTAGAGGGATTATGGTTGACGATTTAGTGTTTTGGGTTTGGTGTTTAGGTATTAGTGTTCAGAGAATAGGGTAGAGGGTTTAGGGTTTAGGGAATTGGGTTTAGGGTTTAGGGTTTAGGATTGAGGGTTTAGGGCTTAGTGTTTGTGTTCAGAGAAAAGGGTCACGGGTTTAGGGTTTCGGGTAGAGAGTTTAGGGGTTAGGGTTTAGGGTTTTATGTAGAGGGTTTAGGGTTTAGGATATATGATTTAGGGTTTAGGGTTTAGGGTTTATGGTTTTGGGTTTAGGGTTTATGGTTTAGGTTTAGGGTTTCGAGTTTAGGGTTTAGGGTTCAGAGAATATGGTTTAGGGTTTAGTATTTAGGGTTTAGGGTAGAGGGTTTAGGGTTTAGGGTTTAGTTTTTAGTGTAGAGGGATTAGGATTTAGGGTTTAAGGTTTCGGGCTTAGTGGTTAGGTATTAGTGTTCCGAGAATAGGGTTGAGGGTTTAGGATTTAGGGTTTAGGGTTTATGGTTTAGGGGTTAGGGTAGAGGGTAGAGGGTTTTGGGTTTAGGATATAGAGTTTAAGGTTTAGGGTTGAAGGTTTAGGGTAGAGGGTTTAGGGTTTAGGATATAGAGTTTAAGGTTTAGGGTAAAGGGTTTAGAGTTTAGGGTTCAGTGAATAGGGTTTAGGGTTTAGGGTTTAGAGTAGAGGGTTTATGGCCTAGGGTTTAGGGTTTGTGGTTTATGGTAGAGAGTTTTGGGTTTTGGGTTCAGAGAATAGGGTTTAGGGTTTAAGATTTATGGTTTAAGGTTTAGGGTTTAGAGTTTAGGGTTTAAGGAATAGGGTTTAGGGTTTAGGGTTTAGGGTTTAGGATAAAGGGTAATGTGTTTAGGGTTTAAGGTATAGGGTTTACGGTTTAGGGTTTAGGGTTTAGGGTAGAGGGTAGAGGGTTTAGGGTTTAGGGTTTTTTGAGTTTAGGGTTTAGGGTTTAGAGAATAGGGTTTAGGGTTTTGGATTTAGGGTTGATGGTTTAGGGTAGAGGGTTTAGAGTTTAGGGTTCAGTGAATAGGGTTTAGGGTTTAGGGTTTAGAGTAGAGGGTTTAGGGCCTAGGGTTTAGGGTTTGTGGTTTAGGGTAGAGAGTTTTGGGTTTTGGGTTCAGAGAATAGGATTTAGGGTTTAAGATTTATGGTTTAAGGTTTAGGGTTTAGGGTTTAGGGTTTAGGGTTTAGGGTTTAGGATAAAGGGTAATGTGTTTAGGGTTTAAGGTATAGGGTTTACGGTTTAGGGTTTAGGGTTTAGGGTAGAGGGTAGAGGGTTTAGGGTTTTTTGAGTTTAGGGTTTAGGGTTTGGAGAATAGGGTTTAGGGTTTTGGATTTAGGGTTTAGGGTAGAGGGTCTAGGGTAGAGGATTTAGGGTTTAGTGTAAAGGGTTTAGGGCTTAGGGTTTTGGGTTTTGGGTTTTGGGTTTTGGGTTTAGGCTTTTGGGTTTTGGGTTTAGGGTTTAGAGCTTAGTGTTTTGGTATTAGTGTTCAGAGAATAGGGTTGAGGGTTTAGGGTTTGTGGTTCGGGGTTCGGGGTTCGGGGTTCGGGGTAGAGGGTATAGGGTTTAGGGTTTGGGGTAGAGGGTTTAGGATTTAGGGTTTATGGTAGAGGGTCTAGGGTAGAGGATTTAGGGTTTGGGGTTTTGGGTTTTGGGTTTAGAGTTTTGGGTTTTGTGTTTAAGGTTTAGTGTTTAGAGAATATGGTTGAGGGTTTAGGGTTTAGGGTTTAGAGTTTGAGGTTTCAGATAGAGGGTTGAAGATTTAGGGTTTAGGGTGGAGGGTAGAGGGTTTAGGGTTTAGGGTGTGATTTAAGCTAAACATTTATTTAAATTTGAAGTGAATTAATTTAGTGTTTATCTATTTTAGAATAATGAAATAGAGGTCTTTTATTTGATACACCTATATTTTTTCGGTTTTTCAATTTAATTTGTATGTTTCTCAAAGAGATGGGATTGCATTGGGTATACTTTTCCTTGATTTAGACAGTAAGCTTCTGGATTAGAAAGATGGAACACGGAATAGAGTTGTTTCTCTGAGTAAATTTTTTTTTGTTCATTATCTCTTCTTTTGTTCTCTCCATTTCATTTTTCTTGAATATTTTTTTCATAATTTGCTCATGAATCCTATTCTCCTATCTGAATAGCTCATGCATAACGCTTTTAATAAGTGTACCTTTGGTAGGCTGAACAACACAAGGACCAAAGGAAGTCGCACTTAGGATATTATACATAATATTTGTCACATTACAACTTGCAGTGTCTATTTCTGAACTCTGAAAAATAAAGTATCGTGCTTCCATATGTAACATTGGACTCAATTTGCTTATCCGTCCGTAAACTAATTTGTAGACTCTTGTATTAGGCTTCAGGCCTGATTTGTATTATTCCTGCGCAACTGATGAAAAATTGCTGAGCTGAAGATAAAGATATTTTGTTTTATTTAAAATATTAAGTATTTGTTGTAATTTTGTTTTTCTATCCCTGACTGAAAATCTGCTTCCACCTCTGAACTTTGGACTATAACCCTAAAACAGTTTTTTTAGCCGTACAAGATATGAACACTAATCATTTGCGGCAAATAATTAACATCTTGCAAATATTTCCAATAGTAAATATAAATATCAAAACGCATAATACCATTTATGAATTAACGAGCTGTTGTTCATTTTCAAACATCTCATCTGATCTTGCGCCTCAGCAGCGGAAATTCAAACTTCTTACAAATCGGATAAAATCTTGCATCCACTTTAATGAGACTTCCGGCCTGTACCTATAAATAAGTTCATGTTAGCAAATAGGATTGGTATAAAGTAACAAATTATGACATGAAAATGAGTTCTGTGCAAAATAATAATAATAATAATAATAATAACATGAAAATGAGTTTGTTGAAGGCATGAGGTAAGGTAATTAGAATGTCAGGTCAGAATTATTCCGGCATTTTTTTCCATAACCAAAAAATAAATAAAAATAATATTAATAACCTATTTTAAAAAAAAAATTACCCATAACCAAACCACCCAAACGTGGGGCGGTCTACTGTGCCGACCAAACCGTCCCCCCGTGGGGCGGTCTACCCTCAGACCAAACCGCTCCCCGTGGGACGGTCTGTTATTTTTTTTTTATTTGTATTTTGTGTATAAAATGATTATTTTCTCTCTCCGAAGTCACAATAATCCACTCACTCTTCTTCCAAACTGACTTCTGCTCTCAAACAGTGCTACGAGGCGATTTTTTAGGCGATTCTGAGGCGATTGCGATCAACAGTGACTGAGGTATATTTTTTTTAAATTAATTTTTAGAAACATGTCGGAAATTTCAGAAATAAACAAAAAATATTAGAAATTGTTTCATCCATCCTCCAAATTTGAAACCTTATTATTTTATATGTGTTTATGATGTTTGTTTTTTTAGGTGAAAACGATGAGTGAAAACACACCAAATCAATCGTCCAGTGGTGGAAAACTGAAAAATATTGGTAAGATGGTGATGAGCAAAAACACACCAGTCAATGACGATGATGATTTTGAGGAAAGCCTTTACAAAAAACCAAACCCGTTACCTACAAAGAAAAATACTGGTAAGACGGTCTCTTCGTCTACTACGACTCGTATCGACGATATCAAAAGAAAGAAAAATGCTGGTAAGACTGTCTCTTCGTCTGCTGCGACTGAACCAGACTCAGACGATGATTTTGTTCCTTGTACCTTCGGTACTCATTCTCAGAAGTAGTATTATGGAAGGTCTGTAATAATTATTTAGTAATTCGAATGTATCAGTGTGTAATAATTATCAGGTTTTGTAATCGGATCGAATAGTTAAAATTCATCTAAGAAAAATGGTTCACAACATAAGTTAATTGAATAAGTTACAAATATAAATACAATATTTGTTGAATTAACTCTTCCTGCGTCCGAACAGACCAAGTCTACTTCTTAGGATTCTAGAAGTGGATGACGGCGCGACACTAGCAGTTGTAGAGCTCTGACTACTCCCTGAGTGGCTTCCCTGACTGGGTCGTCTGCTTCCAGAAGGTCCCGCATCGGCAACCACTCTAGCATTCTCTCTTTCGTTGGCTTCGTTTATTGCCTCTGCAATGCATTTCATTGAACATTCAGTATCAATATTTAAATTTAATTTCAAATCATTTTTAAGTTGTGTACGATCATCTACATACCTCTAATCTGCCTGTCAGTAGTCGAACGGTGAGCCTCATGTCCCACTCGCCGACCTTGCATCCTGTCCATTTCCATTACGCGCCGCTTGTGTTTCCTCCTCCCCTTCCTGATCCATTTCTTATCAGGAATCACCGTAGGCCCAAGGTAGTATGGCCACTTGTACTGGTTGGGGTAGCTGTGAAATGATTGTCCCCAAGTGTTCAAGAAGGCAATCGGTATGGTAATAGTTGTCAACAAAGACGTCTTCAAGGAAATTCCGTTTTCGACAAACCGCCATAACATGAGAACACGAAATGCGAACTAACTGGGGGCCTTGACACTCGCACGTTACTTGATTGTTCGCGCGTAAAACGACTTTGTACTTGCATGCGCGTTCATGAGTTTGTATAATGCCATTTTGTCCCACCACTGTGGAATGATCTCACTTGGAACCTGCACTTCATATTCCGTACCTGTGCTGCCATATGCTACAACATGCATGACAGAACTTTTTTCTTTGTGTTTTCTTAATTTCTCCTCCACTCTATCTGAGAATAGTTGGTCCCTACTCGCTAATACAGTGGCTTTAGCATGCCTCTCAACAAACCAAGCATTTAACTTGTAAAATGTCTCCTCCACCAGTGAAACCACGGGTAACATACGGCTCTGTTTGAAGACATTGTTTAATGACTCTGACCCATTAGTGGTCATAATTCCCCATCTCCAACCTCCATCACATGATTGAAATATCTTCTCATATGCTGACGGCTCCATCGGATCGCGCAGACGTCTCTTGCCCGCTTTCGCTAAGTAGGCATTTGCCTCTGGAAATGTCTACAAAAAATAGAAATATACCTCAATGATACAAGTCGTGCAAATGTAAAAAAAAAAAATAATGCATACATACTCTGGCAAAATCTCTGAACATTTCTTCCATCCGTCGTGATTTTTCCTCTTGCAGCCAATTTTGAACCTGTCAGCAACCCATTTTCCGCCGCCGGTATTCTTGCACAAGTTATCTGAAATGTGTTGCATGCAGTACCTATGCACAGACTCTCCGATATTCGTGTTCCACCCATAGTTGAGGCTATTAAATACATGCTTGATGCCCTTGTGCTGGTCTGATATCACGCAGACGAACCTGTTCCCTATCACCTCTCTTCTCAGAAATGACATGAAAAAACCCCAATTTGGACCATCCCCCTGTTGAACAATGGCAAAAGCTATGGGTAACAGCTGGTTTTCAGCATCATATGCACATGCTATAAGCAAAGCCCCACCATACCGCCCGGACATGAAGCATGCATCGATGCTGATCACAGGTCTAACATATTGAAATGCTTCAATACATGGACCGAAAGCCCATGCTATGCCCTTGAATTGTAGCTCACCGGGTGTACCGGTTGGTACATGCCACTGTTGGAACCTGGTTCCCAGATTTGTACCTGTTATGGCCATGAGCAATGGTGCGAGGAGATTGTACGACCCCTTCCAGGTTCCGAAGCATTTGCATACTGCAAGTTTCCGACCCCTCCACAACCTATTGTAATGTGGGACTACATGTTCATAGACCCGTCTCACCGCATGAGCGACCTCCTTAATGCTCATCGCAGGGTCCTCCTTAATGTCTGTCATAATTACATCGGCAATAATTGCTGCCGTCAGCGCACTATGATCTGATCTTCTTGACGCACTCTTGCAAGTGTGTGGTCCTTCTACCTTCTTAATTATCCAAGCCTCTCCCTTGCCTTTAGGTGCGACAGACATTTTCCATTTGCACTTTGTATCTTTGCAAATTACAGCATACCAGTTCCTCTCCCGCCTGGCCACTGTAAACTCCCAATTACCCTTCAAATGGAACTGCTTAACTTTGCTCAACAGTTCTTCTATGTTGGTGTAAAGCTGGCCCGGGCTAATCTCTTCGTTGTATACAACGCGTGTCCCAAAAAAAGAAATGTCTGCTTCTTCAAAAGAAGTAATGTCATTGAATGTCTTTACCGGGTGCTTGTCTCCTCATCCCCTGATCGGAAATATGTCTTCAATTGGAGGAGGCATAATCTCCTCATTGTCGCCCTCTGATAATCTGTCTGAACCCCAATCCTCATCCTAATCATCACCAGTATCCATTTCCTTTGTCGGTATCTCATCAATACTATCAAAATCAATGTCTTTATCATTTCGATCGACTGTGGACTGTCTTCTAGGTTCAGGGGGGGCTGTAGTTAGGTAATGGATTAGGTACTGATTGGTATCCAACCCGACCAACACATGGCCGTCTTCTAGTTTCAGCCCGGGGTGCAACACTATACTCAGGTACTTGCAAATACCTATCTCGTCTCATAGGCTCACGAGGGGGTGAGGTCACATCCTGGTTGTGATCATAATCCAGGTTGTTCTAGGTAGAAGGTCCAGCCCCAGTATCCAGGTTGTTCTGGGTAGAAGGTCCAGCCCCAGTATCCAGGTTGTTCTGGGTAGAAGGTCTAGCCCCAGTATCTTGGTTGTTCTGGGTAGAACGTTCTATCTAGGCACCAACTGGTTGAATCGAAACTTTTTTGCAAAATAGGTCCATTACCGGGATTATATTGGACTCAAAAAATCCGCACATAGCTTTTCATATATCCTGCTCTGCTATAGGATATTTTACATAGTAAGATTTGGCACCGGGCGGTTGGTTGTTAATTTGGGTACTGATTTGTACGGTAAATTGGACATGGTCCCAACCGGTTTGTTGAATTATTACTTCCTTTACTTCATAAATTGAAGTATTGGCATTCACCTGGAAGCCGTAAGTCGCATCTTTCGAGTATTGGCATCCGAACTCTCCCTTCGTGATTTTTTCACCCATGTACAATGCAATGAATATTTTTGAGCTTTTTTTGACATTACAAAAGAAATTCGTCGTTCAATATTAGTTTTTTGTTTATTTATGAAATTTTTAACATTTAAAAAAAAAATTTAAAAACCTCGGTCACTGTTGATCGTAATCGCCTAAAAAATCGCCTCGTAGCACTGTTTGAGAGCAGAAGTTAGTTTGGAAGAAGAGTGAGTGGATTATTATGACTTCGGAGAGAAAAAATAATCATTTTATACACAAAATACAAAAAAAAAAAATAATAACAGTCCGCCCCACGGGGGGGAGGTTTGTTCTGAGGGTAGACCACCCCACGGGGGGGCGATTTGGTCGGCACAGTAGACTGCCCCACGTTTGAGCGGTTTGGTTATGGGTAAAAAAAAATTTAAAAATAGGTTATTAATATTATTTTTATTTATTTTTTGGTTATGGAAAAAAATGCCGGAGAATTATTAGTTTGGCCTACTTGTTTATTTCATGCTTATATAATTCATAGGAAATTCAATCAGAGTGATGTCTAGAATCATAAGAAGCAGTGTGCGCAATTAATGATCAGAGGCATTTTTTCCTATTACCCAGAAATTATCTCATTGTTGAAATAATTATGTAGAAGAAGTCTTGTTTTTTATACTTGATTGCTTAGGCCAGGATTCAATGCCTTGTATATATACTAGTTACGGAGGTCATAATATTAATTTTGCAGGTGTACAATTTTGTTTACTGTAATATATATTATATATACATTACAGTATGCCTGTTAAAGGCTGCCGAATGATTATTTTTGGTTGCATTCTAAACAATTAGATATTACACCATACGCTCATTTTTGCGATGACATCCTGTCATTATTCGATCAAGTTATATCCAATAAAAAGAAGATGGTTCAGATTATAACTCAATTTTTAGAGGTGCATTTTGTTCAGATCTGAACTATTCAATTTTATATAGATGACTCCCATATAACAAGGGCTAGCAAATTTTCATCATTTTTTGTATATGGCAGCAGATGTGATTCACAAACTAAATTTTCATCATCTTGTATGTTTTTATTAAAGCAATGGCAAATGAAAGAAGAATGCACTCAAGGGCATAACTAATGATAATAATAGGTTGATTCATGACATTGTCACACTCACATCTACTCTTGTTTATTTTACTATATAAAGATATCCAATTCACTACAAAAATGAAAATGGTTTTATATTGCTGTGCAAAATACTAAGATATTGGAAAAAACCTATAAAATGATAAAAAGGTGTGCTCTTTAGATGGTATGTGGTCAGGAGCATATTTCATTTTCTAATAGGCTGGTTTTAAATTAGACGCCAAATTTAAAAGTTATATCTGCAGATATAGCTATACATGTTATATTATGTGATTTGAATTAAATATGTAATGTAAACTTTTTTGAAATTAATGTAGTATTTATCTACTATTCTACTTTTAGGGTAATGAAATAGAAATCTTTGATTTTACAATGTAGGTGGCGATATTTCATTTATGTCTCAAGTAAAGAGTATAGAGAATTTGAGGTTGATAATCGACAAGCAGTCTTGAAAACAAGCAAATAGGTATTTCGTTAAATTCTTTGGAGATTATATTCCTGGACAAATCCTTTCTTCCTCATTTTCTCATCTATTATTCTCTTCATTGCATTTTTCTTGAATAGTTCTTTCTTTGCTCATGAATCTAATTCGTTCATGAACAAGATATGATGGTGAAGAAAGTTGCCCATGGATATTACACAGAATATCAATCTAAACAACTGATTAGGCTAGATGCGACAAGATGGATTAAGAAAAAAACAAATTTCTTTGTTAAACTTAATTACAACAACTGTCACAATTGATCTATTCGTTGTAGCACTTGTGATATTGAACAATATAACTGATAAATATATTTCATATGGTAAACAATTGTGACAGTTCATATGGTTAATAGTGTGTAAACCGATAACAATTGGTAAACATGCTCGAGAGTTTTGAAAATAGAATAAATTACCCATGTTCTATTGTGAGTTATTGAACACAAGTATTCTAGCGTTACGAATAAAGGCTATCAAGCATTGATAGCAAACATTGGTACTACGCACCTCTAACTGACAAGATCAGGTACAAGAGGATTGATAAAATTAAAAAAAAAAAAAATAACAGCACATAAAACAACTAGCACCTCAAAAAATGCCAGCCGCATCTGATCTTGCATCGCAAGTACCAAACACACCTCAAAACACAGTACCACGAGTATTGTCATAGCAACTAGAAACAAACACATCCAATAAGACGAGAAAATGCTCTCAAGTAATTTGGCACATGACAACAAACTAAAAATATCAAGAGAAACAAAACTTCCAATGTTCATATACCTACCTCAACAAAAACTCATCATAATTAAGTAAAAAGAAGAAACTACTAGAACATAGAGGCATTGAAGCTTTAAGCTCCAACAACCTCAGTTTCTTCCATTGGCACATCTTCCGCCGGCCTATCGACCTTCATGCCGACATCCTCCTTAGTGTAGTCACCATGAACCTTCATACAACAAATCAAAACATAATTTAAATTACTTAAGCTCAGACGACAGTAGGGCTGCAAACGAATCAAACCAAATCGAACCTGGGTAGGTTCGAATTCGAGTTTGTTTAAGTTCGAATCGAACTGGTTCGAAATGAAGATCCGGTTTCGAACTGAAGACGCAGGTTCGAAATTGATTCGGTTCAGTTTGAACTAAATTCGATTCGATTCGTTAAGGTTCGACGGAGAGGAGAGGAGAGGAGAGCGAGGTGGTCAGAGCAGCGGAGAGGAGAGCGACGAGTCAGGGGGCGAGAGCAAGAGAGAGAGAGCTTTAATCCATGGTGTGAAAGAGGAGGGAGGCAGAGAAAGCATGAAAGAGAAAGAGGGAGACAGAAAGACTGAGAGAAAGAGAAAAAGAGATATCTCAAACTTTGTGTCACCTTTTGGAATTCTCAATCTCAATCTCAATCATTGAAAATGTTCTCCACGAATCTCAAGGCTCAAATACGCAAACTGCCGAACCCATTTCTAATTTTCGAACGAACCTGCCTGGGTTCGAATTCGGTTCGTTCTAGTTCAAATTGAACTGGTTTGAATTAATTTCAAACCGAACCCAATTCCGAATCGAATTTTTTTCGAATTTTTTCGAATCGAATTACGAACCACGAATATTTTGTGTGCAGCCCTAGACGACAGTAGCAAATAAAACTAAAACCAAAGATAAAGAGTTATTACCTCCATGAGTTTACCCAAGTCAAACTTGGGTGCCTTGAGGATCTTCACCTTGCGAATGAAGACATTTTGAAGGGGGAAGATGCTGGAGGTTGACTTCTCAATCTCCTTCCCTATCGATTCAGGGATGAATTTCGCTACCAGATCCTTCAAGTCACACGATGAAGCTTGGTTCACCATAATTTCCCTCATCTTCCGGCGAATCTAAATAACAGAAAGGGAAGCACCTCGTATTAACAACGCTGAATATCATGAATTCATACCACTTGAGGTAACAGAATTTTTTAGTTTAAGTCCAGTCTGTTTGTAATATACTATCACAAATCTTAAAGGGCCGTGCATTACATGTTTGGATGCGGACTTGAATTTCAGGAGGGTTGACTTCTGTTGTAAAGGGTTGCTTATCTATTTCTCTCTGGTTCTACTAATCTCTCCTATTCTCCTAGTTATTTATAAACCCATCATCTCCAACCAAGACTATGAAGGTCTCTACGGACACCATTATACCATGTTTTGCCATGCAACAAACATAATTTTTTGTTTTCTACAACCATGCATACCAAGTACAAGTCACAAAATGCAGATCCCAACAAAATGCAAACTAATAATAAATAATTCACCTGTCTAATTTGGCTGGTCTGGGCATAGCAAGTGCGCTTGACCTGATTGGACCTCCTCCTGGTGAAGCCAATGCAGAACATGCGCAGGGTGTAGTTGTCAGTGGTTTTCACATCAACATGTGCCTCAATCAAGGTTTGCCATTTCCTCACCAAAGACCTAAGCTTATCAGTAGTGAAATCCATTCCCTGAGGAAAGACAACATGAAAAACTCATAATAAACCACAAACATCCAGCACAAATAAGCATGAAAACTCCCTAATGTCTTATGATATCATCCATTGCACTACAAGAATATCTCATGTATGTAAAACAGTTGATATAATCTCAGAATGTTCGGAACACATCAAAACATCTACCAAACACCTCTACTTTGTTGAGAAGTACCCAAACCAGGGGCAAAACATAGTAGTGGGGAAAGGGTGCTAAGCCCCTCCTATAAATTGAAAATTTAAAATCTGGTCTGTTAAATTTTGTAAATGGTATATGCATTAATTACAATTAGGCCCCCTTATAAAATGAAATTACACTACATTTGATTTTTCAACCCCCCCCCCTCCAATCTCTATTTTCTAATCCACCCCTGACAAACTGTCATTCAGCACTCCCCTTAAATAGTGAGTTGATTGCTCAACAATTTTCCAACATTCAAGTTCAAATTTAGAAGGAAAAAAATTAAATGGGTAGCTGAGAGATGAATGGAAAGAATAATTACCCAGAAATTGGTGAGAACGTTCTTGCCTTGCACATCCTCAGCCCGAAGCCGAATCTTCCGGAAGGACTGGTCCTCATCATTCTGCAGATCAGCCAAGCACACCTCAAAAACCCTGTGCTTCAGTCCCTCAGATGCAATCTGAAAACAAATGTGAGAACAAATTTTAACACAAGTAGTTATTCAAACACAAAATTAGCTACAAAAATCAATCATCTGTTCTGCAGATACATCTTGCAAAATAAAGATAGAAATAACCGAAATAAAACAGCTTTCTAAAATGGTTAAAAACCTCATGCAAGTTCATAGGAATAGCAATGCAATCCATTTATAGTTCAAGATCTCATCTAACTCGATCACTTCATTAGTCATCTTTATTTATTCAGTTTCAAACATAGCTTCGTAACAGACTCAAGTAACAAGTGATTCACAAAATAAAGGTTTTCAATATCTCCATTCTAACATGTATATCAAGCATGTTGCTGTCTCATTTCGAATAAGTGTGCAAATCCAATTTAAAAAAAACAAATTCTAACAACCAGGTTCAATTAAGCAGATTATCGCATGCTTTATTTCATTCTAGTATGTATCTAAATCAGTGGAGCAATTCACTAGCTTCCTACAGCGTTACGTGTAGGCAGTGATAATTAGCAACTAATTCACTTAAAGCATTGTAACCCAAGGAAAATGGTTAAAGGAATCAAACCTTGGTACCCTGGGTCCTGGAAACAAGGGTTTTCCCGATGTTCTTATTTATAAAAGCTGACGGCGCCTTGATATCGTACCAATCCTTCTTGGCGAAAGGATCCACGCTGTACCAACCCAAAATCAAATCAAACTCAAAATCAGCTTATGTATGCAAATCAGTGCCAAATATAAAGAGATATGAGACTGAGAAAGCGTACATCTTCTTCTTCCCGCCCTTCTTACCCTTCGAGATCCGCTTGTTCTTGCTGAAAATTACCAGTTAAAGAGTCAAAAACATGCATTTAATGATAAAATAAAGTGACTGGCAAAGGAGAAGGCATCGAAGCTCACCCGACCGCCATTGCTTTGGGGTACTTCTGGCTCGCTGTGCTGCCTTGAGTGACCTCCTTTTAGGGTTTTGTGGCGGCGGGAGGAGACGAGAGAAGAAAACCCTTGAATTGGGGAAGGTAGAGGAGCCTAAAATATGGCTGGTTGGTGCTAAGATTACGGAATATATGATCGGACGGTAGGAAACAATTGAAGAGAGCTAAATAGGATTTTTCTGAAAGAATCGGCGAAAGCAACAAGGAATGTTGTTGTTGTTTTTATTTTTAAAGTAAAGTTAGAAAGATGAAGTTATTTAATTATTTAATATTTTTATCATTATAAAAAAATTGTATTTAATTTCCAACTATGATCTAGAGACTAGACATCATGTGTCTAACAAGCAATGTTGTTGGATAAAACAATCTGACGGAATTTCTTAGATAATTATATAAAGATCATAGTTTATTGGATTAGCATATAAAAAATTTAAATACTGGTTTAGCTTATTTATTGGATTTCGTTTGAATTTAGCAAGTTCGAATCGTTAATTATTTATATATACTAATGTCCATTATATTGCCGTTATTTTTTTTCATAACCAAAAAAATAAATAAAATAATATTAATAATCAGATCCCAAAAAAATTTCATCCATAACCAAACCGCCCCCCCGTGGGGCGGTTTAGTCCCCAAGCAACCCGCCCCCAAGTGGGGCGGTTTAACCCCCCCCAACCCGCCCTCCCAGGGGGCGGTTTAGTTTTTTTTTTTTTTTACTACGATGATGGATTAATTATAATTATGTTTATAATTTTTGTATTTTGTAATATTATGTTAATATTTGTTTATATTTTTAATACGATAGATTTTATGATTTTTGAATAGTTGAAAACATAACGTTTGATCAACATAAAATATAAAAACGAAAACAAAGTAAATAAAATCAGCAAATAACGTCTAATCAACATAAAACATAGAAACGGAAATATAAAAATACTACTGTCAGGTCTACAATATAAAATATAAAAAACTAGCGACGACGACGACAAGGAGGACCGGACAGTGACAGTCTGGGAGCCGGTCCGCACGCCCTCGGCGACTGCACACGCGTCCTCTGTCGATGCACACGCGTCCTCTGTGGCTCGGGAGGATCCTCGTCATCAGAATGATCCACATGGATGTCCTCCTCATAATCAGAATGATCGACATGCATGTCCTCCTGCATTGTGCCCGTGGATCGTCGGTATGAATCGGGCCATGGATCATACTGAGTAGCCTGCGATGGACCCGTCTCCCATGGATCGGTCTCCCAGTCCCCAGTATATGTGCTCGGGGGCTGCTGTGCCCCACTGCCACTAGCCTCATGGTCGTGCTACCTGGGGAGTGGCATCGATGGTGTGGCTCCGGTGAGATCCTCTACACCGGTGGCGGTGAGGCCAAAGTCTGCCGGAGTGAAAGTGGGTTCGGCACACCATATAGGGTGACCATCCTGCAGTTATATAATGTTAGTTTTTCTTTATGAAAATAACTAAAATTTAATTTATACAGAGACGAACCAGCTTACCTCGCCAAGCCGCACCTAAGACATTATATTTATTGTAGTAGGCGTGCCATTTCTTGTTGTCAAGCACCCAATCGTGGAACGCCCAATCTGGGTTGTCTTCTGCAACATTTGAGTTGAAGTTGTTAAGAACACACTTTCAAAACAAAATTGACGTGTCTGGTAAAATAATTTAACTTATAATACCTTCGGGGGGTGGTGGTAGGTCATTGTCGTATACGAGGACCCGTTCTCGATTTGGCAGGTTCGGAGCTGGTGAGTCTTTCTTGATCTCACACCAGTTGATGTTCTCACCAGCGTCGTGCAACATGCCAATGAGGCGCCCATCGAACTGAAAATCCTCGACGATTGGAGCAGTGTGATGCAGCATTGTACACCCGAACGTCCGAAAACCTTTTTTCGCCATGCACACCAAGCTGTGTGCAACACCTCGGATCCCCGTTATTACATGTTCATAACGATTAGTTAGAAAATGAGTTGTATGGAAAAAACTAATACTACAAATAATCTTTGTTACTTACCGCTCGAGTACTGGTGGGGCCCCACGGCAAATGGGTCTTAATCTCGTCACTCATCATTCTTCGCCGAAGAGAATCACCATAGTCGCTCTGTAAGTATACCGAATTCATGCACCACTGCTGGTACCAGACCATATATCGCAATGCCCAGGGTCCCGCTCCCAAACTGACGTCTGTCGAGTCTGGCGGGACCCACAAGTGGTTCTCGGGCATGTGGGCAATCCTGTGGTGGACTAAATGGTGGGTGCTCCAATCCATATCTGGCTTCTTATGGAAGGTACTGCATTATAAGTTAGTTAGATACAATTTGTAAAATAATATCAATATTTGAGTGTGTATTACGTACTTGTGCAACTTCTCCGTCTCATCCTCACCAAGTATGGGGTCATCCGGGATGAACGCATCGAAACCGAACTGACGAAGAACCCGATCAGGATAGTGATACTTAACTATCCAGTAACAAACGACCGGACCCCAATATAAACCGAGATCCCTCTGTTCCATCGTCAAGCGACAGAATATACTGGCCCAGTACCACGCCCAATACGGGAACCAATCGACGTTTGCCTGGTGCAACAGTTGGAGTTGATTCCGAACGTAGGAGATACCCGCCGTCCCTCCCCTCGGCGTATTCTCAGAGCGGAGGCGGCTACCACATATGGCACCGTATGGAGGGCTTTTGTCGATGTCGAATCCCCTTTGCCACTTCACATTTGATGGAATTTCGGGTCAACAGACCGGTAGGTGCGACCAGGACCATTGCTGCAGTAGAAGGAGTGGCACATTGAACTGCTGGCTGCCTCTCTGAAATTTTAGATGTGTATTAATTATTATCAAATTTAATAAAAACGTAAATAACATTAATTGAAAAAGACTTACCAGACAAGCGTGACACAATCCTCTGTACAAACATGCAAGCACGGCTCCACCCTAGTTCCACCGCGATGGCTTATCGAGTAGCTCCAGTTGCTGGAGAACATAATCAGAACCGAGTCACCACTAGAATCGACAAACATCGTGGTACTACATAAGTCAAGCACGAATGTCCTAACATACCTACAATTTGAAGAAAAAGTAAATAACTGTTTATTTTTGTCAAAACTAATTTTAATGTAATGTAATGGATTTAGAAATTACCTCTTGACATGCTCCATGTCAGACGTCAATGGGGTAATGGCAATTTCGACGGCATATTGGCGGAGAGCCTTAAGACTGATGCAGTACTGGGAAAACTTCTCATCAGCGTCCTCATTCTTCTGTTTGAGCTTCTTTGCCACCCCCTCCACATGCACACCCAACAGCTCTGGGATCAAGGTCCGGAGTGTCTAATGATCCGAGACACCCCCTACCGGATCACCATCGATCAGCAAACCCCATAAGGCACTCACGTCCTGTAGGTCACTGTCATCTCCCCCACCGGGAGATGGAATGAATGGGTCTCAGGTCGTCATCTCTCCACAATACCGCACATGAGTGCCTGGTCAATCCGCCGTGGTTGTTTCATTGTGGCTAGCTGGTACAACCCGAGGTTAATGAGGTACCGATCCATCAGTGGATTTGAGACGTACCGTACCTCCGGCGAGCGATGCCGCACCGTCAACACGGTCTCATCCTGTATTTATCAATGTTTTAGACCAGTGGAACTGAATAACTATATGTTGTTTGAAACGTACATCTATCGATGCAAGTGAGACACGGTGAAGTCTGTGAGGGACCCACTGGAGAGGACTGAACGTATCTGCACGATGTGGTGCGCCATCCCATGGATCGACACCCTCCGCAGTGGGATCGGCGTGAGCCTGTGAACTCTCGTCGGTCTCCGACGTATCTCATGATCGCTCACGTCGAGGTCTAGTCATGCTGCATTTAAAAATATCAAGTTTAAAAAAATAAACAAATTAAAAAAACCAAGTTTATTTTCAAACATCAATTTCTAACAATTATATTTAAAATTTCCTATCAGATTGTATAACTTAATTCCACTCAATTAAATTTCAACCATGTTATTTTCTCATATTTCTATCTAATTTTTAAAACTTAATTTCAATCATAACCAATTTCTATTCACAATCAAAAAAATTCTAACAATTTCTAACGATTCCGATCAAACAATTTCTAACAATTCCGATCAAACAATTTCTAACAATTCCGATCAAACAATTTCTAACAATTCCAATCAAACAATTTCTAACAATTCCAATCAAACAAATAATTTCTACTTAATTTCTAACAACTCCAAACAATTTATAAAAATTCTAAATAATTTATAAACAAGTTAAAGAAATAATTTCGAACAATTTCTAACAATTTCTAACAATTCCAATGTAACAATTTCTAACAATTCCAATGTAACAATTTCTAACAATTTCAATCAAATAATTTCTAACAATTCCAATCAAATAATTTCTAACAATTCCAATCAAATAATTTATAACAATTCCAATCAAATAATTTTTAACAATTCCAATGTAATAATTTCTAACAATTCCAATCAAATAATTTCTAACAATTCCAATCAAATAATTTCTAACAATTCCAATGCAACAATTTCTAACAATTCCAATTTGTAACAATTCCAATTTAACAATTTCTAATAATTTCTAACAATTTCTTAAAATTTATAACATTTTTCAAACATTTCTAACTATTTCTAACAACCCTAAACAATCCCAATCAATTTCTACTAAATTCAATAACAACAATTTCAACCAAATTCCGCAATTTCTAACAATTTCATATAAATCCCGCAATTTCGAACAATTTATAAAAATTCCAAACAATTTATAAAAAAATCCAAATAATTTATAAACAAGTTAAAGAAATAATTTCATACCCGAAAATGAAAGCGGAGCGACGGCGCGGCGGCAACGACGAACTCGGATGAAGAGAGAGAAGGAGAGAGGGTGGCGGGTAGAGAGAGAGAGGGGTCGGGAATGTTAGTGTTATGATCTAGAAGCCAACTATTTATAATTGTATTCTGTATTTTGTTCATGAAATTAAAGAATCATGTATTCCTTGAGTGTTTGATTACATTATAAATTGTTCAGGTTGAGGACCTGAACGGTTGAACTCTGTAATAATTAAGTAATAAATACTCTAAATGTCTCTAATCTTGGTAAGTAGAAAGGAATGCTATTTATTAGTAAAAGATTAGTATGTGGATTAAATGATGATCATGTTCTACGGATCATGTGGTAATGAGTTACCAAATTTAATCACATAAATACCTGATGGAGATCAGGGGATTGGACATGACCCAAAATGAAACATAATATGGATTGTGTTAGTGTCATTAATGTTTCATTTGTGTCTTGAATTCTTTGGTATGAGATAATTATTTTTCCTACATGAGTTTCATGTATTTGTAGGTGTTATCCAACATTGACCGTGACTGGCAGCTATACAGATAATATCTCAATATATGTTTCTTGTGCGGAGGAAAAAATATTTATCAAGAATACTAGTATCCCTCATATTTTATATGTGAGTGATGATATCTTTAGGCCCCTTGATGAAGTAATAAAGTATGCATGCAATTATGATCAAGTAGTTGATCATTATTTACTAATTATTTGGAATCAAGAAAAGAATAAATTTGCAAGGATGACACTCTCCTACCTTGAATTTATTCACGATATCATGTGATACGTGAATTGACACAGGCAATTAAATATTGTTTTAGGATCATGGTACTATAGTGGACATATCATCTGTGTCATTTGGGTAATCATCATGTATATTGCTAGACACCTCTTATGATTTATGGAATTCAAAGTAGTTTTAATTCTATTGCCAAGTGATATAGATCTTACTGGGTCACACCAAAAAGGATTTAATTGGAGAAATTTATTTTATATTATTAGATGATTGTAAAATAAATGTCATGGGGATGACAATCTTAAATCTAGATAAATTTATGTGCATGTGAGACATGACGTATAAATTTGCATCTCAACATAACGTGAGGAAAATTAAATTGATTGGCCCAATTATAATTCATTGGATGTTTTATTTGTGGACAATTGATAAATAAATAGAAGAGAGTAAAAAAGGCCAATGTTGGGACCATTTGACATATGGGTCAAGTCCATAAGTTTGTCCATTGGCCCATTGGCCCAAAAATTACTACTCATAAAGTTAACCCTAACTTTTGAGTATAAAAACACCCCATTTGAGGCATTTGGGGTAGCCACCTTCTCTCTCTTCCATCCTCTCATGTGTTGAGAAAAAGCTCTACTAATCTCATCTAATAGTTAGCTTGAAGAAGAAGTAGAGCCATTGATTTAAGAGTTTGAAGTAGTACTTCTAGCAAGGGAAACTTAGATTCTCTTCTCGAATCCTTGGTGGATACTAGTGGAGACTTTTTTGCTTGAAGGCAACAACCCTACATCTCAAGTCCCTACTTCTTGGTTTAGATACCAAGATTTGAGGTATAAAGTTTAAACAAGTTAAATTGCTAAATAAGGTTTATCGTTAGTCAAATAAGTAGATCTATGTTTGTTTCTTTGAGTAAATTTTTTTGAAATTTGCCCTTGCATGAAACCCATATTTCCTTCAGGGAACGCTTGAGAGGTGCGAAATATCGCGTTCGGGACGAAAAAACGGGGTTTTTGGGCGGTTTCCGGCGGTGAGAGAGGGGGTTCGGCTGTGGGGCGGGTAGGGTTGGGGTTTGGGGAGGGGAGGGTTTTATAAAAAAAAAAAAAAAAAAAAAAGTAAACTGCTCCCCCGTGGGGTGGTTTGGTTATGGATGAAATTATGTTGAAGTTTTGGTTATTAATATTATTTTATTTATTTTTTTGGTTATGGAAAAAAATGATGGATTATATTGAATATATATATTTTGAGTTATTAGATCGGCATAAAGGGCGTGTTTGTTGTTTTTTAAGTATATTGGGGCCAGTTTTACGGACAGAGATCACCTGCCCCCCGGGGGGCAGGATTTTCCTGCTCCTAGTGAGACTGACAAGTGGGTCCAGACGGATTTATAAATTTAAATATTGATTTTTAGTTTTGGTGTGGCCCACATTTCAGTGACTCAGGGGCAGGAAAATCCTGCCCCCCGGGAGACAGAGAATTCAATCCCCAGTTTTACAAAGTTTATAGATGTCAAATAAACATATGTTATTTTTTTTATCAAAAATATGTACACTGGTATATTGAAGTTTGAAGGTCAGTTGATCTCATTATATTTTAGCATATTTGTCTGTTGATAGAATGAAGTTTGAAATTTTTATTTATAATATTAAAAAATTTACAGAACATGACATTAGTTTGTTGAAATTTTAAAAACAACATTTTGCTGGATAATCCAATAAGATTGCCAACTATGTTGAATGATTAAACAGAGCAAACAGTTCAACGATTATTTAATATTAAGAATATTAAGAATATTTAAAATTCGTCTTTTTAAAATAAAATATTATAAAAATTCACATTTTGAAATGTTGAATTGAATATTTTAATATAAGGATTTTATTTTTAATAAAAAAGTTTGAGCAAAATTAGAGTGTGATGTGCTCACTAGGAATTGGTGAGCACACCTTCAAAAAAAACTATTTGATTGATTTCAAATGACGAATCTAAATTGTTAAAACTATCTACTTCGTAAGTGATGCATGTACATACAAAAATTTTAAAGTTTTGAATTCATTTAGCATATGATCAAGCAGTAAAAAAAACAAACATTTTATAAGTTATTTTTTAAATTATTTTATGTATTCATTTTTCATCATTTTTTTTTACCATTTGATCATGTATTAAATGAATTCGAAACTTTAAACATTTTGCATGTACATGCATCACTTACGAAGTACATAGATTTTAACGATTTGAATTCATAATTCGTAGTCTGTCTGATAAATTTTTGAAAGTGTGCTCACCAATCTCTCTTTGTGAGCACATCACACTCTAGTTTTGCTCTAAAAATTTATCATGACTTTTGTTTTTTTTAATCAAAATATTAGGAAAGTTCGTATTTTGAAAGGTTGATTGAATATTTTAATATAAAAATTACAAGGATGGTACAGTGAATTGAATTGTTTGTTTTGATGGATCATCTAGCAAAATTGGTAATTTTGTTGGATTATTCAGTGATATTGGCCCTTGCAAGTCAAGTATTCTGCTTGATTATTCAACGGAAATATCATATTTAAAATTTTTCAAAAACTAATGATATGTTATGTTATTTATTATTATTTAATGTTAGAAATAAAATTTTGAGAATTGATTTTCAGACTGATACAATTTTACACTTAATTAAATTTACAAACTAATGATTACGGTTTTTCCAAAAGTTAATGGTGCAAGAAATATTTTTGTATTTCTTTTAAATCAGGAAACGAGTGATGAAAGTCTTCGCTTGATTCCACATCTGCGTATTTATATTATAAGTACTGTACCATGTTGCCACATGAACATATTATAAAAAATATTTCATATAAAATGATATGTATCTATATAGAAATTTTGACTAACTAACATATAACATTCCTTAAATGACATATTACATTTTTTTATAAAAAAAAAGTCTATATAAAATGAAAATAACAGTCTTTAAATGATATGAAAAATAAAAATAAATAAAGACATAACCAATCAATTATCAATTAATCTTAAAAATTCATAAATGATATTTAAAAAATTAAAAGAAATCAGGACTTTAAAAAGATGATGTAATTTACATGTGGTGAGTATGTGTCTAAATAAACTTAGACTTCTACGCTTAAAAAAATATTAAAATAGATGCATGAATCACAAAAAGACAGATTATTTAATTGAGAGATTGATATTCAATCTGAAATTATATCTTTTAATTACAGCTGTTAGCGGATCAACACATCTATGTACTTAATATAAGAAAATAGTGATAGTGCGGTTTGCTACTTTCGAAGTTAGTAAATTTTATTTTATAAGAGAATAGACTTTTTAATTGATCGTGATATGTTTTGGATTCACGGAAATAACATTTTGCCATTTTCAATTGAATACAATTTAAGCATATTTTTTTATTTTGAAAACGGCGCTGGTTAGCATCAACCTAATATTGTTTAGGAACAATGAAATAATTTCTTTAAATTAACATTATTTTAAATTATATGATACAAACAATATTTGCACTATTCTTTCCATACTATTTTTATACAGTAATTCTAACATAACAATTGTTGAATTATATATTTGATAGGACCATGTATCAAAAAGTCTCATAAGCTCTACACAAGCTCCTCACAGGCCAAATGTTGAGTTCGGCATCAAAAACCTTCCGAGCCCATTCACAACCTTTGATTCGGGAGATCCCGCGATGGCCCAACAATATCCACTCAGCTGACTTCCCCAAAGCAAGCCCTGAGCGAGTTTGGGATGATCTCCACAATTATGCGGACAATACCGCATCTACATAGTTGCCCACGTAGACGCGATCTCATCACAACCTTTGTGTTACAATGACCAAATGATCTACATAGTTGCCCACGTAGACGCGATCTCATCACAACCTTTGTGTTACAATGACCAAATGATCTACATAAGGTCTTAAACTCAACTAAGTTGGAGGACAAAACTTTTCACTAAGAGAGGTATCAATACAAGTTAAAATCCGAATATCTCAATTCTTTCCCACCTCAGAAACTCCAAACTGAAACCGTTTACTCTGAACATGTCTCCTCAAGGCAGGACGACCTCAGAATTCAAAATTTACATACAATCTATTCTCTCCGAAATAGAACATATCAATATTATTGCATTTTATGGGTGGGCTATTAGTAAGATGTTATTGTATTAAAGATGCCTATTTAACATACACAATTAGCCAACAAACATTTTTCATTATTTGGTCTATTTTTGTTGTCTTACACACTTTATGACAATTAACAACCTTTTTAAATATCATGCCAATTTATGTAAAATTTAAAATTATAAATGTTATAGCTTTGTCGTAAATCGTAATGTTACTATTAGTGCATTTTTTAAACTGGTGGATAAATAAAAACTACATTCATGCTTACATGGTAAAAAATTAAACAATAAATTAGTGTAATTAATACGGCTGAAAGGGTATTATCGACACCCTTTTACAACAAAACTCGAATTCTCTGTGTTACTATAAAAGCACGTATCTTTTTTGCACGTATTTCAAAGCACACAGATAATATGGGCCTCTTGCGGAGATTTTTTTTATAAACCATAAATAAAAAAATAAAATTGAGGAAAAGAACATGATTGGGGTGGTTTTTTCAAAAACCACAAATACCGAGTTTTAAACTCGGTCTCTCCTTTACGGACCGAGTTTAAAACTCAGTCTCCATACAAATTTTTAATTTTTTTTCGTCCGACCACAGAAAATCAAATCTACACCCCTGGAAACTACATTCGGTCTGGAGAAAAGTTGAAAATTTTAAATGGGACCGAGTTCTAAACTCAGTCTGGATCGGAAATTCGATTATTTTATTGAGGACCGAATTCTAAACTCGTTCTGCCAGTGAGATTACTATTTCCGGAAAAAACAAAAACAATTTCAAAATAAATGTTTTTAGGTAACATATGCAATATATTATACATGTTATTCAAACATTAGTACAAACATCCATACAAATTATTACAAGCTTATAAAATCATTCATCGTTCCTTACGTCTGAATATTCTGTTCAATAAATGACCAGCTGATCGGCTGCCAGATGCCTGTCTACCAGATGCCTGCCTTCCAGAGGCCTCTGCTTCACTAGCAAATGTCTCAAGTCGGGTACCAGATACGCTTCTCCGTGGCCCTTGTGCAGCAAGTTCCTCTGCATACATAGCAGATGCAGAAGGTCGAGTACCAGATACGCTTCTCCGTGGCCCTTGTGCAGCAAGTTCCTCTGCATACATAGCAGATGCAGAAGGTCGGGTACCAGATATGCTTCTCCGTCTTCCACCAGTCGCTCCTGTTAAATATTGACAAAAATATAATACGGTGTGTAAAATATTCAAATATGTATAATATGAACTCAATTGCTCTTACAATTTCCAACCTGATGTTCTTGTTCTATTAGATCCATCTGGACGTTGTACTCCACTGCGTGGTCTGGCACGAGCATCCATATCATCCATAGAATTAGGAATTCTCTTGTGCTTCCTCCTTCCCTTGTTAATTTTAGTTGGGTCTGGTCTGATTTTAGGTGCTCCCATGTCATATGGCCAATTGTTGGCGTTACCAAAGCCGTGAAATCCCTCTGTCCATGTGTTCACATAATTTTCAATGTTATAATAGTGACTTACGTATTGTATCGGATTTAGACGTCTCAGACAACACACTGCCAATACATAGTTGTAAGGAATGCCAGTAAATTATGGCTTCTGACACTCACAAGTAGGCATTCCGCCCTCCCCTTCTAAAAATCTAACTTCATACTTCATATCTCCCTTCACTCCCTACAATTAATAAAAGAAAATAATTACAATAATATAATTTATAAATTTTATACGAAATTTAATAAAATAACTTACATACCGTTTTAACAACGCCGTCATGAACTACCATCTCATAAGTGTCGAATTCCATTGGTATCACTCGGTGCTCCTTTGCTTTTTTAATCCGATGTTCCAAAACAGATAATATGTTTGCTGATAATTGCATTCCATTTTGAAGCCACCGTTGAGCAACCTCACCTCTTTCGACAAACCAATCCACAACTTTGTAGAACGTGCGATCCACAATTGCAGTTACAGGCAATTGGCGAGCCACACGAAATACACTGTTCAATGATTCTGAGCCGTTCGAAGTCATTATACCTCACCTATTCAGGCCTCCGTCATGACATTGTGCCCATTTATGAAGTTGTAAAGGCTCTTCTTTGAGATTTTGCACCCTTTTACCGCACCACATGATATACCTATGAGTAGTAATACTCATATCTTTTATTATATCCATACCCTCATTAAACCTCCAAGGTTTCATCCTACTCACAAATTTTCTGAAATTTTTTTTCATCATTTTGTTCTTGCACAATTTATAAACATTTGACGCAATATGTTGAGAACATAAACGATGAACTGCTTCACCATTTTCTTTACACCACCCTAAATCAGGTCGATCAAACACTGAACGGATTGCACCATGCTGATATGATATAACGCATATCCGACCAGGTCCGACAACATCTTCGCATACAAATTGCATGAACCAGCCCCAATTCTCGCTTGTCTCCTCATCTGCAATCCCGAATGCAATGGGCAGTACTTGCTGTTCTGCATCATAAGCGCACGCCATGAATAGTTTTCCTTTGTACCGACCGGATAAATGTCTGGCATCTACACTTATAACTGGTCTGAGATATGGCCAGGCTTGAATGCATGGACCAAAAGCCAATGCCATGCGGGTGAAAATATGGACACCAAAACGTGTAGATGGTTCATGCTCGATTCTGTATTTTGTGCCTGGGTTAGACATCTGAATCGCACCAAGCAGAGAAGGTAGCAGTTCGTACGCTTTTTTCCAAGAACCAAATAAATTAGCAATAGCTAACTCCCTCCCTCTCCAAATCTTATTGTATAAAGGCTGAACCATTGGGTACTCTTGTCTAACCGAATTGCGACATGCATTTATTGACATCTTCAGATCCTTAGCCAGACTAGGTTTGATTATATCTGCAATCTTTCTAGCAGTCATCTACCCACTGTCTACTGCACAAGCAATACTGAAACAATTGTGCTCGTTTGGATTTGTTGCAATTGTCCACTTTCCAGTCTCAATCTTTTTTGCGTATAACCTCCATAGACACCCCTCCGCTTTGCATGTAACAACATAGTTAATACGATTAGTCAGACCCAGTTTTAAATGTAAGTTATTATCCATGGCAAATCCACCCAACTTGGATTTAAGTTCAGCTTTGGACTCAAACATCTGACCTACCGAAAATAAACCGTCGATTCTGGGTGCATAACTAAAAAATGCTTCATCCTTGTACGGCATCGGCACATTGTCATTAAATGTCGAACAAGAATGCTGCAATCCTCTATTAACAAAGGGAATAGACCTTTGCCACTCATTTATTATCTCTTCAACCCTAATCTCATCCTCAATTTCAGCCATGTCATCTTCCCCGACAACCGGGTCAGATTGCTCAGAGTTTGTTTCTGAGCTTGTATCATTATTTAGCTGGTCAAAATAATTATGTAAATCATCTGATACCGGTATTTCAGGGGGGTTATCACAATATATAGGTGAATCAGACACCGGTCTGTCTGTGCTACTTTCAGGTACACTATCCGAGTACGAGTCATAATTGGTCTGACCAACAACTGGTACGGACTCAACCACTAATTCAAGCAGTTTAAAATTCAGTACCGGAGTGGCGTGTCCAAGTACCATATGCCATATCGTTTCGTGATTTATGTTAAATAACTGGTATTTTTCTGCTGAGCCAGGTGGTGCCGTGTTTAAACGTGCCCTTATTGTGAGATCGAACTGGCTAGGGAGGAAACGAATACCAACATATATTTGTCTGCTTAGCTCATCAAGACTAGTTGAGTCAGAAACAGGAAATGTGCAGGTCGGTGCATCTGAAATTTCACATATGTGGTACACATTTATTAATACTTAAGACATTTTCTTGAAAAAAAAATTAACAAATAACTTAAAAATTACTTTCAATTTTTCAACCTAAAATATGAACGTAATTAAAAAAAAAAAAACTTACTACAACCTTCAGACTAAAACGGAAAACACAATGCAGGGACGATCTGACCAAAACAAAACACTTGAAATTTAGAGTATTTAGAAGAGGAAGAAGTCACAAAAATGACAAATGACCGATAGATCTGGCAGAGCAGACAGAGGGAGAGACAGAGAGAAGAAGACTTTTTTCGTTTATAACCTGTTAATTAAAAAAAAAATATTAGGAAGACCGAATTAAAATTTCGGTTTCATCCTGGACCGAAATAAAATTTCGGTCTTCGTATTTTTGCAACATGATGCCTGCACGATTTCACCAAACTATTGCACCTAAAAAAATATAAATAAATGGAGACCGAGTTTTAAACTCGGTCCGTAAAGGAGAGACCGAGTTTAAAACTCGGTATTTGTGGTTTTTGAAAAAACCACCGCAATCATGTTCTTTTCCTCAATTTTATTTTTTTATTTATGATTTATAAAAAAATCTCCCTCTTGCGGTCTTGCCCTCTTGCGATATCCGAATAGGCAAAACAAATGGTTTTTTAGTTAATCTGAAGTTAAGAGTAGCGGGCCCACCGTGTGGTAATACAGTATACGCGTCCGCAAAACTCATTCTAAGCACCAGTATTGTGTTCGTGAGTTGTAACGAAAACATATTATAAAATTAAATATACTATAAGTGTATTTTTTTGTTTGACATTCACACAAAATTAAGAAAAAAATATTAAATGAAAATAAAAAACACACACGAAAAAAAAAACAGAAATTCAAATAATAAATAACAATAAAAGAAACAATAAATAGAAAAAATAGATCAAATATAAAATGAAAAAAGTTCTTGAAGTATCATTGCCAGTGTGATCCTCTTTGATATAGTGTAACATTTATGAAAATGAACAAACAAATATGAAAAATATATTAATTAAAAAATAAAAAAAATCAACAATATTTATGAAAATGCACACATTAAAACAGCGAACATAGAGTATTTTCTTACTTTTAACCAACTACAGAATGACAGCCTCCGTCTTTAAAAAAAAAATGTCAAAGAATTATATTGTTGGAATATTACTCAAATCATATAATAACTAAAGAGGGCAATAATTCAACAAAAAGTTAATAATATTCATTTAAAGTAATGAACGAATTTAGTTAACCTGCTAAAAATAATTAATTAAGCTTCATTTTTTCTGAATTAGAAGGTCGATATTTCCTATATCCTTTTAACTAATAATAAAAAGTTACAATATTTCCTATATCTTCTCATATTTATGAACACTCTACTATATGCATGTTTCATAAAATCATATATATATATTTTTTAAAAATTTCATTCTCTGTACAATATTTTTAGAACTTGCAGGTTCAATGAATCCATTTATTTCATAAGATATGCTATAAATACATGAATAAGAGAAAAATTAAAAAATAAGGAAATAATTTAATTACATGAATCAAAAATAAATTTAAGGAGGAATAATGAAACATATCGCTTGATTCATTCTTAATTGGCGAGTATATTTTTAACTAAATTTAGACTTCTACACATAAAATATATATATTTAATCAAAAGAAGACAGATTATGTGATTGGAGGGCTGATATTAAATCTGAAAATTCATCTTTCAATCTTAGCCGTTGGCGGATAAGAACAACTACGTGCATTATATAAGAATGAAGATAACATTTCCCCACTTACCTTACCTTACCGGCTTACGGACCTGTATCCTCTACAGAGTTTTTACTTGCGGAGCTGTGCAGAGCTGATCGGACGGCCTATATTTAATCTCAACCGGTGAGTGCTCAAAATAATGGAGGGGGCAGTATTAATTTTGCTTTGACGTGCCATAATTTTATTTAGTCCGTAATGAAAATAACAGATTAAAAGAATAGCACATTAAAAGAATCGCACAGCTACGCAGGTAAAAACTCGGAGAGGATATGATTCCACCCGCTTACCCCCATCCAAAAGAAACCCAAACCTTTCCGAACTTAATCTCAGTATACGCTCACTACATCCTCCTCTCATGTCATGTCGGCCTATCTTTCATCTCCCTCCTCCCACCTCGCCCCCCTCCTTCCGACCTCCAAGCGCACTCAGCCTTCTATACCCACCGACGAAACCATCAAAGAGCGCCTCCTCCGCAAAGGCGTCAACCCCACCCCCAAAATTCTTCACAATCTCCGCAAGAAAGAAACACTCAAATCCCTCCGCCGTGCCAAGAAACAAGCTCTCTCCCAAAACCCACCTCCCTTGACCGACGCACAGAAGCAAGCTTTGGCTGAAGACGAACGTTTCCGCACAATTCGGGCCGAATACTGCGAGTTTAGAAGGGACTTGATTCGAAGTAGGCCTTGGGAGAAAGAGAAAAATGTCGTCAATTTTAATAAGGTTTTGGGTTCAAAGGAGGAGGTGGGTTTGAGAGGAGAGCATTTGGAGGAACTGAGAGAGATGTTCAAGGAGAGGAATCGAGTGAAATTCCATTGGCTTTTGGATGATGACCTGGAGGAGGATGTAAGTGGAGATGAGAAAAGTGATAGAGATTCGATTAAATTGAAGAAGAGAACCATGGGAGATGAGCAAAAGATTAAGTTTATTGTGAAAAGGTGAGGTTCCTGATACAATCAATTGTAGGCATTTGCCTGGACTATAGTAGGGGTCGTAGTTAGGAGACGTTTGGATGAATTAAGGAATAGAGCAAGAATAGAGCTAATCTCAAGATTGAGAATAGTAGCTAATCCAATATTTTTTTGGGTTAGTAGAATAGTGAAAAAACCCACAAACGACAAACAAAGAATAGTCTATATTTGCTAATCCAAACACACCTAAACGAAGAATAGTGCTAATCCGGATTAGTGACTATTCTTCACCCATCGAAACACACCCTAAGATTAGTTGTTACTTTTCTAATGCAGCCTTGCTGGTTCAGACATGGATTTGCATGACTGGAGGTTTGTGAGACTGATGAAGCAATCAGAAATTATGTTTCACGAAATGAACTTATTAAAAGTATTGGAAGGATTAGAGCACGCTAAAAATTGGAGACAAGCTCTCTCTGTTGTCAAATGGGTATACAGTCAAAAGGCCTACTTGCAGCGGAAAAGCCGGTAAATCTTTCAATTTTAATTTGAACTTCTTATGTGTCGATGGTATGTTTTAGATGATTCTTACTTGTATAATGTTAGATTTGTATATACAAAACTTCTATCAGTGCTCGGGAAAGGGAGGAGGCCAAATGAAGCACTTCAGATTTTTAAAGAAATGCTTGTACGTTTAACCTTGTTTGCTTTTTCACAAAATTAACTTTAGTTCTATTTTTTGTTTGTTGTATTGATGTAATTTCATATCTATGTTATGTAGGGTGAAGCTCAAATATATCCTGATATGGCTGCGTATCACTCAATTGCAGTCACTCTTGGACAAGCTGGAATGGTTCACGAACTAAATAAAATAATTGAAAACATGAGACAGAAGCCCTCGAGAAATATTAAAAGTATGAGAAGAAAAAACTGGGACCCTATTCTGGAGCCAGATGTTGTAATATATAATGCGGTGGGTTTCACCCTTCATACTTCTCAGATTTATATTCCTTGTATATGTCAAGTTATTGGGAAAATTGAAAAGGAGAACTGCTCTGGGCTGTTTCACATCATCCGCTCAAGTTTGATGTATGTTATCACAACCCCTCAACTTCAGTTCTGTCCAAATCAGGTCCCACTGTTGTTAAAAAATCCTAAATGATGGACGATGTTAACTATTAAGTCATTCAACAGATTTTCTGGTAGGAACTATATGCTTTGCTGACTAAGAAATCTTCAAGCTTTTAACAAAGCAATTTTCATCTTATTTTTTCCAAATATTTTACTGTTTAAGATGCTTCACATGTCAATACTTTATACATGTTGAGATCTCATTATTTGAAAAATCAAGTCGTCCATACTCCTTAGCGTGTACTTTGGATTTAATAAACAGACTGATTTTATCAAACAGACTGGAGGTTGCTGGGTTATAGTAATACTACTCAGAAGTTCGACTTCAATTTGTAACTTACGATATAAGTAGAATGAGTTTCAGTGGATTTTATCTGATGCTATTGACCTTTGTTTGTCTCAATTTCCTGAATTACCCGTCAGGTTCTTAATGGATGTATACCTTCATCTCAGTGGAAAGGGGTCTTTTGGGTATTTGATCAAATGAGATATGGCTGCATAGAACCTAATGCAGCTTCCTATGGATTGGCTATGGAAGTAAGTGACTATACTTAATTGCTCCCTATAATGGTAATTGAGTTCCATTAGTAATCCTGTGAAATAATTTCAATTGAACTTGTTTGGAAAAGGTTTACTGTCAAAAAATTTGCCTCGATTTTCATCTGTTGTTAGTATGAGTTCTAGCCTTATAGAAATTGCTTTTGACAGGTGATGCTTAATGCTGGGAAATACGAGTTTGTCCACAAATATTTCCAGAGAATGAAGAAAAATGGATTAGCTACTCGAGCAGTCACATATAGAAGTAAAAGCCTGCATCTTGTTGAATTTCCTTATTTGCCTGTATGATGTACTAAAAGTACTTCCCAAATGGTTGGTAACATAAGAAAGTTTTATACCATGTAAGGTTGAATCCGAGAAATTCTGATCATATTTATGCTTTAAGAGCATTTTAAATTGAATATTGTTGCCTTGATTGTAGTTTTATACCATGCTATTTTATTTTTCTCTATTTTTTAAGGGCTAAGCTTATGTTGCATGTATTATTTGACCTGTCTGATTGTTTGTTCAATTGATTTTAGTTCTTGTGAAGTGCCTTTGGAAAGAGGGTAAAGTAGATGAGGCGGTTGAGGCTGTAAGGGATATGGAGAGGAGAGGAGTTGTAGGTGAATCCTGCGTGTATTATGAACTGGCGTGTTGCCTGTGCAACAATGGGAGGTGGCATGATGCTATGTTAGAGGTCAGTAAACAAAAATAATTACCCACATGCCAACCTAATATTACTCTCTTTCTTATTTATTTTCTTGTTGTTCATTCCAAAACTCATTGAGAAGGAAACAATTTGCATTGGTCACTCATTGAGCTAGGATGAAAAGAGTTTCACGTACTTCCACTGTCCCAGCTTATAATTTTTTTTTTCAATTGGAACTTTGAAGTTTTGGGATTGGTTAAGTGATGCTTCTTCATTTGCCCCCAATATTAATTTAGAAGTCCCATTAAAGGTATAATTTAAATCACAAGTTACTCCAACAGGCAGGGCATTATTTTGTTCACAGGTCGAGAAGCTGAAGAAACTACGTCGTACGAAACCACTGGAGGTGACATTTACCGGCATGATTGTATCATCATTTAAAGGGGGCTACATAAATGACTGTATCTCAATCTTTGAACAAATGAAGCATTATTGTAGTCCTAACACCGGGTCAATAAACTCCTTGTTAAGAGTTTACGCTAGATCCGACATGTTTGCAAAAGCAAAAGACCTGTTTGAAAGGATGAGTGCAGTCTTTCACACTAAAGCAAATGAGTACACTTACAGCTTAATGCTCGAGGCTTCAGCTAGTGCGCTACAGTGGGAATATTTTGAGTTTGTTTACAGAGAGATGACCTTGGCTGGTTACCAACTGGATCAAAGAAAGCACACAAGTTTGATCATTGAGGCAGCAAAATTTGGAAAGGTGTAATTTTATGAGAAGTTTCCTTAATTGCAATAAAGTTTATGTCAGTGAAATCAAGCCTAAAAATCCTCAATAGATCCATTTTTGTGCAGTTGAGCTTCAACCAAGTTTTCTGATTCGCAGAACTATCCAACTGTTTGTGCACCTAAAAAGGCAGAGAAAAAGAGTGAGGCTGTTGTAATATCCATTTTACACAGCGGCCCGCACTATGAACTCATATTTCTGTTTTTAAATTCCAAATACTCGATCCGAACCGATCAACATGGACTTCATATGAAAATGTACTGAAATTTACATTTTCATATCAAGTGGTTTTGTACCTATATTAAAAATAGTAAATTTTTGTTAAAAACATGTAAAATTTGATTTTCAAGTACATTTTCATATAGAAACCATGTTTACCGGTTCGGATCGACGGTTTATATTTTAAAAATAGAGATATGAATTCATAGCACGGACTGATCCGTAATATGCATATTACCATAGCCTCACTTGAGAAAAAATGTGACAGTCAAACCAATGCCAGACCATAACAGACATACATGGAACCAGTTCATGCTAGTAGCATACCTGACACGCAGTCACATATTCAATACCATAACACAGAAAGAAGTTAACTAATATGTTTGTGCAATGGTCTCTATACAGTCAAGTTTACTGGAGCATGCGTTTGATACAATACTTGAGGCAGGAGACATTCCTGATGTGACTATCTTCACTGAAATGATTTGCCATGCAATTTCTGAAAGTGATTATGAGAAAACTTTGAACCTGATAAATTGCATGGCTCATGCTTCGCTGAAGGTAAATGAGTCACAGTGGATCGACCTCTTCAGAGAAAATATGACTCGATTTAGAGAAAATGCACTTGTGGGCCTACTGAATCATGTAAAATCAGGTCATGTTGTGTCAGAAGAACCTGCCTCTAGTTTTATTAGATCATTAGAGCAACTCTCTGGTACAAATTTGCTGGAGGCTACTAAATCAAAAGTAATTGTTGAAGAACCTGAACAAAAGTGTTTGAGAATTGGAAAATGGAAGTCGGTGGATCAAGTGCTCGACTCGCTGGCTGCTGATGTCGGCAATATTTTTGATGAGTTGCCGTCAGCGGAAGAGATACTGCAAATATGGGAGCAGGAGAGAACCGAGACTTGTTTGTGATTGAGTTAATGCTTAGTATAACTGCCTATGATCATTGTAGAAACTGAATTGATTTTGTATACCTGTTATTTGTAACAGTATATTTATACGAAACAAAATTCTCTGAAAGAAAATGTTGTTCGCAGTTCCTGTTGTATTTCTCAAGTGTTTGATTATTGCTGCGTTTTCAGATGTCTACTCAAATTCGCGAACCACAAGCAATAGTATTGAGTAGTCCTTTATTCCAACTTGGGATTAGGATTTAATTTGTCATCATGGACTTTTAATCTCAGTAGTGGGCCTAGTGATTCCTATTATGTTTCCTATAGCTTCATCATTTTAGTGAAATCTACTGATTAAGACAACTGACCAAGTAGGGAGGGGAGGCTGCCCTGAAAAAGCGGGCCTAGTGAACATGAATTATAATTTAATTTTACTTAGTCTAACAGCTCAAGGAAGAAGGGAGGGGGGTGCTGCCCTGAAAATCGGGCAAGAGGGGCTTAAACTTAAAAAAGGTCTAATGAGGCAAAGTTAATGTCACAAAGAAAAAGGCATTTGAAAACAGAAAATTAAGAGATCAAAAGTAGAGGTGCTACTTTTATCCGATTATCCGGAACTGATCCGGAACCGAACCGGATCCGATCCAGAACCGACCCGGATCCAGTTCATTTGGATAGGGTATGATTTAAAAAATATAACCGGTTAGATTATGGGTATGGTTACAAATTATATAATTTAATATCCGATCCGGATCCGAACCGGAACCGATGTTGTAATGGGTAGGATATAGTTTTGATTTTATTATCCGACCCATAACCGAAACCGACCCGATACCCGTATAAATATCCGACGTTGTAATAGGTAGGATATGATGGGTTTGATTTTATTATTCATTGCCTTATATTCTCTTCATAATTATGAAAATTTATTGCTCTCATTGATATGTCTACTAATATTTTACTTTCCAAAAATATTTTACTTCCTAAATATTATATCCGTTCTTCAATCTTTTCGTTTCAAAAGTTCTCTCCAGCGCCCCAGCCTACTGAATTCAAAAGCTATTAACAAAAAACTAAAAAATTTCCTATACTTTTTGTTACACCATGAGTACTCCAAACAATCAGCAATCAAATCCTGAAAATACTACCCAAGTTCCACAAAATATTATTGAAGACTCTAATGAGAAAAAAAGAAAAAAATATGTAGTATGGAAAGAGTTTACTGAAGATCCTGACCATGCTGTCAACAAGGCTACTTGCAACTATTGTAACAAAAACTAGTTTACTCTTCTAGTTCAGGTACTAGTTCTCTGTTGAAGCATTTACGTACTTGTAAGATAAAAATAATTAGAGAAAGGGGATAGAGACAAATTGGTGATTGTATAATTCAGAATGACAGGGGTGACGTTTCTAAGAAAATGAAGATATATACATTTAACCTGGAAGAATCTTTAGAAGTAATTATTGATTTCTTTGCTATGTGTGAGGTGCCTTTTAATGTTGCCAATCACCATGCTTTTATTCGAATGATGAATGTTATTCATTCAGAGTTGAAGTTATTTAAGAGACAAGCTTTGCACAATCGCTTGATTTCTCGATTTCAGAGGGAGAAAGAATTAGTGAAGAATTCATTCTCCAAATCAGGTGGTAGAATATGCTTGACCACCGACACCTGGACCAGCAACCAGACTATTGGTTATATGAGCTTGACAGCACATTTTGTGGATGAAAACTGGAGGTTGCAAAAGAAGATAATAAACTTCATAAAGCTTGATGAAAGGCATACCGGTAATTACTTAACTTCAATCCTAGTTAAGTGCTTGTCAGAATGGGACATAGAAAATAAGCTTTTTACCATTACAATGGATAACCATTCAACTAATGGACGAGTGGTGGATCTGTTACATGACCGGATTGAGAACTCACTTCCTTTGAATGGTGAATTTTTTCATGTTCGATGCTCTGCTCATATCCTCAACTTGATTGTTAGAGAAGGAATTAAAAGGTTGGATAAGAGTGTTTCTCGAATTAGAGATGCTGTCAAGTTCATTAAATATTCTCCACAGCGTTTGAAGATATTTGGTGATCTTGCAAAACAACTCAAGCTAGATGTAAAGAAGAAACTATTACTTGATGTTGTCACCAGATGGAATTCAACTTTTCTAATGCTAGAGAGAGCATTAGAGTTCACACCTGTTTTTAAAGATTTTCACTCCGTTGAAAATTTTGCAGAGCCACCCACAGAGATTGATTGGCACCTTGCTACAGAACTTTGCAAATTTCTGAAAATATTTGCTGATGTCACTAACATTTTTTTGGCATCAAAAACTCCAACGGCAAATTTGTACTTCCATAATGTCTGCATGATCCACTTACATCTGAGAAAAGAAAGAAATGAGCACATAATAAGAGAAATGCAAGAGGGTATGAGGGAAAAGTTCAATCAATATTGGAAAGATTACTCTCAAGTGCTATCTATTGCAGCTGTCCTTGACCCTCGCCACAAGATGCGTTTGGTCGAATTTTCCTATAAGAAAATTTATGGCAGCGAGCATGATGCATACATGCCTCATGTTAGTCGTGTTCATAGTGCTCTACAACGCTTGTTTGAATGGTACAAGAAATTAGCAGAGAAAGAAGTCGTACAATCAGTCGAGGCATCTCATGTTGCATCTGTTAGAGAGTTATCACAGAGGCATAATTCTAAAGATTCGATGATGATTTCATGCAAGAGTACAACCGAGATGAAACTATTCATAACACAGACGATCTACCATCAAATCGAGTTAGAAGAATATTTAGAAGAGCAGGTAAGTACATTATAAAAAAAATATATACAAATTATTAGTCCCTTTGATAGAGTCAGAAAATAGTTCTTTTGCATTATCTTCTTTTTCCTTCATTTTCTAGGTTTATATTAAGAAATCAAATAAGCATTAAAGTTAAAGTTCTGGATTTTGATATAATACCAGTTTGGTTAGTACCAGTACAGGTACGTTATGAAAATATGTGATAATAGATTCAGTTATTAAATACCAAAATGTATATTATTTTGAGCAATGAAACTCATTTTTTTTATTTTCTTACAGGTCTGTCCAAATGAAAATAATTTTGATGTTCTAAAGTTCTGGAAGGGCAAGGAACACAAGTACCCAATCATCTCTTGTATTGCAAGGGACTTGTTAGATGTTCCAATCACAACAGTAGCTTCCGAATCTGCTTTTAGCACAGGTAACAGAGTAATTGATGACAAACGAGCAAGTTTGGAAGCATCAACAATTGAAGCTCTCATTTGTTACAGCGATTGGCAAAATAGTAATTGAGATAATGTACTTGCAAATGTTGAATTATTAGGATAGTATTTTTTTTAATTTAGATAGATTACTGATTAATAGAGTGATTATTTTTATTTTGCTTTGTAGCATGATATATTGTATTATTTATGAACAAGAACAATAGTGTAATTTTTATTTTGCAGCAGTTTTTAATTTATATTATAATGATTTATTATGTGAGATACTGAGATATTTAAAAAATTATAATTATATTTAAATATAAATGATTTTTCAAATACTTAAGAGTTGTGACATATACCCGCTCCGGATCCGGACCGGACCCGATAATCTACAAACAAGTTAGGGGTATCTATCTACCCGGAACCGAAAGATGGGACCCGAAATATCTACGGGTAGATAGGTATCCGGATCCGGACCCGATCCGATTTGAAACAAATAAGGGTATGGATTGAAATTCGGACCCGAACACTTTTAGGGTACGGATCCAAATATAATAGTATCCGGACCCGACTCGACCCGATAGCACCTCTAATCAAAAGAGGATGGATGAGTATCAAAGAGGTTAAAGTCTCATCCGCCGAACACAAAAGGCAACGTGTGAGATTTCGGCCTTTTAGGTGAAACCCAGCCAATCGTACTTAGGGGTGAAAACTGGTTGGATATTATCCGACTGTATCTGAATTCGTATTCGAAAATTAAATACGGATATCCGAATATCCATACGGATATGGATACAGATATGGTTTTAAATTTTAATTATCCGTATCCGAATAGTAGATATATATCATATAATTTAATATATATTATAAAAAAAAATTATGTTATTCACTATAATAATTAGATAAATATTATGAATTTTATTATTTTTAATAATATTTATATTTTTTTAATAAATATATGATCCGATCTGTATCCGTATCCATATCCACCTAATATCCGATCCGTATCCGTATTCGAAAAAAAAAATACGAATATAGTTTTACCACTGTGTGAACCGTATCTGATCCGTTTTCATCACTACTCGTGCTTCAAGGGTGGAACAGGCACTCGGACTGCCTTAGGTCAGAACCTCGTAATAGACGCACACGCATTCATTTCGGGCATAATGTGCCTGAAACAAAAACCAGACTTCAATCTTTTATAATTTTAAAGTGTGCACAAAAGAATTCAATACATTTTCTTAATTTACATGTATCATTCATTAAACGATCTAGTAATTTTTCCAAGATAACAATGGACCTTTAATGCTAATATGGACTGCCACCGGATATTTCGAGTCGCAGATCATGGATCTTTATTATTAAAATACACCTGTCGTTAGGGAGAATCACATCCTCTGCGGAGTTTTTACCTGCGGAGCAGTGCAGTTCTTTTAATCTGGTCCGTTCGTTTTGATCGGACGGACCAAATAAGATTATAGCATGAATCTCAAAGCAAAATTAATACTGCCCCCTCCATCATCTCGAGCACTCACCGGTTGAGATTAAATATGGACCGTCCGATCAGCTCCGCAGGTAAAAAACTCCGCAGAGGATGCTGGTCTGTCGTTAGAGTGTGAATGCAGGATTTCTGCCAAGGAGGGACAGGAATCAGATGCAAATAGCTTATCGGTTTCAGACCCAATAATTAATAAGATACTGGATAAAAAATAATTGACATAATTAAAAAAATAAAAACAATATATACAAAAATAACAAAATATTCATTTTACTATTAAAAAACAACCATGTTGGTCCGGATGCGTAAGTTTTTATAAAAGAATCCAATTATACCATGAGTTCAATTATACTCATTTTGTATAATTTAGGAAGACAATAAAAGAGAAAATAAAGATATGAATCGCAATATAGCTGTACAATATCGGACTCGCAATATAGCTGTACAATATCGGACAAATCCACATCTGTACAAAATTAACTCAATAATTTAGGCAATACAGCTGCTATTGTAATTTAAGCAACACAGGTGGTACATATTGATACAGATATGAATAGCAATGGCTATATTGTAATATAGGCAAATATTGTAATTAGGAAAGTATTGGCTAATTAAGCAGCCTATATAAACAAACGCATTAATCCTCTGTACATAACTATGATTCGGTAAATACAAAAAAATCATTCTACATTATATTTTGAAACAATAACTAAACAGACTCCATTGAACTAAATTCATACGGCCCAAACAAGAAATAGACACAGCCCAAAACTAAACAAAAGACAACCCATACTATTAATTGCAACTCATAAAGTCATGTGTCTTGTAGATCCCACTGGTCAGATTCTTCTTTTTATTCATCGAATTCAGAGTAGGTCCCTACCTTGGTTCGATGGTATAATGACCATTAGATTACATCAAGATTCGTGCTAAGTAATTAAAATTCGTGTTTGTCTGTTTCAATTTTCAGATGCATATCTTGATGCTAATTCTACGGTGTTAGAGGTAATTGAACCTAAAAATAGATCCGATGCCCATTGGTCCTACTCCTTTCTCTTATTCATCTCCTTCACGATAACCCCAGATTTCCTCAGATCTCAACAATTTTTCATAAAATCAACAAATATTCTCATTAATAGTGTCTTTGACTGGTCTAGCGGACTTTCCAGTTTCAGAGATGGGCAAAACAATTTTCATGGAGGAGCAAAGTGGTGCCGGATCCGTATTTTTCCACTGAAATTGAAAAATCCACATGGGGCGGTTGCCTCCCTCTGGCTCTACGTGGGTCCGCCCCTGCCTGTCGTATAAACGAGTGAATCTATTGCATAGTACAGATTGGTTTGTAATACAAATTTTCAAAATTTTAACAGTTGATTCGAAATATTTAACATGATCCTATATGAATATGTACCTGCATGTAAAATTTTATATAAATTTGATAATAAAAAATTCTAAAAGATATAAAATATGCAAGTATACACTCATAAGAAAATTATGTTGAATGGTTCGGATTGTCCGTTAACATTTTAAAGATGAAAATATTGATCTGTATTACGATGCAATCCGTGCTATGCATAGTACCGTAGACTCACTCCATATAAATTATAAAAGTTAAATCATAATTCATGAACTTTAATATCCAAATTTCACCTTAGTTTTGATTTTCCAGTCTCTACCATTTAATACGGAGATATGTAGAAAAGATCAAACCTTTGTACAAACCTTAGCCATCTATCGAGAATCGGACAGTCAAATTTCTATAACGTTCTATTCTTATGTACTAAAATGAGGCTTACCAAGTTATCATTTCATATAGTTCAGAATTCACCAAGATATAATGTGGCGTTTTACATATTAATTTGCCTTCACCGTGAATACATGTTAGGTATCTTTTTCAACCACACCAGCTATTGGTTCACACTTCACAATATGTATGACCATTTTAGGTTGGTTGCTTAACAATGTCTCGATGATGCTCCTCCTACTTAGGAAGTTATAATAGTATACATGCTTTGATATTTTTCTTTTTTTGCATCCGCTGATATTATTTTTTTTTTGTCCACCACGTCTTCATTTTTAAAAACATTAATAATTCAAAATTTAAATAATAAATATCAAAATAAAACAGTTAAAGGTGATCTATGTTATTTTATTTATGTGCTCATAAAAAATTATCACATTTCGGTTTTCTTTTTATGTGAATCAATAAGTTGGAAAATCAACGTCTATAAATTGTCCACATTAGTACATTTTTACAAGTACTTGATGATAACCGAAACAAAGTTGTAATGTCATAAATTTTTACACGTGTATAAATAAAATGATGTAGATCATATACAACGGTTTTATTTTGACTTTTAAGTTTTAAATTTTGAGTTATTGAAGTTTTTTTTTTAAAATAGAGGCTTGATGGATATGAAAAAAATAGAGCATTTGAACCCTCCTCTATGGTTAAACTACTTTGTGGTATTAAACAAACTAATATGAATATTTGTGTTATTTTACTTTATATTGATCTTGCATAGAGTTTTATGCAGTATTTGTGATTTGAATTTTTTTTTTATAATATAATTAACAAACAAATAATTTATAAAAAAAATATTGTATGGATATATTTAGAAATATATCCATGCAGATGGAGTTTTTTGAATGGATCGTATTTTTTCAACCAATGTAAAATTATATGAGCTTTATTTGCACGAGTTATTCATATATTTGTATTACTACCATACATCAATATTATAATTTTCATATACCTTGTCTTTTATTTTGAAAATAATTTTATAATTAACCTCTTTAATAAATAATAATTTACTCACTTTTAACTATTTTATATTTTATTATAATTATATCTCGATATATAGTTCTTGTTAAATTTAGTTCCCATAAAGTTGGGGTTCCGCCTAGAGCAAGATTCCGCACCGTTGTGAAAAGCGTAATCGATTCGTCCATTTCGTTCCGATAACAAAATGACTCATTTGTTCGGTTGTTCCAGGTCTTGCAAAGTTGCAACGTTCGTAGGGAATCGCATCCTCTGCGGAGTTTTTACTTGCGGAGCTGTGCGGTTCTTTTAATCTGGTCCGTTTGTTTTTGATCGGACGGACCAAATAAGATTTTGGCACGAATTTTAAAGCAAAATTAATACTGCCCCTCCATCATCCGAACACTCACCGGATGAGATTAAATATGGGCCGTCCGATCAACTCCGCACAGGAGAAAACTCCGCAGAGGATGCTGGTCCACGTTCGTAGAAGCTTAAAGTGGACCCCCTTGGCAGAAACTTTTTTCTCATTGATTCTGGAGAGTCAAGTGAGGTGAGCGCAGGCAAAATCCACAATAGCAGAACCATACCGTGTCTGACCTCTGAAGAAACGGGGAGGGAAGTCAAAAGAGGAAAAGACGAGAGAGACGCCATCAAGCCATTAAAACAATTAATGGGGAATTGCTCGTGCTTTGGCCCCTCTAAGGCGGAGCGAGCCGAAGCCGATCGGGTCGAATCTAAGGATGCGCGCGAAAAAGCCGCTGCAGCTGCTCAAAGCAGGTGATGCCTTCTGATAATTGGTTAAATCCCTTATCTTTTCCAATTCTAGCCTTTTCTTTTCTTAATTTTAGAAAAGTTGCATTGGAAAGCTGTGGTTGATTTCAAATTAGTTAAATCACCCTTCATAAGCCGGTTATCGTTGCAGAATTATTGCAAATTTTCTCTACTTTTACTCTCTTGAGTTAACTTTGCTTGTAGACGAGGAAAAAGAAATGTCAGATTGATTTTTTAGTTTCAATTCAGTGATGTTATATCTTCTGTGTATATTATAATCTTCAAAGATCTGAGCTATGTGTTGTTCCAAAATTCTATGAATTGGAAATCTCAATGTAGATTCATGAAAAATAAGAGAGTAAATTGAGCTAGAGCTGTGTGAAAACATGTGTTTTTAAAATCTTTTCCCAAATGAAAGAAGAAAACAAAGGCTTGTATGCCAATGGTCTCTGGTATGACAATGGGCATACAAGACCACTGATTTTCTGGGGACGAATAGTTATCATATCTGCGTGTGCTGCAACTCGCTGCATACATAAATAATAATCAACAATACATAGTATGGGTAATGTTGAATTAATATATCTATTAGGAACGTCCGAGCTTGGTCTGAATGTTGGTAGGCATTCAAAGGAAAAGATAGGAAGGGATGGGAAATGGTCATGGAGATAAAAAGTAAATTTGGATGTGACTTGAGAATTTCAGGATTCAAAGGATTGGATATCATAGGAATCTTACTGAAGTTTTAAAGCATTATTAACTTGGACCAAAGGATCAAAATTTAAGTTTTGACCTTTGGGGATTTGTTAGTACCAAATACTATTCCTTTCCTGTCTATCAGGGGCGGATCCAGGATTTTCGTCAGGGGGGGGCAAAAAAATATCGAATCGGATTTAAATAGCTAATCGGGTTTCAAATCCATTAATTAATTAAGTACTTAATAAAAAAATAATGTTTTAATCTATACTTTTCAATGCTCTGACTTGTAATTTCTGATATTTTAATATATAATTCTAATTACTAATCATAATTGAATAAATTTATTTTAATTTTAACCCTAAATTTAACCCGAATAACAAATTAAACATCCAGCGGGGGGCAAAAAAATTTCCAGGGAGGGGCAGAGTCGATCGAAACGTCCCGACTTGCACTAAAACGCAAAATCCAGGGGGAGGCAGCTGCCCCCCCCCGGTTGAACCTGGGTCCACCCCTGCTGTCTATCTTACACATCTCATACCCATTTATGCAAGCCCTCAGGCAATTCAAAAATTTGCAATTTTTTCTTTAGGCCTTGTAAATTATAATATAATAAAGTTAAACATATTGCTAGAATTTTCTTTCCTAAAAAATTTACTAGGTTTTGCTGAAAATTGAAGAGGTTTATGTTCAGGCAAGAGCAATTTGATAAGTCAGCTGCTGGAAGAGCTGCTCGAGCTCAAATGGAAGCGGCAAAGAAACCACAATTTCAGAGCACTGGAGAGCCAGTTCTGAAGGTAAGTGCAATATAAGTAGAGTTAACCCAGAACAAATGACACAAAAAATGTCTCTTTCACTCTGACAGCTTTCGTAGCTCATTACCATATCTTGTACATATTCATGATTCACGACTAATGAGATATTGTATTGTATTTAATTATTTATTCATTGACAAAAATCCTTTAAGGATCAAGAAGTTATTACTAGCTAGTCTTTTGTTATCTAACGAGGATTTTGAATTGTGGATGCAGTGGCAAATGGGGTGATGGATGTATTGCATTGAGGATTTGTCTGTAAATGCCAGTAGATTTGCTAGATTTTGGTTATTTAGTAATATTTATACTATTTGTCCCTGTATGTTATTAGTTTAAACTTTTCTGTTGTTTTTTTCGTTCAATGATTCAAAATGCTGTTTTCTGTACAAATTTGTAGTTTGGGGAATAGTTAAAATGCATGATAAAAGTTACCCAAAATTTTTATTGAGTTTAATTGGTTGGATTGAGCTCACTGTAATATGGCCTGGTATGACTCATTTTGTTTTAATTTTCAAGTGTGACAAAGATTAATCTGTCTTTAATATGCACTCTTAAGGAAAAAAATAAAATAGATGCAGTTTGTATGATTAACAAATGTACCTTGTCAATTTTTACTTAGATTGATATGTGCTTGTTCATTATTTATGTTTGCCTTTTTTTATGTGCAACACAATCTGCTGAAGGCAAAAAACACCACTAGCTCCTATTTCCTTTCCCTTTTCTTTTTCTGTTTAAGGGTACCGCATGCAGCGGTAATGCTTTGAATTAAAGAGCCACTGGCTGTAGGATAGAATTTTAAAATTTCCTGGCGCTGAACGATCTTCTTTGCATTGTTCTTTAAATCTCAATGCTTCATCAAAATGAAAATATAGTTAAAATTCTGCAACTTATTTAGTCTTTATATACACCTAGAATCAGTGTTCTAAATAGCGCACTATAGCGTTTTTGGATTCTAAATGCTAAACTATAGCATCAAAATGCGCTAATTGAGCTACGGTCAAATAGCGCATGCTATGAAATATGAGTTTTTTTTTTAGCATTTTTATATGGGTTTTGAAAAAAAAAGATTCAATTAGGCAATTAACATACTATGCTCAATGGTAAATTAAAAAGTTAAATAAAAGCTCAAATAAAAATCAATTGAAAGATTGGTTGCTGCTAGTGAGAAGAAACTCTTGTGGCTCGAATTGGAAGAATTATAAATCAGTGACCTTTCCAAATTGAAATATTTTGAACTGTAATTTGGACTTTGTATTGATTCAATACGAATATTATAATTTTTTAATCAATTTGGTATTATTTAGTTATATAAGACTTTAGATAATGTTAATATTTATTATAAATATATAATATGTTTTTTGTAAAAAAGAAAAACGTATGTGGTATAACGAAATAACTTTCGTTATAGCTTTTTTTTAATCTTCCCGCGATAGCATGATAAACGCTATTTAGAACCTTGTGGATTAGCTCACATAAAACGGTTGATTTTTTGTTATTTCAGTTTTACCGTGCGCTCAGCAAATAATAGGGTGATGTGAAAGTTGTTGGTGGATTAGTCGAAAAATAACGTCCTAACTGAGTTTCATGATGAGATACTTATTTGACAAACTAAATTTGGGATGAGAAGTCATTTCATTGTTATTTATTTATCAAATGACTCTTGTGCTCCATTGTTTAACGATTTCACATGTTGAATTTACACATATATACAACAACGTTCAGTTGAGTTATACTTCGATAAAATCAAATTACTTATACTATTATATAGCATTCTATTGCCTACCCAATAAAATGTATAGCTTATAAGATCCTGTAAATATCTTTAATTAAACTAACTATTTACAGAGAGCAGCTTGGGTCCGATGCTCATCGGACGGACTCAAACTGAGTTCGATGGGCTCCATAGCCGTCAGATGTGTTTTAAAATCTGTGCGCAATGCTTTAATATCCGTGCGCACGAATTCTAAAGCGGATTGAACAGTTATGGAACCTATCGGACCCAAATTTGAGTCCGATGAGCATCGGACCAAATTTGTCCCCTATTTATTTACATTTATAATTTCATATATCTGATGGAATAAAATAGTTGTTGGTAAATTTTATTTAATAATAGTTGGTAGTGTGCCACTGCCACAATACGAAAAAACGACATTATAATACATCAAAGATTGCATACTTCTACAATTCGGTGAAATAACAGCAGACTGGCCATATGCCCCGAGTCCGGATCCTCTGAAGTAACTCAAATATTGAGTTTAGATCCAGACCGTCTGCCAATCCGGTCCGACGTGGAAGGCACGGGTGACTTTAAGTACGTGTTAAAATACTAAAATAGATCGAACGGTCTGGGTCTAAACTTAAAATTTGAGTTATTTAGGTGATATGAAATTATGAATCCATATGCCCTGGGCCGAGCCGCCGAGGCCATGTAGGTGCCAGGTCGAGCCTCGTCGAACCAAGCCCAACGTACCTCCCAATTCAACCCGACTCCTCTCCTCCGCTCCAATGAGCGCCAGCACAACGACTACCAAAAACCTCCGGCGGCCACTGAGCTTTCTTCCTCCGACCGAAACCTTAGAAATTGGTTACGCTCTCTCTCTCACCCCTCGCGTAAAATTTCTCCTCACCTTCTTCCGTGCTGATACCACTGTTCGCCCCCTCGATGAGTGGAAGCTCAAGAACGCGCTCCTCTCTTTCCTTCGCTCTCCGCCTCTCTCCCTCAACAAAGTCCCCGACGAAGACCTCCTGATCCACCGCCTCCCCGACCAACACAAGCTAAAGCGCGACGAGGCTGTCGCCACTGGTACACTGTACATACGCGATTTATCTTTTCTCCAACCCACGGACTTAGTGAGTGAAGATCGAGAGAATGGAGGGGAGGAGATACTTAGGAAGAGATTTCTGGACTGCAGGGAATCTGTAGTTGAGAGATTAAGCGGGATTGAGTTAAATATAGAAGGGGTTAAGTTCAAGATGACACTGGACATTCCTGTGGGTGACGATTTTGAGAAGATGAAGAAATCATGGGAGGAATTTTATGCATTCAAGTCTAATGACAGCAGTAAGAGCTATTGCTTTGGTTTTGAAACATGGAATCTTAGTTCTTCTTTTCATTCAACTCACAAAATTTGCTGACACTTGACAACATGGTTTATGATTCTTTTTAAAATAGGCAGGTTTATGCGAAATTCAGATCCAAAACCTGACACAATTATAGTCAGAGGAGTTCCTTCCAGGTGGTTTGCTGAGCCACTTGTTTCTTCGAAGGCCTCACAGATGGTTACACATACAATTTTTTCTGTTTTCGGGAAAATAAGGTATATTTAACATTTTAATGTATTCTGTCTAAGAAATGTAAGGGTGCCTTTTGCTTTTGTTCTTCCTCATTTTGTGTTGTTCTGATGAGTTAATTGTACTTGTATGGGTGTAACATTTGATACTTGGTTCATTCTTTTAGGTGTTCTCGAGTCTTGGCTATAAAAAAGATGAGTGCATTTTTCATTTCAGTATAATATGGATGATAACAAATATTTGGACTGTGCAGGTGGAATTTAATTCAATTTACTTTGTTTTTTGGATGTTGGAATTCTTTAACTGAATTGAGACTTGAGAGGGTCACTACATGCTTGAACATTGAGTGTCTCGGACTTTAGGCATTTTAATAAGATGCCCCATTTTATTTTGGATGGCCATGAACATAAAGGTCTAGTAGTTTTCCAGTATGCAAAGTTATTATATTTGAGGTTAAAATAAATGCAAAATTGCTTGCATTTTTTTTCTAGTTCTCTCCCCTTCCTGGAAGTGGCGTGTAGTGGTACATGTATTTCTTTAAGGTGTTACTTTTTTTTGTTAGTAAATAGTCTAATGGGAAGGAATTTAATGACAACCTTGACAACAGATGTTGAAAATTGTCGAAAAATAATGTTGTTATAAAATGTGTTCTTTATCATTTAGATAGACCTTGTATCAAATTTGATGCAATTTTAGAATCATTTGCTCGATTAGATTCTCCATGAGCAAATTTTGATAATACTAACCTGTTAATTTTTCAAATCGTTCGATGGATGACTAGTTGGTTTTCACCTTTTCAAATTGCACCAAATTTGGTACACGGTGTATATATATTGTTGGGGACATATCTGCAATTTAAATTAATTAAAATTGATAACTATTGTGCCATTTTTCATTGTTGACAAATAAGTTTGTTAACCCCTATCCCTTATCTATTAAGTGGTTATTTGATGGGATTTATTCAAATTCACATTCTATTTTTTTTTTCTCTTTTTGAAAAATATCTGGTATGTGCTAGTCTTTTATAAGGTATTATGTTATGTGAATAGTAGTATTATCAAAAAGAGGAGGGATCCAATTACACCCTTTTTTTTGACACATCTTGACACTGTTTTTTTTATAGGTCAATTTTGCAATTTCAAAATCCAAACAGTCGATCGGAACCGTTCAACATGATAACCATATTAAAATGTGCTTGGAGATCAAATTTTACATTTTTTTGAATTTTTTTACTATTTATTAAGATGGTTACAAAATCGCTGTTTTTCAATGGTCTGAAAACAACGATTTTGTAACCATCTTAATAAATAGTAAAAAAATTCAAAAAAATGTAAAATTTGATCTCCAAGCACATTTTAATATATCAATCATGTTGAACGGTTTGGATCAACTATTTGGACTTTGAAAATGGTAGGTGTCAAAATGTGTCAACAAAAAGAGTGTAGTCTGATCCCTCTATCAAAAAATTGGTATTGATGGGATTTATGCTGGTCTTATACATAGGAATATTAATGTTTCTCCTGATGATAATCGAAGCAATGAAGCTGATGACACAAAAGGAGAGCTTGTTTCTGACCTAAATTGCAAGGTTTGGGTGAGATTTGAAACCTATGAGGACTTCTATGGTGCCATGAAGGTACTCTGTGGTCGCTCCATGGAAAAGGTGCTTTTTTCTGATTCTATTTGGAGCACATCCAATGTCATTTCAAATTTATTTCTACACAGTTTGCTGACAGCTATTCCTCCCTTTTAGGGTTTAGGGTTTAGAACTGCATTTTCTTGTCCATCCCCAAATGCGCATTCATTTTCCTAGAATGAACACTGAACTCTGTAGAATGTGCACTCATTTGAAATGAAACGGACATTAGCCTAATTATGTTAGGCAGCTGTTGCACAAGTTTTGACAAAGTCAAAATGTTTTTCAAAGCTGTCAATGACTGCCTCAAACTTTAAACTCATTACTGGAATTGCTCAAGAGTGCAGACCTTTTTGAGCCGGAATGAATAGTAATCTATGGTGGAATCTCCTTTGAATCGAAATGAACACATGCCTACTATTTATGTTTAAAGAGTTGGGCCAAAGGCCCATGGTGTGTGTGTGTGTGTGGGGGGGGGGGCTATTTGGAGGTGAGGATGACATGGTAAATGTGACATACCTTTTCTCTTAATGAGACATGTTTGGTTGAAGTTTGACTATTTTGTCCCCACCTCTAATGCAAATCCAAATTAAATTTAAATTAAGCAAAGAAAATTCAACAACTATTGTGATATTTGGTTGATTTTACATTGAAAAAATTGAGTGCATTTTTGTTATTTATGGTTAGTTTAACTGTGAATGTAAAAGTTTTAATATGTGGGCATCATTTGCAGATAGTACCTCAAATGTTGTGTGCCACAGAATTGTAAAAGTTACAGGGTTTGATTTTAAAGAAAGCTTAGGTATTCTTTACAGGAAGGGTCTCGATTAAAAGTAGACTATGAGGTAACTTGGGACAAGGATAATTTCTTCAGAAGCCCTCAGCAGAAACCATCTCAGCCTCAGTTCAGAGAAAGAGAAAGAGGAAGAGAAAGACAGAGAGATAGACAGAGGGGTTATTCACCTGTACGAATGGAGCACAGTAGAAAGTCGCACTGGGTGCATGCCGACTTTGATAATGCACAGCGAAAAAGATTCAAGGTATGTGACATGCATTCGAGTTATGACTGACTAGTACATGATAGCTCAATTAGGAAATACCTGAACATAAAGTTCAAGGAGCTTTATGTACCAGACTATTTTGGTTGAGGCCTGAACCATGGAATAAGGGTTTTAGACCTCAATTATTCCACAAAATGTGGATTAATTAGCCGGGCCTAATTAGGCCTAACTCTAAAATTAGGCTTCTAAATTTAAACCTAAATTTAAACCATCTCTTTAGGTGGTTTAAGAGTTAATACTATTTTTTGTCCCCACTGTAAATGACTACCCAATTTTTTGTCCCCTCTTTTCTTTAGTCAAATACTATTTCTTAAAGATAGCTCAAGTCATGACATAATTTTAGACCTCAACCAAACATGAATAGCTTAGGCTGGCCTAAGTTGGAATAACCGACTTTTCCAACTTAGGCCTTAACCAAACACCCACGTAAGTTGTTTCTCCATTGTACATGGAGTGCATTGGGGATTAATTTTAAACTCAAATTTCTAATTGAAACATCTGTCTATATTTATGTGGTAATACGGACAGGATTAAGAAAGGGGACGAGTCGACGACTTGTGTGTTTCTACTCAGGAGTATAAGATGATTAATAAGATGGTACAAGTACTTTGTTTCCATGTCGCGCTCATCTATGCAGCTATCATTTTTCATTTCTCTTTACTGCTGACATTTTAAGATAGCATAGTACAATTATGATTGAGGAAAATTTTGGCAGATTTCATGACTTTTTAATGCAACTGTAGAATGCTACTACATGATTACAACAGACTAATCTTTGTCAAGTAATTTCATGTACAATAACATTTTATTTTTCTAGTATTTGTATTGTTTATACCTGTCAGATTGATCAAATCTAAGGGTTTATTTTGGTGTACAATCAGAAAGTATAAGCTCATTGTGGCAGATTCATGATTTTTTTTTAATGCAACTGTAGAATGCTACTACATGATAATAACAGCCTAATCTTTGTCAAGTAATTTCATGTACAATAACATTTTTTTTTCTAGTATTTGTATTGTTTATACCTGTCAGATTGATCAAATTTAAGGCTTTATTTTGGTGTACAATCTGAAAGAATAAGCTCATTGTTGATGTTATTTAACTTTTGTTTTCGTTTTCTTTTTAGTCTATCCCAACTTGTTTTCAAGTTGGGAATAAAGGTTTGGTTGTTGTTGTTGTTCTCGTTTTCTTTTTCTTTTTGAGGGATAATGTTTTTTAATTATTTCGAGAAATGATGTTATATAATTTGTTATAGTATCCTTTTCTATTCACAATAAAACGAACGAAAAAAAAAAAAATAATGCACGAGAGAGCTTCCAGATGTCCTTAGACAAATAGAGGTGTTATTAGTTTTATGTTGCAACTTGAGAAATAATTTCAATGCTGACACTGGCATGGATTGTTTATTCTTATACTCAACCACTTCACATGCAATCACTGTTGCTGATTATCTAGAAAGACTTGTACAAGGGGTTATAGATATCCTTTTAATTATAATCATTGCGTTGTGTCGAATTCATTCATCTAGAAACTTAGACAAATGTAAAGGGCAGTTAAAATCGTTATCAGATGACTAAGACATCCATCTTTTCCTGACGTAGTGACGGGGAATTGCCAACAAAACTAGATAAACACAATCCGATTGGTGAATCAGGAGTGTCGATATCTTACGGTTGTGCATTAATACCCTTTTTTTTTTTTTTTCTTTTTACAAAGGCTCTGCACAAAGTCTTATCCAAAGTCGGGTTTAAACCGTTCGATCGGTGTCAAAATTCACGTGAATGGTTTAGATTCACGGACCATTTGAATTTATTAAGTTCTAGATATGTTCACACGAATCTCTACGCATAACAGACTGTCAAAGTCCGGCTTTGGATTGGATTTATCCAAAACCCTTTGGATAAGAACCAATTGCACTTCTATTACCCGAGTTTGACTGGCATTCAGGCGATGGAGAGTGGAGATTTACTCATTAAATACTTTGATTGTGAAGACTGGATATAGCTACATTTTCTAATGTGTCTTTGACTTCAAATTTTATTTTTCTGAGATTAAATTGGATATTAGTTTTCAACTTCAAATACTTATAAAAAAATATTAATTGGAATTTAAAATGTGATCTTTCATACGTGAATGGTTTAGATTCACGGACCATTTGAATTTTTTTTGGTCTGGCTGAAATTAAATTCAAACAGTTTCTTATGTTTTGTAGGGTTACACAGTGGTAGATGCACACTCAGTATATGAAAATCAATTGACCTCCAATAATTTTCAAATTTTATATATTTATATGTGATTTTTAATATAGTTTAAAATAAAATGTTACGGATGCTATAAAATTAAATCTATTCGCAAAATGAAAATTTTACATAATTAATTCACATTCATGTTTGATCTCATAGTTTAAAAGTCTGACTCCGTCTTGAGGTACAATACCCGAGGGGATTCGCTTCAGTACCTGATTGAGTCACTTTATATTCGGATTCTTTAAGTTTGCACGCATTTTAAAGCGAATCTTTATATTTCAAGCAGGTGCCGCGGATTCATATCATCTAAAGTAACCCAAATTTTGAGTTTGAATCTGGATTGTCAGATCTGATTTGACACAAATATTAAAGGAGCTAATGCATTTCATCTCCCACAAATTGGTGATCAGACGATCCGAATATAAACTCAAATTTTGAGTTATTTTAGAGAATCCGGACTCGTGGTACTGCCTGGGCGAATGGCAAAGCTCCACGCAGGGACCAGTACGTGGCTAGCACTGGAAAATGAAGTGATCTGGTTCGTTCATCCGACTAGATTGGAGGACATAAAGTCATGAACTGATCTTAACTGCAGGGACAAGTACGGTCCAGTACCCCTAGTTTTTCTGGGTGCGTATCCTCTGAGATATCTCAATTTTTGTGTGACCGACGTGTCCAGTGCCTATTCGGGGAAACGTAGGGGGCAGTATTATTTGAGCTTTGAGATTCGTGCAGAACGTATTTGAACGATTTAGATATTCCAGAAAGTCAGGTAAAGTTTGAGATATTTCAGAGAATGCGAATTCAGTTTTTCTTTTATTCCATTGCAGAGGAGCTGAGTCATTGTGTGGCGAAGCGTGTGGCCTGCCCTGCGTAGTGCGTACAGGCCACACGGGTTAAATTATATATTGCGCTGCCATGCTTTTCCGGCTGAACCGCAGAAGATCATAATCTGGCGGTTAGCGCAGATTACTGGACCCATTCTTCTGCTTTCGTTTCTGTGTAGTGTTTCGTGTTGCCAAGATTACATGCCTACTTTTTTTTTTTTAAGCTTGGCATTTAAATAGACTGACATGCCTAATATTCTAGTTTTTTATTAAAAGGTTTGTTCATGCAAGGGAGAAGGATGAAAATTTGTAGGAAAAAAGATCAAGTTTTTTTTAAGCATTTCTTCAATAAATAATATGTATTATTTGAATTTTGAGGACAATCGGATTGTACACCCAAAAAGTTTTATTTTCTATATTTGGAATGACAAATGATAAGAAAAAGTTACTACTTGTTTAATACTGCTAATTGTTAAGACAGAAATGAAGATATATATATTCTTGATGTTTCCTATGCTTTTGGTGTATGTGCCTTTTATCTTATTTTTGAAAATTATATGGGGACTTATAATAAGAAAAATGAGTTGCTTGTTCTGCATGTTGTATCAAAAGAAAAGTCTAAATTTTTGGAGTATACTTACAACTCATTTTATGCGGGACGAAGCCAAATAATAATATAGTAATATAGGTTGGAGCAAAATTGGAGCTAAAGTCATCTATCTATTTAATATTTAATATCAACGAGAGATTCTAATATTTTTTTTTGTCATTATACCAAAGGAAATCCGTATTCTCTCAAATACCTAACTCAAGCAAATTACAAACATACAACCCAAATTAATCTCAACTGAGCCAAAGTCAATCCGGTGCCTATGGAAATTATAAGGGTCTGTTTTGAGATTCATGCCAAGTTAAAAAAACAGTCTTGAATCATCCATTTGTAATTTGCTTGAGTCATGTGATCTGAATTCGACCAAAAATGAGTTCTCATTTTACACAAGCTTAGTTTTGTAAATTTTTTCTGAAAAAAAAATATGATTAAAGAAGTATATATTTAGGATTTTTTTTTTTTTGATAGAAATAGGCAATTGCCTCAATCCTTGAACTCTACATTCCGCTCCTCCTGATTTTACAATGCTAAAATTTTTTTTGCTGCAGATGTTGTAGTCTTTATTAATATTTCTCTCACAGAAAAATATTATTTAGACACATCCGTTTTATGGCTCGAGTAAAAACACTAGACATTTTTTGTTACTCAATAATGCCCAAATTAAAACCCGTTTATCTTGTTATTATTTTAATCTTACCTGTCGTTTCAATTTTTCCAAAGAAGCCATCATGTGTTGACCAAGTTGATCAATTATTTATAGATGGGTGAAATTTCTAATGCCACTAACATAATTTGATCTAGAAAATTGGAATAATTTATGGTAGTAGATAAAATTCGGTCTCAAGAAGTCAGCTGAGCTTTATCTTGACAAAGAAAAAAAGAAAGAAAAAGCTTGCACCTTGCTCTTGTTCTCTTGATGAAATGTGAACAAAACTTCTACTATGATAGCAATTAAATTTATAATGATGTATAATTCTTAATTCAATAGTTAAATTTTCTGACTGTTTGCTGGATTATCTGAACTATATTAGCTTTAACTGAACTGTAGTATTTAGGTAGTTTTATGTTTTGATTTCTTGCCGAAATTTTTATTAATTAGAAAAAAAATAAAAAAATATCGGTTTTGGGGAGATTTTTGAAAAGTAGAAAAAACGTGATTGTTTATAATCTCCTCTGGACATTATAGACTACAACGGCATGATTAGCAAAACAGAGTTAAAATAATTTCTGGCCGTTCTCCTTGATAACGTCTAGGACAAATCATTTCAACCTACGGGCTTCAAGCGGACTTTAGGTCTTAATTTTGTTCGTGGTCGTGATAGACCAAAAATGGCCCCTGGCCATGATACTCTATAACGTCCCGAGTTTTATTTTATTTATGCGTTAATCTAATTTCATTAAGCTGGCCGTGATTTTCTCCAATGTTGATATTTTTTATTTAATTTCTTATTAATAAAAATTTCGGGATTTCTTTTGCTTAGAGATACCAGAGGTTTGATACCGCCTTTTGTAAGAACAATTATGGGTTCGTTATAAAAATCGGTCAAATTTTATTTCTACTTTTAAGAAAACAAAACAATGCTAATGAATGTAATATTTAAACTACATAACTAATGTCACATTTAAGGACCCAATTTTTTTTTATTATATACAAAAAATATCAAATTTCACAATCTACATTAATTCATTTTCAACAAAATTCTAAATCTACACAATCCGCATAACTATTTTACAGAAATGAAAAAAATATCTTTTCACAAAATTATTATGTGGTTTCCATGCCAGCAGAATTATTCTGCGAAAATGGAACTTTTTCTGTGGATTTTTGCAAGGTGTTTTAATTGTTTGATTAGTGACAATTAAATTTTATGCTTAGGAATTTTGTCGTGACAATTAATCTTCATATTGTTCTAATTTTAATTTGTGATAACAATTAAATTTTATGCTTAGGAATTTGTTGTGACAATTAATTTTCATGTTGATGTTCCAATTTTAATTTATGATATCTACTATTAGTGGTTTAATTAATATATTATTTGCTGAAAAAAAATTATAATTTGAAATACAATCTCCAATATTGTCTTACTTTTCATTTTACAAACATATTCAAATATTCAAACAATTAACATATAAAACTTCAAAATAACTAATCAAACAATTCAAACATCTTAAAAAAATATACAGAAAAATCTCATTTTCCGCAGAATAATTTTGCGGAAAAACATTTTCCAATTTCGCAAAATAAAATTTGGAATTTTGTTGAACTGCTAATAAAATTTTACGGTATAAGAAAAGAACAGGAGAGACGCAAGCGATTTGGTGTTGAAAATTCTTACAGGTATATAATAATAAGCATCTTCAAATTAATTATGTGCAAGTTAGCAAAAATCACCATCACAAAGAAAATTTTCGAGGCACGACAATCTCGTTGCTGTATTTCTTTAATTAAGTTGGCTTTCTAGATGTACCAAGTACGCTGTTGAAATCAAATGGATCTAATCTTTGAAACCCCAGATTTAGATCTTCTCCATTCCTCAGAGGACTGGATGGCTCTTGCATTTACAGATAACCACAAGGAAGTTGAAAAACTTTGATAAAGGAATTTCTCTGATTTTATTTTGTTTATTCATACATTACAATGTACAAAGCTAAGCTATTTATAGATATTTAGGCTTATATATGGCCGTTGGATGTAATGAAGGAAAAGAATCATAATTAGTTAAGAGAATTAATAATTATACTGCTATTTCGCAATTGCTGAAGGCAAGCAAATATCGCCAGAGAAGAAAGTGTTTCTAATATTTCCTTGCCGATAGAAATTTCAAACGAGGCTAATTAATCAGACATGACAAAATTCAACAAAAATATCCCACTAATGGACAAATTAAAGGGAACTCCTTTGGACTGGCATTTTTTTTAAACCAAAAAATAGAATAAAGTAATATTAATAACCATGATTTAAAATTTTTTTCAAAGATAACCAAACCGCCCTCCGGGGAGCGGTTTACCCTTCATACCAAACCGCCCCACGGTAGGGCGGTTTACTGTTTATGGCAGACCGCCCCACTGTTGGGCGGACTGCTACAGTATTTTTTTTTTTTTGGAATGCTACAATCTAAATAGTGAGAAATGTTCAATTTTTGTACTAAAGTTAGATCGTGCCTTAAAGTATTCCTTGTTTGGTTAGAGTTGATGAAGCATTAAAATTTTGGAAACGTAAGTTGATTTCTTATTAATAATTAGATACTAATTATATAAATATATTATATAATAACTATAATGTGCTAAAATGTGGCAAGATGTTTGCGGTACGTGGTGATTGGCGCACTCATGAGAAGGGATCCGATTACCACAATTTTGAGTTACCACAAAGTTACAACAATAGTTTTTTTTTTTTCATTTTCAAAGCTCAAATCGTCGATCCAAACGGTTCGACATGATTATCTAAATAAAATGTGCCTTGGGATCAAATTTTACATTTTTTTGAATTTTTTTACTATTTAATAAGTATTTTACAAAAACTAGTCAAATTCAGACCATTTTGCAAAATTCTGAAAACAATGATTTTGCTCAAATTCTAAAAACAATCACTGCTCAACATGTTCCAGAATTATCTGAAAACAATCACTGCTCAACAATGATTTCAAAATCACTCTATAGATAGTGATTTCTATAGATAGTATATTGTTGTACCTTGAAAAGTTGCCAAATATAATCTATGAAATGCATATTGTATTTGTTGGTAATTTTTGATAAATAAATTGCTTTTAAAAAAAAACCTTAAATTGATATTGATATGTGGAATATATAAAAAATATCTATCAAACCGTGTTGTTTTCATGAATTCACCAAAACTGAAACTGTTGCTTCATGGGTGAAGTTTTGTAGTTTTGGCCGATTTTCAGAGGCTGATATCTCTCAGTTCATTTGGAATTTGCAAGAGATATTTTGCAGCATTGTTCTATGGAGTTCAGGCTACACATCAGCCAAATTTCATGAATTTTTGTGGTGCCTAGATTGGTTAACTGAAGTCATGAAGTGGTTACCAGCATAACAATTTCTATAGGATTTACAGTTTTTCAGATTTTGTTATTTTTGTTGTGGTCTGCTCACTCATTCATTTTTAGAGTTCTTTACATGGTTTCAAAGATTGAAGTATGAACTTTCAATAGTCAAAATATCATATTTTAATATGCTGTGTAGTTATGCTAAACTGTGAAGCAAAGTATGTCCCAAATACATATGGTATAGTTCTTAGTTTTTTCTTAACTTGGTACTAAATTTTTCTATGAAACTTTATAGTTTTGTCATCTGACATCATATCTATAACCTGGTAAAATTTCATATTTAAGCTCCCTCTGGAGATCATGTTGAGCAGTTCGGATCGACTATTCAAACTTTGAAATCGCGAAAACTGACTCGTTATAACTTAGACTGAAATTATAACGTTATGACATTAGCCGGACTCATATATAATTACATAGTAAAAAAATACTTATTAAATGGACTGAATTTGACTAGTTTTTGTAAAATACTTATTAAATAGTAAAAAAATTCAAAAAAAAATGTAAAATTTGATCCCGAGGCACATTTTATTTAGATAATCATGTTGAACAGTTTGGATCGACGATTTGGGTTTTGAAAATGAAAAAAAAACTATTGTTGTAACTTTGAGGTAACTCAAAATTGTGGTAATCGGATCCCTTCTCATGAGTGTGCCAATCACCACGTACTGCAAACGCCTTGCCACATTTTGGCACATTATAGTTATTATATAATATATTTATATAATTAGTATTTAATTATTAATAAGAAATCAACTTAGGTTTCCAAAATTTTAGTACTCTATCAACTCTAGCCAAATAAGAAATACTTTAAGCCACGATCTAACTTTAATACAAAAATTGAACATTTCTCATTATTTAGATTGTAACATTCAAATCCTAAAAAAAATACCGTAGCAGACCGCCCCACAGTGGGGCGGTCTGCCCTGAACATTAAACCCCACTGTGGGGCAGTTTGGTATGAAGGGTAAACCGCCTCCCCGGGGGTATCTTTGAAAAAAAATTTAAATCATGGTTATTAATATTACTTTTTTTTATTTTTTGGTTATGAAAAAAAATGCCGGCCTTTTGACAAAATTTCACTCTGGGATTAATATTACACAAATATCTTACTAATGAACATTTACATGAATCCTTAAATCACAAAACTCGAGAGAAAAATAAAATAAAAAGAGAGAAGAGATCAAGGAAACTACAATACTCCGTTTCTGATGGGCTGGAAACTTTTCCCCTAAATTACCCAACAAAGTGCTCAGAGAAGGATCTCCATATATAATTTATTTACATCGATCATCTCTCAAACCACCAGCAAAGGGAGAAAAGGAGAACTAAAAAGAACATAGTCTCTTAGGTTTCTCTTTCTTATTAGAAGGAAGCACTCTAGGTGGTGATGAGGATGTTACCTTCTCTGCCACCCTTTCATCACTCAGAGCTCTTCTCCTAACTATTCTCTTTTTATTCGGCCGGATTCCCAACATGTCTAAATCTTCACCGTTCAATGTCGGCACCAAGTACCACCATATCGAGGTGCAACATACGGCGAAAACCCGACCGAAAAATACCAGACATACCAAGACAATCACTAAAGCCCATGGCCAGTAAGAGCAGGGATTCATTCTATTGAAAGAAATCCATGAGAAAAATCCAGTCTTTGTTTTCTCCTTTTTGTCGCCGTCTTTGATGACCTTTACCCTCGCCTCATCCTTCGCTGGAACCGGTAGTGGCCGTGGTGATGTGGGCATCGACACTGTGCTTCTATGGCAATGTTTATCAGATCCCTTTATGTTTGCCGGATTCTCTTTTGATTCGGGAAGACGAATAACAATCGGTACCCAATCATTGCCATCGGCATGCTTGAATCGCACCAGGACATGATCGTCTGTTCCGGTACGGGCGATGATCTTCTCCTTCCTTGATTCAAGCTCCGTCAAAACGGTGGAGAACTTGTCAAGGCCCCGAGATGCATACGGGTTGTTTTTGCTTGTTGACTTTCGGCTTTTTTGTGTCGGCGTCCCCGGTGCGCTGACTGTATCGTCGTCTAGAGTCTTGAAACTTCCTGCGCCGCAAAACATGCTTGAGAGAGAGATTGAGATGGAAAGAGAGGGGGTGCTATTTCGTGTGAGGAAAAACATATGTGTTGAGGCATAGGTTTATAAGGAGAGGGGAAGGGGATCTCTTTGAATATCTCTTTGACTTGTAGGTTTGTCAAATAATGAATTAATTCTGTGTGTACTTGGAGAATTATGAGGACACTTTAGGGGACCGGGTCTAAAAGATAATTTTATTCCTACCTCCTACGCGCGTTTCTTGCTGAACAAATTTCCTCCGATACAATGAGACCTTCAGAAATAAATATTAAAAGTGAAATTTGCGTGATTACATATTTATTTGTGTGCTTAGGTCTATCAGACTGTCAAATATGGTATGGGATTCATTTTTTGAGAAAGAGAATAATTGTTTTTTTTTTAATTCGAAAAACTAGATAGAATTGCACAAATGACGAGGTTTTATTAAGTTTTTTAAACACATCAATAGTGCGGTTCTATGTTTTTTAAACACATCAATAGTGCAGTTCGATTTATTTTTCGAGGAAAAAAAAATTAATCCTTTTCATTCATGAAAAATTAATTTTTTTTTCTTTTTTTCCTTTTACTTTCTCAAAAAGAATCTTGGTACTGACACTGTCATTCTGTTGTATATGAAAATTTAATGAGTTATCAAAGACAATCTACATTCTACATCAATGTGAGATCGATGATGTCACATTGTACGTGAGTTTGGTCCATAGATATTTTTTGAAGAAAAGGTCCATAGATTTAATTATAGACCGATTGACTTTTTAACAGTAGTCTAGGAGTCAGGAGACGACTTTGATCAGAGTGCTCGAAAGTCCCGAGTCATGTGAAGAAAGGGGTGATAGGAATTCAAGGAAGCTTCTCTAATTATATCTAACATGGCGTGTCTTGTAAGGCCTTGGATGCTTATCGTTTTATTTTAAATTCGATTTCTAGATGGGTGTGGGAAATATTTCAGTATATAATTTATTAGTTTTGAGTTTTTATAACATTTACATCTTTTCAGAGTGCACCTTTTCTTTTCTGACAAAAAAATAGGATATTACGGTCTCATAGTACACATTTTTTTTTTCTTTCAGTTTGACGCAACTCATTAACTCTTATCCCTTGTATTTTTTTTTATTTTTTTTAGTTTGCGGTCAATAAGAGCCTGCTCTCAGGATTGGTCACCAAGCCAAGCCAAACCAAATTAAATCTTATCTAATTAGCAGCTCTGATCAGACAAAGTTTTCATTTACTGTGTACCGCGCCTCGAATTATTGTCAAAACCCGTGAAAAAAATGCAGCTTGCAAAGTTGCAAGTATGGGATTTCTTTCCAAAGAAACACCCAGAAACTTCAGGAGTTGGGGCAGTTCGATGCTTGGTCATAATCGTCTGATCAGTATCAAGTTTCGTGCGTAAATGATCCGAACGAATTTTAAAGTTATGATATCAAATGTTGATGTAGATCATACGGCTCCGACCAACATCAGACCGAATTTGGACCTATGCCCGTCAGACCATCCCCCAATTCCAAAACTTCTACTATATTATATAGTTCCAAGTTTGTTGTCACAAGGTGAAAAAAATGTGAAAAAAACATTGGAAAAATGGTCCCTCTGTGCATCCTTACAAAATAGAGGCTGCGGACTCTAATCTAATTTTTAGTTGTCGATTTGGTTGAATTAAATTAAACTAAACTGGGTTCAAACTACTTGGAACAGTTGAAAGCAAGATCATAATATTTGCCAAAGCGGTCTACAGAAACCTGACGTACAAACAGAACCAATAAGCCTCTTATCAGTTACATTTTATTAGACATTTTATAACTAGCTTCAATAAAGAGGGTTCAAGGACTGATAATTTCATTGTTATTCATCTCTCACTGATTCAAGAAAAGTGAAAAAAAAGACATGATGAACTAAAACCACAGTAAAAAATAATGACAGCTTTCCGAAATGGTCTATCTTGTACCCTCAATTGTTACCTTCTGTGTAATTTTTTTAAAGGGAGTAACAAGCGAGGGTACAAGAATTAAGCAGACAAGATGACAATGAACATTTCCCAACGATCTATGGTTAGAGCCTTAGAGGAGTTAGGGGCTGCTCAATTCTTAAGGGTACAATGATCATTTTAATTTTTTACTAATATTAAACTGCATTTATCATTATTTAAATTAAGAAATGGGGATATTGATAAAATTAGTGAGTTTGGATAGGGAAATATCTAAATTACAAAGTTACGATGGGCACATCTATAAATTTCTCCAGATAATGTTTAATGAATTAGACAACATTTACATGTCACTTACTCTATTTACAAATAGGACAGACCTTCTGACTAGCACACAAAACTTCACTGAAACAATAGCTGCTCAATGATTACTAAAAGAAAAATCAATTCTGCTACTGAACAATGCATGTACAATCAACTCCCACTTATATGCTGGCATTTCTCTCAACCAGCCTCTCTGTTAGGGTTTCAGCGGCTAGTATGAGAAGCTCTACCATCTCCAAGCTAGCAGAGGAGAGAGGATCGGCTTTCTCAGACCTAGATGCCTCTGGCGGATCTGACAATTCATATAGGCTCTCATAGGTTATTGCATTATCTGTCGAATCACCAGACCAGCTAATAGGAAGAACACTGCCTAGTGCTGTCTTCATTAGGTTTGATTCGGTTATTACACTGCTAAGTGCTTCATATGTATTTTCTGACGGTCCTGCTTCTGACTTCAAATCTTCTTCAACCTGAAACAAAGGTTCTACTTTTTCATTCTGCAACAATTCACAACTCCAAAAAGGATCCAATGCTCATTTTTTCTGTGACCACGACTGTTTTTTTTTTCAAGAAATTTAAAATTCAAATTCCAAATGGAAGTGTGAACTGTTTGGTCATGTTCCATATCAAGGGTAGTACATTCACATAAAAATCTCTGATTTCTTATATTATACAAGATCGAGAAACCAAAATATCAGCTGCATCTGTTGATTATATTACCTTTTGATCATGTACAAAACAAACTACAATTTTATGATTTTTTATGTCGAAGCATTATTTTTGAGATAGAACTTCAACAGCAGGGGCGGATCTACACTATGTCCAGGGGGTGCTAAGCCACCCCATGATTTTGAAATTTTTAATCACGTATGTTGAAATTTAATTGATTTTTTTTATTTTTTTTGAAGTTTTTATATAGTTTACCCCCCTCATAAAATGTTAGATGTGTGCTTGTAGTCTAGTGGTTAAGACTCTATTTTATTCATGGGAGGTCATGGGTTCAAATCCCACTAGCTACAAAATAATTATTATGTATTTTAAGTTTTAGCCCCCCCTAACTAAATTTTCTAGTTTCGCCCCCGTTCAACAGTTTACATTTTTCATTGGAACCTGGATTTTAAATTATCAGTAGAAAAAGATGGCTAAGATGGGGGTGCCAAATATATGAGCAAAAATACCCTTATTTTCAAAAAAGTGGGAACTATAGGTTCATCATACAAAATATAACTATATAGCCCTAAGCTCACATATGAACCCCAAACTTTTTAATTATATATAATTTTGAGAATAGACAATCACAACGAGATGATTTTGGTTTAATATGGAGTTGGCAAAGAGCAGCTAACTACAGTTAGGGACAATTGCTGTATCTATGAAGTATTCATTTTCCATCTATGCAGTTGAACTTACAAAACACTCTTTTAAAATATAACAATATAATGATGTCAGAAAATTATAAATGCAAGTTTCTTTTTGCAGAAATGATAAAACACAAGTTTCTTTTTGCAAAAGAATGAAATAGTTCTGGCAAACCTTCATAAGTAAGACATGAAGCCTGTGAATTGAAGACATGAACCGTTCCATGTTAGCTATGCTTTCATGAAAAGTTGCATTTTCGATTTTTAGCCTGCACCCATTCCAAAAATATAATAAAGGCTAAAAACATTTGATATTTTGGACAATTGAAGTAACAGAAAAGTGGATACCTTGCAAGATTGACCGAATGTTCCTTTGTATCAGTGTTAGCTTCCTCTTGCACATTACTAATCCACCGTGTCAAGTAGGTTCTTTTAAAAATGTTCTTCAACCTCCCTTCTTCTTGAGTTTTATTTCTTTTCACAATGGCAAGATCAGTACTCACTACACTGGCATGTCTAGGATTACTTCCACTATCCCTACAATAGGTGGGCTCCAACATATTAAAACCTTCACAAAACAACCAAAAATAGAGTTGAATTAAGCGATCTGTACTGTTGTAAAAGCTGAATATCTTGCTTCAACTTGGCCAATTCCATGAGTGCTTTCACCTTTTCATTGGTCACCTGGACAAAGTGATGAATGATCACAAGAGATGTTGGTTAACAAGAAAATGATTGACTATTTCTGAAAACAAAACAGCAAACAAATCACCTGGGATAAGTTCTTTTGGAGTTCCTCGACTTTCTTTAATAGAGCTTCATTCATATTTCGCTCATGTAAATGCCTCTCTTCTTGCTGAGATAGTAGTAACAGTGTGGCAACCTGTATGTTGTAGAAAATTAATCTTTTAATTAGTACGATCATATTCAATTAAGTATTAAATACAAGAACAAAATAAAGATCATCTATCATATGCACCTTCTCTTGTAAAGCTTGAGCAAGTGCGTTTGACATATCAGTATTCTCACTAGAGATGTTTGTGGGAAGGTTAGAACTCTGCCAATAGAAAATCATGACAAACATCATAAAAAAAAAAAAAAAATAGAAGCATTGATTAAGTTCATTTCACTACTTTATACCTGACCTATAACATTCATAACATCTGCACTAACATGCACATCTTTGTATTCTATGCGATCATTATTATCTTCTTGCGGTTCTTCTGACGAAGTTTTGGCATTGCATTGTGGCTCAACTTTAATCTCGCTTAGCAACTCTAGAATTTTACTAATGTCGGCCTTTACATGAGATCCTTCTTCTTCCAATTTTCTTGAAATTTCAAGTCTCACATGGTTGCAAAACTCCTGCAGCGATTTTAGTTTGTCGCTAACCAGGTTGTCATATAACTTCTGCACCCAGAAATGAAAGTACCTAAGTTTCAGACCAAACAATAAAAAGCAGATTATAGGATGAAAGATCTTACTTGTTTCTTCTCTAAAGACCGTACATTTCTCCTTAAATGATGTTCAATCTCAAGTCCCTATAAACAAAAAAGAAGCATAATAATTAACCAATACCAATTTTCAACTCCATTTCGTTCTTCTTTCAAGTACATTTACCATTCGAAGGTTGTTTTGGAGCTTATCAATTGAACTTTTAAGAGCATCTTTCTCATCTTCTAAAGAAGCCTAAATGGTAAATTTAAACACAAAGGAATCAAGACACATATAGCCTATAAAAATAAAGATAAATGAGTAATGATGAACAAGCAATAAAATATGATAGAGAAAGGTTTCTATAAAGTTTACAATGTACTTCATTGTTGAGGTCTCGCCATCTTCACTATATATCCAATTATCAGGAGAATCGTAAAGAAGGCATTGGCATTTCTCTCCTGTTGTAGTATCTGAAGATGAAACCATATCTCTCTCACGTATTCCATAAAATTTTACTACAACCTAAAAGAGAATAAATCGGTAAAATATCATAATTAAAAAATTTCAAGGAAACAAAGTTCAAATTTACGTACTTTTTCATAAGGCTCAATTTGGTTTTTTAGATCCTTCAATTCGGCCTCCAATGTTTCCTTAGATCTCTTTTCATGTAAACATGAAGATTGAAGTTCTTCTATTCTGCAAGTTACATAGCCTGCTCAGAAAGGTATCCGGTTTTCACATTTGAGAAATTATGCGCCGACTCAATTAGGCCTCAATAAAGCCCAATGATATATAAGAGTAAACAAAACCATATCACGTCTCTTCCCTTTATGTAATTTAACAATAAGGAAACAAAATGGGCTATGCGGTTCCAAATCAGTACCAGTAAAAGACCTGACCAACATGTTGTCTCAATGTGGTATTTTACTGTGTAAATCCTTACTTAGAGAGAACACAATGTTCAAATAGAAGATACCTTTCCTCAAGCTCAGTTAATTTCTTAGATAAAGGTTCCTCTCTTTCCTTCACCTTTTCACACTGTTAGAAGAAAAAAGGAAAGGAGAATTACAAAAGAGTTCCTTGCAAATAGGATATAATGAACCTATGGACTATTCAGTACAAATATAAAGGAAACCATATGACCTCCATTAAAGCTTGATCTCTTTCGGTGAATGCCGCAGCAACGCAGCTTTGGAAAAACTTAACTTGTTTCTCTGCTTCTTTATTCTGTACTTGACAGTAGAACAGAAATATAATTAAAGGACTTTTGCCAAATAAAAGTTCAATAGTTCAATGTTTGTGATTAACATTCTTAATTTGTACGTTTAAAATAAAAGCACACACAACTACCAAGATAAATTTCAAAGAACAACCCTTTGTGACCACTGTGCCCCTCAACACTAACAACTTATGTTTAGCACATTCAAACCTAATATTTGGGCCAACAAAAATGATGTCTGACAATTTTCTCTCCTTATTCCGTATATTATCCTCTTCTTTGTCTTATTTTGGTAAAACACTTAACCGAAAATTCTTATAAATTGGGAGAAAAGTGAAAGACATAATGGTGTAATGCATAAGTACGGAGAACATATTTGTCCAAGAAAACAAACCTAATTTTACAGATAAAAAGGAATTTACTTGTCTGCATATAACAGTGCAAATATAAAAATCAATAAAATTGAAATATGGGTTTTGTTCATTTGCAAAGAAAAAAATTGCCCCGCCTTGAGCAAGTACAAGTTTTGCTAGTGATAAGGGAGGTATGATACCTTCAACAGTTCAGCATTATGCAGTTCCGCAAGCTGGCTCTGGAAAAAATAAAGCACAGGACCAAATGCACCAGTAAACTAAGGTAACAAATATATACATATATATAGTTGTTCCAATGTACTGACATTACCATATCAGCCGCTATGCTAATGGGTAAAATTTTACTGTATTTAGGACTTTTTTTTTATTTTTTCTGAATTTTTGAAATATGACCATATTTGGTATGCAAATATTGGCAACTTTCTATTATTTTAGGGTCATCTAACAAAAATCTGAAAAAATAGTACACATTGTAAAATTTGGTATACAGAGCAATTTTGATATGTAGATTTTATTGAAATGCTTGGATCTACCGTTTGGACATTAAAAAGTAAATTTGACATTAGCAAAACTCTCTCTACACACACACACACACACTCTCACACCCTCACTTAAAAGTCGCAAACATTTCGATACTGGTAATAGACTGTACTAGTAATGAAGGTCCTCAATGGTACAAAAAGAGCATAAAGTATAAATAAAGATAAGAGATTAGAGACTAACTTTAATCCGATAGGCCTCAGCAAGCTCCTCTTGAAGATTATGCTTTTCCCTTAAGCAACTAGCTAGTCTTTTCTGAAGAGTTTCAATATCTTGCTCTAGATTAGCTGTCCTGAATATTCACAAAACTTTAATCTGACTGCAAATATTTACAGTATTTTGAAAACAGGATCCAAAATGTAATATGAGTGAGGCTATGGTAATATGCATATTACACAATGGCCCACGCTGGACTCATATCTTTGTTTTTAAAGTCCAAATAGTCGATCTGAACCATTCAACATTCTCTTCGTATTAAAATGTACTTGCAAACCAAATTTTACATTTTTTAGAATTTTTTTACTGTTTTTTTAGATAGGTAGAAAACCACTCGATTTGAAAATTCTGGACCATCCAAAAACAGTGATTTTCTGCCTATCTAAAAAATAGTAAAAAAATTGATTTGCAAGTACATTTTCATATGGAAATCATGTTTAGCTGTTTGGATAGACTATTTAGTCTTTGAACATAGAGATATGGATGCATATTACTGGTCGAACTGTTATATGCATATTACCATAGCCTCACTCAAGTAATATAATTTGCATCAAACACTCATATTGATCGAGATCTTGGAAACAAAGTTCCAGTTATTATAATGACAGGACAAGAATCTGCTAAATTTTGACAAATTTGCCCATAGCTGCTTATGGATTCTTCCTCTCTTTTCAACTTCAGACCCAGGTTGAAACTCATATAACGGAGAGTAAGATGCTATGGTTCAAATTCATATAAAGTCTGGGCTAATATTGCTTGACCAAACCTTTATTCTAATGGCCGAGTGCTACCAGCAGTATGCCCAACCATAAAAGAAACTGGTTTCTTTAATGGGAAACTTGCAAATTTATGACTTGCAGGTTATGTAAATGCTGGTGTATCTAGCAAAATCCCAATTGCTAAATGAGTTTTTTTTATCAAGAAATCTAATTTGCAAGTTTAACTGAATTAAAATTTAAAAGAGTGAAGAACTAGAGAAAAGTAACACCTTTGGGAGTGCATCTGTGCTGCCATTGAGAGATAGTCTGGCCCTGCCTGTTGCATACATAGTTGCTCTATATCTTTCTTTAGCTCGTCACGCTCTTCATGTGGAAATGAAAATTAGAGCAGGTAGAGTAAAATAGGGGGGAGAGAGAGAGAGAGAGAGAGAGCAGGGAAAAGAAGATAGTAGAGGATGAATTACCACGCTGAAGTTGCTCAACACGAAGATTCAATGTTTCGACATCCACATTTTTTCCTCTCTCTTCCATCGCTGCGAATAAAAAGATCAAACTATAATGTACAAAATCCAGCCACTGCAGTAGAACAGATAAAGATTTTTTATATGATGCAAAATATCAGTAAGAAAGAGATAAATTGAAGGCAAAGAAAGAAAAAAAAAAGATAATTCTTCCCTTTTAAATTTTTTTTAGTGTACACTATGGAACAAGAGATTATTATACCAGAGATATGTTTGCTGTAACTTAGAGATCAAGAATCCAAGAAATGGAAGAATGATATGCAATTTGTCTAAGAACATTCCTCACAACTGGAGCCTAGCTGAATAATCGGTTGAAGAGCGTAATTAAACAGTTACGAAATCACACACTAAACGATCCTAACACACTAAATTTCATAATTCATTATCTTATGTAATATTTTCCCTAAGGAACAGTTCCTTATTCGTACAAAATTTCGCCCGATACCCTCTCCCCCCAACTGATGCAACTTGAGCTTCATAGCTCGAAATTAGTTGAGGAAATACAAGCAAACAAAACATCAATTAAAATAGACTTGCTGTTCCAAATGAATACGAATAGACAAGTATTAAGCAAACTAAAGAGATCATACCTATTTTCACAAGAAGGCGCGTCCGACTTGATCGAGAGAGGTCGACAGAGAGAGAGAGAGAGCGCACTATGGCTTGAGCGGGTGGGTTAACAGTAAGCCAGGTTGCGGAGCAGACTGGTTGTTGAGAACTTGAGATCGAACAATTACTTCCCAAGGCAAAAGAGAAATGCGAGCCCGTATCTTCTGCAATTTCTTTGTAATTTCATACGGTCAGTGCGACTGACCCAAAATAAATGTATATCGGACCGGCCCATCTAACACCTATTCATACGAACCCAAAACCGTTTTATATCTTGGGCCGTTTCAGATATACTTGGACATCGACGGGTAAGGTCAAAACCATCTGCAGCGCTGTTTTGATTATCTATAATCCATGCGCTGCATAAAGTCAAAACTATTCTGTTAAAATCTTTACCCGACATGGTGAGAATCCGAACCCGCTTTATGTTGCCTTCTCTCCTTTCTTCGTTCAATTTCTCTCCTCTTTGCGAAACCCCAGTGCGTCATCACTTGGGCGAAAATGGCGGCATCTCTTCAACGGCGAGTACTCCCCTTCGGTCGTGCTCTCTTCGCGCAAGTCAGATCGCTCTCCTCCGAAGCTCTCGTCGAGATCAAGCCCGGCGAGGTCGGGATCGTCTCTGGAATACCTAAGGAGCATCTTACACGAAAAGTACTCGCCTTTCTTTTAAATTTTCTTCATTTACCTTATATTTGTTAATGTTTAACTCAAGATTTATTCGTATTAGTCGTTTTAGGTCTCAATTTATTTTTACTCGATGATAAAATCTAATGTAGTTGTTAACGGTTAACCCTATTATCATTGAGGATATAATTAGTTGATTGAACCTTATAATTCTTAGTTAGCTTCCTAGAGACTGCATAATCGGTTTGATTCCACTATATAAAATTACTTTGTTGCCATGTATTAGGTCATGATCTATTCACCTGCCAGGACTGCAACTCAGCAAGGTTCTGGGAAGGTCGGAAAATGGAAGATCAACTTTTTGTCAACTCAAAAGTATGAACATTCTTTGATTAGTATTTGTGTAGTTTTCTAATTTGACTGTACTTTTGTCAAGTATGTTTTCCTTGTGCAATTGACTAGATACTTAGCTTTTCACTTGGTGAAATTTAAATTGTCTTTATACTGCTCTCAACAACCTCAGCTGCAAGTTAGGCAATATTGAACAAAAGAACATCTTCAGATGCTCTAAAAGTACTTTAAAGCTCTTGAAAATTGTCTTTGACATATCACTGCAATTTAGATTATATTGAGGAATATTTGCCGGTTATATGAGAGTTTTTGTTGAGATAGATCGTCAATGACATGTTACTCTGCTGGTTGGCTGTATATAAAACCTTGTGTGTCTCTTTTTTTAGTGATAAAGTAAATGACATTTTCTAAAAATAGATGTAAATTTCCCAAAGCAGTGGTCCAAGTTTCTAATCCTAATAATCTCTTTTGCATCTATCCAAATGGACACATGATAAGCACTCAAAAGAATTTTAATTATCATGCTTTTAACAGGTGGGAGAATCCATTAATGGGATGGACCTCCACTGGTGACCCATATGCAAATGTGGGAGACGCTGCGCTGAGTTTTGAAAGTGCAGAGGCTGCTAAGGCTTTTGCGGAGAAACATGGCTGGCAATATGTGGTATGACTTTTGTAACTTAGGTGAAAGCATTTGACATTACTAGAGTTTCCTTTAATGCATATTGGGTTTGAGATTTATGTGAAAATTAATGAATTTATTCTTGTAATAATGGGAGAAGATGTGTATCTGATGTAATCTGACTTCATTTTATGCAGGTACGAAAACACCATACTCCTCTTCTGAAGGTTTGTATCTCTTTCCTTGAGCTTTCTAGTTTTCAATTTGAGCTTGCTCATTAGGTCTTTATTTATAATTGCGGTTTGCATGTTAGTTCAATAGAATTTTTATTTTATATTATGTTTCCTACTTCGCATGATATTCCCAATTAAGCATTGTTTCTGAGGCCAGAATGAATTCTGTGGATTGTTCTTGACCTGCTAAAATTGTTAATGTAGGGTGTTTTTATGGGAACTAGTGGCTGTTGTCACAACTGATAAGTTGGCATATGTTACAAAACATTCGAATTAAATTTTACTTCGAAGTTGTCCAATAACTTAATTTTGTTATATGTTGTACCGGAGTGGTTTGAATATATTCATTTGCGTCTTTTGTATTAGACATGGGCATAGTAGTATTTTGCATTAAGCAAAGTCAATTTTTTTTTCTTCCCAGCAAATATCTTAGTATGTATGTTAGTCTCCTTAATTTGTCATTCCTTTTCCCCTGGAATTTCGGTTCTAACTTTCATGATTTGGTTATTGACCTAAATTCACTACTCAGATCAAGCTCAAAAAGAAAAATATCTCTACAGAACCATGAACTGTTATCAGTAGTCAGAGGCTCAGAGCCACTGCATAAAAGAAATGCCAATATACTTTCTTATCCTTATTTTGTCTGTATGTGCTTTGAGAAAGAGGGGATGAACCTCTGGTACTGGCTTCATGCAATACCAAAATAAGTATGCATCCTCTTGGAGTACTATGAGTCACCAACCTATCTGCTCAAAACAGCTGAGGCAATATTCTCGTTTCCTTCCAAATATCTCTACTAAGGACCTATAGTCAGTAAGTGCCTGTATTCTTCTATATGTTTCCTTCTCTCTCTGCTTGTATTTGTACCTCCTTCCAAATATCTCTACTAAGGACCTATAGTCAGTTAGTGCTCCGTTTTCTTCTAAATGTTTCTTTTTCTCTCTGCTTGTATTTGTACCTCGTGATGCATGAATGCAAATTATTTTCAATTGGCACTGGTAAGTAGATGTCTGGTAACTGGTAAGTATAGAGAAATGGACAATGTACAGATCAAATTTTGTTATGGCTGATATGAAATTGAGGTTCTGGTATTTTAAGCATAGTTATGACTTTTCATATTTTCATAGGCTGAAGTCAATTATAAGAGATTAAATTGTGTTACTTCTTTGTAAGCCTATCGAGTGAACACTGGTATGAACCTTTGCTTTCAACTTGCATGAGTGTTCGCCCTTATCATTATTATCTTAATCCGTTAATTGAAATTAAATTTTATTGTAGCCCAAATCTTATGCTGATAATTTCAAGTGGAAGGGGCCCCCAAAGGCAGGAGAATCTCCGAAGACTGCAGAAACCCCGAATACTAAGACTCAAGAAGCTGCAAAAATTAAGGCAACTCCAAAAGCTAAAGCATGAGCATTATATCAGATCATAGACTTAACCTGATCACATAAGGATCTGTCCATTTATTGTTCATGTTTTTTTTTTTTTTTCCTTTTGTTTTTTCTTGTTGAGAAAGGTTGCTCTGTGCGTAAATGAGGGACCTAATTTGTAATAAAGTACAATGGAAGAATCTTATAATCTTATATGCATGTTTTGTATTTTTATAACTATGTTTCTGCCATTAATGATGTCAAAATAATTTGATTAGTACTTTTCAGTTGTTCATAATAAAAGCCTGGCTGCCTCAGACATGGAACGATGTTAATTGTTAAATGGCGATTCCCTGAAAAAAAAAATGCTCTGTTATTTTTCAAATGCAACTCCCTGGCTAGAATATATTGAAGCATGCGAACTGCATGTTTAAAGTTTCAACTACAGATTGTTATCTGGTTGTATATGGACTTCATGAGCACTCTGCTCAAGTTTTTCATGTAGACAGTCATTAAGATCTGTACCTCCATACATAGTAATATATAATAGTAATAGTAAGTAGCTATCGAGTTAAAACTATAGTTTGATCACATTCCATTACATACCAAATTAAAGTTCTTGTCACAGAGCAGAACTAAAACTAATTTTACATCTATATATATACTATTAGATTAGCAGCTGCTTCATAAAACATGTACAGCTTACAAAAGAAAACAGCGAGCAGCAGCTTTAACATTTACCAAATAGCACCATCCTTGATCCATGCTTTGCAAGGGCTAACATAACCCTCGCTGGTACGAAACTTCCATATAAAGAGATAATCTCTTGAGTCACAATGAAGCCTTCTGACATCACATGGTGCACAGACATAATTCCTTATGCCGTCGAAAACCCACTCAATCTTTACCCTGCATGTAAAACCAGTAGCTTTCGTTGGCATCGTCGAGTTTGGTACCACAAGCTTCACTCCTCCATTAATCCTCTTGCAAGGGTTCTTAACCAGAGTCTCAAGCCAGAGGCACTCGGGTTGGCCAACCAACGCTTTATATGCAGAGTTGGTTAGGCGAACCTTGTTCTGAGAATCTGAGATAACTGTCGGGAGGGTTTCCGCCTCCATGTCTAGCTCGACTTCTCCTGGGGTCTTGCTGATGGGGCCCGATATCATGGAGCTTACAATTGGGTCAATGCAGCCTACAAAGATGCTTGATCCTATGGGTCTGACGGGTTGAGGCACTAGTACTTTTGGCCTGATAAGCTGCGGCGCATTATTCTCTTTGGTCTCCCTTAATTTCTTGAGGAGGTCCTTTTCTACAGGAACATCCCTCTTAATTTCAGTTGCATTAATAGAAACCAACCCAGAACACGAGACTAGAGATAGTGTCAGTGGGTCTTTTGACGTTTCGTTTGATTTGGCTGGAATTTTAGCACTAGAGACTGGTACTGAGGGAAAACCATGGATGGGAACCGGCACCCGAGTTGTATAAGGAATGAAAGAGTTTACTCTGGTAGTCGTCGCATCGGCATCTACAGAATTCAAAGGACAGATTAAGGGTTTGGGTCTCTTTCCCACCTGGAACGAGGCCAGACTGGGGCGACCACGCTTACGGACCCGGCACGGACGGGATTGGAGATACAGTGGAGTAGAAGCGCTGCATGACTTTATAGGTGGGTCGTCGAGGATTGGAGCCGGCGGCATAGCCGGCATAGGTGCAATGGGCCTGTACCTCGCCATGATCTCCTTAATCTTATTGTTTTCCTCCATAGATTTCACCATAAATTGCTCTTTTAGTTGGGACATGGCGCCTCTCTCCTCTCTCTCTCTGTGTTCCTGGCGAGAGAGTGGCTGAAGGAAAGAAGGGGCGGAGGGGTATTGGTGAGGAGCATTTATAGAGAGAATCAGCCAATAGGATGATGGCAGCATGAGAGACGATGCAATTGACACGTGTAAATCCAGCCTGGGTACGTGGAAAGAAGGTTCAATGGGGAAAGACACGTAGAACAAACCAGTGAACTGCGGTTAATCGCCACTGCTTGATTTGATATTCATTCACAGTTAAATGCATGTTTGGATTAATTAGGATTAATGCTTAACTGCATACATGCATGGCCTCTCTGCTACTTTACTTCTAAAATTAGTTAACCCCCATAGGAGATTTTGACATGTATCATGCCAGGGGTGGCTCTTGTGTGCGGCGAGAGCAAATCAAGGGGCTACTACTGGCGCGTGGGAGCTCATGCGAGGTTACACATGCTAATTTGCTATTCATATAACAGCAGTTTTTATTATTAAATATTAAATGACAAAGTTAATACCAAAAATAAATGAAAAGCAGCAGTATTTGTTGGCGCGATGCACGAGGTGAGGTGAGGTGAGGAGAAAGAGAGAGATGAGATGAAGAGAGGGATTGGATTGGTTACCGAGTGGCGAGAGGTGGGAAAGCCAACCGGCGCTTTTCGTAAGCGAGAGGAGTTGGAGAAGATGTTTGCGCTTTTAATGTTGATGATTTTATTTCTGTTGCTTATTCGCATGGGAAGACTATGTAGCGAATCACTGACAGTTGGTTCCAATGTCGTTTTCAGTTAGTATTCGGTTATAAGTTGAATAGACGGCGTCGTTATGGTGTTGCTTGTCTAGTTGTCTGTACCCGTCATAGTGGCAGGGAATCCGGATTCAAAATTGGGGCAGCCTCTGACCTGGTTGACACTTGGCGATTCTTCGCCAAATAAGTCTGTGTAAGTGGTAGTGTTCAACCCAAAACTGTGGATATTCTGAGGTTCAATTGTTTGAAAATCTTTTGTGGCGTATGTGTTTGACGTTGCGTGATGTGAATATTTTTTTTTTTCACGTGACATAATTGAAACAGTAAAAGACAGTACCGTTATAAACACAAATAGTTATATCATGTGTAGTTACGTTTTTTTTTAATTTAAGTTAATTCAATGAAAAAAAAAATTAAAATATTAAAGAATAAGAAGTTATTATAAAATAAATTTAAATAAAAAAATAATGTTAAAAAATGTACATCACATGACGAGACCAAATCAGATGTATCATATTCGATCGAATGTGTCATGCGAAGAGACATATTATGTAACACTTAATCTGTCAATAAGAAGTTCATATGTCAAACAAGACATGAGTAGAAAGATAAATTAATACCTGAATAAATTAAACTACATCTTCAAATAAATTAAATTACTCCACGTTTATTCTATCACTCAATTGGTCGAACTGAGTTAACAAAATTGGTGAACATATAAGAACCATTATTTGGTGATAAAGACCCACATTGAAATCCAAGTTGGAAAATTGTTTGATTCCGACTCGCTACTCCAAACAATGCATAGCTCTGATAAAAAAAAATGCACATTACATTATTTGATTAGTCTAAATTTCCTTACTAAGATTTATAAAATAAAACAAATGTTCTATTGACGAGAATAGATCCACTTACTACATTCTATAGTTATAATATTTCCCAACATAATTTTTTAAAATTCAAACAGTCGATTCAATGTGTTCAATATGATCTCTATATTAAAATGTATTTGGAGATCAAATTTTGCAATTTTTTTATTATTAAGTATTTATAAAAACTATTGTTTTCAGACCATTGAATTTTTTACTCATCTTAATAAATTATAAAAAAAAATTAAAAAATGTAAAATTTGGCCTCGAAACACATTTTAATATAGACATCATGTTGAACGATTTGGATCGACTATTTAGACTTTGAAAAATCATGTAGTAAGATGTTATAACTTTAAAATATTGTAAATTGATCCGTCCTCATGTTCTCTACTTATTGTAGGACCCAACTAGGACATGATGTAGGGCTGCTAAACAAATTCATAGTTCGTGATTTGATTGACTTCGATTTGAAAAAAAATCACAATTAACTCGTTCGATTGAAGTTCGTTCTGAAACAAATCAAACCAGTTCGGTTCAAATCGTATTCAAACTCAAACACAAACTGGGATAAATTTGTTTTCGTTTGATTCGTTTGCAGTCCTAATGTAACGTGAGAAATACGGTGTGATTTGGTCATGTGACGTGACGTAACTAATTTTTTTTCACGTGACGTGACATGGCTTGACATAAATTAGTCACGTCAAATTTTTTTTATATTTAATTTAAATGGTTGAAAATTCAGAAGAAAAAAAATGAAAATATGAAAATTTCTATAAAATAAGTAAATAGTGTTGCAATTTTTTTTAGGAAAGGCAATTGGACATCTATCATTACTTTAAAAATTCAAATACAAATATTCATTGAACTAAATTAGAAAAAATAAAAATCAGTATAACATGAGTACTAGTATTACTGAACCTAAACTAAAAAGAAAACTTGGATACACTATGCGTAAAAAAAACTGAAAATTAACTAGAAAAAACTAGTTACTCTATGTTTCATACTGTAACGTAACGTAACTAGTTCGTGTGACGTGACGTGATTAGGGGTGTTCATCGGTTCGGTTCAGTTCAAACCGAACCGAACTAGGCAAACCAAAGTTTTAATTCGGTTTTAAAAATAGAACCGAACCAAAGTTTTATTTCGGTTTGTTCAGTTTATTCGGTTCAAACCGAAATATATTAATTTTTTTAATTTAAAGCAATTGTTTTGTAATAAACCGAAGTATATTAAGAAATAAATTGGAGTATTAAGAAATAAATTGGGATATTAAGAAATAAACCGAAGTATTTAAAATAATTGTTTAAGAAATAGACCGGAATATTAAGAAATAAACCGGTGCAGTCCATATCAAATTCATAATATATAAAAGTTCGGTCAGTTCGGTTATTTCGGTTTTGAAAATTTCAAACCGAACCGAACCGAAGTTATAATTCGGTTTTAAAAAGCAAACCGAACCGAACCGAACCATTAAACCAAAAAAACCGAACCGTTTGAACCGATCTAATTCGGTTCGGTCCAAAACCGATTAAACCGGACCCAATGAACACCCCTAGACGTGACGTGTAATTTTCGCTCAAATACAATTATGTCACATGACACGCGAGTCACGTCACGTGTTCGACACACATGACAAAATGTGACTAATTTTCTTCTCTAGACCTAATATAGTAGACTGATATTTATTTTCCAACATCTTAACCACTAGGCAGATTAATTTGAGTCATAATTCACGCTGTCAAACAAGATATAAATAATTTGATTGAGCAAAGTCAGGATTAAATTACCTAGTCCAAATTAAGGCGGATAAAGTTTCTCTTGTCTACTTAAGTCATGGATTAAATTATCCTTATTTGAAAAACTACTGCAGTAGCACGAGTTCTTATTTCTCTTCAGAAAGTCAAGTTAAATTCTTTAAAATAACATTTAAAAAATATTGCAGACGAACTGGGCTCTTTAATAAAAAAAAGTTACTCTTATTTAGTTGGTGTATATAAGTATATTACTTAACTCGTGACTTAAAGCTGTTTATTTCAACTTTATTTTTAAATATATTAATTTTAAATTCATTGATTTGTTTCCTTTTTCATTGATTTGTTTCATTTTTCCTTTTTCCGTCAAGTTAGTAAATTTATAAATTTACATTTTAACAATGTTGCGGAATAAATTTCAAATTTTTTTTAAAATATAAAAACACAACGAATAAAAAGAAAATACAAATCAAACTTGATCCAAAAGAGTAAAATAAAATAAATAATTTAATCCTTCTTAAATTTAAATAGAAACTAAACAACAATGAAAAAAACCTCCCTCAAACAAAACAACTTAAAAAATTATATAAAAACATTGTGAGATTAGAGTGAGATTAGAGTGAAATCAGTGATTGTTTGGACTTAGAACCTGTATGCTCAACTTTCTTTATTTTGAGCTATTGTGTTCAATTTATTGTTTGTGTGAACCGCAGGAGTGTTGTCTCGTACCGGTCACAACTTGTATTCTTCTTTTCATTAAATAATAGAAAAGCGTGCCTTTTAAGATTGCGTTGTGCTCGAGACGTAGGTCCTTTAGTGACCGAATTTCGTTAACAACTCATGTGTCCCTTTTTCTAACTCTATTTATTTACTTTATTACACTTTAATATTTATTTACAATTTAGATTTTAAGTTCTTGATTCCACCAAGAACTTACAGTAGATAGATTAGTTAAACATAGGAACGACTTTAGAATTTGTCTATCTAGTCGATAGTCACAAGTTGGGGGATTGAATTTTAAACAGACCTATTCAACCCTCCTCTAAGTGTCATTAAGGACAACAAAAATAAATGTTTCATTTTTTTATTTGATGACAAAAGTATTTATCACTATCAAGATTTAGAATTTAAATGCTTGCAGATTGATATTAAAATGTTTACGAGTATAATTGTAAAAGATAATAAATATAGTTTTAAATGCTTGAATATGAGTGCTGAAAATTGAAGTTAGACATTAAATACTTGGAGAGACGTGCTCGTGGATTTATTTAAGAGGTAATTATGAGCCTCATATATTTTAAATTACAATAAAGTAATAAGCTAAAATAAAGGATTTTTTTTTATTTAGAATTCATAACCCAAAAATTAACTAAACCAGCCAACATGGAAAAAAAGTTTCAAAAATAGCCTCCACCGGATTCGGCATCCGGTGGAGCTTCAGAGGGCAGGCCTATGAATCTAAATATTTATTAAGCTCTCTCAAGCTCCACCGGATGCCGAATCCGGTGGAGGCTATTTTTGGAACTTTTTCACTCCATTGGCTGGTTTATTTGATTTTTAAGTTATAATTTCTAAATAAATAAAAAAATCAAAATAAAGGGTGGAGTTTTTGCCGATTTTTTTTTTACCACTGTCAAAATTTGTTTTAAATTAAAAACCACCTGAAGCGGTTTATGTAAAAAAAATATCATCTCTGAATAATAGTTCTGTGCACCAGCCAAAACGGGTCCGCACAAGCCTTTTGCGCACCATGGTTTGGCGCACCGGGTCCGCACCATAGTTTGGCGCACTAGGTCCGCGGCAATTGATGTTAAGCGACTCATGAAACTTGCGCGTCTTTGACCGGTTATTCAAAGCCCAATTTTGTAAGGACCATCCGATCTGCATCAAGATTCATGCTAAGTACATTAAAATCCTTGCAGGTATGTTAATTTCCGTGCGCGCCAAACCCTTGTGCAGACTCCTTGGTGTATGAAATTCATGCACGGACTTAGTGCGCCAAATCATGGTGCGGACCACTCTGGTGTGTAAGATGCTTGTGCAGACCCGTCTTGGCTGGTGCATGAAACCATTGTGCGGGGTGGTATTTTTTTACATAAACCGCTCCAGGTGTTTTTTAACTTAAAACGAATTCTGACAATGGTAAAAAAAAAAAAATTCGGGAGTTTTTGTTCAAAGAATTTTTGATAAAGTTCTATCCATAATCAAATTTAAACCGTCGGATTTGATTTGAAATTTCCATCAACGGTTTAGATTTATAATATTGTTTCTGTTGTCTGGCACTAGTCCGTGCCTAAGCATTTCCCGCTTTTGGTTTCAATTTAGTCATTATTTAGATTAAACATATACGAAAAATAAATATCAAAGCCGTCCTAGCTCAGTGGTAGAGCGCGTGGCTTTTAACCACGTGGTCGTGGGTTCGATCCCCACGGACGGCGGTTTATATATTTTTACATCTTCCATCTTCATATCGGATATTATTCAAATTTATATTCGAAAATTTACTTATTTGTATCTAAATAATAAATATATAATATATAATTTAATATATATTATTTATTATTATAAAAAATGGATATCTGTATATGTATCTGTATTCGTCTAATATATGTTCCGTATTCATATCTGGAAAATAAAAGTGGATACAGATATAGTTTTACCATTATCCGATTCGTTTGACAAGAACCCGTTATTTCAATTATAACCGTTGATATTTGTTGAGATTCACGCATGAAAACTTTTTACTTTGAGATTCGTGCATGGAAAAATTTGAATGGTTGACATCAAAATAATAGGTTTGTGTTAGTCCTTTTGATTAATAGCAGATTTGTTTCCTTCATATTGGATGCTCTTAAAATAAATTATAAGAAAAAAGTTGCAGAAATTATTAGCGACTAATATTCAATTTTATTGCAATTTTCTTCAAATAATTTGCAAAAAAATCAAACATTCGGTAAAGGAACAGGAAAAAGATAGATAAAAATAGGAAAAAAAAAACATAAAATATATTTACAGCTACTATTTCATAAATCTTCCAAGTTTATTGTATGTTCCTAAGAATTTTCAATTTTCATTGTGGATTTATCGCCAACAATAAATATTTATTGTTAAATATGACACAATGACAAACTAGCATGTTTTCAGACACAACACCAACTAACACATCTCAGATTCGTGATATATTCACGTTTAATTTGCGTTTTATTCGTTTTTAACGTTTCTGAATCAAACTCTGAATAAAATGCGTAATACGTTTTATTCGCGAATAAAACGCGAATAAAACGCGTATAAAACGCGAATCGGCGAATTATTCGCGATAAAAACGCCATTTTTTTTCTGTTTTTGAGAGGTTTTTTTGGATTTTTTTTTTTTGCTTCCTTGTTGTACCGAATCATTTACGAATTATAACATAATCACGTTTTTTATTCCGCCGAACCGAACCCGAACTTTTAATTTGTCACTATGCTACACACATTTCATTAGATGTCATGTGATATGCTTGTCCTCCAATTATGGGTGTCAATGGGTGCGATACGGGTAGAGTGGAAGTATTTTCATATCCATACTAACTAAGAGTTGACCTTACTCTTATTCTACCCTTACCCTACCCTACCCGTACCCATTAAAATTAGTAGGTAACGAAACAATAACAAGTGAATAACGAATAATACTAATATAATGGTTTTATTTTTACAAATATATTATTAAAACTCATCATGTCATACATATGCAATCACAATTACTAATATAAAAATCAAATACAAATATGCAATCAATTCTAACTAATAATTTTTTTATAAAGAAAAAAAAAATACAAATATCTCTTCTAACAAATTCAAAATTCAAATCGTTAACTAAATAATAAACATTCAAATAAAAAAGTAATACTTTTAATATAATATTCTTCTTACAACAAAATGCATACATTTTCTCATGGTAATTCATTGATACAGTGATATGAGAAACATAAAAATGAATAAATTGAATATAATAATTATATATCTATATGTAATTTATTTTATATAATTGCCCGTTACCTAATGAATACAAAATAGCCTTTACCTGTACCTAGTGTTCTAAAAAGGGGCGGACCGGGTTCAACCCGCGCGGGTAGGCGGGAAAAAGTTTTGAAAATCTACCCTTGCTCGCCCGCGGACCCTTACCCGCACGGGTTGGCAGACCGGGTTCACGGGTTGATCCGGACCGGGTTTTTTTTCTTCTGTTTTTTGTTTTTGTTTTTTGTTTTTGTTTGTTTTTGTTTTTTTTTCTTTTTTTAATAACATACGCGGGTTAAGAGTTTTTAATAAACCAAAAAAAACGAAAAAAAAAACAGAAAAAATAAATGTACCTTCAAATCTTGTAGAACGAATCTTGCGAGATTTTGAACAAACTTCGTAATTCCGTTTGCGGATTTGTAGAATAAATTAAATTTACAGCTATTTTTTTGAACAATAAATTTAAATTTTGAGAATAATAAAAATATTGAGAGAATGAGTAAATGAAAAAATTATGAGAATATGAGATGTTGAGATGTGAAAAAATGTGAGAGATTGGGGTGTATTTATAGGGGTTTTGTTTGGGAGAATGAATTTTAAAAAATTAAAACCCCCGTGTAAGATTTCAAGTTCAAATTGTGAATTAAATCCTAACCATTCAATGTTTTTATTGCACAAATCTTAATGAAAATATTTTTACAAGTGCTAATCTCGATAAAAATCAATGGCTTTGATCAATAGGAATAAATTGATTTGATTTGATTAGATTAAAGGTAAAGGGGTGGGGGTCCGGCGAGTAGGCGGGTAGGGACTCACGGGTAAGGCGGGTCACGGGTAGGCAGGTAGGTGGGCGGACCGGGCGGGTAGGGTTGGCGGGTAGACAGGTTGCAAGTTCGGCGGGTTTTGTTTTCAAAAACTTGACCCTTACCCGCATTTTTACCCGGTCCGCACAAACCCCCCAAACCCGCAGACGGACCGGACCGGGCGGCGGGTTGCAGGTAGAAATTAGAACACTACCCGTACCCATACATGTTTGGCTAACGAAAAAAAATCTTTATCCATACCCATATCCAATAAGTTAACGGAAAAAAAAATCTTACTCATACCCGTCTTATTGAATACGATACGAGTAGAATAAACAGGTAAAATGTTTTCATTGATACCCCTACTCCAATAATATCGACATATTTCATCAAGCACTCTCTGCTGACATAATACCTCTGCAAATACAGTATATAACACGAAATTTTGTACCTAGTGCCATTATTTTTTAAAACATAGAATAAATTATCTTTTCTCAAAATTCTTAACAAAATATATTCGTGGATCTCACATTTTTCCTCTCTTCTCTTTCCTCTCCATTTAACGGACATCAATATTGAACCGTCAATTTTGAATGGTGCAAATATCAGACTAGATAGTTTATTATTAAAATTATATAGAATGGACAAAAATCGTTATACAGTTAGACTCGATCTAAATTATTTGATCGATTCAATCTTTTAATTAATAGAATTTGTCTAATTAAAGAGAAGACCTTTCATCATAAATTTCATATGATTGCAAGACTGAGCTATCCATATTCTAATAACCTCATTTTGTAGCTTGGTAATTTTGTTATGGGATAAATTATATTAATTGACAACTACTTTATTTAACATTGCAACAATTAACAAAATATTTATTAAAGTGAAAAAAATAAAATTATCTAGATGTCATAATATTATTTTAGATGTTTGTGTATTAAATATGGTACAATTAAACAACCAATTATTATTTACGCAACAAGCAATTCAAAGAATTAGCAATCTAGTTTTATAAGTAATTGGTCGATTATAAAAAATTATAAGTTACGCCAAAATTTATATCTACCAATCTAAATTATAGAAAATATATTATCATTTTGATTTTGACAAAAAAATAAAGGGGAGCAAAATGGGGGAGTGGGGGGAGGAGAAAAATGGAGCCTACAAAATTATTTTGTTAAGAATTTTAAGAATAGAGTATTTTGTTATATGTTTCGAAAAAATAAGGATCTTTATGTAAAATTTTCCATTTAACACAACAGTATGTTTATAAATTTTGCCTGCAATGTTACACGTTTAATCAACGTGTCTCAGTTTATTGAGAGAATACAAGAAAGTTTAAATGAACCAAAGGAACATTTGTTAAGAATTTCAGGTAGGGGATATTTTGTTCTAAGTTTTGAAAAAAAATATATATATATATAATAACACAAACACAGTATGTTTATAAATTTAACCTGCAATGTCACACGTTTAATCGACGTGTCTCAGTTTATTGAGAATACATGAGGGTTTTAATGCAACTAAAAATGTCTTAAGCACCACTCAATAAATTCTCTTTATGACGTCGTTTGAGAGATAATTATCAAACATCCACTCAATAAATTTTCTTTATGATGTCATTTGAGAGATAATTATCAAATATTATTGACTTTATTGTCCATACGATTTGTTGTAGAATTTCTCATAATTTTCGTATGAATAATTTCACTTGGACATACGTTTTCCATAACTATTCCATAACTATCATATGAAAATTTAAGAATAAAAAAAAGCTGCATTTCGCCGTCCGTGGGGATCGAACCCACGACCACGTGGTTAAAAGCCACGCGCTCTACCACTGAGCTAGGACGGCCTCAGCTTGCATTTTTTATATATTACAGAAATTTAATGTATTAATAATAAAATAGGCAGCACAAACCGGAGTATTTTTCATTTTAGTATCTTTCTAAAAAAATTACAATTAATTATCTCTAACAAGCAATGTGATTAAATGCGGTTGCGGAAGGCCACCGCATATACGGATTTTTATGCAGACTTATATATGTGAATTTTAAAATGAGAATTCACGTATATATAAATAAGTATGAGGTAATATGTCGTAATATGCGGTACTATACGGTAATATTCGGTATCATACAAATAATATGCGGTATAAAATATGCGGCCGAATATGCAATAGTAATATGCGGCCGCATATGTGGAACTGCAAATATTGACCGCATACAGATTTCTATGCGGATTATAACCGCATATGTGACCGCATAGACCGCATATGAGCCTAAGTCGGTTGGACAATATTTTAGAGATTAATTTTGGGATTGGGCCAAGTACACTAATTGGCCTATAATCTGAGATGGTAACTGGGGAATCCACTTTAGGTACCATAATGATTCGTGCTTCATTGAACTCTGTGAGATCCAGAGCATGATCATAGAAGGCTTGCAAAATCTGAAAAATCTCATGTTTAAGCTCCACCCAATATATCTTGATGAATTCGTTTGGCAATCCATCAGGGCCTGAGGCCTTGTTATTTGCCATTTGCTTAACGGCCAGCTCTATTTCCTCCATTGTGAAATAGTTATCTAGACCCTGAACTGCCGGGCAAGGCCGGTACAAAGCCGTAGCATCAAAAGGAAGCACCCGGGTACTAGTTCCCAGTATATCTTTCATTGCATCAGTAAAAGACCTCTTTATGAGAGCCGGCTCTGTTTTCATGGTATCCTCCACTTGAATTTACGAAACAGGTTCCGACGAAGTCGAGCGGAGGCGAAAGAGTGGAAGAACTTACTATTCTGATCCCCCTCTACCAACCAGTGGCATCTGGAACGCTGTTTCCACTCGGTCTCTATATTAGTGGAAAGTTCAAATGCCCTTTCCTTGATCCTTAGCCTTAAACAGAATTCATGACTAAACAGGGCTCTTTTCTCTTCAATTTGGTCGAAAAACAGAATTGTTTTTTTACAGAAATCGAGCTGTTGCTCCATTTTCCCAAATGTCTCCTCTTGCCACAATTGCAGCGCCCTGTGCAATATTTTTGTACGCTGATGAAAACCCGCTACAGAGCCGCTAGGCTGTTCACCCCACAGCCTTTGCACCATGGCCCTGGGAATTCGGTACTTAAACCAGAAAGTTTCGAGCTGGAACCTCCTTTTTCTTTGCTGCATCCCTTTGCGGGTTAGAAGTAAGGGTACATGGTCTGAGACAATTAGCTCTCTTGCCTCAAGGGTGATAACCGGGTATGAAGTGCACCATTCCGAGGAGATGAATACTCGGTCCAACTTTGAAAGGACGGGTTGTGGTCTTTTGTTTGTCCAGGTGTAAGAGCGATTGTGTAGCGGCACATCAAACAAGCAAGATTCTGAAATGAACTCATTGAATAATTCCATTAAGGCAAGGCTTCTAGAGCCCGTGGAACGATCCGTGAGCCATCTAATCAAGTTAAAATCGCCAACCAGCAGCCACGGTTTGGTGATCATTGAGGCATTGCTTTTTAGTTCCTGGATGAATTGCCTTTTGAAGGTCTCTTCTGAAGGCCCATAAACATTTGTAACAATAAAACAATTTCCTGTCAAGGTATGTTTAAGCACCACTGAAACACAGTGCCTTGTAGACCATGTAGAGATCATGTGAAAGGATCTTGTCCATGCAATTAAAGTTCCACCCGCTGTGTTAGAAGCTAAATTAAACACAACATCATAACAAAAATAGGAAGGTAAAAAACGCGAGACATAAGAAAAGTCAATTTGATTGCCTTTAGTTTCTTGCAAAGCTACTACATCATATCTTGCCTTTCGGATGACATTGCGCACGACATTGCATTTGTCATCGTTACTCAACCCCCTAACATTCCACGACAATAATTTAAAGTTCTTAACTAACATGGGAAACATAATTAAGCACACTCAAAAACAACTATCTGATTTCGGTTGAGAACCGACACTAATCCAGTTCTTGATCGGAACCAAAGTCCTCGTCTGAGTCGAATTCCAGATTAGGGCCTTCCGCAGTTGTCTCTGGATCCTCAACTAAAATAGGAGACGAGCGGCGCTGATAATTGTCCTCTTCCAGGGCCTGAGTGACATCCTTAACTTTCACCCCACAGCCAGCTGCAAGTCTGTCACAGTGGTCATACTGGACCGCCACTTCAACAAAGCCCTCAGGAGTGAAGGCCATATTAGCTATTTCCTTGGTTCGGGTTTGTTTCGCACGGGCCCTGTTGATTTAAAGGATGCAGGCCTAGGAGGTAATTGCAAATTCACCACCCTTCCAATTTTGGGCTTGAGAGGGGCCTTTCCTTTTTTGGTCCTATTTTGGGCCCTTGTATCTAGCTCTTTCCCACGTGTGACCCCAGTAGAGGTCCTTACACGAGAAGCTTCTCCTTTGTCCATTCCTTGAGGCTGTCCCTTCTGAAGTGTACGGTTCTAAATCCCTGATTCATTCTGCTGGTGCAGCCTGGGGATCAGGGCATCTCCAGGCGCCCGTTTCAAAATTTGTACCTCTCCTTGATTTGCTGTGGCCTGTGGGGAAGTGACTCCTTTGTGGCGGACTGGGGTGCCCCCTCAACCGGACCCGTTTGGTTGGATGCTGTACCCATTCGTGCGCTTGTTAAGTTAGGGTCAGTAGAGTTGTTGCAGGGGATCAGCGGCTGCGGTGTGGCCTCTCGTGTATTCTCGTCAATTGACTTGAAACAAGGAATTGCTGACACTCTCATGTATTCTCGTTAAATTGTGGCACGCCGACGCCGACTAGAAAGGGGATGATTTTAACACAACAATTTTAAAATTTTGAAATATATAGACAACTTTACCCCTACTTTATTGTTATAATAGCTTACCATATTTGATTATGAAATCAACACTTTCTTTATTTTAATAATTATGATTCACTTTATTTTCAAAATCAAAATATCTCATTCTAAATGTATTTCTTTCCTAAAAAACGGAACACAGAAATTAAAAGTCATAATTAACGAGATGAAAAATTAATTTACCAATCAACAAAAAGATCTTATAATTAAATTAATAAATAATAAATTGTCGATTTTATTAATTGAAATGATCAGATTTAAAGATAAAATTATCTAAGTATTTATTTAAATTATAAAATTTACAATTAACAAAATATACTGTCAAAATAATTTTCAATTAATTGAGTGACATAATTTAAAGTAGGAAGTAATTACATCTTAAAAAAAGAAAATAATTTAAATAACAGTTTAGGCATATTATTTCAAAATTTGGTTGGGTATTTTTTTTTTTCATTGTATAGTATACAATTAGAAGATAACATGAATGAAGGATAACAAATTTAGAAGTTTATATTTAAGAAGCTTGTTAATTAAGAAAAGAAATAAATGGTAGCTTGATTGAGAAATAAATGAGAGATAAAGTTGTTTATTTATGAAAATATTTAAATTTTGTTGTGTTAATAATACTGTGAATATCAGCACCCGACTAGAAGTGTGACATTAAGGAGGACAATATCAGTGGAAGTTACAAAATATATCGTGCTTGCGTCAAATGTTGCGTATTTCGAGGGGCATTGTGCGACGAGAAATAACAGATTTGGGGATGAGCGTTGGAGGCGAAAGCTCAGCTGAAGAAGAGGAAGTTCTGACCGGTCAAGCGAAACAGTCAGGGATTTAAATCAAAGACAAAGGCTGACAGTGGGGCCTCGGGTGTTCTTTTCGCTTGAGTTCGATTGATCCTGCAACTGAGACTTATTAGGCTCGTTGCACATTGTGCTGGGATGGAGGGGAAATTTTATAAAATACTTTTCTTTCTCGTTTCTTCCTTCAAGTCCAACTGACATTGGACAATTATTATTTGGATTTCTGAAGTTAGTGGATAAGGGTTTATGCAGTTTAGTACAGTACTGTCGTGGTTGTGGTTGTGGTTGTGGTAAAACATTTTGCTCTTATATATATAGTAGAGGAGCTGAATATGATGTTTTAAAAAAAAGGAGCTGAATACATTTTATTAATTAATTTAACTATGTCACGAAAGAACACAAAATAAAACAAGCAAATTCAAATCAGATGTTGAATCCAAATAAACAAGCAGATCCACCAAATAAGAAGACAACGATTGAACATAAAATTAAGATATATTAGTTGATTCACGAAGAAATCTATATGATATAAACAAAAAAAAAAAAAAACCAAGTTCATCCATGCATGAAGGTTTGAAACATTGAATGAATTAGTTTTTATTAAGCAATTGCTTTTTTTTTTTTATGTTGACACAATTGGCAAACATTCCTTTTTAGTCAAGTACCGCCGGATGAAAGAAACATGATGTAATAAGGTTTCACCCTTACACTGGTACACAACAACACAGGTCACAGATTTCATATATATTGCTTAGGCCTACTATCAACTACACACTGGTACGTAGGAGCTATAGCTAATATGCTATCAATTATAAATTTGTAATGCATGTTTGTGATATATTGTGACAAAAATATTAACAAGAGCAGCTTGATTAATTTTATCTTAATTTGTAAGCAACTCAAGATCAATTGAATAGACATAGCATGAGTTGCTCCTTCGTCCTTGTGTTATTCCATGTTTTCCAGCACATATAAGATAGTGCACGTTTTTTTTACCGTGCAATGCACTACTTTCATAAGTTTCATTTTTCTATTGTGCGGCACATGGTGCATGTATGCACTCTTTTCTTTAATTGTGAAATTTTATCACTATTTTGTATCATGTCTTTGCTGACATTTTTGTATCATGTCAAAACACAGTTGTGGAAGAAGAAGAAAGGAGAGAAAAAGAGTAATTGGGAATAGGGGCGGTTCCATGTGAATTCGAGGGGGAGCTATCTCTTCTGGATTTTGAGTTTTAGTGGTGATCGGAACGTTTCGATCGACTTTGTCCTCCTCTGAAATTTTTTTTGCTCCCCTCTAGATGTTTAATTTGTAATTCGGGTTAAATTTAAGATTAAAATTAAAATAAATTTCATGAATTATGATCGGTAATTAGAATTATAGGTTAAAACATCAGAAATTACAAGTCAACGTATTGGAAAGTATAAATTAAAGTATTATTTTTTATCGAGTAGCAAATTAGTTAATGGGTCTAAATCCGATTAGTTATTTAAATCCGATTTAATATTTTTTTGCCTCTTGACGAATATCCTGAGTTTGCTTTTGATTGAGAGGGAGGAGAAGAGAGCAGAGAGGGAGAATAAAATTGAGATAATTTTGTTAAGAATTTTAAACGACAGGTATTTCGTTTGATGATTTTCAAAAGGAGTGTATTTTATAAAATTTTCCGGGATGGAGTGTTTTTCCTTAAACATGCTGATTTAAGTCAAATTGAAAATGCTATTTTTGTTGATGATAAATCAAGAATAAAAATTGAAAAAACTTAGAAAACTATATTCAATACAATTAAAGTTGAAGAATTATGTTATTTAGCTGTAAATATAAATTTTATATTTATTTTCTTATTTTAATCTATATTTTCCTGCTTTTTTATTATCAATTCAGACCTAGCAAAACAAGCACAACTCTTGATTTAAATTTTCCTCCAACCGGTGAATTAAACCATCTATAATAAATTCTATATTAGTGTGCTTGCTTTATTTGAAATTTGGACTCCACTTTTAACATTTAGTAATATCTCAAAATACTTGTCCGATCATAACAAATTAACAATATTTGTTGTTCCTCTCCAATACATGAAGCGGGTAACCCAACAATTTATCAAATCTCAACCCATCGACCATGTACTGATATACATCAACTGGAGAGTATGTGACCCGGTTAGTTTATCACCAGACCCACCACTCTATGACTCATGGCGGTTACTACTATTTTGGAGGGATATCGAATTTTAACTAACTATAATTAGCTTTTTAAATTGCTAGTTCCATCGAAATCTTCCCTCTAAAAATTGGCTGAACTCTAATTTCAACACACAACCAATTTGTAATTGACATTCCGTCTCCAAGAATCGCAAGAACCTGAAAAGCTAACACAAGAAAAATCATCTCTCGATCTCTCGCCTCTGGTAATTACAACTAAGAACTTGATTTTCTATAGACTTTTATCTCTAGAGATTGCATAAACAGTACTAAATCGTTATTTCCTTATTAGAAGCTTCAAGAAATGGTGGTCCTTAGCTACCCTTCATTCTTTGTCCGAGGCAGCTTCTATCCATGGATCTCCTCCGTCATTGGCTACTCTTCACCAATCAACTATGGACCTACCATCATCATTAATAATTCGGCGATACCATTTCATTCCCCACTGATCAATACTGTGAACAATCCACATATCATCTTTCATACACCGCCTTTCGCCATGGCCAACAACATGCCAATCTCTTTTGGTGCTCCTCCAATCAACACCATCCACCATACACTGATCATCACCCCACATAATCCACCAGCATCCTTCTTTAGTGGATGTTCCTTCTATCATCATGATCAGGTCGCTCATGGACACATGGTAGCCCCAAGCTATTGGTCAGGCCCGGTAGGATTGGTACCTCCTTGCCCTACCTACTTTGACTCTGCTCCAAGGAACGACTGGTGGACACTCTCCTCCCATTCTTCACCCACCGGATCAAATGAGACACCACAAACCAACCCGGCTGAAGAAGACAATTGGACGATGGGGCGTCCTGTCGATCATCCACCCACCTCCTTCCATCCACCTGTCATTGCCCCGCATAATCCACCAGTCTCCTACTTCAATGGATACCCCTTTTATCCTCCAAGTGATCATGGACAATTTGTCACCTCAAAGTATTGGCCTGGCCGTGCTGGAGCGGCACCACGCGACTTAGCCTACTTTGGACCTGATCCAAGGCAACACTACTTCACACACTCCTCCTCCCCTTGTTCCTCCACAGAATCAAATGAGATACCATCTGATGACCTGGTGGAAGAAGATGAAAGGAGTATGGTGGACGAGCCCATTGTCAGAGTAAACTCTCCTGTGAAAATCGAGAACAAGGAGAATAAACTGCACGGAATGGACGTTGCCTCACTTTCGGTAGTTATTCCTCTTTTAGTTTCTCTGCTAAATGACTGTGATATTAATTCCTCCCTAACCAATTGAATATAACTTTATGAAGTTTGTACGGAATAATCATTGTGAAGGTACTTCTTGGGTATAATTTAGTTTCTTATGTAGATGGAAGGTTAGAATTCAGAAATCAGAATAATAGTTATGCAAAATTACCAACCATCATTAGACTTTCAAGCTAATGTACAATATTTATATTTTTTTCTGGGCTAGCACGAGTTTTGATCAAATTAGGTCCCAATGTTGCACTTGTAGGTCCAGTTCTAGTGCGCCTACTTAAATTTGAAAGCGGTTTAAATTATGCTATTTGATAATTGATTGTTTCTTTAATATATATTTGGTTAATTTTGTTCTCAATTTGAGATATCACATATCAAGTACTAATTAAAAGAAGCATTAAATATCAAGGTTTGCTTACCAGAACAATGTGTTAAGTGCCAGCAAGTACCAATAAGATACCATACAAATATTGTTCTTGTTAGTCGTTAGATATTGTTTGGATGGACACCAGTACAAATCTTTTATGTAATTTATACCATATAGAGTGAAAATAAAATTATATTATTATAGGTGGAAAAGCTTGCACGAGGCATGACGCAATGCCACATTTCCCCAACCTCAAAATTTATATGGCCGCCGACAGAAGAGCAAGATGCTTATTTTACAGAGGTTCTTTATGCTACCTCTTGTAAGAGAAGGCTCCAGGTCTTCTCAGATATTTGCTCCATATCCATTTGATGAGCTTGATTTTTATATTAATCTTCTTCAGTTTTTATATATTATGAACTTTTAGGTAGAGTATTGTTCTTATTTTGTTTGATTTTTATTGCACAAATGTCAAAGAAGGATAAGTATTGAATTTATTTTAATTATTCATGGCACAATAAGGTGGTTGGGTTGTAAGAAGGATAAAATGCTACATGTAACACCTTGTTTGGATGGAAAGTAGAGGAAGGGAGGGAATGGAAAGAAAATAAAACTTTTCGTCGAATCGTGTTTGGTTGATAAAATTATGTCGGAGGTGAAGGGTACAAAAGGTGAAAGGTTTAACCTTGTATCATTAAAATTAATAGAATTAGTTTCTCTCCCGATTTGGAATGTAACGGATGGAAAAAAAAATTGTTGCAAATATTGTTAGAAAAAATAACATAAATGCACACCTCTATATCTTACATATATAATTCTTATACAAGTTTTTTTGTCACAAATCTACAGCAGCTACCGAATTTCTCATTAACATTCTAAATTTTAATCAACCAAACAAGAAATAAGATGGAAAGGAAGGTTAAATTTATTTTTCCTCATTAATCATTCAAACATAAAAAAAGTTAAATATGTTAATCTCTCTTTCTATTCCATTCCATTCATTTTTATTCTTCCCATCCCCTTCCTTTGTCTACTCTCCATCCAAACAAGGTGTCATGGATTATGTGATTATGTGATTTATTTCTTGTGTCTCAGCTTTCACTGGTATCATGGATCAGATCGTAGGATCTTTTTTTTGCATTTTAAACATTTGATCTAAAAGGAACACATCAGATCGACTCATTAACATCATTTAGGAGTGAACTTTCAATGACAACAAATCTATCTGAAACGCTTGTTTAAGACCGGACAGTTCAAACTGAAAAATTATTCAGCGATCTGATCGAAAATAGCAGGGAATCAACGCTCAGTATTGTATTGTGGCTAGTAAATGACAGAATTGTTCTATTAATCTACTTAATATTTCATATGCTATCAGAATGGTAGATGTATCAGAACAGTTCTCTCTTTTTTGACAGTATTTTTCTCGCTGAGTCCCAACTATAAGTCTAGAAACAGGATTCTATTTTAGGAATTATTTCATTTTATGAAGGGGGAATTTCAAGTATACCCCTAATTAAAAACTTCAAAATTATGTATTTCCTCTCTAAACTTCAAAAACCCACTTTTATTGTCTTTTATATTAAAACACATTTTAATTTATAAAATATCCAATTTACCCTTTATTAAAAACATAAAAAAATTTGTAGACTATTTCATGAAAATGACGGTCTTATATTTGATCGATTTTCGAGGGCAAATGTTTGATATTTTTTTTACATCTAACGTATGCATGATGACATTTAGGTATGCGAACAGGTTGCGTCTGATGTCATCGGACTCAAATTGGAGTCTGATAGGTTCTTCTACCGTCTGATCTGCTTTAAGATCCGTGCAAGTTTGCTTCAAGATTTATGCTGATCTAGTATGCACTCATCTTATTAAAGTGAATCAGACGGTAGAGGAATCCATCAGATTCAAATTTGAGTGCGTTGGGTGTTTTATATTTGTAATAAAAGGTAAAATCGGTATTTTATAAATTTAAAATGAGTTATTTTATAAGCGAAATTCCCCCTTTTATGAAATAAGTAGAATTGTATGTATAGTTGCAAGCATAAATAGTGCAGCTAAAAGAAAGAAAGAAAAAACCGCTGTTTGGTATGTTGAATAAAATAATTCCTTTATAACATCTTAATCTAGCAATCGTCAAATATTACTATCCTCCGTTGAAATTCAATATCCAAAATGTGAAATCTATAATTAACCATTTTCAATTCACTGTAAAAATTTACAAATAGTTTAAAATATTATTAGACATTAATTTATAATGTTAAATCCATGCATAAACTTATTTTTTTAGTTATATTTTTTCACTTATGATTAATTTATAATGTTATATCCATGCATAAACAGTTATCAGACTTCGTTGGAAGAGAAATTTATGTTGAAAAATTAAAGGTTAATAAATCTTCATTGTTGTAGAAATCCTTATATTTTTAATTTATTTTGGGGTTCAATTTTAAGAAATCAAAATATTATTGATAGTTCTTAAAATCTATTCATCAGAATTAAAATTACTTTTTTCATAAAGATGAGCCAAACATTTTATAAATTAATCTAAATTTTATAATTGAGCGCATATAATTATATGCATCTAACAAATGGGAATCTGTTATATTATGATTTTTTTTTATCATTAATAAATTTTGCGGGGATGTAAAAAATTGTTGAATAAATTGTACTATTTGTGAGGTTATCCAGTCTACTTCGCCCTATATAATGAGTTACGATTTTTGCATTCAAAATTGATGATTTATAATGAGTTACGATGTTCATTGAAAATTTTGATTGTCAGAGTGATCATGACAAAACTTGGTAAATTATATATAGTGCGCTAAAGGCTTGTTCGGCATTGGGCTCTTTAAAGATGAAGGATTTAATTTAATATTTGCTAAGAGCACAGAGCTTCGTTTGACAATAAGAGCATCTACGGCGATGGAAATTAAATAAAATTAATTATAGCTGTTTAAAATTATTACAGTTGTATTGGAATTTACTTAACTTTAATTTCAATGACCTACTCATGTAAAATGCTGTCTGGTGAAGAAATTAATTTAATCTTGTTTTTTTTTTTCCGTAGTGAGCGGATGAGAGACGGAAAAGCATGCATTAAGCGAATGTAAATCTTCTTTTTCGTCAATGTGGACTTTAAAATTGTTTTCTTTAAAATAAAGTTTTCTAATTAGGAAAGTACTGTGCATTTCTGAAATTAAGAAAAAAAGTTCGCTAGTGCATGTTGAAAATTCAAATAAAATCACTGATATAGATGCTCTAAAATTAAGAATAAAAACTTAATATAAATAAAAGAGTGATTATGTGGTATTATGCATATATATCACGGGTTGATCCGTAATACAGATTAATATTTTCATTTTTAATATTCTAATGGTCGATCCGAACCGTTTAATATGACCCATATGAATATTTACTTGCATATTGAATTATATATTATTTTATATTTTTTTTATTATTTATTTAAGGTAGATAGAATGTATAGATTGAAATACTCTTGTATATTTTTTTCTTCGTTAACATATGCTATAATGAAGGCTTTTTTTGGTAGTGGCAGTGACACTTTGATCTTATTGCATTGCTTTATGAACTTGGTCAATTCCGATAATAAGTTAAGTGATAATTAATTAAACACTAAATAGAAATTATAGTGATCACAAAATAAAAACAATTGTATAAGAGAACAATTGTTGTAAAGAACGATTAAATAAATTTTCAAAAAGACTCACATGCGCACGTACGTAATAAGAGCTCAAATTAATGCCGTAAATATTCATAATTGTTGGTAGACAGAAAAATCATTAACCTTTTAAAAAAAATATTTACAACTGTTGTGAGAAGTGAGAACTCCACTGTAACAAAACTAACGCAAATTATAACATTTTGACGAAAACTAATAAACTATGATTTAGAAAGACCTTGTAACAATTTGCATCGGTAAAAATCAATGAAATCCGATGTTGCTTATTTGACATCCATATAACACCGGATTAAAATGATCTGGTGACTGACTTTGAATTATAACAACTTCATTGAATGCACTAACAATTATGTCTTCATGATAAGTGTTGAAATAGGTATCGAGGGTTCTACAAAATCTGTTGTAATATGTATAATGCATTTGATGTAAACATTGATAGTAGTGGAAATGAAAGTTTAAGTACATGCTGTTTTGCAAAATAATAATAATAATAATAATAATAATAATAATAAACAATGTCTTCATGTTGGGAGAGGAGGGTGTCTGATGCTCATCGGACCAGAGTCTGTTCGATAAGTGGTTTCTACTGTTCGATTCACTTCAAGATCTGTGCGCATCACTTCAATATCCGTGTTGTTTGATTTAATATTCGTGCGCACATATTTTAAAGTGGATCGGACAGTAGAAACTACCCATCGAACAGACTCTGATCCGATGGGCATCGGCAACCCCCCCTCTCCCCTTCATGACCATACTCAGCATGAGCGTCTGATATCTTGGATGCATGATATTTTTATTAATTTCTAATCATATCGAATTTCATTGATTTCTGACATCTTGCATGCCAAATCAGCAACATCAGATTTCACCGAGAGTATGAATTTTGCCCCCGGGGGCGTGCCCTGCTCGTGCCCGTGCCCGTGCCACGGGCACCCACGGGCACACGGGCACACGGGCACGGGACGTTAAACGGGCCGGACTTGAATTTTTTTTTTCCCTGCCCGTGACTGCCCGGCCCGCTGTGCCGTGTGCCCGTGCCCGTTATTTATTTATTTTTTGTTCGAAATTTTTTTTTAAATTTGAATTTGAAATGGCCCCCGACCCCCCTGCCCGGACCCCCCTCCCCATTTTTTTTTTTTTTTTTAAATTCAAAAATCAGATATATTTTTTTTAAACTTTAAACGGCCATAACTTTTGCTAAGAAAGTCGGATTGACGCATATGACGTCAATTCGGAAAGGGGAGGAGGAGACGGTGGCGACTGTCACCCGGGGTAAATCCCGGGTAGCCGGAAAATCAGAATCGCCAAAAAACGTCGTTTAGTGCCAAAAAATGTCGTTTATTTTTTAATCTATTGTTTTAAAATAAGAGTTTAATTATTTAAATTAATTGATTTAAGAAATTTTTAATTTATATTTTATTATAACAAAAATTATCGAGTTACAATCATGTCAAATAAATTTAAATTTGTATGAATTTGGATTTATAATTTATTGGTATGAATTTGGATTTATAATTATTTATAATTTGAATTTATAAAAAAACAGAAAAACAAAACAGAAAAAAAAAAACAGAAAAAAAAACAGGAAAAAAAAAACAGAAAAAAACAGTTAAAAAAAAAAAATTACGCCCTGCTCGTTCTGCCCCCGGGCCCGTGACGGGCACGGACATTACACAGGCAGGGCAGATTTTTTTTTTTTTTTGCCCGTGATGCCCGGCCCGTTGTGCCCCGGGTGCCTGTGACGCCCGTGCCCTTGTCCGCCCGTGCCCGTGCCCGTCCGTGACCCGGTCCGTGCTGCCCGGCCCGTTTTTAGAACACTATCACCGACTTCCTAAGTTACCCAGTTGTTATATAACTTGTACATATTTTCACTTCATACTTTCATTATTTTAATTAATTTATATAACAATGACAATCTAACGCTGGAGAGAGGGCTCGACACCACATGCAGGTCGTAGATTTTGTACTTTATTGGAGGGATGAACAATAAGGAGAATAGCAGATAAGAGAGGCGTTTGTGGCTTAAAAACAAATTGCATATTAGTAGCTTTACTGTTACGTATCATGTAAAACATGCTTAAAGTCCATCATAATCCTGAAACAGATTTTGAGATGACGTGAATTCAGCCCAGGCCCACGCGGTCACTGTTACGTATCACCCTCTGCTTCGTCCAAGCCACTCAAGTCACCTCAAATTACCGCACTGGGCATCGTCCAAGCCACTCAAGTCACTTCAAAATTTCAAATTACCGCACTGGACAGGATTTCGCATTCTCTGAGATATCTCGTGACTTTTTGGAATATCTCAATCGTTCAAATACGTTCTGCACGAATCTCAAGGCTCAAATAATACTGGCCCCTACATTCCCCGAATAGGCACCGGACACATCGGTCACGCAAAAATTGAGATATCTCAGAGGATACGCACCCACTAGGCAGTAGCTGTTCAGTCTGTAGAGAAAAATCCAAACCCTTTATTTAATGGGACGAGCTTAGGTCCGATGGTTCCATCACTGTCTGATTTGTTTTAAAATCCATGCGCACGTATATTAAAATGAACTCATGCGGATATTGAAGCAGTGCACATGGATCATAAAGCGAATCGGATAGTGATGGAACCCATCGAACCCAGTTTGAGTCCGACGGGCATCGAACCCAAGCTGCTATACCCAGTTTGAAAGGATTTTAATTTAGGTTCACGACACTAGAAATATTTTAAATTATCAATTATGGCTATACACATTTAATATATGGACTTATTAAAATATCATTTCACTGATCTTAATCTATACGAAACAGATTTTTAATCGTCTTATTATTATATAAGAAAAATAATCGAAAAGCAGTTCATGTACAATACTACAATCATTATAAACTTGTAAAATTGATGCATTTTCAATTTTTGTAATTATTCAAATGCCATATTAGTAGCTTTACTGTTATTAATTTAACTTTACTAAATATTATTGATGCACATGCAATGGTTATTGACATCATCGCTGTTGTTATTTGATTAATAAAATTGGAGTTTTTCATCTTCTCCATCTTTGTTAAATTAAAAAAAAAAAAAAAAAAACAGTAACGAATTACAATGCAAATATTTGGTTTTAGATATTTTACTGATTGGTTATTCTTGTAGGAGTTGTCAGACAAAGCCTATCGACTGATTTTACATCAATCATATCAATTGTACCTCATTTGTCGTCTATATAAAAGATAATGTAGAATTTCTTTGGATCGATCATATCAAGATTAAAAGGAAGCGATTTCTGGTGAAACAGGTAAAGTTGGATAACAATTGAAACGTGAGACGGTGAGGAGAGCAGTTTGGGTCCCCTGTATTTTAAAAAAAATCATGGTTTTAAAATTTAAATAAATATATTAATAGAGTTATTTTAACTTAACACAAAATATCTTTTGCTATATTTTTATCCAAAATTTTATATTTCTATTCACAAGAATCACTAAAGTCTCAAACTACACCTAATACCTCTCGCTGTCGAGAGCAGTTTCGGATGCCAATCGGACTCAAACTGAGTTCGATGAGTTTTATAACCGTCCGATTCGCTTTAAGATCCGTGCGCACAGATATTAAAGTAAATGTGCACAGATATTAAAGTGATGTGCACGGATCTTAAAGCGGATCGGACGGTTATAAAACTCATCGGACTCAGTTTGAGTCCGATTGGCATCCGAAACTGCTCTCGACGGTGAGAGGTATTAGGTGTAGTTTGAGACTAGTGATTCTTGTGAATAGAAATAGAAAATTTTGGGTAAAAATATAGCAAAAGATATTTTGTGTTAAGTTAAAATAACTCTAATAATATATTTATTTTAATTTTAAAACCATGATTTTTTAAAATACATGCACATTCTGTAATTATGATTTCATGGAACATGAGGTATGGAGTGGCGTCTGACAAGTATCGGATTATATTGGATTCAATAGACAGGCAGAAATTCAGAATTGTCATATTCATCTCAAAATTTCTACGCACCTGAAACACACGAATTTTAAAATTGTTCAACAAATCTTAATACAGACCTAATATTGTATTGAATTTGATCTGATATTTATCGACTAACTCCTATTCCGGGAGTTAAATAGTTTTTTTTTTTTGAGATGATTGATGTAAAAATTTCAATGTATGGAAGGGTTATTCTGACAAGTATAAGATTATATTAAATTCAATAGACATTTGGAATTATCAAACACAAGAACTTTAAAATTGTTAAACAAATTTTAATACAGATCTAATATTGTATCAAATTTGATCCGATATTTATCGGACCGGCCCCATTTTGCGAGAGTTAATAGTTTTAGACTACAAGTGACCAAATTTTTTTTTTCTACCACCTTAAAAAATCGAAATTAAATCAATAACAACTCAGTCTGCTTTTTTCAAAACATGCTACTCTCGTCAAATGATTTCGCACACCAAAATTTTCAAGTTTGTGAAGTGAACCGGCGCACCAGCCAGTGCGCGAATCCCTTCGGTGAACCCGCTATATTTTTTCTCTCCTTCCCTACTGTGACGGTAAAAAATTATCTGGATTTCCTGTAAAAATTTACATACAAACTTCGTGTGGCAACCGGTGATATGATTGAACAGTGACCCGCTGCACGAATTGTACAGAGAGACACGCTTTGATTTAAATTTCCATTTCGGAAAGAGATCAGATTCGTACAATTAAAAAAAAGAAAGAGATAATCATCCTGGGCCCCACCGTACTATTATAAACCTTTCAACAGGAATGCTAGGATCCATGATAGTTAAGTCAGCGTAGCAGCATAGCTAGCTAGTCGGTTCGAAGAATTAAATATTTACATGTTCATTTCAAATACATGTGCTTCAAGGGGGTTCGGCAAAGGGAACCGCGCGCATCCGAGTGCGCTATACTGATTCGCGCACAGGCAGGTGCGCTCATCTAGCGACTTGAAAAATCTGATGTGCTGATTTATTTGATGTGAATGGCATGTTTTGAGAAAAATAGACTGGAGATGTTATTGATTTAATTTCAATTTTTTTTAGGATGGTAGAAAAAAAAATTCGGTACAAGTGACCACTGTACATTAAATTTTTTACATCAATCATCTCATAAAACAAAAAAAATAATAAAATAACTACATGAATGATTTCCTGAAAATACAAGCACTGTATTGCACGTAAACATCCGCTAGGTAAAATATCCTCCAGCTCCTTAATAGGAACTAGCCATCTGTTCACTCTCAGTGCGCGCCAATTCTCTCTTTTGTCACACCACTCGCCGCGTCCCTTGTGTATTCTCTTGCCTCGCTTATTTGCTCCACCCCCCCCCCCCTCTCTCTCTCTCTCTCTCATGGCGGGTACTTCGTGCTCTAAGCCACCTCTGCCCTTCGCTGGAACCACTGGAGGGGAGACCTTGAGTAGAAACCAAATTACAATTCCCCTTTCCAATCTAATCAACAAGTATTCTACAAATTATCGTAAGACTCTCTCTATTTGTAACTGTGGCTTTAACGCCTCCTCTTCTATAGATAAGGAGCAAGATAGTTTCGTGGGGTGGTTTAGAGAGGCGTGGCCGTACATCAGGGGCCACAGAGGCAGTACCTTTGTTGTGGTTATCTCGGCCGAGATCGTCTCCAGTTCTTTCCTGGACAGCATTCTACAGGTACTGATATTTTGGTTGAATTGGAGACCTGGCTGTAAAAGTCGGTATTATTTTGATCAATGTTGATTTTACTACAAAAAGAAAGTACGGTATGCGATTTTAGCAATAGTTATAACGTGTGCTTGTAAAATGATGTGGGATGGGCTTATGTTCGGAATTACTTGATGGAGAGCTTATATATTCAATTCCACTTCAATTTTGGCTTTGGGTTTGGATAAATTAAGTTGTTTGTATGTCTGTTCATACAATCTTGAATACGCATCCATGGGAATTCTCCTTCACATATTTAAGTAATTATAAAAGGGTGATTGATTTGAGATCAGAGTGAATTTGATAGAAGGAAAAGGTGTAATTGCATATGGGAGATCTCTGATTTATGTTTTAACTTGGCTTTTCTTGTTGCTTTTCCTGGTATATAAATAGGATGCCCCCCCAACTGATTTATAAAAAAGCTCTTGTCAGTAAGCTTGTTAATCTACTGCATAAACCTTCATGTACTAAATCTTCAATTAAGCAATATTGACTGCTTAGACAATTATATTTTAATCTCACCTTGGGATCTAGTGTGGATATGCACAAACATATAATTTCACCTAATAAGCCAACTAAGAGCTGCATTTATTTTTAGTAGAGTACTTTTCTTTAATACTTTTTTTCCCATTGTTTACAAAACTGTCTGTGTGGTGTGCAAGATGTAATAACACCACAAACAATTGTCTTTTTACTGTAACATCAACATTTTACCAACCTGGCATACTTCGATCCCCTCTAAGTACTGCCATTTGGTAAGAAAGAACAGTACTATTTTCATTCTAATTCTGTATATTACTGTATTCGTACTAATGGCCTGTTTTAGTGTGACTTTATGTTGGCCACTCTATATTCTGTTTAAAGTCTAGTTGCAATAGCTAGATATTGAAATTTCTTCCAAATTTTAAGAAGGGGCGGTAGCACAGTTGGCTAGGAAAAATGTGTCCTAGGACTGTGGTTACTCGAAGGTCGAGAGTTCGAGCCCATCTCACAAATTCTCAGTCTTTGCAAAGATTTCAAAAAGAAAAATCTTCCAAATTTGGAAATTCAATATAACACTTAATTGAGTCGTGTTACTTTTTGTGATGGGCAGATTACTTCCACCTGTTGTTCCTTTTATTTGTATTTTTGACTCTTTTTTCTAGCAGGATATCTCGCTTCTTCATGGTCTCGGTATTAGGTTTATTCTCGTCCCAGGAACGCATATCCAAATTGACAAGCTATTGAAAGAAAGAGGTTATTTTCTTACAAAATTTGTGATACCAATAGTACATTGTTGTGTAGAGAAATAAGTACTTTTGTTATGGAATTATTATGGAACTATACACTGCAACTGCTAATCTGTCGTGCCTCGGTGGCCTGGAAAATATATAAATAAGAATGAAAATAATAATTGTGATACTAATAATAAATCTGGCAGATTATTCAGCCAGAACTTGACAGTTGATCTATGACCGAACTCGTATACTTACCAAACAATATAACAAAGGGACAATAGAACAAGATTCAACTAGTACAGGCATAAATGTCACGGCTCGCGAGAACCAGATTTGGCTGATACAAACAGGACCTGAAAATTGTAATATATTTATCACTTATTAGATTTATTAACTAGTGTTTTACCTCAGGGAAAAAGCCAAAGTATGTTGGTCGATATAGGGTGACTGATTCTGACTCAATGGAAGCAGCAATGGAAGCTTCTGGAAGTTTACGGCTCATCATAGAGGCAAAGCTTTCTCCTGGTCCCCCAATGCTAAGTCTCCGTAGACATGGCACAAATAGCCGTTGGCATGGGCTTGCGGTTAGTGTTGCAAGTGGCAATTTTCTAGCGGCAAAGGTAATTTCCAAATTTTTTCCTTTTCTTTTTTTCTGTTTTTGGTTTTGAAACAGGTGCGGATATTGACAGGTCAATTTAGACTTGAGACGGTGCACAAGTTGAAGATCTTTCTAATTAGACTACTTTGCCCTATCATAATCAATTTCCATTTTAGGCTGTACCAAATAAGAATGACCCCTTGTAAATGATATAACTACTGAACAGGAAAAAAAAAAAAACTGAATCTGGTGTGCTGTTGTGAGACTGAGAGCCTCTCTTTCCCTCTTTTGGACATGAGACAAGACATGACATGCACTCCAAACTAGTAATTCCAATTACTTAAATCTTATTGTTACTTTTTTTTGTAATATAAGTGGTAGATAAGGATTTCTAAATAATGCTTATTTTATAGTTCAGTGTTTATTCATTAATACTTCATTTTTGTTAACTAGCTTGCATCAAATTATTTTGTATTTCTTTCAATTTTGTCATTGATATTAATGCATGTGAACTCAATCATGGATTTTTCTATTTTGAATAGATGCTTTTATTGTATAAATTATTTAGTAATAAATTAACATATATGACACTAAATATGAAATAAGATAATCTGATATCTGCTCCATAACTTTAAATCTTTTAGCTGTTGATGTTGCTTACTCCAAAAAAAAAAAATATTATTATGTCTTTTACAAACTTTCATTTAGCATGCAATACTTCAATTCATCTGTGCATTTTTACCTAACGGATGGATGCCAACATTTTTAAAATTTCATCTTATCAAGAGAGTAAAATTATTTATTCAATTTATTCAAATGTTCTCTTTTTGTATTTAGTGTTTGTTTTCTGTTGTTGTTCATATATTGTACTTATCATCACATCTAGGTTCCATGCTAGGATGTGTATAAATTATGCATTTTTTGTGCACAATCCTTAACATAGAAGATTAGTAGCACTTTATTAATATAAAGTGCTGTAAGTAAATTAGGAGTGTAATTCTATGTAACATTTCATGCTAATTTGCGATGTGCATGAATATAATCAGACATTACGTGTCAGGAGACGAGATAAGTGGTTAAAATTTTTCCATTCCTTCCTGGGATTAAGGGCAATGATGTCCAAATGTAAAAACATTTACCATGTGTGCTGTCTCAAGCAAAGTTTGCGCTTTCGAAATATATACCTGTATCGCTTCTTGCAAATGCCAATACATTTCCAATGACCTACATTTCTAATGATTAATACCAAATATTTGAGGTCACTAACAAGTAACACCTGAGTGAAGACAAGGTTGAGATGATAAATTGCCGGCTTAAATTGTCTTTGTAATTTTTTTATTAACTGGATGACATTGCTTCACTTTTCATTATTACTTCATACAAAGAAAATTAGAACCTAAAGGACTAGTTAGAGTCAGGGGCAAAAATGTCAACATTAAAAGAAATTATTCTGTCTATTGTATTAATCTAATAGCTTGGTGATATTATTTCACATTATCTATACATTCTGAACAAAAATAAAAAGATGGATCTGAAATCAAGATTAATATTTGATTTATTTGCCAAAACCCTACAATACGGTTTGTGCAGTCATCAGAATTACTTGCTATGTTAAGGAACAAGGAGTTCATAGTTATGGATATTTCTTTTTTTGTGCAGTCATCAGAATTACAATTACCTACGGTTCAAATATCCCATATTGCTCATGATAACTAGAATATAATCTCCTCTTCACCTTCCCCTCTTGTGTATTACTTATGGAACTAGGATAACAACATTCTATCGCCCCCGCCCCCTCCCTCTTTTCCTTCCCCATACAAGTCTTAGTTATGGTGGATAGCACAAGCACTCATCAGAGGCATGGGGGAAATTGTCAGCATTTAAAGAAAATGTTCTGACCATTGCATTAATCTTATAATTTGATGTTGATATTTGACATAATCTGTAAATTCTCAAAAAGAAAAACAAAAACAAAAATATGGGTCTGCAATCACAAGAATTGTGGGGGTCATTTGCGAAGAACCTAAAATATTGGGGATTGATCTATAAAATTCCCTACAGCAATTAAAAAATGGTTCATTAAATTTTTTTCTTACATTCTCAATTTAATGCTTTTCTCTCCTTGATTTTGACAGAAACGAGGGGTTGTCGATGGTGTCGATTATGGCTTCACTGGTGAAGTAAAAAAGATAGATGTTTCATCGATAAAAGAAAGGCTTGATAGGGACTGCGTAGTTATCATGAGCAATATGGGATATTCAAGTTCTGGAGAAGCTCTGAATTGCAAGTTAGATCCTTCTCATCCTTAAATGTTAATGGATAATAAATTACATTTCTTTTGTCATGTTACTTGCATTTTTTTCATGTATTAATTCCAGTGAAACATGATAACTGCCAAAAAAAGAAAATGAAAACACTGCTCAAAAGAATCATCAATAAATTGACATGTGTCGCTGGTACAGAAGGTATAATAGATAAAAACGGTAAATAAAATTTGATACCCTACAAATAGGGCAAGAGGCAGGATCATAGCTTATGGGGGTTGATATACACATACAAAGTTAACTGTAACTTTTTCTCTAGCATAGAGTATGTGGGTCAGTCATAAAAAAATTATAAAAGAGTATGAAGACCAAAATTAGTGTATTGATAGCATTTTAATTTAAAATACTTTAATATGTAGTATAATTTTGAAGAGATTGTGAGAAAGATTGGTGGTCAATTTACTCCCATTCTTCTCATTTGTATCTGCCACTGTGTATAAACACAATTTATACTGGATAATTTTGACAACATGATTCAAACTCTCTAATTCTTTCTACAAAAAACAAAAAAAAATCTTGACATGTAATTGCTGATTTCCCTTTCTGCCATATAACTTTCCAGCACTTATGAAGTTGCTACAGCCTGTGCTCTAGCTGTCAAAGCCGACAAATTGATCTGCTTAACTGATGGAGACATTTTCAATGAGCACAAACGACTGATCCGTTTCATGACGCTCTCTGAAGCTGATCAACTCATCAAGGAGCGTGCCAAGCTGAGCGAAATTGCTGCAAATTACGTGGAATCTGTAGAAAAAGGCAACGGATCTTTTGGGGACAAGTTTGTAGAAGTTAATGATTCTTCTTTGAATAGAGGGGCATTTCATAATGGTGTTGGGTTTGACAATGGGAATGGTTTATCTGCTGATCAAGGTTTTGCCATTGGTGGGTGGGAGAGGTTTAATCGATTAAATGGCTACCTATCTGAATTGGCCGCAGCAGCATATGTTTGCCAGGTAAGTTCCCACTCTCTCTCTCTCTCTTTCATTTTTTTTTTGTATATGTTGTGTGCTAAGCTGTTTGTATTCCTGCTGGGCTATTTTTGACCATCAAAACATTAAAATTAAACAGAATTGGGAAAAAAAATGAGCAATAGAATGTTGCATTGCTAATTCCACTATCGAATCAAGAGTTCAATCAAAAAATAATTCAATCAGGAGCTACAATAAGAATAACTAATATGGAAAAAGGTAAGTTTTACATCTTCTTTGAACTCGCACTTGCTGTAATTGGTACAAAATTCCATTATTTTCCTTTTTTACTTAAAAGTAAAAGAAAATACTTTTCAGGGTGGTGTGCAAAGGGTCCACATAATAAATGGCACTGCAAGTGGGGCCCTACTGCTAGAGTTATTTACTAGAGATGGTGTTGGGACAATGATAGCTAGGTTTGTTCCTTTGATATTTCTGTGTGGTTCTAAAAGTAGCGTTTATTTTATTTTGGCAATGAAGGGACAATGATAGCTAGGTTTGTTCCTTTGATATTTCCGTGTGGTTCTAAAAGTAGCGTTTATTTTATTTTGGCAATGAAAGTAACAATCTATAATTTCATCTCCTGATAATTTTGTTTCTGTTCAAATTTTGCCATATAAATTATTTTATTCTTTGTGATGTACCACAGGGATGTCTATGAGGGCACAAGGGTGGCCAGAGTGTCCGACTTCGCTGGCATAAAAGGACTAATACGCCCGTTAGAAGAATCTGGTGTTTTTATCCAAAGAACCGATGAAGAGGTCTTTGCCACTGATAAGATTCATCTAACTCTGAAGCTAGAGTTGTTCGGGGTCTTGTGCAACCTAGAAACAAATTTTTACTATTATTTCAAATAACACATTAGCCCCACATTTAAAAAAATAAAAAATGAAATGGTGTGAGAGGTTTTATATGCTATCCATATATACCAAAAGAAGATCTGGGTCTTTGAAAGAAACTCGATTAAACAAGCCTGTTAAATGCACAAGAAAAATTATAGAGGAATAAAGATGCATAGTGACTCGCTATTTTTACAAAAAGCAAAGCCATTCATTCTTCTCTCTGGTTATTTCAGCTTCTTGAAGCACTGGGCACATTTATAGTTGTAGAGAGAGAAGGCTCTATAATTGCTTGTGCGACCTTATTTCCATATTTTGAGGAAAAATGTGGAGAAATAGCAGCTGTTGCAGTGTCACCGGAATGCCGCGGCCACGGCCAAGGGGACAAATTACTTGGTAAACTTCACTTTTCATAAAAATAATCATAGGCTGCCACAGTAATAATAAACTTAATAAAGTGTTATCTAATTGGATACAGATTATATAGAGAAGAAAGCAGTATCTCTTGGTCTGGAGAAACTTTTCCTTCTCACGACCCGTACCGTTGACTGGTATGTACCTGTACACTCTATATTGTGCTGATTTTGGTCTTGTTGTTGCATAATTGATATAAGGAACTTATAGAAGAAAGCCTCACCAGAAATTCATGAAAAATCTCCTTCATTCACGTTTTTTGTTGGAATTTGAAAAACTAATACCTACTATAACTTAGCTACTTGAACCTGCAGTGTCGAAAACTTATAAAAGTATTTCAACACCATAACATATAACCAGAGTGCAACTTGTGTTTGATGAGGGTAATTTTGCTAATAGCTTATAGCTAATCACGGAAATGAAAACGGTAACAAATTCATTTTGAATTTCTGTAAAAATTATTTTTGCCTGAAATTATGTCAGAGGGACCCTTCTGTGATTTTTTAATAACACGGGATACAATTTCTTGATAACATAGGTTATCTCTCTGCAAATTAACTTACCTCATAGTCATCATATGAGAGCTAGATAAAATTTATTCACAACTATTTCTAGATGTTTCCATTTTGAATTCTCTGTCTATTTATAATCATGCATGTATTTTATGCATCTTGCTGAAAACATCCATATTGGTACCCCTGTAACAAGCCACGTGAGAAATATTAGGGAAAACACTTTGTAATATATGGGCTTATTAATGATGTATGATAGGTTTGCAAGGCGTGGCTTCACTGAATGCTCAATTGAATCAATTCCAAGAGAAAGAAGAAAGAGAATTGATCTTTCGCGTGGATCAAAGTATTACATCAAAGAGCTTCAACCTGAGTTTGGTGGTACAGCAATTCCAGTTTCTGCTGTTAATTGCATTCAAACTCAGTAGCATCTCTCCTGCATTTCTTTTGAAGCTATAAGACTTCAAAAAATGTTTAGCGTATGACAGATATGGCTGTGCTGTTATCGTATTCCTGGAGTTTTGAAATAAGGCATATTAAACCTGCTTGAAAATTGCTCAATAAATGTTCGTGAAATCCTTATCTAGTTATCCTTCAGCTTTGTTCTGCTATACTGCAATAAAATGGGCCTGGATGCTATTATCGGCTCTAATATTATGCAATCGAGCCCATTAAAAGTAACAGTTGAGCACTTGAGCTACCAAGTAACCCAACCAACCACCAACCCCCTAAAGTAACTCTAAATTTGAGTTTGGATCCGAATCATCTGATCAGAATATGCACAAATAGTAAAGAGATTGTGAATTCTATCTCTCGCTAGATTGGCCTGGACTCTGATTGGACGATCCAGATTCAAATTCAAATTTTGAGTTACTTTGGATTCAGATCTCCTCTCACCGCAGAACAAACAAAAAAAAAAACAAAGAAATCACCACCAAAATAAGTGAATAGTTTTAAATTTTAAAATAGGAGTGTTTTTTTTTTTCCTGTTCTGCACTGATATTTTTTTCTCGGTGTTTAAAATACACCTAGTTCTCTCAATACTGAATATATAACTTTCTATTCACGGATGAGATCCGGACGGGAAGGGACTGTCTACCTTTTCCGTGAAAGGAAAAGAAAAAGTTTTTCTTTCCGGAAACAAGTGGGGGGAGTGATGGATTCGTCATTGTTCATTAGGGAACAATTTATTTGTATATTGGAATTAACAAGTGGGTGGAATGTGACGAGCCCACTACCAGTCTGGCATCCAGCACAAGTCAAGATACAGGCATAAAATGAGAGAAAACAAAATAGTCATCCATCAGACAAAACGCTATCTTTGGGAGAAAATTATCGTTAGAAACAAAATAGCACAATTTTCTATGAGCATCTCCAACTGTCTAATTTATCATTTTTCAAATAAAATTAGTATGAATATAAATTTACTAAAGTTGAGCATAAGTCATCTTTTAAGAGGAAATTTCATACTTATATTTTCTCCCAATTTTTTATTTTCATTTTCAAAGTCCAAACAGTCGATCCGAACCGATCAACATGACCTTCATAATAAAATATACTTGAAGATCAAATTTTATATTTTTTTTATTTTATTTTTACTATTTCTTAAGATAGGTACAAAATCACTTTATCGGATAGTCCAAAATCTCTTTAAAACAATGATTTTGTACCTATCTTAAAAAATAGTAAAAAATATTTTAAAAAATATAAAATTTGGTCTCCAGGCATATTTTATTATGAAGATCTTGTTGAACGGTTCGGATTGACTATTCGGACTTCGAAAATAAACATAAAGGAAATAAAGAATTGAGAATAAATGGGAGCATAGAAATTTGGATACATTTGAACCCTCCTCTATCTTTAATACCTTATTGGTTTCAGTCAAACAAATCCAAAATCATTAAAATTAGTTTATGTATTTATATGTTAAATTTATTAATTATTATTTTGTATAATATAAAGTTAATCAGTCAAAAAATAAATACATTAAAATAGCTTATAATTTTTAAAATAAAATATATCGCTCATGAAATAAATTGGTTTTAAACGGTTTAAAATTGTTGTTTGAAATCAAATCAATATTTTTTTAGTTAAACACATCAACCATTTTGATTATTTTAAATTGATATTAGCTTCACTCATTTTTTTATTATTATTATTATTTTTTTAATTTTCAAACGCTGTCACTATCATATTTTTTTCTTTCTAAATATCAGAAATACAGCATGAAAGAGTGCTCATGGATCCCACTAAGGACTTGTCATCAACCGATCCCTCTCTCTTTTTCAAAGCAGATAGCGAACTTAATTTCCAAAGTCTGTCGCATATGGTTATGGAATCTCATGGAAGTTTATTCAAATGAAATGAATCATCATAAATTTTTATCCAAATTTCAGTCTAAAAAAAAAAAAAAAAACTTTCAGCCTTGTCAGCAAATCAGATACCACAAAAAAATTTTAAGGCTATAGAAAATTGTCGTCGAGACTCGAGATAATAGTAAAATTGACAATTCAAGCAAAATAATTGGGAAATAATACTAACTTGAGCTGCCACTAAAACTGTAATCATCATCTTTCACCAACATTTATCCAAATACTTTAGAGATGTATTCGACCATCATTGTCATAAATCAGAAAAAGGTGAATCTTCAGAATATATGCAACTTTTTTGCTGTCAAGAAAACTCTTATTCATTTTCGAGCATATTTTTATTTTGAATTATAGGCGCAAGTTCATTTTCTTTGAATGCATGCTTGACTGGAAAGTCTGGCATAAATTGCGTGGTCCATGGTCTATAAGCTAGAGACCTAACAGTTTGAGTCAAGGATTCAGGTTTTATCTGATCAAACTGCACCAATATTTTTTTTTTATTTTTTTAGGAAAATTAAGCTAAGGGTTAAGCTGTTATTTATATATTGATTGGCTGAAGGAGAATATTTAGATTTGAAATAAAACCTGTGATAAAACACAAGTTTGAAAGACTCAAAACAATTGAGTCATGAAGAAATAGACAAGGTAAAATAAAAGTGATGAAAGAAAAAAACTTCATAAAATAAAATAAACTATAATGATAAGAAAAGTGAAAAACCTAATTAAACTAGGGCACTCTGTCATGCTGTGTGACCTAATTAACTTCATATATACTTTTCTTCAAAAGAGGCAGCTATATATTTGACCTGATATCTGAAAAGTGAAAACCCTTAAACAACATTCCCTCCGGATAACAAAATGTGTGATCGATAGAATTTATTGGTAAAATCAATTGTAATTTCTAGGACCTGATCTATGCACATAATATTGATATATTATAATGTTGTTAATATTCCGGGCATATTCTTGAGAAATTTATAACATTTACTCCATCTATGATATCACCTGTCTATGAATGACGTAAGAAAATATTTTAAAAAGAAGTAAAAATATAACATAAACCAACAATAATTAAAGAATTGACACAACCCAAAAAAAAAATTGAGAATCAAACAGCTTGAGAGAAGAATTCCACACGGCAACAAATCATATCATCAAACTATAAACATTAAACTAACCACCTCACGAAGAGGGATCACTTCCAATTAGAAAATAAAATAACATGGCATGAAATCTCTAATTTGCCTCCTAACAAATTAAGAACCTGACTCAACCAAAGCTCTTTATTTCTCCCCTAGAAGCATGCATCCAAGAGGCAACAGCAACAAAGGGCAGCCAAACTAAAAAAAATGAATGAAAAAAACAACTTAGCTCCAAAGGTCAAAACTCCACCAAATAAATGATGAATTCAGATCAGTTAAGATATTTGATAGAGTTAAGTTAGATTTAAACCGTTCAAATAAATCTGTATGAATCTTAAAGTGAGCTCTCTGTATTTAAATTATGTCCAAAATCCATTATGACTCGATTTACGTAGGCAATTGGGAAATGATGTATGTGTATGCGTAACCTAAGAACTAGAAGATAAATAATAAAAAATTTACGGGAACCGCGTAGCAGGTAATTTTTGTTAAACTAATTGTGTATTGGTTAGGCGCTTGTAGGTCACAAAATGAACGTGATTAGTAGTTATCACGTCGCATCGGCCACCGAACAGGACCCACCCTGCCAAAAGATGCTTAGGTTTCCCGCTAGAGTAGAGACTAGTATTCTAATTTGGGTCCCACTGAAATCAACACCAGCAATGTGCACCGAGTGCAGGGAATGCTCACTATTTCCAATATTACAGCACAAACGTTAATTTGCTATCATGCGCCAGGGATGTCTCCGAAGCAATAGGCATTAGATGGACCGGGAGTACCGGGCGAATAAACCAGAGCAATTTAATTTTGGACTGTAAATTAACACAATTCATACACCGGACGCTAACCAAATAAACAAGAGTTCACTATCCATGGAAAAGCCTATATCGTGCAAGTTGCAACCAAAATATGAATATCTCCGACGAATCACGAATTAATTGTGAAGATAGAGATAATTTCATGGAGATATATTAACTCAGGCGCACGATAGCATGTTCCAATCGAACACAGTAACAATTTGAAAAATATTTCCCTATAGAAAAGTAGATCTGGAAATAAACATGCGCACTTTGGATCGTTCTGATCTCGGACAGAGATAGGCAAAGATAGTGAAAGAGAGAAAGGATAACATACCATCCCTCCATGAATCCAACATTGTTTTTGCCCTGTTGCTGTTGAGGCGGATAGCCCTGTTGTTGCGCGTAGGGAGGAGGATAGCCCTGCTGGGGAGGGTACCCTTGCTGTGGAGGATACCCCTGTGGCGGGTATCCCTGAGGCGGATACCCTTGCTGTGGTGGATAACCCTGCGGCGGATAACCGTCCTTTCCATACCCTAATTAATTCCAGATTAAAACAAATGCCAATCAATCAATCAGAAAAAAAGAAAATAAATTACCCGATCTGGTAATAATGAACTTAGATTCGCGACTTGACAGGATTAATAGGAAGAGAGATGAAGAATCGTTGAAGTACCTTGGGGAGGAGGTACGCCGACGGGTGGTTGATGCTGGTCGTAGTAGCTCATGGTGAAAGAAAAACTGAGGGGAAGGTTGTAGAAGAGAAAGAAGCAATGGAGAAACAGAAGGGTTGTCCGGGTTTTTATAGAGTAGTGCTATTCGATTTTAGAGACTCAACCAAATTGGTCTTTTGAGTCTAACTATGTACATGTACCCTGCAATATTTACTCATTGCACGCGGATTGATCCATTTGTATCTGTGCCATGAATAAAAAAATACAAGTCAAATGTCTGAACATTGAATGTATAAATTTATATTTTTGTACCTTTATATTTTTAACCTTTTAGGAATATCATTTTTTCATTGTATTTTTTAGCCCATTTTCAGGTCTATTTTTTAACTCAAAGATTGTAATTGCATTGTGGTGAAATGAGGATGATTGCAGAAGAACTTTCTTTGGAAACTACTCTGCAGTGCAGTCAGGTATGGAGGCGAGACGCGTTGTTAACGTGTAATGAAATGAAATTCAGATTTTTCATCAAGAAAAAAAAATGAAATTCAGATTCTATGTGAACTTTACGAATTAGTCATTCTGTGTGGTGAACCATAATATAAAACTTACAAATTTACAATCATGTCTCATGTGTCCTGTTGTAAATGACTCGCCATACTCTGATGCCATTGAATTACAAGGGACCTGTTTCCTTTATTATTCGGCTCTTTTTTTAGAATATCGCGTACGCTTTTTAAAGTTGTTGCTTTAAACGGCAGAGGCGCCTTCGAAATAAATCTGCTGTGATTCGAATGGGATAACAGGTCCTGTTATTCCGATCCCAACCATTCAAGATTGTTAAGATTCGTGTATGAAAATGTTTGTTCATTGAGATTCGTGCATGAAAATTTTTGAATAGTTGAGATCGGAATAACAGGGTCCTGTTATTCCATTGGAATCACAGCAGATTTATTTCCAGGCGGCTATGGTACTCTCCACTCTCCGGTCTCCATGATTAAAGGAAAAACAAAATCTGATGTAGTGTTCTAACAAAAACCCGGAACCCGTGATCCGGTCCGGTCCGCCCGTGACCCGTGTACCGGTCCGGTCCGGTCCGTGCACGGGTTTCACGGGTTCGGGGGTTGGCCGGACCGGGTAAAAATCCGGTAAGGGTACCGTTTTTGAAACCGAAACCCGCCGAACCCGTGACCCGTGAACCCGCCTACCCGGTCCGGTCCGCCCGCCAACCCGGTCCGGTCCGGTCCGCCCGCCCGCCTACCCGTACCCGTACCCGTACCCGCCTACCCGTGCCCGCCTACCCGCCTACCCGTGCCCGCCTACCCGTCAAATATTTCGTATTTTAAAAAAAAATCTAAATTGTTTTTAAATATTTCAAATAATTCCAAATAATTCGGTTTGAAAAAAAGAAAAAAACCGTTACCAAATATTTCACATATTTTTCTTTGTTATCAAATATTTTCTTTCAAAAAACAGAAAAAAAAAAAAAAAAAAAAAAAAACCCGGTCCGGTCCGGACCAACCCGTGAACCCGGTCCGGTCCGGTCCGTGAACCCGGTCCGTGAACCCGTGGGGGTAAGGGTCCACGGGCGGGTAAGGGTAGAGTTTCAAAATTTCGACCCGTGTACCCGCCTACCCGTCTACCCGTGAACCCCCCGAACCCGTACCCGACCAATCCGTGAACCCGGGCGGGTTGAACCCGGTCCGGCCCGGTCCGGTCCGTTTTAATACACTAATCTGATGTATGCAGCCATTTTTTTGGATTGATGGATACAGCCATTTTTATATGCAGTAATATTGAGCACTCACTTTTTTTTTTTTTCTATAAAAATATTGAGCACTTAAGGCCATATTTGATTATGAGTTAAAAATTATGGCACCATAAGTTGCTTATTCGGAGTTATGACAGTTAAAAGTTAAGTCATGGATTACATCTAAATAGGTGTGTTGATTTAAGAGGAGATACGCATCATAAATTATACAATCTGAATAGATAGGTTAATTTATAATAGCATAAGTGATTTCTTATGTTACACTGTTTCATCACATTTACTTCACATTTCTATGATCTATGTGCCACAACAAAATATGCCCAAACAAATTAGATTGAAAGAAAATATAATGATCTTTCACCGAAATAAATCAGATATAATAAAAAAAAAAAGGGAGAAACAAGATTCATTCAAAAATATAACCATCAAAAAAATGTAAACAAATATTATCAAAATTAAACCAACATCGATTTAGTCAATGATCGGATGAACGATTCATCAATAAACTCCCTGAGCAAACATGTTCAACAACTATTTTTTAAATAAGAAGGATTTAAATATCTATATTTGATTTTTATTATTCTTTCATGCTTTCATTTTTACAGGATATCCAAAAAATTAAACTAAATATTTACTTATATATGTGAAAACTTTACACATATATATTGAATGATACACTATGAATTCAATTTATTAAAAATATCGTACAATACGAAGAATTATGAACTGTACTATTCTTGTATCGAAGATTTTGAAATTTTTAAAATCACATAATTTTCTCAATCCCATAATGTCTTCTTGAAGATTTGTAGAGATGGTTCATTATCATTCTAATGCAAGAAGGAAAAGATTTCGAAATAAAAAAAATAAGAAAACAAGATCTAGAAGGATATGTTGGGTTAAGGATGGTCCAAACTCATTGATTAGCTTCAGCTGTGGAAAGAACGTAAAACAAAAATTTTACTTCTAACTTAAGCCAAGAATTAAACGAGATATGTCAGAATACTTTCCAAGGCGATCCACCTTCAGTATTCCTTGGCATCAAAACCCAATTTAATCCTTTTACAGATCTACTCCATAATTGATTTCTAAACTTTAATCTATCTACAAATTAAATAGATTAATATAACATATTTATACCTTGATCCAAATTCTAATTGGATTGCAGCAGACCGAGAAGATCGAATCTGAGGAATGTCTTCCCTCGGAGTATCAGACGTCTGATACCTCTATCGGTCGTTCTTCGCGAAAACACTATTCATGACAACCGTAAAAACACTATTCACAACTCGCAAGATTATACGTGGATTACGTATATCTTTCTTTTCTAGCCCAACACTATTTGGGAGAGAAACCAAAAGTTCTAAAAGACTGACTTTCAGACCGATCAGACTTCGATCGGATTTTTGGAATGAAAATTTTCTCTACCCCTATGTTAGTTTGTAATAATCTAGAAGTCAATAATACGATAAATTATCATAAAGCTTTGTTCATTATTGAATGATTAATAAACTGTCATTTTGTTATCTTGAGTATTATTGAATTTATGGATCATTTCTTTATCTGAACTAGAGTCAATAGTTGGAATTGTGAAACTCCATAATATTAAATGATATATATACTCTTAAAAGTCTCTAACCGAGGTAACTAGCAGGAACACTAATTTACCGTTACAAGGTTAGAATATGGATTAAAAGATGGTCAAGTTTTACAGACCATTGATATGAGATGTCATTTTAATCACATAGATACATGTTCTAGGAACATGGTATTTGACTGACCTCGAATGAAATATTAAATGGAATTGTGTACGTGTCATTAATGTTTTCATTCAGTGTTAAGTTCTAAAGTATGAGGTATTCATCTTTCCTACTAAGAGATGTGTATGTGTGATTGTTACCAAAAGTACTATTGTTCCTCGTATCTCTATACGAGTTACGGTATCACTGGCCCCCTTGATAGAGTAGGATTATCTACATGCAGTATAATTACAAGAGTAATTATATTTGATGATCTGCTTAAGATCGGGAAAAGATTAAGTTTGCAAGGATGACACACACCTACCTTGAAACTGATCTGATACTGCAAGACATAAGAATTAATACTACTAAAAAGTTTACTGGATCGTGGTATTGTATAGTACATCATCATCTGTGTAATTGGATGATCATAGTGCAGATGTCAGATGCCTCCTGTGATTATAGAAGTTAAAACAGTTTTAATTCTATTTACCAACATAACACAGATCCTATTGGGTCACACCGTATAGGAGCTAGTCAGAGAATCTTACTGATTAATTATAAATTGGTTATAATTAATTACACGTGATATAATTAAATTATATATGTCATATAAGATGACAAGCAGAAACAACGGTTAATTTACAAGCATATTTGATGCGTTGTATAAAACCGTACCGAAACCGAACCGAAACCGAACCCTGAGAAATATAATTGTTTAGAACAATTATATATATTTGATTTAGATTTTAAATATTAATTATGGCTTTGAATTTGGGATGACAACCATTATCAAATTAAGAATTTGTGTATTAGTAGAAAAATTAAGAATTAACTAAGTTTAGAGTGACATTTTTCAGAGTTATAGTTTTGTGATGACATTTTTCAGATTTGAATGTTTTGGACAGACAAATAACCAATTTTCCCTATTTGAAATGCACTTAAGTGCTGGAGTTCTCCAGTGCACTGATAATTGCACTTCTTTTGATGGTAATTTAATTAAGTTTTGAACGGATCTGTTCCGTATAATATTTTGGCATTAATTCTTGCACAGTCAAAGACGTACCGGTAAGTGGTAACCCGGGACCCCCAAATATTTTGAATGGTTTTTGTAAGAGTTGAAAGGCAAATAAGATAAATTCAAATCTTTAGAAATAAATAAAAAATATATATAAGTTGTCAGGAGTATGTAGGAAATTATCCCTTTAAAATACAACATTTTTGTTATAAAAAATAATAAAATGCACGATCTTATATTTAAAGAACGTACGGAACTCTAATAATATTAAATAGCTGTAATATTCTAGCGATTCTGATGATTTGGCTATTATTTGGTGCAATAATTTTGTTAAGTTTGTGGCTGTCTTCTTCAAACATTTTTTTTATGTTTAGAATTTGAAAAATTAATTTGCGAAAACAAGATGAATCGTTTTTTTTATATATAAATGAATGAAACCAAACAATTATGATCTCGTTAAACTTTACATTTAACTACACTAACAACCACACTGTGTGAAAAATCAATGGGACGTGTCTCTTTTCTATGGTGATGCGGAAGAAAAAAATAAAAAAAAATGAAGGAAATGAGAGAGCTCAATCGTAAAAAATCAGGGGTCCGGATCTCCTAATGTAACTCAATTTTTGGGTTTTGGATGGAGACGTCTGATTAGAATCCGACGTTCCATCTCGCACAATTCATCTAGGAATGTGTGCTCCATCTCGAATCCAGCCACTCCATCTCGCATGTTCATCTCGAATTGAAGGAACCCGATTTAAAATTCAAAAATTGAATTACATTACTAGATCTGAATTCCAAAAATCAGTGGGACGTCTCTTAGTCGTGCTTTCCGATGCACGATTTGGACTGTAAGCCAAGGTGTTCAATGTGGTCAATATTAAACATATTATTTTGACAATGTGGTCAATATGATGCTTCTATACTTGAGAGGCGTAATCAGCAGGTAGCTAAGAACAAGATGCATAAATCACCGCGTGTTGTGCGATCAAATAATCTCCGTCATCTATGGTCCACTTTACAATAAAGATTTTGTGTGAATCTGAAAGCAATCGAACGGTCGAAAATATTGCAGTACAATTGCTGCACAGTAGAGGATTTGAGCTTAGGCCTTCTTCGTAAACATCTGTAATTGTTATTGTTGGGCAATGAAAGTAGATAAACAATATACAATAAAAAAAAAATCATCTTGTTTGAATAAATAACGCCAAGAGTACGCGTGTCTTAGTGTCTACATCACACCATACAAACCATTGCTCGGGGAATTGTCACAGAAGATCCTTTCAGCTTTTAAGAAAAATAATGAATTAATAATGAAAATTAAAAAATAATGAATTCCTAACATTTCCTTTACTTTTTTAATGATTTAATACCTAAATTAAGTTGACGGGTCATGACTTAACTCTTTCGAAAGGATCCTTGTATTTTATGGTATTTAATTGCAAAATTTAGATTTGACTAGCTGCAATTATTTGAATAAAATTATTTGCTGAGCACCGAGTTTACGGGCTGCTGTCCCTTTCTCTCTTTTCTTATGGACTGTCCAGAGTTGAATTGAAATTTCATATTAACTGGGGAAGTAGTATTACGGTCCAATAGGAACCTTCCTTAGTAGGTTTGAAATTCTCCAATTTGACACAAAAATTAATCTATCTAGAAGTGCACTAACTAACATCAAGAATTTAATCTGAAACTAACTTATTTAAACTGTGAAGACGCGAAATTTTATTCGAGGATATAAATTCATAAACAAACAATATACTTCAAGCTGACGGGCACGATATGGATAGGGTGAAATATTTGTATACCCATGTCTTATCTCCATATGATGATATGAATACATATATGTATATATAATTTTTTAGATATGAGAAATTTTTATCCGTACCCTTCTCCTAACAAAAAAAAAATACTACTCAATGTAAGATATAAGATAGCCTAGTTATTAGCCACAAGGCCCACAACTCAATGTATTCCTCTAAAAGCATCATCGTGCATTTCAAAATATCAATACACACACATACCTTGCAAACATATGCCAATTAAACAGGGCACAAATCTCAGAAAAACCTCTTGAGCTCACGACTCACGAGTCAGCCCTCTATAATACAGACCCGTCACAAATTTATAAACAAAAAGAAAAAGACAATAAAGAAGAAATAAAAGCCTAGACGCCAATGGCTTTACATAATCTCAGTTAAATAGTTCTAACTTCTAACCTACAGCCTACACCTAACAGGGCTACAACCCAATGTGAAACTTGACACCTGTTTAAAACCAACTGAAAAGATGCTGTCGTTGTTTCGTCTTCTGACTGCTGCTTTTTTCCCGTGGTGTCACTGATATCCTATCAGCATTCTCAACAGCCCATTTGCTGAACTCAGGTGATGATACCAGTTCCTTTATGCCTCTGTCAGTGTGCTCCTTTGTAAATGAGTCCCATTCTTCTTTCGAGAATTGTTTCCTCTCTGGTGTATCATGGAAGCTGGAATAATAGATTTCCTCCCCAGCTGGTTTTCGTATGGGTTTCTTCAACCCTGCAAGACAATAAAATTATAAATAAACAGAAAAGGTAGCATGCAGCTGATAATTGCCAAAAAGTTATTTGTAGCAAAAAGAAAAAGAAAAAAGAATTACCTATACCATAGATTTCAGAAAATTTCATTTTATACCACAACCGCTGAATTATCCAGCGGCTGAAATCTGTGGTATCATCAATAGAAGAACCAACCCTCTCATAACACAGATTTTGACCGCTGAATAATTCAGCAGTTGTGGTATAAAATGAAATTGTCCGAAATCAATGGTAAAGGTTAAATTTGTATCCGTTTATGCTACCAATAAAAAAAATCAGTGACAATTGTGCAGAGGTGCGCTCAAATGGAGAGATAGTTGTACCTGAAGAAGGCGACCTGAACGAAGCACGCCTTAGAAATGAGCCGTAAAGGTCAGTAGGCTCGGTTTCTGGGCTGTGTAACATACTTGAATATTGTGAATAGGAGTAATTGGATGGCGATGAAGTTTCAACAGTTCTTTTAGTAGTCTTGAATATCTTCCTGCAGTCACAACAAAGTAACAGGAAAAAAAAGGAAATGAAAAAAATAGAAAAATCAGAGCTGTTATCAGATAAAGGTGAAGTCATAATTTTTTTCATGTCACTCGTTAATTCTCATGTTTAGTTTATAGATGAATTTGCCTGTTTGCCAAATTTTAACTATTCTCGATTGCACGCTTTGTAGGTTCAATGGAATCACTCATAGTCAGGTCCAAAAGTTTCAAGGGTACAAGATAAATTTTAGACTTGCATTTTCATACTTATTTTATTATTGTTAACTTATTTTTAGGAAAACACAACTTTGCAAATGAATAAGCTCACAACAGCTATGAATCTAAATTTAACCATCATTACATACTTAGCTAGTCTTACTTCTAAGTTCTAACTGGATATGTCAACTTAATTCTCACAATTCATAAAATTTGTTCCTATTTCCATTAAAGAACAAACAATCTGTACAAATGAAAACGGACATACCTGAAAATGCGACGCAAAAATCTTAACTTCCCTTCAATTCTTGATATAGCTAAGACAACAAAAGAGAGTGCCAAAGCCATACTCGAAAGGATTATATCTAAGGAACTCTGCATGAGGTAAAGAGAAATTTTTCTCAGTATAAAACAACTCGTTCAAATGTAAATAATTATATCTAAGGAACTCTGCATGTAGGAACAACATATCATTCAAATATACCAATAACACCAATACAAGGGGTGATTCCAAGTGTATCCCAAAAGGAATATATCAAAGATAAGGGGTCCGACGCCCATGTTTTTGTGCCCCATCATGACCCCAACTCCTTTTTTTATAACTAATAAAGATTTCATATTTCTAGACTATAACTGTGAATTTTTTTCTTGTTATATTTCTGAAGTAAATCACTCATGTGAATTAATTCAATCGCATGCTTAGTTTTGCATTAAAATGACCAAATTAGACCTCAAAGTATAATATTTACAATACTTATGATTTATGCCTTTTTTTATTTGTAGAAAGTAAGGAATTTCATTTCAAAAAGATTAAACAAAGTAGACTCCATGGCCAATAATTATAACATGAGGAGAGAGAAAGGTATATAATTTATGTAATCTTTCAAGAAGCAACAAACGGTATGCTATACATGATATATCAAATGCTTTCCATTGAGTATGACTAACATTTCTCGTTCTGCATTATAGTAGACAACAATAAAAGGCCATGAACAAAATAATTGATACAAAGTAATATACCTGGAGAATTGTTATGGCAGAAACGATTAGAATAGACCATTCAACAAAATATGCTACACCTGAGTCGATCAAGCCTTCTTCTGTCAGAACCAGCTTACGCACACTCCAATAACCAAACCACGCTCCAACTAGTAGAAGGCCCAACAAAAGAAATGTGCCCAACTGCGAGTAATACACATTTGGGAAGAAAGTTTGTAAGTATATTGATTGAATCAAGTTAACAGGTATCAGAACTTCATTCACACTGGCGAACTAAATATTTTTATTTGCAGGTAATCCCCTAAATTTTGGTAACTGCAAAAAATACCTATTATTAGGGGATCAAATGTTTTATGTCATAGATTTATTTTTCTTGGACAAATTTGCTCCGTTGTTATTCAGAAAACCACTGCTCATTTCAATACTTGGTAATCAAATAAGTGATAAGAATTAAGATCCAAATTAAAGAGAAAAAAGGGTCACAATTAAAAGAAACAATTATTCAGAAGTGATGAATCAATAGAAGAGAATACCATATATCGGTATAAGGTCCAAATGGGTTAAAAGTTATGTCAGATAACTTAATCAGGAACAAAATGGACCTTATTGTGTTCACTCTCAAAACCCAGATAAACCCATTTTAATCATAAAAATATTTTCCTCCAAATAATAAAAATAACTGGTACATTCTGAAATTGAAGATAAATAATGGGTGCTTTCTGCAATAATCCCTAAAAGAAGCATAGAAACATACATACAGGAATGTGCAGGTCTTCGCCAATTCCCATCTCAATGAGAAGTGCCTGAACAAATCCAGACAAATAATGAAGCAGAAAGGTCGCCACCCCAACCTATAATCAAAGAAAATATAAATCAATAAGGATACAAAAGAAAAGAGAACGAATATGATTTTCGAGGCTCATAAGCACTTACAACAGATGAATACATAAAAATTGCCAGAGAGCTCTTTCGACCTGTGGGCAACATCTTCATTCCCTGCAAACAAATAACAGATTTACTAGCAAGACACAGAAAGAAGAATACTACATAAACTGGTACAACAACCATTCGTGATATAATAAATCATATTAAGGTCTTACCTGAAAGAGAACAATGAGTACCACAAGGATGATACCAATTGTCATAGCACCACCGTAGTAGAAAACCAATGATTCGCTGAGTGCATGGGCCAACAGCATCATAATAATGCCTACTATTAGAAATATCACACGATGCAGGAGAAACTCTGGCAACAGAGGAAGTTAAATAAACTGTCAGTAATTACAAATTGGGACTTTTTGCTGATCAACTGTAGCATATCTTTGCAACATTGCAATTTGAAACTGACATCCATAACTTTTAGGTTCACTTGGAAGTAGCACCAGACCGTTAGCTTAGATTGATATATGAAGATATCAATACATTCTTTAAAATATCAACAACTTTTCCTATTAGTTCACTAAGCTCATTTTATTTTTCCCTATCCAAAAAGTTGTAAAAATCAAAGAAATAAATATAGACAGCGCCCATTGTTGCACAAGTTTGCATGATACTGTGTGCGAATAGAGCTATTGAGTTAATATAGAATAAATAGGGAAGATTTGCCCATCTTGTCCCTCAACTTAAAAGTTCAGCTTATAGTTGAATTCAATTTGCAGATAACTGAAAATGGTAGTCTTCATTGGAAATATGATAAATCTTCTGTGCGGTGTGCAAATTGTAAAAATATCAGCACATATTAGCAACAGTGTTTGATATAAATCATTACAATATGATGCTGGTTACAGTAGTACTCGTAGTGACCATACCGATGGATGTAGTCATACATCCAGAATTAAACAAAACAAGGAAATTTGGTACTTTAATAGTCATAGATAATATTCTTTTGGCCTTAGTACATGTTTACACATATATATCAGCCAAATAATTGTGCTATGTTATAGCTCAGTTATATTAATAGGGAAAAATAAGCTCCTATTGTTAAGGGACTAAAGTGGCAGCATTTTCCACAATAACCAAACACTTATTTTAAGTAGCTGGTAACAACCAAACTTAAATGAGAAATATCAATTTAAGAGATCTAAGTGATACTAATTAAAGGGATATACCTTCTGATGTAGTCAATTCAAGTGTTCTTGAAGGATCAGGCGGCATTCGTATGTCCAAAATTCTATGCTCATAAGGCGAGATGGACTGGACCCAAGAACTCTTCGAGAGCTTCTGCCACCGAGAAGCAGGACACATCCCAACCTCAATTGAAGCATTCCTACAATTGCACAAAAACATTATTATCAATTTTAAATATTTTTTTTTTCTTTTCATGAAAATCTAGGGTTTTGGAGATATTAAGACCTGTGGAGGCAGAGCTCGATAGTCTGGAGCCGAAATATAGCATCACTCTCTGAAACAGAGAGCCCGATTTTCAATGCATTGGCATACTTGGACAAGTAATGAAGCCTGGAGTAGCCACGTATGTGGACCCGGTTACACGCTAGTTTAGCACTAGGTCGAGAACCAGGAGAACCTTCAATGAACTGTCCAATGGGGAGTACCAGACTCGAAGGGTGAGAATCAACTGCAATATTTCCAAAATTTTCATCAAGTAAGAATAAATGGGACTAATGTATGGATCAAATAGGGTTTTGTGCTCTTTTAGAGTAGAAGTTTTACCTGTGAACTCGGCGGAGAAAGAGAGAGGTGCGGAGGAGGAGAGGAGGAGTAGAGAAAAGAGAAGAATAAAGCGGTGCATCTCTAATGGAGGCGGTGTGGTAGTGAGAAAATTTGAGAATGAAACTGGGAGAAGAAGCGGGAGCAGATTTGAAATGGAGGAAAGACTTGAGTTTTTTTTTCTCCTTTTTTTTCCTCGAGAAAGACGACAGGGCTTTGTTTGCAAGGCTAAGCTAACTTCCTTTTGCAGATAGCCCCCTCGTTTTATACTTTTTGAGAAGATACCGCGTTCGGAATGAATATTTTCAGGTGCGGGAGAAGGACAGTCGGTCGGATGGGCACCGGACCAAATTTGATCTAGCGGTCAGTTAGAGTTAGAGTTTTTAGCGGTTTAGATTTGTCTCAATATTCGTGCGAATTTTATGTTCACAAATCTTGAATCATCTGAACGAACATTCATGCAGATCAAACGGCTCCAACGGGCATCGCACTGACGCACCCCGATTCCAAATATTTTACTCTGTACAATCTTGCCTTGGCTAGGACGGGTGCATATTCTCTGAGATATCTCAATTTTTGCGTGACCGATGTGTCCGGTGCCTATTCGGGGAAACGTAGGGGGCCAGCATTATTTGTGCTTTGAGATTCGTGTGGAACGTATTTGAACGATTGAGATATTCCAAAAAGTCACGCAAAGTTTGAGATATCTCAGAGGATGCGAAACCGCGGAACTTCTTTCGGGAGTGCGTATCTGAGATATCTCATATTTTGCTTGGCTGACGTGTCCGGTGCCTATTCGGGGATGACGCAGGGGCCAGTATTATTTGAGCTTAGAATTCGTGCATAACATATTTGAACGGTTGAGATTTTCCAAAAAGTCAAGCAACCTGACTCGTGGGTCGTGGGCTCGTGGCAACCTTCCGGGCTTTTTCTCATCATTTGCCTCGCGAGAATGATCAGATGATTTTAGACGATATGTCACTAGGGGAGCTGCTTGGGTCCGATGGGCTCAACCACCGTCCGATCTACTTTAAGATCCGTGCCAGTAGCTTTAGTATCCGCACGCGATCGCTTTAACATACGTGTGCACGAATCTTGAAGCAAATCGGACGGTGATGGAGCTCATCGGACCCAAGCTCGTCCCATGTCACTAGACAACAGACATAGACTCGACGATGCCACCGCCTATATGGTCAATTTGTCATTGGTAACTGGACCAGCTAAGAAGGTGACATGGGCCATGAGACCTTATTTTGGACTAAATTTTGTGTTCCTTGTACATTTCCTAAATGAGGCTCTTTTAGACCCCACCTTTTCATAAACTTTACTGATGGCTTATAAAAACCCATGCTACGGTAGGTGATTGTCAAGGTACCATTACGGCCCATTGTATTCATCGTATGGATTTTTTTTCTTTTTTCTTTTTTTTCTGGATGAAAACCCATAGGTGTACAGTGTGCTATCATTAATTAAAAGCTATTACAAAAAGAGTCTAGAAGTCTGAAACAAAAGATAAGCTACCAAGACTAAGCTAATTACTAGTACAATTCCAGCACTACCAGTACATTACCACCATTACCAGTATAGAACTCAAACAAAACAGTTCACTACTTGAGCTAATCTCATCTATGCCAGCTACAGTAATAGTTATGGAGCATAATGTTATTATATATTGCTGCTAATTAAGAAGAAGGTTGTATCAAGCTGGCTTTCCATGCGCAGCTCTGCCATCTGTGCATCAGTGAATCAGCAGAATGCCCCCACAAAGTTCTGGATATATATGGCATATGGAGTTTGTTTTGAGTGCCGATGGTCGATGGAGAGATCCCCTTAGAGAGGCAGAGCTATATATCGAGATTTGTGGGCACTTAATGCACACTAATTCTAAAGTTGTTTGCACGAATCCTGATGTAGATCGAACAGTTTCTAACGGTGTGGACTTAAAAATGTTTTATTTCAAGGAGGACGTCGGTACACCTATGAATTTTGTTGTAGATTTTAGTAATGATTTTGCCTTAATTTTGTACACATGGGAATCTTCAGAAGTATTTGATATAGCTCCTGCTTTGTACTCTTTGCAGCACAGGATTTTTCCTTGTTTTTTTTTTTTTTCTTTTCAAATCTACCTTTTATTTTCCTCTTGGTACCACCAGCATGAGCCTTATTTAAAAAAAAAAAAAACAAATAAAAAGGTATCTCTAAGATGAACATATGGTATTTATAAGGATCAATCTTAAATTTAGTGACTAAAGCAATATCTTTAAAGATATTTAAAATTGATTTAAAAAAAAAAACATATATATAATTTGTTAAACATGTAAAATAACCTAGGTAAACATAAAACATTAAAGTAATCGAAAACATGAATACAACAACGGATCTACAAACTAATTAGAACATTTTTCAGGTCCACATAACAAACAACCGTGACCCGGACATTTTTTTTTACAATAGATACTAAACCTAAACTTCATAGTTGGGGAAACTTTGAGCATGTAGCTGCATCTCTGGTAGCTATTAAATTCATTTATTGCCCCACTTCAGCTATGCTTTGCAGAGTTGGTTTCCACTGACCACACCTTTTAACACCAATTCCATTGCCAATGTCCAGTCCCAAAGCCTCGTCTTCGTTTTTCTCTGATTCTTCCACCTACACAAACAAAAGTAATTGCATCAAATTGTGTTGAGTTTCATTCAGAAGATCTTCAAGTAACTCAAATTTTGACACCAATTCCTTTCAGAAGAGCTTCTTAATTTTGCCATCGTTTCTTGAATTTGCATATGGACTGTTTGATCAGAATCTGCACGAATTTCGACATGAGCCAGATTGGCCCATATCTTGATCAGACAGTCCAGGATCCAAACTCAAAATTCAAGTTACTTCAGAGGATCTGGACCTGCATTTGTTAGGGGTTCGGATCCCCTCAAGTAACCCAATTTTAGATTTTAGATCGAGACTGTCTGATTTGAATCCAACGTTCCATCTCGCACAATCTACCTCGGGATGTGTGCTCCATCTCGCACGCTCATCTCAAATCGGACAATCCCGATTTAAAATCCAAAAATTTGGTTACATCACTGGATCTCGATTCCATTTGTTGGGGGGTCAAGGTCTCCTAAAGCAACACAATATATGAATTTAGATCCAGACCGTCCGATTAGAATCCGAATCAAACTTACTCAAGTTGAAAATTTACGTAATTTCTTTAATATATTTGTGCAGATTCTGATCGGACGGTCCGGATCCATACTCAATTATTGAGTTATTTTAGGGGATTTAAGCTCTTGTTGGGACATAAGTTCATATGACCAAACTTCTGGTACATTGCAATTGCAAATTACATAATAAGACTTCAATTATTGCTCTCCTTTATTAAATTTGCACTTGTGAATTTTTATAGTAGTTACATTAAACGGTTGTTAAAACGTATCAACCATCTGCATTTTTTTTTTTTGTCTTATACCAAATTTGTATTTTTTTTTTTATGTTCCCTTGTAATTATAATTATTATCAATATTTTTCAGTGTGGGGGGGGGGGGGTCATTTTTCAATCAGAAGTTCGATGGAAGGCCCAATCAGCATTGATACGGGAGAGATTGCTTTGTCAAATTCAGCATTTTTCAATAATTGTTTTTTTAATTAAATACGTTCTGTCAAATTCATGTCAATTTTTAGAATTAGGTATTCATAGAAATTGCTCTAATTTAAATTAAAATAATAATGAAGATGAGTGCGAAAGTAGGACGGATATATGTATTACCAACTAAAAAAAATCTAGAACCAAAACATAAATCGGCGATAATATTGAGAGAATATGCAATTCCCTTGAGATTATATTACCTATGAACCCGGAATGTAAAATTGTTTCAAGCTAACCATTTTACTTGAAGAAATGAAATTGTTACAGACTAAAAATGAAAATATATTTATATAACATTCAACATGTAACTAACGTCTTGAAAGCTATGTTTATATGACATTTGATACCAAAGCTAACTTGAATCGGACAATTTAATTTCAATATACACATTTAATAGATGGGTATTTAGTCTTTTTCAGACTAGTATCAGTATATAAATGACTGTAAATTAAGGTTGAAAATGAAATAAGTTCCATTTAAAGAATTATAAAAGTTGGGAGTTATAAAATGCCTATTCCAAATCGTAATCATAAAAAAACTAATAGAGTTTTTCATGCACATGAGCATTTAGTTTGGTTAATAAATGTATTACATTTCAACGTGATTGGTAGATGTGTATATTGGGTAGGTAATGCGTCAAGTTGCTTTCTATTTGTGATATTTTCCTGGTAAAGAAAACAAATAACTTCCACCAAACATGGAGGTAGCGCTGCACAGGAGAGTACCAGATGTTGATGAATGAAATCTTCTAATAATGTTTCATCTTTAGTATATAGAATAACTAATCTAATATTAGCAAATATACTAGTTCTAGCATTTTACTTGTATTTTTTATTTTTAGATTCATCTTTAATGTGAGATGTTATGCTGCTCTTGTAGTTACTATATTTTTGTTTGTTTCGCTACTAGCTTGTCAGGGACTCCCCCCCCGACATAACTGTTCTCCATGTAATTATTTTGCTTTCTTAATGGAATGAGTCTTCTAACATTTAAAAAGAAATAACAAATTGAGGTGGAATATGATATTAAAGGTTTTAGTGTCAATTTAATTCCAATAAAATTAATTTTAAACTATTTATGAAATAGAAAAATTAATTGATTGGATGTATATTATACATATCATACATTTGTATACATACAAAGCTGTACTGTTTCAAATTTATTTTGGTATGTATCAAGAGTTAACAAAATTAACAAACCGAATTCACATTTTTTATGGCTCTCTAAATGAAGTAAAAATTATATAATATTTATTTCACGTAATTAAGATGGTTAATTATGTCTAACAATTAAAAATTGTTAGTTTAAGTAAAAATAAAAAAAATTGATACCATTCGACACCAATAACTATTGATGTTAGATCCCTTTAACAAAATATGACGATGTATACATGGACGGACCTATGCACAGTGAATGGAGATCAATTGATCCTTATTTTAAAAAAATTGTATTAATATATGATTTTCTATATAATTTAGAGTAAAATATCATGAGTATTGTAAAATTAACTTTATTCTTAGCATAAGAAAATTATATGATTGCATTATTTCTATTTGACTTCCATAATTTGAAAACCTAGTTTCGTGCTGAATAAAGTATATGTCTACAGTAGACTTGCTTTTATTGTTATTGTTAGAACTTAGAACTATAAAATCTTGTTCGGCGTGCATTGGGAAATGGGCATGGATATGATATTTGAACTGTATTTCACTGTTCATGTGGAAAAAAAAAATTAATTGAATTGAATTTTTTTTTTTTCACATGAACAATAATAGCACCGAACAGGAACTAAAGAAGTGCCATTGTTATCAATATCATTTAATTAGAAAATGCATGATGGCGAACTCGTGAGAGGAACATCATAAAATCCGGAAAAAAAAAAAAGAAGTTGCAAAATAAATAATAAATAACAACTGAGTCCTCACAATAAAAGATTAGGCCATGTTTTTCCAAAAAAAAAAAAAAAGTTATGGAGAAAAGAACAAATAACCACATTGTTGCGTTGCTTTAATTTCTGTTAATTTGAATTGATTCATTTGCTGCTTATTGATATATGTGACCACATGCGTGTCATCCTGTTCAATTCGTTGCTTTGGCATTTAGCAACTAAAAGTTGTCTCTTTCTATATGTTCTAAAGATTTTTCTAGGATGTTATAGTTCTTATTCTTAAATTATTTATTTTATTAAACAGGCATGATAACCTCATTCACGATCTCACATTATGAACACTTTCCATAAAATTTCTTTACACATTTTAGAATGCATATTTTTTTTGTTATTCAGCATGATACCGATGCACATCTGTGTATTATCATCATGTCAGTGCACATTATTTATTTGAGTTAAGACATAATTGTTGATAGTTGTCATGTAATTTTAACTAATTTTAAAAAAATGTACATAAAACTATACTTATTTATAATTTTTGGATGAAATATAAATAATTAATACTTCAAAATAATTCACGTCATTTTTTCCTCGTGTGTTGTTGGAGGATGGAAACTAACAAAGACCCACCACCACCTTCGTTATTCCGACGCGGGCTAAAAAAGCATATCCAAAGATCCAATCTTTCATTTATTTCTTAAATTAAGATTGGATCTTTTTTTAAAAAGATACAATCTTGATTTAAGAAATAAATGAGAGTATATTCAATTAATCATGTATATCTGATTTTTTAACCTACTTAATTCTCGACCGGAGTCTCTAGGAATATGTATCTCCTAAAGTAACTCAATTTTTGAGTTTTGATCAGGACCGTCCGATCAGAAATTCGTACTAATCAAATTTATGGTTGAATGTATGATCTCTTTTAATATTTGTGTTAGAGCCGCTCGGATTACCACCTGTAGCTGTGTTTTTTTATTTAATTAGATATTGTTCGTATTATAACTGAGTCAACTTTGAATTTTTCAAGTCATTCATAATAAATCCAATAAAACGTCACCATAAAAAAAATTAAATTGTTTGATAAAAAAACTGCATGTCTTTCAGAGTAATCCCAAATCTCAACAATACTATTCTAGGAACATATTTATAATTTTAATTTTTTAATAACTAATTAAATTAATGCATACAAAAATTAGATATACGTTCGAATTAATTTTTTAACAAATTAATAATATTTCTTTTAAATAACAAACACTCACAAATCCGGCAATCATTATATGTTTTCATCGAAAGCGGATTCAAGTCTAATGAACGAGGTTAATTGGCTATCATTTATTTTTAGATTTTTTGTATTAATGTATGATTTCTATATAATTTAGAGTAAAATACTCAACTTGAACACTGTATAATTAATTCTCATCATCTTCAACTCGAAAAATTTATATGATTAACTTCAAAGTGTGATTGACCTTTATAGTTTGAAATTTTGACTAGTCTTTACTCCGCCTTTGGTTTTCATGACAGTTAATCGTCCTGAAAATCATATCACGATAATACCGCTCATCGAAGCTATTCGTTCAACATATTATACTAGTTATATATACATAAGTATTAGTCTAGTGGCTAAGGCACATGGTCTCTATATTAGAAGTCATGAGTTCGAAATCCAAATGAGAGAAATTATTTGTAATAACAAAGGTATTAAATAGTTTGGTGGCTTGACGTCCAACCTTTACTCAAAAAAAAAGTATTAGTCTCATACGACTAATACCAATGTCCAACAAAAGAGCTATTTTAAAAAAATGAAGATCAATTAATCTCTATTTTTTTTTTCAAAATTTTATACTTATAATTTAATTTTTATATAATTTAGAATAAAATACTATGATTATTTAAAACTGATTTCATTTATGCAACAATTTTTTTATATGATAGATCTTTGTTTATATTTGACTACTTGAAAGTCTACTTTCAAAACTGCGCATGACGTTTATATTCTACTGTATCACTTTGACAGCAATTATTTTCTGTCTTGTATTTTTGTGCGTCACTTCGAGGTGGTTGGCAGCGTCGCGGTATAAATGTACGTGTGCGGGATTATTAATTACCAAAGAAAAATTATGGCGTGATTAGGATGTCTTACTCAATACGGATCGGGTGGAAGTATTTTTATATCCGTACCCGTTATGATAGTGAAAAAAATCTTTATATTTATTCTTATTTTGAATACGGTACAGATCGGTAAATGAAAAAAATGACCATTGATATTTCAATTTGTACTTTCAATAAAATATTTTTAAAAAAAAAAAAAATAATAATAATAAATTCAATAATTCGTATCATGAAAATTTAATAAAATAAAAAACTTTTTTGTATCATGTATTATTTTCATACAAATATATGTCTATCTATGTAATTTTATTTTTAAAAATTATCTTATAAATCGTTACTTTTTATCCGTACTTGATAAACTAACGGAAAAAACAAATTTTATCCTTACTATATTTTCAGATACGATGATAAAATGATACCACTGACACCTCTGGGCGTGATACAAAGGAAAGGAAATTAAATTAAAAATGAGAAGAAAGGGTGGTGGGACAAAGACACCGAAAATAGGAAACGACGAACCAGTCACGTGTCATAGTCAATTTCCTATGACTTGGCCTAAAACATAAATGAGCTTAATTTAAAATGCAGTTGATTTTGTACTTCAAAAATTTATATATAGTTGTGTATGAAAACTACAGGACTTGTTAAAAATATACGGGGAGTTTAATTTGGAATGGAATTAATTAAGATTGGAAGAAAGATGACTCCCCATCCCTCCAGTCCGAACAAGAAATGGAGACTTGTTTGTGGAGGGGATGGGGAGGGGAAAATAGTTTTTTTTTTTTTGTTTAAAAAAATATATTATTTTGCAAAAAATTATATTATTATTCCATCTCATAAAATGAATTTACAGAGCACTTATTTATTCAGTCTCTTCAATATTAATTTTCTGACGTTGTATTTAAATAACTATAACTGTATAATATTTAGTCATTTATTAGACTACAGTATTTTGCTTTTACCGTTGCCAATCTGTTTCTTATATAACATTTTTTTGGTAAATCTGTAAAGAAATAATTTGACATGCTTTAATTAAATCTGGAAAGAAATAATTTGCCTGGTTAACTTCTCTGAATGTACTTGATATTCATTTATTCATTTGAACTTTGGTGAATGTAAAATGCAGGGCACATCAAATGAATTTTTGTTATTTTTTTTCTTTGGAATTCCCAATAAATCTCTCAGAAATTTAAGCGGTCTTACCCCCTAAAACCTGGAAATTTATGAAAGGGTCCGGTCTAAACCTTTTACTGAAAGAAACAAGAAAAGAGAAGAAAAACATTACCCTAAAAACACGGGTTGATTTTATTTTTTTTTCACCTTTTTAAGCAAGGTAGCTAGAGTCACATGGAAATTTCCTTTCTGTCGGCTCTCATGAAATCATGAAACAGAACAGAATTATTCACCAAGTAATGTATGTTTCTTTGTTCTTTTCTAATTAAATTAATTTGTATCATGGGACACAAACAAAAAAAATGTTTTGTCTTAGATTTTAGAAGCTGTTGAATTAATGTCCTTTATTTTGTTTGGATAGCAACAGCTGGAAGCAAAGGTTTACTGGTAGGGATTAGAGTAGAGCGAAATTAATGGAACAACTAACAAACAACCAAGCCCCCGAAAAAAGCAACTAGATATATATTCACAAAATATTGACAGTATAAATGATAAAAAAAAATAGTTTAATAATTAAATTATTTACCATCTCCGGCGAGCTTTGCTTCTTTACATCGTTCCCGCCTCCGCCGCCATCTTCACGTTTACTCCTCTTCCTTCTCTCTTCCTTCGCAAGCAATTTGCTCAGCTTTACGCATTTCTTCGATCCGAACACTTTAAGTACATCTGCATGAGTTCATAAATTGAGAAAGAAAATTAATTTCAACAATGATATCTCGAAGGAACATTTCGAACGAGATATATATAGTACTCTTGATTATAACATAAAAATGTCAATAAACATATTTATAGTTGCACAGCAAAACAATCTCTGGGACGTACCTTCGAAGGAGACGAGGTAATAGAAATGGCCCATGCGCAAGGTGTCATCAGGGCTGAGCAACTTGAGCAACTGCACTGAGGTGGTACCAGTACCACCAGTGCCTTTCTTTTTACCAGATGGATCAGTTGAGGCTGAGGAGGATGACAACGGTGCGGTAACTATGACAGCGACATAGTGCCCCGGATTGGCCGCCATGACCTGACTAGCTGTCATCAACAAATAGTATCGCTCCATCCTGCCACCGGGATGCTGGATCACCAGCATGTCGGCCTCTGCTGCCTGACAGTTCCCCATTTGACCCCGTCTCTTTCGCTCTTGGCCGTCGCTTCTCTATCTGCTAATTTGTTATTTTGGGGGGGCCTCTACTCTCTATGGAGGGAGTTGTGTGTGCTTTTAAAATTTGATCTGTCTCCTTCTAATTTCTTAATCAGTTTGGTAATGATAAAGAAAAGGATTATATATATAGTGGTTTTAGCGAGGCTGTTTTGATGATAGAAGATAGGAGACTTTTGGGTTGGCGAAGTCAAGTAGAGGTCTCAAAGGGTTTGTTCACCGAACAAAACAAATCCAATCCAATAACAGGATTTTGACCACTTGACTCTATATTAAATCCACATATTGTTATTGGTCCGATAAGTGAAATAACGCCGAAATTTTTGGACTCCTTTGAGTTTTTTGAGTCAAGTGATCAAAAGAGTCCAAAAAATGAATGCATTAAAATTAATTTAGAAACTTTCAACTTTTGGCCACTTGACTCTATATTAAATTAATTCAAAACTTTAAAATTTTCACATGTAGACGCATCAATCGTTAGGTAGAAGGATTTCAACGGTTTGGATTCATCGTTTAAAGTCAATTTGATATATTTTAGAGTCAAGTTCACAAAAGGTTGGGTGAATTTAGGAGCACCCTAGTTCTACTCATATATATATATATATATATGTGTATGTATGTATGTATGTATTCCTTTTTTTTTCAAATATATATTACCTCAGATTTTTTTTTTTTTGGAAAATTACCCTTATTGTTAGTACATATATGTTATGTATATACATTTAAATGATAATAAGTATTTTCCTTGAGAAGACAGGTGAGAGAAGCAATCAAGATATAAATAATAGATGCAATGTTAATTGTATATCCCTGTTTTCCATATTAGAAGGATTCGTATGACATCAGATAAGGTTGACATGCAGAGGTGCATTGCGTTTGCCATTACAAATAAAGAAAGGAATTAAATTGTCATTATCCAAAAACAAATTTGGAGGATATAAAGAGAAATTTTGAGCTGTTAAAATCAAGATATAATGGAAAGTTTTAAGTGGAAATAATTTCTTTTCTTAAAAAAAAATGTAAATAATTTCAGTGAGATTTTGCTTAGCTTTGAAAACTTAAAAAATATTAGAATTTGGAAGTAGGTATGGCTAGGTACAATTCTTCAAGTATAAACGATTAAATACCTCACATTAAATTTCGTTGAACCAACAAAAAACCACACGTGCTTCCTGAAATAATAGAGAAGACAAAAAACTACAACTGTTAACGGGCGTGCCGTAAACCAAGTGTGGCATAGAATAATAGAGAAATAGAAACATATACCTTCTGTTTCTCTTTTTGCATTTTAATTTGTAGTCTTTCTTTTTGCATTTTAATTTACTTGTTAGGTAGTTTCATTTCATGTTTTTTCTTTTTTCTTTTTTACTTAAGCTCAAGTTTGTTTGAGCACATTTGTTTACTTTTTTCAGCACACAGTCACAAAATTTTGTAACCGCGATTATCAATCAAATACGAGCATGACCCTATTTTTTCTTAAAAAAAATTTACTGAGAAAAAAATGGTTTTATCTACAGTTTTTAACAATAGTGAGGCCATGATAATATGCATATATATGAGAGTTCAAATGTCTCTATTTTTGTGTCTCCATCATGTTTAAAACATTAATAACTTAATTTAAATCATAAACATTAAAAATAAAACTGTTAGAGGTGATTTATGTTATTTTTTCTACGTGCTCATAAAAAATTAGCACATTTTGATTTTGTTTTTATGTTAATCAATAAGTTGAAAAATTAATATCTAGAAATTATCCACATTAATACATTTTTATAAGCTCTTGATGAAAACCAAATCAAGTTGAAATGTCATAATTTTTTATACGTACATATATAAAATGATGTAGATCATATCCAACGGTTTATTTTGATTCTTAAGTTTTAAATTTTGAGTTATTAAAGTTTTTAAATAGAGGCATGATGGAGACACAGAAAATGGAGGCATTTGAACCCTCCTCATATTACATTTGTAATAGTCGTACGTGTTATGAATTCATATCTTAATTTTTTAAAAATCAAATAATGATTTGAACCGTTTAACATAATTTTCATAGAAAATTATACTTGCATAATAGGTTATATATTTTTTGAAACTTTTTTACTTTGTTTTTAAATAGATAGAAAATTACTTGATTTAAAATTAAGATTTTTTTTATCTATCTAAATAGTTAGAAAATGTAAAATTTTGTTTCCAAGGTTTTTTCATATGAAGATCGATATCGGTTTTAACTGTTCGAAATAATTGTTTTAACTTAAAAAAATAAAGATATAAATCCGTAAAATGAGTTGATCGCATATATATTACCAACTCTTTTAGCAATATGCAGGTGTCAATATTCTCCATATATTTATAAAAAAGAAACCAATGACTACACATAATGAAGCACCAACAAACGGATTAAGATTGCACAAAAGTTACTTTAACTAATCTCTAATAATTGAGTCATGGAGAATTTGACACATCTCCAAAAGTTACCAAAATTTCCATATCAGAAATGAATACTGGCATTATAAAGTGATGAAACGAGTTCATTATCATGGTCAGAAAAGGAAACGAGTATGGTGTTGGCGGAGAGAATTCCACTATAAAAAGTTGACATTAGGCTGGGTTAGGGATGAGTTTAGAGAATTTAAAGTAAACAAAGCACGAATTGATTAAAGTTTGCGTGCGGAGATGTTAAACGCAACGCAAACCACACCTCAGTGAAAAAGATATCATGATCTGATGTCAGAAAGGAGATGCACATGCGCCAGTGGAGTTGGACCTTTTCTTCTACCTCGCAAAGAAAAAATGGGCTTTTTCTTATAAATCTTTTGACTTCTTCATGCTGCATGTCATCTCTCTGTTTTTTTTAGTTTTTTTATTTTTTATTTTTTTGGAGTTCGACCGGTTTCTCCCTAATATCAACGAAGTGTTTTGAAGTGGGATGCTCAGCAGGAGCCGTTGGATCCGCTTTAAGATTCACACAAATCTTATATCAGACAGTGCGAATCTCGATGCAGATTGAACAGTTCCGATCGATCCAATTTGGTGTAATGTCCATCAGACTATCCTCTATTTTCAGTGTTTTCGGCTAGTAATTTAGCGTAGACAGTTTGAGTCGGGTTTTAGTATATCATATTGGATTATTATTTTTTGGATCCGGATCATACCATTAGGTGTGTCTGGGTTAAGAAGGTGCGTTATTGCTGGACCGTTTACTATAAAACGTTATTGCTTCCAGTATAATCTGACAGTAAAAACCTTTTTTGCCTACTTAGACTAGATAAGAAAATATTGGAATTGGATCAGACAAAAAAAACGCGGATTTAGATTTCATATTACTTTTTTAGCGGCTTTAGATTTTAGCACGTGATTTTGTTGGGTAAAGGCTAAAAGAGCCATCACGTTATTTTCCGAAATTTTTATAAATATACAAAATCCTAAATTAATTTAACAATCTATACATTTTTTATATTAATTTCCAAATCTATTCAAACCGCTGACAGGGTCAGCGGTTTAATAAAATTTAATGTTAGATATTTTGTTAAATTTTTATTTTTTCAAAAATAGAAAGACCATAATATTTTCTGTATTTATCTAGAAGTGGCTTTTCAAAAATAGAAAGACCATAATATTTTCAGATTCAAATCATTTTTATTTTTTTTCTAATAACACACAAAGAAATATTTTAATTTTTTTTACAGCCATGAAAAATCCAATCTGAAAAATAATTATCCGGGTTATTTGTTTATGTCTTTCTAATAAATCAAATTATATAGTATTCTATCTAATTTTAAAAAATATATAAAAATATTTCTAATATTTTAATAGAAAAATAAATAAATTATAATATTTTCTAATTAAAAGAAAAATTATATTAAATTCAATTCGGATGAAATTGCGCAACTCTGTAATTATTACAAACAGTGTTTTAATCTGAGTCGTTCGTTGTTTCAAAAAGTGTGCAGAAAACATCAAAAATCTTGCTTTGCTTAAACCGCTGACAGTGTGAGCGGTTATAGCTGTCTGAAACCGCTGACAGTGTCAGCGGTTTGGATAGATTTGGAAATTAATATAAAAAATGTATAGATTGTTAAATTAATTTGAGATTTTGTATATTTATAAAAATTTCGGCGTTATTTCACTTATCGGACCAATAAAAACTCAAAAAAGCTATTGCCCCAACATGACACGGTTTGGTCCACCATTTTTAATTATATAAATATAAATTATCAAATATGTCCATCAAAGTTAGAAAATTTTGAAAACTTGTCTTTGGCCTAGTGGCAAAGATACATGGCTCTCATTTGAGAGGTCATGGGTTCGAAACCCGCAAAGTGGAGAAATCTTCTATGATATACATAGGAGTTTGAAAGTGTGTTGCGTGGCTTGACTCCTGATAGGCATAAAAAATATACACATTTACAAATGTTCAATCTAGATTTTATCATGAAAATACTCTAAATATCTTGTATTTTGATATATAAATGTCATATATTACACCTGGAATCAAGTTATTGCCTTTGATTGCTTTAAATTGCAGAAAACAGCGAAAAAACCCTCACTGCGACCCGCACTGGACACTGGTGCGGGCCGCACTCAGCACTTGGTCAAATCTGGGAGGCTCTGCGCAAGGAAGGGAAGCAAACTGAGGGGAATGCGACCCACACTGGAGGTCAGTGCGGGCCGCACTGTGTACTTAGATTTCTGAAGAAACAATTCCAATACGACCCGCACTTCTGTTAGTGCAGGCCGCACTCAACAAGAAGGAAAAATGCGACCCGTACTCAGTTAATGCAACCCGCACTTTATGTTACGCTCGGCCAGGAGAAAGTCCGAGGGGAATGCGACCCGCACTGACTCCCAGTGCGGGCCGCACTAATAACTTAGTGAAAATATCAGAAAATCCGGAAATAGAAGAAGAGGAGAAAATAACCATAATGCAACCCGCAGTAAAGCCAGTGCGGCCCACACTTTGCTGGCGCAGGAAGTTAAATAAGGAAACTAAGCCCCAGTGCGACCCGAGTTGACCGCAGTGCGGGCCGCATTCATACTAAAAATGCGGTTTCGCTATTTTTGGAATGCCAGATCATGCCCGGTTGGCAATAGTTAGTGGGTCCAATAATAGAGGACGTGTGGGACACTGTTCCCCACGTTTCTAGGGTGTTTTCTAGGCTATAAAAGGAGGCATTCACCATCTACCATAGACAATTCCATTTTTTACACATCTCCTTAGAGCAAAAAGTGAGATTTAGAGTTTAGATTTGGAGAAGAAGAGCAGAATTTTCAGAGCAAGGAAGGAAGGCAAGAGATCTCCATAGGAGTAAGGGTTGTAATCATTTCTCTTTCAATTTCTCTTTGTTTTAGCCAACTTGTAATGAATTTCTTTTGTAAGTTTTGCATCTCCATGAGAGGCTAACTTCCTCTCTAGGGGTGTAGGTCGAATGCATGAACTTGTTTAATTCTATTCTATTTGGTTCTTTGTTTTTATGATGATTGTTTGATTTGATTGTTAATTTCTGCGATTTATTCTTTGTGATCCCCATAATTTGTGCTTGAATTGTAGTTATCCCACTTTAGGTCTTTTAGACTCCAAAGTAGCTTAGGATCATATAGGATAGTATCAATTATGTCACAAAGTCATTAGGATTTAGGTTAGAGAAACACCATCTTTTAATCTAAGCCGGAACTATAGAAATTAAGGTTAGAGTTTGATATAAAATCTAACGGTTGGAGTCAAACCTTAAGTCGGGACATCTTGAATTGAATTAGAGATTGGTATGAGTTGCCTTCACCGGTTAAATTATTAAGTATCGAGATCTAAGGAAATGATAGACTAACAAGAGCTTTATATCCTAGATGATCAAGGCGATGTACTTTACCGTGAAGTTGTGATCATCTAGGCACGTTATTAATTCACGCAAGTGACCCTTTTTAATATATTTGGTTAGAAACTCCATCGAAATCAAACATGAATTTAAACACACCGAATAGATAGGATTAAACAAGGGATTGTAGACCGAAAACCCCTAGACTCTTGGTTTGACAAAACTCTAATTTCGCTTTACTCTTTCTTAGTTTTTATTGTTTAAACTTCCAACTCTTGGGGTATTGAACCCACCAACTTTAGGACTTTAGAAATTAAACTTTAAAACAAAATTGGAAACAAACCAAAATTCTAAAATTATTCTATAGAGTCGAAACTAAAATCTCCCCTTATCCCTTGGATCGATACCTTTTATGCTACATTGATAGGTTGTGCGCTTGCAATCGACCAATCTTTGAGTATTTAGGTTTATAAATTTAAAAGTAAAACGAGTATTAAGTCATAGCAAAAACCCTATACCAAATTACTCAACAACTCCCAACTCATGATTTCAAAAAAAAAGTTAAGAAATTTTAAACCTACTCAAAACGTCTAATTATTGGGTGGTTCTTATTTTTTTATTACAAAACGCCTAATAATTAGGTGGTTCTTAGTTTTTTTTTAAAATCTGGATAGTTGATGCCTATAATTTTTTGACTAAATTTTTAAGTATCAAAACAATAGAGAAGATATAAAATCATTTAAATATTGTTTTGATGTATCTATCTTAAGAATCGTTTGAAATTCTTGTTTTTAAGACAATTATTTGGCAAAATTTGTTGATTGATTTATTATGATTCGGTTTTTTCCGACTAAATTTATTATGATTTATTAGTATGGTTTATATTTTGACATTTATAAGTATGGTATAGTCATGATATAAGATAAATACGATATGCAAACATAAAATAGGAAATATAAATAAACAAACAGAGATAATAAAAGCGTAAAATGACAAACACAGTAGACCAAATGTAAATCCTATAAAATAATAAAAGTAAAACTATCGTCTAATGACGACGACCATCGGAGGGGGACCATCTCACTACTGGCTGTCCTCTGATAGTCCTATCGCCTGTCGGGTAGAGTGACACTAAGAGTGGTGTCACCATGCACTAAAGTGCGCTAAGAGTGGCACTAAATTGGATTTTAAGTGGTGCTAAAATACGTTAAAATACGCTAAAATAACAATAAAATATGCTACTTGTACTTAAAAATAAAATTATACTAATTAATATAAAAACAAGCTACTTGTATATTTTAATTATAATATTTTATGCAATTTATTTTCAAATTACGCTAAGTTATATGACTGTACTAACTTATATCAAATTTTACTAAGTTATATAACTAGAGTAGAACTAGGGTGCTCCTAAGTTCACCAAACCTCTTGTGAACTTGACTCTAAAATATATCGAATCGACTTTAAACGATGAATCCAAACCGTTGAAACATTTCTACCTAATGAGTGATGCATCTACATGTGAAAATTTTAAAGTTTCGAATTAATTTAATATAGAGTCAAGTGGTCAAAAGTTTAAGGTTTATAAATTAATTTTAATGCATTCATTTTTTGGACTCCTTTGACCACTTGACTCTATATTAAATTAATTCGAAACTTTAAAATTTTCACATGTAGAGTTGTAGACGCATCAATCATTAGGTAGAAGGATTTCAACGGTTTGGATTCATCGTTTAAGGTCGATTCGATACATTTTAGAGTCAAGTTCACAAGATGTTGGGTGAACTTAGGAGCACCTAGTTCTACTCTATATAACTATACTAATTTGAATTCCAAATTACGCTAAATTAATTTAATATAATTTAGTATAACTTAGTATAAATTAGTGTATAATTTAGTATATTTATATAACTTTATAAAATTTGGTATAATTTAGCGCCACTTTAGCACCACTTTAGCGCCACTTTAGCCATTTTGGCGCACTTTAGTGCACGATAGTGCACGGTTGCGCTACTCTAGTGCCACTCTAGCGCTACTCTTAGCGTCAATTTAGCGCCTCTTAGAGCACTTTAATGCACGGTGGCGCCACTCTGCTCGACAAGACTACCAGATGACAACTAGCGGTGAGATGGTCCCCCTCTGGTGATCGTCGTCATTAGACGATAGTTTTACTTTTATTGTTTTGTAGGATTTATATTTGGTCTACTGTGTTTCTCATTTTACACTTGTATTATCTCTGTTTGTTCATTTATACTTCCTACTTTATGTTTGCATATCGTTTTTATCTTATATCATGACTATACCATACTTATAAATGTCAAAATATAAATCATACTAATAAATCATAATAAATTTAGTCAAAAAACCGAATCATAATAAATAAATCAACAAATTTTGTCAAATAATCGTCTTCAAAATAATAATTTCAAACGATTTGTAAGATAGATACATCAAAACTATATTTAAATGTTTTTATATCTTCTCTATTGTTTTGATACTTAAAAATTTAGTTAAAAAACTATAGGCATCAACTATCCAGATTTTTTTTAAAAAAAAACCTAAGAACCGCCTAATTATTAGGCGTTTACTAATAAAAATTAGGAACCGTCTACTTATTAGACGTTTTCTAATAAAAATAAGAACCGCCTAATTATTAGACGTTTTCTAATAAAAAATAAGAACTGCTCAATAATTAGGCGTTTTGAGTAGGTTTAAAATTTCCTAACTTTGGTGGACATATTTGACAATGTATATTTATTTTTGGATATAAATAAAAATGACAGCGGTTTGGTTTGGCACCAAAAAAAAAAAAATTCGAGCAACGACTGAATGGTGGGGTCACAATTCTACGCTTCACTCTTTTGTAAAGACATTGACAGAGCTATCTTTATTTTGTTCGTGCGCTGCGTGAAATCAAAATAGATCTGTCAATATCTCTACTCTTCTATCTGTACCAGAAAAATAAATAATCTTTTAAAATTAGGCCCAAATCGGCCCAATAGTTCATCGAAAACCTACCAAGCCTGAAACATCCCGTCTGGTTTAGCTCTCTTTTACAATTGCCAATGGGCTGACAACAGAGATCAAGGAAAAACCTTTCCCGAATTCGCGTTTAGCAACACAAAGGAAAAACAAAGAAACGGGAGAGAAGCACTTACCGGCGGCGATGAACCGGTTGATGCAGCGCCTCTCATCTCTGACACATCCGTTCCTCCTACGCCACGGAGAGAGCCTCAACGCCGCCGCGAACTCGCTCGGCGGTGCTCAGGCGAGGGGGATAAGAGTGTTTGTGCGGGATGGCAACTTGGAGATGGCGCTGTCAGTGATGACCCGGCGGATGCGCGCAAGCGGGATGGAACGTCTGATCAAGGGCCGGGTCGACTACCACCTGAAGAACTCGGAGAAGAAGGTGCTTGCGAAGAAGCAACTCATGCTCAAGGTCAGATCTCAAGAACTTGCGCGCAAGCTTCGCACCGTTCTAGCGAAGAAGATCAGGTTCGTTGATTGTGAAATTTTTAGTTAAAAGTTGTTGAGGTTTGAAGGGTAATTGCAGTTGGATTTTTGATGAATTGGGATCATTTGGGAATGTTTTTGGTTTGGAGTCAGCATCAAGGTATTAAAGAGAGAGAGAGAGTACATTGCATAGAGAGAAAGACATAGAATTCTATTTTAATCACAGTTTAAAATGGGATTATACATGTGCCTGTGTCACAAACAAAAATTTAACTTGTGCAGCTTTATTTCTAATAGTAGGCAAATTTGGAATATTGGAATTAGTGTCTTGTACTTTGTACTTTGATGAGATTTTTAGAATAAAGGAGAGATCAGGGCAGAACAGGTAATTGGGGATTTCGTAGGACAGAAGTATTAAATTTACCTTTGAAGTTTGAACTTGTGCCCTTGGTCTTGTTAGGCCCTTGTACCTTTTCTTTTTGTTGAATTGATCCCTTGCACATTTAAGTATTATACAGTGATCAAGTTCTTCATGTCAGTTTACTGTTAAATGTGCTAATGTGGTGCTGTTTAGTTTGGATTTTATAATGGAATCCCAATTGCAAATATTAGATGTCTAAAGGGACACATGTCATTCTTTCCTCTCCTCTCCCCTCCCCTTAAACAGGATCATCCTTCCTCTTAACCAAACAAACCTGCCTTTAAAGCTTCACTTCCTCCATTTAATAAATGTACTCAAACAAAGTCAACTGATATTGAAAAAAGGACTAAAACTTCTCAAGCAAAACACATTTCGTACTTATCCTCAGCATCTAGAAAGGTACAAAGAAAAAAGAGGGGCAGTTATTACATATTTATATATGTCGGAGACATCGTGAACCTGTTTCTGACATAGTCAGATGTTAAAAGTGGAAGCAATCCATCAAATGTTTTGCATTACATTATCTGAAGTCCAATGTCAACTGCTTGATAGTGACTAAACTGAGTGCAATCTTCTCCTGAAATTCTTTTGAAGTGAAAACTTTTGCTTAAATAGTAAGTTGGAATGTGAGAAAAAAATTAAGTTATTACTAGGCCTCTTACTCTCGTTGGTACCTCTACATGCTTCTGCCAACTCAGTTCACTACAGGTGTGGCTGTATGTAGCACCCAACCGAATGATGCCATGCAATGGCAGATAAAGATAGAATTTGGGCCAACTGGCACCTATATATTTTCAAAAGTTTCATATAGTATGCTGTATTTTAGAAAACAATATTTCAAATACACTTATTTTACCCATACTTGCAAATTTTCTAGGACTGATCTCTATACATTTTTGGAAAGAAAAAAAGAAGAAATCTGTAACATGTATATAACTATGTATTGATTCCTGTATTTCAAAGTTTTGTGCTCTCCCTGATGTCATGCCTGGTACAGGATCTTTTTGTATGTTTTGCCTCTTGGAATTTTGTGATTCTATGAATTTGTTTATTTGGTTTGCAGGGGCGTGTGAGCGCTGGCCATTCTGGGAGAAAAATAAAATCAGAGAGTTCCTTTGTGGATGTTTCATATACTGTCCAGATTTCTCAGTTCTCAGAAAAGATCATGAAAATGCTGTAATGTACTTTATGGATTAGCTCTTTGCTCATTTTTATATCCAAAAAGTGAAATTTCGTTTAGTTGCAGACAATGACGTCAGTTTTTTTGTTCCGTTTCATGTGAAGAAAGTAATTTGATTGCGGATATAGGCTCTATATGTTAACCAGTTATGTCAAACTCAGATTTGTGATTTTCATGTAGCATAAATGCTTTTGTCCTATTTTGACTAGGGCTTGATTTTGTGTACTTATTGGATTGTTAATAATATTCAAAGGGTGATGATATTCCATCCGTCAACTTCTCCCGATACACTTGATATGTTGTAAAGTAGATGCCTATCTGGAGACATCAGTGCAAAAAAAAAAAAAAAAAAGGCTGCGAGTATTTCATTGGATTCATCACTTTTTGTAGTAGGTTTGAGAGAAGCATGCATCCGCTTGGTTACCCGAACAATTTAAAATAACAAGTCTCAGGTACAAAATTGTGAATGACTTTCACAATCAGTTCACAAGTGATCAATTCTGCTTCGGCATGAATATTCAAGGGGACATGTCACATGCAGGGCTGCAAACGAATCGAACCGAATCGAATTTATCTGAGTTTGGTTTGAATTAATTCGAACTTAGTTTGGTTTGAATTAATTTCGAATAGATTTTTTTACGAACTCAATTTCGAATCTTTTACGAACTTTTTTATGACAAGAAAGAGTGATTGTAGTCGTTGAGAGCGAGAGGTGAAAGCCGTCTAGGATTTTAGGACTGAGAGCAAGGGTAACGACTTACGAGTTATGACTTATGACTGGGTGGTCTTATGTTTTAACTTTTAAGTTATCAGCGAACATAAGTTATTAGTAGAAATCAATGGTTCATGTTACTTTGAGATTCGAACTAGAATAGTTTGCGAACCTATTGTGAACGAACTAGGTCTAGTTTGAATTTGGTTTGAATTAATTTCAAACTATTTTGAATCGAATTTTTTTACGAACTTTTTCAAATCAAATTTGAATTGAATCACGAACTACGAATTTTTTGTGCAGCCCTAGTCACATGTGCATTCCTCCTCAGATCGGATTGGTCTGGGCTTCTGATTGGACTGTCCGAATCCAAACTCAAAATTTGAGTTATCTCCAAGGATCAAAACTCGAAAAACATGATGACACTCGGGTAAAAACAAATTAACCTGACATTAACAATTGACATCGAAAATCAACTGTTAAGGGGACAAACTTGGGTCCGATGTCCATCGGACTCAAATTTGGGTTTGATGGATTCTAAAACCGTTCGATCCGCTTTAAAATCCGTGTGCACGCATATTGAAAATATGTGCACAAATATTAAAGTAATACGCACAGATCTTAAAACGGGTCGGACGGTTTTGGAACCATCGCACTCAGTTTGAGTCCGATGAGCATTGGACCCAAGTCTGTCCCCTGTTAAGGGCAAAGAATGTTTGTGTGAGCACGTTCGCATTGAGCAGTGCCACTGACAAAGAAGTTGTAACCATCCAAAACAAAAAAAAAAACAAAAAAATTGACCTATTTATTTGAGTGAGGCTACGCTACTTTGTAAAGCTCAGAACAGACCGTGCTATGATCAATATTTCTAATTTAAGGGTACATTTGGATGAATTTTAGAATAGTTACTGTTTGGAATAGTAAATAATAATAGTTACTGTTTAAGAACAGTGTTATTCGGAATAATGAAAAACTTGTTTAGATTGCATATTTAGAATAGAGTTTGGAGAAAATAAATAAAATAATAATTTATGTGTTAGATTAAATATAATACAATATAATATTAATTTAAATATTAAATGTAATATAATATTATTTTAAATACTAAATTAGTATTAAATAAAATGTTATATTAATATAATATAATGTTAATTTAAATATTAAATAAGTATTAAATAAAATATTTGATTAAATGTAATATAATATTAGTTTAAATATTAAATATAATATAATATTATTTTAAAAATTAAATTAGTATTAACTAAAATATTAGATTAAATGATATAATATTATTTTAAAAATTAGATTAGTATTAAATAAAATATTAGATTAAATGTAATATAATATTAGTTTAAATATTAGATGTAATATAATATTATTTTAAAAATTAGATTAGTATTAAATAAAATATTAGATTAAATGTAATATAATATTAGTTTAAATATTAAATGTAATATAATATTATTTTAAAAATTAGATTAGTATTAAATAAAATATAAGATTAAATATAATATAATATTAGTTTAAATATTAAATGTAATATAATAGTATTTTAAATATTAGATAAGTATTAAATAAAATATTAGATTAAATGTAATATAATATTAGTTTAAATATTAAATGTAATATAATATTATTTTAAATTTTAGATTAGTATTAAATAACATATTAGATTAAATGTAATATAATATTATTTTAAATATTAGATTAGTTTTAAATAAAATATTAGATTAAATATAATATAATATTCAATTAAATATAATATAATATAATGTTATTTTAAATATTAAATTAGTGTTAAATAAAATAAAATATTAGATTAAATGTAATATAATATTAGTTTAAATATCAAATGTAATAAAATATTATTTTAAATATTAAATTAGTATTAAATAAAATATTAGATTAAATGTAATATAATATTAGTTTAAATATCATAAAATATAATATTAATTTAATTATTAAATGTAATATAATATTATTTTAAATATTATATTAGTATTAAATAAGATATTAGATTAAATATAATATAATATTAAAATAAATATAATACAATATAATATTAATTTAAATATTAAATGTAATATAATATTAGTTTAAATATTAGATTAGTATTAATATTGAAACCAACAAATGCTATTCTATATTTTTGTAAAAATAGCGAATAACAACTATTCTCGCTATTCCGTATAGCGAAAATGTCATTTGGATGCAAATTGCTATTCCGAATAGGAGCTATTCTAAGTATTCTTACACGATCCAAACATACCCTAAAAATTCAAACATTCGATCTGAATAGTTCAAAATAATGTCTGTATAAAAATGTATTTGGAAACCAAATTTTATATTTTTTAAATTCTTTTACTATTTTTCTTATTAGGTAGAAATTATTCCATCTACCATCCAAAAACAATGATTTTCGTCATATTTAGAAAATTAGTAAAAAGTTTCTAAAGAATGTAAAATTTGGTGTAAAATTTGGTATACAACTATCTAAGTACACATGAATATGGAGATCATATTGAATGATTCAGATCGACTGTTCAGACTTTAAAAATATAAATATTAATCTATAAACAGACCGATTCGTGCTTTGCAAAGTACCATAGCCTCACTCTATGTATACTTTCTCGACCCATCCACAACAAAAAATGATCCTTTAAAATTAATTTTGGTGAGCTCAACTCTAAAACTGACCGGATTTACTACAAACGACAAATCCGAATTGTTAAAACTGATTTACTTTACGAGTTACTTTTTATATGCAAAACAAATAAATTTTCGAACTAATTTCACATAAAGTCAAGCTGTAAAAAAATATAAGTTAATTTTAATACAATAATTTTTCATTATCTTTACTACTTAATTTTATACTAAATTAATTCAAAAATTTATACATTTTAGATATAAACATCTCATTCATAAAGTATGTCATTTATAACTGTTTGAATTCGTTATCAAAGTCAATCCCATAAATTTTAAAGTTAATTGGTGAGCTTAAGAACACCCGAATAAAGTGTTAGGTCCAAACGAAATTACTGAGGATAGTTTATTTAGCATAAATAGAACATCCGAATAGAGTCCCTGAACATTTTAAAACTCGTAAATATATTTTTTAATATTTTTATTAGATTATGTAATGTTTACTTATTTAAAAATAATAAAGAAGTCAAAAGAAAATTTATTGATAAGATGGTTTCAAGTATATTCTCAATCATATTATGATCGATATTAAATATTAAAATTGAAGAAATATATTCATAACTTTGGCCACGCATCGGAAAATAATTAGATTCAAATCTGCTGTTATTTTTATATTTTAACAGGATTCTATTTTTTTTTTATATTTCTGATCTCTCTCTCCTCTATTTTCTGTCTCTCTCTAACAACAAGATATCAGTGAATTTGGATTCAAAATAAGCCATTCTTTATATTTAAATTTTATGATATTACACTGAACGTCGCAGTGCCTCATTTAATATATCATTAATTGGTAAAGCGATAAAACCCATATTTTTCCTCAAGACTCATGATTCTTTTAAGTCCTGTTCGGCCAATCAAAGAGAACAGATGTAGAATTGAGTCTTTACGTGAGAAAAAAAATTTAGTTCAATTGAATGTTTACGTGAGAAAAAAAATTGAGTTCAATTGAATTTTTATTAGATGAGCACTTGTACTGCGTGCAAATTATTTATGTATTTCTACGAGATATTTCTTTATAGAAATATTATTAGATAAGATAGAGAAACAAAATGAGTGATGGATTTTTTCATGGCATAAATGAATTCAAAAAATGAATCGGATCCAACATTTGGAACCGGTATTTTTTCGTATCTAAAGTGTTTTTTTTTAATGAAAAATTGGTTGAGTTTTATGTGGAACATAAAGAGTAGTTGATTTTTTTTCTAAATATAAATAATTTCTGCTTTTTTAAAAAATATAAAAACTTTGAGCCGAAATATGGATTCAAATTTAAATCCGATTTTTTTTTTCAGATCCATCTATGTCATAAAAAAACTCCTGCACTCTTTTTATTTCTCTTTATTATTTAATAATAAGTTCTATACATACAAAATTATCTGAGAATCAGCTATTAAAATAATTCGAATTATTTGTGAATACCAGGACAGGCCAACAATATATCTATAGATTTTGTATGCAGGTAAACATTTTTTGATTTAACGGTAACATATATATATACTTGTGTCCGGCTAGTATGACATCGGTGTTATATGACACCAATTTCAAAATTGATTGGATATACTTCAAATAATTAATCTAAACCGTTCAAATTGATTTACTTTATGAGTGATACGTTTATATGCAAAGTTTTTATATTTTCGAATTATTTTAGTATCAAATCAAGCGGTCAAAAATGTTGAAAAATAAATGCATTAAAACTAACTTAAAAACTCATGACCACTTGACTTAAAACTAAATAAATTCAAAAAATTATAAAATTGGCATGTAAACGCACAACTAATGAAGTAGATCGGTTTGAACGGTTTGGATTCACTATTTGAAGTCGATTCAGTAGGTTTTGGAGTTGGTGTTATATAGGCTGAAATAACACTGATGTCATACTAGCTGGACTCTGTATACTTAATTAGTTTAAATAAAGTAACTTATTTTACTAACATAAGCTAATAATAAGTACTTAAAATAACAACATGAAACAGAATAACAAAAAACCTTAGATTAACATATCGCCACGCCTTTTTATATTTAAAGTAAATTTGGTAGAGTTAATTTTAATTAAAATTCCAATTAGACAAATCCTAAATAAACCTCAATTAAGTAAGGAGTTGTCTATTATGATCTAAACTCTGAAGTACAACAACAAGATTTTTTTTTTCTTCTAAATTATACATTTAAAATTGTGTTATTTTTTTAGAATGTCTTTATGAATTATTTCTAAATTTGACGAATTATATGAAAAAACACTATTTATATTAATATTACTTGTAAAATAATGAATTTTTTTTATTGTGGAAAGATATTAACATTTTATATATCATTTTTTACAATGAAAACACCGGATAATTTTTGAATCATAATTTTTAAATTTTATCAAGTTGATCTGACTCTCTGAGCTTTAGAAATATTATAATAACGTAACAAATTTGCTATCCATTAAATCCATACAAACATAGTAGTCCGGATCCTCTGAGGTAATGTACTGTGTTTGAGTTGCAATCTGGATTAATTCGACTCAAACTTTACATAATTCTTTTAAAATTTGTGTTAATAAATAACGAACTAATCAGATTCAATCTAAATTTTTTTTGAGGTACCTTGGGTGACGGCCCAACCGATTAACGTTTAAGACCTCTATGGCCCTACAAATTTAGCCCGAAACGCGCCACAGAAAAATTTCACCGGACTGAGCTTCTCATCTCCGATCGGTAAATGCATCCTCTCCACCACGATCACAGGTAAAGTAACTCTGTACTAAAAGAAAGCCTTCCCCAAAAAATTCAATTATTGCCATAACCCGTTCAGTTAATTTGCCAGTGGCAATCTCTTCACGGGGAACGGAAGCATCAATGGTGGAAATCGCGGGAACAAATCGAGAGGAGGTGAAACCCGATAATCGACCTCTTCTCCCTCCCAATTACGTCTCTCTCAGGCAGCTCCGAGAACAGCGTCTCAAAGAGAAGCAAGAGAAAGAGAAGGGAAAAGAGAAAGTAAAACATTCTGATGACTACGTTTCTGTCAGACAGCTCCGAGAGCAGCGTCTCTTTGAGGATAAAGAGAAGGGGAAGGGGAAGGGGGGAGAGAAAGGAAATGAGACCGATAACTGTGTCCCTCCCAACTACGTTTCTCTCAGGCGGCTCCAGGAATGGCGTCTCAAGGAGAAAAAAGAGAAAGAGAATGGGAGGGAAGAAGAGTCTGGAAACCGTCCCCGTCTCCCCCCTAACTACGTTTCTCTCAAGCAGCTCCAAGAACAGCGGCTCAAAGAGGAGAAAGAGAATGGGAAAGAGAAAGAAAAAGAGGACGACAAAGTGAGAGAGAAAATGAAAGGGAGAGCAAAAAAGAAAGGGGAAGATAGAGGAGAAAAAGATTCGCTTCTACCCCCTAATTACATTAGCCTGAGGCAACTCAGAGAATTGAGGCTCCAGGAGAAAGAGGAGGCACCAAAGGCTAGGAGTCAACAGACCAAAGTACAAAAGGAAGGTGATGAATCGGGGCAGATTGAAGCGGAGATCAATAAGAAAGCTTGTAATATGGCAAGAAACCATCAATCCAACTGCACGTGTGGTTGCGTGAAATCAAGTTGGGTATGGGAGCCTGTGCACCCACCAGCTGGTGCCAGCAGTAGCATTGGCGTTTCATCAGTTGATTCCGTGTTTCAACCAGAAAATGGAGGTGTATCTCATGAGGTAGTGATGGCGTTGTTTGATCAAAATGAAGATGCTGAGATGAAGCTTAGGAAGAAGAAGAAGGAGAAGAGGAAGAAGCATGGTAGGAAAATGTTTTCTGGTAAGGTCAAAGGTGAACCAGTGCAAGGTTCTGAGTTGCTAACGGAGGTGACTGACCTCAAAATTGGCAAGGCGGTAAATGCATCTAGTAACGCCATAAAGGAGGTGACAATATACCAAAATGAGAACAACACAGTTCAGAAAGGGAAGGGGGAAAATGTCAATTTAACCGAGTCTAGTAGTTTAACTATTCCAGTTCTTGTGCATAAGGAAAGATTCAATGGGGTACAGATGGGATACAAAATGCACAACCGTAGGGATAAAAAGAAGGGGAAAAAGGTCATATTATCAGAGAAAAATCACAATGTAGTAGTTCCCTTGAGCAAGGTTGCAAAAGGATCCGACGGGGTAGAGGAGGTGATTGCATCCAAAATTGAGAATGTCGAGCAGAAGGGTAAAGGCAAAATGATCAATATCCCAGAGTTGAGTGATCAGACTCCATGCCATGAGGAGGCAAAAGGAATCCTTGGAGCAGGTGAGGTGATTAGGTCAGAAATTTGGAATGGGGAGGAGAAGGGAATGGGCAAATGTAAATTCAATGGGGTACAGATGGGATACAAAATGCACAACCGTAGGGATAAAGGAAAGGGCAAAGAGGTCATATTATCAGAGAAAAATCACAATGTAGTAGTTCCCTTGAGCAAGGCTGCAAAAGGATCCAACAGGGTAGAGGAGGTGATTGGATCCAAAATTGAGAATGTCGAGCAGAAGGGTAAAGGCAAAATGATCAATATCCCAGAGTTGAGTGATCAGACTCCATGCCATGAAGAGGCAAAAGGAATCCTTGGAGCAGGTGAGGCGATTAGGTCAGAAATTTGGAATGGCAAGGAGAAGGGAATGGGCAAAAATGTAAATTTGCCAGAGTCAAGCGAATGGGGAGGTCAAATTGGTGGTAATCGGAGGAAAAAGAATCAGGCAACTGGGATCAGAGGTAGGGGTTATCCGAGGGCCGGAGGATTCGCTGTGAGGCCGGCAGAGCATCTCAGAGGAGGAGTTAGCTTGGTTTGGGTGCCAAAAAAAATTTCTTAATTTATCCTGCTTAAAATTGTTAGTAATAATAGGATTATGACTTGATTGATCTATCCTGTGCCTTTGTTAATATGGTATTTCAGCAAATAGGTATTGCCATGATTGTTTCTCATATAATTTCCTTTTAATGTTGAATGGTATTCAGACATTTCAAGCAGATCCTTGTTAATACGATTTGTAAACTCATTTATTAGTAATTTGTAGGGTTTCCAAGCCTCCAAGTGATTTAAAAAGAAAAAAAAGAAGGAAACAAAAGACAAGGAAGAACTGTATGCGCAAAGGGCAGTTTGTTCTTTGCTATCTCTGGTGGTGGTGATGTTGTGTCATATTAGAGCATCCACATCGCCTTGCAAATGGAATTGCAAAGTCCACTCTGGCTCCAACGTGTAATTTCAAATAACTCAATCACCGATGGAGCGGTTTTCTAAAATTTGCAAGCTTTCAATCAGCCTTTCAATTCGCTGAAAAACTTGCTCTCACGCTAAAATTAGTTCAATCGGCTCTCTCTCACGCTGCCAGTCGTCACTGCTCGAGCTAAAATTTCGTCTTCCATCCTTCCCCTTCCCTCCTCCGTTCCTCCGCCGTATTATTCCGCTGTCATTGTTTTCCATTCAATTCCGCCGTTCTTCCCCTCCGCGTTCGCCTCCATTCCGCAGCTTTTCCCCTCCCTGTTCGCCTCCATGTCGCGACGCCTCTTCCTCTCCTAAATTCTGCCGCTACCACTTGGATCGTTCAGGTAATCTATATATCTTGTTCATTCCATAGGCGTTAGATATTTACCTCGTGTTTTAAAGAGTGTGTTCACTGAAGCTCTAGAGACTTTAGCAATCCTTTTGTTCATTCAATTTTGACCTATAATTGTTCATTCCATTTTGACCATGCCTTCCCAAAACCACCTCCCATCACTGAGCTCCTCCCGATCTTTTCATTTATTAATGGTTTCATTGAATGTGTCAGTGAGAAATAAAAACTGGATTTAGTCTATGATTGTGAAATTGGGGATCGATTGAGACTTTAGCAATCCTTAATTTTACTACAAAGAATACAGTCACAAAAAATTTGAGATTCATTGTGAACTTAGAAGACCTGTACTGTACTGTATAAGTGAAATCGGCAAAAAATATCTGCTGGATCAAGTACTGGTACACTAGTTGGTTGAATCCCATATTACCAGTATGAGGAAATACAATTATTTCATAGTTGTAAATGTAATAGAGGCCTGCTCAGTGTCTAGGCCTCATAGAAAAGAATGTGTACCAGTAGCAACATTTGTATTTTTTTCTGGTACCAGTTAATACCCTGCCTGTGGAAGTCTAGAGACTGATGCTGTTATTTCCATGGTGAACTAAGAACGCTTTTGTTGGTTTTTACCTGGATTTACAAACATAATTTATACAATCAGTTGCAGGTGCAAAAATTTAAAACAAAACATTGTCAGATATGTTCATAAATTCAAATAATTATTAGTTGTTCTCACTGAAATTTTGAACTCATGTGAGGTACAAAACCCACATGATGAGCTTCCCCATGCAGTAATTCCCAGATTTCCAATTATAAAAGCCGACCCACTTTAAATTTATTTACATTTTTTTCATAGGATATTGAAATGAATTAATGATATCTTAGTAAGTTTTTTCTCATTTTACATAATTTCTCTTACAACTACTAAACAGGTAAGTGTTCATCACAGGTTCTCGAGAAAAGGAAGACAACAGCTTGGAGTGTGCGCTAGTGGTGATTATTGAATGTTTGTACTGTCTTCTGATGTTTTGAAGCTTTTTGCCAGCTTCATCACTGGTACCGGCTCCATCTCTTAAATTTTCCTTATAATTTTTCTTATTTTCTATATACTTTACAGTTGGAAATACATAAGACTGACTGTAGTGAAATGTGGCTACAAAGGTACAGCGGCAATTTCATAGCTGATCCGATTTTCTTTCTTTCCTTCCCTTCTGTTTACATCTTCTTCCAACTTATTTATTGAACACACTTGATTCTTGAGGTTGAAGGCTCAAGAATCTTTGCTTATTTATTGTCTTTACTCATCTTTGCTTAATTTTTTTTTTTGTTTACTGTTTCATTAGTTCTGCACATGTAAAGGGCAATTTAGATATTTATTAAGATGTCTTCTCCTTTTTGCACATATCAATTTACAGCTCCAAATTGAGTGTTGTTGCTTTTTAAATTTCCAGGATAATGAAATCTCCATCCATGATTTATCATAGGATATTTTTGGGGTTTTGTAGTTAGGTTAAACTGAGAAATTTATGTAGGGAAGTTTCGGTGTTTGACTGGTACGGTACCAGTCATTGGATTTCTAAAATATGAACTTTGAAACTCTACTAAAAATTGTAGAAAAATCAGAAAAATGCAAAACTTGTTTCTATGCACTCATGATGACGTCCTATATCAACTTGTAAAGCATTTTGGCTTGGTTCTAAGTATAGGTATACTTTTTATTTTATTTTTGTTTGCTGGTGCTGATTGGATCTTCTGTGTACCAGTGGTACACTGTTTTTTCTATGTTATACTTTGTGGATTCACATCTGCTGCGATCCTAAAAGGGTGAACAGTAACCCTAAAATTCCTGCTTTTCCAAATCTAACCGTCTAATAATTTCGTGCACGTATCTCACAGCAGCTGATTTTTTCTTGCACGAATCTCGAAACAATTTAATAGTTGGATTTGGAAAAGCAGGGATTGTAGGTCACTGTTCATGGGTTAAGAATCGCAGCAGATTCGGATACATACTTTGTACTGGCTGGAAAAGAGGAAGAGGCGGTAGAACTACTGGTACAAAAAAAAGCAACTGGTACAAGCACTGGAGGTTGAAGGTTCGAATTGAGGTACTAGATAAGCTCTCAAGCAATATTAATGAGGTGTCGATACCCATCAATCATTTACATACCGTATTTTTTTTTTGTCAATTTCCAAGTATTGTACCAACTGGTTATATCACCCTCTGACTGATGTTGTTATATTAACTGATAATTTCTGATAACATATGTTTCTCCTTTTTGGTTGATTTATCCAATTGTTGAATGATTAATCATTTTAGTGGACGTCTCCTTCAATACAAGATGTTGTGGTTTTGGTTGTGATACTTTTAGTTATTCCATTTTTGTTGTTTGGGATCTTATAATTGTTGCTTGCTCCTGCACTCTTGTGACACTTCAATGTGATAAGTAAATGCATTATGCATATGTTTCTTTTAAGTCTCTCCTCCTATACTGCCTAACAGGTGATGGTTACACTTGTATATAGTATAGTATAACTTCCATCGCATCATATTGTTTTAAGCAATCGGCAAAGTCTCTGGTTTTCCAACTATCAACTGATTCCTTAAATATATTTGCAGTGTGTTTGAAATTGGGGTGACTGATGCCCATATTAATTCACGCTGATGTTTGAAGTGTATTTTTTCTCATTTTTGTATGAATGGTGTCGGTAGTACTATGTATACTTTGTTTAATATTTGTAAAAAGAAAGAAAGAGGAGACAGAAGAGAGAGGCGGGGAGGGAGAGGCATGCTTGTGCTGGGCATCGTGGAGAGAGAGAGAGGAATTCGCTGCTGAGAAAGTTCTATTGAAGATATGAGTGGAAGCAGACAATAACGCTGCCGGAAAAAAGCGCTGCTCACGGAGAAAGAAAGGAAGAGATGGAGAGAGGAGGTCAACTCCCATGAACTATATTTTCAATATTCGACTAAAAACTTTCAAACAAAACTGAAAAGTTGAAATTCAAACAAGTTCATGACTAAATACTATAACATAGATACTCATTAATATGCTTACCATGAGGTACATGTAATCCATTTTTCCTAGCAATTGCATCACGTAATACTCTTGAATCAGCGGCAGATCCTTCCCATCCAGGTAGAATGTATATGAACTGCATATTTGGAGAATAAACTCCTAAAACATTTGTGGCCACCTCCTTTTTCCTGGTACGGTATCTAGCTTTGTCAATGTTATATACATTCACTTGAATATATGTACCATCTAATGCGCCAAGACAGTTCTGTTAAATAGAGACAATAGTTATATTTAATTTTATTTACTATGTACTTGTTATTTATATGATTGGTGAATTGTAGAAATACCTTAAACTATTTTCATCTTTCATCAATTGAATCTTCTAGTATTGGTGTTGGCTTCTTAAGCAGAATATTATGGCATCTAATAACGGCATTAAGCACATTACGGAATTGCCTGCTTATTGATTCTCCGGATCTCACAAACTGTCTCTTTATTACCCTGTTTTTCTCATCATGCGCCAAAATATTCAAAAAAATTGCCATTGTCTCTTCAATTGATATACTTCCATCACATCTTAACCTCCCCACACTAGACAATAAGTCACACAGGCTATAAAAAGCTCTTCGATCCATACGTGTATTTTCAACACACCACAAATCACTTTGAAATATCATTCTTCGAAGAGTTATAATTCGAATAGAGTGTCTCTCCAAAGCATTACGACCACCCCACGAGGTCTGACGACAGTGTGTCATCAACACCATCCATAACAAGACAGTTTTAAACATTAGATAATAGAGCATCTCAAAGTATGAAGCGGTAACGGAAACTGTAACAGGAATTGTGTAGAGATTGGTTGGTTCGTCCATTGTTTCACAGTGCAGGCAGAATTTATCTATATAATCAAAATTCACAAAAGATGATTAGATAAGAAGCAAGTATATCACAAAAGATGACTTTAGTTATACCACTGACTGTACTATTGTGGTCAACCCAAAACTCAATTTAGTCTAATAATTTTTGGACTAATAGAACTGGAAAAAACAATAGAGCATCTGATTTATCATTTTAAGAACTAATTAACATATTCATTTGTTCCATACTGTACAAACTGATATGAAAGATGCAAAAATTCAGAGGGACTTCTAATTGGTGCTGTCAATATCACACTTGCGGAATATGCCCTTTTGACACTCTGATGCATCTGCTCTTTGAATGCAAATACTCAAAAGAAGTTTGGAAGTGCATGGCAAACACATACAGCAGCAGCAGCATAATGGCTATGAAAGAAACACTGACATATGGGTGTCAATAGCACATACAGATTGCTGATTTTTTAAAAAAAAAATACTAGCTGCCTCTTGCTAGATTGCTAATTTGATCGAAAATTCCAATTTTATATTTTACGGATAAGGTCCCAATTAGATACTTTTGAAAATTGGAAAATGGTTGTCTGATATATATATGAACTTTCTATTTTAGATTAAATAGCCCAAAATTGAATATAAGAACTTGCCCAATTTTCATATATTGTACCGGCCTCCAAAAAATGAAAGGTGCACGGAGCATCGTGCTTCAGGTTAGATCAAATGAATAATGATTATAACTGAAATTTTATCATGCATGAAGCATACCTTGGTTTTGTGCTGGAAGCAACGATCAGACCAAAGAGGTGATTTTCCAATTGACTTCGTTTTTCAGAAAAATAACGCAAGTGAACCGCATGATTGATTCACCGTGTGAGTTTGTACCAATTTGTGCGCTGGTTAAGGTCGTAGGCTGCTATCAAAAATTGGCAAAAGGAATGACGAAAACGATCAATTGCAAGAGAAAAGAGGGGTAGTGCGAAGAGATAAAGAGAAAACTTGTAATCGGAGACGGAGGCCAAAGAGAGAAGTTCGAGTCGGAGACATCCTCTCGTGAAAATTATCGGAAATGAAAAGTAAAACAAATTTAACCGAATAAAATAAAATTCGTGCGCTCTCTTTGCCATATCCGCGCAGCGGGAATGAAAAAATTCCACTTTTTTTTTGCTATCACAATATCCATAGATCTGGGAATCAGAATAGCAAGGAATAACTTATCCCCTTCTCCATTCCCTTGCACAGATTGCCAAACGCGGTAATCACATTCCATGGAATTGTAATGACAAGGAATTCCCTCTATAAAGTACCAACCAAACGCCCCCTAAAGTATCGCTGATGTGGCAGTCAAAATAAAATTCAATTTGATTTTATGGATGTAGAGCAGTTGAAATTAGAAAAAAAATGAAATTGCAATTGAGTGGTGACAGCATGTATGCAATTGCAAAGCCTTTCACCAATGCAGATGCTCTTACTATATTAGTTTTCCTTCTCTAAATTCTTAAATTTTTTTTGTGGTGGTGGTATTTTAAGGGCACGATTTTAATTATTGAAACTAAGGAAACTTTTATCTCCATTATCCAATTTGCTTTTAGACTATATCTTTCTTAACTTTGCACAATAAATATGTACAACATACCTAATTATTAATATTGCAAAAGAAAAATATTACAATGAAATAAAAGACGCATCTCAGGTCCATAGGTCGGTTTCTCATTTTTTCTCTGATCCATCCTTAATTAATAACTTGTATATTATATTTTATTATTTTTGCTCATCTTTAATAGTCAGAGGAGGAGTCCAATACCTCATGTTTTCATACCTCATCTGTACCTCAGAATCTGCAACTTAGAACCGCGCTAAGATCTGTCCTGATCTTAGGCGCTGGATGAATAGTTTTTTTTTCTTTTCATTTTTCCTCTCCAGTACTCGTCCACAATGCGCTCTCTCTCTCTCTCTCAAGATAAGCATATTTTCTGTATCTATCACTTGTTCGATTTTCTTGATTTCGATATGATGCTGGCTGTGATCAGAACCGATTCTTCCCTTTAAAATGAGAAATAGAATTGACAATTTTTAATTCTCTGATCGGAACCCACATAGTAGCGGGAACTGATTCCTTTTAAGAAGATTTGGAGATAATTTTATACGTGGCGATTGTAAAAGTGATGAGACTAGGGGAAAGTTGATTTGAGAAAAAAACGTGATTAATTGCTTTACCAAATTGACCTTTATATCGCTGAAAGCCTTCTCCTCTAATCACGGCCCACTGTTGGCATTTTGCATAAAACTGATGATGTATTTCATTTTTGCATTCTTCAATTTGTTAGACAACAGACTGTTACAGGGGGACCTTGTGAGTAATTGAATTGATTTTGGGTTCACATTAGATTGATATGGGTTCAGGTTGCATTGCATTCTAGTCTCAGATAATTTTAAGTTGGGTTATCTTTGTTTTGAATCATTTCAAATTGGGTGGGTAGATATTGAATTAATCAGGTCTGAAATTCTTGATTGTCAGACATAGAATCTTGCATATTCTGATATTATTTTGTTGATAAATTGAATTTTATAGCTTGTTTGATTTAGAATTATATTCTTTTCAGGTGATCCTAAGAGCAGGGTTGTTTACAATGATGATGTCAGCCATTGCAAATGATCTCAAGTATAATCAAAAGTCAATAGAGAAACCTGATTCATATAACTGAGAAGGAGATTGAATTAAAGCCAATTCATGCAACTATTAATTTAGTCTAGTTGAGTTGCCGGAAGTGGCTAATTTAAGTTTAGTTGCTCAAACATAAAATGTAGCTCCTGGAGGCTAGTATAGTTGCTGAGTTAAGAAGTTTAGTCTAAGCATATGTTATGTACCAATGCATGTTGATGTATCAATGTATCAATTTTTAAGTTTTCTTGATGTCTTTTATGAACTCTATGGATGTCTAACACTGAAAGGACTACAGTACCAGAAATGCATCTGCACTGGGAAAATGTAAGCATCAGCGCGTATATTTCTTTTATGTGTAAATTTTATACTAGAAATTTATTTAACATCTGCATTGATTGATGTGCTTGAAACATATGCACTGTACCAGAATGTACTTGTGAATCATGTACTTGAAAATGTACTGGATTGATGTGGGAAAATGAAAGCATCAACCAAAGAACTTATTAGTGCATATTTGTAAATTTTATACCAGTAAAATCATCAGTGCATATTGTTCGTTTTTGAATAATTAACATACTTGTGGGAAAATTATTGTACCAGAAAATTTACACATCAATCCAGTACATAATTCGCAACTACTATAATTTTCCCACCAAATCTGAAATTGAAATGAACTCCATCAAACAAGGAAATAAAATAGTTTGGAGCAAAATTGATACAATCCATATTCAAATATACGCTCCAGAGTAGCAGGCGTGCATGTAGATTCAGTCACTTAGTACCACTTGGTACCGCATATAAGAAAACAGATCTAAAGTGAGATCAAACTTATCACAGTCAGTAAGGTATGCTCATATATAAATAGAAAAGGTAATAATCGAGAAGCACTAGTAACTAGTAAGGGATGCTCAAATTCAAATAGAAAATCACATATTTCATGCGTCACTTTATCAAAATGCCCCTATTATTACTAAATCGAAATATGCTTTGTATCACTGTTTTACTAAATGAAAAACAGAAAAGCATAATTTGCGCAACACTGTATGATGTATCTAGTATTCAGTTGGAGCATCCTCCATAACATCACCCCGTTTTCTTTGCTTGCAAGTTGAATAGTAGTGGTCATATGTCTCATATTGATCACAATTTTTGCACTTTTCGGCTTTTTCGAGTTTTCCATACGCACCTTGAAACCACTTTTGAGACGTACATTCTTCTACTCCCTACCATCATTCTTTCTGCCACCCTTTGTTCTTGTGATGGGCGGATTGACGAGCAAGGGGGTATTCAACATCATTTTTTTTTTTTTGATAAAGGCTAGTGTGCCCGTTTCATTAAAGAAACATAGAGTTCATACAAAAAAAGTAAATCAAGCTTAATGTGAAACCGAGAGCGTTGCCAAAACACAAAATAGCTACCTTAACAGATCAACAACTAATCAACCAAGATTTATCAGTAAGACCCTAATATATGACAACTTAGAACAACTATAAACTCACAACACAAATCTAAATAGCGGCAGCAGAGACATCTGCATCATCCTCAGAGGGGCTGTGATAGACCACCATTTGAAGATGCACAATGTCAGTATCATCCTCATTCAACATCATTTTCAAAGATTATTACAGAAACTTTCAGATTCTTCAAGTGAAGTTAACTTTATCTTCTTTCTTGAAACAAAATCATTATCATTCTTATCTTCGAGAGAAATATACGTCTCCATATCGTCATCAGTAGAAGCATCATCCTAATACAAGAAAATTAATAGGAAAAATTGGTAGTTAATTAGTTTTTTTTTTACATTTAAAGTGACTACATGTAGCAGCTTTGTCAAAGAAGTTGTTGTTGACAATTAAGATATAAATCAAATAACTTTTAAGTGGAACACACACAATAATTTTTCTACCATTGGTAACTAGAAGTTGAAAATATGAATTTTTTTTTTAAAATCATAATTCATATTATATTATATTATGAGTTGGGGACTTGGGGTACAATACATTACAATGTATAGAACTTTTTGTGCATTAGATGGTAAATCGTTGAATTCAAAGTTCAAACAGTCGATCCAAAACCATTCAACGTGATATCTACGCTGAAATGTGCTCGGAGACTAAATTTTACATTTTTCAGAAATTTTTTACTATATATATTTTTTTTTTCAAAATTGCTATTTTTTATGGTCTAAATTATTTTGAAAAACAATATTTTTGTACCCATCTTAATAATATAGTAATAAATTTCTAAAATATATAAATTTGGTCTCCAGACACATTTTACATGGAGAACATGTTGAACGCTTCGGATTCAATTTTTGAATTTTAAATTTAGTAATTTAGAGTCCAATGTTAAGAGAGTTTATACATTGCATTGTAGCGTAGCCAACTCATTATTTATATACTATACCAACTGAAGCTTAATTATATTTGAAACAATCACGGCTGCATTTTGTCTCTAAAATTGGATGTCAGAACTCAGAAAAGAAAAAAATTGTTCTTATAAAACATAAATGGATGTCTTGATTTGAGAATTGAGAGGAAGGAGAAATATTCTATTTTAATTTCTAATATAAGGTAAACAATAGATTAATAAAGAAATAATATGAAAGGAACGATGTTACTTTTAGTGAATAAATGTTATATTTCGTTATTTTGGTGATGAAGTTAGAACATTGAAAGAATATTTTGAAGAAATCGATAAATTCAAAATTTTTAGTGGATATAAAATCAATTTTTTCGAGGCTTTAATTATTTCAGAGTTCAAATAGCACAAAAGAATTAGCTTTTTTTTTTTCAGTTATGTTAATTTCTAGTTTCTACAGAGGGGGACAAGCGTACCACAGTCACTTCAAAAGATAAAGAGAAGAGTAATCGAGATTGAAATCGACATTCAACAGAGGGCTAGAAACCCAAGATGAATACATCGCAGTTTATGGACAAGCAAATACTGGATCTGATGAATCACCAAGCACAGACTCTGCCTCAGGAGGAAGAGTGTTCGACGCACCACATTAATGGTGACACTCCTACGACCAAGGAGGAAATCCTCGCCAGCTATGATTTCCAGTCCACCCGCACCGTCGGTTCCTCTCCTCCTCGTACCAGTGGCGATACTGGTACAGCGACAGCAGGTGGGTCGGGTTCAACTTGGGGATCTCTCGGTTCCAGGACGGCATCATCGAATCTCAAGGTAAGGCAATGCATCTATTATCGTTCTTTTTTCCTCTTTTGTGCGATATTCCTTAGTTTCTTGGGTAGTTTCGAACAAGTGGTGGAGTTTGGATTAATAATTACTAATTAGAGGGTCGGCATTGTGTAGGGGGTTGAAAAGCAATGCAATTTCTTGCTTTTTGTGATGTCCCAGCTTAAATCGGTTGCCTCTTAAGTAAACTTGCTGGTTCTAAATTAGGAGTTAGTGTTACTTGCGATTAAGATAACTTTCTAGAAAGTTTTATCGCATTCGGTCTACTTTATTTCATATCTGGCCTACAGATATTTGTTGAACCTTTAACTGCAACCCGAAGTGATTTTGAAGAGAAGCGCTTTGGGTCTTTTAAGGCAGTAAGTTTTGTCTCATATGCTTCAGAATTATTTGTTTCAGAAATCTGCTGATAGGAAAATTGTTGTGCCAAGCCCAGTATATCCTCACCTTATAAGCTCGTTGACTTGATATTAATACAATATTATTTTCTCTGGTACTGATTCCATGTTAAATTTTGGAGCCTGCTACAGTTGCTAACGCCGTAAATATTGAAAACTAGGAATTTTGGTTGAATTTTGTGTCCCTAAATTCATCTTAACTTTTGAGGTGATTTTATGTGGTTAATATTTCTCACAATATAGTTGCATCTAGTAGAATATAATGATGATAGTCAGACAGTTCTATGTAGATTCATATTTTGTACCAAGTCCACAAAATTATCACATCTATTGGTTAAATTTGATTTGATATGTTTTGGCACTTCTGTCCCTTGGATCTTGAACAGTGTGCTGATATACTGGTGCCTCAAGTGCAGACGGAAGTGATGCAAAAACAAGCGAGGACAGTGGCACCTTCTTATAGCGCTGCCACAGTGGCTGAAATTGATGGCACAGTAAAGAAGTACGTGGACAACCTATTTCATGCACTGGAAGGAGTGAGTGCATGGCTGTCACAGCTGGAGAGCCGGACCCACTGCATGGAGAGCTCCATGGATGATCTGAAGCTTGTTGTCGGGAACTATGTTGGTGCCACAGACGGGAAATTTCGGCAGTTTGAGAATATCTTGCTTGAGGTCAGTTCACCACACTCTACATATCATGCTTCTTCTCAGGCGTGTTTCTTACGTTGCGAGTTGCAACCATACCGACAAGTTGTTTGCTTTTGATATGAATCCACCAGACCCTGGTAAAGTAGATTAATACTGGTTTGGAACAGAGTAATAGTTGCGTGGTGTTTTTGAATTGGTTTGGCTCAGGTGCAATCAGGGGTGCAGATACTTCGGGACAAGCAAGAGATAATGGAGACGCAAATCCATCTCTCTAAACTGCAACCCCAATCCCCAAGTGAACGCCAACCGAAGCCCTCTTCTGATAGCACTACTACTGCCCCTACTCCTGCCCCAGACACCACTCTCGCTCTTTCCCTGCAACCTCACCAGCTCCAGGCCCCCCCCACCCCCTCAAGGTCTTCCACCCCAACCCCCTTCTCTCCCTACCCCGAATGCCCCTCCACCGCCGCAGATCCTATGCCCACCTCAAAACCAAAACCCCTCTCTCCCTGCCCTCCCTGCCCCAAATATGCCTCAATACCCTCCTCAAATGAATCAATCTGCGACCCCATCTGTGGCCCTCTACTTCCCCTCACAGCCACAGCCAGTGGATCCCGTCCATCAGCAGCCATGCCACCAGCTGCCTCAATCTCAAGCCCAGGCCCAGCAAGGGTTGGGGGGCTACCAGCAAAGCCCGTCACATCCTCAGCCACAGGCACAAGTGCCACCTCCCTCTCAGTGTGCACCATACTCTCCAAGCCCTACATCCCAGCCTCTGGCCGAAGAGGCCAATCTCCCATACAGGCCTCCCCTTGCTCAGCCCTACCCTCCACGTGGACTTGCTCCTCCTTACATGCAACAATTTCCGCCTAGCAGGTCTCTAATCCCACCTTCTTTCTATGGTTCGCCTCCATCCCATCCGTCTAGCAGTGCCATGTTTAATGAATCACCCCCTACCAACCGGCCTGGTTATAGCCCCCCAGTGGATCCTTACCCATTCGGTGGGGGTTCCCCTTCATATAGAGGTGGGCCCGGAGGGATGAAACCCAACTCTCCTTTTGTATCAGGCAGTGTTGGTAGTGGAGAGGACAAATACAAGAATCTACCAACTGCAAAGGTGTTGCCCCAAGCAGCTCCAGTGGGACCTGGTTCAGGATCTGGAAACCGGGTGCCTCTTGACGATGTGGTGGAGAAGGTTGCGATGATGGGGTTCTCAAGGGAGCAGGTGAGAGAAACTGTCAGGAAGCTGACAGAGAATGGCCAGAACGTGGATCTGAATGTGGTCTTGGATAAGCTGATGAACGGCAGTGCCGGGCAAGACATGATTCAACCCCAAAAGGGCTGGTTCAATCGCTGATTGTTCAGCTTTGCATTTCAACTCTGCTCCCTTCTCATCGCCTGTGCTCTTATGTTATCAGGTCTTGTCCTGTAAATTTACTGGACCCACTTTGTACGCATTCTCTTTTCCTGATTGATCAAATCCCCTTTGCTTCCTTTAGTGGAAAGAATGTGTCTCTTTACATGTTTCGACTTTTGCATACATTTTCCAAGTGTTGGTGTTTGTTTAGCTGTGGATGAGCGCACGAGTTCCTCATCTGTTTGTGTGCTTAAAGAGAAGAGATTGTTGTTTGATACTTTGCTACAGTTTCAGTTTCTGAATAATGCAGATTTGTACTTCAGGTTCAAGGTGCCTGCAAGTAGTTGTTGATGTATTATTAACAATTTAATAGAAATTTTTTGTTCTAGTTTTTTACCTGTATCACTAAAGGATGATGATTTAGTTTGAACTTCCTTTATAAAAATATGGTTCACAAATGAATATTCGAATCTGGTATAAACTGTAGAATGTTTTGTAAATATTATCACTTGTATGCTGTCTCAAAGAAAGGGAACATGGGGGTGGTTTTGTAGCTCGAACCAAATCAGATCCACTCAACCGGATCACACTTAAGGTTTTCTGGTTTCCATTTTTAACCTTATAAATGTACTAAATTATTAACATGCTCCTCTTATGTTGCTACATCAATACTATTATTCTTTACTGTGATACACATCCTACAGTTTTTCCTTTTCATCTTTTTTTCGATTTGGGGGAATTTACAAAAAAACATTGAACTTACTTTTCTACTTAAAGATTAGTTACATTTCTGAGTTTCTGACTAATTAGTGTGTATTTATATTTCATTATGTTTTAGGCTGAGAATACTCCATTTTTCGAGTGACAAATTCTTTTTCTACTTTACATTGAACTTACTTTTCTACTTTAAGGTTTTCTGACTAATGAACTGACAAATTCTTTTTCGAGTGAAAAGGGATAGGAGTTATCAGAGATAGGGGTGTTCATCGGTTCGGTTCGGTTCAAACAGAACCGAACTAGGCAAACCAAAGTTTTAATTCGGTTTCAAAAATAGAACTGAACTTAACCGAATTAGCATTGCAACCGAACCGAACCGAACTAAAGTTTTATTTCGGTTTGTTCAGTTCAAACCGAAATATATCATATTTTTAATTTAATGCAATTGTTTTATAATAAACCGAAGTATATTAAGAAATAAATTGGGATATTAAGAAATAAACCGAAGTATTTAAAGCAATTGATTAAGAAATAAACCGGGGCGGTCCGGACCAAATTCATAATATATAAAAGTTCGGTCGGTTCGGTTATTTCGGTTTTGAAAATTTTCAAACCGAACCGAACCATTAAACCGAAAAAACCGAACCGTTTGAACCAATCTAATTCGGTTCGGTCCAAAACCGATTAAACTGGACCCAATGAACACCCTAATCGGAGATAATAGATCAAGTTGGATGACTTTGTAATTATCTTTATTATTATGTTTTGGAACTTGTTTGATTTGCTAAGGTGTCATAATTGATTTGGAATTGATTTTGTGATACGATGTTGTGCATGTTGGAATTCAGGTCCAGTGCAATACGTGTAGAATGAGATCTGAGTCGCCTGTTTTAATCTGATATGAATCTCAAAGCGGATCCTCTATATTTCAAATAGACACCAAATTAATTTTGAATCAGATACTATCTTCAGTGAAATACTTGCATATTCTTGATGTCAAATAAAAATAGAGCTGATATAAATTATAAAATCAAAATACAATAATTATCATACTGAATTTAAATCATATCCATAATCCAGAATATCTCTGTTAATTTCTTTTATCTAAAGATATCTTTCCATTAAATACTTCTGTCGACAACAAATCAATATTTCATTATGTAAAATGTTTCTGTGTACATAAGTGATATAATATTGTGGGATACTTGGGCTAATTAAATTCCCACTTCTTAGCAAAACAAAAGAAAAACACACAGGAAAAGAGAAAAAAATAAACTAAAAATATGACATTGTTCCCATTTCCTATGTTTGCGAAAGCGATTCGCAACTAGTATGAAGGAAAATATTTACTAAGGCTGTAAGGAAGTGCGTAAAATTCTTCGGATCTTGCATCGGCGTTGTAAGATCTGTACTTGTAGAACCAATGCAAACCTCTATCTTTTCTAACTGAGTCATCCCAATAGCAGTGTGACCAATCTAACAAATATGCTATCATGGCCCCTACTGTTGCCGAAGACGAGAATATCACATTTATAATATCATTAAACTGCAAAATAGAAAATTTCAACATCAAAATTTTAAAATCATAAGTGATATTTGGAATGTGATATAAGTTTGTCTTAAAAGTTAAAACTAAGTACTACCAAATTAGTATGTCCCCAATAAAATAGCCCTGTACCATCACTGGTACGGTTGTGTTGTGAATGTTTCCAGGAAAATGATAACAGTTGGTAGTTTACCATTTTCTCAAAAGAAAAAAGAAATTATTTCCTATTAGGTTCGAGGAGATAGTATGAGAGAATATTTAGAGTGCAATTAGCATACCGCTCTAGTACGTGTGTGCATTGGCCCATAACCAGATTCAATGAAATATTCTCGGAAGAACTGTGGAATTGACAAACCCATAATCAAGGCAAAGCCGATGATGAATTTATTTCGCAAACTATTTATGCTGCAGAACTGGAGAAGGCCTATTCCTGCAGAGGCTGCAAAAGTAAAAAAAAAAAATCCGGTGAGTTATTTGTTTTTCTTCTCCTGAAACCAAGATATACAAACCAAATAAAGATGTGTACCCTAACTTGACTCAACTTTAATTTACTGGGAGGTTACTGTAAAAATCAGGTAGCTGCAAATTTACTTGCAAGTAGTCAAGACTGCAGGTATAACAACACCCAAGTGACAGTGTACTTTTGACTTATGAGCAAGGGGCTTAAATAATAAGAAACAACGACACGTAGGAACCGATTATCTGATTAGTGGTTAATGAGTAAAGAATTCAATGGATTACCAGCATAAGCATAGAGAACACAATATATGCCAAAGAATAGCGGGATTGGGATAGAAGCAATAACAGCCCCAAATTTTGCTGTTCGTATCAAAATGTCACACAAACAGAGGCATTAGAACCAAACTATTAATATAAAGAAGTGAGTAAAAATCATGCGGTAATACAAACAAAATGGCCTACCAAAGATTGAGAAAAAGATCATGAAACAAGCTGCAATTTTAATAACTCGACGGCTTCCGACTCTTGTGACAGCCAGAAATCCTGAATTCTCACTGTTTTAACTTAAAGTTAGAAATTTCTAATTTGTTAGAAAGAATATGATATTTTTATATGAGAACAGGGATCTTTACACAGATGCTGCAGATCCATTCAAAGTTCCAAATAGGCCATCCAGCATAATGGCTATTCCCTAAAACACATAAGATGCATATATTTACAAGATATAACAACTAAAGATTATGTGATATTTGTTTAAAAAAAAACTATTTATTTATAAGTTTGTATGTTTATCTTAAACTAATGTACTGTACCTGCCAGCCAACCCCACGGCTAAATACGGAAGGTGGTACGAATGTGGCACCGCAGAATCTTTGTACGGCCATAATAGTGCCAGTTGACTGTAAATAAATTAAAATCAGTTATCAAGTTACTTGTCTCGGATTTATAATAGAAGTAAAAATTAAAACATAATTAGTAAAGGTGAATTACCTCAACAAGAGAAACAAATGAAGCAGCTATCATAGCAAAAGCATCTCCAGCATAAAAAATGGGTCTTCCCCATTGTAAAGGGTATGGAATTCTGACCCTGCATGTAAAAAAAAAAAAATTGAATATATTGTGTTTTCTCAGATAATTAAAAGAAAATTTATTTTCATTAGCAAATACACAAAGGTGTTACCAGGGTGAGCCCCAAATAATTCCCGCACGATCTGTGCGGCAGCTATATTGTGTCTCAGGTGGTCTTTGGTTGTAGGCACCAGCAGCAGTGAGAATATGTGCATATATCCAAACAATAATAATAGTAACTAGAACCGCACACCGACCAAATACAAAACTGCCTTGATTTAATCCATATGGAGCATACTGCAAATTAAGAATATTTTAAAAAAAGAGTTATTTCTTGGAGGTGTATACTCAATACCTAATCTACTAGGTTTGGTGTTCAACCAAACTATTCCATTGTGTGAACCAATGTACTCTTCTAGAAGATTAACTAACTGTATTATTAAGCACAATTTATTATTTCTTTCACTTTTAATGAAGAAACAGGAATACCATTTGAACCAACGAATTTTCATTTTCTCAAAGCGTATGCACAACAAATACATAAATTGTTTCCATAGCCTTAGAAAATGGTGATTTTTCTCTTTACCTTCTAATTAGCTCAATCGTTATTGCTTCAACTAGTAATGGTGCAGTTGTCCAATTTTTTTCATCTTTTGAAATGAAAAGGTTCAAATTTTAATGAAAAGGCAGCTTAAATAGTACATCCATCCTATCAGTACCAAAGAAAACATACCATAAATAGAAGAACTAGAATTATGAGTGCCGGGAGCCCAATTTCAACACAGTTGGCCAGCTAGAAAGAAGAGAATGCACATTAATTTTAGGTAAACTGCTCTACATAAGAACTTTTTTCATTGGTAACATAATCAATATTAAAATGATTAAAACATAGCTATATACTCACTGCAGGGAATGCAATGTAATAAAGCCCGAGCGCAGATAGCATTACCCAAGGAGCCGCAATCACTGGGCTAAGGAATCTGACCAAATGGAAAAACAAGAATAATTTTAACAGATCAAGCAAATTCCATTATATCATTCAATTATATTACACAATTCTCTCATATCATAACACTACTTAATTACCTTATGCAAACTCCCCATAGACCGAAGTATCCGACAACTATCTGAAAGATAGAAGCACATATCATTGCCCCTTGTATTGCTCTCATAGTATGGTAGAACCTCTGATAAATTAGAAGAAACAAATTAGTCAGTATGAATAACTTCTTGGAAGTCAATTTTGATTTTAGAAACCATTATTACAAACCTCATAGGGATCAATAAAGTATGTGTAGCGTCTGCTTAGAATAATCGAAAGCATTGGTAGAAGGTATGTGAAGGAGCCACCGATCACAACTGGCAGGCGGGTCCCGAAATAGACTTGCAACAGGGTGTTTATTCCAGCTACAAAAAGCATTGATTGAATCACTCTAGCCTTTTCTTCCTGCCATTGAAGAAAAATTGAATATAAAAGCTAGACATAAAACACATTAATCCGCACAACGCTACCTTTACTGTCATCGGTGTGTGTCATTATGCATATTTGCAGTCTGATTAAAATCCATATATATTCACTGGCATTACTATGACTTGGGATGTGAATTCTCAAAATAAAAATAAAAATAAAAAAAGTCGTAGACTTACATAACCACCACCCATCTGAGGAACCAAGATCGTCGCAATTAAAACAATGGTGCCGAGCATGATAACATAATGCTGAAACCCTACCAACATAGTCGTGTCTGTAAAGTTCAAGAATTCCAAAAGAAAAAACAAGAACTTGTTAATGTCAGACAATAATTGAAAAGAAGAAAGTGAGAGAGAAAAAAAAGATTTCACTTAAAGAACTCAAAAGAAGGGAAAGAGATAGAGACTAACGCCATGGGGGAGGGCTGGTAATGCAGTAGTCGATACCGGCCAATTGCTCGTGTATTGGGTAAGGTACAAACTCTGGTTCTTTACCCATTGTGCTCAAATTTCTTCTCTACTCCTTATAATTTGTTTTTCTCTTTGCTTCTGTGTCCTTACGCTCTGTTTAGGATTGTTGATTGGGATTACAATTATTACTTAAAAATCAAGAGGCGGGAGAGGGAAAGAGATGAAGCGATTTGGAATGAGAAGAGGCGGGAGTAGTGTTGCTGTTATATATCAGATTAATCAACGAAATAAAGCAATTCATTAAAGGAGGGGAGTTGAACGGAAACCGCTCACATTTTTTAAATCTTACGCTTGTCGTATTGAGCGCTATTATTTCTTTGGACTTTGCATGGACTCCGGTCTTCTTCTCTCGTTTGGTGGTTCTCTGTGGCAAAAGAAGTATGTCAGTTTGTATGTGGCACGAGAAAGCGACTTGTTTGTAACTTTGTATGTGGTTATTTTGAAAGCCAAAGGTACTTGTATGTGTATCTAGGGGTGGCCAAAAATTAAGCTCGAAGCTCGTGGCTCGTCGTGGCTCGTCGTGGCTCGTATCTGGCTTGCTGGCTAACAGCTCGCTCGTGACTGGACCGAGCTGTTAACGAGCCAGCTCGCTACTAGCTCAGTCTAGAATTGACGAGTTTGAGCTGGGGCCTAGCTTGCTCGCTAGCTCGGCTAGACATCAATTTGTGAATTTATATGAATTTGTGTGTATTTTATACTATCAAGCTCGGTCTAGCTCGGTCAAAAAAGATTTGTAAAATTTATTTTCTTATTAAAACAAAGTCTAGCCAAACCCAGTGAGCCAGCTCGTCAGCTCGCGAGCTAGCTCGGGCTGGCTCGTCACGAGTTTGAGCTGAGATTTTAGCTCGAAAGTCCTACGTCCAGCTCGCTCGGTCCAGAATTAACGAGCTGCGCTAAGGCCCAGCTCATTTACAGCCCTACTTGTATCTTCTAAGAAAATATACTCGTATAAGAGTAGAACTAGGGTGTTCCTAAGTTTATCAAGTGTTTTCGTGAATTCAACTCTAAAATTTATAAGATTGACTTCAAATAATAAATTCAAACCGTTGAAATTTTTCTACCTTACGAGTGATGTTTTTATATATGAAAATTTTAAACTTTCAAATTAATTTGGTATAAAGTCAATTGGTCAAAATTTGAAAGTTTATAAATTAATTTTAATGCATTCATTTTTTGTATGTTTTTTGACCACTTGACTCTATAGAAAATTAATTTTAAATTTTAATTTTTTTTTCATGCAGACGCATCACTTCTTAAGTAGAATGATTTCAATGATTTGAATTTGTCATTTAAAACGAATCCGATAGATTTTAGAGTTGAGTTTACAAAGAAGTTTGGTAAACTTAGGAACACTCAGTTCTACTACTATTATAATATCAGAAATATGTTCTGTTTATTATCGGTACATGGTTAGTTACCAACAAAATATTGACGCTCGATCCTTCTACGTACTGCATTATGATTTTATTTTAGGAAAAAATTTGTACATTTTATCGATGTTGATGCATTTTTATAATTTTTCGTCTATTTCAGTTATGATTAATACTGATTTATCAACAAAATCTTTGAAACCGGATCCTTTTTACATAGATTATGCTCTAATTGTGGAAAAATATTTCTTCCCAAAGTATTGTTTAATCCACAGTGATTTCTTTGTGTAACATAATTAATTTATTTGTGTGCAATTTTTAATCTTTTGTTCGAGTTATATTTTTGTTTCATTTTTCCAATTTATCATCATTATGTGGTAAAAAGTTATAAAAATTCATTTTAATATGAACAGTATTAATTGCCTGGAACAGTTTAACTTTCTATCATTTAAAGATCTTGCCGATATTTTTTTGGGTGTAAATCCTTCCTATCTTATTGAAATATTATATTTAAAATATTTAAAATAATATTATTGTATATATAAATAATGACGTGTTTGACAACGGTAAACCAACAACAAAATTAGTCAAAGTCTAAAAGCAAATACATGTGTTAATTTTCTCTCGTTAACACAGATTAGGTCAAATATAATACGATTAAGAAATTATTGAGTGGTTTCATTAGTAAATTGAAATTATTAGTATTTTATCGAGTGAATTATTCTATTCTTATGTATTTGATTGATGATCAAATAATTTTAGTATTAAATAACATTGATATACAAATTTATGTAAAAATAACGAAAATTATGTAATATAGATTTATGTGTAGTCTGACTAAAATTCGAAGGAAGTGCTATGCGAAATCTTGCAAGTAGGGGTGTAAATGATACCTTTTTATCCGTTTACCTAATCTATATTATATCCAATAAGATGTTACGGGTTAGATTTTTTTTTTTTGTAAATTTATTAAGTTAAGTATGGGTAAGATTTTTTTTTTTTATCTAAACGGGTAAAGCCTATTTCGTACTCATTACCCGATCGAGTAATTATATATACTATATATATATATTAATAAGTATTTAAAAGATTATTTTAATTGATTACTTGCGCTTAGTATGATCAAAAAAAAAAAATTCAACAAAGTGCTACACATGTGTGAAATAAATGTATATATTTGAATGTTTTATTTAATAAGTAATAAAAATAATTATTATATTAGTATTACCCGTTATTTACCGCTACTGTTTTGTTATCTGGCAACTATGGTAAGGATAGAGTACGGATAAGATAATTTGTAGCGGATAAGAATTGAGTACGAGTAAGAACAATTTGTAACGGATACGGATATGAAAATACTTCCACCCCATCTTTATTGTATCTGTTGACACCCCAGCTTGCAAGAGCTCTTTTTGTTTTTTTGAAATATTTGACAGTGGTTGTCAAGAGTGAGAGCTCCTTGTTAGTATATCATATCACAATATTGTATTCTCTTCACGATAATTCGAGTTTGTGATAAATATTTGATTACAAAAATTAGTTTTTAATTTAATAATAAAATATAATGCTCGTGCGAGAGATTACATATTTGAAATTTTTGAATGAAAGATTTTTGCAGATATTAAACAATTAATTAAGCTAATTGATAAAATTTACTGAAAAAAGGAAATAACTAGATTTGACTATTTCATATCAATAGCATATGCAACTATTTAATAATCGTGGTAAACAAAACTCATGATATATATATCAGTAAAGTCAAACTATCTAACTATTTAATATTCTTATTATTACAGTAAAGAATTTCTACCGTATGAGTTTTGAATTCATAATTTTTTACAGAGGCACGTTATCTCTCTCACTAAACTAAAGACAAAACTCGTGATATATTTGTTGGGAAATATAAGCTTTTCCAAGTTATATTTGTTATTAATTAATTACCACGTTAAGACGAATTACAACATTTTTGAAAATACAAGTGCGTCCATATTTTTGTGGGAATAAAAATTTCAAATTAGTTCTACTTGCCCCCTTTTTCAAGTTCTAGATTCTTTCATTTTTAGAATATTATTAGAATATATTAACATATGCTAGCGAGAGAATGCCATCAACAAATTGGGAATATTTTTTAAGACCTTGAACAAGCCAGGTGCCTGACTTCAAATCGCATGATATGACGACATGAAGATACTATTTTCTATGTTAATTTCTTTGGTAGTTTAGTTTCTTCCAAAAAAAAAAAAATGTTAATTTCTTTGGTAGGATTGGCCAAATTCTCTCTCTCTCTAGGTTAGTTGGAGTTGGCTAACAGGATCATGACCAATGTTTCGCACCTATCTAGACCTAATCTTTTATTTTAATTGTTTTTACGGTTGATTTTGACGTATATATTTAACTCAACTAGAATTCAACAGCTTACATTACATTACCAAATTACCCATAGCTTCTCACAATATGCACATTTTTTTATAGAAATTGAAAAAAAAAAAAAATTGTCAATGAAAAGAGATTGATTTTTTTTTTTCAAAAACAATAAAGATCAAATTATTTATTTAATTCGGTTACCTTCAACTTGTACCGAATCAATATCTCGGTTCACCCTTGTTCATATTTTTACATGACTGATAATACAAAAAAATCCGAAAGAGGTGATCAAACCATCATTTCAGTCAACTTCTTTCAAATTAGGTTGAAATCATGTGGTTCGGTCGGAATTCGCATCCTCTGACATATCTCAAACTTTGCGTGACTTTTTGGAATATCTCAATCGTTCAAATACGTTCTACACGAATCTCAAAGCTCAAATAAAACTGGCCCCCTACGTTGTCCCGAATAGGCACCGGACACATCGGTCACGCAAAAATTGAGATATCTCAGAGGATACAGACTCGTTCAGTCGCCTCCCCCCCTCCCCCTCTCGAATATTATGCGTCGCCAGTCGTGTAAAATTACGATTTATTTATTCGGTTACCCTCACCTAGACCGAGACCGAATCAGTAGTTCAATTATTATTATTATCTGAAAAAAAAAACTATCAATCTTTTTTCTACAAATGGATTTATTAATGTCTAAAAAAAATACAATATGCACGTAACTATTGCTACATAAAGCAAGCACAACATGACATGCACCGAGTAGCTAGCGTAAAGAGGAAAAAAAGGTGTTACAATGTGGTTTTATTAGACTATTCACGGAGTTGATCAACTTCAACAACTATAATCTACTAGATCTTACCAAAACTTATCCAAAACAATGACATGGCTTCAGCTGCTTGTTTGCCTTGATGTGGATACTAAGCAATTATTCCTTATATAAAAGTGTCTTCTATGAGCATGTGTCATATTCTTGGTTTCTTTTTTTTTTTAAACCTTCACAGGAGCTGCAAAGTCGTGAGGAGAAATAGAACTCTCAATCTTTGAGTACAACAATTCTAGAGCCTTTGGGTACAACAATCTTAGTTTCTTACTAAATATCTCAGATATTGAATTTTTTTTTGGTTTAAAGCATTCAAAGTATCTACAGTGCAAATACTAAGTTTTACCGAAATATTTATTAATAACATTATTCCAAAAAAAAAACCACTTTTTTTTTTACAAAATTCGAAAACTACCAGGACCGCAATGACAAATGCTAGCCCCGAAGAATGAGGGTCAACATGTGTCGTTGCGGCCCCTGTGCTATATATAAGGCCCGCTAGTTTCGAATTTCATTATTCCTTAGGTCACTTTCAATCCCTTTGAGTTTGGGTAAGTTTTTTCTTCTTTTCTTGTTTCAATTTTTAATTTAGTAGTAATTTAGGATTTAGGGTTTAGTGATTGCAGTCAATAGGGCCACCAATAGTTATTGCGGTCCTGGTATTTTTTTAATTATGTAAAAAAAAATAGTTTTTTTTTCAGAATGGTATTAATAAACATTTTGGTAAGTTTTACTAGTTTGGATCCCCGGGTATCTAAGGTACATTTAGCAAATCTGGACCGTTTTTCTAACCTGGTACAAATCTCAAAATGGATTCTCCTATAATTTTCATAGACATCAAATTGAGTTTAACTTGACTGGGAATTAATCTGATGTCACACCCCAAATCCGGGGTGCAACAACTTACCGTGATATTCCCAATTCAGTATACGCAAGGCATGGATCTTTTTATGCACTACCAATTCAACCCATTACATTAATCCCGAATCAAAATATTTACAAAATATATCTGACATTTAGTGATGGAATTAAGATGCTAGAGAAATGCTCTCTACATCATGTCAGATATTATAACCCAAGGTACCATATCTCTTGTTTGGCCCTGCTGTCAATTATAACCCATAAATGCATCTCTTCGTCTAATGAACCTGTAAAACCCACAAAGGGGGAGGGGGTGAAAAATAACAGCGATATTTCTCAGTACAGAATTTGATTCGGGATACTGGATTCGTAAGAATCCATATCCAGAATTAAATATCCGCAATATCATATCAATTCAGTTTTTTTTTTAAGAATGAATGCAATGCTAACTATTGACAGTCAACCGATAATCAACAGGAAAAAGCAACGGAAATCAAATAACTATAATCAGAATATTTGGGTTCTAAATTTATACAAATACTAGGTAGGGTAACACAAACAGATACCATCGTACAGATGCCCACCAGCAACCCACATCTGCCTTTACACATACTCGTATCTGTTGTGTTTGGCTTAGGCCGTTCTATTCAATCTGGTTTATAGTCAGACACTTAATTCAATTCAATAATTCGATTCAATGATATGTAATTCAATAATATAAGCAATATTGTCATCCCTCAGAGGTAGTGACTAGCAATAGACATTTACCACAGTTTTACTATCCTTACAGTCACAATTTACAATATCCTCTACCCAACCGGTACTGGGTTCAGTTGAGGACATTCACCATATGCGCATAAGGGTCCTGGGGCAAAGTCTAGTCATAACCTAGACTTTGCAGTAATTCGTAAATTCAATAAAATTCAGTAACTGTGGAATCATTCAGTTATTTAGATCAAGGAACAAACAATCAATAAACCATACCAAAATGACAAGTCATCAAACTTACCAGTAATTCAATTTCATTTGTATTGTGCTATGCATATGATGCAACAATTCAAATAATGCAATCAATCAATCATTCAACATGCAAACCTAATAGCAATTTAATTCTTAGAAATGAATATCAAAACAAAGCCAGTGAACCCCCGCACCTGATAACATAGGGTAAATAGAACGATCAGTCGTTGAATATGAGTTATTCCGATCAGTCTTATCAAGTCTCGCTTCATCATATTTCTGCCTATGGCCAAGCAACATTTTCTCAATCATTACTTATAAAATTATCGTCACTAAATAAAAGTTACATATACAAATAATTACTCATATATAATTGTTACTCATTGTGACCTGATGGTATCATCTACTATTTGCTCATTTATTTCTTAATTCTTTTGTTTAGTTACTTTATTATCCCTTTCCAATTGGATTCAATTTAGCGTTGATTAATTGTCAGAAATATATAGTGCGCTATTAACCAATCCAAGTAAATAAAACCCAGGTTCAATAGTTCAATGATTTCTGTTCTGGGCAAAGGACCCTTGTTCCTTTTCACTTTTTATCCGTTATTAGTCAAACCAAATCTAACTCAATTCTTTTTCTTTAATTTTTACGACTTGCCATGTATTTAATATGTTACCATTATATACTTTTTAATACTAACTAGTTAAATTGTCGGTCTATATAAATATAGCAGGTTATACCTCTAGTTCATTATTTTCTTTTTAAATAGGCCCCTGAGATCCCTACTATGCCAGTAACCAAGATACTAGTGTCAGAATAGGTTCAGATAAATATTATACTGGTATCATTAAAATTGAACAGAAATAATAGATTACCCATACAGGAGTGCCTTGTGCTACAAGTACCAAGTCGTATCATTAAGGTTTTGATTTATAAACCATAAGGTAGAGATTGATTTCATATAAGCAACCTTTCTATAGTTCAAGAATTATCATCTGAGCAACATGACAACATAATTGAGTACTTGTGGTTATCGGACTCAAGCCACATCAAGAAAATATATCTTCACCCAACTATTAAGCTTAAGCGTGTTTCCAATAACTGTGAGATTTACTTGTGTTCTAAATATATTAAATCAATATATCTTTCAAGACCTTAGATTAGTTAGGAGGAAAACAAGACAGAGAGAGATGAATACCAAGCATTGACTAACAACCGTGAAAGAGAACCACACACAACATCTTATTTCACATCACAATAATTTAACCAACAACTTCCCAATTTCTTTACTGCTGTAGAAAAAGAAAAAGAGGAAAGAACGACTGGAAACAACCCAACAGTGAGAGAGGAGGACAAGTGCAAGTAGTAGAGAGCAACTAGCTCTCTCTGCAGTTGCATGGCAACGCTGGACTCAGAGAGAGTTTGCCACATGTTGAGCCAGAAGAGGAGAGAGATCATTAAAGAGAGAAAAAAATAGAGAGTTTGTTTGTCACGGCCCAACAGGCCTAGTTCAACTTTGCTTTATTTCAAGATATCTTAAATTCTCTTTTAGTTAACTTATTATCTCATATAAATTTCTAATCTCATTTCTCAATCTTATATATATTGGTAACACAAACTTCTTAATTTCCAGATTTCAAAATGCTAATTAATGTGATAATTATTTTTAAAAAATGATTAAAATATTTCCCTGATTTATTCATTTCGTTTAATTTGTATTTTTCCTAAAATTTCACTCAAGACATTTTTGTTATCAGTTTCAATTATATATTTCATATTTTATATTTCGAGATGTTACATCTGAACCGTTCGTTTATATACATTGCACCTCAGATACCTTGAGGAATACAGGCTCAAGTTTTAAACATACAGTCTCACAGAGAGATATTTAGCTAATTGAGTAAGATGTGGTTTTCCTATTTGATGTTTTAATTATATTAAGGATCATTGATAATATTGAAATGCAGTTGTAAAATAATTAAAGAAAGGGAAATTTTAATATTTAATTAGTGAACTTTTACTAAAAGGAACTAAATTAGATTATAATTAAATTAAGTTATTTAACATTTAAAAGATCTATTAATTAAGTTGGTCTTTGAACTTCTTTTTAAAAAAAATATTATTTTTAGAAAGAAAAAAACTTAGTTAAATATTTGTCTGTACTAAATCAATCCTTAAATTTTGTCATTGAAAATCTTCTAACATAATCAATGTAACTCTTAAGGATGTTGATTCTTTTAAAGGAAATATGAGAACACATATTTTATCATTAGTTCAATATGGAGCTTATATATCTCTATTTTTTTATTAAGTACATAGATGTCTTGATCCACTAACGTCTACGATTAAAAAATAAAATTTTAGATTGAATATCAGTCCTCTAATCAAATACTCTGCCTTTTTTTTATTCAATTGCATTTTTTTTTTTATCTTTTTACGTGTAAAAGTCTAAATTTATTTAAACACGTACTGCACACGATTTGGTCAGAATTAAAATTGAATAAACTTAGATTGGAATTGCTGCAATGAAAAAGCTATTGATGTCTTATTTTATTTTTAACTCCCCTTCAATTTTTTCTTTTATGTTTCTGATCCTTCCTTTTTTCCTTTCTTCGTTTCTCCAAAAACAAATTTGCTAGTTAAGAAAATGAAACAAACGTTAAGAATTAATGTCTTACTTTTTTTTTTCTCCTTCAATACATATAATAATATTTTTTTCACAGAAAATATTATTTTGGGTAATTCTTCTCCATATCTTATTATAGTCCATCCAGTAATATTTTTGTCGATGCTTTATAATTTGAAAAAAAAATTATAAATATATTCTTTGCCATTTATATGAGAAATTTTAGATCAATACGGTGATCATGATTCATGTCGATGTTTTTTTTTCACAATTTTCAGATAATATCTCATTTTTATGAGAATTTGTTATGTCTCTGTTATAATGCAAGGACACGATACGATACAAGTTAATAATTATATGTTGTGAACTATCATATAATCCAAGTCCAATAAAAGACAAACTAGTTTGAAAATTTAGACTTTATAGGGTCATGTACTGAAGATCTTATAAAGACCACTAAGAAATAGATCTTAAAGGCCCAAGAACAATGAAGCCCAAAAAGAAAGAATAAACCAAAGGCCTATCCGGGACACCAATTGCCTAAACGATCTTTGGGCAACTCGTGGGCAACTCGGAACCAACTAGCAATACCTGGAGAGGAACCCCGAATCGATGTTGGTTCGAAGTCAGTATGATGTGTCCCGAATCAGAGCCCAAACCGACCTACCTTCAAAGTAAGTCGCTGGTGTCTCGACTCAGGGCCCAAACTGTTATAAAAGCCTATAAATACCCAGAAGTTCAGTAAGAAAAGGGACAACAAATATTATACAAAAAAGGTACGAATGGGATAGAGTTGTGTGCTTAAGGAATCCGAACTAAGTTTTATTCAACATGCACATACACTCTCTTTACTAATCATTTTGAGCTATTTTTCACCTAAGATAGTCCGTATTCTGATTGCGCAGCCCAAGACTATTTAGACCGAAGCGTATCAAGACTTTATGCATTAAAAAAGGATGCGGCCCTTTGATGCGTGGAGTTTAGGAGGTATTTTTAATTTTAATGATGGATTAAAATGAAAACATATTAACATGGCTGTCAAAGAATGTATTGATATTTTGTAGTTTGATGTTACATAATTATACGTTTTTTTAAAACAATCTTATGAGCATGTACTGAGAGACAAAAAACAAAGGCAAAGGGCTAGGGGGTGAAAACAGATCGGATACGGATCGAATAGTGGTAAAATCATATTCATATCTGTTTTTTTTTTCGGATACGGATATGGTCGGATCGGATCTTTATTAAAAATATTATTAAATATTATTAAAAACACCAAATTCATCATATTTATCTAATTATAATGGTGAATAACAAAAAATTTTTCATAATATATATTAAATTATATGATATACATCTACTATTCGGATTTCACCCCTACAAAGGACACTCAAAAATACGTATTGATCTAGAAGATCAAATTATACGGATCTGATCACTTTAGGTTCAATTAACCTTTTAGTATATAATTTATTATTCTGGTTCACCGTATATTATTCTGGAATAATTAATGATGATATTCACCTATCCAATATGATTTGTTTATCTTGAAAATCCAACTTGTTTAAACAAAGATTTAAGAAACAACTTAATCTTCTAAAATATTTTTTAGGATCATGATCATGCAAATACATGTTTAGAGATCAATTTGAATTTTCTTTTTTAAATTCCGACCAAATCTTAATTTTGTTTTCCCTTATCAAAAGTTCAAAACTGCCCAATTTTTTTTAAAGGTTATTTACCTACTTTATTCGGACTCTCATTCACTGGTTATTTAAAAAAAAAAAATAACAATGCAAATATTCTTAAATTCAGGTAGAATAACATGAAAAAAAAAATTAAGTACTCACCTTTTGTGTGATGGTTACTTGCATATAAAAACTCAGAGTATCTACATCTCTTAAACTATTCGAGTTTTTGATATGATGTGACAGTTTCTAATTCAGCTTCAGAGATGTGAGAGAATTTCTTATTTAAAAATTATGCAGTAAAGTTTCTTATTAATAAACTGTTTAGAAACTCCATACTGGCCAAATGATTGGCTTAAATTAATTCTCATTTTTCATTTGTTGCTAACGTAGCTTAATAGAAACTCTAAAATTAATTTCAAAATTGTGAGAATTAGAAACTTCAGAGATCTAAATTTTTAAAAAATAATTAACAGTTATTTAAAAACTCATTTGAGTTGCAGTGAACATCTCTGATATTATGAGAGTTTCTAATATGATGTGGTAGTTTTTAATTCAGTTTCAGAGATGTAGTAAATGGTAAAATTTCTCATTTAGAAACTATGCAGGAAAGTTTCTTATTAAGAAACAGTTTCTAAACTCCACACTGGTCAAATTATTAACTCAAATTATTTCTCATTTTTAATTTATTGCTGACGTGGCTTAATAAAAATTCTAAAATTAATTTTAGAGATGTGAGAGTTAAAAACTTTAGAAAATTTAATTTCTAAAAAAAAGTAGTTAACAATTATTTAAAAAATCGTTTGAGTTGCTGACCACCACTTGCATCGGATCCGGGCAGCCCGGACTTGCTCGTCGGATGCCTATTTTCTCAGCAAACGAAGAAGAACAACAAGACCATTTTAAAGGTAAACGAAGAATTATAGTTTGGGCCTGTCTTCCTAGGCCTGATGAAGCCCGTATATCATAAATTATATACATTATGTGGGTACCTTTGGATCCTGGTCAGTTCAAAAAATAGTGATTATTGGATTAGTAGTCGTGAATAATATTAATCTGAATGATTTAAAAATAGTGTTAACTTTGAACTATTCGGACTAATAAAAATATTGTTTGAATTGTTTATTTGAAATAACAATAGAGGAAATAAATAAAATAATGATTAAACTAATATTATATTACATTTAAACTAACAGATAAAATGCATGTCTCTCAAAAAAATCTCAAAATTATATATTTTTCTCTCTAAAGTTCATAATAGCATATTTACATTTCTAAATTTAAAAATCTCACAAATTTATTCAATTTATTGACTTTCTATGAAAACTTGTTATAACTATAAAGTGCATATTTTACCATTTATTAAAAATAAAAATTATGTAATTTGTTTAAGAAAAAAATTTAGTTTTCTAATTGCTTTTTTTTAAAGCAAATAATTCATTTATTTACATGTGACAAACAAGTAATTATGAATAAAGAGAATTAGGTTATATAATTATGGATAAAAAATATTATACTCGTGATATCATCATCATCATCATCATCATCATAATAATAATAATAATAATAATTCCTTACAACAAATTACTAAGTTTATATTTGCTTGCAATTTAATTGGCAGAATAAAAAAATCGGGCATTTTTTTCCATAACCAAAAAATTAAATAATATAATATTAATAACCGAATTTTGAAAAAAATTTCAAACCTAACCAGACCGCCTCCTCATTGGGCGGTCCAGAACCCTATCAGACCGCCGGGCCACCTTTGGGCGGTCCGGACCTAAGCAGACCGCCCCCCCCGGCGGTCCGCTTAAATTTTTTTTTTCTATATATACCCCTCTCCCCACACCCCATCAAACCAAACCCTAACCCTCCCACACCCGCCGCCGCCCGCCGCGAATCCGCCGTTCTTCGTGTCGAAACCGCCGGAAACCCCGTTTTGTCGTTCCGAAAGCGATATTTCATAGTTTCGTTGCATTTTCGACTCCTCTCCGCTTCCGTTTTCGGGTACGAAATTTTTTGCGAATTTTTATAAATTGTTTCGAATCGTTAGAAATTGTGGATTGAAATTGTTAGAAATTGTTTAGAATCGTTAGAAATTGTTGATTGAAATTGTTGATTGAATTGTTGATTGAAATGGTTAGGAATTGTTTGATTGGATTTGTTAGAAATTGTTGATTGGAATTGTTATAAATATTAGAATTGTTAGAATTGTTTGATTGGGTTTGAATTGTTAGATATTATTTTATTGAAATGGTTAGAAATTGTTTGATTTGAATTGTTAGAAATTGTTGATTGGAATTGTTATAAATATTAGAATTGTTAGAATTGTTTGATTGGGTTTGAATTGTTAGATATTATTTTATTGAAATGGTTAGAAATTGTTTGATTTGAATTGTTAGAAATTGTTGATTGGAATTGTTGTAAATATTAGAATTGTTAGAATTGTTTGATTGGGTTTGAATTGTTAGATATTATTTTATTGAAATGGTTAGAAATTGTTTGATTTGAATTGTTAGAAATTGTTGATTGGAATTGTTGTAAATATTAGAATTGTTAGAATTGTTTGATTGGGTTTAAATTGTTAGATATTATTTTATTGAAATGGTTAGAAATTGTTTAATTTGAATCGTTAGAAATTATTGATTGGAATTGTTATAAATATTAGAATTGTTAGAATTGTTTGATTGGGTTTGAATTGTTAGATATTATTTTATTGAAATGGTTAGAAATTGTTTAATTTGAATCGTTAGAAATTATTGATTGGAATTGTTATAAATATTAGAATTGTTAGAATTGTTTGATTGGGTTTGAATTGTTAGATATTATTTTATTGAAATGGTTAGAAATTGTTTGATTTGAATTGTTAGAAATTATTATTATTATTATTATTTTCTTATTATTCTTCTTATTTTAATTATAATAATAATAATAATATTAATAAGAAGAATAATAATAAGAAAATAATAATAATTATTGTTATTATTGTTATTGTTATTGTTATTGTTATTGTTATTATTATTATTGTTATTTTATTATAATAATAATAATAGTAAAACTTAATATTTTGAAATGTAGGATGACTAGATCTGGACGATCACGAGATACCTTAGACACCGCCGAGAGTTCGCATTCTCATGCCGATCCGAGTGGGAGCACAGAGACCATGCATGCGCAGGGTGTCACTGCAGATACATTCAGTCCCCTTCTATGGCTCCCTCACAGACGTCACCGTGTCTCACTTGCATCGGTAGAGGTACGTTGAGTAATTCGAAGAAAATGCAAACATTATGTTTCAAAACACATATATAATTTCATCTAAAACATTAATAAATGCAGGATGAGACCATGTTGATGGTGCGGCACCGCATGCCCGAGGTAGCGTACGTGGCACATCCACTGATGGATCGGTACCTGATGAACCTTGGGTTGTACCAGCTAGGCACATTGGAACAACCAAGGAGAATTGACCGAGCACTTTCGTGCGGACTCGTGGAGAGATGGAGGCCGAGACGCATTCATTCCATCTTCCCGTAGGAGAGATGACAGTGACTCTACAGGATGTCAGTGCTTTATGGGGTCTTGCGGATCGATGGAGATCCGGTAGGAGGTGTCTCGGATCATAAGAACCTCAAGCAATTGATCCCAGATCTGTTGGGGACGCATGTGGAGGCAAGTGGCAAAGAAGCTCAAGCCGAGGGGTGAAGGAGGAGTGGAGCGTTTCTCCGACCTTCGCATTAGTCTTAGAGCTCTCCGGCAGTATGCCGCTGAGATTGCCATCACCCCCCAGACGGATGATCCGGAGCGCGTCAGGAGGTAAGATTAAAATGCATTAATTAAATTAAAATTATTACTTAAAAATACATAGTTTTTTACGTTTTATTGAAACCGTAGGTACGTTAGAGCATTCGTGCTTGACTTATGTGGTAGCACGATGTTCGTCGATTCCGATGGCGACTCGGTCCCGATCATGTTCCTCCAGCCAGTTAGAGGAACTCGATAAGCCGTCGCGATGGAACGAGGGGTGGAGCCGTGCTTGCCACCCCGTACGGAGGACTGTGTCACGCATGTCTGGTAAGTTTCCATCAATTAATGTGCTTTACGATTGTTTTTTATTTGATAATAATGAATACACTTATAAAATTTCAGAGAGATAGTCAGCAATTCAACGGGCCACTCATGCTACTCCAGCAGTGGTCCTGGTCGCACCTACCGGTCTGCCGACCCATTATTCCTCCACATGTGAGGTGGGACACGGGTGACGACATCGACAGATACCCCCCATATGCTATCATATGGGGTGCTTACTTACCGCTACGAAAATACGCCGAAGGGAGGGACAACGGGTATCTCGTACGTCCAGGAACCGGCTCCGGCTATTGCACCAAGCTAACGTCGAGTGGTTCCCGTATCGGGCGTGGTACGGTCTCGCATTTTTTGTCGGGCCGACGATGGCGCGAGAGGGTCTCGGTTTGTACGGGGTCCACTCGTTTGTTCTTGGATAGTTGAGTATCACTATCCCGATCGAGTGCCTCGTCGGTTCGGCTTCGATGCCTTCATTCCGGATGACCCCATACTTGGTGAGGAGGACACGAGAGAAGCCGCACAAGTAAGTATTAATACACACTCAATAATACTCATAAACTATTGATATTGTTTCACAAATTTTGTATAACTAACTTATAATGCGGGACTATGCACAAGAAGACCGAGGTGGATTGGCGCACCCACCATATGGGATTGTACAGGGATTGCCCGCAGCTCCGAGGACAATTTGTGGGTCCCGCCCGACCCGACGGACGTCGGTTTGGGAGCGAGGACCACGGACATTGAGGTATATGGTCCGGTACCGGCGGTGGTGCATGACTAGCGTATACTTGCGGGCGACTACGGTGACTCTCTTCGGCGGAGAATGATAGGTGATTCGAGTAAGACCCATTTGCCATGGGCCCGATCAACACTCGATCGGTAAGCAATAAAGATTATTTTTAATATTATTTTTTTCTTCGCACAACTCATTTTCTAAATATTATTTACAGTGCCGACGGCAATTCGAGGAGTTGCACACGGCTTGGTGTGCATGGCGAGAAATGGTTTCGGGCGTTCGGGTGTACTATGCTTGCATCACGGTGCTCCGATCGTCGAGGATTCCCGGTTTGATGGGCGCCTCGTTGGCATGCTACACGATCTTGGCGAGAACATCAATTGGCGTGAGATCAAGATTGACTCACCAGTCCCGAACCGGCCCCAACCAAGAGCCGCCTCTCGTACGCGATAGAGACCTACCACCACCCCCCGCAGGTATTATAAGTTTTCTCTTTTTTTTTCATTCACGTCAATTTTGTTTCGAAATGTGTTCTTAAGATGTTCCACTCAAATATTGCGAAGATAACCCGATTGGGCGTTCCACGATTGGGTCTTGGACACCAAGAAATGGCACGCCTACTACAATCAATATGGAGTGCCAGTGCAGTATGACGAGGTCAGTTGGATCGTGTCTATATAATTAATTTTTTTTTTGTATGAAGAAAACTAACATTATCTAACTACAGGATGGTCACCCTACATGGAGTGCCGAGCCCACTTTCACTCCGGCAGACTTTGGTCTCACCGACACTGGGGCAGAGGACGACCATGAGGCTAGCGGCGTGTGGGGCACAAAGCAGCTACCCAGTTTGATCCATGGGCGGATCTTTGCGTTTGGGACACACCCACCGACGACATATACAGGGACTGGGGACGAGCCCACACTATCGATGCCACCCCGGCGGCAAAGACGACCACGAGGCTAGCGGCGGTGGGGCACAGCGAGCTCCCCGGTTTGATCCATGGCCGGGATCTTTGCGTATACACGGGGACGACATGCATTTTGATTCTCGCGATGACGAGGATCCCGCAGAGCCCTCCGAGCCTCCACGGCCTCGGAGACGTGTCCCGGCCGCGGAGGGCATGCGGGCGCCTCCTAGATTGTCATTGTCCAGGTCGTCGTCGTCGCCGCTAGTTTTTATATTTCATATTGTAGCCATTGACAGTATATTTATATTTTCATTTCTATATTTTATGTTGATCAGACGTTATTTGGTTATTTTATTTACTTATATTTTTGTTTCTATATTTTATGTTGACTAGACGTTATTTGGTTATTTTGTTCACTCGACCAAATTCATCGTTATTTTGTTCACAAGGAAATTACACGGAAATACAATCATATAATCACAACAAAATACATAAAATACAATATAAATTACAAGCAATTACATAAAATACAATAAAAAAAAAAAAAAAAATGCAGACCGCCTAGTGGCCCGGCGGTCTTCTTCGGGTCCGGACCGCCCAAGGTGGCCGGCGGTCCGATAGGGTTACGGGACCGCCCAATGAGGGGGCGGTCTGGTTAGGTTTGAAATTTTTTTCAAAATTCGGTTATTAATATTATATTATTTAATTTTTTGGTTATGGAAAAAAATGCCGGTAAAAAAATTGTTTCGGACTTTTGAGCAGTCAAACGTTACTGTGAATTTAATAGAACAAGTTAATCTATGGTTTTTAACTTATTCTGATAAACCCCCGCGGTCAGAGAGAAAAAGGTTTATACTGAGAATCTCGCAGTTGATTTTTATGTACGAATCTCAAAATAAATGAATGGTTTTGATTTAGGGACCCTGGAATAAGAATCGCAGCAGATTTGTTTCCTTTACATCGCGGTTGGCACTCGGTTTCCCACGCCCCGACCGCGCACGCCACCCTCTCTCTCGGTAACTTCTCAATCTCTCCGGAGAAACCCAAATTCGGGTAACAAAACTAATATCTTTATTTTTTGGGATTTTATTTGATCTGAAGCTGATGTTTGCAGAGTTTGTTCAACTTACTGAGCTGTGAATGTTTTGTGATAATTTTTCAGATTTTTCTTCCAGTTTTTCACCACTAAGTGCTTCTCTTCTGTTGGTACCTTAATGTTTTGTGATATTGGTGTGCTATAGTTGATAGGCATTTAGGCAATGGTGATTAGCTATCATACATGATAATTTACCAGTCCAGCTAGCCGGTATTATTGGACTCTGTCTCTTCTCTTTATTCCTAGATTGCTCTCGCCGTCTCGCTTCGCCTCTGATATTGCACACGGCACATAGGCCTTTTCATTTCACTCAGACACTCTCCCTTCGTGCTCTCTGACTCTCTCAGTCACACGGCGATATACCATGGTCCAACAGCATGCCGCGAAGCTCACCGTGGAGATTATTTCTTCTCACTTTGGCGATCTCGTAGCAGTAACTCTCTCTCTCTTTCGATCTAAATGTGTCTTTCAACCTCATCGAGTTTAATTGGTAGTAGCAACTATTATCTTTCAAAATATGAATGCAATTGTTGTTATTTTGGTTACAGAAAGTTTGTCACTGCCTACTACAACACAGTACCCTTTCACTTCAGGAGATAGTCCGATTTACTGATATGACGGGTTCGCATGTCAAGAATTGCCTCTTCGTACTTATCCAGCACAATTGTGTCCAGGCCTTTTCCACTCCTCGAAAAGGTTAATTTTTTATTTCTAAGTTCTGACCCAAAAAAAAATCCAATGGTTTTTTTTTTTTATCATGAGAATGTTAATTTGCTTATGATTTGGTTAATACTCAATTTCTACACGAAATTCCTAACTTTCTGCATGACATCCTCACCTATATGAAGTTTATGGGTATCTCGTGGATTCTTTTCATATTATCAGAGAGCTATGCCAATCGCTAGTAAGACATGGAAATTTTCATTCTTTAAAATGATGAATAGAAAATAGCTTTGTCCTATTTTACTTTGAAGAACCTTTATATACAACATAACATTCACGTTTTGATTGCATCTACCAAAATTGTTGACATTATGAGTTCTTTTTTTTTTTTTCATGTGATTGGATTATGTTTTTAGGATCAACTGACAAAACTGTGACCCAGTACATGGCCATCTTTGACAACATAATCAACAGGATGCGATTCTCCAAGTTTCTTTCTATTGTGAAAGGTGACCTTGGTCCAGAGGTACGTGAGAATAACAAAACAATGCAATTTGGGTCATGACTCATGAGTCATGACTCGTACGTACAATCTGGTGGTTACCAACAAAAGAAAAAATGTTCAAATTGCCTGGCTAGTTTTTTTGCTATTGTCCAGTGGATCTTTGATAATGTGGTTTTTGGTATTGTTCAATAGATCTTTGATACTGTGGGATTAAATTGCCTGACTTGCCTTTTGCTATTGTCCAATGGATCTTTGATAATTTGGGAGTAAAATGTTCAAAGTTAACTGCTTATTTTTCAGGCCGAAGCTCTTTTCGAGGGTCTACTTCAGAATGGGAGACTCACTTTTGAGCAACTGGTGGAGCGATCAATTTCTAAAGAGCAACACATGGACCAAGGTACTCTTATCATTCTCCTTTTTGTTGTTAATTTGATTTTTAGGAAGAGATCAAGGATCAATTCAAGCTTACACTTTAGTTTGGCAAAAGCCACACACACACTCATAAGTGACAAAAGATAGTTAACAACTTAACATCCATTGGTAAACTGACTGACTACCAAATTTTGTCTGTCTCACCACAATAGTAAAGGACCTGAAATACCAGTATGGAGTAATGTGATACTTGTGTAGGTCTTATGAAAATTTTATATTGTCCTTGTAGACCCATAACATGATAATGTATTTTTTTTATATTTTGCTCATGTGGTACAGCAATGCGAGAAAATCACCAATCAGAGTTGCATGCCTGCTTCAACAACCTTGTGCGCTGGCATTACGTGGAGCAATGCCCTCGGCCTGAGCCCGTTATCGATCCTGACTCAGAAGACCAACCTAAGCCTACTAAAAGATGTGGTGCTAAGGTAATTCTGCTATCTTTCCCTTTTTTTTCGTACATATTAATACCTCTCACCAAGTACTTGTCATATATGACATTCTGGTACTTGTGTTGCTTATGAATGAGTACATCCAATAATAAGGCATTTGATATTGTTTTTGTTCTACTGTTATTTTGAAGCAAACATTCTTTTGGTACAGATAGTGGAACAACCACCTTCTATAGAACAACAGGCTTTCGAGGCTGCTACTCTCGCAGCATCCGAGAGGTTTTCTGAAATCCCAGAGAGTTCAGTAGAGGGTGCAGAGGACGGAACGGGAAATCATTCTTCAGCTACTGGTCATAAGGTATGGTTATGGCCACTTGCCAGTTTGCAAGGATTACAGTGCCTTATTTTGGTACTGTTTTGCTCGTTCCTACCATTACTAACAACTGCTAGCCAAAATATTGTTTGTGTTGTATTAGTGTTGTCTCTTAATTGCTTGAATGATGGTTGTTTGAGAGCTCAATTGTGCCTAAGGGTAATGATAAAGGAACATGACGAATAAAATAGAGAAATTTTATGATAATCAATTGAGCTGGTACTGTTTTACGGGCTGTGGATACATTTGTCTAAGAGCAATCTATAAAAATAGACAGATTAGCTAACAGTATATGTATGTGCATTGTTACATTTATTGTCTGACTTGTAACAGAGGAAACATGAGACCTTGCAGAGCGATCTAGATTCTGTTGTCACGGTCGCTGAAAAATTTTGGAGGGCAAATTTTGAGAAACTTTTGTATTGTCTCAAGACGAAGGTAGATGTTTTGATCTTTCCTTTCTTTTTGAACTGATGTTGTATCTGATTTTGGTAATATACCTGTCAGGTGTAGTGCCTAGTGCCTACCTGTACCTGTCAGTATCCAGTGGTGAACAAAATTAGCTGTTAATGAGCGAGATTTTTAATCTAGAGGAATATTAAAATGTAAATGGCTATCAATTCATGACCTGGCAGCAGCGCATGCAGTCCCTTGGAATGCTATAAGCCAATTGGAGTTTTTTTTTTGCTGTTTTTTTTTATTGAATTCTTTTCTGTCTACCCTTTTGTTGTCCTCAGATATGCGCTGAAAATGTTAGATCCAGACTTGGTGTTGATGTGGGTGTTGTCTTCGAAGCGATCATGGAGGCTAACACTGAACAAAATATTAAGGATGCCATAGGTACTAGATCACATTTCTGCTGAGTATTCTTTATTTTTTTATTTTGTGTACCAACTTCCAAGTGATTTGCTCGATGCAAGTCAGATTGACATGTTTTTTTTTCCTAAAGATTTGGAAAGGCAACCAAGTCTTGCATTGATGTGATGTAAAATGTGTTTTCGATTGAAATTTCCTCTCTAGTATGCCATGTTTCCTGTCAATCTGGTATGAACGAAAATTCAACTAAGTGGATCTGTTCAGAAGTTTCGAGTTTGCATGTATCAGTATGAAATTGACATTTGGAGTCAACACAAAAAAGGTTTTCGGCATTGCATTTATTAAGCAAAACTTTTGTTTTATCGGTTTGGTATCACTGCCAATACAGAAAAGAATCTGGTGTGTTAGTTGCTCATATAAGAATCATATGAAATGCTACAGAATTAAGCTGCCTATTTGACATTGGAATGAAGTTCTTTGCAAAGTCTTAAAGATCTCATCAAAGTTTACTCATAAAGTGACATTTGTTCTTCTTCTTTTATGCTTTTGTAGCGAGTGCAACACTTGATAGGATTTTGGATCAGTTAAGAGACAAGCCAGCTGGCATTTCGATGACACTAGATCATGTGAGAACAATCCTTGACGAACTCCATTGCAAGCAATCTACGGAGAAATTAGAGGCAATTTCCTCTCTTGGTAATAGTTACAGCATTTTATTCAGGGCAATTCCAGAAACTGCCGCTGAACTCAGTATCTTATTGGATTGACACTTGACATTTGGGTTTTGTTTGTTAAGAAGTAGGTATAAAGTTTCTTTCCAGTCCCATACTTGAAATCTTGAACTAATTTTTAAATTTCTTCTAAAAAATCAAACTTTTGGCGAATGGATTATTAGAGTAAAAGATTCCTGGTTTTGGATTTAGCAAAGACATAAATGTTCTTGTATTGTTGAATTAAACTGAACCAACATAAATGATAAAACTCAAAAGAGTTCAGGGTCATCTTAAAAAATTATCCCATTATCTTTTAGTATACTATTTAAAACAATAGTGAAGTAGTCTTGGTGTCTGCGCTTCTTTTAACTATTGTTGCAATTCCAGATTTAAATGGAACTTTGGAAGCTTGTCAGAATGACGAGGTAATGTACTTAGATTTCCTGTTTAAGTGCAATTTTATGAGGAATACAATAAATGACACCTATAGCATACCATTTTATGTGCTGTACCACATAATAGCGGATTTGGATTTTTAGCAGACCTCATTATTTTGCCCTTGTTTGCTGTTTTATTTAGAAGTGAAGCTTTAGGCTGAATTAAATAAATTAGCATGATGCTACATTGTGCTGTTACTTTGTAAATCCTAGATGTAAATAAGTTTTTCCTTTTCTGTTAAGTGTTGTTCCCTCTCTCTCTCGTAACAGATAGAGGCTTTAGTAGAAGCAAGATACAGGGATAAAGGATATAAGATATTTAGGTTGTTGAGTACACAGGGTCAACTAATCGAGACTGACCGGGTATGTAATTATATTTTATTTTTAAATATCGGTATGCAACATTAATCTTAATTAGAGCTTTAAATGCATAAGCTTTATCTAAATTTAGTAGCAGAACCTTGCCAGGAATCCAAGTGTACTGGTGCTGGACATGTACTAGCTCTTTTGTTTCTTTAATTTTTTTGGTGTTTATTTTTATATTAAGGTTGATGAAGAATGTAAAGTAATATGTCTATTGGTTCTATGTTGTATTGTAAATAATAGTTTTGCAAAGGTGCCTTTGCTGGAAACACCAACTTAACCTCAATTCAATATCGGATACTGTCTATGCCTTGAAACACTAATTTATAAATGGTGCATATAATATCCAAATGGGCATGTGGCTTCAGGTTTCATACGATTCTTGGCAAGGATCTACAGTTGCAGGACATGATGTGTACAGTGTAATGATATGTTATTTCAGCTAGTGTTTTAAATATTTGAATGCCTTTTTTTTTTTAACAGATAGCAGAGATTACTTTTGTTGAGAAGAAAGAAGCTCATCAAATGCTGTACAGGCTTTGGAAGGATGAATACATCGAATCTAAGGCAAGAGACACAAGACTGTGTATACATTTCCCTTTTCACATCCATTCTCATCATTTGTTTAGGATTAGGTTTGTCAAAAAAAAAAAAGGCCTTTGAACTGGCAAAAGTGCAAAAGTGCAAAAGAGCTCTGATTTTCATGTTTTTACAGTGTTTAACAGTGTTTGTTCCCCATTCTAACCCTAATTGTTTACAAAGGTAATCACGGTTTAACTTTTGTTTTGGAATTTTTTTTTTATAGTAATGCTTATTTTTTAATAATAATTGCAGAAAATCCAGTCACAAGGGTCACGGGACATGGCAAATATTTTCTTATGGAGGCTGGATAGAAAGGCATTTTCTAAGACTGTCCTTGATGACATTTTTCACGCCGCTTTGAATCTGACCGAAAAGATCTCTCTGTTAGTTGAAAAGCAACACGAGGTTGTTTCATTTTTTTTTTCCCATTATGTTTAGTTTTAAGAAAATATTCTTGGAATATCTTTGTGATACTATCTGTCTGTACTATAATCATGGTTTGTGCAAGGGAATATTGCTCTTTTGCTTTTGTAATAATTATGCATACTGACAGATACTGTAGAATTCAACCAGTATATATAACCTTGTATATATCTGTACAGGACTTGTATGGTAATGAGCCATATCGGCTTGTTCAATTAATCTCAAGTTCCTTTACCAAAAATAATCCATAAAAATAGCAAATATTTAGTTGAAAAAAGGAGGAAAAAAAAATCTAACACTGAGATCAAGTTGCCATGACCCGGTTGGTAATATTGAAATGTGAACTGAACTTGTACTTTGATGATAAGCTTGTTTCCCTTTTCATCTGTTAGATCTTAGGGGATGATATGATCAAGAAACTGATTCAAAAAAAGACTATATTGCAACTATCACTCCTAAAGCTTGATGATTCGTTGTTGCTTTTCCACAATTTTTCAAATTATACATAGAGCTGTCATTAATTTGACAAAGGTTGCATCATGCCTGAATGGTCCTGTGTCAGTGGTTATTACCAGGCCTAAAACGGTATATACTGGTAAGTGATTTGTTTTTCACTTGTAATTATTGTTTAATTGTTCTAATTGAGTAACTCGTAAATGAATATCAAAAAGTACCTTTATCTCAGAAGATATGTTATAGTTGAAGAACTCTCATTCAATCACGAGTAACCATGTTCAAAATCATATCAATTTATGAAGGGGGTAAGGTAAGTAGTATAAAATAACCAGATAATTTTAAAGATTAGTCTATTGTGTTATAGAAAGTTATATTGTGTAGAAAAAGGTCTGCTATTTTTTTACTAACAGGATTCAAAAGCCTTGTGGTGGCATCTGCCATTAGGTCATGGTTTATTTAGCCCATGGTCTTTCTAACGCATCATGAAATTACCATAAAACTTCATGATTAACCATTTAATTTTCATTATTATTCTTGTATTTTATTTTTGTAGGCAGGTTGACATATTGGTGTAGTGGTCAAGACATGAAAGACATCATCATGCTATTTAATTTTCCTCTGAAGCTACATTCTTTATTATTAATTAACCTCTCTAGTTATGTGATTGTACCAACTCAATCATAATCTTTTAACTTTGATGAGTGCATTATTTGCAAGTAACTTAAATTCTTTTGATTAATATCTATCAAACCTAAAGGTGAGCATTATTAAAAAAAGCTACTTATTTTTAGTTTCTTAATCATTGTGACTACTGATCTTAAAATTATTTAAATAAACTAAACTCTGCATAATTGCATTGATGTAGTCAGAGGACGCCAAGTTGTATTGTCAGATGACAAATGGAGATAAAAATCCCTAATTGTAACAAAATAAAAGTTATGACTTCAGATTGGAGGGAACACAAAATAAATGTTATGCTAGCAATTTAAGTAATTTTGCATGAGTTGGACGGGATTCAGAGAATTTAAGAAAATAGAGAGAAGTTTTTTGACTGAGAAAATAGAGAAAAGTTGGTATAAATGGTAATAAATTGACCAGAGTTTATCCTTTAACAATAGTCTGTTTTATCAAATTGAGACCATACCCTTATATAATCCTTACCCCAAATTTCAATTAACAGAAGATTTACAGTTGAAAGAAAAAAACAAATTGAGCTAATTAAGCAACTGATAGCGATTCCCTTAAAACAGCCTCCTTTTGAACTAATGATTTCAATGAAATTTAATTTCATAAAAAAAATTATAAAATTGTAATTAACAAAAGAAAACTTTTGAACTAATGATTTCAATGAAATCCAGTTTAGTCAACCCGCCTCCATTTTTTTAAACAATAAAATAGTTTTTTTTTTTTATAAAAACAATAAAATAGTTTCAAAATGTCAAAACTATATTTTATGAAGAACAGCAATTAGGTGCATGAGGAACAATCATTTTTAAGAATACTGTTACACTTTAGACACAACAAAAATATTTTCAATGAAGAAAGAGAAACAATAATACATATGCCATTCGATATATGTATATATTTTTAGTTATGCTGTTGTCGTAATAGATGATATTTTTCATGGTTGTTAAAGTAGTGTTTTAATCGTTTTTTGTTGATAGTTTTGTAATCGTTTTTTTGTCGATTTCAATTGTAGAAATATCGAATTCGAGAGAATAAAAATATATGATGTTAAAAAAAATTGTACCATATATATATATCTGAAAATAAAATAAAATGGAACCATATACTTGTTTACCTCTTTAGATTCAAAATATTAAGGAAACAAAACTTTCACATTTGGATCTTACAACATTCGTTTTTGTGATTTTCAAAGTCCAAATAGTCGATCCATACCGTTCAACATGATATCTACATTAAAATGTGCTTTGGGATCAAATTTTACATTTTTTTTTTAATTTGTTTACTATTTATTAAGTATTTTACAAAAATATTGTTTTTTAGTGGTCCAGAATTGTCTAAAAACAACAGTTTTGTAAAATAGTTAATAAATAGTAAAAAAAAATATAAAAATATAAAATTTGATCTCAAAGCACATTTTAATATAGAGATCATCTTCAACAGTTTGGATTAGGTGTTTTGACTTTGAAAATCGCAAAACTAAATATTATAACATGTTGCAACTTTCAAATATTGTAAGTGATCCCTCCTTTTATATCAATTGAGCTATGCCAATATTATTCCTTTTCATGGGAATACCACTTTTCTTTTAGCTCGTAGATATCAAATATAGAGGAAGTAGATATAATAAATTTTATTCAACCGTAAAATATTTTTGGTTAAACATTGATATTTGAAAGTCATGTAAGGCAGATTTTTTACTTGTAGAAATTTTATAAGAAATATAAGATATTAGATAAATTGCATTCATATTTTAATCTTATAAAAGAAACAGGAGTTTTTTCCGGCTCTTTAGAGGAAAAAAAAAATGGATTGCTTTAGATGAATTGCGCAGTAGAAGTTGAAAAAAAAAATTTAGTTCCTTAAGATAGTATGATCTCTAAAAGAAGTGAATTTTTTTCCGGTTGCTTTAGAATTTTTTAAAAGAACTGAAAATAAAAGAAAAATAAATGATTTACCACACACAGAATTGAGGTTACAAACAATCTTTTGGCCAAACAGCATTAAATAATCAGATATGGTGAAATGGAGAGATCTTGGCAGTAAGATCATTGAAGAGAGATCACGAGTGTGGGAAACTGGTGTGGGCTCCTTTTCTCTTCTTAAATTGGTGTCTGGTTTTTGTCACATTAACCCAACACACACAAGGGGGTCCAGTACCAGTACAGCCGTTTTACTGATTGTCATGGAACAAATGAGTATACAATTCAGCAGCTGCTATGATAAGCTCTCATGTAATTCTTTCCTTGAGAACTTAAGATTACCAGTACTTTACAACAAATCAATTATTCGGATTCGGTTCGGCGACATCAAAAATTCGTGATTCGAGAATAATTCGGGTATAATTCGAGAATGATTCGGTATTATTCAAATCAGAGATCTCAGTTTTGTAAGGGAGCAAAAAAAAAATAACCAAAAAATAAAATTCTGGAAAAAATTTGGGAAAAATTCATAAAATTCGGAAATAATTCGTAAATTTCGTGAATTATTCGGGAATAATTCATAAATTTCGTGAATTATTCGGGAATTATTCAGTCAAAAGTTCGGTCAACCGAATAATTCGGCGTTCGGTTCGGCATCACCAAAAACCCGAATAATTCGCGAATCTAGTCACTATGCTTTACACCGAGACCTGAGTAATTTGTCCATTTTTTTATTTTATGGACATGCTAAGATTACGTACTGTTAATTAGTTTGTTCTAAAAGTTTTCTTTTGTTAGTTACAATTTGCAAAATTGGGCTAAATTTGATGTACTGGTATTCTCTGAGGTTGTTATTTTATGCTTAGCATATGAATAATTTCTTTTACCATAAAAAAGTGCAATTATGCCCGTATAGTTAAACAGTTAAATAAGTGATGAAAAAGGAATGCATTAAGATTTGCTTATAAAGATTTTTTTTACTGGTTAACTTTATACTAAATTAATGACAAAATTTATAAATTTTGCATGTAAACACAACACTCATGAAATAGATTGTTTTAACTGTTGAAATTTATCATTTACAATCAATTTGATAGATTTTAGAATTAAAATCACAAAGTCTCCTTGAATAAAGGTTTAGGCCATGTTTGGTTGCATATTGGGTAAGGGAATGGGCACGGGAACAAAAAAAAATTGAACTGATTTTTACTGTTCATGTGGGAAAAAAAAATTCAGTTTGAGTGAATTTTTTTTTTCTCACGTGAGCAGTAAAATCGGAGCTGCTGTCAAACAGGGTCTTAGAGTTTAACTCCCAAATTCATATATGGTAAAAGAACATGGAAAAATTGCACCTTTTTTTTTTGCATGACTATATAGGGTTAAAGAACTGAAAAATAAAAGCATTTGCTCTGATAAATACGGAAACATAAATTATAACAATAAAAATAAATACAACACGATGAAATTCCGAAGAGACTGCGTAATATATTTGAATCTATTTCTCTCTGTAAATTTTGAAAGAGTTCTGAATTGTGTTTTGAACCGACATAATAATTGAGAAAATATACTTATTCATCATTCAATTTGTTCATTTTTATTATTTTGCTTAAACAATATATTTATTAATTATTATCTAATAAATGATGTTCTTCTTGTTAGTTAAAATATGTTATGTTGGATTGCATAGACTGTTATTGCTTGATCATTATATATATTTTTTAGATTCTTATTAAGATTTTTTATAAATAATTATTTATGTTTTATATTTACAAACTTTTTCATCAAGATTCAAGAAAATCCGCAAAACATGCAAACTTCGACCGCCTAAAAGTTGATACAGATAAACGAATTTTAGGTTATGGTGATTAATTATCATAATATTATTGGACCGTTCGGCAACAAGGGATTAAGAGTTTAAGGAGCTCTAAGGAACAGATGTTTAGTTGTCTTAATATGTGGATAAAAACTAAGGAAACTAAAGAAAAGGGTAAAGGTGCCTTGAGGTCTGGCAGAGATTAAGATCCAGACAAAAATATATTAAATAAGATGATTTTAATCCGCGCTAAAGAATCAGTGTTCGACATAATTAAGTGACTAAAGAAACTAAAAGAAGCAAATTAAGTCTTAAGCCGTTGTTGCCGAACAACTCTATTATTATAGATCTAAGTCTTGACTAATTTTACTTCATCCGTTGCCATGAGACAATATCAACAACTTAGTTATAACTAAACTAAGGGGGTGATACATGTAATGTACTGGCATAGGTGTGGAATTAAAAAATTTAGATTGAGGAATTGATATATAAAATACATAATATATCACAAGAAGAATAAAAAAAATTAGTTACTAAACTACAAACACACATTTAACATTTTATAAAAAGAGTTGAATCATAAAAATATTTGAAAAATAATATTCATAATTTTAAAATTACAAAGGTCACTTAGCATTCTTACAGATAGCTGTAATTCCGGCCCTTAAAAGTCAACAATACGTCATTTTCCATACAATGTACAACATCTCTTAAAAATGTAAAAAAAAAAAAAAGTTTTGAAACATATTCAACCAATACCATCAACCAAAAAATTTACCAAGGTAATGTGTGCACAGTTCCGACTTGTGACCGATGGCACCGAGCTGGCCCCATTCATATGTTAAAGTGAGATCAGATCAGGAGCAAGCGAAGCACGGATGCTTGTTAATTTCATCTTGTCTCTTTTCTCGGATTTTGTTTTCAATACCAACGCTTTTGCCACAATTGGTACCATCTTGGTCCCTCCAAACGGCACCTCATGCAACCCACTCACATGCCTCACCTCAACTCATGTCCACTTTGAGTTTGGCTACACAAAGGCACCGTCGTGAGATCGGATCCACTGTGGCATATACAGAGCGTCAAACTATGTAACGATTTACCGAGTCTGGATCCTCTAAAGTAGATTTGGACCATTGATCATAATCCGAATCAATCTTATCTGAGATGAGAATCAACATTTGATATAGTGACAAAGACAATATTCTCCGTATGAAAAAATCACAGTGAAACTCAGATGAGGAAATTTTTGAGTTGGATAGTTTGACGTTCCACTTACTAAAAAAAATTATTCAAGATGAATACATGGCGTCCTTTTAATAATATTTCTATCAAAGCAGATTGGACAGTTCCAATCTAAACTTAAAATTTGAGTTACTTTAGGTGATATGAATTGGTACTTACCTATTTTTTATTAAAAAAAATTCAAAATGTAATTCTTCTTTGTCATAATTCTTTTTTAAATTATAAAATATATTTGTGCTTCAAATAATTATACAAGTATCTCAACTTCTAAACATATATATTTGTGTTTAAATAATTTTAAAAGTATCTCGTATTCTAAAAATATACTCCCATCTTTTACTGTATTTTCTTATTTTATTTTGAAATTCTGCCTTGCTCTTGTTGAGCTGGATTAACTTTTCATTTGCTTATTCCGATTCCTATGTCCGGTTCCACCACTCCGACAAAAGTAAACTCAGGAAATTCGAGCATCTTTCTCTCTGGCACCCTCTTGTGTTATACTACATACAATTTGACTAAATATCAAGGTAATTAGTCAATCAGGAAGCATAGTAACAAATCAATAGTTCGTGTTCGGTTCGGCTGGATTAAAAATTCGTGATTCGGATATAATTCGAGAATAATTCAGTACAGTAATGAAGCCAAAAAAAAACCCTAGCAAAAAAAAACCATTCAAAATGAGGGCTCCACTAATTGGAGCGGATCCAACACGCTTGAAATTAATTACAGCGCCGCAGCGCCTTTTTTTTAAATAGTTCACTCAGCGGGCCGGCCCAATATTTAAATATTAAATCAGCTATTTTTTTGTGTTTTTATCGCGAATAATTCGTGACTCGCCTTTTATACACATTTAATTCGCGAATAAAACGTATTATACATTTTTTGCATTTTATTCGGAGTTCAGTTCGAAAACGTCAAAAAAATGAATAAAACGCGAATTACTCACAAGTATTGTTACTATGCTAGGAAGTGCTACCTACGTTTTGAAAATGAAGATTTCATCAGCTTGAAACAAACATGAGTTTTGCATTTCTTTATCTTCTATCCCAGTGGATTTCAAATTTATTAGATAAAAATCAAGGTTCTAAATAACGATTATAGTGGCATAGCAGAGAGACAAAAAAAAACTATTACGAATAGCGCAACTATAACAGAAGCTATCATCCATAGCGTTTTTTTTCCTTTCAAAATTTATATTTTATATTTCACTAATTATCAACATGATCAATATTGGAGAATTGGAATAACAACTAAATGACAACTAATCTAAGGCTATACTTTTTTTAATCATGCAAATAAGAAAGAAAAAAAGAATCTACAATGTAACATTATTTAATAGTTCATATTTCATAGTATTACATATTATAATAGACGAAGAGCAGTTAATTTTATTACCTATTTGAATATTTTATATATTATAACAATCAAAATTAGTTTTCAATGAAACGAATGGCGATAATTTTACAGGTGAATACTAAACAAAGAGCAAACAAAATGAAGAATTAATATTTGAATATTTTTCAATATAGAATGAGACACTAAATCACAAATAGGAATAAAAACACATAGTTCGGTTTATCATACTTATTATAGCTGATCACGTGGAATCAGAAATATGAACAGAAGTATAGAAGCCCATGTAAATCAAAAAAAAAAAAAAACCATGTAGCATAGCGGTAGTAATAGCGCGTAACGCGTAGCAATAATAGCGGTTAGCTATTACAGCTACAACGGTCGGAGCTGAAATAGCGTACTTTTATCTCATAGCTTAGCTTTTATGGTCTGAAAAGACTATAGTGAAACTATAGCGCAACAATAACTAGTTATTTAGAACTTTGGTAAAAACAGAAAACACATCTTTTCTCTAAAAAATAAAAGAAACAGGAAACATATCAGTAAGAGCATCCTCAACCTATTAAATGTTAAGTACAAACTTTTTGTCACATCAAGTTTAATAATTATTCTTCAATAAATTTCATATTATCTTTATTTCTGTAAGTAATTCTAATATTGATAATACTTAGAAATTTTTAATTTCTAGTTCTACGTCTATGTAATTGTCAATGACAATCCAATTGCACATTTTAGTGATATATGTATACATTCTGCTAATTTAGAAAGATTATTAAATTAATAGCTTCTCTTTGTAATTCATATTGTAATTACCAACCAATAATTACAATTACTTTGCAATTGGGAAGCAAATGGAGAAAATAATATTTTTTTTATTATAAGCATGTGCGATCAAGTCTTTGAACTTTAAGAGTCTGTTCGGCTGCCATCCCGCGTGTTACTGTTCATCCGTTCCTGGGTCCATTTCTATTCCCGGACTACAGTCGAACATGCCCTAAATATTCATCTTTTAATCGTGTTTCGAACCTACCCTCTCCACTCAAAGAACATTATCTTCTAACCACAAAATAAAAACAAAATTCTTCAAAATGCTCTAAGATATTGTGGCTAAACTGATTGATTGGTTTCTATTTAGCATAACTGACATTATTAAAATTTACATTTATATTAGAAGTCAACTATAAAATACAGTACCCCTTGATATAGTTTATTTGATATGCATCTTAATTTGCTTATACGTGTATTTTGGAAAACCTATGGTCATACTCATACCGTCATACAATGCCAACCATCACAAAATATGATTGTTTAAATAAACAATACAACCTTCAGTCACACTCTCACAGTCACAGATACTGCCAACCGAGACACTGCTCATAGAAAACCAGTTCGCAATTGATTTGATCAACTGGTTTCTTCAATGGAAACAGAGCTCCAGCTGTCTTTTGATATTTTGCGCATGTTTCCATCTTTTCTCGGACTCTTTACTGTAGCATGTGCAAAGGGAATGGCTTTCTATAGTCAATGGCGCCATAATGCAAATTTTTTATCTTATCAAAAGACACATAAGAAGAAAGAGGGGGCACTTCATGACAAAAATGAAAAGAAAAATGGAAACAGAACTAGATAAAGGTTGAAATTATTAATTTAATAGTTTCTATAATTATAAAAAAAAATTATGATTTCAAATTTTAGATATTTGTAATGTGATATATACTTTCAAATGCCTCTCTTTTTATAACTTAAAATTTCAAACTTATGTGTCAAACAGTTAGATATCATCTATATTATTTTCTTTACGCACGTATGAAGTAATATGACATTTTAATCTTGTTTTGATTGTTATTAAGATGTAGTAAGAAAATATTTATGTGGATAATTCCGGGACATTGATTTTTCCAACTTATATATTAATTCATAGCAAACAAAATAAAAAAGTGATGGTTTTTATGTGTGTAAAGAAAATAATATAGATCACATCTAATGGTTTTATTTTGACATACAAATTTTGTTTTTATTATTTAAAAAAACTAAAAAGTGAAGTCTCCATTAGTAAAAAAAAAAATGAAAGCATTTAAACCAAAGAGTTAATTTTTTTAAAACATATATTTATATATCTTGATATAAAACAAGCTGTCCAAATTGTCAAGACAATTCGTTCTTTATGGATATTAACCTTTAATTTTTTTTTTATCGGTCTAACTAATTTCTAATATACCTACATTTTTATCATGATAACAGAATCTAATCAGTAGTTCAAGTGATAAGTTTTAACATGACTTTCAAATAATATTGAGTTCAAGCTCTAATAGCTGTATATATTATCTGCAGAAAATATTTTTCAAAAATATTATCTGAAGAACAAAATTGGAAATAATTCTCAAATGAATTAAGAAATGAGAAACTCTGAGGTCATGTTTAGTTGTGGAGTAAGAAATGGAGTAAATCTCTTACTCTATATTTAAGTAGCCAAACGAAATATAAAATACGAGGAGAAAGATGAAGTAAGAAGAGAGTTAATCCGAAATAACTTACTTCACACTTATTTCACTTATATGACCTACTGTCATAAACAAATACATATTTTCCAACATTTTACTCCTTCAAGTGAATTAATTTAAGTTATAACTTCAATTACCAAACAAGATGTAAAATATGAGTAGTAACATAGTCCTCGTTAATTTTACTCGACAACCAAACATGACCTAAATGTCCTGACATTTTGAAAACGCACACGGAAGCTAAGTTTGGAGCTCTAAACGAATCTACTCAATATACAATCATGCGTTTAAAATTGAAGTGTCCAGTATTTTACTTATGATGTGTATATTTTATTAATTAAATTTGATTCAATCATTATCTTATTATTGCTAAAGGTAGGCTCAATCTTTTAATATTACATAATTTGAGAAATTTGATTTAGGATAGTAATTATGTTCCACCGGTTGCAATGGCTTTATTGGTTAATTTTCGTCCCAACTGTGCTAGAGTTTTGTCTTTATATATATATATATGAGTAAATCTAAGGTGTGACGTGTTCACCAAGAAATTTTGGTGAGCACAACTTCAAAAATACATTGGATCGGCTTCAAATGATGAATCCAAACCGTTGAAATCCATGCACTTCGTGAGTGATGCATCTACATGCAAAATTTTGAAATTTTTGAATTCATTTGCTACAAGGTCAAGCGGTCAAAGAAATGATAAAAAATAAATATATAAAACAACTTATAAAATAACTTATTAAAAGATTAATTACTTTGACTGCTTGACCTTGTAGCAAATGAATTCAAAACTTCCAAAATTTTGCATGTACATGCATCACTCACGAAGTACATAGATTTCAACAGTTTGGATTCGTCATTTAAAACCGATCCGATGTAATTTTGGAGTTGTGCTCACCAAACTCTCTTGGTGAGCACGTCACACTCTAGATTTACTCTATATATATATATATATTTCTTATGTTTGATTGATCCCCATCGTCAGATTAGCTAAAGAGAATATATAATAAGGACATGTTCGGGGAATTTTTTTATCAATAGAAATTATAAAATTGAAATGTATAAAAACAGAAAGAATACATTTATTGTAATAAATATAGTAAGATCGGAGGCAGGATCGACGATTCATCTATTTATAGATCGGAGTCAATGATTAAGATCCTTGTTTTTGTTATTATTTTATTAAAGACCACTTATGTAAAACAAAACGAGTATTTTTTTTTTATGTTTTTTTTATTTTTTATAAAAATATGGATCTTTGTCATTGACTCTGATATATAAATAAATGGATCATCATCCCTGCCTCTGATCTTACTATATTTGTTGCAATCAATATATTCTTTCTGTTTTCGTACATCTTAATTTTATAATTTCTATTCATAAAAAATTTCCCGTGTTTGGTAGTCCAATTATTCTTGAAAATATGTTAAAATCTATATGTCAAAGCATGTTTGGTGATTTTTATTATATGTTAATTATTAGACTTTAGATTTTTAAATTTAATTAAAAAAGTGTTAATACCTATTAACCAGAACTTAATATCGATATTTTTTTTTTCACAACCATGCTAACAGTATAATCAAATATTCATTTCAAGTTTCAACAGATTCTCATAATCATTGTAGTGTGTATTGATAAGTATGAACTTTTTTTAAATTAATTTGTAAAATTTATCATATATAATATTATTTCGTATAATTTCGCAACAACCGAGTAAAACAGTAAATCAACGAATTATGTGGATTCGGGTCCAAGAAGCAAATTTGCATCGAATTTTTTTGAGGGAAAAAACAGGTGACAAAGGTTCCTCAAAATTCCGGTCAACAAATGACAAAACTGACGTGCAGCAAGCCGTAAGGCTATGCCTATCTGCCTATCTGCCTATCTCCTGACAGCGAAGCTGATTTTTTTTAACACTCCAAGTCAAAATATAATTAATAGAATATTGCGAGGTGACAACTTCCACAGTTTTATGTGACATCCAATTACGACGTATGTTTTCAAAATTCAAATAATCCATCTAAACCGTTTAAAATCATCTAAACCGTTTAAAATGGTCAATATTTTAAAATGCGCTGACAGATTAAATTTTATATTTTTTAAACTTTTGTATTATTTATTAAGATAGATACAAAAATTCAATGGTCTGAAAATAACAATTTTATAAGATACTTAATAAATAGTAAAAAATAAAAAATTTGGTTTCCAAATACATTTTAATACAGAGATCATATTGAATGATTTGAATCGACTGTTTAGATTTTAAAAACTTTAAAAATGTAGGTGTAATCCGGTGTGACGAAAAACAGTGTTAGTGGATCCCTCCTTAAATCTTTTATTTGTGCTTTTAAATAATTTTTGAACCTTGAACTTTTCTAATCATCTCCCTTTTATTTAATATATGTAACCCGCTTTGAGAAATTTGAAGGCTTTATTTATTTATTTATTTTGAAGAAATTGAAGGCTTTATTTATAGGATCATTGAATGGACGAGACTATCTATTAAGCTAATTAATTTAGCTATGTAATTAGAGCCAGTATGATTACACCCTGAAACTCTTTTTCTTTTCTTTTTTCAAAAATGTGTATCTGAACTTTTACAATAAAATCTTTTCACTCCGTGTCGTGTTGGTATTCACATTTTCCAAGCTATATAACATTTTGAATCGATCCGTAAAGAATTCGAACTGTTTGAATTTTTAAAATACGAATCAAATACTGCATGTTTCCTATTAATATTGTTTCAGAAATTCTAAACAAACCCGAATTGAATGAAATGATCAAATTTAGGACTGTTACTCGATGAATCAATTACAATCGTCGATTTCTTGAAGGACATTATTGATATAATCTTCTTTGTTAATTTTCCCTACAAAATTTAGACTCATTAACCTTTTGATATGAAATGATTACAATATTATTGACAATTTTATTGATGATTTTTTTAGACATGAGAGTGGGTCCCACATTTATCGGACCTACTTTGGTTCAACGGTTCAAACACCATTTGATCTGCTTCAAAGTTCGTGCGTTTGTGCTTTAATTTTCGTGCACACACATTTTAGCCGGATCGGTTCCGTAATTTTCAAGACCGCACTTGGTACTTCAGAACTACAAATCAAATTATATAAATAAGGATCCTTTTAGCTCCGGAAAGACATTCTATCACTGTTAATACGATCTAAAGCGTTTCTTTAGATAGGATCTTTCAAAGAGAGACAAAAAAGAAATTTCAACTCTTATTTTTATACAATTAAATGAGGCAAGGAAATATTTTTTATTCTAGCCCGTAGATATGGAATCAAGACTGCCACTGTGGAACGAAATTATCGGTATGATGGGATGGGACCTTAGGGGTAATACTGTAATTTTTTACCTTTCCGGGAAAAGGTAAAAAGTGGCTCTGTACCGGACTGGCGGGAAGAAGCCGAATCGACAAAAGACGAAAACCAGCTTGGCGCCTTGGCGCAGCAGAATTCATATCAACTAAGGTAATAAAAAACTTACTGTTAGATCGATACCGTCCGATCAGAATTCGCCCGAATATTAAAGGATCTAGTGCAATTCACCTCGAATCGGATTGGCAACGCATTATGATCGGACGACCTGAGATAAACAGAAATATTTCGGTTACCTCAGAGTTTATGCATCTAGAGTTGCACTATACTTGTTACCTGACCGTTGAGATGAGGAGATTCTGACACGTTTAGTGTCACGATCCGTATCGCTTCGCTGGCTAATGGGAAGCATTAGCATTGGGGGTGCTATCCTCTGAGATACCTTAATTTTTGCGTGACCGACGTGTCCGGTGCCTATTCGGGGGGAAGCAGGGGGCCAGTATGTTTAGCTTTGAGATTCGTGTAAAACGTATTTGAACGATTAAGATATTTCAAAAAGTCACGAAAAGTTTGAGATATCTCAGAGGATTCTAATTCTAGCATTGGGGACTGTTGCATGCTCTGCCAGAAAGCAACGAGCTCCACGTCACGTGTCTCCGTTTCCCAGATCCAGCAACTTCGCAACTTCCATCATTTCTCCATTTCATAAAACTGGAGGAAACCATTTATAACAAAACGTCCAGACACGCGGTGGTCCCACTAAAATCTCTGTCGTAGGACCGCGTGTCCAGCAACTAATGTCCAGACTTTTAAAAGGTAGCCTAATGGCCCAGGGCCTTGGACTAAGTGACGACTAAAACACGATGTCTTCTCCAGTTCCGAAACACTGGATGATCAATTAAAAACCAACCCGCCATAATTATGTCCTGCAGAAATGAGAAAACTTCTCACAAAATATTAGATGGAAAAATGGGGGTTCAATTGTCCAAAAATAACAATATTAAAGGAAAATTCCCAATATTATTATTTTACGCTCAAAAGGTTCAATCAGATTGTTTTTCAACAAAATATAGACAATCTTTTACAATGATTTCAAATGTGCAGTTTTGACTTATAAAAATAAAAGAATTGAGCAAAACTAGAGATCTAATTTTCCCACGTGCTCTACCCTCTACTTCAAAATTCCTATAATACAACATAAAATTCAGTTTTATAACATTGCTACATATTCATCTGCTCATAATATTTTCCGAATCAATTTTTAACGTCCAAAGTCCGAGTCCTTATCGCCCACGTCATATGCAAATCCATGCCTTAATTATGTAGAAAGGACTTCATTAATATACAGCATGAATGTCGAAGCAAACAACGGGACCAAATGAAATCCCCACGCCATGAATAATGATTTTTTTTTTTTTTGATGAAAAATAATGAATTACTATACCAGTATACCCATAAAATTATACTGTCAAACAAGACCCACACTGCTGTGCAATTAATTGGTGGTGCCAATCTAAGTGGAAACTAACCATCCGTGACTCCCAAAATTTATGGCACACAACACTGTTCTCAATGCTTCTCAAATTTCAAGCAAAGACAACTGTCCTGGCTCTGATTAAAAATAAATACAATAATTCCAAAAGAATTGCGCGCGTTCCAATTAATAAAGTATACTTTAAGCAAAGACTAATCAAGTTTAAGGTTTTATTACCATTGTTATTATATATTTATATATATAGCGGCATGGGAACAAAAAGAAATGTGGCCCACAGAAAGGGGCCCAGAAGGCCCACCTTTGAACCCAAAATCTAATCAAATAAACAGAGATTCTAAACACTTTCCATCATTACTGATCACTTGTAGCAATAAAAAAGTCTAAAATAGTCAAATGAGCTAGTCATAGCATAATAAATCCAGACCATCCTCTACAGTATCATCTGTACAATTCAAGAGCCGCCTGCGCTTGAACGGAGGCGGATCGGCTCCAGTCGGCTCGGCTGATGGTGTGGCTGGAGCCGAGGATTTTTGTGAGTCACAGCTACCACAAGCGGCCGCGTCTAAAATGCCTATAGGGCTCGGAGGAAGTGACACCTCGCTGTGCTTGGGAAACACAGCTGATGGACACGTGTCGAGCAGACAAGCCACCATTAGCTGGCGGCAACCACTCACCGCTTCCTGCGCACCTCAAAAAAGTAGACAGATTAAATAAGGGAAAGATGAAAAAAAAGTCTAGTAAACTGTTTTTGGTTGGTTGAATTAACTTTTTGGCACTGCAACAGGGAGAATTTATTGCTGTCCGAATTGACCGTCCCAAAGTTGAAAAATGAAAACAAAACCCCGCCTTTTGTCCCGCAACCTCGGTAAATTTCCTCCTTTGCGATTTTCCATACGCATACCAACTTTTACCAGATTAATTAATAATATTTCACAATCTGATTCTTACAAAAATATTTTAATAATATAATTTGGGAGCTTCATTAACCATTACTTTATATAGAAGAAATAATTTTATCATATTTCTATTTTCGTTTTTTACCTTTTCGATTAACTTCTCAAATGTGCAAACGGCGTCAGCTCTGTCTCTGAGCAACTCATCAGCCGCACAGAGCAAAGCAGCAGCAGCTATCTCTGATGGTCGGTAAGCCAAGAAATCGACCACTATCACAAATAGAATTGAACTTCAGATTTAAATTAAGCTATAAAATAAGGAGATGATCAGATGAAAGAACTTTGATTTATGGTAATAGAAAAAAAACAAAGCATCCAGAAAATTACCGCGTTGAGTGCTGACAATGAGAGCAGAGGCACGTGGGAGGAGATCAGAGGCACAGGAGGAGGTAAAGAAGGGAAGAAAGTCAAATGGAGTTATCCCTTGGACTCGCCATTGGAGATTGGACATGAGAAGTAGCTCCATTCGGCGCACTGTGCGTGGCTCGAACAGGAACCGGGACCCGCCGTCCATCGTCTGAAGGTCCAGAAGCAAGGGCACCCGCGTCTCCTCCATTTTCGCTGCCACTGATACACAGGCCACTGAGAGAAGCTGCATCGGCCATCCTCCCGCGCCGTCCTGGTTGAATAGTAAACCACATTATCAAATTAAGTGTTGAAATAAGAGATTAATCTTAAAAGATTAGGAATTGACAATGCCATTGCTTACTGGAAGAGAATATGTAGAGAGAAAGCGATCAAGGTAGCTCACAGAGAGATAGACGGTAACAGGTCTAAACTGAAAAATATCGTTCACTTCTAAAATCCAGTTGACGGCATCCTGCCGTGAGGTAGCATCAAGTGATTGGTTCCGGAAGCGAGAGAGATAGTCAGGACGGGGCATGAACTCAGGCTCAGATGCGAGGAGAGTAGAAAGCAAATGGTTGGACGAATCAGAAAATGGAAGGTCCCATTTGTCAGAAGTTGGACCGGAGGCTGCGGGGCAGACTGGAGCAGCAGATCGGCCGTCGGTCCAGGAGACGATGTCGTCGGCATCCTCGGCGCAGAGGAGGCTAGATGAGGCGGAGAGGTTTGACGTATGAGACATGAGGAATTGAGCAGCAGAGATGAGAATGGGAAAGGTTTAAAGGCACACCATTAATGGCAAGTCTGATTCCCTTGCAAGGCATGGAAGTGGATAAGCGATGAGGAAGAGAGCCTTTCTCTCTTCTCTCTCTCTTTTTGTCTAGAAGAGGGAAGGAGAAAGGAGGAGGTCCTTTCTTTTTCTGTGACAGAAGCAGAAAAGGGGAGACGTTTTGCGTGGACCAAAACGAGAGGATGTTTCTCTGTGAGTATTTATATGTGGTGCCAGTGGGTTATTCACACTAACACTAGTGTATTTGTATTTTTTTGGTGGGCAATGGCGTTTTTGGAGGGCATTGGTGTTTTTTCCTTCTTTTTTTTCTTCTTTATTGAGTTTTTCTATTTGCATTCCATGTGGTTTTGCAGTTTTGATAATGGCTCTCTGATTAACAAATGGGAGACAACTCACTCAAATTATTTTCTCTATGGATCTGGATTCTGGAGTACGTTATAAACTGTGTGACAAGTCAAAATCCCAAACGTACCTGTTTAACTTGGGAACCGGTTCCGATTGGCGCAGATCAAACGCATGCGAATCTTGACACGTAAGGAACAGCTCTGATCGGACATCGTATTACCTCTGACTTCGTTTAATTTATAATTTAATGCGACATATTCGGCACATTGTGAGGATTTAAATGCCCAGCAGCAGTGGATCACAGCTCGGCTCAGTGGGTGAACAGTGCAGAGCATACTTCTGCTTTGGGATGTATAGACCAGCCACTGGTATGCTGTGCTGTTGCTCTTGCTCATTTAGTCATTTATGTGTGGTTTACTTTTGGATTTTAATAAATCCATGATATAAATGAGACACATTTTGAATGAGGAGGCGTGTATGGTCCGGCCCAATATTTACACAACTCACTGTTTATTGGGCCATTAAGCCCAATTTTGTTTTGCTCCTCTGTGTTAAGATGAGCAAGCGACAGGTCTTTCCTATTTTTTTTTACATCGCATCGGAGTTTAGTATTCCGGCAAATAAACTAAAGCGGGCTAATTGGATGGAATCCTTTGACAAATATATTTTTTGACAATTTCAGAAATATTTCTCAGAATAACAAAACAAATTGAAAATTAAATATAAATTCACACTGGTTTATTTTTATTCGATATATAGATAGTTTACCAAATAGCGTGCTATTTGCAGGGGCGGACCCAGTGTATACCGGGGGGAGGAGCCACCTCCCCTGAATTTTTTTTTGCCCCCCCTCTGGATATTTAATTGGCAATTCATATTAAATTTATAGTTAAAATTGAAATAAATTTCTTGAATTGTGATTAGTAATTATAATTATAAGTCAAAACATCAGAAATTACAAGTCAGTGCATTATAAATTATAAGTTAAAGATTTTTTTTTTTATTGAATACTCAATTAGTTAATGGGTTTAAACCCAGTTAGCTATTTAAACCCGATTCGATATTTTTTTGCCCTCCCTGACGAAAATCCTGAATCCGCCCCTGGCTATTTGAGTATAATTTGATATCACACCGAGTGTTTTTAAACTCGTGTCACTAAAAAGTACAAGCGTTCGTGCAACAGTATAATTTTGCATTCATATATCTTCATTTTTGTAGGGACGATATATGTACAATTTATGATATTAATTATGCCAGCCAAATTAAACTTTTCATTTTAATTTAATATTAACATGAATAATAACATAAATTATGCCTTCAAAGTTAAAAGGTTTTTATTTTAATTTAGTCTTAACACTTATTAAATTTGTTAATTATGACTTGTGGATCATGAGAGGAATGAAATGAAAGAATAAGAAACCAATTATTATCATCACTTTAACACTAGATAAGAATATAATTTATATTTATATTTCATTATCAAACAAAATCACGTGAAACAAGAGTTGTTTATTTATTTATATACTCTATTTCTCTATCAAACATGACCTAGTAAAATAAAATACGACTCTTATCCTATTTGTTTGAAACTCGACCAAATAGAAACTCAAATTTTATTTATACAGTATGTTTAAAAAAAAAAACAGACATGAAAACTTCATTACTATATAACAGAGATACTCATATAGAAAGACCTCAACTAAAGAACTTTAACGGTGCATCAAATTTTCTTAATTAACATCAGTAATAACATTCGTGTCGGAGGAAAAAAAAAGCAAAAGGGCGTGATTGATATAAAATTTGCAAATAATAATAATAAATAAATAATAAAAATAACCCGATAAATCAACAGTCCCAACTAAACGGCTTCCAGTTATAGCGTTAAATGGACAGCAGATTTATTGAACTCAGCCGGGTTATTGGGAATGAGTATAGACGCGGAAATTAAACTAAAAATTACTATTTACGTGAGAAAAAAAAAATTAGTTCAACTGAATTTTTCTTTTCCTGCGAAAACAGTGAAAGCGGCCGAACAGAACCGTACTTGTGGATGTGCCCAAAATTTTGTTGCCAGCATGCCTAAAAAATGTCGCTAGACGTTATCACAAATTTGTTGATAAGACATATCAATTACTAGTGTTTAATTTGAGACATATCAAGCCAAAATGTTATCGCTCCATACGGTTTTGTAAGCTCCAAAAACAATTAAAGCCTGAAATATAGCTAGGTCTCTCAATTGCTTTTTATCCATGCATGGCCACATATTGGATTCGGGTCTGCTAGAAGTCCGATACGATGGAAGATTAGTTTTGAAATAAAATACTGAATATTTGCTTTGATTCTGTGTATTTTTTACAGGCGAATACATCGCCGTTATTTCTAATTATCTTATACGCAATATGGAAAATGAAAAAAAGAAACAAAACGCGGATCGAAAATTATCCTTCTTCATAGCGGGTTCAATTAGAAACAATCCATTCACCCATTTATATCAACTTAAAAGAGGACGAGTTTGGTGATCACATCAGATCAGCCAGGACCGTTGGATCGTTGCCAGATCAGGACAATGCGCCACCTCAACAATTTATTTTAAGTCAAAGAGTCAAAGACCTCAAGCCTAGATAAAGGCTAGGGAGAACAAGGTACGCATGATCTCGTACCGAAAACGCATTCTCTGAGATATCTCAAAATTTGCGTGACTTTTTGGAATATCTTAATCGTTCAAATACGTTCTCCACGAATCTCAAATCTAAAATAATACTGGCCCCCTACGTCCCCCCGAATAGGCACCGGACACGTCGGTCACGCAAAATTTGAGATATCTCAGAGAATACGCACTCCATGATCTACTACTGGAGTCTCTTCCGCTTTAACTTTTTTTGAAAGTTTTTCTTTTTTAAGCAGCAGAGATTTTACATTTTTTATTATTAGATATAAAAAATTAATTTGTGAGAAATAAGATGACTTTTCCTTTCTAGAAACATAGAATAAAACCGATACAATGACTCAACCTCTTGATTATGTCCGTTGATTTTCACAATTTATTACAACAATGGCCGCATAAAAAATTATTAGGACCGATTCAACGGCCACATAGTGTGGAAAAACAATAAGTTTGATTATATTGGTGTCTCAACAATGAATTTTTTTTAGAAACCATAAATAAAAAAAGAGATTTTATCAAACAACTTGATTATTTTAATTTTTGCAAAAACTATAAGAATTGAGATGTTATTTCGGTCTGAAGTATTTTTTTCTCAGACCGAATGGCTATTTTAGTCTAAGATGTTTTTCATAAGTTTTACACTAACAATCACATCAACTTTTTTCGAAATTTGTGAAACAGCTCGGTTCTAAATGGCAATTCGGTCCGAAAATAAAATTCAGATCGAAATTGCATCTCAGTTTTTATATTTTTTTTTTGTAAATATCAAAGTACTCAAATTGGTTTGATAAAATCTCTTTTTTTTATTTATAATTTCTAAAAAAATTACTCCACGATGAAGACGTGAGTAGAAGAGATAAAATGAACGAGAGGAGAGGAGCCAAATCAATATTGGAATGATTTGATTGACCCACGTACATATCCCAATATCAAACCAATGCTTCGGTTCATCTTGTTTTTGATAATTTATATTTTAAATTTCTAAAAATAGAAAAGTTGTGTTCATGGCAATATTGGAATGATTTGTGCAATCTGTGGGCTTTTCTTCCGCTATCGGTTGGGTTCATGGCAACAATTTCGATCTGAACCTGTATGGGGAACTCCGCAGAGAATTCGCATCCCCTGAGATATCTCAAACTTTGCGTGACTTTTTGGAATATCTCAATCGTTCAAATAAGTTCTGCACGAATCTCAAGGCTCAAATAATACTGGCCCCCTACATTCCCCCGAATAGGCACCGGACACGTGGGTCACGCAAAAAATTGAGATATCTCAGAGGATACGCATCCTTTGCAGAGGCCTCTCTCTTTTCCAGTTTCCGACCTTACTTTTCGGCTTTTTGTCCGAGATTTGTATTCTATCCGGTCCATAGAAATAGAGCACAGATTCCATGCCCCAGGAAAAGTAACGCACAACATCCTCAATCTATATCTCTCACGCAAACAAAGATAATAATGAACAGAATTTGTTTTACAAAACTAAGACGGTATTGCAACAAGAGCAAAATATTATTTGATAAATAATTAAATTCATAAAAAATCTTAATTAAATTATCTAATGGCATTCATCAAGTAATCATTAAAAAAAAATAGAACCCACGTCAGCACTCCATTGCTTAATAATATTTGAATTTTAATCTTATGTGATAAAAGCATGCGTGCATAAATGTGTGTATCAGTGCATGTATATAGATTATAGAGTAATAAAGATGGGTGTGATGTGCTCATCAAGAGGAGTTGGTGAGCATATCTCCAAAAGTCTGTCGAATTTGTTTCAAACGACGAATTCAAACTGTTAAAATTCATCTATGTCATGAGTGATGCATGTATATGAATTTTTTTGAAAATTTTGAATTTATTTAGTACAAAGTCAAGTGATAAAAAAATGAACCTTTTATAATTTGTTTTATGTATTCATTTCTCATCATTTTTTTACCTCTTGATCTTATACTAAATGAATTCGAAACTTCCAAAAAATTTCATGTACATGCATCACTCATGAAGTAGATGAATTTCAACAGTTTAGATTCATCGTTTAAAAACAATTCGATAGATTATTGGAGGTGTACTTACCAACTCCTCTTGATAAGCATATCACACATTAGCTTTGCTCCAAATATTACATGTTTGATAGAGTTATTTGTCATTGTCATTTTACTACATCCATCAATAAAAAAATTGTCGAAGGTGGTTGGCAAACTTAACCTAATTTTTTAATCTATTTAATCGTTTTCAAATAATGAATTCAAACCATTCATATATATATATATATATATATATATTTGACAAATGATATATTTATATGTTAATTTACAAAAAGAAATAATTTATTTAGTGCAATGTCAAGTAATAAAAAATATTGAAGAATGAACACAGTTAAATAAAATTCTAAATCATCATATGTCATCTAATTGCATTACTTTATACTAAACAAACTTGAAAATTAACAAATGTATCATTTAGCTACATTTTAAGCTACATGCCTATATCACTTGTGAAATAAATTGCTTTAAACAGTCTAAACTCGTTATTGAAAGCAGATCCAAATCATCTTGGTGCTAAAGCTTAAAGTTGCATTGCTTTATATGTGTATGTAATATTTTTAAAAATATGTTGTAGTTCATAAACTTCATATATATCCACATTAATGCTTTATATGTGTGTGTAATATTTTTAAAAATATGTTGTACTTCATAAACTTTAAAAAGAAATACACTAGCTAGTACCCAATTAATTAATTCGAAATATACACTTCTAATTTCAAATAGGTACTAGGTGCACTCACCATTTTCCTTCAAAATGCTGTAGATCTAACTCAGGATTTCCAATAATGACAAGTTTCTTTTATGTAGATATAGTGATATACTAATAAATTAAAGATCCCAGTAATAACAGAATTACCATAAAAATTATTACAATGCTTCATTCAATGGATGCCTATTGGATGCAAATCATTGGAGAGAATGAAAACCATTCAAAGGGATAACAGCAGATTTATTTCCTTTCCCTGCCTTCCTCTTCACTTTTCTCAAGTAATTTTTTTTTTTTTTTTTGCGTAGTAAGCCACCTTATTCAAAGAGAATGAAAACCATCGGTATTCACTATTCACACTTGAAACGGCTCGCAACACACCGCCGCAGTAAGCCAAAAACTTCCAGTATACGTGTCGCTCTCTCAGACCTTTTCCTTCTCCCTTTGCATCCTTATTTTCACCCAAATGTAGCAACATGCAAACCTCTCCTCCCCTTCTTTTTCTTTAACCTTACCAATGGCGCGCTCAACTACCAAACCATCTGCTCTCATCGATGGCCTCGTCTTCACTGCTGGTGCCTTCGTTGCTCTCTTAATTTTCATCGGCCTTTATTCCTTCTTCTCTCCCGATCCTATCCCCAACCGACTCTCCTCCATCTCTTTCCCCTTCTCTTCTTCTCGCACTGATCAAACCCCACCTGATCCCCCGGACCGAACCTTCTATGACGACCCTTCTCTTACCTACACCATTGACAAACCTATATCAAACTGGGACGAGAAGCGCAGTGCATGGCTTAAACTCCATCCGTCCTTCTCCGGCAAAACAGAGCGTGTGCTTATGATCTCTGGTTCACAGCCAACACCATGCCCGAGCTATGAAGGTGACCACCTTCTTCTCCGTTCTTTGAAAAATAAGATTGACTACTGTCGTCTTCATGGCATCGAACTATATTACAATACGGCACTTCTCAATCCATGGATGCCGACATTCTGGGCAAAGATTCCTGTAATTCGTGCGGCGATGCTGGCTCATCCGGAGGCAGATTGGGTCTGGTGGGTTGACTCGGATGCCATATTTACTGACATGGACTTCTTCCCGCCTCTGTCCCGGTATCGGGCACATAATATGGTGGTACATGGTTGGCCGAAGCTGGTCTATGAGATGAAATCCTGGGTCAGCCTCAATGCCGGCGTGTTCATGATCAGAAACTGCCAGTGGTCCCTTGATTTCATGGACGAGTGGGCCTCGATGGGCCCATCTTCACCGGATTATGAGAAGTGGGGCAAAATCCTTACAACCACCTTCAAAGACAAGGTGTTTAAAGACTCCGACGATCAGTCCGCTCTCGTGTACCTGATCCTTACAGGAAAGGGGGGTTGGAGGGACAAAATATATTTAGAAAATGAATACTACTTCGAGGGCTATTGGATCGAGATTGTGGGTCGGCTCGAAAATATTTCTGCGCGGTACAATGAGATGGAAATGAATGGCCCGACAGTGCTACGGCGGAGGCATGCAGAGAGAGTGTTTGTGTCCAATGCAAAACAAAGGGATGCTCAGCTGGGGAAAGAGAAGGGGGCAATTAATGGTCCCAAGGGATGGCGGCGGCCATTTTTGACGCATTTTACCGGATGCCAGCCGTGCAACGGTGAAAGAAACAAGCAGTATTCTGGGGATAATTGCACTGAGGGAATGTACAAGGCCTTGAACTTTGCTGATGATCAGGTTCTGCGTATTTACGGTTTTCGCCATGCTAGTCTGCTTAGTGGCGATGTGCAACCGCTGCCGTTCGATTATCCCCATGTAGGGAGGTGAATTGAGAGGATTGGATTGTGATATAGGATGGCTTACTAACAGTGTTGTGATCCAGTGAGCAGTGAGTATGAATGCATTAATAAAAAACTGGATTGCCACTTATGGAGCTGTTATGTATGTACTAGTAAGAATCAGTTGGCCTTGTGCCAATATTTTAAATCTTGTTTTGCTATATAATGCTATACAATATTTTAACAACCATCAGTATCAGTACTACCTGTATCATGGTACTGGTGCTGGTACAGTTCTGATGAGTATTCTTACTGGTTCTGGTACATCACCAGCACCATCTACTATTTTGTGGATGAAGCTAATTCTTTAAACTTTAGTAAGTTGGTGCATGAAGTTTCTAATAAACCAAGAAAACGTAGTTACAGATAATTAAAGGCAGGGCCAATTAGTAAATTAAATTCTTCTTAAAATCTTACCAAAATAGGAAAATAAGAATCATTGGATCAAAACCTAAAACCGGTATCCTGAATGTCATGCCAATTAGCTTCCAAAATATGAAAAACTAGAGGTGGGCCTCGCGTTGCTTCGGCAGCGGTTCTCAAGACAGTTGGAGAAGCAGAGACAAGTTTTAAATAAGAATAGTAATAAATAGTTAGATAAATAGTTAGGCCACACGTATGAATATATACTATCACAGTAAGTACCAGTTCAACCTTTTTTAGCCGCGAGCTCCATCTCAAAGCTCTGTAGCAATAGTAAGAAAATTCAAAAGCTCTGTAGCAATAGTAAGAAAATTCAAAACCATAATGCATTCACGTGAAGACGGCAAACCATTTAATCCAACAATAAGAACTGACTTGTGCAAATTTGGCTTCACTTTTCTGATAGAGTACCCTAACACCGCATCGTACCAATGCCAAGTACTACTATATGTTAGCCACAGCATGTCATAATAGGAATGCAGTCCCGATATTAGTGAAAAATTGGGGCAGTTTCAGTTTCTCATTTCTAATGGTTCTTTATGCAAATTTAAAAACGATTGCCAGTCCAAAATGAGAACTGATATTGTTTCTGATAGAGGATCATGTTGCCAAGCTCCATACCAGATCGCCAGAAGCACGTGCCGACCCTCCCAGTAAGTAGTCAAATTTAACATATGACATGTCATGTAAACCAATAGTTATTATGCGGGTCTGTACCATCATGACCGTGTACCGACTGACATTTTTCTGATTCTGCCATTTCTAGGGCTTCTAGGAGTATCAGCAAATAAGTTAAAAAGGATAGCATAGCCGGCCTCTATAGCATTTCTGATTCCACCATTTGTTTGGACTTCTAATATTAGAAGCATAGCCGGCCTCTATATAACCATGCATCATTTGTTGCTGTTTCTCCATCTCCAACCATTTCATAATTCTCTCTCTTTCGACAATCCCCTTTCATTTAGGCCCAATTTTACTGGACACGGGCTCTTAGGTAGGGATCAAAAATCCAAGATAGAGATCTCACTAAGCCCAAGTCTGAGTCCCCCCTAGTTGCTAAATTGTTTTTTTTTGTACTCCATCAGAACGAACCTTAATTGTTTGCCAATGACTTTGAGATAACCGAAATCTTTTTAAGTTATCACCTTAATAATTCGAAATTAAACAACCACAATATCAGATTTTGGAAATAGAATATCCTGCTCACAAGTGAGCATGAATTTTGGTCAATAAAATCTATCTATTTATCTATCCATAATTTGAATAGACATAAGTTAAAGTATGGAGAATATTTGATTTTGAAAAGACACAACTCATGTCAGCTTCTGACAAGGTTTCAAAAAAAAAAAAGACAACTCATACTTTAATTATCACCGTTCAGATCATAGATGAATGAGCAGTTGGATTTTGTTAATAGGTGGACAGGAGATTCAGTTCCACATTTTGAGGCTAAGAAGTGTATTTCTAATATTAGAGCAGAGACAAACCCAATAGGAAAGGGAGTCCAGATTCTATGCATTACCTCATTGTTTAAATTTAAATTAGGATTAGAATCCGGATCAATATGAAAAAGTCAGTAGAGCACGCCTCTTTTAAATCCATATCATTATATAATGAACAAATCAAATTCAAAATCTTTGAAGTGTATCTTTAAAATTTGAGGAGAACGAATCCAACAAAAAGTGAGTCCGGATCCTCATCATCACCTCACAATTTTAGTTTAAATCAAGACTGTCCAATCAAAATTCGGATCAATTCAATCTAAGTATGCAATGCACATATCCCTATCAAATTGTGTCAATATATAACAAATGGACCAAATTTAAAACTCAAAAAATGAGAGTGTGTATCCTTTGAGACATCTATTTTTCGTGACCGACGTATCTGGTGCCTATTTAGGGATAGCGCAAGGGCCATTATTATTTGAGCTGTGAGATTACTACATAACGTATTTGAAGTTTTGAACGGTTGAGATTTTTCAAAAAGTTGCGCAAAATATGAGCATCTCAGAGGATATGAATTCAAAAAATGAGGTACCTTAGGTGATATGAGTTCACAAAAGAAGTTCGAATTCTCTGCATTACCTCACAGTTTAAATTTATAGTCACGCCAATAATCATGATCATCTAATCTGTATCAATGTATATTATATTACTAACAGACCGATTTAAACTAAAAACAGATATAGATATCTGAGATGATATGAATTCACAAAAGGTGGTCCACATAACCCGTCCTTATTCTTTCCCGTTTGTACGCATGAGAGCTAGGTCTTAGCAATATCTTTTTGATGATATCATAGGGGCACATGGCATCGAGTTATATATCATGTGAGTTATTGGCGTGTACATACTAAGTTTGGAAACAAATTATCACTTGGGTATACATGACATGACAAGTGTAGATGCATTTCACTGTAGGTAGGTATTCATGCATGTACTTTTGATGTGCTATGTACATAAATTTTCAACGGGCATTTGTTGCGCAATCTGTTTCCAGAATTGACTATCCGCCTAATTTTATTTTATTTTTCATTTTGAAGAGCATTTAAATTGATGGTACATTACTTTAGTATATAAAACTACTTTTTAAAAGTAAAAGTTACAAATTGTAAATGTGTTTTTCGTGATTTAAATAGGATGCATATCAAATTCAAGTCTTTTTTTTTTTTTTTTTTTTAAGTTGGAGGCTTTGTTTCAAGTTTCAACATTTGTATACAAAATAAAAACTTTTAACAAAAATCTAGCTCTATGTACACGTATGAAAACTATTATATCTACGTACAACCCTCTCTAATTACAATTTGTCTCAATAGTGCTCTTACTATTAATGTAAAGACTCTTTTAACCCTAACCTGCATATCGATGCCTAGACCAGCTCAGAAATGTACGTTCGGCGTGCTGTGTCATTGATTATCATGACTACCGGTTTCGCTTGGTCGGAGAAGGTTCTTCGGTTCCTCTCCTTGCACAGGCCCATACTCCCGCCACTCGTGTTGTGTCTCACCGATCTTTTGGCACCGATCCTATTATGAACCAACAATCCCACCAAACCTCAGCAATCGTGTTTCTGTCTGAGCTGTGACTTGTGATTGTGCCCTCCAAAAGACCGCCGCATATGAGCAACTCTACAAAATATGATCTCGCGACTCCATTAGCGTATCAATTTTAATTAGTCATGTTGTAAAAACCGTTGAAACTCACAAATTAATTGTTATAACCGTTGAAACCGCTAAAAAAACAAATTGTTTGACAGAAGATTAAACACATGTTAATTGTTTTAAATTCCATCGCAAATCCCATTTAAAGAATTCACATATTTATAGTTTAATTATTTAACATAAATACTTTCATCATATTATATGAATGTGCTATAAAAATTAAATGTACCTTATAATTATTATTTCCCTCTTTTCTCTAGGCTTACAATTAGCTTGAAGTATAATGACTAAAAACAGAGACGTAGTAGGACAGAGTCAATATATTAGCTGAGATTCACAGTCTCATTCATAGACATAAATAAATATATGATGATCATAATAGACTTTTAATTAAAAATTTGATAAACTTTTTCGAACTAATTTCCCATCATATTTTTTTATTTTAAAACATCCCATCATAAATTCACTAATGTTTCTTGACTCTACCTATAAAGCCTACTTACCTTCAACTCCTCTCCAGTAACACTGTTTAGTCCGCATGAGGTGAAAGGAAAGGAGGATAAAGAGTAGGAGGAGAGGGGAGGGGAGGGGCTACAGAAGGAAAAAAAAATTTTGGGTAGAAAATAATGAAAAAAAAAGAGAGAAATAGAAAGAGCACTAGAATTTTAATATTTATAGTAAGACCGGTACAAATTCTATCGATTCTAATAGTCTCAATGTTTACCGATCCTAACTTAGATTTTTTATTTTTTATATACTTTATGTGCTATCAAATTTGGTGCTTTAATATTTTATTTTTTATTTTTTGTATTCTTCCTAGCAGGATCATTCTAATTGGTTCTTTAAGACTTTCTTTAATATTTTGTATGCTTTAATGTTTAGGATAGGTACCATCAGTACCGTTCTAAAGTCCAAACGACTGTTTGGGCCCACCTAGTAAATATGGTTCCTAGGTTTATGATTTATTTATTTCTTTTCAAATGAATCTGTTAATTTTAAAAAATTAAGATCGGTAAAATATTTACCGTTCTAAACATTAGGACTATTAGGATCGGTAGAATTTGTACCAGTCTTACTATCAATATTAGAATCTTTGTACTCTTTCTATTTCTCACTTTTCTTTTTCATTATTTTCTACCAAAAAAAAATTTCCGTTACAGAAAGAGAGATTTTTATATTTTACACTCTTATTTGGTTCATCTTATTTATATCTATTACACTCTAATTTGAAGATTAACAATATAAAAACTTTAGTAAGTTAAAGGAAGTTAAAAGAGTAACATCCATTAATTTTACTCTCATATTAAATATTAAACCAAACAAAAATTAGTCACAAATGTTTTTTTCTTCCCTTCCCTTCCCTCCCTTCCGCTACTCTCCATTCAAACAAGATGTAATGGTTGGGTTCATTGAATTGCCTTCATGACCCTTTAATTTAGATTGATTGTTTCGAAATCTAAATCACCTCGGAATGACTAGTACTCTTAAAAGTGCACGAACATAAAGGTTAATTAGAGTTCGGAAAATTAATTAATTTAGACTACCGTCTCATGTCTGATATGATCCGATAATTCCGGATAAAAATATTAACGGAGCTATTTTAATTTTACGCAGCGTACGATAAATAGAGACAAAATTATGAAGTAATAAAGTATACGATTAATGCGCTGCATAAAACTAAAATGACTCTGTTAATATCTTTATCCATCCATGATTCCGTACAATTAAAAGCAGCCGAAATCCGGACCCACTAGCTCATCAAAATTAAACCTAAGCCGAAGCTGATCACAAAACCTGCGTACGTTATACCATGAGTCGGCAGTCGCAATATTGTTAGCAAAAGAAATCAAACAAATCTTGATGTGGGGTTTAGGAGCATGTGCATTAAGATAAAAGAGCAGTGTGATTTGTGTGGGGATTCCCATTTCATACACCGTTTCAATTTTCTGCATTCTCTGCATATCCTACTAATCCACCAGAGCAGTACCGCATATACCATACTAATTAAACCTCCCTCTCTCTACCTTATTACCCCCCTTCTCTCTCCCCCGCTTTCACAGTAACAAACAAGTAACTGCATTAGTTCTCTCTCTGCTTCGTTCATTCAACAAAATAAATAAATAAACAAAACCCACAAAAAAACAGAGGGAAAGGTGATGGCTGGAGAGGTGGAAAGCAGCAGCGGTTGCCAATCTGGCTGGACCGTGTACTTCGACCAGTCGTATCTCGCACCTCCTCCACACTCGGATCGCTACAGTAAAGATATTGCCGGATTAGAATTGTCAAGAGAAGAAGAAACCGAAGAATCAGAAGAAGAGGAGGAGGATCTCTCCATGGTCTCTGATGCATCCTCTGGCCCGCCACACTTAGACACAGAGGAGCAGCATTCCGAGTGCGGCACATTGCTATTGTTAAGTGAGAGAATGAAGAAAAGGAAGGTCGATCGGTTGTCGGACGCAAAGAGAGATTTTTGTTCTTCTTTGGATGATACCGCTAGCTCGCCTATGTTGAACTTGAACCACTCTATTGTATGTCATTTAATTGGATTTTGGATCTTGACTTGTTTCTGAGTTTTTCTTTTCTCTTTTCATCTTTCTGTTGTTTATTGTAATAACCTTCTGTTGGTTTTCTGTTAACAGAGCACTGGCACAGAAATTACAGACATGGAAGGAACTGCTGAGAGTGCTGCTCTTGAGTTCTCTTGTGCTTTCTCTGGCACTTATATTAAGGTACATTGTGCTTTCTTCTTCCATTTTTCATTTGAATGATTTATTTCTCTTGGTTTAATAATATAATATGGAAAGCAGTCAATTGTTTTCGATCCGGTAGATAAACTAGATTAGGCGAAATAGAAAGATCCTGATTCTGGTATTTAATATTTTCAGGAAGAGGTAGCATTGCGAAAGGATACCGGCTATCTTCAACCAATTGCTAATTTGAAACTACCAATCACAGCTTCAACAATGTAATATATTGATACACTCATTAATTACCTCTTCCTTACATGTTTTTTTGAAAAAAAAAATCAACTATATATATATATATGATGTGCTTCAACTAATTATTCTTTCAATCTGTGAAATAGGTATCAGAATAAGAAGATTAAAAGAATAAATGGTGATGCATTTCCCTCCTGGAGCTCTCAAGAGCAACCAGTGCAAGAGTTCTTGTAGATCTTCTAGCTAATTCTCTTAGACAGATTGCTTACTTTCTTCTTTTTCTTTTCTTTTGTTCTTTTTTTTCTAGCTAGTCGCACATGTCTCATTCCCCCCCTTATTTTAAGGGTTTTGTCAGAGCTGTAGGAGACAACCTGAGTAGAATATAGAGAATTTGTCTTCTTTTATTCGTTCACATATCACTTTCGTTTTATCATGAACAAAATGGGATTACAAATTCACAATCTCTCTTAATACGTGCTATGTGAATTACTAACTACTCTCAGAGAACATCAGTTATTTTAAAAAGGCTGGCTTTAGTATATTAAGTCAGGATTTTACAAAAATCAAATTAATACAAGAGCCAAAGGGCTAAATTGTAATTTTTCCTAAAAAGAGCATCATAACTCAGCAGATAAAAGGCCTGAAAAGGAATGAAAGAGGGGCCATGAGCAAATATCCTTTATGTGAAATTAAAATGCACAAACTGCGCTCTGCAACAGACAACTAATCAATTCTTTCTGTTGCAAGTAACATGCACTGAAAAGAAATAATATGCGTATCTTCCTTTATTTTCAACTTATTTGTTCACATGCAATTCTGAAAAAGCCCAACACTTGGTCCCAGATTGAGATGTTCATAAGTCTATGCCTCCAAATCATTCAAAAATTAAAGCTTCTCCAACCGATAAATTAAATACCAGGAAAAAAAATTTCACAATACTACCTCTTAAATATTTTTTCAATGTCAAACAGTAACAACCTTAATTATCCATATAGATTCTAAAATCACACAAAAATTACTCGGGCAGAAAAAATAAACGCCAAATGCAAAGCATGAATTTTGGACGGTGCACCTGAGTCCTGAGACCACCGAGGGATAAAAATATTGACAATGCTCTTCTGACTTCATGCAGCGCACGTACAAAAGAGTCAAAATGAAAAAAAAATATGACTCGCGTACTACATGAAGCTAGAAGAGCGTTGTCAATATCTTTACCCGTAATCGATCAAGCATCTGCCAACATACTGCTTTTAGCAGGTGTGTGTTGCTATGTTAAATTAATTGCTTAGTCTCAGTGGAAACTGGAATGAAACAATACTTCAAGGTATTGCCGGAGTAGTGCGGATTATTCTAAGAATTTAAGGTACGGAAAGAGATCTATCCACAAGCTCAATTAAATACAATGAATAAAAATGGATTCTCTGTGGCGGGTACGGAAGGTATAGCAGAGTCGCAAGTATCTGACATTTAAAAACGTAGGATTTCAAATGTTCTCTCGGCGGGGTGGCTTGTTGGTTTGTTATTTTTACAATACCCCGCATAATTTGTAAGTTCGCTTATGTTTCAGAGAAACCGAACCCCGTTATTGATGGCCTCGGCTCAGATGGGTATGGGGATTACTCTCTTCTCAATTTGTAAAAACACTGGAGAAGTATGCTATTGTTATGAGTAGAACTAAGGTGCTCCTAGGAGTACCAAGGCTCTTTGTACTTCTAACTCTAAAATCTATCGGATTAACTTCGAACGACGAATCCAAACTGTTAAAATTCTTCTACTTTACGAATGGTGCGTCTACATGTGAAAATTTTAAAGTTTCTAATTAATTTAGTACAAAGTCAAGTGGTCAAAATTAGAAGGTTTCTAAATTAATTTTAATGCATTCATTTTTTGGAAGCCTTTTGACCACTTGATTTTATACTAAATTAATCCGAATTTCAAAATTTTCACATGTAGATGCATCACTCGTAAGGTAGAAGGATTTCAACAATTTGAATTCGTCGTTCGAAATTAATCCAATAAGTTTTAGAATTAAGAGTACAAAAGAGCTTGATACTTCTAGGAGCACCCTAGTTCTACTCTATTGTTATATATGCATGTAATCAGGATTTTTTTAGTATTTTAAAATTCTTAAGTGTAGCAAGTACATTATTTGAACCATTATCTGCTAATTGCATATTGACATCATTATAAAATAATCGTTTAATTTAATGCACTAACTAATCTCTCACAAGAGAGAAAAGAACTATTAGAATAGTATATGGAATTATGGATAAATTAATATTTTTTTATTCTCCACTAATATTAAGTAATGAAGCAACTAAAATAATTTGTTTAATACTTAATCCGTGAGACTTTAATAAAAATATTAATTGAATGCTCTTTGAAAAAAAAATGATGGACATAAATATGAATAACTTGCGAAATTAATAATTTATCTTAAAATGCTACCTTGATACTAGATTTCTCACCTCTAAAATTATAAAAGATTACTCTCTCTACTAATTCTAAAAACTATTACTCTTTTTTTTTTTTTATCGAAGAATTGTCGATAATGTGAGTTATTTACAAGAGTTTATTCTGACTAAAAACTATTACTCTTATCACATTAGCGAAATTGAAAGTACAGAAATAGAATTGATGTGAAAGAAATTGCTAAACTACTATTTTGACAAACAAATCTCAGATTTTACAATTAAAGGAATGAAGATGTTTTAAAACTTTTAAAAATATTGAACCATAAAAAAAAAAAACTTTTAAAAATATTCATGGAGATGCCCGGTATTAATCTTTTAAAGTAATAAGTTAATGGAAATTTCCAGTAAAATGCAGCTGGAGAAGAACATTTCGCTTGGTTCTGGACTCTAATTGGTGTCCCCTGTGGCACCATCCTTGGGTCATGGGCATGCAACATTAATTAATTGATTAGTCTATTCTTACTTGCGCACAGTCAAGTTGGTGTTTTCTGCATTGGTCTTCTCTTTCCATGAGAATTAGATTATACTAATCCAGAGCATGAGGGAGCATATGCAAAGATTTAGAATTTCCACAAGGCACATTGCTGTCTTTTGTTCGTACATGAAACAAGAATGGGTCAATGAGCTGAAATTCCGGTTCTTTTCACTGGTATCATATGTACCGGTCAGGCTGACACGGTACCAAATATACGAAAACCCAATTAACAGGAATGCTTAGATTTATTGAATTTATAATTGGATTTTTTTTTTCGTAATTTCAGAAACTTATCACAGGATTTTTGTTTGCCTTTTCAAATATCACTTATTTTTAATTCGTTGCAGTCAAATTATTTTATATATTTTTTTTCATTCAAAAGAAAGTAATTCTACTCAACAAAGAAAAAATGCACTAAGAATAGCAGAGCAAACCAGGAGAGAACATGTCTACTTTTAACAAAAATAATTGTTTATATATGAATTCAATGAACTTGTGAACTTTTTGGAAATGTAAAAAATGTCTCTATAGTTGAATTTGAAGAATCAAGGGCACTGAGCATATCAGACGAGCACTGAAAAGACAACCAAGAACTTAGATTTGGGGTACATAAATTTTTTTTTTTTAAAACATGTCTTATTTGTGTTTTATACTTTTATGTAGTAATTTTCACATCATCACTACAAGACTTTGTAAATTTTACTCTAGCTCAGTCAAACTTTACAGAATTTTTTTGCTGATTGGAGAGAAAAAGTAATAAATCTATGAAAATATAAAGAGTAAATCGCATTTTTTTTTTACTGAATTTTCAGTGACTGATTTATGATGGAATACAAAATTTAGTTGTCTCATAGAATTCAATATTTTATTAGTTAACAAAATCAAGCTACTCTTAATAAATTTATTTTGCATGAGATCGATGAGGATTAAATCCATTGAATCATATCTAATGCAAGTACCGAGTTTCGAACCAACTAATATTTTTGTTTTAGGCATGAGATTTTTCAATAATTTGCTAGCATAAATGAAAGCTTCATGCACGGCTCATTGGACACATCACCAATTATACAGAAAATCAAATATTTACGAAAATAATAAACTGATTGTTCTAAATCAAACATTGATCTAATCTCACTTCTATTTTAATTCAAGTGGTTAGATCAATTTTGTGGCAAAACAAACCAAAGCCACAAATTCATTACTTGCTGTGTACTTGCATAAGAAATTGAATCTAATTCAGGTGGATGCAAATTCAACATAGAATTCATATTCTATTAAAGGTGAAAACGGATTGGATAGTGATAAAATCATATTTGTATTCGATTTTTTTTCGGATACGAATACTGGACATTAGACGGATATGAATACCAATCGGATATTAAACCAGATACGGATCGGATATTTATTTTTCAATACTATTATTTATAAAAAATATAAATATTATTAAAAATACTTAAAATTTCTTAATATTTATCTAATTATAATGATGAATAACATAATATTTTTTTCATAATATATATTAAATTATTTGATATATATCTACTATTCGGATACAAATAATTAAAATTTAAAACTCTAACGTCCCACTATCCGCATAGATATTCGGATATCGGATATCCATAAATAATTATTGAATACGGATCTGGATTCAATGATAATATCCAACCCATTTTACCCATAGGTCCAATGCAACCTGGCTGAGTACAATTACATCTGAGTTGGCAATTTTAATTTGGCACAGATCTTAAAACAAGCCCCCTATATCTAAATAGGCACTAAATTCTAATCACTCGACTGTGAGTTAATATGAGCTAATTGTACTTAGTTAGGTACCCGGGAGGATATAGATTCTTCAATATATGAGGTCAATTGATTTTCATTCATTTTCAAAAAAATTATACTTATATATCCCATTTACAACATAAAAGACTTATATAATTAATTTTCATTCGCAATTAACATTTATAGTTTGAAAGACTAGCTATCCTTCTGAATCCATCCTATCTCCAAGCTTCTATATTTAGACCCCTCTTTTTTGAAAAGTTTGCAATCAAATTAAATTTACTTTCCTCAATTTCAGTCGTGGTTGTACCGGAATGATACCAGAATTTTGATCCAGGAAATCCTTATTACACACTAGACTAGAGCAAAGTGGTGGCTGAGAATTAAATACTTGTTTCCATGTGCCTAGGAAATCCAATCAAAAATTGATCAGACTTCGGATTCATATTTATGTGGTTTCCTATTCGGTTGTACACCTAGTGCTACTTCCTTTGACCAGGATCTACGATCTGTGTGTTAACGCATGTGCTTGCAACTATCCCGTCCCCACATGCTCTCACGTGCGACTGGCGCGCATGCACACAAGTCACATGACCACACACATGTACACGTGTGCCAGTTTAGTGTCCCAAAGCTGTTTCCACCTCAAAGCATAGGTGAGAGGCTCTTAACCCGAGAGATAAAACATGGGTCGGATCTCAAATGGTAGTCGCCATTGGTTGCTCAGGCTTATGTGGATCTGGCATGAGGTCTCTGAGGGGTTGCTTAGTTATGTGATTATCCCTTTTAAGCATTTAAGCAGCCACAACCCACATGCTTTGCATCGCTCAGTGTGTTCTGGTAACATGCTCTGCTGGTCTCAGAAAAGAAGGTTAATTGTAAATAAATAACCATTGTTGGAGAAGAATAAATTGCATCAGCTGTCACGATTACTTCTTTTGAGCTGATATGGCAGTCGCACTGGCACTGTTTATTGTTTTAGTACCAATTGAAAACTCCCAATGCTAGTAAGATGGAATTTGCGCTGATGCGGAGAAGCTTCAACCTCTCAATATTTCTCTTTATGGTTCTTTATTCATTTCAGATCCACTCATCCAGTTGTCAGTTTGTCACCGACCTGAGGCGAATAGTCTCTGCAATCCCAAGATTATAAACCCAGTAGTGTACCATTTGTACCCATAATGACTTGATATTTTAGGAAATAATGCAATACTCGATACCGTTATAGAATATCACCATGAGAAGAAATATACTATTAAATTACAAAATAGAGTTTTTCATATGAGAATATTATAATTAATTCTGCCAATAATAAAAACAACTGAACTGACAGGGTTGGCGACAGCTACAAATTCTTCAAACAAAATTTATTGGGAAATAGGGAAGACAGAAGAGAAGCTCAATAAATTAGTGGGTCATAAATATCTTACATCTTTAACACAAGATTAAACAAATAAAAGAAAAAAAGAAATAAAAAAAAACGAAAGAAAGCACCGTCGAGCAGGCTCGACATCAAGTCGTAATATATGTGCAATTAGGATTGCATGGCTTCATCAGTGTCTACTTCACCGGGAACCTCATTGAACATATACTGGCTCTGGTACTCCATTAAATATTGTGTCGATCTCTTAACATCAAGAAACAGCCCATACACACGGCTTATATCATCTATTTCTACTATCTTCCCTTTTCTTTTCTGGCAAGCCAGAGCAGCAGCTGTTATTAAATGGATTGCATATCTAAGAGAAGTCTCTACTCCGATTTTTGTCAGGAGGACTTTTGCATCATTTGACATCTCCACCTCTTCTTCATCACACCTGTCATTGATGGCCCCAGTATACTATCTCATTAGAGATCAAACAATAAATAGTAATGAATAATAATTGAAGCCCCAGTTTGGTACAATGTTGATCATGTCTTGACCAATCAGACAAACAGTAAACACCAGTATAATGAGACCTGACTGATATAGTTCTTGAATCTTTGCTTCTTTGGGTTGGTCAAGTAAATCCTAAAGTGAACATTACAGCAATCTACCAATAAGCCCCAGAATACACAAAACTACAAATACCATGGAAAGAAACCCAATAAAAGAAAACCAAAGAACAAGCTACTGACAGTTTCTTTTATATAACAACCCTGAATATGGTCTACAATTGATAGAGAGAGCTTCATGAGATCCCATTACCTGATCCCGAGAATTTTGTGTATCTCCTCCTCAGAGTAGGGCTGGGTTGCGATGATCAACAAACGATCAAGAAAATCAGGCGGTATGCCATGTGGTGACTTATAATTGGTCCCGCGAATGTTGGTTATGCCGCGGTTGGTGGCGATGACGAGGATTGGGGCCATCTCATTCTCAAGGGCACGGTTGAGGAAGGAGAAGCACTCAATGTCGAGCATGTGCACCTCATCAATGAAGAGCACACCTGGTATTATCTCAGCCTTCCCCTCCTCCCTCCATTCCCCCACTTTCGTGTCTATTTGCTCTCTCACCTCTGCACGAATCTCGCCAGTGTCTCCAGTGAAGAGCGCAAGGAAGCCCTGGGTCCTGCAGGTTCAAATACTGACAAATGTTATATCACATGTAGAAGTGGAAAATTATCAACAGGATCATACACTGAACTGGCTAATACTTGTTAAGTCGATGGGGGTACATTTCTAAGGGCTAAATTTTTTTAACACAAATAAAACGCATGTAAATAAATATGCAAGTCTATGCTGGCTGAGATTGCAGCGTCGACCCATCGTATTGACCTGACCTGAAGGTTTAATGAGTTAATGAGTTGTTTTGGGGTTCATACTTCTTGACAAGCTGGTGGTTACATAGGCTGGTTTAATTCTTTACATGAAAGAAAATGACAATTTGACCACTCCATTTCCACCAGTCACATGTTTCAAAAGGGCTTGATGCGCTACATAGTAACAATATCCATGTAAAAAATTAGAAATGCTATTAACATGAGACCTGAGATCCCAACAAAAGGAGACTAGATTACCAGGCAAACCATGTCAGAACACAGTTTTATAGGTTGCATTCAGAACAATTTGTTAAAAAAGTAGCACGGTGCTACCAGTAGCACGGTGCTCTGTTACCAAAACATATCATACTTCTACAAGAACCAAACCAGTCCGGGTACAAGATGGCCCAATTTGTTCTATTTTGTTTTTCTCCGGTGAAATTTTGATGGATTGCTCAGTGTCCAATCTTTTTCTTTAAATATATTTTTAATCTCATTGGGTGTCAAAAGTGACCAGAAAAAAAAATTGAAAAAAAAAGTCTATTTGTTATTTGTTCTGGCTTGGAACTGAACTAGGAAGTGCTGAACATCAGAACATGCATGTACCATAACCGTTCAGCACCATAGAAAAAGACAGATTAGTCGCCGAAGACCTTTGAAGAATGAAATAAAGTGCAATGATGCCAGAATAGAATAGAAAAATAAATAAAGTGCAATGATGCCTCCATATTCCAAATTTTAACCACTGAAATATCCAACTTCATGGTGAGCCCAGGAGGAGGGTGATGGCATTTGGCTATTCTATTGAATTGATGGGGTGGAATTGGGCCTATTCCACTTTTGCAAACGGAGTTGGATAAAATGGTAAAGCTCTCTTTTCAATTCCCTATTCACAGTTCTACTGCCAAACATCTACTATAATCTCAGTGTCTAATGGAGTATTATCTAAATCTGTTATATGTCAAATTCTCTTTTTCTATTTTTAAAACTAAGAAAAACAAGGAAACGCTTAGCTTTCTTAAATGTCTTTATTTGATCAACAAACCTAGCAGTGGCTTTGAATTTGCCCCATTATAAGAATGTGTCTGCCTGATGTATACAGATTTATATGTAATGGTACGTACTGCAATTGATAGGAAAGTGATAGACATGGGGTAAAAAAGAACACCAAACTAATCGAATAGCGCCAGAATGGTAGAAACTTGAAAGTGTACTCAGATATGTTTTGTACTAAATCAATCACAGCCCCAAAATTCTGGTAGAGTGGCAATAAATAAATTGCAGCAAGTTCAGAAGACTGATATACAAGCCATATCAAGATATTTTCAAAAGCCCCTAAAATAGTAATGCTTTTCTACAGTACAAGACATAGTTTTCTAATGAGTAAAACCAGCTGCTATGACTCACCCTGTTGTCAAAGTTCACCATGCCCTATACTTTTAAGTTTTATGTGAGGATGTCAAACACCAAAGTAATAGGCATATAACAGAGAATTTTCATAATGCAACCCATTTGATCAATGTCTTCGGCATGCAAATTTCATAATTTCCAGCCTTTGGAACAGACTTAACCTTACAGAAATGCACTGTCATTGAAGGGAAAAGAACAATTAATGCAGAGAAGAAAAATACAGACCTACTATTGATGACATCAATTTCATGCAAAGTCACACAATGCACCACCTCCTTCCTCTTTTGTAACTCGCCCTCAGGACACCGCACAAACTTGGTGTGCGGCCCCACAGCATCATAATCCCTCGACCGACCAACTGACCTCCCAAGCTTGGTAACCTTTCCCGAAGCTTTATCGAGTGCCACCACATCCCCACTCTGGACCTTCTCCTTATTCAAGGCCTCTATCATCTTTGCCCCAAGTTCATACACAGTCTCCATGTCGGTCGTCTTAAGAGTAAGCTTCCCTGTCTTAGCAGCCATATTGGAAGAAGACGGATTCCCATTAGAAGAAATTGGCCGGTCAATCGAAATCTCAACAACCTCTCCCTCAATTATCTCAGCCTCTTCCTTGATGCGCACACCGATAGCCCGGCGAAAAGCCTGAGTGAGCGCCTCGGTTTTCGAGAGCTCAAGGGAAAAGAGCTCAGAGGCAGAAATCGAGGCGAAAGGGGTTTCCAGGCCGAGGGATTTGGCGAGTGCCATGGCAATGGCAGTCTTACCAGTGCCAGGCTGGCCTGCAATAAGTATTGCCCGGCCTGCAATTTTACCATCTCGGATGAGTTGAAGGATTAATCCAGCGGCCTTGCGGGCGGGAACCTGACCAACCATGCCCTCCGAAACAGCTCGGGCTTCCATGGAGGAGTCGAGGCCGAGGCCGCGGATGTGAGAGTGCGCGCCGATTCGCTCTATTTTAGTAAGGTCACGGCTCTCCGAAAGACGTTTAATTTCCGCCATGACTCGTGTGCGAGAGGAGGCTGTGAGAAAGGAAAGGGGTAGAAGGGTTTAGGGTTTTAAGGTTCGAGCTGGGGAAGAAAGGAGGGTCGAAGGGTTTGCCTTTGCAGGTGCGGGTTTTCTAAAGACTACTCCGTGTCTCTTTTTTTAGAGTTAGCACCGGAGGTGGCTGTTTGTTATTTCTAGGGCTTCGATAATGGATCAATTTCAACTTGAATTGGGCTTTAATTTACCTGCTGAAACCTAATCCATTCTTCCCTCATATAAAAGCCCAATACAGTTATTCCGTAGGGTCTTGTACCGGAAAGAAAGCCTGTTGCGGTCTTGTATGTGGCATCATATCTATATCACTCAATAGTTTCATACCCATGTATGTAACCCATATCCAGCAAGGAAGCAGGTAAAATCCGATTAGATTGACGTCCAGCACAGCAGCACTACACCTGTACCTAAAATTAAACCTAAAAACAATCTAATGCATGATGTTGTGTTGGATGCTTTTGTGCTGGACACTCTAGTCCGAATATGTGACTTGATATCAACTTATCAAGCTACATCACGCGATTGTAAAAAATTTAACGTTATATGATCAAAATGATGGACAACAGACATGAACTTCATGGCCTCATGGGACTGATTATATTTGACCTTTTTTTCGAATTTTAAGCTAATTTATTGAAAAAATATAGTAAGAATGTTTAAAAAATATGAAAAAATTGCAAAATAAATTAAAAGAGAAAATAATGTTGGAAAAACTTGTTACGCAACGTGTCAAGTGATGTGATCACATTAATTTACAATCAAAGAAAGACACGTCAAGCGATACACGAGTCATGTGACCTAACCGAAACACGTGCGTGCGAATCGAAAATAACATGACTAATTTTCTTCAAGGGGAATTTCTAGTATGCCAATGTAATCTTTTAAAATAGTCAATTTTCCATGAAATCATCGTAATATCCAATATCCTCGTAAAAACTTAACATCTTTTCTTTTATCCTCCTTTTATTTATTTAATTTTTAATTTTGTTATTTTAAAATTTAACATTGACAAAGATGTCCTTTCATTTTAAATGGGAGTGTCAAATTCTTGTCTAATCGTCTTCGTAAGTCTTTTTAGGCAACCAAAAACATACCTTAGATCACTTTATCAGAATGCCAAGTTTTGCATGTAATTTGACAAGTAAAACAAAAATATCATCGAAGCACATAACTATATCATTGGCAGTGTTTAGAGACGAATTAAACATTATAGATTCTTGTCCGTCTTATCTGTGATACACAACAGCTAGTTATCCCAATTAGTAGTACCTGCCTAGCTAGCTTACCATCTTCCAAATGAAACACAGAACAAACACTGATTGCAACAAACATACATACATGCTATTATATGACTAACTGCTATTTAGAACAAGGAAAAGAACAGAGAGAGAGAGAGAGATGAAGAAGAAAGCTGCTAGCAAGAAGTCTGTTAGTACGAATTGCAAGTAATTTTCTTTCATTTCCAGTCAATTGCAGGAAGTGCTCTTCAGCCTCTTAGCAGTTTTTAGAAACCCACAAATTACCTGCAACTCATCCAGTTCCTGCATAATGGTACATAATGACATTGCATCAAACTCCAATTGCAGGAGGCAGAAGTTCCAGTAAATGTGTACAGGTGATAGAATTAAACATGACACTTACTTGAGACATAAAATGCCTTTGAACCGCATCAAGTAATTGCTCCTTAGATGGGTTCGGGCTCTCGACTTGCTATAGAAAGGCAAGTATTTTTTCAAAACAAAAAAAAAGTACAGTCATGTAAGGAACCAAAATTATAAAGGAAATTGCCAAAATAATTTTTCAGGATACAAAACTCACTAGATGGAAATGACGAAAATATCTCCACAATGCTCTGGTTTCTAGCTTGCTCAGATCCACTTTCTGCAGATTATCATTCATTCGATGTATGTATAATTAGTTACAAGACAATACGCTAATGCATATCGAATTACTGAAACTTAGGCCTAGTAGTTTCTAATGCATATACCGTTGTAGGCCCAGTTGATGAGATAGAGCTCTTTGAATTTGAATCGGAATTGGAGCAGCTCAGAGACTTGTAATGCAGTCCTTTATGATTTCTAATACTCCTCTGAGATTTAATTGGCTTTATACTTGACTGCATATTATCTGAAGTTGAAAAAATCGAATACCATAAACATGAGATCTTTTAAAAGCAACAAATTCAGAGATTAGGCATTTTAACACCTTGTTCGCAAATGTTTTGATTAACTTAGATAATATTAACAAAAATAGTCACACTTATTTAAGATGGCTTAAAAGACATGCCGCATGCATAACAAACTGAATGATCAATCATTTTTTTTTTAAATAAGGGTCGAAGACTTCTGAATCCACAGAAATGGGAAAGAACAAATAAAGGAAACTAAATAAAAGACCAAATAGAAAACAAATTTCTTACCTAGGTTAGAACCATTTATTTGTACCATTTTGCATTCTGTTTCACCACCTTCTGGACAACTAGGTGCTTCAATCACACAAAGTGCATTTCTTTGCAACTTCACCTCTATCCCATTTGTTAGAACCTATGGTTTTGAGAAAAATATTGTAAAATTAATTCTCACTTGAAATCCCATTAGTCAATTAGTATTTAGTACCTTAATAAATGGAAGATAAAAGATAACAAAATTTGGAAATATGTATTTATTATTATACTTGTCAGAATTTAGAAATAATACACTTTGCTATTCTGACATAAAAGCCTTAACCTCAATCAAATTTCCACTTATCAAAGCAATAATTTTGACTAATTATTGGAGGTTGGCTAATATACAATCGATTGTTCCTGAGCTTCCGTGCAACCAAGTCGTTTTCCGATTTTCAAAATTCAAACGGTCGATCTAAACCGTTAGATGTGATCTCCATATTAAAATGTACTTGGAGACCAAATTTAATATTTTTTTGGACTTTTTTTACTATTTATTAAGCCACTTTGAAAATCGCTGATCCAACGGTGGCTTCTGTTTTTACAATTTGGTTAAGCCACCGTTGGATCAGCGATTTTCAAAATGGCTTAATAAATAGTAAAAAAAAATCCAAAAAATATAAAATTTGGTCTCCAAGTACATTTTAATATGGAGATCACATCTAACGTTTAGATCAACCGTTTGATCTTTGAAAATTGGAAAATGACTTGGTTGCACGGGAGCTCAGGAACAATCGATTGTATATTAGCCAACCTCCTAATTATTGTTTATAATTCAATAAAATATAATTGCATAATATGCGCCGAGCCAGAAAAAAAATCATAAAAAATCACACATAATGGACCAAACAACCAACATAAAAAGATTACAATGCAGATCAGATACCTAATTTTAACAATAAAGCAAGAAAAAACAGCTGAGAAGTTCAAAGGTTTGTTCTACATTGTTCAATCACATCACACATTGCAAACATTGGACAAATTAACAAGCAATTTTAACAGTTCTGACAAAGAAAATTTCAACCTCTGTAGTCCCTATTCCTAAGCTCACTTAAAGTACCAGAATTAATAAGAGAATAAAATAACCAAAACTATCGACACTTTCACACCATTCCTTAATTGAAACACAGAACACATCTATACTATAATTCGAACAAAATGCACCGGGACAAACCATCAAATCAAGCAAAATTTGTACCAAAACATTAATCATACCAGCCAATGCCAACCGCCAGAACCAACAGCTTTCTTTACAATACCGTGCAAACCAACAAGCACCGACTTAGTACGATTGTTACCAGTCACCACCACCTTCGTGTGTTTAGGCAGTACGGCCATCTCCTCCTCGCTGCTATCTCCACCGTACATTCTCCGATCAACGGTTGTCAGCATCCTGGCTCTGTTTCAGCTGCTTCACTACCAAATCTAACGAAAAGATCCCAAAAAAAATACTGAGCGATCACTGAAATCTCCGCTTTCTAGTGGAGATCATACATTACGAAATTGAATAATGTCAATTTAGATGGAAACTACGAGGTAATCGATGAAATTGAAAAGAAAAGGTAATGAGTTCTCTTGGCGTCACTTTCTCTGTTCAGTTTTATTAAATATTAATACATCTTGAGACTTGATGTGTTTCGCTTCAAATAAGTTTTGGTAAAACCCGGTTCATAAGACCAGGTAATGGTAGAGTACGTGGGACCTACAGATAGAGACTTGTTATCTTTTACTTATCAAAGATCGTGTCCCGGTTGTAATTTACATAACTGGTCTTGTGCTCATTTTTTCGTGATCTTTCAGTCAGAATCCCGACGACCCAAATCTGACTAATAATATAGTGACACGTGTCAATAACAAGCGTCACTACGCTGCTGCTTCTGACATACTAGTTATGGTACTGTAATAAAGAGACAGCATGGTACAAAATTACTTTAATAGCCTTTAGCGTGCCCCAGTCTTTTTGTACTAAAACTCCCAAGACAAAGAAAGTCATCTATGGCGCTCTCGGTGTAGTGACCCGTGATAATATGGTATACATCATTCATTAATCATTATCATAGTGACAAATCAATTATTCGGGTTCGGTTCGGCATCACAAAAAATAACTAAAAAATAAAATTCTAGAAAAAATTCGGGAATAATTCGTAAAATTCGCGAATTATTCGGTCAACCGAATAATTCGGTGTTCGGTTCGGCATCACAAAAAAACCGAATATTTTGCGAATCTTGTCACTATGATCATTATATAAATGAGGTAAAATATATGGGAAAAAAAAAGAGCAAATACAATTTTCAAAGTTATCACGTAATTTTTGTTTAGACATGACTGATAGATATAGAAATCTCAATTTTGCTAGATGGAATCATTAATTTTATTATATAAAAGAATATTCTTAAAACTGAATAAATGAGGATTATTATATTAGTAAATTTAAGAGTTAACTAAAAAAAAAGATGGTTAAAAAAATACTTCAAAAAATAGTTCATCACATAACTTTTGCATACCTTGCATCACAAAAACTATAACTCTTGTTTTTTTTTTTTAATTCGTAATTCTATTTTTCCTACTTGCTACCTTGTGTCGTAGACCATAGATGAGGTAAATTTTATATTGTAGATTTATGGTTTATTTTCATTGTGAGATTTCCACAGTATTCTCGCAATGTGAAAACTATAAGGGCTATTCGGAGGTAGTTGTTCGGAGACTTGGTATTAATTCCTTTTTGCAATTCCGGATAGGATTATAGGATTTCTTCTCAGTTTCTGTCTTCTCATTTGTGGGGGGGGCGCGATTGACTCAAAGCTTTGTTTTGTTCCCAAAAGCTGGAGCCGCTAGTTCAACATTCAAAATTATGTCTTTATTGACGAAAAAATTGAGCAACTAATACTCGAGCCGCTCAACTCTGATACACATAAAAATCAAACCTACATGAACAAAGACTAAAATTCAAGCATAATTTAAACTTAATTAAATGTAACAATGAAGCACAAAAATTTAAAAAATAAATGCATTTCAACATTACAATAATAATTGATCAATCACGAAACTAAAAAATTAAACAAATCAGAATACAAAGGTACAATAAATTAATTAAAAGAGGAATTATACTAATTAGTGCTTGTTTAATTAATTAAATTAACATTAGCTTGCACAGTTAATCACTCAATTAAACAAACATAATTTAATAATAAAAAGGCTAAAATTAATTAAACAAATACAATTTAATAATACAATAAATTATTAAACAAGCATAATTAAACTAGTAACACTTAATTTTAACAGATTAAGCTAATTTTAAGTTAAATTCTATTATGAAGTCTAACATAATCATCCCACATAAGCATAGCAATTTTATCTTTTTTTCATTTCCTACTTGACGTTGACCGTTAAGTAGTCTTTCAACATCTTCGTCGTACTCTTAATCTATATCTGGTACATCCACAATATCATTTGGATCAATTTCCAAATTAGTGTTCGTAGTCCAAATGGTATCGTCATTGTGATATACAATAAAATTGTGTATAATACATGTTGCTTGAACTATGTCCACTTGTTTATCAATCGCGTGATATGTTGCAACTTTTCAAATGGGTAACTGCATTTTTAAAATATCAATAAGTTTTTTGATATGGTTTCTAAGTTGTGATTGGTATTGAAGGATGCATTAAAGCGGTAAAATTAAATTTTTTGACTCTTTTACAAACATCTACGGATCTACTTTATTATGCTAATTATATTCAAGTAATTCATATGCATGAATAATTTTCTACTCATTCATTTATCGCAAATATATTTACTGAAGGAAATTTGGATATACATCTACCAAATATAAATTTGGTATATTGAGAGTTGTATTCTCTTCTAGGTATCTTCGATACCTTCAATTGTCGAAACAGCCTCCCAGTGTTCTCTTGAACTAGACAAGGATTGAAAAGACCTATTAGAGATCTTAATCTAATATAAACTTAGAACCTAGTTAACAACCCTTCTTGTTCTTCTAATAATCATTCATTAGAGAGACTAATAATATGAGAGGTAGATGAGGCGTGGCTAGGAAAGAGAGGAAGAGAAGAAAATAATTTTTAGAAATTTCTTTATGGAAACTTCTCTGCCTCTTCTTTGTGGGAAACTTCATAGTATTATTCTACTTGAATAAAAGAGTCAAATCATAACCTTTACTGCAGCGCTATAATAACTTCTATAATACCAACTCCAACTTATATTAATTTTAGACTTTAATAAACTTATGTTATAACAATGTTCTACACATTATTATATTTATGTGTCATATATATTATACTATATAATACGCACCACATTATATCAAATAATATATATGCACATTTCTCATAACTTTATATTCGTTCTAAGCAGTCATGATATTTAAAATTTTATCACATATTTTATTTCATATCATATGAAACAATATACATCGTATAAATAAAATATCTTTCTTGTTTCTTGTTCAGTTTGTGTAATCTATATAGAAAATCTATGTTATATTAACAGTGGAATAATAATATTTTATTACCATAAACCATAAGCGATACTCTACACATTATAGTTTCTCAAATAACATAGATACAAATATTCTTTTATAATACATAGCTATACATTATAGTTATCAAACACTAACATTTTTAATATATAAACAGTGACGAGCTTATTTAGCATTTATTCAACTAGCTTGACACTCGCTTAAATAAACTACCGGATTAAATAAGTAGTACATCATCACATTTTGACTTTATTAGTTTTTAATTAGTGACCAGATAACTTTCAAATCTATAATAAATTTGATACACATCATATCTAAACAAAAATGAATAGTATTTTTATACTGATAGTCATATTTGATTAAAATAGACTAGATCTTAGAACATCTGTATTCCTGAAACTCCTAGAGTTTCAAAGCTGATTTGACAGTTTTTAAACAAATTTCAGAGATGTAGATGGATTTCATATTTAGCAATTTTGTTCAATAGTTTCTAAATATGAAACTGCTTCAAAACTCTGACGTGGCGAAATAATGGACCCTTGTTCGTTGAATTTTTAATACTATTTTAATTAAACGTTATGTGGCAATTAAAAAACTCTAATTTTAATTTTAAGAATGTAGAGATTTAGAAATTCAAAGAGTCTAAAATTTTGTTAACAGTTATTTAGAAACTTCAAGAGTTTCAGAAATACAAATGCTCTTAACAGAGATGACATATATACGAACAACAATGACAGCAGATACTTTGTAATTTAGATAATCATATATCAAATTCGGAGTTATATGAAAACTCACTTCGTATCATTGAGCAAAAGCTAATAAAAATTTGAACAGTTAAAAGATGAACAACCTACGACTAACTAGTTTTCAAAGTAAACCAAATTTAGTACGCCACATATAAAAAAAACCGAGAAAATAGATATTCACTTCAATTTCATAATTATTCAATCGACCGGTTCAATTGTAAATAATTTTGTTATAATTGTAATGTTTGGTATATATTAGATATCCAGCATTATTCCGGCTCCCTCTTTATAGTGTTTGATATTAATTATTTGAGGAAAATAACAGTAAAAGAAGAGATTACTTATAAAGTTTACATTCAATTGAAACGACAGATATTTTAAGAAATATTTTTCGGACTCATTACCAGTTATTAAATGAGTTCGGATCCCCTCAGATACCTTACCACGTCTGTCAGACTGCCACCACGCATCAGGGGCAGATTTACATTCACCTCTATGGATGCTAAACTACCCTATAATTTTAAAATTGTAGTTATATATATTGAAATTTAATTAAAATTTATTATTTTTAAAAAATTTATATAGTCTAACTTTCTCATAAAATATCAAATGTTCACTTGTGGCTTAGTGCTTAGAATTTATCTTATAGTTGTAGAGACTTGAGTTCAATTTTCACTAATAATATATTTTGTTTTTAAATTTTAACACTCTATTATAATTTTCTATTATAATTTTCTAGTTCCGCCCCTACACGTACCAGTGTTAATAAAACAGTTCAGTGGTTAAGCCATGAGAGATGTGAGTGATTAGCATCATATGTGACCACAGAAAAAGCGACTCGGCGAATGCGGTTTTGGGTTGTTAACAACTGTTGGTGGAATGATTCGCATCTTCTGAGATATCTCAACTTTTACGTGTTTTTATGGAAAATCTCAACCGTTGAAATCCGTTTTACATGAATCTCAAAGCACAAATAGTACTGCCCCTGAGCTATCCCCAAATAGACACCGGACACGTAGGTCACTCAAAAGTTGAGATATCTCATAGGATACGCACTCTGGTGGAATGGTGACTTACAGCTCTATCGTCCGAACCGGACAAAACTGACATGAAATTTGACTTGTTTGTCAAAGGTCTTATCACATGTCAAAGGACAATAAGCAAATTAAAAAAATATATTAAGATAATGGAAAAAAAAAGGAACAATTTCGCTTATAATTATTTTTTAAGGAAATAAAAAATCTTGTCCGCACGAATTTAAAGCAGACTGGATGGTAAAGATGTATTAACTCAAAAGATTCCCTTTTGAGTTAATGCAGAGGATACGAATTCGCCTATAAATGCCACCGAAAGGAATACGGGTGCGTATCCTCTGAGATATCTCAATTTTTGCGTGACCGACGTGTCCGGTGTCTATTCGGGGGAATGTAAGGGGCCAGTATTATTTGAGCTTTGAGATTCGCGCAGAACTTATTTTAACGATTGAGATATTCCAAAAAGTCACGAACAATTTGAGATATCTCAGAGGATGCGAATTCAAGGAATACAATACCGGGCAGGTCAGGCTATCAGTATTCACTATCAAGAAAAAACAGATCATAAGAGAGCGTATTAATGCGTAACCTGGACAACAAAGTCTGTGTACATGTACAAAAGTACATAATATTGTTGAATCCTCAGACTGCACTGATTTTACCATCTCTTTTTTTTTATGTCTTAAAATTTAGTGTCTCAGCTATTATTTTATTTTGAAATTTTAATAACTTAAGATTATAAAATGTAAATTTCAACATAAACCGTTATATGTAATTGAATAATTTTTTTATATGCACATGTAATTTTTTAGCATTAATTTAAATCCGTGATTCATATAAAAAAACAAATCTGCCGGGTGATAGATTTTTATATGTATTTGGAGAAAATAATATAAATCACATCTAATAGTTTTATTTTGACGTATAAATTTTAGAATTTGTATTATAATCATATAGCAATTTTATTTTGAAAATAGAAACAAATCCGCATGATTTAATTCATATATCATTAAAAATTCAGAAGTATACTGAATTTGAAATTCGTTAGTCCAATGAAATATGAACTCCATATTTATCTGAATATCACATATACAAAGTATAAGATAAAATCTAAAAAGACAGACATCCAGTAATGGTATTTACTTCTTTTTTTGAGCTGACAATGATGATATTTACAATCCTCATATCTATGCTAGAACTTTACACTATTGCTGAAGAACAATAGAAAATGGAACAACAACAAAAAATTGTTGCGCTCTGGATGTGATGGTCTATCCTATTCATATTTTTTTAGTTAATTAGTGATGACTATACCATCTGGTAGATGTGATAAACTATCCTGCTCTTCCTATAGATCAGAATTTTGTAGAATCATACCCTTTTTCGATATTTTTAGTGGCCTATTAATAAAAAAAAATCAATGGCTTTCTCTCCTCTTTCATATATGAGTGTTCAACTTTTCGGAACCAAAAAGACAAAGAAGAAGACAAGACGCAAATTTGTACAAAGAAAATTTTAAATGCAAGGATAAACAAGAAAATAAAAAAGAGATGTTCTTTAGTTTTTCTTCTTCTTTATTTTAATATATTTAAATTGAAAACATAATTTATTCCTGTAAAGAATCAATCTCTAGTGTAGTTGTAAAAGACAACTTTCTTTGTGTAAGCGATCTAGGTTCGGAAATCGAATGAGAATTTGATTCCACATTATTATTATTTATTAATGATCAAATCAGTCTGATATACTGATTGGAGTCTTTTGATTTGCATCATGATTTGTGTGGATTAAGTTCATGTAAATCTGAATAAGAATCGGATTGTTCCGGCTAGATTGCAGATCAATTTTGGGGTGATGCTTATCAGACACCCCCTGGTTCCCTCCACAAGACGTCTTTTTCGGAAAAAAAATTGGCTAATTGGTCTTTGGAGGATATAAACAGAATATTCATAGTCTGTTTGTTTGTCATGAGATTGTGTGGAATGAAATTTGACGAGTTTGGAAATCAAATTTTTTTTATTTTCACCACAAGGAGCTTTATTTTGGGTCTTGTTGTGTATTGTGTAGGTACTAGGAAGAGTGGATTCTCTTAGGAAAAAACTCATATCTGTAGGAAAAGAACACGCATCTCTCTGTGCTAAGGTGAACCTAACTAATTTAACCCTTGTGTTATTTGGAAACACATCGTTCCTCAGAAGTCTGTAACTTCTTATAAAAGATCTGATATTCATCACTTGTGTGTTTGCTCTAGACTAGCTATCTCGTAGATTGAGATTACTAGTTTTCGAAAATCCTTTTCAGATCAGTTGATGAATTCATATAATTTGCTAAGTTGAAAGACTAGAATTTTATTCAGGCTAAATGTTTAGCCTTGACAGTCAACAACAAAGCGCGAGGCAGAAGAGCGACTTAGTGAGGTTAGTGTTAAATTTTGAATTACATAAAATTCCCGTGTCAATTTTTTTTTTTTTTTTGATAAAATGGGTGGAACCTACCGATTTCATTCAGAAATCAAATAGTCTTACTGTTGCCTCCTCCAAACAGCTGGTACATACCAGTAGCAACAGGGGCGGAGCCAGACTTTCAAACTATGGGAGTCAAACGTATAAAATTTTCCTGCGGAGTCAGATTTTCGAATTATTGGAGCCAATCATATAAAAATTTTCGCGGAGAATGGGGTTCATTTTTACCATGTCATCATATTTTATTGTAAAATATAACAAAATTACATATTAATAAAAAAAATTAAAAAATGAGGGTCAATTGACCCCATACAACCTTATTAAATCTGTCTTTGAGTGGCAAGACAGAAAGAGAAATATAAACCAAAATAAAATAAAGAAAAAGTACTAGCCAAAACAAAAGCTCACATAACAACCTAATCAATATGCAAGCTGAAAACAAAATCAACTAGAACCAACAGCTATAACCAAGCAACACAGACAAGCAGCTAATCAATCAAGAATAGTAGCCAGTGTTGTACGGGAGAGGGGGGGTGTCCGATGCCCATCGGACCAGAGTCTATTCGATGGGTGGTTTCTACCGTCCGATTCACTTCAAGATCCATGCGCATTACTTTAATATCAGTGTTGTTTGCTTTAATATCTGTGCTCACAGATTTTGAAGTAGATCGGATGGTAGAAACCACCCATCGAACAGACTTTGGTCCGATGGGCATCAGACACCCCCCTCTCCCGTGTTGTACCAGGCATACGAATTGAATCTCTTAAATCCATTTCCCCTTGAGCCACCTCATCCCTTGGCTCTACCTCTAAAGGGGAAACCATTAGTATCCAAAGACAAAATTAAGGAAAGATCAAGTAAAGAATCATTAGTAACCGGACGGGACTGGTTTGTTTTGCATCGGCAGTTTGTTGAGTTGGCCAGCTCTCCCGACCCCCGTATAGCTGAGCCGGACCGGTCCATGGCTACTCTGCCTGTGTAAGAATTTTTTTAGCAACGTAATGATTCAATGTTTCAATTTGAATAATATCTAACAAATTTTAATCCTTGCAGGCCTTACAGAGATTGTTACCAGGACAACGGCACGTACATGATGTTTTTGGAGTGGTGTATCGCCGTCAATCCTGATGAGCGCATACCGAGGCCGAGAATCTGTGGGGCCAGATCCACGGTATCATCCCAGCCAACGCACCCTTCGCATCAGTGGTACATTTCTTTTCTAATTTCTACAACAAGTTTTCAATATTTACATTTCTCCGTTATTTTATTGATTTTTTTTGTAAGCTTTATATATGGTCAAGAGCTGCGTCATAGCAGCAATGTACTCGCAGTGTGCTCATGTGGGTATAGGGGGCGCCTCGATTCTTTGCTTTGATGCGCTGGCTTACGCAAAGTTGATCAAATAGATGACATATCAGACGAGTCAGACGTCTACGTATGCTATGCTGGAGATGAGTACCTTTTCAGAGAGGTGCAGAATGCTGAGACCATCGGTCAGGCGTTCTTTCGAGGTACGGAGGTACTCCAGCGATCCTCCCAGAGAGCTGAGCCTTCCGAAAAAGTCATTTCTACTGATGATCTCAGGATATAATATTTCTAATTATTGTTTTAATTTCAAATTTTTTTGCAGAAACTCACTTTTTTCAAAATGCAGGGCAAAGAGGAGAACATAGAGAATGTCAACATCGACTTTGGCGTGCCTGGAAATGGACTGTACTCCCAGGACTACGTGCTGACTCAGACTGACCCTCTTGCTTATCATCCGGGTTATGTTCATACGGAGTCATTCTCGCAGTTTCTATGGAGATTGTGTTAAACAATTCAAATTGATTATTTGAATTTTATAAAGAGTAATATGAATACATAGTGCGTATTACCAAAGCCCCACTCCTTTTATTTTATCATTACCTTTATCATCATGGTTTATTATTATTATTTGGTTTTTTGAGGAAGTGATTTGCCAAGTCAATGTCATACTTTTCTTCTTGACTTATAAGAGCGCGACGGCAGTGGCAGAGTCAACATTGACGTCATTGAGCGCGTTTTAGCATATCAGATTTGGCTATTTCGGCCTTTAAAAGAAAGGAAAACAAAAAACAAAAACAAAGATTTGGTCGATCAAACAGCAAGAGAGTGTTTCTTATCTGGGGGTATTGGTGTGATGATTAATAGCGCTACCTTTTTTATAATGGCCAATATGTGTGTGAATAATGAAAAAAAGTCTCTTCTTTCTCTCTCTAGCTCAGCTAATATAGGGATATTTGGTGACTCTCAGTTGTCATCATAGGTTCGTTACATCCTTCTCTCCATGTCGACCCAAGTGATTCAAGCATGTTCTGGATAATTGGATATTTCGAGCTAATTGCCTGATCAAGGTCGAGCCCACCTGACCCATGTCGAGCTCCTCTAAGAGTGCGTTTGGATGAAGGCTTGAGTTAGTGAAAACTGTGAGCTAATTCAAATTTGAGATAATGAGCTAATCCAATTTGAGATAGTAAGATAGTGAGCTAACTCAAACACATCCAAATATAAAATAGTAGTTCGGTCGCTAATCCGGATTAACACTATTCTTTGCCTAATCCAAGCCTACCCTAAATGGGCAAGCTTGCCGACACCTGAGATTATCTCCAGTCCAGTTTCGGGATCTATGTGAGCCTTCAGACTCATGGCCCTATGAGTTCAGTCTTATTGAAGAAATACAAATTTCTGTTCAATGTTTAGGATGCACTTTCGCTTTCATGTTTGAAATTAAAGAGAACTATGGAAAAGCTGAAATATAAGAGAAATTGCACACATGATATATGCGCAAGGACATTTGAAAATATTTCATCAGCTATTTAACAGTATACACGGTGTGCTTTGAGGTTTCAAAACTTGTTTGGTTGAACCTAACAACTGATGTAAATATTGCTTTGCTTGCTTCAGTTCATACCCGCTCTTAATCTTGTTTGGTCCCTTGAGTTCATCTTTTGTAGAACAAATGGATTCTGGTTTTCCAATTTGTCAGGCATTAAATTGCCAGACATCACTGTCATTCAGGTCACCTAAATAGTACTATGAGTGTCAAGAATTATCACATGCTACTTAGATAGAACTACTTTTAGACTGTTAATTGGTATTAAGGCTTTCAGGCCCAACTGAGGTCAAAAGGGAAATCATACAATTTTTAATGCAAAGGTAATATATATTAACAAAAAAGAAACAACAACACATATTGAATGCAACATTTCTGAGCAGAAGAAAAGCAGAAATTGAATTACCAGAAATGCAGGAAGTGGGCATTATTTGCTTATTTTCAATTAAGCCACCTCAGACCAATTACCCATGCTAAATCAGGGGATAATAGGTTAGAACAAAGCAAAAATTTATAATGAGCATACCTATACATTAATCTGCTTAACTGGGATAGTTAATAATCTTTCTTAACACAACAGTTCTAGCCATCCTGATATCCCGTCTATACTGATCATTTTGTTCTCCTAATTGCTCAACACTATTCGTGAAATCCACCATCTTTCTCTTAATCTCCTCCATTCCAAACCGCACTGCCTCATTATCCCTCAGAACAAAATCAGTATAATCCAACATTGACCTGATCTGAATCTCTAAATTCTCAGTGAGGGCCTTAATCGAATCCAGGTCGGATATAGCCATAAAAGTACCAACTTGCATTGTGCTTATAACACCTATCTCTCCTCTAGTTGCATTCTGATATCCCTTAAATAATGAATCGATCCATTTCCCCACTGACCCAACTGGGACTGCCACTGCTGCAGCTGCAAGAGCAGTAAGAAGAGGAGGGGCTGATACAGAGGCTGCAATAATTGAACACAAGACTACAGCCACAAAAGCCGCTACAAAGATTAAGCTAGAAATCTTTTTCCAAGAATTGATTGACTTCAGCTTATTATCGAGTTTGTTCTTTCTCTGGAGCATTTTCTCAAGCATATTTAGATGCTTGATTCGCACTGACTCCAGCACTTGAAAGAATTCAGGTGTGAATGGTTCACCCATCTGCTTAAACCTCTCTAACTCCTGCAGTGTCAAGGAAAAGTTAATTTCTTGATTACAGCTTTCTTCTTCAAATTTATTTAACGCCAATTGGATGGAAATTTGGCCATCTCGCGCCCTTTTTAGACAGCTCTCCAAGCAATTGCAAAAATCAAGCGACTCGATGCTGGTATTGAAGTATTCCTCAACGAGCTGAAACAGATCGGGACAATTCCATATATCTCTCTTCGCCTCAAGAAGCACTGTCACCACTTCACGGTTCAGGTCGAGTAGGCCTCCAGTGACTTCCAAGAGGGAACTGAAGGAGAGGGACCGCATGGGTCCAGTGAGGCTGGCCATAGAAGAGACGACACGCGTCGTCCGCTGCTGTAAGTTTGCGTCGAAGGACTGGATCTGGGGATCGGAGCGACATTGTGCCAAGTAAGATTTCAGCTCGGTTGTGTATTGATTGGTTGATTCTGAAGAGGTGCTGTCGCTTCTCGACCTGCTGAGATTACAGCCCATGGAGTCGAAATTTGGGAGCGATCAGATCGTGGATTGACAGTTGCAGCAGCAGAATTGATGGAAAAGGAAGAAAGAGGAGAGAGAGAGAGAGAACTGCGTGGACTGTTGACTGGGGAAGTGGGGATGCAGCATCCTGGACCTCCAGGTCGAGAAGTCAATTTTGACAAGCTGATTAGATGTAACCCCCTCAAATGATTGTTAATTTTTTTTGTCCTACTAAATGTTGACGAGGTCACTGACGGGTGAGGACCCACATTTATTCCTTGGGCAATCGTCCAAATGGGTGGCTACACAAAGTTCACTTGAGAAACAGCCAGAGGCGAAAGTTCTGGGCCTTCTGGCGCCTTCGTTCGTTTTCAGCTTTCGTGGTCGATGGGCTGCTCCTTTCGACGTAAGAGGCTCATGATTATAAATGGGGCCTAAAGACCTTTGTATTTGAAAAAGAGGGCTGGGTTAACTATCTAACATTTAATATTCACAAAAAATATTTCAATCAGATTTTCAACATATAACTTCGACACAAGATATTTTGTCATCATATGAAAGACTGATTTTCTATAAATTTTTGTATTGATAAATGATAATCACAGAAAAAGAATCAAATTATTTCTATAAACATTAAGACATTGTTGAAAATGGAGCTGGAAAATAGAGATTTGAGAGACTGAAAAAATTAATATAGCATTATATTTATTTTATAAAATAGACAAATATTAATGCATATAAAAATTACAATTTAATGAACAAAATTATAAAATTTCAATTTATATAAAGGTTAGCTTTTTACCTCACTACCATCGGCCGCCGCTGCATATCGCAATAGTAGAGAACAAAAATAATTTAATGAACTCCTTCAACGCAAAAGAATTTGCGCTAAATACAAAACCTATCTTAATGTACTTCTTGTTGTGAGATCTAGTTTGATGTATATTGCACAAGTCACAAGATTCTTCCATTGCAATTAGTATAATCATAAAACCTTTTCATCTTACAATGCCAATAGCAACTCAATTCACAGCAGGATGATTCCATGATTGCATGGGTGTATTTATCATAGAGAAGAACATTTACTTTTCTTTCTAACTACTTCAATTGCAGTGAAGGTGGATTATACATCATGTCTCCTCTTTCGCTGGTAGTCGTGTCATTTGTGAGAGTAGCAGTTGATATACTTTTGTTTTGAGCTGCCAGTAAAAAGGAGGATAAATGTCAAATAATCCAAGTTATGTGAAATTGGAAGCAGACAGGTTAGATTCTATTTGAACTTACCTCTTCAACACCTACTCCACTTGTTACTGACACTGGGATTGCACCTTCTGGACCAAATGATTTATATCTATTCAAATCATCTAACACATGAGCTGAAGCTGGGGGCTCCAAAAGATCGCATTTAGAAACTACATCAAGCCATAATTTATCCCCGTACTTCTCCTTAATGTCTTTGTAAATGCTAAACTGAAAACAAAAGGTCACCTATTGAAAAGGAGAAGATTTGAACGGACAAAATAAATGTTACAAGGTGTGGTATTATTTGCCTGATCATTAGATGTGGTCCCACAATCTCCGGAGAGGTCGTGAACATAAAGGACAGCAGTCGGCAGATGTGAAAGAACTGCTAGGGTTAACCTCTCTATATTGTTTCTCTCATCTATGCCAACGGAGTAAAGAAAAAAGAGTGAGAATGTACCATTTTGGCTCAAGTAGAACAAAAAGTTTGATATTAGAAGAATTAGAAAGGACTAAACAAAAAGTAGGTAACTGGGAGGCTACCTTCGCGTCTTCTCAGGAGTCCTGGAGTATCTGTAACCTACAAAATTTTAATCTCATTTTCTATGTTAATTATTAGCAACTAGAACTACAAAGAATAAGAAACAGAATTCATATTAGTGCTGGTTCTTAGTTTTATTCTGGGCTTTTTATCAAAGCAGCATTGTATCGGGATGGTATTGTAGTATGAGTATGACAGTTAATGTACGCTGATAGAAGCTATTCTTTGCATCATCACTGATTCGCTCGCTCCAATTTGAACCAAAACAGATTTGAACCATCTTAATTTAGTTCCATTGAAAAACTTAACAAAGCCATTAAACAGCTAGAACCATCCTGAAATATAAGGTACCACCGTACCAGTCATGTCAGTGACATTTAATGAAACTACAAAGAGATTTATTAACCTGAAATCGCTCGTAGTTCAACATGATATGACCCATCAAAACCCCTCTAGTTGTGAAAGGGTAATTGCAAACCTGAGTAAAAGACCTATGTTGTATTAATACAGTTCTCCTGAATTAGTTTGTGAAAAATAGTGAAAAGAAACTTTTCTTATGGTCGAACCTCAGGTTTTCCAGATGAAAGAATTCGAACTAATGATGATTTTCCCACATTTGGTGCGCCCACAAGACAAAGTGTTGGGAGATACGGATCAATTACTGGCATACAACGTAGACTCTGCACCAATACCCAACATTTAATTAAATATTAAAAAACAACAATTTCTTTTATTGGATTATTGTAATACAAAAATTTGAATTCAGGAATGAACATACATTACCTCACCCACATATACTGAAGTATAGAAGGGAAAAACAGTAATACTATTCATATACCTTGGCAACATGTAATAAATCATCGAGAGCGTTCATCCCTTGATTGAAAGCTTCCTGAAGCTTTTTCCGACCCTTAGCATATCATATTAGAGAATAAAGAACAATATCAGTAAACATTGAGTGAAATGCTAACAACAATGATCATGTAAAAGAACTACCCAAACATACAGCAGAAACTTAATGGTTATCTCAAATACAGTTTAATGTGTGTTGCTATTTCTTATATCAGAGATTTGTCCTACTAATTAAAAATCAAAGAAACCAATATATTTATTATGTCAAGGTATTTTTTAGTAATCGCGTGGGTGAGGCCATTAACATGACCAAAATTAATTAGAAAGGGTTGTACTGTGGTGTATTTGGTTGGAGAGGAATAAACTTTGTTTTCAAGATACTAATATGCCTGCCTCGCAGGCTGTGGCCTCTAAAATCATCTCATTGGCAATTTTTTGGTGTAAATCATTGAATTATGGTTCTTTACTTGGATCTTTCCTTAATTTTGCCTTTGGATACTAATGATTACCCATGTCAGGTTATGATTCCTTTAGAGGTAGAGCTAAGGGACGAGGTGGCTCAAGGGGAAGTGGATTTAAGAAATTTCAATCTGTATGCCTGGTACAACGCTGGCTACTATTTTTGATTGATTAGCTGCTTGTCTGTGTTGGTTGGTTATAGCTGTTGGTTCTAGTTGATTTTGTTTTCAGCTTGCATATTGCTTAGGTTGTTATGTGAGCTTTTGTTTTGGCTAGTACTTTTGCTTTATTTTGTTTTGGTTTATATTTCTCTTTCTGTCTTGCTACTGGTATGTACCCGTTCTCTCCTCCAGCTGTTTGGAGGAGGCAACAGTAAGACTATTTGATTTCTGAATGAAATCGGTGGATCCGTATCCTCTGCTGCAAATTTATTTCGCAGCATCCTGCTGCACTTTCGGACGGTCTAGATTTGATCTCAGCCGGTGAGTGCTCGGATGATGGAAGGGGGCAGTATTAATTTTGCTTTAAAATTCGTGTCAAAATCTTATTTGGTCCGTCCAATAAAAAACGAACGGCCAAAAAAAAATTTGCAGCAGAGGATACGGTTCTGAAATCGGTGGGTTCCACCCACTTTATCAAAAAAAAAAATAGACACGGGAATTTTATGAAATTCAAAATTTAACACTAACCTCACTAAGTCGCTCTTCTGCCTCGCGCTTTGTTGTTGACTGTCAAGGTTAAACATTTAGCCTGAATAAAATTCTACTCTTTTCAACTTAGCAAATTATATAAATTCATCAACTGATCTGAAAAGGATTTTCCAAAACTAGTAATCTCAAGCTACAAGATATGCTAGAGCAAACACACAAGTGATGAATATCAGATCTTTTATAAGAAGTTACAGACTTCTGAGGAATGATGTGTTTCCAAATAACACAAGGGGTAAATTAGTTAGGTTCACCTTAGCACAGAGTGATGCGTGTTCTTTTCCTACAGATATGAGCTTTTTCCTAAGAGAATCCACTCTTCCTAGTACCTACACAATACACGACAAGACCCAAAATAAGCTCCTTGTGGTGAAAATGGAATAAAACAACATAAATAAATTCTGAAATTTGGATTTGCAGAGGTGGCTGCTTGACATTGACTACAGAATTACAGATCCATATTCCATAAATTTATTCCAAGTGTTTCAATCCACCATAGATGAGGAAGGATATAATTTTGTAGACCAATGGAAAAAAATAAAAACCTTCTCATAGTTACCCTCCCCAAAAGTTAGCTCAATAAGAGAGCACTCATAGGGATGCAGAAACTTTTTATTGGGGAAGATCTCAACATAGGTTCGCAATGGAACTGCTAATTCCTGAAATAAATAATAAATGACAATTATTGAGTTTCTTTACTGTGAGATGAGATGAGTAAATCAATTCAGGACATAACCTTCTTTTCTGTTATACAAAATCATTCAAGATGGTTAATAAAGATATTAACTTACCTTCATTAGTGTATCAAGTTGTTTTGCAGCTCTGTTACGCTCACGCTTTGCAATGTTTGCAATTCCTAATAGAAGTAGATGGAGATAAAACTACGTATTAAATGGAAGTTTGCAAAGGGCATTTAAATTTGAATTTGTTTTATGTTTTCTTTTTTCTTCCTTACAGTGAAGGGCTGATTAGACATTGATAGGAATATGTGCAAAATCTCATTAGGAACATAAATTATATACACACTAATTAGGAGTGCATAAAGAGCATAATATCTAGTCCACAAAAACTGAATGTACCCTTTGTTGGGGTAACATTTCTTGCTTTCCTCTGAGCTGAGGAGAGAATATCGATCGCCGGCATCACCATTGGTAATTTTTGAAATGCTCCAACACTTTGATTATTACTAAGAGATTTTTCCTGAATAACAAGGTACGAGGAGCATTAAAATTGGGAACAACATTATTATATCTATAACAAAATAGAAACTATTAACCGTATTGAGTTCAAGTAGCTCTGGTTCAACGTGAAAATTTCAAAATGAAAGAGATAAATTACCTCCTTGGGGTACTGCAAATGCACCGCGGGAGGTCTTTTACCGCTATCTTGGGTAACTTCACAGGTTGAAGAATGCAATTTATGACAAAACCAAACGGACGCACCTCTAATCCCATTTTTACCCGATATAATACCTAAAATACGAAAAGATAGAACTACGCCCATTAGCTGTTGAGTCAAACGTGATGCCTCTAACGCGTTTGATACAATGCCCCAACGAAATTCCTGCAACTTCGAAGGTTTTCAAAGAAGTAGTGGTATCCGAAGGAAATTGAAGAGGGACCAGAACAAGGCAAAGACTCGGAGGTATAAAATAAAAATAAAAAAAAAAACGAAAAAGAAGTTGAGGTAACACACCTAGTGTCTTTCGTTTACTCCACATGGATACCTTGGAAGAAGGAATCGACCATTTGTGTAACAAGTTAAAAGCCCTGCCGGGGCTGCTCATCTCAAGGAGAGAGAAAGAGAGAGAGAGAGGGAGTGAGCTTACTTCGACCTTTTCAACTTTCACAGGAGAGCATTCTCCGCTTTTCACTCTTCCCAGGTGCGGCGATTGAGATTCGCGCGATTGGGTAGGAAAATTTTCGCAAGATGCGGTGTAACACGGCTAGGTCGCTGAATGATAACGGGCCGAACTTAGACCTTAGTTGGGCTGACAGCAGGATTGGAGGTCCGTAATGAAAAATATTTTCCAACAGCTGGATAGATGCGTAATATATTTATCGGGTTAAAGACACAGACGGTCTAGCACCCTCCGTTATCTCTAGTGAATACTGATGGAATCGAATTCTCTGCCCCCCCAATGGGCAGGAAAATCCTGCCCTCATGTAGATTTGGCCGTTTGATTTAGTTTAGAATCTGCGCTGTGATGAAGCGCTGGATGAAACGGAAAATATTGAAAGGCTCCGTTAGCTGTTTGTCACTCCTTTCTCCCCTCTGCTGACCACCTCTTTTCCTCTCCCCTGCCGCTCAACACCTCCTCTCTTACGACCTATGCTTCTTCTCCTTTACTCTCTTTCGCCCAATAGAGAACGAATCTTCTCCACCCCCTTCCAGTTTCTTCTTCTCATTCCTTCCATCCATCGACTCTTCTCTGCAAAGAACTTAAAAGGCGGAGGCGACATCCTTTCTCTATGCAACTGGTAACTTTGTCCCTCTCCTGTCCTTCTATAGTGTAATTTTCTTCTTAATTTTTTCTTCTCTTTTGAATTTGGAAATGAGCAACAAAATTAATATCTTTCTCTTTGTCATTTGTCATAACTCATAAACTGCTAGGGAGTTTCTTCTTCACTTCAAACTTGGCTCATTTGTCACACCACTGCATTCGGTAAAATGTTTTACTAATTTTATTGTTTTTATCTGGTTCCTAACAGTTTCAGGCAAATAGTTTTTACATGATCAAATTTCTACAGCTAAGTAACACTTTTGCAAATTTGTAAAAAATAGTTGATTACATAAAAAGGGTTTGGTGTTTCGTGCCATGCTTTAGTAATTCCATTTGAACTATTTTAAATGTAACTCGCAAATCATTGATGAAATATCAAGATTTTAATCTTTGCTATTCACCTCTGAATCTTGATTATGATTCCATTCCGTTGGTTTTGTTCATTGACCTATCTTGAGAATTTCCTTGATGTAGAAAGAAATTGTACCAAGAAACTGTACCGATTGGTATCAGTCCTAAACGACAACTTTCTTTATTAATTTGGAGTTGTGAAAACATAAATGTTTGCTTGGTCTTTGTACCAGGGCTTACTTGTTTACTCGATTCTTGTACAACTAGGGTACCAGTATTGTATGGTATGGTCTGATGCGGAATATCATGCATAAATTTCTCCTTGAGACCCTATTTGGTATGTTCTTCAGTTCAATTCACTATTTTACAGATTTGCAACAAATTAGAGATCCTATTGAAAAAGTTCACATGGAATAGTCAAAACTGATCTTTGGACGTTTATTTAAAATGTAGCACAAGCAAAAAAGACTTGATTTCAGGAAACATTTGGATGATCTACTCGATCAAATCAATATGCAATGGAGATATCTGAACTAGTCTTAAGCACAAGGGTAGAATCGGAATTATAGTGCATAGAAACCAATCAATGGATTTGCATACACTGCTACATGGAAGTTTATTTACAGTGGAAATACATGAACAATCTACATAGATTGAGTCAAAGGAGTTTAATTTTCTTTTTTGACAATGCAAGATGATAATCTCAATTTGTAGTAGCCATCTTGTCGTTAATGAGTGCTTGTTGAAAATTAGTACTTCAGTCATCACCTTCTATTTTTTTTTTTTTCTATAAGCCTTTTGACTTGTATGCTTTTGTAAATTTTGCATACTTGGAATAAATGAATATGTTTGTTAATTAAGTGCTTGTTGTAACTGGTTGACTTGTATGCATTTATAACTTTCTGTCAGTGTTTGTTGAAAATCTGAACTTGTTGGCCTTGTTAATTTTATTGTTAGTTCCATGAAAAAAATGTACTATCGATGTCATCTTTTCCACTTTTTGTTAATCTCGAAATATAAGCAGGTTGATAGAAATGACCTTAATTTAATAATTGGGGCATTGGTAATATTACTGGTACATAGTAATGCTTAACAATTTTTCCAGAATAATTGTGGCATTTTTCATATTTGTCCCCATTTCTATTAGCTGATTACTATGAGCTACTATGAGCTTGAACTTGAAACAAACAATATTTTTATGGCTTACCATATTTGTCTCTGCTAATTTGTTCAATGTACTCAAATTTTTCGAATAATTGTAGCATTAACTAGAACTAAAATCTTACATAAATGAACCGGCAAAGACTACAATCCTTTGTTGTATGATAATTTGACTTGATTGTGATCAGATACACAGAAAATAGCATTTTATCTTTTACTGATGCAAAAAAAAATGAATAAATCAAGAAGGTCTGATGAATTTATCAAAATAAAGAAGAACAATTCACAAAAATGCAAATTCCAACCACAAAGTGGATGGAAATTAGTATACTGCCACCTGTTTTCTTTTTGAAGAAAAATACGAGTCTTGCCTACATTCATTCAAATGATAATTGTAGTTACAGAGTTTGTATCTACGGTTTAAGAAAAATGCAATTAGCTCAAAACAATTGAGCTGAAAAATAAGTAGCAGTACAACAAAATTAAGAAAGAAACCAAAAATTAAACATATTGAAAAAATGAAAACAAAAGGTGAAATTGCATATAAGTCCCTAGGAGGCAGAACTTCACTTTGAATCCTAATGCAGTCCGAAATCTTTCCAGAGCAGCCGTACTAGTCTTGTACCAGCTTCATCTTTCTAGTCAGTATGTTAGCATCTGTGCTGTACTGGTCTGTAGTCCTTCTTACCAGCCGGAGATTTGTATTAGTTTTTACCAGAAACTGTTTGTACCAGTTGTTGGTCTGTATCCTCTGAGATATCTCAATTTTTGCGTGACCGACGTGCCCGGTGCCTATTCGGGGGAACGTCGGGGGGCCAGTATTAATTGTGCTTTGAGATTCGTGTAGAACGTATTTAAACGATTCCGATGTTCCAAAAAGTCACGCAAAGTTTGAGATATCTCAAAGGATGCGAATTCGTGAGGGGGAGGGGTGGGGAAAAGAGGTGACGAGCGGAGGGGAGAGGAAAGGAACAATAAGAAGAGAGTTAACGGAGCCTTTTCATTTTTTCCGTTTCATCAAGAGCTTCATCAAAGCGCGGATTTCAATGTAGATCAAACGGTCAAATCAATATGTGGGCAGGATGTTCCTATCCATAAGGGGGCAGAGGATTCGGTCCCCTATACTCACCCCTACCAACTTAATTCTCATCAATGACCTTCATTTTTTTCGAAATTTTTATTAATACCATTCCTAAAAAACTCACAAATTCTGAGGAATTCGAAAAATATCAGGGCCGCAATGATAATTAGTGGCTCTATTCTTGGAGACCGCCATTTGTTGTTGCAGCTCCACAAAAACTAAAAAAAGAAAAGAAAATTCATATGATTATGTTATGTTTTAAAATATTTGTTTAATAATTTTCAAAAATAGAAAGAACAATTAATAATTTGAATATGTTGGAAAGATCATCAAATAAAATAGATAAAATATCTTATAATTTAGATAAAATATCTTATAAAATAGATGTACTGGAAGGACTTCGAAATATTTTTCAGACATGATTTTTCTAGCCTGTAAAAAAAATTAAATTATTTTTCGGTGTGTTATAAAAAAATACTTTGAATCTGAATATTTGATCTTGATACGAAAGTCACTTCTAGTAAATAAATAAATAAATTATTGTGATCCTTCTAATACATTCAAATTTGTAAGATACTCCATCTATTTTTTTTTTTTTTTTTTTTTACTTCTATAATGATGGCAATGAATTTTTTTTTGAAGTGAGGAGTTCATTAATGACATTAGAGATCCAACAAAATGAGAAGGAGATTCGTTGATGGAGAAGATAATTCAGAACAATATTAGAGATCAAATAGAGTGAAAAAGAGATTAGTTGATTGAGGAGGTAATCAGTATTGGAACCGGATCACCCGCCCCAGGTGGGCAGGATTTTCCTACACCCCCCCCCCATTCAATTTGACCAATCTCTAGCTGACACGTGGCATGTTTTTTAATTAAATTATTTTTTTAGTAGAAAGCTGTAACTTTGCATATTTTCTTTTCCTGTCTCTTCGCCTTCCAAATTCAGAAAAATTAAGGATCTACTTGTAACTTTTCTTCTTCAATTTTCTTTCCCCTGTCTCTTCACCTTCCAAATATAGAATTATTTATTTTCTCTTCTCTGTACTAGCAGTAAGATTTTTTTTTTTCAAAACTTAAGCAATCTCTTGTCATGAGAACTTTTTGAGTTGAACCAAATTGCAAAATATTTTACTGGTAAATTATTTTTTTATTTTCTGTTGTAAATTCTAGATTTTGGCACTTGGATGTATTTTATGTTGCAAAATAATTCTAGATTTTCTGTTGTAAGTTATAATCTTTGATTTTTTTTAGAGAAAAACTCCGTTGGCTGAATGCATTAAACTGAAAACAAAACCATAGACAGCTTTCGTTGATTCAACTGCATGGTTTACATTCAAAGTGTATTAACCCGTTGGCTGTATGCATTAAACTGAAAACAAAACCATAGGCAACTTTCATTGATTCAACAGCATGGTTTACATTCAAAGTGTATTAATCAAGTGTACCAATCCAAAACCAGTACCACTGAGTCCTAGTATCCCAGACATTTGGCCTCACAAGCCTAATCTAGGGCATATTAGTTTGGCAAATAGATAGCATTACTGGCATCAGGAAAAAAAAAAACCATTTTAAATCATAGCAACTAACACTTCCTTACTTAAAGTCTAATGTGCAAATTATTTTAAACAATTTAGAGATGGCATCAGAAAAATTTTTGGACTTGAATTTATGTATTGACGTGGCTTCTCCACGTGATATTCAACAAATTGGAACTTCAAGCAAAAGACCCTCAAATATACTCAATGAATTGTTCGAATACAGATTAGAAGATGTTAATCAGTTAAGGTAATTTTTATTGATTTGTTTAATAATTTAAATCATGTAATAGAAAAAAAAATTGTATAAGGAAGTTTTCCAATTTTATAATATATTCATTACTTGAACTACTAGGTTTATAGATGAAGAAAAATTTGGAGTTCATAATGAAATTCCTGAAGCATGCGTGACAAACAATTTGGAGCAAGACAACCAACAAATTGAAAGTGAATTTGATGTCTCTCTAAGGTAAATAATGAAATATCATAAATTCATAATAAATTTTTTGTCATGTTTATATTGCTCCAGTTTTTTTTTTTTTTTTTTTATATATCTTTATAGCCCCATGAACGATGATCGTGACAAATGTTCTAATTCATTCAAAGAAACTGCCTTATTGGATCAAGAAACACCAAAACTTGGGATGGAGTTTGATGATGTGGAAGCTGCATACGAGTTCTATAATAGATATGGTGCAAAGAAGGATTTTAGTATAAGAAATCACAAGATAAAAACAACTCAAGGTGTGGTGAAATTTCACAGCTTTTGTTGTTCAAAAGAAAGCTTCCGTGGTGTGGATAAGAGGGAGACTGATGTTATAAATCATCGTCCAGAAACAAGAACAGATTGTCACGCAACTATACATACCAGATTGCAAAAGAATGGAAAATTCAAAATCACTAAAATTGAATTAGAGCACAACCACACTCTGGCTAGTCCTAGAAAGACTCATATGCTAAGATCACAGAGAAAACTCGGAAAATCTCAAAAGTCTTTAATAGATGCAGCTGATAAATCCGATTTAACTCCTAAGCAAGCATTTGATTTTCAAGCAACTGTTGCTGGTGGGCGTGAGAACCTTGGATGTCTTTCTTGTGGATGTGAAAAACTACTTGCGAACTAAGCGGCAAAAAGAAATGGAGAAAGGGGACGTCGCTCCGCTAATGCAATACTTTCATGATAAACAACTAGAGAACAAGTCATTTTACTACACCTTTCAAGTTGATAACGAGGAGAAAATAACTAATATTTTTTGGGCCGATGCGAAGGGAATTGTAGACTATAGCCACTTTGGTGATGTAGTTTGTTTTGATACCACATACAAGATAAACAGTTATGGACGCCTTGTTGCTCCCTTATTAGGTATAAATCATCATAAACAAACAATAATTTTTGTTGTAGCGATTCTTTATGATGAAACAGCAGAATCTTTTGAATGGTTGTTTGAATGTTTCTTAAAGGTCATGTCAGGAGTGCATCCGAAAACTATTTTAACCGACCAATGTGCTGCAATGGCAAAAGCAATAGCAAGGGTTCTCCCGAATACACACCATCATCTATGCATTTGGCATATCTATCAAAATGCATGCACTAATCTACATAATGTATTTTTCTGCTACACGGAGCTTCATCTCTGACTTTAGCTCTTGTATTTACGATCATGAGGTGGAAGAAGATTTTGTAAAGGCATGGGATACTATGCTCGAGAAATATGATTTGGTTGAGAACAAGTGGTTAAAGGATTTATTAGGGAAAAAAGAAAAGTGGGCTTTAGTGTATGGTCGAAATACATTCTGTGCTGATATGATGAGCACACAAAGAAGTGAGTCGATTAATGCGGTTTTGAAGAGATATTTGAATAGCCAGTACAATCTCGTGAGGTTTTTTGAGCACTATGACTGGTTGCTTGCAGATCGCCGGTATGAGGAATATTATGCTGATTTCATTACCTCTCAGACAAGGCCAGTAACTTGTGCTTCATCTCGAATGTTGAAACAAGCGTCAAGAGGTGTACACTAATGAAGTTTACAAGATGTTTGAAAAAGAGTACAAGAAGTTTCTTGCTTGTGATGCTTATAAGGTCAATCAAACTGGTACCATGGATGAGTATGATGTGGGTGCATGTGTGACCAATCGGTCCCATAAGGTGACTTTTGATCCTGTAGGTATTGAAGTAAGATGCAGTTGCAAAAGGTACAAATTTGTGGGTATTTTATGCTCTCATGCACTAAAGGTTCTAGATTGTAATCATATTAAGATGATCCCCAACAAATATATAATGAAAAGATGGACAAAAGATGCGAAAATTGGAAATGTAAATGACCAAACTGGGGAGATATTTCAGAGTGATCCGAGTTTAGAACTCTGATGGCGTTACAATACCTTGTGCAGTAGGATGGTTAAAATTGCAACTTTAGCCGCAGAACATGAAGAAACATTTAAATTTGCTATGGAGAACTCTGATACACTTCTTGAGGGAATTGAGAAAAAACTTAAAACAATCACAATTGGTGAAGATTCTACAAAAACTCCTCCGGTTTTCATGAAAACCACAAAATCTGTGGAATCTAGCTCACCGACAGTTCCTATCGGAATCAAGAGGAAAGAGAATGAACGTGGTCGTCGTAGATACAAAAGTTCGTTAGAGAAGGGTTCAAAGACAAGAAAGAAAAAGAAAGTTGAAAATCAAGAGATGCCTGCACAAGATAATTGTAAGCAAATGAATCCTATGCTAACTCTTACAGTCTCAATGACACCAGTAAGTTGAATTCAAATGTTTACTAGATTTAATTTGTTATAAATCTTATTGAGGAGTTGTACTTTTATAGGCACCAGAAATTATCCAACCTCCACCAGAAATGATGCAGCTTGCTTCTAATCATGTCCATAGTCATTTTCAAATAGATGTTAGCATGAGCCTACCTATGATTTCTTATACGCAGTTACTACAGGTAATCAAAATCTTTATTTATATGCTAAGATTATATTTAACAATCATAAAACATACTCACATAAATTATTTATATAAACTTTTTACTAGGAACCATGCTGCCCAATTTAGATTAAGAGATTGCCCAATATCTGTGTAAGGGCGATTTATAAACATGCAATTCTTCAGGTCTTTGAGGTGAAGATGTTCAGAAGCAAACTTGTCAGAAGGAAGATCATGTTTTAATTTTTTGTAGTTTCATTGCAAGCTTCTTAGAAGGAAGAGACCATGTTTTTTTGTCTTTTTTATAGTTTTACCTGTTTTTTTTGTGTGTAAGGAGTTAACATTTCTATGATATTACAATTTTCGTCTAATATGTTCTACTTTTTTTTTTTTTTTTTTTTTTTTTCATCTTGGTAAAATCAAGGAGATAAGTCACCTAACCAAATTTCACAATTTTTTTAAAAGCTGAGATGAAAGGTGTCATCCAATATACGTCTGTACTGTAGTAGGGAGAATCAAGAAATCCATATTTTTTTAAGACATGAAAACAATTACTTGATGTGAAGTTAGTAACAATGCTAATATGGTTGTTTTAAGCAAAGTTGCTATGGTGCTCCATTTACTGGTAAAAATCAGGACAAATCAGGAGCACTTTCTGTTTACTGGTAAATGAGATGGGTTGTCAATAATTAATTCATCAAATGCAAATCACAGAGACAGTTAATGAGCAGTTGTTCAATATAGAAACAAGATTAGCAAAAGAGAGAAGCATAGTGAATTCATGTTCTACGCGAGATCTCATGTAGTTGAAATTTTATTTTCACTCTTTTAATTTTCAGGTGACTTACAAAGTTAACCGATTAAGTCAGACTTTTCATTTCCTCTTGAAAAGAATTTAAGAAGGAAAGTTACAAGTAGATCCTTAATTTTTCTGAATTTGGAAGGTCAAGAGACACGGAAAGAAAATATGCAAAGTTACAGCTTTCTACTAAAAAAATAATTTAATTAAAAAACATGCCACGTGTCAGCTAGAGACTGGTCAAATTGAATGGGGAGGGGCAGGAAAATCCTGTCCACTGGGAGGCAGGTGATCCGGTTCCAGAAAAAAGACAATCTCTATTCTCCTACTCGAGACAGTGCGGACACACACACAAAAAAAATCTCTAGTTCTCACCATTCAACCAACATGCAACAAACTAAGTAGCAAAACTGAAAAAAAAAAAAAAAAAGTGTCCAAAGAAAAACAAATTCATTTTCATTGAGCAAAATTCATCTCTTTGACGAGGCAGTGCTAAATTACATCCTCATCTTTTAATATCAATTCATTTTTTTAAATTGATATTTTTGTTTATTTCCAAATTGTTAAATTATTATTTATTATAACACAAATGTAATTATCATTGAATTTGTTTTTTTAGGAAATCATATATCAAAACTAAAAAGAAAAATATGAATATTATGTTTTTAGTTTAATTTTGATAAACATAGCACTTTATTGGTGTTAGTTATCTATTGTATATTTTTATGAAATTAAATAGTGAAAGATCTTATTATCTATTATCTTGTGTTATATTGTATTTTATAAAAAAAATAAAAATAATGTTTAGCCTCTCCTATATTCAAATTCTAGTTCCGCCCCTAGATGAGTAGACTATTGTATAATTCTTTCTTTGACCTCTTTGGACTTTTGATTTGTAATTAATGTTAAATTCAGAGTTAAAATTATGATAATGTTTTTAATTTTGATCGGTAATTAGAATTAAAAGTTACATTATTGGAAATTGGAAGTCATAACAATAATAATTAGAAATAGAACATTATTTTTTATCTATACTGATTAACTAATAGATTTTGAATCCAGTTAACTATTTAAACCTGATTTATAAATTTTTTGTCCTCATCTGATGAAAATTCTCCTCTGCCTTTTTCTCTTTAACAATAGAAATAACACCATTTAAAATAATTAGCATATACATATTGGGAAGATGCACTTTAATTAGGATACACATATCAAAACATTGCAGATTACAGCTAAAAACGGCTTCTTTCTTTCTTTCTTTCTTTGGCGACATTTGCTCTCTGGTATTCTTGTCATAATTACAATTTCCAGCAGCTTCTCAAACGGCTACAAAATATTTTTCAACAATTCATTCCTTAATTACTTCCAACGGCTTTATAGCCTCAATTTGTATAAATAGTTTTGTTGTCCCTCGTACATTGTAAATATTAATTCGATAATCAATAAAATTACAGAAATTATGTTTATAAAAAAAAAATTGAAACCTGATTGCACGATCGCAACGACGAATTGAGCTACGACTAGAGTAAGCTCGCCTACTTCTCAATTATATCAGTCGGTTCTTCTTGTTTAAATAATTATTCTTTGAATTGAACATTCTATTTGCCCGCCAAACAAGAAATATAAATAGAATTCCTGCGCTCATTTTGATCGGAATCAAAGAAAAAGGAAGATTGATATATATATATATATTTTTTTTTGAGTAAAGATTGAAGGTCAAGCCACCCAACTATTTAATACATTTGTTATTATAGCCTCTTCATCTGGGTTTCGAACCCATGACCTCTCACACATAGAGACCATATGCTTTAGCCACTAGACCAAAGACTAGTTCTCGAAAATTGATACTTCACTTGACAATATTTTGGAAGTAGCAAATCTTGTTTCGAAATTCAGTGAAAAATGAAGGTAATTAAGAATCTAGTATGCTCCAAGGTAACATAATTTTACTGTTTAGATCGGGATCGTTCGACCAGAATCCAAATTTATTTAGTTTGAAAAAATAAAAGATTTAAATAGTGCTTATCATGTTAAAAAGGTTAAGAAAATGTTATAGTTAGCACAGAAAAGGCTGATAGCGTTGTAGTTTTAAAATCTGAAAACGCTAGTGTCGCTATAATTAGCTATTTAAATATATAAATATTTTTAATATCCGTGCTTTTTTTTTTATTTGATGATCCGGGTCTAAACAAAAATATTATGTTGTTTTAACATGATTGTACGATTGAAGCGATCCGAATAGCTCTGACCAGAGCAGCCGGAGTAGGTTCGTCTATTTTTTTATTATTATTGTAGTTTGTTCTTCTCGTTTTTTTTTCTCTCTTTCACTTCTTATTTTGAAATTACTCAAATTCTGGCAATGTATTATGTCAAGCCCACACTTATTTTGTCTGTTAAAACATCATTTTTGACCCATTTGTTCCAATATGATGGGTCTAAAAAATCAATGTTTTGTTTATACTTGTCCACCGGCCTATTGGGAAAAAATAACTCCTACGCATGATCGAACTTGAGACGTGCAATTTACAAAACTGACGCTATACTGCTGAGCTATAGGAACTTTATTGTTTTTAAAAATTTACATAATCAGAAAATTAAGCACAACAAATTGTCTGCAAGCTACATTTTAAATCTTGCACCTGACTTGGCATGTTTTTAGACCCGGTCTTACCTGAATTGTTCGGTGTCTGGCCGAATAAATAGAGCATCGAAACGAATGAGTATGGACGGGCCGACACTCCAATGAATCGAGAGATCTAGTAATGTAACTCAAGTTTTGAGTTTTAAATTGGGACCGTCCGATTCGAAATGAGCATGCGAGATAGAGCGCCGGATTCAAGATGGAGCACACATTCCGAGATGGATCGTGTGAGATGGAACGTCGGATTCGAATCAGACGGTCTTGATCCAAAACCCAAAAATTGAGTTACATTAGGGGATCCGGACCCAAGGCCAATGGACTAAATTATCATCACTAGAGCTATCGAATAAAAAAAAAATTACATGGGAAAATATTTTCTTATTAAAATAGTTTTATATTAAACAATTTTTGGAGATGATATTTTCTTTAAATAATAAAATATGTATAAAGATAAATAAAACAACTAGGTATATAATAGTGCATGCAGACGAGCACACAATAGTTGTATTTTTTAAAAATGATATTACAACCTAGATACATCATATACATCTTTTTTTTTTTTAAATGAGAAGACGTGTCCACACACGAACCATCCGATCAAGATAGATATAAAAGAAGAAATAAAATCAAACTGATAAAGAACATATGTAAGAATGACACATAATTGAAAAGTTTAAAGTCTTTTATGTATTATAAATTTGAAAGTCTTCAACAATGAAATATTTATACTAGAAAAATCATACCAAGCAGACACTGCTAAGTTTTCAAAAAGAAAAAAAGAAAAGAAAAATCATACCAATCTATTGACATCATTCAAAACTTTAACATATTTAATTCAGATGAACAACAGACCAAATTCAATTCAATTCAGTTACAATATATCTTGTTTATGTAACGAAGTGGGCGCGGTCCGATGAACAACAGACCAAATTCAATTCAGTGCTCGATTCAAGTTGTTCGATTCGTGGGCATTTGATTCAAACAAATTCTAAAAGTTGTTCATATAATCTTAATGTGGATCGAATGGTCTAATTCCATTATAAAGCCCGCGGGCCCCTACTGTACACCCAGTCTCCTTGCTGAAATCATTCTGTCTGATATGTATCAAAATTCGTAGAAACAACTTTAACATATTTAATAATTATGTGTATTTCAGAGGAATCTTAATGCGGGTCGAACAACTCCAACTTTATATCGGATCAAAATATCCATCTGACCACCCCAATTCCGGAGCATCAGGGCCTTTCGGGTGTCTGATTTGAATCAGACGATTCAGATAGGTGCTCGGAAAAAATCTAGTCGTTTTATAAGGGAGAGTAAGATTAAAGGCTTAAAGCATGAGTCATGACCAATTTGGCAACTCCCAAATCACAATCACCCGTTTCCCTATTAATTAATCCTTTTTTGATAACTTACTATTTTACATCCCTCTTTAATTGAATGCATAATAGGTTCGGGTGGGGTTTTTGTTCAAAGGGTTCTGGACAAAGTCACATCCAAACTCGAATCCAAACCGTCCGATAGGTATCAAAACTAATCTAACGGTTAAGATTCACGGATTAAACGTTTGAAACGTCCACACGGATTCAATGCAGATCGAACGGTTTGGATCCGGTTTTGGATAAAATTTATCCAATATTCGTTGGACAAAATCCATTCCTACTGTTGATTTCTTCCGTTTCACTCGCTCCTCCGTTTCCAAAAATCCCAACAATTTAGCAACTATTTAATCCGAAAAATTCATTTTTCTGTTCCACATCACTTTCCTCCCCGTGTTGACAAACGGTAGCGTCGAGGGGACTACCGGACTAGGGAAAAGGTCCCCCTCGGGCTTCAACCCTGAATTAGATTCCTTTATACCGAATTTAAAACCTTTGAAATCCCTTTTAGATCTCTCCTTCTCCTTCTCCCTTTCACCGCCGTTTATTATCAGAGAAAGAGAGAGAGAGTGTGGGAGAGAGGCGAAATGGATCTAGAGAAGAAGCCTGTTGTTTCGGATGTGGGAGCATGGGCTATGAATGTTGTCAGTTCTGTGGGGATTATCATGGCGAACAAGCAGCTCATGTCGCCTAATGGCTATGCCTTCTGCTTTGGTAAACTCTCTTGCTTATAGTTTTTTAGATCTAAGCATTACTCTTGTATATTTCTTAGGTGTATAATTGAATTGATTAGATCCGGTAAATAATTGGTGAGAGTGGAAATTAATTTAATTGATGGCTTGGTGTCATTTTAATTGATTGTATAGAGTGTTCAGATGTATTGAGGGTAGAAAAAACTTTGGGAGGATTGAGTGCAAATTTCAGTTACTCCCCGAAGATTCAGTTGGGTTTCCTTCAAAAGGACTTGGTTTTTGATCAAATGTTATTAATTTTCTTTCTGTTAAGTAAGCTTTCCTCTCAGCTGGACTGGGGTATACTAATTATAGCTCATACTTTCAGCAACAACACTTACTGGATTTCATTTTACAATGACTGCCTTGGTGGGTTGGATCTCAAATGCCACTGGCTACTCCGTGTCCAAATATGTACCTTTGTGGGAACTAATATGGTTCTCTATTGTGGCTAATATGTCAATCACGGGAATGAACCTCAGCCTCATGCTTAATTCTGTTGGATTTTATCAGGTTAATATCTTTTTTAATTTATAGTTAGTTGTAGTTTGAGAACTAATATTGTTAGCTTCAAAGTATATACAGAGGCTTAGGAAATTCACCTTTATTTTGCTTTTCAATGGTTCAAACTATATTGATCTTGATATTATTGCCCCAGTTGGTCCTTCAATTAATTTGGTAGTGCAACATGGCAAAGAACTGTTTTTTTCACAAACTCGTGTATATTTCAGGTCATCTATGAAATTTTTGTGAAGTCACTTGATGCCTTTTAACTATATTTGATAAAATTTGTTTATTGGTTGGTATAATTGTAGATCTCGAAATTGAGCATGATACCAGTGGTTTGCTTGATGGAGTGGATACTGCACAGCAAGCACTACACAACGAAAGTGATAATGTCTGTGATAGTGGTTGCCTTTGGTGTTGGCATCTGCACAGTTACTGATGTTGAGATCAATGCAAAGGGGTTTCTTTGTGCTTGTGTAGCTATATTTTGCACTTCACTTCAACAAATTGTAGGTGATCTGAACTTGCGTTATACCATTACAGATGATCAGTTGTAGTACATTTTCTTATTATTTTGCTGCAATACACCCCTCTTACATATAAAGTAGTTAATTTTTCTATCGGGTTTACCATTTTTGTGGGCAAGTTACTGAACTGCCTCAAGCCTATTAAGTTAAAAGTTTATATAAAAGTGAAGTTTGGGCACAGGTTATTGGGCTATTAATCCAATGCTTTTTTTCTATGTGGAATTATGTTTTAAATGCACAAAATATCAGCGTCTATTTAGTAGAAAGGCTTCATCTAATATTGTGTACAAAAAATTATACATTTTATTGCATCTTATGTACATATCTGTAAGAATGACTTTGGGTACTGATTATAATTGTTTTCCTCTTTCAGACGATCGGTTCCTTCCAGAAGAAGTATAATATTGGCTCTTTTGAGCTCCTCAGCAAAACTGCTCCCATTCAGGCTGCCTCTCTCATTGTTTTGGGCCCGTTTGTTGATTACTACCTCAATGGCCATTCAATTGTCAAATATCCCTACTCTACTGGTGCTATCGTAAGCCTTCAATCATGCCACTTGCATTTGATATTCAAAATTCTAGCTTACACTGTTTGAATTCAGCAAACCCATGAATCATGCATCATGGAGCTCCTATTATTAGTTTATAACCAAAGTCAAACTTTTCAATGGTGTTTGGGTTCAACTCAATTGGTAAGCTGGGCTGGGTTCAGCATTCTACGAGAATGGGTAATAAATAATAAGTTCGGTATAAAGCATTAAAATAAAGAGAAAGTTACAGCTGGAGCTTGTGAAAGTTGCCCCTAGGTGCTCTTTTCATGGTCTAAATGTTTTTGCATGAAGTCAAACCAGCCCACCACTAACCTGGTTGTTACACATCATGATATAACAAAAGCCAGATCTATTTTTATACTAATATTCTAAGGAAATGTCTTTTTAGCTGGCAATTGACATTTGTTCTTTTTTTCTCTTCTAGTTTTTCATCCTTCTATCTTGCTCCCTTGCTGTATTCTGCAACATGAGCCAGTACCTCTGCATTGGTCGGTTCTCGGCCACATCCTTCCAAGTTTTAGGCCACATGAAAACTGTATGCGTGCTGATCCTAGGTTGGATCCTGTTCGACTCAGCACTGACAGTAAAGAACATTATGGGCATGCTGATTGCTATTTTGGGCATGCTAGTTTACAGCTGGGCGGTTGAAGCTGATAAAAAAGCCGCCAAGTTTGTGTCAGCTAGAAGTAGTGATATATTGAATGGAGAAGATGTAAAGCTATTAAAAGAGAAAGCAAATGGCCTGAGTGACTCTGATTTGGAGCACGGGCAATTGAAGAACTAGTTTTCTTTTAGTTTGTTTGTTTGTTTAAATATCATTTTTTTAATTGGTCTTAGTTATATTGATTCTTTTGTCGTGAGGTTTTCATCTTTGGTTTTGAACTGCGACTTGGATAAGTTATTATAGGAAGTGCTGACACGATGAATTTAAAAAATTAAAGATATTTTAATTGAAAAAAGCTGTCATATATCACATATCATTATGTTTTTTAAACTGGACATTGGGTTAACTGTGTAGAACTGTTTGTGACGGCAACATGAAGGAAAGGCAATTGTATTTTGTTATAATTCCAATGTCAAAAGGCAATTTAGTGGTGCGGGAAGTGCTAATTTCACATCATACCCGCTGGCCACTACGGCACGTCGGCACCTACCTTCAGTACCTTGTTATCACACCGAAATTTTTATTTATACCATTTAAAAAAAAAAACAAATTACCGATGAAATTAGAGAAATTCGAAAATACTAGAATCACTAATTAAATCTACAGATTCATTAGTGGAGATAATTGAATTGGCAGTCCTGATATTTTTGGAATCTCAATATTTTATGGTTTTTTAGTTTATATTTTTTTTTAGATTATGGTATAAATAAAAATTTCGGCTTATCACATCTTCCTCAACTGGATAAGTAGATATTTTTTAATAAGTTAGAAGAGCTAATACTGTTATTTGAGAGCAAATATATGTTAATTTCGGTGCATCTTTAAGCATAATTTGCTGAGCTGACTAACTCATTTTTTCAAGTACTATCAAAATAGAAGAATTACTTGAATAAACAACAATCACTACCTTGTTACAGCTAAAAATAAAACATAACCAATGAAATTTAATTTGCTGCTGATAATATACTACTATGATTATAAGAATGTTGTCATACAATATTTGTTGCACCATAAAATCATATCTTTTTTTTATAAACATAAAGTCATGTCTTTTAATTCTGTATTTCCGTAGCTCATTATTTCCTAATATTTTCGCAGTGGTCACGCTTCTCTGCTGCTAATTAAAGATAGTACTAATTTTTGATGATTTTGTTTATACCTTTAGTTTCTTATTCTCTCTCCAAGATGAAATTTGATGCCAGGGGTGTAGCCAAACCACTTCCATTCTTTTCTTTTCTTTTCTGTTTTTCTCTCTAAAAAAAGACAAGGGATTTTATTTCCTTCCACTTCAATTTTTCTCCTTAATTTCTTCCATAATCCATGTTGCATTGTTGAAGAGGGGTGTGCGCCATGAATCAAGAGAAAAAGCCGGTAGTGTCGGATGTCGGAGCATGGGCCATGAATGTGGTCAGCTCTGTTGGTATTATAATGGTCAATAAGGAGCTCATGTCATCAAACGGCTACGCCTTCTGCTTCGGTAATGCAATTCAATCTCTCTATCTCTCTATAACCAGTCAGGAATGGTTTTCCAGGACTTATTAACCTCTTTGTTTTAATTTAAAATGTACAGCAACTACACTTACCGGATTTCATTTTGCGGTGACTGCATTGGTCGGTTGGATATCAAGTGCTACTGGCTATTCCGTGTCGAAACACGTGCCTTTGTGGGAACTGCTATGGTTCTCTATTGTGGCTAATGCATCAATTACAAGCATGAATCTTAGCCTTATGCTTAATTCTGTTGGGTTCTACCAGGTTTGCCATGTTATTTGAAATTGATTGATAGTTGCTGATTCAGTATATACAGCACCTGGGCAAGCTTTTGCATTTATATTATATTGAGAATTACATTTTGATGGATTTTAATTAATTACCAATTATGTCTAAAAACTGATAAATTTGCAAAAACTAAATGCAGATTTCAAAATTGAGTATGATACCAGTGGTTTGCTTAATGGAGTGGATCCTGAACAGCAAGCGCTACTCAAGTAAGGTGATAGCAGCTGTCATAGTAGTTGCATTTGGTGTCGGGATTTGCACCGTTACTGATGTGGAGATCAACGTCAAGGGATTTTTATGTGCTTGTGTTGCTGTCTTCTGCACTTCACTGCAACAAATTGTATTCATCTGTTACTTATTTATATATTCCGCAATTCTATTATTCAAAATTGGTTTATATTCCTTAACAATTGTTTCAATTTTGCACGCGTTAAAAAAATGATATCGCGTAGGTGACAAACTTTTGGGGGGCATTTGTCAGCTCTAGCTCTGTCCATAAATGACACAAATATTTGTCACTTTAGCTTCTTAACTTCTGATTCATTTTTCCAATTTTAGATGAATTCTGTTCTTCTCACCTCTGATTTTGCAACTTTGTCTAAACTGAGGAAAGTTGAATGTAAAAATTAACTTAATCGGTAGCCACAAGTTTCAATCTTTTGTCCTGTTAATTGGTGGATTGTTTCTTTAATTGATCTTTGAATACGAATACCAGTAACCTGTAATTTGTTTCTCTTGTTTTAGACAATAGGTTCATTTCAGAAGAAGTACAACATCGGATCTTTTGAGTTGCTAAGCAAAACCGCTCCAATTCAAGCTGCTTCACTTTTAGTATTTGGTCCGTTCTTAGATTTCTATCTCAATGGACGCTCCATTATAAGCTATATCTACTCCCTAGGTGCAGTTGTAAGTACATTGTAAAAACTTATGAACAAAGTCTCCTTGCACTAATATTTTTTGAGTGAGGTGATGGTACTTTATAATGCGCATACAGGTTTGTGCTACAGATTTTTTTTTTTTTTTAAAGTTCAAACGGTTGATCTTAATTATCCATATGATCTTCATAAAATAATATACTTGAAGACTAAATTTTATATATTTAAAAAAATTACTATATAAAAAGATAGGTAGAAAATCACATGATCTAAATATTCTAGACCATTTTATCTTTTACCTATCTTAAAAATAGTAAAAAAATCTTAAATATATAAAATTTGATTTGCAAGTACATTTTCATATAGAGATCATGTGAGCGGCTCAAACCGAATTTTTAAACTTTGAAAACAGAAATATAAATTCATAGCACGGCTCAATCAATGCATTGCAAAGTACCATAGCCTCGCTCATATATATATATATATTTTTATATCATTTTCCTTGCTATGTAATTAACATTCGTGACCAACTTTCAGATTTTCTTAATTCTCTCTTGTTCATTGGCGGTAGTCTGCAACATGAGCCAGTATCTATGCATCGGCCGATTCTCGGCAACTTCGTTCCAAGTATTAGGACACATGAAGACTGTTTGTGTTTTAGTTCTTGGTTGGATCTTGTTTGATTCAGCTCTTACCTTCAAAAATATAATGGGCATGATGCTTGCTGTTCTAGGCATGGTGATCTACAGTTGGGCGGTTGAGGCCGACAAAAAGGTGACGAAAATGCCGGTATTTAGAAGCAGCGATGTATCAGATGGCGAGGATGTAAAGCTACTGAAGCAGAAAGTAAGCAAGGGACTTGCTGATTCTGATTTAGAGAATTCTCAGATGAAAAGCTAAATTTTTTTTTTTCTGATATATAATCATTTTCTTTAATTGTTTCATTTTTCTTTTATTATAACCACGGGAATAGTTGGTTAACATTTTAGGTTAGGTTATGGTGACGAGATTGCACCTTCATATTGTTTCATAAAAAAATTAGTAACATTCAAAATTTAATAAAAAAATTAAACAAGTTTTTTATATCGAAGTAATTTATCATTTTGTAATATGTTATTTTAAATGTCCAATTTATTCTTTTGACTCGTTTTTTATTTAATTAAATGAAAACACTCCAATTTAATTGTCTTTGAATGGTGACAATCAAATATCACACCAATGCAATCTAGTCTATATAAACATCTATTCTCTTCTTATTTAGACAATAGATAATTAATAGAAAATATACTACCAACATATATGTTATTCCTCCTCAAATATCCCCACAAACAAAACAAATTATTTAAATTATTATTATGCTGGTTGAAGAATCCATCCACCAGCTTCTTTCATGGGCGTTTTAATTTACTATTTTCTATTAAAAACATTTATTTTACATTTATTCTTAATTACAATCAATATTTTCAAACTCATGTTCTAACACATAATACTTCAAGCGGCAAATGCAAGTACTTTTGTCCGAAAAACCAACATGTGGGACCTTTGTGTCATTATGAATCTGTGTGCAGATTCTTTTTTATGCAAGATTGGGATATAGAAAAGAGGTTAATTATCATACCTCTTAATTAAAAAAGAAAAGTCAATGTAACATTTTTTATATATGATGGCTAGCTATGATCTTGACATTAAAAAAAAAAAAAACCAATGAATACGTATGTTATTGTTGAAGATACTTAACATTTATCAACTCCATGAGAGATGCTCTTCTTGGGTACATTTATTAGGAAAGCACAAAAATAGGAAACCATGTGACGGCTCTTTAGATAAATTAGGAATAGTACTAATGGCTCTTAGCCTTGTAATTAATTAGGAATAGTACTAACGGCTCTTAGCCTTTTAAATCTATATATATATCTCGGAGTGTACCTTATAAATCATAACAAATATTCAGTAAAGAAAGTAATCAAGCCAATTCAATTAATTCATTAGTTATCTTATCAATGAAATAATAAAAAAAACCCAAAGCAATCACAAATTCACAATTCACAAACTAGTTAAAAATGAGCGATGCAAGCAATAGTAGATCAAGAATGAATACATATAGAATTAAAGAATTAAAATAGAGAGTTTTCTTAAATGAGAATAATTGATTCGTATTGTTTTGAACTATATAGGCTAGAGAAGAACATACGTGACACGCCGTGACGTGACGTGACGTGACATGACCAAAATGGTGGCGGATGGTCACGTGACGTGACATAAGTTAGTTATGTTAATATTTTTATATTTTAATTTAAATTGTTGAAAATTTAGAAAAAAAAATATAAAAATATGAAAATTTCTAAAATAAGTAAATAATGTTGCAAAAATTATTTTTTTTAGGAAAGGTTGTTGGATATCTGACATTACTTTAAAATTCAAATTGCAAACATTCATTAGGCTAAACTAGAGAAAATATAAATCAATACTATATGAGTATCAGTATTACTGGACCTACACTAAAAGAAAATTTTGAATACTCTATACATACTAAAAAAAGTTGAATACTCTATGTTTTATACCGTGACGTGACGTGATATGTAATTTTCGTTCGAATGTAGTCACGTCACGTAATCGACACGTGACGTGACGTGACATTAACATGAAGTGATGTTCCGTAACGTGACTAGTCACGCCGTGACAAATTTCCTTCTCTAATACAGGCCTCTGATTTTGGATGTTCCATGACACTAAACATTTTAGAGATAAAATTCGAAGTCAAGTCATTTCATTTTAAATATCTGTAAGGAATTTTTATTTGAATTTCGAATAAAACATTAATTATTCATAATACTGGAGGCATCATTTTAGCTACCAGATCAAAAATTAATTATGACTTTCTTTATGCACTTATCTTTTTTACTTTTTTTTTTATGCATCCGCTGATTTGAGAATTTAGAGACCCAAATAGAAAAAAAAAAATGAAGCAAAATGAAAGACAAAAATGGATAAAAATTTATATTGAACCTGTTTGATCTTGATCGATGGTCCACCTAAGTGCCTAACTATGGCAACAGCATGCCGTCACTTTTTATGATAACACGTTAACACACACGGGCTTCAGTCTCTCTTTTTTTTTAAAAGAGTATGATATGTAATTGATTATGATTTCACATTTGACTCTCACTTTAATATTGCTGACAGTTTGAGCCAAGCAAAACTCCAAATAAAATAAATCACTACAATGTAAGGGGTGCTCAGGAAAAAAAATTAAAAAAACCCAAAAAAAATATAGAATTCGGATCCTCTTACTAAAAGTTTGACTTTGAATTCGGACCGTTCAATCTTGCACGATATTAAAAAAAACTCACCTGAATTAATTATACCCGACTAAATTGGTCCGAATTCTGATGAGTCGGTCCGGATCCACAAACTCAAATTTTGAGTTGGTTTAGGAGATCTGGACCCGAACCTCTTAAATTGTACTTATTTCGGATTCGGATCATTCTGTAATTCAATTTGATTCATTAAAAACTCCCTTGGCATAGTCCTGCACTCCTGCTCATAATAGACTAGTTATATGACCAAAACTAACATCTATTTGGTGTAGTAAAATTCGGTCTATCCGGCTGAATATTCAGTCGTATATTTCTAATCGGTTGCAATCCGAATAGAAAATCTATATTCGGTCCGGATATGAAGTTTAAAACATATTACCGGTTTAGAGTATATTAATAGTGATAAAATACCAGTTTAAAATATATTAACAGTGATTTATACATATATTACCGATTTAGAGTATATTAACAATGATAAAAATACCGGTTTAGAATATATTAGTAGTGATAAAAATCTGTATATGCGGCTGCATACCATATATGCGGTATACGGTGGCCTTCTACATACCGAATGAGAACTGAATTTCAAAACACTGCATCTATCTGATCAGATTAGAAAGAAAAAGTGAGGAGGTTTTGAATGATGCTAGCAAAACTAACTTGAGACTTTGGCACCTGTTTGTTGGCCACTTCTAATTAAAATTTGGAATGAAATGTGGTGCAAAATTGAGACTTAATTAATATTATCTTCTAAGATTAGTTTGTTATCTGGCTAGCTTTAGTAGCTTTTGAGGATGATATCGCCTAATTAAATCTATGAAACTGTCAGATTCAAATTAGGAAAATAAAAGTGGAAAGTTTGAAGTATAGCGCATACTGGCCAGTACTATGGCTCCAAATTTGTTTTTAAAATCCAAAAGATCCATTTAATCCATTCAAATATAAAAATGTACTAAATAATTAAATTTTATATTTTTCATAATTATTTTACTATTTGTTTAGATAATTAAAAAATCACCCGATTTGAACAGTTTAAAATTAATAATTTTCTACCTATTTAAAAATTAGAAAGTAACAAAAATCTAAAAAAATGTAAAATTTAGACACCAAGTACGTTTTCTATAAAAATCATGTTGAGCGATTTCGATTGTTTGCTTGGACTTCGGAGATAAAAATATAAAGTCATAGTACGGACCGATTCGTGCTATGAAAATCAAGTATTATTATCTTCCGAGATTAACTTTAGGTAGCTAGCTTTAGTAGCTTCTGTTGATGAATCTCCTAATTAAATATACGAAACTGTCAATTTCAAATTAGGAAAGAAAAGTGGGATGTTAATTTGAATAGTGCCAATTAATCTAATCTAAGATTTTGCACCTCTAGTTTGTGTTTAAAATAGTATGATCTGTGTATGATTTTGATTTCACATTTGACTCTCGCTTAGATATTTTTTGACAATTTGAGCCACACAAGCAAAACTTACAAAAATAAATCACTACAATTTTAACAGGTGCTCAGGAAAATCCACAAAAACTACAGAATTCGGATCCTGTAAGGTTACTCAAAGTTTATGCTTGGATCCGGACCGTCCAATTAGAATCTGCACGAATATTAAAAATGTCTCTTGAGATATACCTCGACTGAATTGCTCTGATGACACCGATTAGATCACGACCGTCCGATTAGAATCTGCATGAAAAAATGTCTCTTGAATAGTACCTCGACAGAATTGGTTAGAGACAGGGACCCGAACCCATTTTGGATTCCGATCATTCTGTAATTGTCCAGCACTCCTCAGGACAAGTATTTTTGGGAAGCTTTTTCCTACAGAGCCCTGCGAAGCTGATTGGATGGTCTAGATTTATTCTCAGTCGGTAAAATATGGTGGGAGTAGTATTAATTTTGCTTTGAGATTCGTGTTAAAATCTAATTTGATCATCTAATCAAAATGAACGAATCAAATTAGAAACTCTGCAGAAACTCCGCACAGAGAAACTCCGGATACCATTTCCTCCTGCTCATAGCCCTCGCACGGTCACAATTGTCATAACTCATAAGACTCATAGTCCTGCATTCATGCTCAATTGCTCACAGAGTAGTCATATTCCGAGCTAATTGGTGCACCACGCGCACCCAAATTCTCTATCCATCTCCGTACTATCCCCTATCTTTGAACCTCGGACACTTCCCTTGGTTCGCCGTCTCTGGTAGTTCACACTTCCCTCGCTCTTTGCTCCCAATTCTCTCATATAACCCAAATGGCTCATACTCTCTTATCCTTCGTCTCTTCTTTCCCTTCCCATCTCCTCTCCTCCCAACTAATCTCCAAACCTCATCTCCCTCAATTCCCTCCCACCTCCTCCGCCTTCCACCGTCGATTCTCCCGCCTAGCCATGTCTGCCCAGTCAACAACCGCCACCCAATTCGACATAAAACAATACATGATTGAGAAAGCCGCTATGGTTAACCAGGCCCTTGACTCGGTCATCCCCGCCGAGGCCTTTCCCCAGAGCAACCGCCTTAATGAGGCTATGCGTTATTCCCTAATGGCTGGAGGCAAACGGGTCCGACCAGCCTTATGCCTCGCCGCATGCAAAATAGCTGGAGGCCTTGAGCCATGGGCACTACCGGCTGCCTTGGCCACAGAGATGATCCACACCATGTCGTTGATCCACGACGATCTGCCATGCATGGACAATGATGACCTTCGACGCGGCAAGCCGACGTGCCACAAAGCATTCGATGAACCGACAGCTGTTCTTGCTGGTGATGCCTTGCTGGCACTAGCATTTGAAACAGCTTCTAACTTGTCATCATATCCTGCTGAAGTGTCACCTGACCGTATTGCCCGTGCAGTTGGTGAGTTGGCACGGTGCATTGGTGCTGAGGGTTTGGCAGCAGGCCAATTGGTGGATCTTGAATCCACTGGTCTTAGTGAACCAGTACCATTAGATAAACTTGAGTACATCCATTTGCACAAGACAGCTGCTTTGCTGGAGGCAGCTGTTGTTACCGGGGCAATTATTGGAGGTGGGTCCAATGAACAAATCAACCGGTTGAGGGAGTATGCTAGAAGTATTGGGTTGCTTTTTCAGGTCGTGGATGACATACTGGATCTGACTAAGTCATCGGAGGAATTGGGCAAGACAGCTGGGAAAGATTTGGCTAGTGACAAGACAACCTACCCGAAGCTTATCGGGTTGGACAAATCGCGAGAATTTGCGGAGGAGTTGTTGGAGCAGGCTAATGAGCAGCTGAATGGGTTTGACCCAGAATCGGCTGCTCCTTTGGTTTACCTGGCAAATTACATTGCTTACCGGCAGAAATAGAGTTCATGTTTGAGTGTAATAGTTGCAATTTATTGGAGTGTTGATTTTATTTCTGGCTTTTGTGTCACTAAGATAATAAGATAAGTTTCCTGATTCCCGAATTACATTATCATCTTCTTATTTTGCAATGAACAAAGAATATTTTTTGTTAGATCTCTGTCCTGTACCTAGCTAGTTGTCACTTGTACCAGTACCTGTAGCTGCCTACGATACAGAAAGGATGGCATAGGAAAGGAAACTGTATGCACTGATCTTATATAGTTTGATGTTTATAGAAGGTTAAGATCGATAGAGATTTCTATGTTATCCTCCTATAACCTTCCAAAGCCTATATTTCGTAACTTTCCAAATTAAGTTATAAGAGAAAGGAACCAAGCAAGTAGGTAAATCCGTTACCTCTCCTCCGTAACCTCTTTTCTTAATCTCATGCTAACCTAACCCAGTATTAGAAACTTTCAACTTTTTGGCAGAACCAAATTAGATAAAAAAGAAAAATCTATCGAACTATTAATAGCAATTATTCGGTCATTCGTTTGTAACGGTACAATGGTTATTCTTCAGCTGACGGTTTATTCATTATTAAAATAACTCGTCTATTTCATGACAGCAATTTGAAAAGTGGAAGAACTTTTTGTTTAATTGATGGTTGCTTTATTATTAGAAATCTTAGTGCAATTAGAAAATGAAATTTTCAATGTAATCTCAGTCGAGCAAGGTGGCATCAAGGATCCAACTTTCGAGCCTCTACAGTTAATGATGGTAATTAAATTTGGATGTCAAGGTACCATTTTCATGAGCATCCGAAGGAACAAGGAACGACCCAATTATTACATTGTCAGGCAACTCCTGTCCTGGAGATCCAGCGATTCAGCACGCATTCTCTTGCTGTGATTTGCGTTGTCTGCCATCAACAACTGAGTCACTGACGAGTCTGGCGGCTGTTTTCTTAGTCATGCCGTTCTGGTCCAGTTGACACCGGGAAATGTCGCCGCATCCATCGGTAGTCTCTTTTGTTTATCCATATTGTGTTTATCCATATTGAAGGTATTTGAGGGCTGAACCAGATTTGTACCTCGTTTCGTTCTAAAATTAAGGAAAACTAACTTAGTGTACTTCCAGATTCTATGATACATGCAAACGGGAATTAATGGCTTTCATTCTTCTTCTTTTTCTTTTTTTTTCTTTTATCATACACATATATGTGGTACTTTGGTGTTCAATAGGTATTATTCTTAAGAAAGTTGGTATTTGATCTCTATATAAATGTGAGAATTATTTTATTAATCGCAATTATGTTTACTAATGCAATCATTCTATTAATAAATTGATATCAACATTTCGTATGATATTTCATTCAAATTTTCTTTTTCTGACTTTGCCCTTGGGTGCATCTAGGGCTGTCCAAAATGCTCGTAGCTCGTGGCTCGTTTGTGACTCACATCTGGTTCGATCAGTAACAGCTCGTTCGGTAGTGGACCGAGCTGCTAACGAGCTGGCTCGCTAACAGCTCGGGCCAAAATTAACGAGCTGAGCTAAGGTCTTAGCTCGCTTGCCAACTCACGAGCTAGCTCGGCTAGGCATTAATTTGTGAATTTGTATGAATTTGTGTGTATTTTAATTGCCAAGCTTGGTCCAGCTCAGTTCAGCTCGGTCCAAAAAGGTTTGTAAAATTTATTTTCTTCTTAAAACAAAGTCCAACCAAATCCAGTGAGCCAGCTTGTGGATCGTGAGTTGGCTCGCGAGCTGGCTCGTCACGAGTTTGAGCTGAGATTTTAGCTCGCGAGCTGTTAACGAGCTGGCTCGCTAACAGCTCGGTCCAGAATTAACGAGCTGGCTAAAGCCCAGCTCGGCCCGAGCCAGCTCATTTACAGCCCTAGGTGCATCCAACGGCTAGCATTTCATCATGAAGAATTCAATTGTTTACCGTTTTTTCCAATGGTGCATTCAATAGAGAATAATGGGTAGATCCTGATAAACATGGATAGAGAAAGGTATAATCTGCATTAAATGATGGAGATCCTGATTTGATGTGTATTGGAATTGTTGACAGCAAAACTGATGATATGCTTTATCTTAATTTCTACAAGTAATTCTCTGATTAATTTATTTCTTTTCATAGAAAAAGAAGAGAAAAGTAGTTCAAAAAAAGACAGAAAATCTCGCGGCCAGCTCAGTATATAAAGAATGTTTCAATGAACAACAACTTTGCTTAGATTCTGAATCGATAAATCATTTATCGGCAAATTTTTATTCTCAAATAGTAAACCAGTTATTAGTTTACATGCAAATATATATGAGGAAGGTCCTAATGCCTCATCTCCTCATACCTCATTCATATTTCGTATCTTATATTTTCATTTTTAAAGTCCAAACAGTCGATCCGAACCACTCAACATGATTTCCATATTAAAATATGCTTGGAGACCAAATTTTATATTTTATGAAAAAATTTTACTACTTTTTTAGATTTATTGAAAATTGTTGTTTTTAAAACAAATATGGACCATATAAAAACAGCGATTTTCAATAAATCTAAAAAAATAGTAAAAAATGTCATATTTGGTCTCCAAGCATATTTTAATATGGAGATCACGTTGAGCGGTTCTGATTGACTGTTTGGACTTTAAAAATAAAGATATAGAATATGAGACATGGATGAGGCATTGGAACCCTCCTCAATGTATATGTGTGTGTGAATTTGAAAGTTATAACATTTTACAACAATTTAGTTTTGCGATTTTTAAAATCAAAACAATCAATCCAAACAGTTCAACATGTAATATGTATTAAAATGTGCTTGAAGATCAAATTTTATATTTTATGAATTGTTTTTATTATTCATTAAGTATTTTACAAAAATTTTGTAAAACATTGTAAGATGTTGTAAGTGGATCCCTTTAATCGTCACAGTACAAAATTTCTTACAGTTTTGATGTACATACGACCACGAATAATAAATACGCGAAGAAAATAGTATTTTTTTTCCCTTCACAATGAAAACAAGAAAATCTAAACTTTCAAATTGTCCTCGCAATAGTTAGTAGGAAGCATCTGTCCCATTCACGAATCCATCAAAAAGAAAATGGGATGTTTATTCAATGTAGTTGAGCGCAAACCATGCGGTTTCTGCCGCATTTTTATTTGTCAATGGACCCAATGGGCCGGGTACAGACGGACGAAGACTTGTAGATATGGTAAATTCGGCCCATAACCGATAACAGATGAACTAATTGAAATTGGGATTATGGGGTCATCAGGTCAAAGTCTGGCTAAATGTATTTTGGTGATTGTGGGAACTATTGGGAAGGATATTTTAAGTTTATACGAAGACAGATCTCGTATATATTTAGTCATAATGGATTGATGATTAATGATTCATGCACAGATTATTCAAGCATGAACCAAATAAAAAGCTGCACTGAATCTGGAAAGATACTGTAAATTTCCCTTGCTGTTCCTAGACAGGAGCAAACTGTGAAGCGCCACCCAATTACTTTCGGAGCCTCACTGCACGGTACGGTTAATCAAATTTTAATTTACAGATTATATCGTAAATATTGATAGTTGAACAAATATCCTACGCAATTGCTTGCTTAATCTAACACAACAAAAACTTTCTACTCCGGTCCGTTAGAAATGTACTATAGGCTAGAATATTATGAGCCATATTAATATTTAATATGGATCAGATCTTAATGGGCTAGGTCCGAATCTTATTCTCATCTGATCTGATCTGATCTGATCAGATCAGATAACGTTTTCTGAATAGATGCATCTGAACTGGGCATATACTTATAAATATAGTGCATCAGTTCTATTTTCGTATCCAATTTTTTACACCAATACCAGAAAACGTAAGAGAGGAAAGAAGGAAAAAAACGGGGCTGTTAATTCGGTACTAGCATACCGAATTACAGAAGTTTGTCAACTTGTTCGTGTGGATACCGATGGAGGCGCATTTGCTGTTGCTGGTGCGTGTATCCGATAGGAGAAAGAAGAAATGAGGTTGACTTCTCATACGACTAGACGAAGATTTCCGCCACGCGTCTAGTGGTAAACTCTATATTAAATCTTGGAATTAGTTTTATACTTGAATTCTGGTTTCGGATAGTGAACAAATTGAAGAACTGAATCGAATTGTAGCACTATAACCTATTAGAAAACCCAACACGGTCCTAGTGTTTCCTATCCTATCGTGTTGAATAACTCTGAGTCGAGTCAAAATAATTTTGATCCCTATTTATATTAGAATTCAGATCCAGTGGAGTACCTTATCGTGTAGAATAAGATATGCATTATTCTTTTTAATTTAGCACTAATCTTAAAGTACTCGTCTGATAGGCCATGTTACTCAGGCTTTAATTTCTACTTAGGCTTAAATAAAAACCGGAATTTGGACCTTGTTTTGAGAGACTAGCCCGGAATATGAAAGAAAAGCCCAACAAAAACATTAAAGTCGAAGCCCATATTTCAGCTCGGCATATCAACGATTATGCCGACATAAAGGCATGCACTGCCATATGCGGGATGATCGCTCTCACAATTTCCGTAATTATACCTACGATCTCATAACCGCTCCCACGTTCTCCGATTGATCCACGGAGGAACGGTTAGAGATCTGGGTATAAAAAGTCTCAGATTTTCTGAGGAAGGGAGCGAATTTTTCATCAACTAGCCAACGCTAAGAGAGATATCGATAGAGAAGAGTCCGAATATCTCACATCATCTTCGTGCCCTCTTTCTTGATCAGCTTACATCTTGCAGTAAGTCGATCCTTTCAGCACCATCTCGACTTATCGAGCAAGATAAGGAGAGATTTAGCCTTTAAACACCATCTCGACTTATTGACCGAAATAAGAAGAGACTTAGTCCAACCAGTTCACTTCCGGAGTTATCCACTCCAGATAGCATGTATCATCGTCTACATACCGAAATTATTTTGATTTGTCTGAGAGCTCGTTCTACTGTACAGTACCTCAAAAATTATGCTTCCATTTTTTTTTTTTTTTTTTTTTTTAAATACTTGGTTGAGACTACCAAGTTGTATAAAATAAATATGTTTACATCACATACTTACACCACATAGAAAATCTCTATGCTCATACACTCAAGTATCTGTATCTCTCAACAAAACTATGCTATTTCTTACACCGGTGCAAAACCGCTTCCGTAGTGTCATCTCCTCAATAATCTTACTCGTTAGTAGGAGACTGATTTAAGAAAAAAATATGCTTCCATTTAAATGTGGGGGGCTGATTTAAAAATCGTGTCAGATTAAAATAGACGATATAAATTTCGTTCGACACGGTTACTGTGCTAGTCCTCGCCACGAGTTCGAATCTCCTAAAGTAACTCAAAATTTTGAGTATGGATCCGCATCTTCCAATCAATTTTGACACGAATATTAAAAGAGTCCCCATTTTTTTTTTCTCAATTTGTTCATATATTAATGAGCCTAATTATTTAAACGCCACCGAGAGAAGCTGGATCCAAGATTATTAATTGTTTCCTGCCAACTGTACTGCCTTGTGCACACGCTTCTTCTTGTCCCTCTCAATCGAGATGTCCATGTGAAAATTAAAAATATATACTAATTATTGCACAGAGTTGCTATAAAATATTTTTGGAGCTAAAACAAAGAAATTAGTACATGTTCAGATGTTCATTTTATTAGATCAGAAGCTTACGCTGCATTACGTTTTGGGCTTTTTTTTGTTACCACATGCTTACATTGATTGACTAAAATTAAGATATATAATTTAAGAGTATAAATTTTGTTACAAAACCCTGTATTTTTATTTATTCCGTAATTGCAAGTATCTGCTTGGTGTGTGTATTTTGTCAGCGTCCAGGGATCTTTTTGTAAATTTGAATTATTTAATGCAGTGTGTTGACTGTTGAAGTTGAAGGATCAATAGAAAAAGAAGCAGAAACATCAGGAAACTGTGCCCATCAAAGTGAAATAATATTTATTGAATCAAATAATTAAGAAGTCCTAGAAAAATATTTAATATCATATGAGATTTACTTTTTGATTAAGTGAAAAAGACTCACAAATTTTATATTCATCTAGTGTTCTAAATTTTTTAATCTTATAATCGCGATCCCTTCGAAGTCACCCGCACCTTAAATCTTCGTGATTTAGATCATTTGTTTAACAAAAAACAGTATTCTAATAAACCATAAGTTAGTCTATAACAAATAATTGCTTCAGAATGATGATCTAATTAGATCTCACTTTTTATCTTATGTGAGTTTTGATTAAGTTTAATGGATTCAACTAACCAGGACAACACAACACTTGATAATTCATTTTGGAAAAAAAAATATACTTGTATTTTCCCACTAAAGTTGCGATATTTCTTTCGAAATATTTACATATCAATTATCGAAAATAATGTATTGACAATGAGATTTGTTTGAAAATTATAATAATTGACAAAACTATTATGAAAACTTGAATAATAACATTGTAAATATATTATCCGTAGTTTAGATTGTATATCAAATTTGGTACATTTTTATAATTAATTGGTTATCATTAGATAACCGATGAAATAAATCGTTAATTTTTTAAATCTCTTAATAATTGACTAAAATTCCAAATTAAGCTCAATTTCATATACAATATATCAAAATTTAAAGAATACGTGTGTAATTGATTTATATTATAATAAACATACAATTTATTCTAATAATTTTATATTTTATCAGGTCATACGTGCAAAATGTACAATCGTAAATACCAAAGCTTCCTAATTGCAACCAAAAATGACTAAACGTGTAACTAACAAACAAAATTTAAATTTTAAATAAACAATTGCAGGGGAACAACTGCGCCGCTCAGTATAAATAAATTAATTCCCCATTGGAATATTGTTTTGCAAAATATCTCGTGGATTAGTAGCAACCCGAATCAAGGAAACCTCCCGCGTGCTCACCATGCCAACCAATGACACATCGACACGTGTGATAAACAGGGATGTAGGTCCCACACACCACGTGGGGTACGACACCTCAAGCATCAATCAAGATCTCCTATGATCCATTACTTTTCTTTCTATCGTGGAAACATGGAAGTGCGTTCATACATTACGGTTTGACAAAGTCCCCCACTCCGAACGGTTATAAAAATAAAAGGGTTTAAACAATTGATCCAAAATGTCAAAAGCTGGGTAAATTTCAGAACAAATCTCAGGATTTAGATTCCTACATAATATTGTTAGAAATGATTAAACATGGTTTTTCAATTTACGTCGGCATTCTATGATGGCAAAAGTGGTCTAGAAAGGGGAATTCACATTCTCTACGGAGTTTTTATAGACTGATCAAATAAAATTTTGGCATGAATATCAAAGCAAAATTAATACTGTCTCCTCCATCATCCCGAGCACTCACTGACTGAGAGTAAATCTGAGATGTCCGATCAGTTTGCAGGTAAAAACTCCGCTGAGAATACTAATTCCTAGAAAGGGGGAAAAAAGGATGACCAACATAAAAAATTTGTTCTCACCTAATTAAAATTTGCAGACATTATTTTGTTTGAAGTTTTTAGATGGTCAAAAATATTATTTATTTCCATATTCATCATAAAAATATAAAATTCAAAAAATTTCATTGGCTAGTTCGTTGGTACTTGTATTAACGGCTGCTGAAATAATTAAGCTGATTCGTATATATATATATATATTTTTCTGAATTGGTTTCTGAATTGTATTAATAGGCCGTTACGTTGTGCTCATGATTTGTTTCAAAAGCCTAATATATGTGCCGTCAAATGCAGTGACGTTGTCAAAATTTTAAACTATATAAGAATCAATCGCATAAAAACTTTCATATGAATATAAATTTTCATGCCAATATAGAGATCGATTTTTTTACATTTTTTATAGCAATTTATTCTAAAGTATACAAAAAAGCACATATAACTATGTAAATTTTAAAAAATTAATGAGGATATCTTTTTCCTATCTTGTTGGATGTGCTTCTGATCAAATGTTTACGTGTAAAATAATTTTAAAATTACATAATAAGTAAATACATTAAAGTTTTTAAATCTCATTGTAGGACATTTTAAACTGAATAGATAATAATATTTGTAGACTTGACTATTAAATATTGTTTATATAACTTTTTACGTATTTAAAATACACACTTATCTGATCCGGAATTCAAATTTGTTTAGTTCGGTTTAAATAATTGTTAACAATTGTTATAACACTTATATGATCAAGCACGGAAAGTTGTGGCTCGTGAGTTCGAAATTCAGATAAAAATTACTTATAGATTAATTATATAGATATTAGATGAATATAAGTAGACTAGATATTTATCTTTCTTAACAAAAAAAATAAAATAATAATACCATATGTACTTTTTTTTTCTACGTAACTCTTTTCGAGTGATGGATTAAAGAGAGAAGATCATGTGCTATGAACTTACTATCAAAGGTACAGATCAGCCTATTTATTATTGAGTCTAGCTAGTATAATATTGGTGTCAAATAATACTAATTCTAAAATTTATTTGATAAACTTCAAACTGATTTACTTTTATGAGTGATGTGCTTACATGTAAATTTTTTTATTTTTTTTCAAGTTATTTTAGTACCATGGACAAAAAAATTAAAAAAAACTTGGAAATCGATTTGAATTCATTGTTCAAAATCAATTTGATAAATTTAAGAATTAGTGGTATATAAAGTGAAATATCACACTAGTCAAACTCTTTATTGTTTCATGAGAAATATTGGAAAAAGCAGGATCATAGGAACAAAAGTTAATTGACTCAGACCTCTATCATTTTTCTTCCCTTGACTAATGAAATTTGAATTCTTGTGAGTAATGATATTGTCGATAAATGTCTCTAACTATTAAGATATAGATATGAGTATAATGGATATCAACATTCAGAATAATAAAATATTATCATTCTATATGTTCATGTCAATAATTATTTGCTAATTAAGCTTTATAAGTCAAAGTTGACCACACTTAACCATACTTGAGTTTGATCAGGACTCAATACTGACAATATGCTCATTTTTTTCGGAAAGTTGACTAAAAAAAATGGAAGTGATGGAAATACAATATTGTGATTAAAAATTTCAATCCTTACCTCGCCTTAGATAATTATATACTACGTTTTTTTTATAATCAATATAGTTACTATTGCAACTGTTTATGTTTTTTTTTTTTTTCAAGAATCAATTTTTGATCAACTGACAGAGATGAAATTTTTCGTGTATAAGGTCAGAAGCTCGGCACCCAGATGATCTTTTTTTTTTATATAAATATTAAATAGTTTGATGACTCGATATTTAATCTTTACTTTAAAAACGTTCTTATTTTTTCTCTGGCAATTATGATGATTTCATAATACTAAATCATCCACATCACTATAATTAAGAAGAAATAAAAAATAATTGTCAATTACCAAATAAAAATTAGGTTAATTTTAGTTTCTAAACTCCTACACTCATGTAATTAAGTAAAAAAAAAACGACGAGAGCCAATCAAAGTAATTAAAAAAACGATTTTTTTTACATGAAATATTTTAAAATATAAATTATGCTACTTTCTAGGAATAAAAATGAAATGCCCACGGCCCATGGGAGATGATCCAATCATCATTGACAAGAAGAAATAAAATAACTCTGGGACCAAATATCTAAACGCACCGGAGCCAGAGGTTCGCTAAAACAACTTCTACTTATTAAACTGTACGTGTTGCTGGGTTGTGGGACAAATCAAATCTGCTGGAAACCGGACTAAGATCAGTTGATATATATTAGGAGCTGTTTGATTTATTTTATAATTTGTGTGCATTCAATTTACACAAATATTGAAATAGCTCGCTCAATGGTTATAAACAGATATCAGACCGATTTGAATCCGATGCGCCCGCCCCGCTTCCATTGCTGGGAGTTGCTACAAGGCAAATTATATGAATTAATGGCCTTCATCCATAATCCATTAATCAAAAATGTTTTTTCAAGTAGTCAAGCGTGCGGCTATATATGTAGCAGTTTATCTCACCAAGAAAAATAAATAATTCCTTCGTCAGTTTATCTGACGTGTGTTTGATAATTATACGTTAATCAGTGGTAAAATTAGAAAGAAAAAAATAGATTAAGAAACTAAGATGTAAAATGCATGTATAATATGTGAATGTGATCAGTAGAATTTAAACTCAAATTTCCAAAACTACAAAATAGAATAGAATTATAATCATTATAGGTTATAGCATGATTCTAGCTTCAACCCCCCTCTTATCATGATTTTGGAAATAGCAACTACAAAGGCTCATTTAACATTTTATAAGAAAACTAAATTATATAAAAATAAAAAAAATGAAAATTCAACTAAAATTTAATACATAATTAAAAAATTTAAAATTATGGGGATGACCAACTATCCTTGTCTTGACAGTAGATCTGTATGTCGTATGAAATTTTTACGAATCTGTGTCTACGAAAAAATCGAATAATAATGAAAATATTTAAGAATGGCTTTTCGACTGTACCGCAAGAATAATTACAAAATTTTGTTTCTCTTACTTAACAGCATATATACCTCTGTAAAATGTAATAATTAATTTTCGTTTCATTTTCATGACCAAATTAATTTTTTTTATTATGTACAAATGAAATTGATATGTCATAATAAGATTATATAAACACAATATATTAATTCTTAAAATGTCCAACGTATATTATTATAACATTTATCTTTGTTGTAAAAAAAACTTCACTTGTACACTAACAATATCATATAATTTTAACTAGGGTGCTTGTAAGTTCACCAAGTCCCTTTGTCAATTCAAATCTAAAATCTATGGGATTGGCTTTGAACGACGAATCCAAACCGTCGAAATCCGTCTACCTTACGAGTGATGTGTCTACATTCGAAAATTTTAAATTTTCAAATTAATTTTGTTTAGAATCAAGTAATCAAAAGGTGTCCAAAAAATGAATGCATTAAAATTAATTTATAAACTTTCTAATTTTGACCACTAGACTTTATACTAAATTAATTTGAATCTTTAAAATTTTCACTTGTAGACACATCACTCATAAGGTAGAAGGATTTCAATGATTTGAATTAGTCATTTGAAGTCAATCCGACATATTTTAGAATTGATTTCACAAAAGAGTTTGGTGAACTTAGGAGAACCTTAGTTCTACTCACAAGTATATATATTAAATTTATCCTTCTAATTAGAAACATGATATTAGATTTTGTTTAGCATAAAATTGAACTCAAGCCATAATTATCATATTTGTTTTACTAAGATCCATCATTAAGCTTAAATGTTATCAATTGTTATTCATCGCTAAATCAACCCCACCCCAATGTGTTTGTGTTGGAAAAATATAATCCAACCAACTAATTTAAATCTCTTCCTAAAATGAGGTCCAGGCGTTCAGTCATCTCAATTTTTTTTCATTTTTCCACCCCTACTTATGATTAGTTAACAGTTAAGGCCGTAAAAACTTTTTATCAACACAATTTTTTCCGTACGGACTTTTGTACGCTGAGGAGATTGAAAAATGACGTTTGCTGCCCGGACTTCAAAATGTGTCACTGATTCGTCAAACCTGCGGAACATATCGTTTTATTTTTCCTATTTATTTCGCGGGCAGTTTGAATCCGCCTTTACTTTCCAATACATCTAGCGTATTTATAAAAAACATCAAAGACGTTGCATTTATGTCTGTATCCATGTATATCCATGTAAATATACTTTGTTTACTTAATATATTTGTTAGAGGCGTAAAGACTTCTAATTAAAAAAAATTATGCCTGTATTTTTGTTTATGTTTATCTTAACAGCATAAGAAATTTGAACCATAAACGAATCAAGTCGAATTAAACTAGATTAATTTTAAATTTTACTCGTGACATAACAAGTCGAGAACCAAGCCAATTACGAACTAAGTCAAACTAGCTCACCAACAATCCATTTGTGCTATAAATGTGCACAGACCAATGACTTTCCTTAATTTGATGTTGTGCAATTTATTTTGAAGGTAAAACTAGAAGTTAATTTTATATTTTTGTTTTTTTTGAAAAAGTGGGGAAAAATCCACCAGTTTCTATTGAAACTAAAAGAGTATTTACTGCGTCTAATTTCAAATTACTGGAGAAGGTAACAACTACAAAATGGTACCAATACAGTTCATAATATCGAAGTAGAAGTACATCATACTAGTTTCATAAGAGGATAAACTAAAACAGATAACATGCAAGCAAAAAAAAAAAGTATAAAAATGTAAATTAACTAGATTTTTTTCTTACAACAAATCAAAGATGCAATTAAATTGATAATAATCGAGATGAGACAAGCTTAAACTCTCTCATAGCAAGTTAAATTATAATCGGACGAATTAATTACGAGTTTTCTTCCGGCCGATCAGTTTTCTGCCTATCCGACATACAAGTGAAATTAGCGCGCAATATTGGATAGGACATAGGAGCCGAGCAGCAGAGGCAACGGTTAGTGGTTAAAATACTGACAACCTGACAAGTGACAATTAAGATTATGACTAAACCTTAGACACTCCGTACAGAGTAACAGAAATTATAATACGGTGAAGTGAAATTCCTTTGAGAGATTCCTCATGACCATCCACTGACCCGTCTATTCTCTAATTTAACATAAACTGGAGATCTCCCTATAAAGCATCAGCTAAAACAGGATGTCTCCATTTCTTTATACTGGAGAAGTTCCAGATGCTAATTTTGTTTTCTGGTCTGATTTCTTTGTGAAATGAATCAGAACTCACGAGTTCATAGTTGATACCCCGGTCAAACCAAGGACCAAAGACTCTCTGCCAACCTCTGCTGTTTGTCCCCTGCTTAAACTCGTGTATATACTGCGTGATTAGTCTTTTAAATCCTTTTTCTCTGGTTCATTAATCTCGACGTTACCACCCAATGGTACAGAATAAAATCGAGGGTATTTGGGTCAATTTACCTTTCAGCCCCCACCCCAAACCCTCCTCAAAAGACGAGTTCAGGAAGAAGAGAGAGATTGAGCACATGGGAATTTTTGCAAGACTCGGTCTGTAATTAATTACGTAGGCCATATTACATTAATCATTAGAAGTTATAAAGTAATTATTGAAATGTGGTATCTGAAATATCTCATTTGGGAGTAAGGTTTAGGTGGCATGGATAGCATAAGACTATTTGTGTTGTTACGATTTCAAAAAATAAATTTTAAATTTTAATCTAAGTAGCTCAGTAAATTACTTATATAAGGAACTTGTAGAATATTACTTTTTACTGTCTTTGTAATTTTTTTTTGACTATTTTTTATAATTTATAAAAAATATTAAAAAATGACTTAAAAACAAAAAAAAATTGCCAATGTTTTAGGTTTTTTTTTCCATCTTTCATAAATCATAAAAAATAGTTAAAAAAAAAAAAATCCAAAAATAATAAAAATTAGTATTGTATAAGTTCATTATATAACTAATTTATTAAGCTACTTAGATCAAAATTTGAAGTTTATTAGATAGATTTTTGAAGCCGTAGTACAAAAAGGTTCCTGTGCTATCCATAGTACCTAAGCCTTACTTCTTATTTGATAAAAATATTTTGTAATATTTCTTTTGATGCTTCTATTCAGTGCTAAATTACACTATTTTTTAAAAATAATCTTTTGCCCATAATTTAATTTCTAAATAAAAAATGAAACAACTCATTTGTTAAACACATCTTATTATATCTCTTCTTTATTGATGAATTCATTGAAAGCCCTTTATTTAGTTTTAAATTAAAACTACCTATTTTTTAATACATCATATTGTATAGTTTAACGTATAATATTGTTAAACTTTTACTGCGTCTTTGGTTGCTCACGCACTTTAAATTGTGGTATGTATAGCTAATGCATTCGGATTTTGCTATTTTTTGGTTGATATGAATATTTATAAATAATAATTTGCATCACATTAAATCATAGGGACAAAATGATAATCAAGTACCACTTAATATGATTTCACTATAAACCTATTATTATATAATATAAACTTAGTCCACATACTTTAACCTCGTATAGATATACTAACATATAATTTATGCAGAAAAAACAACTCCATTAAAAAATCACTTGATCGTATAGAATTTTCAGATCAAGTGATTTTCTACCTATTTAAAAAAATAGTAAAAAATTTTAAAAAATATAAAATGTGGTTTGTAAGTACATATTCATATGGAGATCATGTTGAACGGTTCGGATCGACCGTTAGAATTTTAAAAACTCAAATATTGAGCCTTTGCACAGAGGCCCTCTATGTTACGTGTAGCATATTAGCAATTTCCGACACACACATAAATAGAGCGAAGCTAGAGTGTAATATGCTCACAAAAATGATTTGATGAGCACAACTCCAAAAATATAAACGACAAATCCAAACTGTTCAAATCAATATATTTCATGAGTGATGTATGTACATGCAAAATTTTGAAAGTTTCAAATTTGTTCAGTACAAGATTAAGCGGTAAAACAAATAATAAATAGTAAATACATAAAAGAACTTATAAAAAGTCATTTTTTTTACTGCTTAACGTTGTACTAAATAAATTATAAACTTCTAAAGTTTTCATATAAATGTATCACTCATAAAGTAGATAGGTTTCAACGGTTTGAATTTGTTGTTTGAAGTCAATCCGATAGTTTTTTAGAGTTGTGCTTATTAGATCTTTTTGGTAAACACATCACACTCGAGTTTTGCTCATAAAAATAATAACAAAGCTACATTTGCTAGAATAGAAGCACGATTCTAGCCAATTATTTAGAGTTTCCAAAAATATTCTTATCAATGGTTTAAATTTTTTGTTGATGTAACTTTTTCCCTTATACTATCAAAGTAGAAAGTTACATTTTCTTATCAAGTTTATGTCCTATGTTATTCACATTGTTATTTTTCTCTGAATTTTATTTTTTTATCAACTAAAAAAATTTAGAAGTTATGAAAAGGTCTGATCAATTTGTATTTGAACCTTGTTTTGCTATTGTGCAAATTCATATTACCTAAGCCCTAAGGTGACAGAATATTTCTCTTTAGATTCAGATTGTTATTGAACAAATATTAAAAGCACTTACGCATTTCATCAGATCCGAATCCACTAAACTCTGCCTTTTCAAATCTAACTGTTGAATTTTTTATGCATGAATCCCAACACAGATGAATGGTTTGATTTGAAAAAAACAGGATCTGCTTGCCAATTTGAAGACTAAATTAGTCTGAATTATGATCAATCGGTCCAGATCTAAAAAACAAAAGTGTTATGTTAGCTTAGACCTGGATATGAACTTCTCTTTTGCTTATTAATTTGAACATATATATAACTCACCCCGAAATTTTTATAAATATACAAAATTCATTTTTTATTTAATAATCTATACAATTTTTGGACCGAATTTCAAATCTATCCATTGCGGCAACAGGGTTGCTGGTTTCAAAACCCCAGAACCGGCAACAGAGTTACCCTTTCCAAAACCGGCAACAGGATTGCCCTTTTCAGCCCCTGGAACCGGCAACAGGGTTGTCCTTTCTGGAAAAATTAGAAATTAGAAAATTAGATAAATTAGAAAATACCAAAATAATTTTAGATAAATTAGAAAATATCTCAATAATTTTAGTTAAATTAGAAAATGTCAAGAATAAATTTAGGTAAATTCTAGAATTAGTTAGAAAAATTTAGAATGGTTTTTAGAATTAGTTAGAAAATACCGAAACAATTTAGAAAATCACCAAAATAAAAAATATTATGAAATTCCAAAATTGTTTTAGAAACAATACCAAAATTGTGTAGAAAATTCCAAATTAGTTGAAAATTCCCAAATGGTTTAGAATTAGTTAGAAAATACCAAAACGGTTTAGAATATATATTGTAGTTTTCTCAATAAAATATTCTGGAGATATTCTCAATAAAATATATATTGTAGTTTTAATTTTTTTAATTCATTTTGAATAATTATTTTAATTAATTAATTTGGAATAATTAATTTTTAATTAATTTGAAATAATTAAATTTTAATTAATTAATTCAGGAAATTAATTTTTAATCAATTAAAATTAATTAATTTCATTTTGAACGTTCAATTTTGATGTGAGTTATTTTATTTTTTGTTTGTACATTATTAGTTAATTTTAATTCTAATTAATTTTGTAACGTTAATTTTTTTAAATGTTTGTTATCCAGATCAAAGACAAATCAAATATGATCTGTGTGAAAGTTTTTGTTAGACGGAACATCCAGTACAATGACGAAGGAGTCTTCTATAGTTGAATGTGCAGAATAAAACATACGTAATAGAAAACAGGTCAACAATACATACATAATAAAAGTCTACAAACATAATAAAAGATAGATAGACTCCGAAGATAGATCAATGTCCAGGATACTGCAAATGCGAGAAGCGGTTTGGAGAGCGAACATCACGCCGTAATTCGTATGCCTCACGCCGGACTCGCTGTGTGGGACGTCCATATTCCTCATGCTGTGTCACCTTCGGCTGAGTCTGCGTATCCAGTGGTGGTTGGGATGACGATGCCCCTGCATCCCCGAAATGCCAATTCCTACCGGGAGTCGAAGGAACATCACGCTGACGCCAGATGAACTCCACGCTGTCTCCAGGGTTGGCTGGCCCCACGAAGGTGTCCACTTTCTTCATCTTGGCATCGGCCGGTGAACTGGAAATCGGGTCCATGACCAGTGTTGAAGAAGCATAACCGGACCATGCATGGAAGAAACCGAGGGGTCGGTCGCGACGCATAAGTGTCGATACAGATATACGAGAACAGCTCCGCCCCAATTGTATCCCACCGGCTGCTCTAAGTCTCCAATCAAATCAAGATACCACAGCGGTATTCCGTCTCCGCTACGGTCAGGGAACATAGTGCACGACAATAGGTCCAAAATAAATGCGCGTACATACCTGCGTGATATCTTATGTAAGCACATGATTGAAGATTTAAAGAACAAACAATCTAATTAGTAGAAAAATACTTACCACTGCACCGTTCGCTCGTCGGTGCCATCTGGAAGCTTCTTAAACCTCTGACGGAGCATTTTCTTTGTCATTATCCAATCGGAATGATCAGACCCCTTTTTCTTCATAAAAAGATCCACTTCAACATCTCGGATCCCTAATAATTGGAACATTCTGCTTCTAGCCCACACCCCATCCGATCTCCCGGTCACTAGGACCCCCTTTATAGGCAAACCCCACAAACAGCTCACGTCTTCTAACGTAACTGTAATTAATTTAAATAAAAAATATAAAAAATATATTTATTTCATCAATCATTTTTTATTTGAATCATTTCGCTAAATACCTGTCATTTCTTCAAATGGAAGATGAAACGTGTGAGTTTCTGGACGCCACTGCTCGACAAGCGCATGTATAAGTGACGCGTCAATATTGATACCAAGCAACTTGGCAACCTGGTATAATCCCAACGATAGCAGATATGGGGCGTATCGGTCGTGGTACTTGCAATTTGTCCAATAATTTCTCACGTTTAAATTAGTAGAATTCTACATTACGAAAAAAATATCAAGCAATATACGATTTGATTTCTAATCGATTTATTAAGAAAAATTAGTAAATGCTAACCTCTTTCGAAGCCAAAGACACTCGATGATGACTGTGAGATATCCACAACAATTCGCTGAACCGACCTTGCATTATCTGGGTCTCTCTCTCTGTCATTCTGAATTTAAAAAATCGTACCAAATTATTTTCTAAATTATTTCTTCTGAACCATTCTAGTATTTCTAACTAATTCTAAACCATTTCGAAATTTCCTAAATCATTCTAAACAATTTTATAATTTTCTAAATTTTCCTAAATAATTCTACAATTTTCATTGTTCGAAAACTATTTTCCTAAAATTATTCTTGCATTTCCTAAATTACCTAAGATTATATATTGTAGTTTTCTCAATAAAATATTCTGGAGATATTCTAAACCGTTTTGGTATTTTCTAACTAATTCTAAACCATTTGGGAATTTTCAACTAATTTGGAATTTTTCTACACAATTTTGGTATTGTTTCTAAAACAATTTTGGAATTTCATAATATTTTTTATTTTGGTGATTTTCTAAATTGTTTCGGTATTTTCTAACTAATTCTAAAAACCATTCTAAAATTTTTCTAACTAATTCTAGAATTTACCTAAATTTATTCTGACACTTTCTAATTTAACTAAAATTATTGTGATATTTTCTAATTTATCTAAAATTATTTTGGTATTTTCTAATTTATCTAAAATTATTTTGGTTTTTTCTAATTATATAAAATTATTTTGGTATTTTCTAATGATCTAAAATTATTTTGACATAATTATCTATAAAATTTAAGACATTTTCTAATTATCTTTTAATCTATCTTAAATTTAAACTAACCTTACTAATTTATCTAAGAATAAAACGAAATTTAAAAAAAAACAAACAAACCTGGAGGCCTTGGAGGGGAGGGCTGCGTGAGAAGAAAGGGACGCGGGGGTGGGATTTATAGCCATTCCCAGAAAGGGCAACCCTGTTGCCGGTTTCAGGGGCTGAAAAGGGCAATCCTGTTGCCGGTTTTGGAAAGGGTAACTCTGTTGCCGGTTCTGGGTGGGCAATCCTGTGAGCGGTTATTTGCTCTGGAACCGGCAACCCTGTTGCCGCAATGGATAAATTTGAAATTCGTTCCAAAAATTGTATAGATTATTAAATAAAATATTTATAAAAATTTCGGTAACTCACCTCTTGTAAGAATTAATCCTTATCAGTAATGGTATAAAATATCACTCTCCCCGTCAGTAATTAAGTGTAAGAACATGTCTAGATGACTAGATGGGATTGAGTACCGGGGGCCATACGGTCTGTCACAAAAGAGAATCTATCCAATCTCGTCGCAATAAAGTATAGTACTCTCCTCGTGAGCTCTCCTAGCCTCCTCTGTCCAAAAAGCAATCACACACTATTGTATTTTAGTCCACACCATCTCCCACCCAGAAAGAGAAAAAAGCAAAGGGAAGGAACTAGGAAGGGCTCCCCTAACCACGAAGGCAGCAAAGGGAAGGGCTCTCCAACTCACGGCTTGGAAGAAATTAAAAGGGATGACGTCAGGGAGCGGAGGAGGAGGAGGAGGAGGAGGAGGCGGAGCAGTTGGAGTTGGTGGAGGAAGGATGCCTACGTGGAAGGAGAGGGAGAACAACAAGAGGAGGGAGAGGAGGCGGCGAGCCATTGCGGCGAAGATATTCTCTGGACTGAGAGCGCTGGGGAACTACAAGTTACCTAAGCACTGCGACAACAACGAGGTCCTTAAAGCGCTGTGCCGCGAGGCCGGGTGGGTCGTGGAGGACGACGGCACCACCTACCGCAAGGTACTTGACCTCAAACCGTGTAATTCAATCAGATCTCATATCTCTATCGGTCTTTTGCCCCCTTCTCTGTTTCTATTTTGGTTTGTTTCCTTTTGCCTTGCTTTGTGGGGTGGGCTTTCGGTTTCAGAGGGACTTCTCTTGGTATTTCTTCTTTGTAATCTGTTACTGGTCTTTTAGATCTTTGGAGATTGGGTAGTGGAGCTCCGGAGAGAGTCGCGATTTAGGATTTGATTTGTTTGTTTCTCTATTAACAAGTGCAATTAATTATCTCTCTATTTATATTTTTTGTTGCTGGGGAATTAACTAATCAGGCCAGTGTAGTATCTTCTGAGACCAGGCTTATTTTTGCTCCAGTTTGGTACACGGTTGTTTATAGTAATTTGGAGTAGATGTGTTTTTATTTTGACCTTTATCAAATTGGGAATATTTTTTAGTCGATCTGAGTATTTTGGTTATTGATTGGAGCTAATTTACTCTGGCTGTGGTGGAAGTTAAATTCATTGATCTGAGGATTTAATTATTCTATAATAAATCAATTACGGGCTTTTCAAGGATTCAATAATTCAATTATTTAGGAAAGAACTAATTGCAATGTTTCTAGATCTGCTATCCACATTTTTCAATTCCTAGAAGGCCTTTATTGGACATTTAATTTCCCCTGGATTAAGCTTGATAACGTTCTCTGTGATCAAATAGTAGAAGGAAACAAAAAGACCATGATTTTTTTCTCTTTTCCTTTTGACTGCTTTCTCTTTTGGAGGTGGTCTTTCGTTCATTACCTTTCCTTTATTTCAATCGGCCATGATGAGTATCTTTTCAATAGTTGTATGTTGAAATTAAGTCTTTGCTGTCGAACTTTTTGTGCCTATTATTTTGCTTTTCCTGTTTCAACATGTATCCCACTGATCTATTATAAGCATTTGGCAAGTGGTTTCTCCCCTATCACGATGTTAGACTTTAAACAGAAAAATTAAAGCAACAGCATTTAAGTAACCAAACCTACAAATACTAGGTCACTGGACATAATAAAAAGTTTATTAGTACTGGTGTAAAGAACTCAAGGCTACCAATGTATATCTGCTCATTAATTTTAATGCACTAGTCAGGCATACTGTTTGTTTCTGGGCATATATAATAAACTTCTAGAAATGTACCCAAAAATCAGTGTATTTGAGCATTTGTTTCCAATTTTAATTTCATTTAATTACAGGGATGCAAGCCACCTACACCACCATCGGAGGCTGCACTTGCGGGTTTAGCCTCAACAAACTTGAGCCCATGTTCTTCATCGCAACTTCTTAGTGCTCCTTCATCGGCCTTTGTCAGCCCTGTACCTTCCTACCATGCAAGCCCTTCTTCCTCTTCCTTTCCCAGTCCGACCCGCAATGAAAATGCTAACCCTAGCCCTAATTATAACAACCCTGCTGCCGTCAACCCATCATACCTTCTTCCATTCCTCCGGAATCTTCCTAACCTCCCAGCTCTCCGTATCTCCAATAGTGCACCTGTGACGCCCCCTCTCTCCTCCCCAACTTCTTCACGGCCCACTAAAGTGCGCAAGCCAGAGTGGGAGCCAGATCCCTTTAGACACCCCTTTTTTGCTGTCTCAGCCCCTGCAAGCCCAACACGGGCCCGGCAACACCGGCACCCTGACACGATACCGGAATGTGATGAGTCTGACGTCTCGACAGTTGATTCAGGTCGGTGGATTAGCTTCCAACATACAGCACCTGCTTCACCTACCTTCAACCTGGTCAACCCCGGTGTGGTTAGTACCGGTACAGAGATGGTTACTGGTACAGCTGTTGGTCAAGATTTTGAGTTTGAGAAAGGAAAGGTAACCCCATGGGAGGGAGAGAGGATTCATGAGGTAGCTGTTGAGGATCTCGAGCTGAAGCTTTAGGATATGTAAACGGTAAAAACAGAATGCAAGATTTATTGAGGGTTAACCGATAGAAAAGTTTGTGACAATTTGAAGGGTTAATTTGAGATAAGTCTGTTTCTTGTTTCATTTTGTATTTTCTCTTGTCAATCAATTTTTTTACCTAGGTCTAGTAATGATGGATGAACACAGATTGGAATTTTCTTTATTCATTGCTTCAGGTTAGATAATTTATTTCATTCTTCAGTTTTAAATTAGTTGCATCATTGCTTCAGGTATTGAGTAGCGATGTATCAGTTCCCTATTCAAATTGTTATTATACTGTCTCCGCATTCAATTGTAATGACAAGAGAATGTTTCATAGAAAAAATAAAAATAAAGTGTGAATTCATTGGGTGAGCGTTAAATACAGAAATGCATGCCTTGTAATCAGAAATGTAACCTTCTATTTGATTTGATCCAAGCAAAATTTGTACCACCACCCATATCAGTACTACCCACCACCAGGACAATTTGAAGGGTTTTCTTTCAATCTTGCCTTTTAAATTCTAGTTTTGATTATATATATTTTTTCAAATATAAAAAATTTCCGGCTGCCACCGGTGCACGTTAAAATAGGAGACAAAATATCTTTATTCAATCATATATCACTCCCTAGCAACCCAAAATTGACAAGCTGGTACCATAATTCTATATAAAAATTCGCTTGTGTCACCAAGCATGGCAAAAAAAACCTAGCAGTCATGTCAAAAAAAAAAAAAAAAAACGTACTAACCAACCAACCATTTTACATTTGGAACCATACCGACACATTCTTTCGGCCTCCATAAATGTCTTTGTAGTTCCATTCCTGCCCACGTGAGATAACTGCCCATATGGCCATATAGGTCCCACTTCAAAACATTAACGAAACCTTGTTGGATGGAGGGGTACCGGAGAACTAAACTTGGGTCCCGGTACATGTGAGGGGAGGTTGCTTGTCTCGGCGATGCTGGAAATAGCTCAATGATTTGATGCTTCATTCTACCAAATCATGTACATGGAATGGAACCAATCCCGTGTGGTTTTTGGATCATGGTCCCTAATTATGAAAGGCTCCTACCAACTTGTAGGCCTGACTGGAATAACTAACTTAGACTCTGCTTCGTAAGAGAACACGAGGGAAAGGAAAGAGAGGGAGGGAAGACACTCGGTTACTTGTTTCAAAATGATAAAATCAGAAGGGGAGCAAAATTAAGGGGAAAAAAAGCGAAGTTGAAATAAATGTATAATTTTAACTATTTTTATCACCGATTCTCATCCCAAATCAGGGTGCAGAGGTTCTGACTTTTGTACACTGTTCTCTTCACCACTCCTTCCTTCCATTTTCTTTGTAAGTTCCACTCTCAAGCATAATCTTTAGTGTAGTAGACAAGTGATAGTGAAATCACTGTATTACTTTAGCAATTTTTCTCACCGATTCTCACTACCAAATCAAGGTATAAAGGAGGTTACTTCTTAACGCTGTCTTCTTCGTCTCTCTTTACTTTTTTTTGACACGCTATGGCCTATGGCGCTATGCTCTGGAACAAGTTTTAGTGTAGCAGAACCAACGGACAAGCAGATTAGTTTTTATTACCACGGGTGTCTTGTTCAGTTGTTTGTCTATTATTGTTTCATACTCATGAATGTATTATATATATATGAAAAGTTGGTGATGGGTTAGTATTGTATAATTCTTCTCTCAATAAATGCCCCAGTTAGTTAGCCAGGTCTTATCTATCAATTACCTTGACACAATGTGCTCCATCCGTAACGAGTCAAAACAAGAAAACAAAAGGAAAAATAATGTTAAACAAGTCGGATAAAAGGCTCAACATGCATGATTGGTGATGGGTAATGATGTACAATAGATTAGTCAAATGATTTGGTAATCCTCTATCTTATTAGCTGGTTAAGTTAATAATTATAAAAGAAAATTACTAGTTTTATCTCTAAGAGACATACACCTTATCTCAAATATTATTTTTTGTACATGCTTACTGCTGGCAAGATTCCTACTGTTCCATTCCCCAATGACAGCATCTCTACTACGCAATACAAAAGTTAATAAAATGCTTTTGGGTGTAAAAATATCTCATCCGATATTAAATACAAAATGAATCTTGTTTTTTACTTCACCCTTTTATAATATAATTCTCTTATTTGTTTATTTATTCAATAATAGAATTCGAAAGGTCCTGCATTTTTTTGGGATGTTCATTTTGGCCGAATTTTTTATTCGTAGCATTTAAAAAAATCCAAAAGTAATTTGCATTTTTTAAAATCTCAAAACCTAGCAATTAGTTTGTGTATATCTCAGGGTGACACAGACTTAGTATGCATAATTTCGGTTTTCTTTTCTTTCTTTCTTTCTTTTTCAAAAAAAAAAAAAACAAACAGATATAGGATACTTCGAAAGTTATTAACAAAGATCGGAAACAATTCTTTATTCCTTGTTGAATCGTCTCTTGAAGAGCCTTTGCAGTTTCAAGAGATTTATTAAGGCAATGTTCAATGCAGATTCAATTCAGATCAGTCCGAACCCAAGATATGAATCCAATTTCATCAAGAATCGAGAAAACGTCAATCCAGATTCATGTCCTAGTCCAATGGTTTTCTACCAGCGCCACCCCCCCCCCCACACACACACACACACACAAACTTTGCCAGTTAAAACGAATGAGAATTTGGGCAGCGTATGCATCAGCGTGCACACAATAAATGAACCATTCTAGAATGCCATGCTTATAAAATACAGAGCATACCAAAGTATATTGCAAGCAATGGGCAATATATAAATAATTCGTACAATTCGAAATGAGTTACATTAATACAGTCAAGCACCGGTACTAATTGGCTCAGTAGCTTTGTTAAGCCATTCCATTTCCTTTTCATTCATATATGGAGCCAAAATCCTCCTGCAATCAGAGTGGTATGAGTTGACCCACTCAATTTCTTCTGGGCTCAACAAGGTCAAATCCATCAGCTTTGTCTGATACGGTGCCTGCATATGGTATAAAAATTATTATCTACATATAAAGTGTCAAAACATGGATTCGTGATCAAATAATATCTCTTGAATTGTTTAATCAAATTACAAGGATGTGAAGAGTAAAATGAACAAAAGAAAAGAGAGGGAAAAAGAATGGTATTCTGTGTTCATGTATTCTCGACTTACCCAAGTAATATGCTCAAAGGCTAAATAACCCTTGCCGCCAAAATTGAACTTAGTATCAGCATTTTTTACTACAAGAACATTCTCCAATCTTATTCCAAAGTTCCCATCTTCGTAATAACCCGGTTCTAGAAGGAAAGACAAGGTAGATCATTAAGAGGTAAGAAACAATTACAATTAGATAAATAAATTATTAAGTACAGACCATCTGTCACTGTCATTGAGGATTGAAGTGGGACGTTGCGAGCATGAGGTCTAAAACTGATTTGATGAGGACCTGCAAAACAAAAGAGAACAAGGAGAGAAGTTATATCATACCATATGAATTATGTGACAGAAAAAAGACAAGGAGAAAATAAGTCATACCTTCATGGACATTCAAATATGCTCCTATTCCATGGCCTGTGCCATGTCGATAATCAAGGCCACTCTTCCATAGTGGGGTACGGGCAAGAACGTCAAGAGCATGGCCTATTTAAGACCACAAGCAAGTTCATCTATTGATCGTAAATTTATGATAGAATAAGCACATTCAACTTGTGTAACTGTAATTTACCTGTAGTCCCATTAGGAAATGTAGCGCTATCCAATGCAATGTGACCTTTGAGCACCTATTTTGTAAGGCAATAAAGAGTTACTACATTTCAACAAGCTGACAAAGAAAAAAAGAAGAAGAAGAAGACGACAAATTCCTGTTAGATCCAAATATTCCATAAAACCCACTTACAGCAGTATAGCAAGACTTCTCATGTTTAGAAGGCTTCCCAAAATGCACGGTCCTTGTTATATCTGTCGTTCCATCCAAATACTGTAATAGCACAGTATCTTTTAAGGGCCATATCAAGGGTGTAAAATTGGTTAAATCAGAAAATATAGAGGAATAACTTAAACCTGTGCCCCAGAATCAAATAGATAGATCTTATCAGGATCAAGTTCAGCACACGTGTTTGGCTCTGGTCCATAGTGAATTATTGCCGCATTTGAGCCAACAGATGAGATGGTAGGAAAACTCAGCCCTTTGAAGTGCTGCAATTAAATGATAACAAATTAGAAAAAAAAAAAAATTGGGAAAAATATCTTGATGGTCAGAATTAGTAACATCATATTCAAGAGATTAAAACTTATGTTTTTTTTAAGGTTAGATGGCTTTTAAAACTTAAATGTTTACCTCCTGCTTTGCACGAAAACCCTCTAACTTATCACTAATGGATACCTCAGTGAGTTTCTCGTTACTGCATAATATCAACAAATGTGAGGGTAACATAAACTGGCACACAGATAAACACTGAGGTGACAAGTTAATAATAAAACTGCAATTTACGGGGATTTTCTCTCTTGCTCTCCTTGTGGCTCATTGAAGTAACCAGAAGCTCCATATAGTTCTTGCATCTGCAACCAAAACCAACAGAACAAGCAAAATAGAAAGAAATTGACTCAACATTCTTTTACAATTGAATTACCAATCAAAAATATATCCATTGAAAAGGGAAGAAAGTTTAGCTAACCTTATTGTCCAACCAAACAAGATAATGCACAACAGCAGCACCATCCCTGACGTGTGCTTTTCTTAATCCATCCAGCTCTGCCGGGTTCTTCACCACATTCAAATATAAAAAGTATAAGAAGACTGAGGACATCACATAGAATAGAAGAAGAAAAACAATAAGTAAAAATTACCTTAAGGGCCTTGGCAAGAGCTAAAGGTGATTGTTGCGAGAACACCTGATCAGCAGATAGCTTTGCAAACAGTGCTAGACAGCACGAACTTGGATCGATCCATATTTTTACACTCTTCATCTCATCAGATGATTTTTCTGTATCTACCTTGGCTTTGTTTTTAGCATTTAGCTGACCAGATGCAAGCAGACTTACATCTGAATCGACCATGCTGTAGTCTCCAATTTCAATCCCATATTCACTGAAGTAAGTCTGAACCTGCTTTGAACACAAGATAAATGTAAAGAGATTAGTTCGTTTTTAAAAGGATTAGAATGACTTTCCACAAATGATTTTTTTTGCAATTTGTTTAATTTGTAGATTTGTACATTACTAGGGGTTATATCGTATAGTTAGGTAAATTTATTAATTCTATGATTCTATCTTATCTCCAGTATATTTTTTACAAGCACCAAAGCAATGAACCATAAGTATCATGGCCATTTCGTGCCCAATAGTACCTGCTATTCAATATCTTACTTGTATAAATGTAAACTGAATGATTCATCTCCATAATAAAAAATCAAGTCCTGTACAACAGACCGAACTTAAATTTAATTGAAAGAAGTACTGACCTCAGAAGAGATCTTTCTCTTATCCACATAAAAGAAAGCAGAGTCCATTGTAACTATGGCATAAGAATGAACCACTGGACAGTATGCAACATCATTTCCCCGTATGTTATAAAGCCAAGCAACCTAATCAGAAAGAAAATCACAAAAGTATCACATGATCATCAGTTCATCATGCTCCCATGGGAAGTCCTAGAAGATCCATAACAAAAAGGCATGCTGTTGACACAAACCACTCTCTTGGAATGTTTTCTTAATAATCAATGTATCAGCTTCAGAGTGATGTACTAGAGATAAATGAGAGGAACATAGCATCCCAACTATTTCTAACTTGACCAAATTCAAAATTTCAATTGAGGTATCAACTTCAGACGACAATTTAAAAAGATAAAAGTGTCCGAAACCTCGTCAAGAGAAGAGAAGATTATCCCACAGGCATTCTCCTTCAGCAGCTTTTCTCTCAGATCTTTCAACTTATCTTGAACACTGCATCCGGCAAATTCCAATGGCTGCACCATCACAGGCGAGACTTCAGCCACAGGTCGGTCCTTCCAAACCTCATCTACCAAGTTAGAAGAGAGCTGGAACAATTGTTGTTTCTTCCCTGAAAATGCCTTTTCATATCTCTGAGCAGTTTGTACAGACACACACCACGGATCAATCCCAACAACTGCTTCACTTGGTAGATTCTGTATAAGGGTGACATATTATACAGAATAAGATTATATAATAAAATGGTGCTTGTGTTGTTGTCTAAGTTCAATAATACAGAAGTAACTAAATGCCGTACAGGATGGGGAGGATATGCAATACAGTCGTATGCATCAGTGTGGTCTGGTGTTAATAACTATAACACAGTCTTATTTATTTTTCTTCCATGTGTTATCTGTGTTTCTTCAACTAGATAAGCATGACTGAAACCTAGTTTTTTTTTTCTCTTCTATTGTTCTGACAGATTTTCTTGAAAAATCTTATATGCAAGCAAACATAAGAACACAAAATGAGGATAATTGCTTACGTCAGCTATCCAAGCCTCAACAGTTGGATCTTCCCCGATGCGCATCAGCTTCCATCGGTCGCTCAGTTGTTGAGTAGCCTGTAGGAAGTAACGCCCATCTGTCCATAGCAGTGCCTCGTTCATTGTTATAAGAGCCAAACCTATTGACAAAACCTTTTGTTAGGATACTCAAGAAACTTGACAACACAATAATGCAGTTAAAAGTTTTGCAGTTCGGTCTGAGCCAAGTTGGGTCAGCACATCAATTGAGCAAATTTCTCCTTCAACAAAACTTGGGGGTCCATTCGCGTAAGATTCGGCATTTGTTTACAACCAAAGCTTTATATATGGAAGCATGCATACAAGGTAGGAAAAGTAAAGAGGGCCAGTATATTAGTCTCACCAGCACTTCCTGTAAATCCTGACACAAACTGCCTCCTTTTATCCCTCTCAGAGACATATTCACCCTGCAAAGAAGCATAAGTTTATCTATCAAAACAAGTAAATCTTTCAATATGGATGTCCATTAGATGCAGCAACACATGCATACACAAAGGTTTTACTGTACTTTTACCACTTTTCATACCCTCAAAATTGCCCATGTACATGTACCAGAAATTCTATCCTATGTTCATACTATTTGAGAAATAAACGGAAAGGATATACCAAAAAACCCAAACAAAAACAATTTATACTTAATTACTATTGCACTGTTATTATTAACCAGGAATTTTAATTTTTTAATGAAATTAATGACTAGGAATACCTAACATATCAGTTTGTTCAACAGTAACCAGAATGTGGAGAACAATCCTCTCTCTGGCGGGGAAAAGTTAGGATATCATTTTTATAAAATTTTGAGGAAATAAAGTATGTTTAAGTTGAACTTATAAATAAATTTGTAAGCATATTCATTAATTATATAAGATTTGATACTTTTGAAGAAAAAAATAATGTAATAAAAGTTTGTTTACTTCAAGAATGGTACTCCATAGTACTGATTATTAATTTTAAAAATTTTCAAAATGCTAAGATTCCCAGTTTTGGAAGACTCTTTTAATATGATATTGTTACCCAAGAGACCTGCTCAAAATATCAAACAATCTGATCAGTTATATTTTTTATTTTTATTTTTAGCTAATTGTTATCCTACAGGATCAATTATCAAGCCTCTCGAACCATTTCATTATTGTAAAAGAAAAGAAAAGAAGACAACGACATGAAACCAAAGCACATATGTATACAGCAAAAAATCTCCAACATGGCCAATGCCCAATTGCCAGTGCGGCGAGGCAATTCCAATAAAAGATTAGATGTCGTTGATTCCTTTTCTTTTTTAATTTTTTGAAATGTACGATGTATGTTATTCAAAATCTTCAATAGCATAACTAAAGTAGGACTTTAGCCTTCTGCATTTCAGCGGAAAAGAAAAAAAGCCACGACTTAAGAACTAATCATCGCTTTCATATTACATATCATCAAACACGCACGCACGCACAAAATTCATGTCGGATCGGCGAGGTGAATCGTGACGCTAATTGCCCGATGAGAGAGAAAGAAGAGAACCTGGTGGTTGTCCTCAGAAGGGACGACGAGAGCGTGGAGCGGAGGTGAGTGCGCGGCCATTAGCGATCGGAGAGCGTCTAGCGGGTCGGCCATGGCTGGTTTCATTCTCTTTCGTTTTCTCTACTGTGATTGGAGCGGTGAGGCAACAAAAATAGATAACCTTGCCTTGAATAGCGTGATCTGACTCAGTGAGAGAATGAGAGAGATCGTTTATAACGCAATCGGTTTCAGACTTTCATCCCAAGTCTCAACTCCCAAGATTTATGCCAGTGCCCAATGCCAGGCTGATTTCATATCACCTAAGGTACCTCAAACTTCAGTTTAGATCCGGACTGTCCGATCAGCTTTAGCACAATAATTAAAGTGGCCCATGCATTTCCACTTCCAATCGGATTGAGAATATTTTTATTTAGAAAATAAAAAATTAATTTGTCAAAAAATAGATTGATTGTTTTTTTTTTCAAAAATAGTAATAATAGATCAAATATTCAGTGTACATCAAGGTTATCGAAAATTTGATCCGGTACACCCCTATCACAATATAACACAAACATGCAAACAACTACACCATTTATGCATATTTCACCCTGAATCAAATTTTCAGTGTCCCTATGGACTGAAAATTTGATTTGATACCTCCTTTTGAAAATATATATTAAATCTAATAAAAAAACTAAAATAAAACAGAGGTGTACCATATCTAATTTTCGATGCATCAATATATTTGGTCCGGGCATCTCTTTTTCGAATCTGTTATGCAACGAGTGGTGTAGTGCTATAACAAAATGCATGTATTAACCAAATTTTCGTTACCCTGAACTGTAGCGAACTAAATATCCTCCGATGCTTATTGTTTTTTGAGAAGAAAAAACAATTAATTTGTTTTCTGATATTTTAATTTTTTATTTTATAAAAAAAATTCTGAATCAGTCCGAAATTTAATCGGACGGTCCAGATTCAAACTAGAAAAATGAGTTACTTCAGATGATCCGGACTCAGTGCCAGGTTGCCAGCAGAGCAGAGATTTTCCGATATTGACATCATAGTGTCGGGATGGATGAATTATGAATACATGTACTATATCGTCCGGGCCGATGGGTGATTGGGCCCGAGAAATTGCTTGGGATGTTGTAAGTAAACGGCAATGAAATGGGCTGAGAAAGCACTTTTGCGCCTTGGTTGGGCCTAGATTTTTTTTTTTTTTTTTTCATATTCTCTTTGTTGAAATTAGTCAGATGAGGATTTATTAGCAATATATTAACTTGATAATTTTAGTAACATAAAAATTAATTGAGTCAGTTTACGATATTTTTCAAGGCGTAAATAGATCCCTACTATATATCTATATCTTTGTTTCCAAAATTCAAACAAATTAATGATGATTCATTAACAATATATTAAGTTAATAATTTTAACAAGATAAACAATAATTGAGCGAGGCTATGATATTTTGCAAAACGTAGATTGATATGTGCTATATATCTATATATTTATTTTCAAAATTCTAATTTGAACTGCTCAACACGATCTTCGTATGAAATTATGATTGAAGACCAAAATTTAATTTTTTTTTTATAATGTTTTACTATTTTTAGATAGATAGAAATCACTATTTTTAGATGATCTAAATTATTCAGATTATGTGATTTTGTATCTATCTAAAAAATAATAAAAAATGTAAAATTTTGTCTCGCAATACACTGTCATATGGAAATTATTTTGAACTGTTGAGATTGAGTGTTTGGATTTTAAAAATACAGATATAATAGATACATAGCACAAACTGATCTGCACTTTCCAAAATAAGTGCAGATACTGTAACCTTTCTCAAAATAATTTATAAATTTGAAATCTAACATTTCACATTGTGATTTATGTTATACTTGTATGATGCGCATGAAAATGATAAAAATTTAATGCACATTACCTTTCGTAGAGCGACTTAAAACTCGCAATGGTATATATTTAATAGCAAAAAATTGATGAGATATTAAATGACTGTATTTTTTTTTTCTTCTGAAAACCTTAATAGCAGCTGCCAAGTGAAATATTAAATAACTGTAAAATTGCATGCAACTTGATACACGACCAATTCCATGAGTCACGCATCATGTTAAAATATAAAAAAAAAACAAATATTGTAAGTATATTATATCAAAATTAGAGTGTGATGTGCTCATCAAAAGAAGTTAGTGAGCACACCTCCAAAAAACTATCGGATTAACTTCGAACAACGAGTCTAAACATTGATACGTACAGATTGAAGAGGACTGAATGTTCGAGAATTTGCATTATAAATTTTTTTTTCCAGCAAAGAAGTAATTTTACTGATAATACATTCTAATTTCAATTATGAAATGATAGAAAATTTCAATGTAACTATTTTTTATAGCGTAGTGACTTTCCAATTTTAATTAAAATATCTTAATTTCTTGCAGTTTGGCCTCCAAAATTCCTCTCCTAACAATCTCATCATCAGCCGAATGAATTAGAGAGATCGAATATAAAATAACAGCAGTCTCTATCTGATATAAATAATAAAAGTTTGAAAGATAAGATCGCAATTCGCAAGTACAATAAAATAATTTTGAGATAGACATCAATGATAAGTCTTAATCCATCCAACACACAAACATTTAAACCCAAAAAAAAATCAAAAGGAAAGAAATTAGACTTCTGATTGTTTCCTTCGAAATTTTGTGACGCTTTCTTAAATAAATTAGCACGTGCAACCGGTAGTAGTAAGCTCGAGTTCAACCATAAATTTGTCGTTCCATTTTAAAATATAATATATTATCAAATAAAACTTCAATATTTTAAACAGTCCAAAATATTAAAGGGGTGGTGATTTTAACGCCACATTTTATATTAGAGAGTGTCTTCTGTAATAAAATATAAATAAAAAATTTCTTAAATCAATTACTTTAAAAATAATTAAACTGTTATTTTAAAACAATAAATTAAAAAATAAAAGTTGCCCTCCTCTTTTATTTTGGGTTTGGGATCGGCTATGTAAAATAACATAGGCAGAGTTCTAACTTTTTTTTTGTTAGTAATTTTTTGTTTAAATGAATAATTTAAAAACTAATTGAAATGTTTAGAATCTTATAATTTTAAAAATAACCATAAAGATTAAAGATGTTAGAAATATATACCGACACTATCTATCTAGAAGTTTGCATTCCTATACCATTGTTCGCTCTCTTTCGCACCATCTGAATCCGAATTAGCTTCGCCCTCGTGCCGCACCTCAGTACCGCTCTCTTCAATGTTGGCTTCGGGTGATGATTGTTGTTGAGGCAGATGTTGCGTGCGCTCTTCAGCATCAATCCAGTCTTTTAAGCACACAAGTCTCTCAAAGACATGTGCACCCAACTTACTGCGTTTATCGGAGAGGATCCTGTTCGCCGAACTAAAACAACTTTCGGAAGGGACGGTTGACACTGGCACGGCAAATACATCACGGGTCATCATTGCCAGGATTGGATAGATCCTTGCATGCCTCCTCCACCACCCAACAACGTTAACATTTTCAGGTTCATTGAGCATCGCCATATAGCTCAATATCTCGTTTGTGGATGTGTGCGGTTGGCCCTCCGACTGGAAATCTGCTAACAATCCACCACTGCTAGTGCTCCTAGAAGTGAAATTATTAAAAAATAAAAATAAAAATTAGCGGACAAATAATGTAGATATTATAAATAATAAATATTAAAAATACATATATATTTATATTTATACCTAGGGCCAGCATGGGACGAAGACGGATTCTGATTGCCACTCATTCTTGAGCTGTATATGTTAAACATCTCATCGAACTTCGAATTAACGTATGCCTTCACCCCGGTGCTGTCTAAATGTGGATAATCTCTGTACCTTTCAATAAATTTGATCGTGTAATACTTCTTGTATGCCGGGTTGAGGCAGTTTACGATAACGACCAGGAGGGGTACATCTTTCCAATATTTTAGGAATTTTTGTTTCATGGCATCTACAATCGGTGTGAGAGATTTATCATTGATTTCAGCTTGTTCCAATTCATTATATACCTTGGAGATGTAATAGAGATGTTCGAGTAACTTAAACGACGTTAGTGAGTACGAGCAGGATAGTTGAACGGTTGCTGTAAAGAAGGTTTTTAGGAACTCTTTAACCCTTTCTAGTTGCTTCCATTCTCCGTTGGTGAGTTCCAATGCCAATCCCTCGGGGATTGAGCCTCTCAAAGCCTCCCCTATGACAGTTTTGTAAGGAAGATATCGATTTAACATCCTATAGGTAGAGTTCCAACGGGTATCTATATCCCAAGGTACTTTCAACTTGCTCATATTATAGTGGACACATAATCTCGCAAATTGTTGTTTTCTTTCTTGGTTCGAAACAATGTGGCTGAGAGCATCTTTAAATTTAATTATCAATAGCTTTACGGCTTCTGTTTTAAGACTCACCTTCACGACGAGGTTAAGTATGTAGCAAGCACACTTTTGGTGAAACATTTCACCGTTCATAATCGGATTTAGTGACCGTTTAAAAATCTCAATGGAAGCTAGGTTGTTACAAGCATTATCGAATGAGATAGAAAAAATCTTATTATCTATATTCCTCTTAAGGTTATACTCTTCTAAAACTCCAATAATTGATTTAAAAATTACATTTGCAGTGTGCGGGGATTCCAACACTCGAAAACTTAATATCCTCTTTTGTAATACCCAATTATCATCAATCCAATGCCCGGTAATACAAGAGTACCCGAGTCCATGTTTACCAGCAGTCCATATATCGGAGGTAATTGAGACCTTATTGTTTTGGTATGCAAATGTAGCTTTCAGATCATCTTTTATGTTGGTAAACTGGTTTTTTTATTTCACTAACCATTTTTTTATGATGAATCCTCTTGTACATTGGTTGAGCACACCCCCGAATGACCAACCGGGCAAAACTCAGGCAACCACCTATGCCTATTGGTTGTTCTTTATGGGTAATGTACCGAGCCAATTCACTAAGCATTTTTGATTCATCGAATTTTGGGTTGGTTCTGGTACCATCCGCGTTCAATAGGGTTTGGATTTGTCTCGATCCAACATTTTCACTTGGTTGTTCACCCTTTTTTTCGTGCATTTCGGCATGTCTCTTAAAGCTATTCATACCGTGGTTTTTTTTTATACGCATAAGTCTTGTTACATTTGTTTACCTTACATTTTAGATATTGCATAGTGCTCTCCTCATCTCTTGTCCAATCATAGTATCTCAACCACGGTTTATTGTATTCGGGCCATCTTTTAGCCTTCTTTCCTTCTGGTTGTTGCGGGGGCACTTCTTTTGTCGAAGGAGAGACATTTTCTTCGTGAATTTCAAGGACACTTGTCGAAGGAGTACCTTCTATAGGGGCAGTGTCTCGATGCTACAGAAGAAGTGCCTACATGTGCATACGGTGGTATCGGTTGATGTGCTTCTTGTGGAATAAACATGTTTGGATCATTTGAAGTATAATACGGTGCGGTCATTTGAGGGGGTTGTTGACAATTTAAATCTAGCATTTGGTCCCTTCTTTGATAATTTTGTGGATAATTAGATGGTGGCATTTGGGAGGAACTATCAGGATAATTAGATGGTGGCATAGCGGTGCTAAAAAGTTCGGTCGAAATTCTTTGGATAGTTTCTTCCACCGATTCGCGATGAGGAGTTGTCATTTTATTAACCTATTAAAAATAAATCCGAATTTCAAAACAAATCTAATTACTTCACATATTCAAAAAAATAAATCTAACATCTTTTATTAACCTATTAAAAATAAATCCGAATTTCAAAAATAAAATGTAACATATTCAAAACAAATCTAATTACTTCACATATTCAAAAAAATAAATCTAACATCTTTTATTAACCTATTAAAAATAAATCCGAATTTCAAAAATAAAATCTAACATATTCAAAACAAATCTAATTACTTCACATATTCAAAAAAATAAATCTAACATCTTTTATTAACCTATTAAAAATAAATCTGAAATTCAAAAATAAAATCTAACCTATTCAAAACAAATATAATTACTTCACATATTCAAAAAAATAAATCTAACATCTTTTATTAACCTATTAAAAATAAATCCGAATTTCAAAAATAAAATCTAACATATTCAAAATAAATCTAATTACTTCACATCTAACAAATTTAACATAAACTAAAAATCTCTAACAAATCTAACATAAAATAAATCTTACAAATCTAATTACTTAACAAATTTAATAAATCTAACATTCAATAAATCTAGCATTCAATTTAAATTCTAAATTTCTCTACAAAAATAAATCTAACATCAAATTTAATTTTTAAATTACTCTACAAAAATAAATCTAACATTCAATATTTTAATCTAACAAAATTTAATCTAGCAAAATTTAATCTAACAAAATGTAATCTAACAAAAATTAATGTTACCTTTTTAATTTTGCGAGAAAATATTCGAGAATACCTTCATAATTCCGTTTGCGTGTTTGTGTTTGCGTATTTGTTAAACAACTATATTTTTTTCAACAGTAAAATTAAAATTGGAGAATAATAAAAATATTGAGATTGAGATTGAGAGAATGAGAGATGAAAATATTGAGAGAGATGTGAAAATTTGTAAGGAATGGGTGTATATTTATATAATTTTGTTTGGAGGGATTAAAATTTGAATTAAAAAAAAATTCAAAAAACCCATGTAGGGGTCCGGCGGTTTGGGACTTTGGGGGGGGACAAAAAATTTGAAATTTGAAATTTGAATTTTATAGAAAAAAAAAAACCTGTGTGGGTCCGGCGGTTTGGGAGGGCAAAAATTTTGAATTTTGAATTTTAGAAAAAAAAAAAATCTGTCACGGGCAGGGGCACGGGCACGGGCGACGGGCACGGCAGGCAGGGCACTCACAGGCATTTTCCAAAAAAACGGGTCCGGCCCGTTTAACGCCCGTGCCCGTGTGCCCGTGTGCCCGTGGATACCCGTGACACGGGCACGGGAGGGCGGGTCCCCGGGGGCATTTACCAATCTCTAGGTTTAGGTTAGTGTTTATGTCGCGCAGCGGCGTCGGGGTCGTGATTTTTTATTTTTTTTTGGAAATGGGGAGAAGGAGATCGCGGGAGAGAATGAGTTGCGTTAAATTACCATTTTACCCTTCCGACGAAAAAATTGGTTAAAATCTACGACGGTAACAAAATAAGTTGAACCGTTTAATCAACATGAGTGAACAGTACCAATTTCAACCTTTGTCCATAGAAGACTTTGCCTTTATATTATTAACACAATATCTTCAAATATTTGAGTTGAATAGACAATTTTGTCCCCTCATAAATGTCACGTGTCATTTTTTAATTATTCTTCTAGTTATGTACTTTTAAATCTATATGTATTTAAATAAAATTGAAAGAAACATTATGATTTATGTTTTGCAATAATTTGAATTAAATAGATGAAGAAGATAATATGATCGATTGGACGCGATTGAAGTCCAGTAATTCATGAAGAATCGGAACAATTGCTTTTAGAAATAAAAAGGAAATAAAACGGTCACATACGAAACATGAAATAGTTGTCTAATTATTTTATTGTTTAATTTTTTTACTTTTGTTATAAGACCTGCCATATATTATATGGTAATATATCTACGATTTTGATTTTCACAAAAGAAAAATAAACAGAAAAGAAAATCATGATGGACAGTAATATAAGAGAAAGATTTAGTTCTAAAAAGAAATAATGAATGAAGGATAAATTTGTCTAAATAATTAAAATATTTGAAAGCGTTGTGTCAATAAAAGAGTTAGTGTTGTTAATATCATCATCCAATATAAGGCCCGTTGGTTGGTTCGTTTTTGGAATAAATGTGTTCGATCCGTTCCATAGAAAAATGATGCGTGAGGATTAGGGGTGTAAACGGAGCGGATAATGCTGATACCATATCCACATCCATATTTTAATGAGCGGATACGGATACGGATAGCAAACGGATGTCAAAATGTAAAACCAAATCCACGTTAAACGGATACGGATACAGAGCGGATACAAATACGGATTCAGAACGAATAATTGTCGGATAATTGAGTTATATGAACTTTAAGATATAATAATAATTAATAAAGTTTAAATACGAAAATAAATGAATAATTGTAAATTGATGCGAGATTGATATTGGAAAGATGGGAGATATAAGAATATGGAGAAGAAGAGAGATATAAGATATTCCATTCATATAATATATAAAGAAAATAAAGAAGTAGTACATAAAAAGTAGTGTGGTGTAGTGGTTTGTAGCTTGGAAGTTTAACCATAGGACATGGGTTCAAATCTCACTGGAAACAAAATTTTCTTTCTTTTAAATAACGGGTAGCGGGTCCGAAACTTATTACCAAAATAAAATGAAACGGGTCTGAAAAAATTAATGGGTAGCGGGTCTGAAACATATTCATACCAAAATAAAATGAATTCGGATACATGCGGATATCCGCTCCGTTTAGAGTTCGCGGATATTATCCGAATCCGTATCCGGAACAATTGGCTATACACAGAAATTATCCGGATCTTGCTCGGATTCGGAGCGGATTATCTGGCTCCGTTTTCAGCCCTAGTGAGGATAATAACTTGAAAAAAAAAATACATTTTGCTCAATTTATTAAGAAATAAATATTCGATTAAAGTGATTTGTTTTGCAACTTCAATGCCCACTGGAAAGGATATGAGAGAGCAATATCCAAAATCATCCATCATTTCATCCTACAGTTCTACACGATTTATTATTGGACTTGTACCATGATCCTAATGGAAGTTCTATTTAGTAGAATTTGATACTTATGCATCACGTATTACTTGGGTTTAATAATTTATTAATTTGGGAACCCCAGGAGCGGATTGAAGCCAAGTTAGAGATGCTTCACCACCTTCATAATTTTAATTTTTGTAATTATGTATATTAATTATTATTTTAAATTTTTATATAATTCAACATTCATAGTAAAATATTATATATGTGCATGTAGCTTGATGGGTTGAATTGCACTTCATAATTTGGAGATCAAATTTCGCAATCCCAAATTATACATTTTATGTTTTAGCCCCCATTCCAATGAAAAAAATTCTAGTTCCGCTCCTATTTTCATACATAGTGCTATTTTATTAAACTTCTCGAAGTTAATTGATTACAATAACATGTTAGAGCGAGACTTTACCTTTAATATGATTTAAATAGCAATATCTTAATACATCATATTGTTATGTAATTTCAATTTTAAATAGTAACTTTTTTTACTTTTGAAAAATAAAATGAACTATGGACATCGATATATATATTTTTTTAATGTTTTCGAAAAAACCGAGAGTATCATAGAAAAATGAATCAAACTAATTACAGCTAGTTCTGTTTAATATACATCGTACCAATGACTTCTCATATTTTTCCTCAAACAACTATTATTCGTACTTCTCTGTAACTTTCTGCAGTTTAAGAAAACCGAGGCTTCCTACAGTACAGTTCAACGTTGGCTCTTTAGGAATAATTTTTGGATAAAGATATTGGTAGTATTAGTTTGATTTCATGTAGCGTTATAATAATAGTATCATGGTGAAAAAAAATATGACTTGTGCTTTGCATGAAACTAAAACAACACTGTTAATATCTTTACCCAAGTATTTTTTTTATGGCTTTATATGACTGTTTAAATGGGAAGGTCCTAAATAAGAGGTGTTTTATGTGCATAAAAAAAAATTATGTATTTAGTTGCACATATCATTTAAGTTATATGCTAAATTTCATATTGTATCACTATAAAGATAAGTTACGCTCCTATGATGAAAATTTTGCAAGAAAAAAATTGAATCTAATGAATATAACGTATCGTGAAGAAAAATGAAAATGTTTAGTGCCAGCAAAATTACATTTTTTTTTTCTATTATACATAGTTATAAACATATTATTATAATTATTATAACTTCTAATAATACTAAAATTTATTATAATAAAATTTATAATATTTTATATTTCTGCCTTTATTGTATAACATATGATATAGATTTTTTTTTATTGCTTATGGCTTATGATTAATGACATTATTCATACACTTTCACCACCGGAGTCACCCAAATCTTTGATTTATCAATGCAACGAAATCATGAAAAATCCATGGTTTACATGGATATTAAATAACAAGCCATGATTTTTTTCTTAAAGGATAAATAACCCTATCATTTAAAGTTTTTATACCTCCATAAAATTATACAAAATCATGCAAAAACCATGTAAAGAAACACCTCAATATCTTCAGAGATTCTGGTCCCCAAATCCAGCTTGGTTGACTGTACACCAGGTACATTTGACGGGGCCCACCAAAAATGAATGTTAAAACTCAAAATATGACCATTTCAAGAAAGAGATTGAAAGGGAATAGCACACACTGCACAGGAGACATTTTCACGAAATCGTGTTCACCACGATTTTGACTTAATGAAGAATTTTTACTAGGCCGGCTTTAATTTATGTGGGATTCTTTATGTATACTCGAAAAAAAATTGATATTACAAAATTTTCCTTTTAAAATTCATAATATTATTTTTACCCTTTCATATTTAAAAAAAATCACAAATTTAACAGATTTATTGTCTTTTATATTGCATTCATTTTTAATTTATGAATTTTAAATTTTACTCTTTCAAAGAAGAAAATGTAGTATGAATAATAATGACTAGTTTTCTGATTGACACACACAAACATATATCTAAATTTCACTGTGTATTAGTTTATGCATTAAAAGTAGAGAAATAATCCGCTTGTCTTCACAAATTGATCAATTAGTTTTGTTTTTTTAATAAAGGATAAAATGAATAAAATAATTTAAATAAAGTTGTGAGTATTTAAAATTTAGAAGGATAAAAACTATGATATTATGAATTTTGGAAGAATTTTTTTTTGAGGAATATGCCTAAATTCCACCTTAATTTATTTACATTCAATTCAACGTCCTTTTCGTCCCGATTCCCTGGACAGTCCACAACTCTGCACCCATTCATCGCAATCCACCTGTACTGTCTCCAGTTTCCTACTAACCCAATTCTATGATGATTTATTTTATCTCTTTAAAATGTGCATGTACAACAACCAATCTCTCACCTCCACATGCAAATCATTCGAGAAGTTCGTTCGTTTGCTTGGCTTTACAATTGTATAAGATTCAGACAGCTTTTAATTTTTTTATCAGATTTTGTTGCCCTTATTTAACTATTTCTTTTCGCTTAGTTGTTGTTGTTTTTTTTTTTTAAAAAATTCTCAAAAGCAAGAAGCAAATTCAGAGTCGCGTGAAAAACAAGCTCACGAGGAAAAGGAGACGATGCAAAGAAGGACGAGGACCACTAGAAAGAACAAAAAAAGATCGGATGGATTTGTCTGAAGTTAAATTTAAACCAAATAACAAATAAAATTATAATAATCTTTTTTAATTGTAATTCATTTTCTATACGTTTTGCCAGACTGGCATAAATTTAATCATCGAATAATCGTAAATTTCATTGATTTTCTTAATTTCTTTTTGAACTCTTCTTCCTAATATAATTAATTAATCAATACACATCTCCTGGATTGACCCTTTCAGATGAGTGTAGTTGATAACATGAACCCGTTGCAACTTCCAATAACGATGTTTAAAAGGAATCAAACGGACAGGATTGCAGTTGAACCGTTGAAGCTTAATTATTACGAACAAAGTTATAGCCGCATGGATCATCTTTAATAGATACCGAAGCTGTAACGGTCCTCCAGTACATTTCATCCGTCTGATTGAGATCAGACTGCTAAAGTTTACTTCATTTCTTTTGCACAACGATCCAAATGAGGTAAGGACATATTTTCCATTCTTATTTGTGCAGAGCATCAAATAATAAGAGAGACCGAAAGATGGGGTGCGTATCCTCTGAGGTATCTCAATTTTTGCGTGACCGACGTGTCCGGTGCCTATTCGGGGAACCGTAGGGGGCCAGTATTATTTGAGCTTTGAGATTCGTGCAGAACGTATTTAAACGATTGAGATATTCCAAAAAGTCATGCAAAGTTTGAGATATCTCAGAGGATGCGAATTCCAGAAATACAGTGGCTGGCTTAGCGACAGGGAAAAGAAAGGATTTAAGAAAAGAATTAAAGAAAAGACAACGCAAAGAACCATCACTGTATCTCTTTCTCACGAGAGAGAGAAGAAAGAGAGAGGTGATTTGAAACCCTTTCCCCTTCCGTGGGGTTTCTTGAAGATTTTGTTTGCTTCAAATCTCGTACCCACTTGCTTTTCAGCTTTTCAAATCTCTCTCTCTCTCTACTGTTTTCTTCCTTAGAATAGCTAATTAACTATACCTCGTCCAGCAATGGTGTTTTCCCACTTGTTCCGAGGACGCTTTCTTCGTTGCTGATTTAGTTTGGAGCTCTTTATCGTAATGTAAGCCTTAATTTCACCCTTTTCTTTGTGAAAATTTGTTCTTTTTGAGCTCGGAGAGTCTGTTTGTCCTGGATCTGCTAAATTTAGCTTAATTTGGGCTATAAAGTTGGGTTCTTTTAGTGATTGAGTGAGGAACTACGCGCATTTTTAGCTTGTATGTTTTTTTTTCCTCTGTTGTTATATGCGTTTAAATGCTCCCAGCGGCGTACTGGATCCAAAATTTCGTCTTTTTTAATTAAACTTAAGAATTGTCGTGAGTTTCCTTTTAAGGTACGAAATCATCAGATCGTAAGGTTTTGTAAGTTATTGCATAATCTTGAAAGCCTCTCAGATAGTATAATTGAGCTGCTACTCTAGCTTGTTGTAGGTCTTAATTATTCACCTTTTTTGAGAATCTGAAACCTAATAACGGGGGCTTAAAAAACTGTTACGGTCTCTTTTTTCTTTTGCTTCTTTAATCATGGTTGTTGACCAGAAAGTAAAGTTAACTCTAATCATTTGAATAGTTGAACTTGTCGTCAAAGGGAAGTTGCTGGTTATTACTTTAACTTGAAATAGAGTAAGGTCAATAGCAGGATTGATTGCCGTGAGTTAACTTGATAATTAGGATAATTAGGTATGCCATGCTAGTTTTCAATTTCCATTAGCAATTCCCAATCAGGATCGACTAATAGAGGTGTAACTAATTGTCTCCGTGCTGTGAATCAAGTTAATATCTATTTTGGGCTTTCCAGCATATTTATAGTGTTCTGTTGCTTTACTTGTTCAGTAGCTCAAATGTATATCAGAATTCACAATTTTGGTACCATAATGTGCGAGCTTATGATTTCTTTCCTTGTGCTTTAGGCCCAAAAATTAGAACAAAACCTGGCTTCATAGACTGTGTTTATTTATTGTTTTTGTCATAATTTCAGATTGTACATTTTACTCTTTAATTTTTATTCTGCGCTAGTAGGAAAATGACTTTGAAGTCAAAGAAGGAAAGCAGTTTCTTAATGCCCCTCAATCTACGGACGAAATCGGCATCTCGTTTTTGTATGTTTTCCAAGGTGCGGTCAGATGTCCAAATGTCAGGAGCTTCACCAGTCTATCTAAATGTGTACGATCTAACACCGATGAATGGCTACATTTATTGGGCCGGACTTGGGATTTTTCATTCTGGGGTTGAAGGTATTACTTATTTCCTCATTATCGCGGTTAGGTCACATGCATTGCATGCCTCATTGAAGGAATTACTACCAGATTATGGCAACATGCATCCCACACGGGCCATGGAATGACACTAATGTGGTACCAGTGTGATAATATGTCCTGTATGGCACTAAGCCACTGAGTCTGCCGATGCACTTTTTCATTACTTGTCTTTTTTGTTTCCTTAATTTATATAAAGTTTGTGGAAGTTGTATTTCACTATATCGTGTACTGCTGTCATACTATTTAGTTAAATTCTTATTTGCCATGTTTGCTAGATTGATAGCTGGCACCATGCATTGATGTTAAAGTGGCCTCTCATTACTAATATTGGGTCATTGTCTGGAAACATTTTTAAACATGAATTCTCTTTTTTCTAATCAGTACATGGAGTAGAATATGCATTTGGAGCACATGACTATCCCATAAGCGGTGTATTTGAAGTCGAGCCCCGTCAGTGCCCTGGGTTCAGATTTAGAAAATCAATATTTGTGGGCAATACCAACCTGGACCCTCTTCAGGTTAGAGAATTTATGGAGCATCAATCGACGAACTACAATGGTGATACTTACCATTTAATCATCAAGAATTGCAACCACTTTTGTGAAGATATCTGTTTTAAGTTGACTGGAAAACCAATTCCAAAGTGGGTAAATCGGCTTGCAAGAATAGGTATGTCTTTTATCAGTTTATTGTTCCATAATATGGTATGGTCCTAATTTCAAATCTGAAATCAGCTTCTAGAAACTGGACCCTGTGTAACATTTTATTATACTAAGATGCACTTGTGATTCGTAATATGCAGGTCAAGTTTGCAACTGTGTACTTCCTGAGTCACTAAAGATAGCTGCAGTGCATCAGGACCCCATCTGCCAAACCGACGAAGAAGAAGACAATGAAAAACGAAGATTGACAGGTGCTCTCAGCTGCTTCTCCTCCATTTCCCTGTGTCCACGCCAGCTGTCCTCCTCTCCTTCTCTTTTCATACGCTCCCCTTCCAAAGGTTTATTAATCAATCAATTGCTCTTAAGTGATCAAATCTGATACAAAGTATTAATTTATTGTTATACTTCATGTTCTTAAAACTCGACCACACGAGCATGTATTTGCACGATAATGGGGTCAGCATCTAGTGCATGTAGATAGACAGAAGGTTAATTTTCTTATTTGTATTTCTTACTAGGTCCGGCAGCCCCTTCATGGGACTTGACAAGATCAAGCTCTGCTTGCTTAAAGGACAGCTGATGTATGAAATTTTGACCTTTCATCTCTTTTCCCTACTTTTGTGTTCTATGGTTGGTGATAGTTGTCAGTTAATGGCCTGGTATTTCGTAAATTAGAGGTGCGGGTGAATTTTTTATTTTTATGAGCCACTTTTGGCAATGTACTTGTAACGTTTGGCCATGTTATTTTTTAGGGATACTGAGATCTTCTTGTATCAACTTCTTTGACATTTTTTTACAGAATTAGGGCTGGATTTGACTGATTGCAAATATTAAAACGAAGGCAATCTGAATGCAAAAAACTCAAGAGCTCAGGCGGTAATGTCCAATGTTTGAATTATTTTTGGCAGCCTTTCTGAAATTCGCTGTTATTTGCCTCAAGGAAATATCTGGTTGGTTCATAATTGTAGACAAAATTTGTGAAGGGCTGTGGGCCAAATGTACTTTCTAGTTCTCTTGTAACATCCAGTTGCAAAGAAATGTTAGGTTCATGTACAAATAGTATGTATTCGCAGTGCTCAGTTTAAGATTTCAGTGTCTTATTAGTAATTTGAGAAGAATTCATTATTGTTGATGTTATCAATTATAATTCATTTTTTTTTCTGCTAACTGTATCGTAAATTCATGATGTTTTTGGGCTATGGTTTTCGTAACTTGGATTGAACAAGATTTATTTTTATGGTTTTCTTAAATTTGTGATGTTTTTTTTCTGTTAATTCTGCTTTTGTTTCCGATTTTTTTTAATATCCAACATTAAATAAAAATTATAAAATATATCCACATTTGTTGGGTACTTTTAAAAATGGCTGGTCCGAATTTTTATTCCAGCTGGTTATTTTTTGGCCGGTATGGTATTTTTATTTGGTGAGATAGTTGATAGATTAACATTTTAATGTATAATTAGTATAATTAGCATGATTAGCATGATTTAGTTTAATATTTTGATAGTTTATTTTGATAGATTAACATTTTACTCAATTATGCTAAAATTATATTAAAATATGCTAAATTAGACTAATTATACTAAAATATGCTATGCTAAATTAGATTAATTATACCAAATTAGGCTAATGTTGTATATGTATTTATTTAAGACATCTCTCGTAAACAAGCGATGCTAGAACAAGGAATAAGGTTTAGAATTTAGGATTTAGGGGATATCTCCACTAAGAATGCAAAAAACAACAACGAAATTTCAAACGGCTGTAAAACGATACTTGAGTGTCCGATTTCAGCAAATGATCACTTTTTAAAAAGCTTACGAAAAGATGCATGTGTCAGTAACTGCTACATCATTTTTTAAAATTTAGAATTACAAAAAAATAAGGGAAAAGTCTCAAAACTTAAGTTGAAGTTTCCGATTAAGTTTTTTATTTCTAATTTTCGATTTAAGTAGCTTAGTAAATTAGTTATATAATGAACTTGTAGAATACCAATTTTTACTATTTTTGAATTTTTTTCCCCCTATTTTTATGATTTATGAAAAATAGCACAAAATGACTTAAATTTTTTTTTTTCCAAAGTATAAATAAAATCCACGCAACCTTAAACATAATAAATAAACTATATAAAAATTTCGGGAGAACAAGAGTATATTTTTTTTGTTACATGGGTTCTATACAATATCTAAGGTTCAGCTCTAGTTTCACACATATATTTTATTTACAAAATCCAAAAAAAAAGGAAAAATAAAAAAGCAGCAAGACCAAATTATTGTTAGTGTTTGTTTTAACATTCATTCTTTACCCACTAAACATCTCTAAATCTAAAAAAAAATATTGAATCGACTGAAAGATAGCCGTTTGGATTAAAAATTCGGACCAACCATTTTTTGGCCGGTCTGGGCATTTTTAAAAATATCCAGCAAATGTGGATATATTTGATAATTTTTTATTTAATGTTGAATATTAAAAAAAATCGGCTTTTGTTTGGTACATGTATGTATTAAGAAAATTTTAATTTTACTTTTATACATATCAGTTACTTTAATCCGTTGCTAATTACCATCATAAGAAAAATTCCAAGCCTTGGTCTAATTGAAACAAGTATATTATAAAAAAAAAATGATAAACTAAGAAATATATTTTGAGTCGACAAAAGCATAAATTCTTGTTGGTAATTGCTGTGGATTTATTTGCGTTTAGAAAATTAATTTCGCCTAGACCAAGCCTGGTCGACCTTGCACGTGGCTCTCCATGGATCGCTAATACATGGTCCACATAAGTCGATCTTGTCGGCCACTGTAGATGTACACCATTTATCCATGCATGATGGATGCATTATACAAATCAATCATAGAGGTGAAAGAAAGCATGCACTTAAGCGATTCCTTTTAGCTTATACAACACACTGACGGCTGTAGCTTTTAAGGGAATATATTCCCCTGCTCTCCTGATCTAAAAACTTCTTTTTTATATATAAATTTCTGTCCGTTCAATCCCTGCTAATTCACGGTATCATATTTCCGTGCCGGTCTTTTAGACGTCGGCATTAAATGCAAAAACAGAACCCTGATGCTGAAAAAAAAATTCAACATAATTATAGCTAATAAATATGCTTTCAGTCGGAAAAGAAAATTAAGAAACTATTAATTACTTGTGTACTTGAGCAAACATATATATCCTTTATATTTGAGAACGTTCCTTTTCTTTGGTTACCAACTTTATACAGATCTCTTAAGCAACAAATTCCATCCTTATTCGACACAGATTGAAGCGTTTTAATTAAATTAAGATAACAAGCTGTTGTCAAATTCGTCGTCTGCTTGAAAGTCAAAACCCTTGGAATAAATAGATCTTGTCAACTGTAGCATATTACTAATTCAATTCATTTTAGTAATATATGCAAAATAATAATACTTAGCCTGTGAATTAGAAGTTAAACATTATTCTGTGCTATTTAGTTGATGAATAACAAACACATGATTAGATTAATTAATATTACCAGCAATTTTTTGCATTGTAGAACCAACAATAGCAAAAGTTCTCTTAAGAGCTTCATGTTGAAGCCAAGTACCTCAATAGATCTACCTGAAGTAAAGCAGGATGACTAAGAAAGGTGATTAGGATATCTGTCAGCAAAAGCCCAAGGATTGATTCTTCAATTAATTTTATGGCTCATCAACAATTTAAAAAGCTTCCGCACAACAGAAAAAAACAACCATCTTTTGCAACAGCGATCGCCAATAATAATCATAGAGCAATGACATGTGCCCATAAATATTCTCATCCTATTTTCTTTCCACCTCAATCAGTCATTGATTATATTCTAAGTATATCTTTATGCACAGATAAAAACCATTGGGGTTTCAGACACGGTTATTACACGCATACACGGTTGTGAGAGCAGGAAGACAAGCTTCTGGTTCACAAAAGTGAAGCCTGATCAGATTCGAATTGCCGAGAGCTCATAGAAAGGGACCGTGATTATGCAAAGCAAACTAGGTTAGTGACATTGCATAATATATATATACAGTGTAGAGAAAATAAAGGTGACTTAGAGACTACTAGGAAGAAACCTTGTGGGGTCAGGCTAGTAAGAATAGTACTGCAATGATGGTTCAGATCCGCTGCATATGCGGTTTAACTTTGAAGGATTTTCATCCGCTCTTAATTTCGTGACGAATCTTAGCTAAGGGTTAATTTATCTTTCTACTTGCATTAGCATATTTGGAGAATTTCGGGTACATTCTGCTAATATTGTTGGGAAGAAACTCATTATAATATATACCTAATTGATACCATTATCCTACCACACAATTACTAAAAGTTGTGTACAAACTACAAAGAACATATTATTAATTAATTAATTTCCATAGATGAACGGCAATTAATATACATAATTAATTAAGCGCTCAGGACAAATTTTAAGTAAAATCGTTCTAATACAAGTAAAAAAGAAAAATAAGATACTTTAGTTCACAGCCATAGAATGCTCGAAACACACTCGACCGAACAAAAATGAAATAAAACGGAAATTGGTTTAAGCCAAAGCAATTCAGACTGAGAATATATCGCCCATCTAAAATGGGTGATATCGACACGAAAAACACAATTTATGTAAAACCACACGAGTTAGAGAATCAGGCATTACTTATTTATTTGTATCCAACTCCACCATCCGAAACCTTTGTAAAGGTCTGGACTGAAGGCTTCTTCTTGAAGCCAAATTTGCTAAAAAGGGACCTTTTGACTCATGCCTTCCATGGTATCATCTTGCTTTACATATGGCCATAGGATCATATGATATGATGCTATGCATCCATCGCTTGTCTTACCACTATATAATTACCCGGACAGCTACAACCGCACCTCTACCCTTCCCTCATCTCTTTTCTCTACGCATACTATCACAAGCAAATTGAATCAAAAGACAGAGATATAGTGTGTAGAAAAATAGAAATCAACTTAACTAGAAGCACATGAAGTCAACCAAAACAACTAACAATAACAATACTCCCTTCCCATCCCCTCTCAGTTACGAGCCGACGTCCGTCCTTGACCCTCGTGCCACATCCAGCCCAGCCTCTGCACTATCAGCAGCCACCGGTGACCAGTGCCACATCACCCCACCTTCAAATCCTCTCGACGAATCAGACACCCTTTCTTGGCTCTTGTATGAAAAAGACAACCTTTCGCCTCCGCTGAAAACTTACCAGCTCAACTTCCCAGAGGATTTGTTGGATCCTTTCCAGCCTCAGATCACATCCTTCCCACACGAATACAACCATCTGGAAGTACTAGTCCAAGCATCGCATCTTATCCAGACTGGAGACCTCCAGTCAGGACACCAGTTACTGATACGGCTTAACCAGTATCTCCCTGCACCTTCTGGCGTGCCGATACACCGTGCTGCTTTTTACTTCAAAGAGGCTCTTTTGTCAGCCCTCGCCTTACACGACCGACCAACTGATCAGACGCCACTTTCAGCAGTTGAGGTGGTCTGCCGTATCAATGCTCAGAGGCTCTTTTCTGACCTCTCACCTATCCCTCGGTTCACTAGCTTCACGGCAAACCAAAGCATCCTCGAGGCGCTTGACACCAACGGACAACCACCTCCTTCTATCCATGTCATTGACTTCGACCTCGGTCTGGGTGGACAGTGGTCATCCTTCTCGCAGGCAGTTGCTGCGAGGAGCTGCTTAGCACGGATGCTACCGCCCGCAATCCGTCTCACAGCTGTCGTGCAAAACAGAACTCCTGAGACTACGCTGGCTGCAGAGAACCTCTGTGATTTTGGCCAAAGCCTTGGGCTCCGCTTTTCAGTTGACATTGTCTGTGTTGCTGGTATCGGCTTTCATGCACTTGGACGGATTCACCTCGTACCAGGAGAGCCCGTTGCAGTAGTCCTTTCACCAGCTAAGATATGCCTTAAAAGCAGTGCCACTGAACCTTATAAGCTGCTTCAGCACTTTCTTCAATGTGCTGTGCCTCGAATCGTTGTGTCTGTTGATACTGACTGCTTCACCCATACATCACTATCGCAGAGTGTTGCGTCGGGACTTGAGTTCTATGGCACTTTAATCGAGTCGACGGAGGCTGCAGCTGCATCTACCGGTATGGGCGATGAGGCAGTACGAAGGATTGAATGGGGTATTTTTCGACCAAAGATTTCTGATGTGGTTGAGTCTTGGTATGGCCAGTTGGAACCTTTTCATGAAGTGCTCACTCGGGCCAGGTTGACACCAGTTGGATTCAGTCAGAATGACGTGGCACAAGCAGAGTGGCTCGTTCATGGCGCTTCTGTAGATGGATACCACGTGGCAAGAAGAGATGCATCCTTGGTGCTGAGTTGGCATGGGAAGGATCTGGTTGTTACGTCAGCATGGCGGAGCTGAGTTTGCGCTGTGTTAATATCACCAGTGCAATTGTCTATAGTGCGCTTGCTAGTTTTTGTATTGGCGTCCTCTTTTTTTTTTTTTTTTACTTTTGGGGATTTTTTTTTCATTTTTGTTCGTTTCATATATTAACGAGGATAGAACGTAACTCTTTATCATCAAAGCAGACTAATGCTTTATATGTTAATCCCAAATAAATTTTTCTCATATTCTGATGACTTACAGAAATCAATCAAGGTAACTGGGGCAACCATAATTACCATCTAGTATTTTACATATACAAGGAAAATGGGGCTCCTCGAGTTCTGAGGACTCACAAGGAATGTTATTTTCAGAGGTTATAAAAGGTACAAGTACAATACAACAAATTCAACTGTTCAGATGTTCATCATTTTTTTAGAATAATTATATAGCTCCCGCAGGCCCATCTCCTCATATCCCCTCACTAAAAGAAAAAAAAAATTAGTTACCAACAATTTGATGATTCAAATTTCTTGTAATATTTAACTTCAGTCTTTAGTATATTTACCGTGCATCGATTTAGTATTTAACTTCGTTCATTGTAGTATATTAACCATCAGCATCCAACAAAAAAAAATGTTGTCCCCACACCACCATCCCCCCATATCTCCCCACTAAAAGACAAAAAAAATAGATTCCGACATTTGATGGTTTAAATTTCATATAGTATTTAACCTCAATTTTTAGTGTATTTACCGTGCATTGATCTAGTATTTAACTTCGTTCATTGTAATATTAACCATCGGCGTCCAACAGCGAAAAATGTTAAATACTTAACTTCAATATTTACAGATTCAATATTTACAGATTGATACTAATATATGTTAGACATTATTACCACTATCTCTAATTGTTAAATACTCATATTTGAAGAGATAAATACTTATTACTAAAAATATAAAATACTCCAATTTTTAAGGATAAATACTTCTAATTATATTTCACACATTAATACTATTATAACTAATTGTTAAATACTCCAATTCTTTGGAATAAATACTTCTAACTAAATTGTTAAATACTTCAACCTTAAGGCTAAATACTTAACTTCAATATTTACATGAATTTATTCGGCTCATAGAGTCTGGCCCAGCAAGTTATGGAGGATGTGCGGGAACGCGGGGACAATACCAAATTATTTTGTCATTTTTTGCGGGAACAAAAATTGTATTGCCGTTGGACACGAACGGTTAATACTCTAATGAATGAAGTTAAATACTTGGTCGATGTATTATTAATATATTAAAGATTGAAGTTAAATACTGTAGAAAATTTAAATCATCAATTGTCAGAACCTAATTTTTTTTGTCTTTAGTAGGGAGATATGGGGAGATAGTGGGAGATATGGGGAGATGGTGGTGCAGGGACAACATTTTTCACTATTGGATGCCAATAGTTAATACTACAATAAACGAAGTTAAATACTACAGAAAATTTAAACTATCAAATTGTCGGTAACTAACTTTTTTGTCTTTTAGTAGGAGATATAGGGGGATGGTGGTGCGGGGACAATTATCCGGGTCCTTTTTTTTAACACTCCCCCACAGGTGAATGCAGTCCAGTTGCCATCACAAATAGAAGTAAATATTTTAAATAATCGATTGGGTGATTTTTGACATAATATAGAATTTATAGAAGGATTTTCCATCTAACAGTTACATAACAATAGTCTGGCACCGAATTATCCCACCTGATGTTCATCTCGGCTCTTTTTACAAAATCAATCAATAGATAAAATGCACGGTTACAGCTTGGCCTAACATCATCATATAATTTCTATAACAAATAGTGGCTACATACATACAAGAATCTGCCACTATCTGCAAGTTTAAAAAATAACTATTGCCGAGAGTGAGATGAAGAAATTGTTATTTTTCGAGAGAATTATTATTACCGACTGGAGTGTCCCTGACACTATTAAACACTTTTACTCTCGCAGATTATTGTACAGTTCCTTAAAGCGCATCCATAGAAGCGGATATGCTCAAAGGAAGGCAATTTAATCATTTTCCCCAAAAATAAATAATAAAACATTTACAGACTACTTTGCAAATTCAATGATGTTGAATCAACTATGGGAAAAAAATACAGGTGCTATTTGCAAGGACCTGTATAAAAAAAGACTAGATTTTTCTTTTTTTATTTTTTCAGACAATTTGCAGCACCTTTAGTTTTGCAAAAAATAACTACTGCTATTTACTTTTGTATCAGAAGACTATCAAGTATAGGACTATCTGGATGTATGCGACTCCTGATCATCCCTTCATTATACTGTTGACCCCTGACAAATAAGAAAAAACAAAACCAAATACGAATAGATATGAGGTCTACACATATAAGTCAAGGATTTGAATGTTTTAGATAGTCAAATAATATATACATGAGAAGCATAGAGACCTTACACTAGAAGATTGGAGTTCCATAGTAGCAGAACTATCATTTTCCTGAAACATAAAATATAATTGTATTAATATATAAATCAACAATGGCATCCAATAGTCATCAGTAATCAATGCATCTGGTACCTCGAGCAATAGATCCTTCCTAGTTATCATCCCAAGAACTCGTGAAGGATGGGGCACAACAAATATATGCCGCAGGCCTAATTGCCTGAACAGATTATATACCTGCCACAAAATAACAACTCATCGCTGTCATATGAAGTGTTTGTTTCTATTACTGGGTGCACTGGCTAGTTTGTGATCAGATCAGCAGTTCAGCACTCAATCAAACAAGGTCGGAACCAACCTGCCCACCAGTGCCAAATATTCACTCAGGTCCGACCTGTTGACATATCAGTCAGGATGGTATTGACCTGATGGATCAGCACCCTCAGAGTTATTGTACAGGACAAATTGATACTGATCTCTTCATAGACTTCTTGATGAAAAATATTGACATGTTGAATTTTGTTCTGTTCATCAGCTCTTGATGAAAAATATTGGGTTAACAGGAACGATTTTAACCAACCAAAAAAATAAGCACCAAAATTGGTAGACCTTCCAATGGTTCATAAAATCTTTACCCAACCCAACTCATTAACCCATCGGAGTTGGCCTTAATTGGCCAGGTCAAATCAGACTTGGTGGGTTGAGTCAACATTGCCAAAACTAATTTGTACTACCTTTGCCAGAGACATGTCTTCTGGCACTACATAGGGGCAAGGATTTAGAAACGGAGCAAGATCCAAATACAACTGTAGTTCATCCTCGGAGATTTGAATATCATCTATGGACTTCCCTTTACTTGATGCCGGTTTAACAAAATCACTTAATTTGTGACTGGAAAAAGATAGGCAAAAAAAAAACTGGATTAAATGAATATGCCTTTGGAGTCATCAAATTGAATTACGGAAGAGTACTTACCTGTTTAAAACACCTCTTGGGCCACATGGAAATGGACTGCTCTGAAAATCCACCTTTGACTGAAGGAGTACAATGAGGTGACTGTCAAAACAAAACAAAAGTAAGTTCCTGAAATAAAAGGGATGGTGGGAGACTGGGAGGGGCAACAAACAGGTCATACCTACGAAGTATGAGACCAATAACAACTGTCTCTCCATTTTGTCCATGATCTACAACCTGATATAACATGACACCAACAAAATAAGAGGAAAATTGAATTACGCAGAAGTAGATTGCAGAGTAATATTAAAAGACTGGTTAAAAGTGAAAATGGCTTCTTTAAATTCAGGTCAGGCTTTTGTCAAAACTAACAAGAAAGATTGACCCCTTCTTAGTGTTGAAAGTACTCCGGGCACAGGAAACCAAATACAAGTCAACGCTAAACAGATGTTTCATTTCACAGCAATATTATCAGTGTCCATTTAACCATTTTCAAAAACATGATTCTTGGTGTAGAAATATTACATACTATGTTTCATTTAACCATTTTAAAAAACATGATTCTTGGTGTAGAAATATTACATACTATGTTTCACTTACAGGAAAACCATTATGCTGGTTGCTTCTCAATATAGACACAAGTTCTCCAACTCTAACAACACGAGGGAAGCACACAACCTTCACAAACCACAAAAAAGGTAATCAGTAAAAAATCATGTTAAAAATATATACCACTATTCATATCATAAAAAATTCTTGACTTTTCGCAAAAAGTACCTGTTGGTTCTTGCATGCCTCTTTTGCCGTCATGTTACGCATGAACTGCTTTGGCCTAGATTCAAGCAAAGGTATGCCTCTCAGTCGAGCTTGGACCTCATATAATCCTTCATTGAAAAAGTCACCGACAGCCTGTATATATGGGATGGTGAGATTTATTTGGTAAGATCACCTAAAAGCAATTCAGATACAGCGTGTACCTTAGAAACAAGAAGAACAAGCATGATCAGTGGTAAGAGCTTCAAATTGTTTGTGATTTCAACCATAATGACACATAAAGAAACAGTCATTCTCATAGAACCACCGAGAAAAGAAGCTGCACCAAGAAGAGCATACCTGGAAAAAGAAAAAGGCCTGATCAGATGGAAGTGGAACAGTTCAGACAATATCAAATTTAAGAAAAAAGAGCAGTAATTATTTAAATAAACAAATGACTCACGTTCCCTCCTCGACATTCAGTTTTTTGTAGAACTTGACAACAAGCATCCCAACAAGTCGCCCATATGTTGATCCAATCATTATTCCAGGAACAAACTGTCCAGCTGGTACAGCAGTTCCAAATGTCACAACAGCGAGAGAATAAAACATAACCTGACATAGCAACAATAGCAAATCTTGATTCGCTCTTTTAAGATAAAAGTTCCACAATTTAAATGAATCGCAGACTTTATGAACTAGAACCAGACTATTGGACTTGCAAATTAATGTACCAGATTACTGGTATTGCCCTTCATCTTAGATTGGATGCATGACTTTTTGACGTTTTCTAAAGAGGACAATGGCATCAGCACTCTGCTATGGCAACCTAATTGTGACAAATCGCAAGTTCAATGGCTCAAATGAATGGGTACTGACAGCATGCAAAGTTCGGCGACCACCAATAACTTCAATAGATATATCAATACCAGCTTGATTTATAATAAACGAGCAAAACTATACCAGAAAAGTTAGAAGGCTCTGAGCACTGTATTCATGGAATGTTTTTGCACTGAATAGATTGCGTATCGCATCATCCTGCAGCATGCCAAAAAGAAAATTAGGCTTACAAAGCTTAAACACCATGTAAACTATCCAGAAAAATTGGAATACTTTGTGTGTGGTCCAACCTGTGTATTGAAGAAAATTGTCGCCAAGTCATTGTATTCCTTATCATTAGAACAGAAAAACTGCATTTAACAAAAAGAGTTCTATTTTTTATACAACACTAAAGTAAAAGCCAAAGAAAATGTTCCCAAAAATCCAATATACATTAAAACGAAAAAAAAAAAAAAGTTTTGACTTTTTGTCTACTCAAAATTCCAGTTAAGGTATCACTATTTCAGTACTTTTCAATTTTTCTTCTTTTACTAATTCATTGGTCTGTGCTTACATTGGGATGGGGCTGTCTAGGTCAATTAGGGTATATTTATGTCCTGAAAGGCCAAATTTGACTTCTTATGAACTCGGCCATTATATAATTATTATAAGCAAACCCACATTTACAAAATTTCCATCCATGCCAGGAGGTCGGGGGCAATCAATTCCAGGATTGGTTTCAGAGTCCGGGCAGGGACTGCATTTCCTTAGAAGTGGTAAGCCAAAGGAAATGGTCGAAGTTATCACTGATATGAGGCATGCTTCGAAAATCTGTAAAAACCGAACAAGATTGATTTAGGTATACCAGAAGCAAAAGAAGTAAAACGTTTAAAACTTAATAGGCTTTTAAATTGGGCTGCTAGATGCAGAGGAGAGAACTAATTTACCTTGACCCTGCTTCCTCTCTTATGTAAGGACGAGCGGCGCCATTTGGTTATGTAAAAAGTTAATTGATTGAATAATGCCCCTGACAAGTAAATATTACATAGCTTAATAGCAGAGAACAGATACCAATACACGAACAAAGTTATGTACTATAAGTGAAGTATTCTGTAATGCAAAAGGTACTTAAACTTAATTCCCTTGGCTTATACAACTTTTCAATAAACCGCAGAAAATGTTGCCTTTTCAATTTCTAAAAGATGAAGATCACGTGAAAACCCTATTTGGCATCTTTAACCAAAATTTGCTGCTTGTGCTTGATAAATAAGTTGAATCTTAATGCTCATATGAACGTAGAGCAAAGTATAAAAAATAACAAAATGAAAAGGCTATGTCAAACTCACCAAGAACACCACCAATAACCCCAATAACAGCCATCGGCAATAGCTCCTGAAAAGAATAGTCTTCTTGACCACTTCAAAATAATAAAAAAAATCAAATCAAAAAGTTCAATAACATAACCATAGTCTTCACAACAAAGGTGGTTAAATAAACCACCAAGGAAGACATGATATCCAAGAATTAAAAAATCCAAAATAAATGAACATCCAGATGTCAATATGATATTCAAGTTGTTCATTGAAAGACATAATATACTCACTTCAAGATACCTGTTAAACTACAAAATTACATAAATAAGAAATAAAAATACGATAAAAGGGTGCACTCACTCAGATATGTCCCAGATAATGAAACCACCAGAGCCAAAATGACCACATTTACCACTTTTGCACCAGCTCATTGCAGATCGTACCACAACTGCAACGACAGCAGATGTAAAGAAAACTCTCCACATTAGATGGCTTCGCCACCTATAGACAGAAATTCAAAATCATATCAACTAACAAAATCGGGTTGCAGAATGTTGGATTATTTACCAAACTGCTAACCAGTTCAAATCATACTAACTAGAGAAGTTATTTTCCTACAGTTAAGCTTATTTCATGTGTTGAGTCAGCATTTACATTTTATCTGCATGGGCTGGGCATCTTAGTCACCAGATTTTGGTATCTTAAAGTCTGATTCAATACCAGCCTGATATACTATTGATCTGACAAATCTTTCAAGAACTTTGTGAAGGTCATACTTGACCAAGAGTTATACATCGAGTTTTAGCCCAACACAGTAGTCTTGTATGCTTTTTATGTATACACTAACAGTTTTCCCACCAATAGCACTAGTCTGAAAAAATGAAATAGATAACAATTTGCTTACCATGAGGTAACTTCCTCCAAGGCAAAAAGCACCCCACCAACTGGGGCTCTAAATGCAGCTGCAACTCCAGCTGCACATCCACACGTGACCTTTTTGAAACATTAGTGCGTAGAGTTTCAGGATTATTAGTAAAGTTATTTTTTTCATAATTTATAACACGTCAGGGGCTCAGGGCTACAAATAATGACATATATGTCCATATCCAGTACGTGCATGTCACTAATGATTGTCTTCGAGACTTCAAAATTTAGCAATATAGAGAAACCCCAACTTGGTTGCTAAATCTAAGTCGTTTGATCCTTGTGGCATAGCTCAAGTTAGGTGCAGCTCATGTTACTTTCTAGACATAAACCAAGGCTTAACAACGGTGACTAAGTAAATATATAACATCAGATTCACTTGATCAATGGAAAGTGAAGTGCCAATTTTCATTATTCAAAATATGAAGCAAAATAAAAAGAGATGCAACTCACAAGGTCACGACGGTCTCTATCACTTTCAAACATGTGAAGCCACTTGGAATTTAGGTGGTATTTTGTCGATCCTCCCTGCAATAGATATAAGACAATTTATTTAAAAATGTGAAGCAACCTTGCACTAATTTTTCTAGGGTACTACCATTCGAAAATTCATTGAACAGTTAAGTTTTTTTTTTTTTTTTGCATACAACCAGTTCCATCCATTAGAAAATAGAAATAAGTTGGTACCACAACCCGGCACCAGTAGGGTAACTCTAGCTTTTAAAGAAACTTACAACTAAACTTCATACAACAAAAGGCATAACATATAAACATCACAAACAACCACACAGTATCATAAAAGCAATCAACAACACAACAGCACCCGTACTGAAGATCGACCACCATGCACAATTTGTAAATCATTTCAAATCAGATCTTTTCCAGACAACAATTTCAAAAGGCCACAAGGCAACTACACAAGGGTATATCAAATACTGTTAGCATATATCAGGTTGCTTCTGAGTAGGACAGTTATTGGAACATAAAGTTTGGTCAGATAAGGAAAATAAGAGACTGAGTATTAGACAAAAAAGCAAGGGGTACTGATAATCCCAAAGGGCACAAAAGCCCACATGAGATGCATACTCAACACTGCTTCAAAAAGAAAAAGAAAAAATGAAGAGATATGCCACTGGTGACGAAGGACATACTTGTCCGATTAAAGAAGCGATGCAAGCACCAGTGTGAACAAGAGGTCCTTCTTTCCCTAGAGCCAGTCCACCTCCAACTGACCCGATGCTTCCAAATATCTGTATTCAAACATACTAGTTAAAACCATAAACATTCTCCAGATATCAATCGAACAAGAGGACAGAAGAAGCACCTTTCCAACTAATGTTCTAAAAAGGAGAATCCCGTGGGTATCAACTCCTACAAGAGATTTTGACTTTGTTAAAAGGTGAAATTTTTTAAACAGCCACTAAATACCAGAGAAAAAAAATAGGACAACTTTTTTACCATTCAAGTATCCTTTAATTTCTGGAATACCAGATCCTGCAGCTGCAGGTGCAAAATGCGTCACGATGAATACCGAAGAAAAGACTAATGCCAGATTAATAAGTACATACACCAAATAACCCGCAAAGTATGAATGTTGTATTATAGAGAACGTTGCAGTGTACTTCCAGCCAGAAAAATTCTCAACAGCTAGATTGATAAAAACAGCAGCAAATCCAGTCCCTGATGAGAAAATGAATCAATAGGCAAATAAAATTGTATCATTCAAGCTCTGATAGACAAGGATATCACAATAAGGCGAATATAGAAGCTAAAATAACATACCAATACCAATAAGTAGTGCAAACAACCACTTGACCATGACAGTGTATGTAACCCATATCTTCCCTTTTTGTGCCTGCCAGATTGACAAAAGAAAGATATCATTGCAATTGGAAGGGCAGTGCAAACAACTCAACTTGTACCAGTATATCATCTCTCTTCACGTATTATAGCTTCATTAAGTTTAAGGCAAAATATAAGAAAACCCATTAGAAAATTCTAAAATATGTCAATCCGCACAAGTTTTCCCCTGGTAAGTCACTCAGCAGTTCCATTTCACCACTAAACAAGTAAGGTCTTACATCCAATTGCACCAATCCAATGAAGCTGTGAAGGGTATTTTTGGTTCATAGCCAGTCAAATCCAATTGTGAATTGAGTAAAGAATGACCCAAAACCTGTTGTTCTCTGTAGGCATAATTCTCAATGACCTCATAATCCAAGCTTTCAACTGGAGCAATAAGACCAGCAAGATTCCTCGCAGCCACCATTAGTTCATCATCAACGGTGGACAAACCTTCAGGCTCCTCCGCGTTGGGCAGTTGGGACCACGGGACCCGAGTCATCCCGATCCCATCCGAGAGATGATTGGAGAGCATCTCTTCAGTGGGACCCAAATACAGAGATCCTGGTGCCTCCTTTGTCGGAGGCTTCTTAGCGACTGGCAAGATCCACGATTCGATCCTCAAGAGAGAGAAGAGGGACAAGAGTGTCTAGGAGTGAGAGAGAAGTACAGAGACGAAAGGACGAATGGTGGAGACTGGAGAGTTGTGTTGTTGGGGTCAAATGGGGTGTTTCCGACTTGAGATGGCCCAGAGATCTCAGAAAGGGAATTTCTCTCTAGCCTCTTTGAGTCCGACCCGACGAGCTAGCTGAAAACGGAATGAGGTGCCGGTCCCCGCCAATGCTCGGGCAAGTTTGCAAAACTGTCCATCACAGTACAGAATATTCGCCAAACTAGGTGAATTCAGAATTGGAATAAGATTTGGTACAAATGGCTTTGGACCGGATACCATCCAAAGCCTCTATAAATCATACGATTAAAGTCTGAACAGTCGATCCGAACCACTCAATTTGATTTTCATATTAAAATGTGCTTAGAGAATAAAATTTATATTTTTTTTAAAATTTCTTTACTATTTTTTTTAGATACATACAAAATCACTGTTTTGGACCGTTCAAAAACAGTGATGTTGTACGTATCTAAACAATTTTCAAAAATTATAAAATTTGGTCTCTAAGCACATTTTAATATGAAAATCATGTTGAGCGGTTCAGATTGACTGTTCGAACTTTAATCGTACGATTTTTAGAGGCTTTGGACGGTATCCAGTCCAAAGCTATTTGGACCAAATCTTATCAGATCCGGTGCAATACCACTGTGTAGAATGAGATATGAGTCATTCATTTTAATCTAGCACGAATTTCAAAGAGAGAGTTCAAATACCTCAAGTCTTTCATGTCGCATATTCTCTCTATTTTTATAATTCAAACTAGTCAACATAATTTTTTTATTAAAATATAATTGAAAACCGAATTTTATATTTTTTTTAATATGAGTACAAAATGACTGATTTTGAATGGATGTTTTAGAAATAATATCGTTGTGCATATTTAAAAAAAATAGTAAAGAAATTCAAAATATATAAAATTTAATCTCCAAATACATTTTACCATAAAAATTGTGTTGAGCAATTTGAATTAGTAATTTTAAAAACAGAAATAAAGAATACGAAATATAATAAAGCACTAAAAGATGTAACTTGTAATACATTTTAACTTTTTTTTATTTGTGGTAAAATAAGCTCTGAGGTAATTTTGTCCGCTGGAAGTCTTTATTTCCTCTGACATCACAAGGGATACTCACTCTTCTTCATTCCGGACCGTCGATTCAAATTCGCATGGGATTCTAAGAACTAATCCGAATCAAAATTTATTCAATTGTTATATGATGATTATATAATTGTACGGAGTTATTTTGAATAAAAACGCGAATTTATAATTCATATATATTGTTTGGTGGATTACAATTTTTTAACTGAATAAGTGGAATAGCAAATGAACGTAACTACTACTTTTACTTAAAAAAAACTTTTATTAAACTACTTATAATTAATTTTAACTAAGTGTCTCTGAACATATATGTTACATATAACTTTAAATTAACATTATTTATTGCCTTTAGAATCTTATACGCAATTATGTTTGATGCATATAAAACTTTAAATTAACATTAACATTATTTGTGTGGGAGGTCGTATTATTTATTGTCTTAATTATTAACTTTTTATTTGTCATGAATTGGTCACTAAAATTTAATTTGTTTCTTTCTAGTTATTCAAATTTGTTATTTGTTCCAACTAAGTAATTCTTTATTTTTCCGTCCAAAATTCTAACGGAATATGCTTATTCCGTTAATATTTTGGACGAAATATACTCATTTTGTTAGTATTTTTGGACGAAATAGGTATATTCCGTTATTATTTTGAACAGAATGGAAATATCTCGTTAAGATTTTGGATGAAAAATTATAGAGTAATTTGATTGAAACAAATGATAAAGTTAAGTGATTAGAAAAAAATAAATCAAACTTAAGTGACTAATTCGTGACAAAAGACAAAATGTAATGATTTCTAGTAAAAATTTACCCAGGATATATTTATGAAGTGTTCGGGGCTTCGGGCGCTATCTTCATTACTTTCATCGTCAATCGGTCTATGATAAATCATTTAAATAAAATTAACAATAAGTCATTAAAGTGAATGATAGCGTTACTGAAGTAAATTATAAAGTACATTATTATTTGGTTCAGTTGAAATCGGTTCGAGTTGCATTTGCTATTTAATTTTTTTGTTTGTTATTACCTATCAATTTTATTTTAATTTAACACTTGGTTAAATTTTTATCTGAATGAAGTAATTGATATACTATTTAAAGTAAAGAAGAAAATCATTAAAATAAATTCTTATAATTGATAATAATGATTACTATATTGCCAACAATGTATCCCTCTCGACATGACATGATGTGAGGTGTCTCTCCTGCCTTCTTTCGGACAGGACAACAATCTCCAATCATCTCCAATCAGATGAATTTTGATTATTAGATTTTAGTTTGGAACACAAGCGGGGCAGACGCAAGATTTAAGTCGCGGGGCAAAAATCGGATTCAAATAGCTTATTGGATTGAAATCTATTAGCTAATCAAGTATTATATAAATAACAATCAACGTCACAAAATATCATTTAAAAAAAAAGTATAATTGTTTGATTATTTTTATACGGTGTTATACCCAAAATAATCACATCTATCTTTATAAAAGCAATAATCACATCTATCTTTATAAAAGCTTTTTGAGCTATCAGAAAAATGAATCTCTAGATCCTGAGAAGAAAAATTAATTTTTAGTTAGAGTTGAAAATACAGAGGACACGTAACACTGTACCAAAGTAGCCATTTCTTCATTTCATTTTGCTGCTTTGGAAGGATTTTATTTCTCTGCGCAACCAGCTAAATGTTTTGGACCTTGGCCCGTTCTCTTTTTTTTAAACAAAACAGCGCTGAACGGTTGAAGCGAACTGGGTCCGTTATTTTTCTTAAAACTGAAGCTTTTATTATTTTTAAACTGGATTCAAACTTAAGATTTGGGTCTAGAAGGGGACGATACATTTTTCAAGGGTGGCAAAAGAGAAATGGACTTGATTTTTCTACTAAATTTTAAAATTCGGGGGCAATCCCCTGAACCTTATTGGGTCCAAACACAAGTCGTCATCAAATCTATTCTTTTTAGTGCACTGGATAAGAACTTTTGATAATATTCTCAAAGGATATGAACCCAAGCCGTCATCAAATTCCGCGAGAGACGGACAGGGAACCGACTCTGCTTCTTTTCTTAAAAAAAATAAGGACCCTCCTTTTCTCAAATATAAATCGTTCAAAATTTATTGTATGGTCTCGATTACTTTTTATTTTCAAATTAATTTAATTTATTAAAATGATTCAGGTTTAATTGAAGCTGTATGATAAATTTTAAACGGTCCGGATAAAAGAAAAGGAGGGTCCTCCTTTTCTCAAGAAAAGAAACAGATTTTGATCCCCTAAAAGAGAAACATCAGAGATTTCAGAACGTAACTTTTGAAATTTTGATGGAGGCTATAGGTTGGATTGAAATGAGAGAATCTAGATAAAACAATATTAACTATTTATTTGGAAAAAATATGTAGATGTTGTCTCATAATGAGACTCTCATTACATTTAAATGCTGTACAGATTCGTCGTGAAACGCAGATTATAAACTCTATTGAAATAAAAGTATACTGACTGGGTAATCCGAAAAATAATTATCATGGGCATTTTTGTCCGAAGAATTAGGTATTTTCAAGTTTTACTGCTGAAGAGATCTACATAGTCGGAAAGTGGATTATGAGAAGAAAACCGACAAATTTGGTCAAGTTTGATCGCAGATTAAGACGAACGAGATGTAAAATATTGATAAGAATAGGATGGAGTAAAATCTAAATTAATTTAAATAAGTTACTTTATATTTTGAGACGGTTTAATTAATTCCACACATATGTTTGTAAAGTTCACTATCAAAATACATATTTATTTTTTAGAGTGAATTGATATAAATAAAATCTAAGCTATCTAATAAGGTCTAAAATATGCTATGCTCACTGACCTTCAAAAAGTAAGATCTAAAATATATATAGCAAGAAGGAACAAAACATCACCTTGATAATTTTCAAATTTAAATTTGAGAAGATTGTTTACGTAAGAAAGATTACCCTAGTGGGGGTACTGAGCTGGTTCGGATGAAGCTAGGCTCAGCTTGTAATTAGCTTGTAGTAGGATCCAAACAAGCCGAACGAGCTGCAATTATGAAGCCGAGATGACTTGTATTAAGTATTAACTCATTTGAATCTAGCTGAACTGAGTTTTAAAAGAAAAATAAATTTTACAAATAATTAGAACTGAACTAAACTGATCTAGAACGTATAAAATTCACACAAATTTATACAAAACAAACTTGACTAGCTTGAACTCACTAATTCTAAACCGAGTCGTTAAAGAGCCGGCTTATTTTGAACTCGGAATTAAGTTATCAGCAAGCTAGGACTATGGATCTGATTCTGCTGCTTTTTTACAACAAAAGCAGGGTCCGGTTTTTTCCATTCCAATCATTCAAATTCGTTAAGATTTGTGCATAAAAAATTTCTACATCCAAATACATAAATTACAAATTTTGAATAGTTAAGATGGAAGAAGCAGAACCAAGCAGCAGAGTCGGATCCCTAGGACTACAGAGGATGGGCCTCATTTTGAAATAGGGGTACATAGGAGGCAGTATTATTGGGCTTTGAGATTCGTGTCAAGTAAATAAGAATGGTCCGGATTAACTAATTGTAAAGATTCCCTTGTGCAGTAATAGAGAGGATGTGAATTCTAATTAAGACGAATTAACTGCAGAATTAAACCTTAATCAGTTGTTAGTGAACGCTAGGTAAATAAAACGGAAGCAGGAGGGAGAAGAGAATCGTCTCATCGGAGCACCTTAACCAAGCGCGCTCTCTCTCAGCCGCGCGGGAAAAACGAAGAGGGTAGAGATTTCCTTTCATTCACTCCAAATCGGGTTTATTTTTTACGCAATTTATCGTTCCTCTTTCTCTCTCGCCGTACGCAAGCTTCCGATCGGGGGAAGAACCGTTCAGGCGTGCACGCTCTTTCGCGTTTGAGTGAAAGATAGTTACATCATATCCGATCTGGTTTAGTTAATACTTGCGATTCTTGTACCGATTTTCCTTTTGCGAGTCTAATGCAGTGTTCCCATCCATCGTACCGTCCAGGCCTTCACTGACTATATGTGAAACAATAAAACATTCACATTTTGTTTCAGACACTGATTATAAAATTTAGTTACCAGATATTTATCCTTTACACTGGATCATTAATTGAATTCAGCAAATAACCATGTTTTGAAAAAAAAAAATTCAGGGGTAGATATGCCAAACTTCAATGTGCCACCTGTTGAAGGTGTTGCTGGAGGTGGGACATCATATGGTTGGGTGCATCAAGACAGAGAAGGACCAAGCCAGCTGACAAGTGGGGAAATTGACCCTACAAAGGTCCAGTCAACAGAGCTATTGCATGTTTGGTGTATGCCCAGCACAGCCAATGTTGGCCAACAAGAAGTTCCTCGACCGCTTGAGCCTGTGAGCTCTTTTTTTTACTAGCCGTCTTTTTGTTCATCCAACAGTTGATAATAGCCTTTGAGATGTAGATACACATATAGGATGTGTATACATGTATGAATATCTTGTTGTCTGAGCTCTGTCTGACAGCTTGCTAGATCAGCTGGTCTAATTCTGGTCAGCTAGTTTGTTTTCTATCTTGAAGTTAGTTTTCTAACTGCTAACGCTGTTAATTGAGTATCATTGGGGTCAATTAATTGGACATTCTCAACTTAGACTCTGCTTGCACTGCTTCTGGTACATTCTTTTGCATTGATAAGTAAATTTATTTCAATGCTTGTCTAACATTTTTCTTCCCTCTAGGTAGCTCTCCTGGCCGCCAGAAATGAGAGAGAAAGCATTCAGATTGCTTTGCGGCCCAAAGTTTCATGGTCTGCCAATTCAGGCTCAGGCATTGCAGGGGCAGTTCAGATTAGATCTACAGATTTATGCTCTTCCTCTGGAGATAGGTTTGCACTTTTTTTACTCCAGGATTTCAATGTGCGTGATTATCTTTCAATTTTTGCTGTGTAGATTTGTGATGTATTCCATGGCAGATTGGTTGCTGGGAAATCTGTGACACTGCGTCGTGTGGTTTCTATCTTAGGCGTGCCTGATGCTCTCGTACCTCTTGATGTACCGGTTTCCCGGATAAACCTTCTTCCTGGGTAGTATTTAATTTCATTGTGCTGACTCAAAGTCCACCATTTTACGGTAACATACTGTCATTATTAACAACATTTGATTCAGGCATATGATGGCCTTTGATGGAAGTTACATTTTTGTTCTATTTATTATTAACCAATGTTTTATTTAATTAACATTCTCCTTTTGTCTTGAGCAGAGAAACCACTGCTATTTGGGTTTCTGTAACTGTCCCATATGACCAACCACCTGGCCAATATGAGGGTCAGATTATTGTAACTGCGGTGAAACCTGATGCAGAGTATGCTTCTTTTCATGTTCTATCCTTTTTTTTCATGCAAGTTAATCCTTCATAATCTGGCATTTATATTTTGTCCTTTTTTTTTACTTTAAAGCAGATCGGCAATGTCATATCTACCTAAAGATGAAAAGTATCAACTATACAAAGAATTAAAATCATGCCTTGATGTTGTTGAGCCACGGGATGACAAACCATTGGAAGAAGCGGTACTCATCCTAAATTCAATTTTTTAATTATTAATCATTTCACTTGTAAGGTATTAGTCTTACACAACTTGATGACAACTTTTCTTTGATTTCTGAAAATTTGAAATTTAGGTTGAGGGAGCTAAATCTGCCGCATCATCATTGAGGCAAGTTCTACTACTACCAACATTTCAGGAATGTAGAGGTGATCACACTTCAAGTGATGAGATGGATGAAGATAACATCATCAACACTTCTATTTCCATAAGATTTGGAGTGACTGTCTGGGACTTCACTCTCCCGTTGACCCCATCTCTTCCAGCTGTTTTTGGTGTATCCTTTCTGATTTTTTGCAGTGAATATATATATTTATTTCATGTCTGATGTATTGTTTTAATAGGTTGCATAATTCACGAGCCATTTTTTTGGATTTTTGTGGTCTGTGTTTTTGTTTTTTGGGTGTATACAGCTTTGCAGCTTCGTTCCTCTATAGGAAAAATCAAACCTTATTATAGAAAGTTTCTTTTAAGGTTAGCGGGCGAATTTCCCACTAAAAATTTGTCCTAAAGAAGGAAAATTTGCAATTTAGGTATCTAGTACAATCCCATTATAAAGAAGTAAAATGTACAGCCAGCAAAGAACAATAGAAACTTGCAATGACCCCCTGTGGACCCAAGCTCGAGTATGATAAGTGCCTTTTAACAGTTCTGGCACCATTGTCGTATTTCAAGGGCAGTATCATGTATTAGTAGTAACGCAGATCGGCTCTTGTCAGAGAACAGTCTTTTGTTCCTCTCTCGCTAGATTGCCCTGCATCCTGCAGCCCAGACTGTATCCCATAGCATGGCCATTGCAGATGACAAGTCCTTTGAGACCACCGGATGTCGTTAATGATGTCAAGGATGTTTATTGGCCAGGAGATATTGAAATGGCCCTGGAATCCCCTCAAAAATTCTCCCAAGTAAGGACAGTACCAGAGGACGTGATCTCTTATCTCGAGTTGAGTGGCACAGTTGACATCTGGGTGCGGCGTTCCAGGCTTCCAGCCCCTCCCTCTTATATGGGTGCTGTTGTGTCAGAATTCTATCTTGTATTACCAGCCAGAGGAAAGTTTTCACCTTGGTAGGGCCCCTCAATTTCCAGATAATTTGTTGATAGATGCAGCTGATGCCTCTGTGGTGCATGAGAGCATACACAGATGCACTTGTGAATTGCTCTTGTTGTGTCCAGAACCATACAAGTTGCGTTCGTAATAGAACATGAGTAGAAAGATGTCAACCTCCGCAGGGACTTTAGGAAGGACTGGTTGTTGTCAGAGTCAAGTTGTGCTACATCTTGGATCCCATAGAGTAGCTGAAACGTCTCAGTCCAATGGCAGTCCGGGTTCTTGTGTAACTTCCATAGCCAATTTGTTAGCAGTGCATCATTTTGGAACTGGAAATTGATAATTCCCATTCTCCCGTTTTCCTTGAGCGAATTATAGAATATTGGTCAATTGATAGTTCTTTTGTCTTTAATTAAATTCTTAGTTTTCAGATTTTGCAAAAAGCAACTGGTAAATTCCCAATCCATGCACTGTTTTTTTTGCCATGAGCATATATTGTTATGGTAAACTAAGAATTTTCAAACATCACCTGAGATAAATTTTGATTGGAACAATTAATAGAACCCGCATTAGGTTTTTTTTTGTGTGTGTGAAAAAACTGAGGATTCTAATTTTTCCACGGTGATGTTCCTGCCAAGCCTATTAGTGCATTATGCCTATGATGCTCTTAATAATTAAATGAATTTAAATCCAGTGTCATGTTAACAACACTAGTTGTTTGATGTTCCATTTATCTTCAAAGGGTATGTTATACCTTGATTTCGATTAGGTATCAGAAACAGTCATCGAGGATCGCTTCTGTCTACAGCATGGTAGTCAAAGCTGGTATGATGCATTAGACCAGCATTTTGAATGGCTGCTTCAGTACCGGATCAGCCCATTCTTTTGTAGATGGGGTGAAAGCATGCGAGTGCTGGCTTATACTTGCCCATGGCCAGGTATTTTTCTTTCTCAAGGTTATAATTATCTCTATAAGAGAGGTTCAATGAAGGACAGCAGTTCCAAGGGATATTCTGCAAGTTGGATTAATTATGGCATTGCATGAACTCCCGCACAATGAGATTTATAACGCATACCCCTAATAAGCATTGGTATTGATCGGTAATTACATGTATTCCTAACAACAATAAACATGCTCTCTTGGTCTCTACCTTCTCCATTTGAAGATATGCTCAAACTACTCATCCTTGCTATTATGTGTACATAAATGGTGAGAAGGGTAATGTTAGGGTATTTCAAAAATCTGCAAGAGGAGGGATAGAGTTGTTATATCATGTTAGCAAGGGGTGTGGAAGATATTTCTATTTTCAATATTAACAGACACCATCTATTGTCTTGTACATGCCAGCATTGTGCTGGTACCAGCATTAGTACCTGACTAATACATGTTCTAAGCAGTTGCTCTGTTCATTTATGATTTTATGACCTGCTGTTATTTAACTTTTCAGCTGACCATCCAAAGGCCGATAGCTACTATTCTGATCCAAGATTAGCAGCTTATGCTATTCCATATCTGCCCATTCTTTCCTGGTATAGATGGAGCATTGTTTGAACTACTCGGTACCTAATATGTTGTTTGACATATTATTGGTGTAGTCGTTTTGTAAACAAGTTTTAATTTAATGAGAACTTTTTTCTTGTTGATATACTACAGTACTGATACAGCAAAAGATTCATTAAGAAGAGAAGTTGAGGTCTTGAAATCAAAGCCACATTGGAAGAAATCTTACTTTTACCTGTGGGATGAGGTGTGCATTTTCTTCCAAAGGACAATTAGTTTACTTTTGCATAATTAGTTATTTTGTAGTAGAGTCATAACTCGGACCTATTCTTGTTTATTGTGATGTCATTTTTTTCACAATTCAGCCAGTGAACCTTGAGCAGTATGATATGATCCGAAGCATGTCAAGCGAGATAAAGGCATATGCACCTGATGTACGTGTTCTGACAACCTATTATAGTGGTGAGTATTACAGCCTGTGATTTGGATAAACAATTATGCAGTTATTGTTGCAAATTTGATGTTGTTACTGATTCATTTTTGGTTTCATATTCTTTTTTTTCCAATGGGTTTCTTTTAGGTCCAAGTGGTGCTGAGTTGGCAGCAAACAGTTTTGAGGCTTTTGTGAAAGTTCCAGGCATTCTTCGTCCTCATACTCAAATATTTTGCACAAGGTACTTTTTATCTTTATTTTTTTTTCCTTTGTGTGTGTGTCTTTGTTTAAAACATTTGATACATTGTTCTTTGTCATTTCTTCTTAATTCTGTAGTGAGTGGGTTCTTGGTTCAAGAGAGGACATTGTGAAAGATATTGTTGGTGAACTCCAACCTGAGAATGGTGAAGTAAGCTCCAGAACCATTACTGTGCGGCTATATTACTAGACGCACCATTGCTTAGTACATTGTTGCTTTCATTTATTTTTAATATGTTTTATCATTGGTAAAATGCAGGAGTGGTGGACTTATGTATGCTTGGGACCGACGGACCCACATCCAAATTGGCACCTGGGAATGCGTGGTACACAACATCGTGCTGTGATGTGGCGAGTCTGGAAGGAAGGTGGGACTGGTTTTCTTTACTGGGGTGCTAATTGCTACGAGAAAGCCACAATACCAAGTGCAGAGGTACTACATAAAGATGATTTTAATTTCTTTCCAGCACATTAATTGTTCTCAGGACATATGGTTCAATCTGTTTTTGGTTGCAAAATGTGTCTCAGATAAGTTTCAGACGTGGCCTTCCACCTGGTGACGGAGTCCTTTTTTACCCTGGTGAGGTCTTTTCTTCCTCGAATGAGCCTGTAGCATCAGTTCGGTTAGAGCGCATTCTCAGTGGCTTGCAGGTACGAAACCACTATTGTATTCTGTATCACCAGGTGGGCCTTCGGTATAGAATATGTTTTGTTTTATGAGCTTGGAACTGGTTAGAATTGGCCGATCTTATCTCCTCAACCCTCAACTGGTTAGATAGATTCTTGCAAGGGCTGATCTACAGCCGCCACCCCCCCCCTCTTAAAATGCTAATGCTAAATGTATGCTTGTAGCTTTTTGGTTAGGATTCTAGTTTGTGGTTGTGGAGCCTTTGGTTCAAATCCCAGCTACCAGACATGCATTTTACGTTTATGGAAATAAATGAGTGGGAAGGGGCATGTTTTTGAGGGTTAAGCTTTAAAAACAATTCACTGATCCACTGGTTTCTTTCTTTTTTTTGGGTTCAGGATATTGAGTACTTGAAGCTGTACTCTTCGAAACATGGAAAGGAGGCAGCCTTGTCCCTTATGGAGAGGAGGGGTGTGTACCTTGGTCCCGAACGTTACACACTTGATCATGGCCCCATAGATCTGATGCGTGCTGATATCTATCAGGCATGCAACTTTGAAGCCAGAATTCTCTTTGCATGAGCAATGGATGAACCATCATTTTGTTTTTTTTGCTGTATTTGTTTTACAAGTTTTGACAATCTGTGTATATATTGGTGTCAGCATTTGTTCAAATATCGTAGTCAATTTCCCGTACTAGCTTGCTGTGAATATAAATTTTGTATGCAGATGTCATGCAGGAAAAGATGAGATTATTGTAAATATAGCAGTATTTTGTTTTCCACTTGCATATCCCGACTTTTAGCATTCATCTCCTTGTCAAAACAAGTGGTGACATAACCACGTCTATTGTTATGTAAGTTAAAACATCTCTAAGACTGCGATACCATATGCTATCATTTAATTTAGACCTGTGGCCACACCTACAATACTTCCCAGTCTGGATCTTCCAAGATAACTCAATTTTTGAGTTTAAATATGGACCGTGCCATCAAAATCTGGGCCAATTCTGCCTAAAGAAAAATGCATGGGATTTCTTGAATACTTGTGCCCAAGCAGATCGGACAGTTCGTATCTAATCTCAAAATTTGAGTTACTTGGTGATATGAATTCCCGTACTTCCCTAGACTAGTTAATTACTGAGGATGCCAGGGAATCCATATCCTCAGGTAACAGAATGTTTCTGTTTGGATCATGGCCATCCAATCAGAATCCAGACCAATTTGGTTTGAGGTGGAACGCACGGAGCTGCTTTAATAGTCATGTGAATTCTGATTGGACGGTCCAGATCCAAACAAAAATATTTTGTTACCTTAAGTGATATGAATTCGGACGCCAGTACTTTTTGTGAGTTCAATAATTTACCAAAATAAGATGAGAAGGCAAATTAAGCTGCTACATTGGTTCATGACCAATTTTTCTGTTCAACATTAGTTCCGATCATTTTTAGGACTCATTAATTATGCCAATCAGTGCCTTAACAATCTGAAACGAGAACTATTTGAATAGTAGAATAAAAAAGTACAGCGTTCTTTAATATAAGATTTTAATATGATTGACAGGTATTTATGTATCCTAGAATAACCAAACTGAATAAAGTGAAGAGAGCAAGAGTCAATTGGTCCTTAATAGTGGAGCAACATATTATGTACAAACAATGGATTAAAAAAAAAAACAATAGTTGATTAGTTCTGATGGACTCAACGCTCCCTTTGCACAGGTACTAGCGGAACTGATGGAAGTGGTCCCTAATGAGCGTTGGAGTGAGGTGGAAGTTTCCCTGTGGGCGATTTGGCGGGCCAGGAATGCTCTGGTCTTTCAAGCACAAACACCTTCAAGAGAGAGAGGCATTTCTCAAATATACATCCCAAATCCAACTGGAAATTCTGTATGCTTCACATAACAAATCTACGGGCTCAGGTATTTCTCGCGCATTGGACACTATTCATTCGGGTACTGTTATTCACTCTACCACTTGCCACGTGGATGGTTCATGGGAGTCTGGTTGGATGGGGGGTGTTGGGATAGTGATTTCTGACAGGGGCTCTCTCTTGAGCTACAAATCGGAGAGGGTTATGGCATGCTGCCCTTTGCAGGCAGAAGCCACCGCTTTACAAAGGGGAGTTCAACTTGCAATTTCTCTGGGACTGTCAGACTGCACCTTCCTGACGGATTGCCAAGCTCTCGCGGATGCATGTGTGGGAAGTCATCCTCCCACAGAGGTGGACTGGCGGACGCATAGGGAGATCAATGACATCTGGAGGATGCTAAAATGTAACAGCGGCTTTGACTGTGGATACATTAGTAGAGACTCAAATGACATAGCTGATAATTTGGCAAAAAGGGGCACGATTACGGGGGCAATGTTACTTGGGATTTACATTTCCTATGTTCCCCCCAATGGGCAATGTTTAGTTCTGTGTTTTGGGTTTGGTTGGTTAATTAAGTTTCGAGAAAAGGACTTCTGTTTAGTCCTATCAGGTTTTTGGTAGCCTAACTTAGACAGGATAGGTTTTTTTGTTTCTCTGGATGCTTTTGTACTGTTTTAGCCTACGGGCATGAATCAATCAAAAAAAAAATCATGCTACATTACTATATTATAAAAGAGTCAACAAATGAAAGAAATGGAAATCTCTAAAAGCGTCCTCCACATGCTCATACTTTTTTTGCCATTCTCCTCGGTCCGGATCCCCTTGACTAAAATTTTGATCGGAATTCCCTTGGTAGTCACTACCAAATAAAATAAAAAATAAAAAATGAGTTTGGAACCCAACCATCCGATTAGAATCTGGATCAATCTGATCCAAAATGAAATGCACGGGGGGTCCTTTAATATCTGTGCCAAAGCAGACCGGACAGTCCGGATCTAAACTCTGATTGTTCTTTTCTGAATTGGTATGCATATATCAAATGAAATACTTACTAATAACCCTATTTGTACTTTTCTGAATTTTAAAAATATTGCTTATTCTACAAAATAAGTGCCAAAAATAAACTAAAGTCTCAACAAACTTCAGCCTACTTGAGAGAGAGAAACTGATCGAGGATAGAGATGATAATTTAGAATATTTACTTAATCACATACCTAAGAACTTCACCTACACCCATCTTGAGATATTGCACTCACCTACTGACCCACAAATTCAGATCCAGTGAAGTAACCCAATCTTTGGGTTTTAAATCGGGATTGTCCGATTTGAATCCGAGACAATCCATAATGAATTCAAATCCCGAGACAATTCCAAGCGACAGACTAGAATCGGATGGTCTCGATCCAAAACCCAAAAATTGAGTTACTTTAGGGGATCCAGACCCCTGACCCACCCCGTCCACACTTACTCAACTGAGCAAACATGGGACAGAAGGGAGAAACAGAGATTACCTCCTTTGTTAGACCAGTAGAAGAACCATTGTCTCATCTATAATCAAATAAGTTACCTTGTTTTGGTTATACTTCAGATTAGTACAATTGACATTAACAAAACAAAAGAAAATGTGAAAAAAGATGTCCGTATTATGGGAAACTTTAGCTCATTTCATATGGCAACAAAACAGTAGTACTGCATGAAGCCTAAAAAAAACAAATTATTTGTCTAGCCCTTGTTAAATCCAAAATGAACCATGAGCTTTCAACGGCATAATGTGTAGATTTGCAGCAATCATTATTGTGTTCATGCTGCACCCAAGAAGTCTTTAGAGTGTGTATCAAGCTTCCTTAGAGAAAAAGTCTTCTGCCTTATCCAAGAAAGCAATAGGAAACCGACGGTGCAACATAAAAGATACCGAAGGCTCTGATGCTGGGAAGGCATGCTTGAGGGCCCACTCATCACAAGCCCTGATTACTCGTCCATCTCTTTGGACCTTTGATCTGCTAAGCCTAACACTGGCTGAAGTGCCACCTTTCCCCGCCAGAGTTCGAGGGGCTCTACGACTTTGTCTAATTATAGAAACCTCAGAAGGGGAAGGTTTAACTTCTGGCAATATCTGACTGGCATCACTTGGCTGGTTCATTGTTGAACTATACAGAGGTGGCGAGTCTAATAACCCCTGCTTGCATGATTTAAGCACCGTGAGAAGCATCTCTGTGCTGAGTTCTTGTAGCACCACACCTCTATTTTGGTCAGAACCAAAGCAGGCGGACACTAGCGTTCCTGCCAGAACTGGTGTCAGTTCTGGGTCGGTGAAAAATACGAACGGAAGATCGCAAACCTTTTTAGGAGAAAAAATAATATGAGTTAACTTCCAAGGGAGTACTCTTCTTTTGGAGTAATACATAGTGGAAGCCTCACCTTGTGTAGTATGGTCGGACTCTTTCCCCAGCGAAGGACTGCTTGATTTCCTGGATGGAATAAAGCAAAATATCCAAGGAGCAACAGTGCTTCGAGCAGCAGCAAACCAACCTAGAATGGAAATTTTCAAAAATTAATTAGCATTATCAAGAATTGCACTGTTGTATTACTTATTGATATTTGAATATCTAGATTATTTTGAACCAGCGAAGCATCAGTAACACCTTTTTCACTATCCCTGTAGTTAATTATACTGGAGGAAATTAATTACAGTTTAACAAGCAAGATAGCGATTGCAAATCAGGTCGGCAATTTTCACCAGGACCAAGCAGTTCAACTAAATCATATGGTATCTTTGACGATTTGTTGACCTCTGGTGTGTAAAGTCATATTCACTTAATTTTATATGTTGTTTAAATATAAAAATAATGCTGAAGCCCTAGGGGTGAAAACGGAGTCGGATTATCCGGATGGATATCCGCTCCGAATCTGTTATTATCCGGATTCGAACTAAACGGATACGGATCCGGATAATTTCTGAATATATAGAACTGAATCGGATATGGATTCGGATAATTTTATTTATCCGAAAACAGAGCGGATATCCGGTAACTCCGGATATTAATTCAAACCCGCTAGCCCGGCTAGCTTTTCTCCGAAGCCCGCTTCGGTGCCTCTTGGTTTATTGAGAGGGCAACACATTTCCCAAGTAACAGCTCATTTACTTTACTCATCACCATTTACTCTACTCATCACGTGGGTGGAAGGACAGAATCTTATATATAGCCTTGTAATACTATTTAATATATGTTGTGGGACAATTGGTAATGTTTAAAACCGGACAAAACAAAGAATGACTTTATAATTTGAATAACTAGAAGGATGTTTCAATAATTTGAATAACTAGAAGGATGTTTCAATTGACAATGTATAATATGTTGTTTTATTTTATCTTTATTTCTGTGCTATAAAAAAAATGTTTTGATTATAATATTTGTATTATATCATATAAGTGGATTTTTTTTAGTAATTGTTTATATAATTCAACTATCCGACAATTATCCGTCACGTATCCGTATTCATATCCGTATCCGTGGATTATCTGCTCCGTATCCGTATCCGTTTAACGTGGATTTGGTTTTACATTTTGATACCCGTTTACTATCCGTATCTGTATTCGTATCCGCTCATTGAAATGTGGATGTGGATATGGTATCAGCATTATCCGCTCCGTTTACACCCCTATGAAGCCCCCAATTGACCATATTTTATATTAAAATATATAAACAGAAAAAATAAAACATCTGATTAACCCAAACGACTAAACCCAAACTGTAGACAATGACTTGTGCATGCCTCCTTATTAGGTTGCCCAATGAAACCTAGTTTAGACCTACCCAATGGTTCCACACTTGACATGTTTGGTCGCATCCATACCGGTCTATTGGATCAGGTCCAACAGCCTGAGTTTCGTTCCTTTAACACAAACTACTGACTTACCTGACACCTACCTGTTGCATGCTTAACTACAATTACCTGATCATTAGCAGTTCTCCATTTGTTTGTACAATGAGTCAGAAGAAAGCTAATCAGATGAAAGAATTCCATCTTAAGATCTGGTCTAGCCTGTAATGAAGTGGATGATCGTTAGAACTTTCTCAATCAAAGAAAAAAGAAATATCATGACAATAATGGTCTCCTGTAAAGGTGTCACTTACCAACATGCATTGTAGAACAGTCATATCCAAGCAGGCTAAATTGTTTAGAACTTTCAGAACACCAGTTGCCACCTCCTCAAAATTTGATGGAAGCACAAGCGAAGACTGAAAGAAATCACAGATGAACATGAACAAATATCAGAACTATCGGGCCAACAAGAAATTAGCTCAATAATTCTATCAAACAAGTATAATCTGATTAAAAGATCTACCTAGAATTATTGCAAAAGACACGTATCAAATAGAACAATTAACACAAGAAATAATATGTAGCAATACAAGCATAAGAAATCATTTAGACTATGGCAGTATTGTTTCTAAGATTAAATATCGAGTCCATACCTGTTCGGACGATAACTTATTGTTTGCCTGAAGCAGTACAGCTGTTAACAATGACGGGAGACAAACAAGGCCTGTCTCAACTATAGCAGAGAGCACAAGCAGAACTGGTTGCTTCAAGTTGATTTTGTTCCCTCTGGCTGCATTATCAGTCACCATTGCAAATGTATCAGCCACCTTGTTCATCTCTCGAGAAGTTTCAGCACTGTCCTTCTCATCCTTCGGAGCCAAAACAAAAGCTAAATCAGAGTTCGCCACATCATCAGAACTGTCAATTTTCTCTCCTTTGCATTCCTCGGTTAATGAGTTAGCTTCAGTTTTGGCAGCTTCACCTAAAGCTTGAATCTCTTGAGAATCTAAATACTCAAGTTTTTGAAGTATGGAATAGCCCCGGGATGTGTTGAGTTTACATGACTCCCAATCAATAATGGAGAAGGCTCCAGGTGAGTCTCTAGATGTTAACACTGCCAAGAGGTTCAAACCAAAGAGAATGGAAGAAGGGAATGGGGAACCTTCTACCTGAGGTCTATCGTAAAGTGCAAACAGGTCTCTCAGGTGGTGAATCACCTTATAAGCAACAATTAACTCGACCAAACTATCTTGCATTTGGGTTTGTTTTTCATCGCTGTTTACATGACCAATTATCACAGTAACAGTCCATAAGAAACCATCCAAGATTTCAGCGACTGAATCCATGTTCTCGGTTGAGCTTTTGCTTGAGGCGGCAGCGACTTTGATGTACTTCTCAAGGGACGAGGACAGCATAGGGATAATAGGAGGCAAGAGATTCTGCACCAGGAAGTAGCTTCTGTTTGCAGGAAGTGAAAGAAGAGTTCTTAGAAGCCGCAATAGGTAAAGTGTCACTTGACAAGCTTCTGGTTTTGAAGTGTGAGATGCAGGCAGAGCAGAAGAGATGAAGTCTAGCATGCCAGCTTGGCGAGATGCATGTAACTCAAGATCCCTCCCTTCTAAGTACTGTTTTCATGCATATGTATGTCAATTATGTCAATCTGATTAGCCAAAAAAAAATGCAAAAAAATGAAAAAGACTGAAGTTTTCCCATGTAAAAATAATGCTTCCTTTCAGAATGTCTTTTGCTATAATAGTTTTCATGATAAGTCTTTTGCATAATATTACGAAAAGAACAAATACATGCTACAGTTAAATAAATTGCGACAAACTTTGCAAAAAGGCCACATTGTCCAGCAATTATTATCAAATCATAATGCATTAGAACTCCTTTTACATCATCAATGAAAAGAATGCTATTTTTGTGAAGCCTAAGTAATGGTGGCATTTAAATTTCTCCAATGATGAATGAGCTCTTTTGCAAATACTAGCAAGATAGGGGTTCCATTGATTAAAAAAATTTACAACATGTTATGAGACTTTCTCAGATATATTTTCTCTAAATTTTTTTTGGATAAATCTTTTGGAACTTACACTCAGTGTTACATTAAATTTATAGTTGCATGCTCACATGGAACCCAATTCATCCAAATTTTAAAAATTAAATATTAGTACCTTGACTATATCAGCAATTATTAATCCTATACTAGCAGCCCCTTCCTTCCTAGCTTGCCGGAGTCTCTGGAGTTCCTGAAGCCATCTACCTATCTTAGCTTTGGCAGCACTTGCTGCAGCTCTGTACCCGATCCCCATACTATCACCCCCGAGTGTTGGCTCCACAAAATCATGCTTCAATGCCATCAGGCCCTGACGGATCTTCTTGATCCTCCTTTTCAACGGTTGCTGATTTGTCTCATTATTTCCCACTTTTAATGAAACTTCTCCAGGTGGCACATTGCAGCACTCTTCAGAAATTTTGTTCAAGACAGACTTAACTGACCCGTCCTTGTTCAAAGAGCGACGCTGAAGGGGAGATGACTGGTCTCTGAAATCCATAGAGGCCCTCTCACGTATTTGCTCAAGATAATATCTGCGCCTTTGTTCGCTTTCTCTAAGCTTTTCAGCTAGCCTCTGTGCCAAGAGTTCAGCCTCCTCTTGCTGGGCCTTGGCCCGTATCTCTTTCCTCCTAAGCTGTTCCACAGCCCGTGCTTCTCTTGCCGCACTAGAGGCCTTGCGCTCTTCTTCTCTCCTCACTTGAGCTTCCTCTTTCTTACGCTGTGTCTCTGCAAGCCTTTGCAGTTTCTCAGCTTCTAGAAGCCGTCTACGCTCTAACACAGCTTCCTCTCTTGCGCTATCCTCCTTTTGTTTGATCTTTATCACCTGAAGTTTTTCTGCTCGTCGCATCTCAGAGTCGTGCAGTTTCTGTCTCAAAATCAGCTTTTTGTTCTCCTCGTTCAGTGAGGTGATGAAGCGAACCTCATTCACTTTGTTGCTTTCATCACCAGCCCTCCTCGCCACCTGTACAGTTGCCCAACTTTACTCTTATATATACAAAATAAAATCAAGCTTATTTAAAGCAGTCTAAACAAGTTGGGATGATGTATCTTTCATCTTCCCCAGAACAATTATACTTAGGCATTTAAGATTTTTTTTAAAATAGCATGGACCAGTCATTAAAAATTTGGATGACAAAAGTTATATAGAGCTATTGATCATATATTTTTTAGATTGCCAGCCTTGATCATGTTTACTACGCAAGTTTAACCATTTCAGTTTATTATAAACAAAATTCAATTACTAAGGCCATTTGGTTGTTACCTGGGCAAGATAAGCCTCATGACGAGACTCCCCGCGCTGTTGGCGTGCAGTCATCACCTCACGAAGCTTCAAGCTGCGCACAGTTTGCCACTCATTTACTCGATTCAGTTTCTCAGATGTACGCTGGAGCCTCTGGACCCGCTCGCTTTCCAGCTGGTTTCTGATCCGAGTCGCCCTTGCATGTTTCTCCTCTGCTTCTCTCTTCATATCTACAGCCGTTCTTTTCTTCTTCTCTGGAGACATGAGCTTATCATGCAATACACGAGCACGCTCATTGGCTCTTCGGCCAATCCCAGGAGAGTGCGAGACACGGGAAGAGTTGCGAACCGGAGACTTGAGTATATCCTCCCAGTTTCTTTTCTCCTTCCAAGCATCCATCGATTTCCAAGGCATGGGATTCTGTTTTTCTTGCTTATTCTCAGGCATGTCTTTGTTCCTTCTAGGAGGCACAGTTTTCTCAGTTTCTGTAATTGGTTCTAGTGGTTCCCTCCTGCTTCTTAAGGGAGCGGATGAATGTGTGCTTTGAACAGCTGCACGTGGGTTGTGCAACACTGGTGACCTGCCTTGCCTGGTATTATCCTTGCTTTGTTTCTCCATCGTAGGCTTCCTCTGATCCGGCTCCCCAGGTTTCATCTGCTTTTCTAATCTTGTAGTATCCTTACTGCTTGATGATGCAGCATAAGCAGAGTTTGATGGCACCAATTCCCCAGCACTTGTACCAGCATGCTTTCTCCCCAGTTCTACTTGAATTTTTTTAAAAGCCTCTAGAGATGAAGAGAGTATCTCCGCCTTCTGGGGTGTAGTAGTCATTCGCCTAACCTGCATAGTTTTATCAAAGAGGAGTGATCAGTTGACAATGGCCATTTTGACAACCTTGACAATGGATTTTAAAAAAAGTTCAAATGAAATTGAAAAAGTAAATCCATAGGTAAGTAATTGGGCATATAGATAACCTAACAATCAAATTTCGTGTAATTTAAGTATTGCTTGATGATGCATCAAGGACCGTTAGTTTTGAACTGTGAAGTTCCAAGTCACTCGATGCACGGTGAAATATGCACAAAATCTCATCATTTTTTATAGACATAATATGTGGATAATATAGACCATGCATATAATATTTGATTTCAAATTTAAGCTTTATTTTGAAGATTGCCATAATTGTCAAAATAAAGAATTGTAAGTGATTCCCCTCTTTACCAAATGTATAAAAAGTTGCTCGAGTGCAAGGATCGAACATGCGGGCGTGCGCGCACTTATAAAAATAATAATAATTTATATACTATTAAGATCTGTATTAAGTCGTACATAACAATAAAAAAACTTCTAGAAGAATGTCGCAATGTTTCCTTACTCTCAAAATTTACAATTATTAACTAATACATCTTCTGGGTAGCTAGATTTAGTGCAAAATATAATCTATTCAGTGACCATGTAAGTACTAAGGAAGCCTTAAAAATGCACTATATGTTTTATGTAAACTTTTGGTATTGTGTGCTTGTGCGTAGGCGCACACCTAATTACAAGGTATAAATATTACCTCCCAAGAGAGAGCATGCGGCCTCCGATGATCGGCCTTTACAGGCATCAGCATTCCATCTTTCAATTTGCCAGAAGCCAACTTCTTGGTACTGTTGAAACCTTCTACTCTACATTTCAGCTCTCTGAAATCTGACATGGCTTCTTCTAGAACAAGTATGGCCTCATCAATCTGCTCCATGTCACACTCCAATTCACACAGGAGATACATCTCATCAACTGCCCTATTCAGATTTTCAAAAAGGAAGCACCAAAGCCTCTGCCTGAACCTTTCCTTGCTCTCGCCAGCTTCCCCTACCAATGTCAGAGTGCTAATAGCAGGCAACCTAGAACTGCCTGAGGGAGTATTCTCAGGCTTGTCAGAGACTAGTGTGTTCTCAGAATTGAGCTCACCAACAATCTTAGCATCAACAGCTTTTGCATGTTCTTCTCCTTGTACTTCAGAAGATTCCTTTAGATTATCAGAAGAAATGCTTTCATTGCCATCCATAGCTTTGCTAATCTCTTCTCTGCATAATTCGATAGAATCTTCACATCCTTTTAGTGGTAAGTCTTCATTATTAGATTGCTCAGTTTTATTTTGTGATACCATATCATAATCACTCCCATCAGATTGGTCGTTCAGTACAAAAGAAGCCACTTTAAAATCATTCTCACATCCACCTTCCCCAATTATCACATTGTCATGTGATTCAGCTTTGCTCTCTAACACTGACACTGTGTCCTCTTCGTGTAATTCGCTCCTCTCTTTCAAGGTACTTCGAGCTGAAGAACCAGCTGTTTCAGTTGGAAATGTCTGCTTGTGATGCAATTCAGTAGTTCTTTTATTACTAATAGCCTCAATAAGCGGTGGTAATTCCTGAGTTCTTTGAACCGAGCCACCAGTTGACTTTTGCAAAGAGTGTTTTGTGCTGGATCTCTGCTTCTGAAAAAAAAAAGCATCAAACTGTCAGGTATTTGTCTGTGGAACTTTAAATCCACCATTTTCTATGGTCAAGCTCCTTCATGCCATAACTAAAAGAAATCATGATGCACCAGTGCCTCTAACAACTTTGCCTTTCTTTTGGTTTTATTTCATAGAGAAATTCAACTATGTTTTGTTTTCTTTTTACATGGTACCTTCTTTTCCAACTAAAGAAATTTTTTGGTAAGCAAGTAATTCAGTTTCTAAACAAATAAAGGCGAAGTTGTCCATAAATTATATTTCAGTCGCAAAAGTGCAAAGCACAGTATCCAGTGTCAATAGCGGCTCCCTAAACGGCTAAACTTCACTCGAAATTAATTTGACATGTATTCTAACTTGAAACATTTTAATTGTCTAATTAGACGGAATCGCATGAAAAGCAACTACCTTTTTCACTTCCAGCCAGCCGGATCCCTGATCATCCCCAGCTCCCAACTCGTCATCCATTGGCAGAGACGGAGCGAGGGGGGTGGCCAATGGGGGCCAGGCCCCCCTATTAAAAAATGTTTGTGAAGTAACTCACTTCAAATTAGGACCTTCTAACATATCAAGAGCAATACTCCCATTGCTGCATTGCTGCATTGCTACCATGGTTTCGCAAATCTATCTATCGGCAGCCCACGATTCGAGTACTGCACGATTTTTCAAAACCGACTGGCTCCGTTTGGGTTGGACGAAAGGTTGCTTAAATCGGAAGAGACTCGCCGTCCGAGTAACGCGATTCTTCCTTCTAGTTAGCTTGTGACTAACTGTTCTTCGGATTTGATGTATGTATTGATTCGATTTTTCAAAGGCAAAGCCGCAAAGGTAAATGTGATCGACTGATGATCGGAAGAGAGACTAGGTGTTAGTGTGTTTCGTTAACTAGGGCCGGAGCTGACGCTGTTATAATTGGAATTTTTTAAATATAGTTAATTGCAAGGTATAATATTACATCCAGCTGCTGTATATATTTGAAAATTAATATTAAAATTTAAAATTAATTAAGGATGTACAATTGTACATTAAATTTAATTGATCTTTCATTATAGATTTATTAAATTTTATTGTTATAAATTTTAATCATCTGTTTAAAGGTTAAATATCTTTTAAACGACTTAAGTTTCATACACATTCTATCAAAATAATTGATAACACACCTATAATTTTATTTTAATTTAAATAATATTTTCAAATATATGCACCATAAGAGTTGGATAAATCAGCTTAAAATATTTTGTAACATTTTATCTAATGTAATACATAATAAAATACGTACCCAAACTTGCGAAATGTGATAATTTTGTAGATATATAATTACATATAATTAAATAAAATCTCAAGTAGTAAGAAACACTCTATTGTATATTTTTTTTAATAGAAGACGAAGTAGAGGTACGCCAAGGCTCTTTATGAATTCAACTCTAAATTTTATCGGATTAACTTCAAATGACAAATCCAAACAGTTGGAGCTCTTCTACCTTACGAGTGATGTATCTACATGCAAAAAATTTTAACTTTCGAATTAATTTAGTGTTAAGTCAAGCGATCAAAAGTAGAAGGTTTATAAATTTTTTAATGCATTCATTTTTTGAACAATTTTTTACCACTTGATTATATACATAATTAATTCAAAATTTTAAAAATTTTGCATCTAAACGCATCACTCATAAGATATAAGACTTTCAACAATTTGAATTCGTCATTTAAAATCAATATAATTCTTTTCAAAATATAATAGTGATCTCTAGGAGATTTATGACGGGAACGTTAGATGCACTCTTTAAATTTTAAACCTAAAATCTGACACTTCTGTTAACTATAAATCATTCCAACTTTTTTTTTAATTAATCATAAAATATATATCCACATTTCTATTGGCGGTTTACTCTATTCCCCCGGTTTATATCCACATCCACGTTCGCATTAATATCTGCATTAAATACCTACATCAACTAAAGAACTACTTCATACATATCGGCCCGTTATTTTTATTCATGCCCAAAGTTTCCTCAATTCCGCCAACTCTGCTTATCAAACTCAAATTCTATCAAAAATGCCCAAACCGACGGCTTAATAGCCGGTTCTAATAAAAATTAGAAACCAGCTATTAAATCGCCGGTCCCTATTTTTTATTATTTTTTTGAAAAAAGTTATAATTTATTTATTTATTTTATTAAAGTTTTAGAAATTTTTAATATGTTTATTTGAAAGTTTTAGAAATGTATTAAAACGATTTGATAACATCATTTAAAAAACATCATCTTAAAAATCGTGCATAATAATATTAATAACATCATTTAAAAAAATATATCATTAATTACTTAAAAAAATTGCATTAAGCAAGAAATGGACCAAGTTCATTTAGTCTTGAACCGGTGTATTGTTCTCTCCAATAACCGGAAGCATCGTTTTTTTTTCAAAAAACTTTAAATGGCCATAACTTTGGCTAGGAAAGTCGGATTGGCGCATACGACCCCAATTCGGAAAGGGGGGACGAGACGGTGCTGGCACCTTGGGGTGTAACCCCAGGTATCCAACGAATCAGAATCGCCAAAAAACGTCGTTTAGTGCCTCAAAAATTAAGTTTAAGATTTTTAGTGCAAAAAAACGTTGTTTTAAGATTTTTAGTGTCAAAAATTAAGTTTAAGATTTTTTTTAAATGATGTTATTAATATTATTATGCACGATTTTTAAGAAAACATTTTAAATGATGTTATCAAATCATTTTAATACATTTTAAGTGACTTTTGAATCGGAATCAATAATTCTGATTCAAATAATTTTTATTTTTTTTCCAATAACACACAATGAAATATTTTAATTTTTCTTACAGCCGCGAAAATCCCGATCTGAAAAATATTCATCCGGGTTATTTGTTTCAGTCCTTCTAATAAACTAAATTATATATTTTTCTATCTAATTTCAAATAAATATATCAAAAATTTCTAAAACTTTATTAAAAAAAATAAAAAAATCACAACTTTTTCCAAAAAAATAAAAAATATAGGGACTGGCCATTTAATAGCCGGTTCCTAATTTTTATTAAAACCGGCTATTAAACCGCCGGTTTGGACATTTTTGATAGAATTTGAATTTGGTGAGCAGAGTTGGCGGAATTTAGATAACTTTGAGCATGAATAAAAATGACGGCATATCAGCAGTTCGGCACATTTTAGGGAAACAGCAGATCTGGACCTGACAGCTGCTATCCTGTTACAAAATTTCGGCATATTTTACCCTTGCAACCAAAATCGAAACATCATGTGTGTTATATCCGAGGAAGGCATAAATCATACGAGTTAGAGAAGTGGTGAAACTGTTCACTTCCCCGAGCTAAGCTCGCAGTAAACACACCACCTGACCTGAGAATCCAAATGCAAAGAAATTAACCAAATGCACACTCAAATTGACAGAACTTTAATTTCTCGCACATCCTGAAGAGAACTCGTTGACGCTCCGGGAAACCCACCGCAAGTAAATATTAAATAACAAAGGTGTAAACATTATATTGGTTTTTTCTTTTTTAAAAGTTTGGTAGTGGCTGCCCTAAACATTATACTGTCAATGCCAAAAAAATGACTCGTTAGACATTGCAATATATACACAATGTTCTCATTTGCTAGCTATAACATGGTAAGGCCAATTTTTTTTTAGTATTTCACATTTATCTGTGCACATGGCCAACGTCAGCGGCTCGGCAAGAATTTCCTCTCCTCTGAAGCCGGCTTATCTGACGACTGGGGATTGAGTTTCCTAAAGGTGAGTCTTTGTACTGGCAGCTGTCCATTAGGTGGAACAGTGACCTCAGTGTCAACTAGGATTACATCTTCATCCTTGAAGTCCCCGCGAAGAATTCCCTTTGCAAGCTCATTCTCCACATATTGTTGGAGGACCCGCTTGACAGGCCTAGCCCCATAGTTCGGGTCATAACCGAGGCTCCCCAAGAACTCGATTGCCGAGTCGCTCACGTCAATTCTGATTTTACGGTCAGCCACTCGTTGTTGTACCCTTGCCAACTGTTTTAGCAAAACAAAACAATAATAAATATTATTTGGGCGAACCAGTAAAGCTGATAACAAGAAAACAACTGGAAAGAAAATTCAAAGAATCACCAACATACCTGCAGCTTAACGATCTTGTTAATTTCCGCACGGTCAAGTGGCTGAAACACAATGAACTCGTCAATACGATTCATGAACTCAGGCCTAAATATATTCCTGGCAGCATCCATCACCCTTTTCTTAATAGTCTCATAGGTAGAGCTTCCCCCACCAATCTCCTCATCCATATTCAGGATATACTGAGACCCAACATTAGAAGTCATTATAATAATTGTGTTCGTAAAGCTAACCTTCCTCCCCTGCGAATCAGTCACCCTACCATCATCTAGTATCTGAAGAAAAACATTGAACACATCTGAATGGGCCTTCTCTATTTCATCAAACAGTATCACAGCATATGGCCTTCTACGAACAGCCTCTGTCAGCTGGCCGCCCTCCTCATATCCCACGTAACCTGGTGGGGCACCGATTAATCTTGACACTGAGTGTTTCTCCATATACTCACTCATGTCGATCCTAACAACTGCCTCTTCGGTGTTAAACAAAAAGGAAGCAAGGGTTTTGGCTAATTCAGTTTTACCAACTCCAGTGGGGCCCATGAACATGAAGCTGGCAATCGGGCGGTTTGGATCAGACAAACCAGCTCTTGACCGTTGGATGGCCTCTGCCACTGCTTTCACAGCTGGATCTTGGCCAATGACACGCCTGTGGAGTTCTTCCTCAAGATCGAGGAGCTTTTCCCTCTCAGATTGTTTCAGCTTGGATATAGGAATACCAGTCCACTTGCTAACCACTTCCGCTATATCATCTTCTGTCACTTCTTCTCTTAGCATGGATTTCCCAGAGCTTTGGTACTCATTAAGTTCTTTCTCAGCAGATTCGAGCTGACGTTGCAAGGAGTTGAGGCTACCGTACTTCAATTCGGCTGCTCGGTTTAGATCATACTCACGCTCCGCCAGTTGAATCTCTAAATTGACCCTGTCAATCTATGCAAGAAAAGAAAATTTGGTAAAAACCCGCAAAAAGACAACATTTAAGATTAACACAAAAATGTAAAGCACAATCTCGAACAGCTGAAAAAGAAACACAATCACCATAAACAGTACGAATTCAGCAAAATTAGGATATGATTAGAAACACTCATATCATGCGTCATACAGAGATGAGAGAGACAAAGCAGAGTATATTATAATATTGTTACCTCTTCCTTGATAGACTGGATCTTTGTCATAACCATCTTTTCATGTTCCCATTGCTCAGCAAGCTCTGCCTGCTTTTCTTTCAAGAGAGAAAGCTCTGCCTCAAGGCGTGCCAATCTATCTTTTGATGCCTTGTCAGTGTCATTTGTTAGTGACAACCGCTCCATCTCCAATTTCAGCACCGAGCGATCAATTTCATCCAAGAAGGTTGGCTTGGATGTAATCTCCATTTTCAATTTAGCAGCTGCCTCATCCACAAGATCGATAGCTGAACCCAAAAAAAAAAATAGTCAAAATCACATCAAAATATTATAGGGGTTCTTCACAATTTACGTCTTAATTTAACCCAGTTTGTGATTGGTATCAAGTAAAAGACAATCTGCTCATATAACTTTCCCAGAATTGCAGTACAATGTAGTCAAGTCTCATTATAATAATACCTTTTTCCCATTTCAGCTCTCTTATACGACATTCCAAAAGGAAAGTATAGACATAATCAAGTACCTTTTTGCATCTCCCAGTCCTAAAAAATAAGAAAACAAAAATATAATTCTCACCTTTGTCAGGCAAAAATCGGCCACTGATGTACCGATCAGACAAAACGGCAGCTCCTACGAGAGCGCTGTCTGAGATGCGAACCCCATGATGTAGCTCGTACCTCTCACGCAATCCACGAAGTATCGAGATGGTGTCTTCAACAGTGGGTTGATCAACATAAACCTGCTGGAAGCGCCTCTCCAAAGCAGGGTCTTTTTCTATGTATTTACGGTATTCATCCAATGTTGTTGCTCCAATGCAACGAAGCTCTCCCCGACCAAGCATAGGTTTCAGCAGATTACCTGCATCCATTGCACCATTTGTGGCCCCTGAAAGGAAAGTATGGTCCGGTCATTAATTACAATGGAGAAACAAAAAAGCACAGGTATACTAGACAGCTTGACAGCTGCCACTCAAAAGTTCATTGGATGAACTAAAAGCATACGAGAAAGTTATAAATTTTTAAAACCAGTATATAATAAACTATTTGTACATTTCTTTTTCAGGTCTCTCCCCCTGATCAAAGCCAAAAGTAAATCAAATTATCTACGCTGCTGCTCAAATTCACCTAGCAACCCAAAGCATGTATATATATCTAACAATGAAGGTCAACATGTACCATTTCTCTTAGATGCCACTGGAACACAATAAAGCAAAACGTAGAATCTAACTCAACGCTGCCATCACTATTGATCACTAGGTAACAACACCAGACCCCAACAGATATGTACCTGGTCGGGGGAATTACCTGCTCCAACAACAGATATGTACTAGGTAACAACCATACTGTTATTGTCCAACATATATCACAGAAAGGGGGAATTACCTGCTCCAACAACAGTATGGATCTCATCAATAAACAAGACAACCTGCCCATCGGACTCGGTTACCTCCTTAAGGACTGCTTTTAGCCTATCTTCAAATTCACCCCGGTATTTAGCCCCAGCTATGAGAGCACCCATGTCCAGTGCAATAAGCTGCGTGCAGCAAGAAAATTCAAAAATCACAGAAATATAAACATCCTTATGGTGAAAGAATTCTGTGGGTGCTTGTGCATTATTCCGGAGGGTCTGACTATATGGAACTCATCCCTGACAAGCGGACATCAGAAAAGAAGAACACACCAATTCATTCAGGAAAATACCAAAAGGATAAAGGCCTTACAGACATAACTAATTCATTCATATGCCAATTTTTTCAAAGCAAAAGTAATGAACCCATTTACTTTTAACTCAACAAGAAAACATACCCTGCGGTTGATTAAAGCTTGAGGAACATCTCCTTGAACTATTCTTTGGGCAAGCCTGGAAGAGGAAGAAGCACATATGTTAGCAAATAGCCTAAATACTCCAATTATCCATGTGACTAAATACTTAACAGAAGATTTTAACACAATATACCTAAAAGGAAGGCATTCCAAGTCAGTGCCATTATGAACTACTTAACCATATGCTGGTAAGGAAGTCAGCAGTTAACAATATATATCAATTAACCATTATTTAACTTTAAATAAAGAAGCTAATGAGGAAAATGATTTGCATCAAAGATCATTGTGCGCTAATGCTTTAATGATGCTGGGCTTGACAGGATAACCAATCAGGTGCCTCAATAATTCACATAACTGCTGCAATAAAAAAAAGGTAGTCACCCTTCTGCTATTGCAGTTTTTCCAACGCCAGGTTCACCAATTAATACAGGATTATTCTTAGTCCTTCTTGATAAAATCTGGATACATCTTCTAATTTCATCATCTCTTCCAATTACTGGATCAAGCTTGCCTTCACGTGCCATAGCTGTTAAGTCCTTGCCATATTTCTCTAGGGCCTCGTACTTGCCCTCTGGATCTGATATAATTTAAGAGAGACATGTTAGTTCATCTAAGTCCCTGCTAAATAAAATTAAGTTTTAATAACAGATTAAATAAATAAATAATAACAAGCCTAGGGTTGTACTAATAAAGTTAATTAATTTAATCTGAATCACATCAACAGAATAGTTAAGAACCATAACAGTCCAGCATCAAAATGCTAAATAAACCAGGTGAGTACTGTAGATAACATGCTTTCTTGACAGCAGAATTAGAAATTAGACAATATAGCATTACCTTGATCAATGACACTCTGGCGCCCTCTTATTGATTCTATAGCTGATTTGAGAGTCTTGACTGTGATTTGGAAATCCTTGAATAGCTGTCTCCCAAACCGCTTGTCATCTACAAAGCCAAGCACTAGATGCTCAACCGACACAAATGCATCCCCATACTCTTTCTTATACTCTCTTGCTCTCTGAATCAAAGCCTCTAGGTCTCTTCCTAACATAGATCCAGCAGCTTCACCTAACACCTGGTGCATTTCAAGCACACATATTGTTAAACACAACTATCAAACTATACCTTCTACAAGAAAAGGATATTCTATGAGTGCATTAGGTGGTGGTTTCCAAGAAAAATCTGAAAAATAAGAAAAATAGAATGAACACAAGTGCTTTGAGTAAACAGATTTTCTTCATTTTTATTTACGATGTCTCTTTGTTTAATTTTTATATTTACTCTTTACAGTTTTATTATCCATTTCTTATTTTGTGTTTTGGAATACAATAATCTGCCCTTGTTAAGTGAGGTAGGCAAACTAACCAATGTAAAGTAGATTGTTAAATTGGCTGGCAACTGAACTTCTAATCAAGATACCTTGGGTTGTCTCTGAATGAAACTCTCTGTGGCATCAAGAAGCTTTGTGTTATCGATTCCTGCCTTGGAGAAAATCCGACGGGCAAGTCCATTTCTCTGCTCTAGAAGAGATTTCATAAGATGCTCCGTCTCCACGATCTGATGTTTGCTCTCTTTTGCCACTTCTGGTGCATTAACTATTCCTTGCCAGGCCATCTCAGTGAACTCTTGCTGGGTTATCTATTATTATCAATTAAGAAACTCAGCAATGCGGCTACAATTCAAATAATATATTACAAATAAATTGCAAGAATGACGTCCTCAGCTGTCAACCAACTGCTTAGGACATGTTGACAATTGCAATTGTAAATAAATCTCTAAACTAGCCCTTTTAAATTAAAACGTTTGCTGTTTCATTAGATATGTCTCTGGAGTGGCAATTAAATGGCAACAAAAAATAAACGTGGAAATTACTGGATTACCCTCCCATCACTGGTAGTAGCCTGGCATCTGATGTTCCGAAACCTTGTTGCTCCTTTCTTGTGGAAAGTACAGTTGGGATCTCCAAACCTTCTCCTTTCTGATAACCTCAACGCCTTGAAGGAGGAAGAACATCGTCTCGCAGGTAGCGTAGAGCGCAGCGAGCAGACGCTTCTAGCAGTCTTAGAGGAAGCGGGAACAAGAAGGAAGTGCGAATGCTGAGTAGAGAGAGCGGCCGCCATGGGAGTAGTAGCCACTGTAGAAGCTTCGTTTCTAAGGCGTGGAGTTTTCCTGTTAATAGGTAATTTCGTGAGGATAGGCGAGAATAAATATAAAAGGAAGCTTATCGGGGTTCTCTTTCCCGCATGTTCTCCATAGTTCCGGAGTGCGGTGGAAACGGACAAGGCCACCAGGGTGGGGTCGGGGGACTGGAGTGCGTAACCATCCTCTCAGATATCTCACCGCCAGCGTGACCGACGTGTACGGTGCCTATTCGGAGATAGCACAGGGGCAGTATTATTTGTTGCTTAAGATTCGTGCAGAACGTATTTGAACGGTTAAGATTTTTCAAAAAGTCACGCACACGGTGAGATATCTCAGAGGATGCGAATTCCGGGGGGGACGGCCCGAGTAGCAGATGGGTCTGTGCGGATGGAGATCAAACGGTCCCAATTATCTTGTTCGGACTCATCGTGATTCTAATGGCACCGATATAGCCACGGATACGTTAATCGGCTATCCGGACGTCTAATAAATCAGTCTTTTTTTTTTTTTTTTTAATTTGAAGCAATTTGATGCAGATTTTTTTATCGGGAGCAGAAACGAATATCAAATTTTCACTTTTATCGTTGATTTCCGACAATTTCATTTTATACCATACTCGTGGAATTATTCAGCAGTCGAAATTTGCAGTATTATCTTTAGAATGAAATTTATACCCCTCAGAATACCTAAGATGTAATTATTTAATTCAAACTTTTCTTTAACTGTGGTGTGAATTTCAAAACGGATCTCTATATCTACAGTCTTTTTGACCTCGTTGAAACTAAATTCAGATTCAATGGTGTTGTACATGGACAATTGGAGATGGAGTGCTGTTTCCTTCTGGTTTGACAATTAGTGCGAGCTGCCAATTGTGGGTTCTGATCGGAGTTCAATCAGAGTGACAAGACGGCATACGTCATTGAAAGAGGCTATGCCTTTGCTTAGTGTGGTGGCACCACAGATACATGCTAGTCTACACTTACAGCAAGGGATCCAGGATGAGCTCTAAATATACTACTTAAGTCAATAGACTGGGATCAAGCCTAACTAACTATCAGTTAGTGGCACTGTTGTAAATTTATAGAAATCTAAAACTGTTGTAAATCAGAGACTAATGAGAAATGAAATACAGTTCTTATCAGTTAGTGGCACTGTTGTAAATTTATAGAAATCTAAAACTGTTGTAAATCAGAGACTAATGAGAAATGAAATACAGTTCTGTCATTCATCTTATGAACACGTTTATGGTATCAGAGCATAAACCTGTCTTCCTCTTTCTTTCTTGAATTCTTGCAAAACAAAACTCAGCCATGACTGAGAACAGCAACTCTACTTCTCAATCTCCCTCCCTTCCCCTCTCCCAGTCTGATTCTATTATTCACATCTCAATTCTTGTATCTACAAAACTTGATCGGGACAATTTTCTGACCTGGAAGTCTCAGATTGAGCCTATTGTTCTTGGATATGGCCTTTCTGATCACATTGATGCCTCGTTTAAGCCTCATGAGAAGAATCTGGTGATCAATGGTGTGTCACTCTCCAATCCGAGTCATCTCCCTTGGCAGAGGCAAGATCAGCTCTTGCTCGGGTGGATGCGCTCTACCATCACCTCGTCGATTCTCTCACAGTACACCACCTGCAAGACGGCAGCTGAACTCTGGTCTGCTCTTCACCGTGTTTACTCTGCTGTCTCCTCTGCACGTGTGATGGAGCTGCGTCGATCTCTCCAATCCAAGACTCGTGGTGGCCATTCTTGTTCAGACTACCTCACTCAGATGCTTAGCATCGCTGATCAGCTCTCCTCCGCTGGTGCTCCGATCCCTGATTCCGACCTGGTAAACTACATCTTGTCTGGGTTAGGAGCTGAGTACAACTCATTTGTGGTAGCTCTTACTACCTGATCTGAACCGGTGACGCTGACGGACCTCCATGGCTATCTTCTGTCTCATGAGAAATTACTCTCCTCTCAGTCCGCCACTCTTTCCACCTTCTTTCCTGACCCTACGGCGCTCTATGCGGGGCAAAACAATAGGGGTAGAGGCAAACGGGGTTCGGGCAGAGGGTACTCTAATGGGTCTGGTCGCGGATCCGGTAGAGGCTCTTAAGTATCTGATCCGATACTCCCCACTCCTCCAAATCCTTACTTGGGCCGTGGTGGCCCAGTCCGTGGAAATTATTCTAGAGGAGGAAATTCTTCAACTGGGAGAGGAAATTCTGCTGCTCAGGTTGGTTCTGAGAGACCTCAGTGTCAGATTTGTTTCAAGAGGGGACATGAAGCTCTCAATTGCTATCACAGGTTTGATCATTCCTATACCTCAGCTGCTCCCCCACAGTTTCAAGCCTTGTTCAACACCACCGCTCCTCCTCCACATGAAGGTTGGTTCCTTGATTCGGGAACAACGAACCATGTCACTTCCGACATAAACAACCTCAACTCGTTCACTCCTTATGCCGGCACCGATCAGCTTCAAGTCGGTAATGGCTCCAACTTACCTATTTGCAATCTAGGGCATTGTATGTTGCCTTCTAATGGTGGAAATCTTTTACTCAAAAATGTTCTTCATGTGCCGAAAATTACGAAAAATCTCATTAGCATTTCTCAATTTGCTCTTGATAATGATGTGATACTTGAATTTCATCCGTTTTTTTTGTGTTGTGAAGAATCGTCATACCAAGACTCCTCTACTTCGAACCAAGCTCCATAATGGCCTTTATAATGTCTCTCATCCTCAAGCTTTAATTGGTGAACGTGTCTCGGCCAATTTGTGGCACGAGCGATTGGGACATCCTTCTACCAATACTACCCGTTTCTTTTAAATGCGAATAATCTCCCAACCTCTTCCAATAAATTGCAATTTTGTGGTGATTGTTGTAAAGCCAAGGCACGTGTTTTGCCTTTTAAAGTTTCTTCTTCTTTTGCTTATTCACCATTAGAGGTTGTACATTCGGATTTGTGGGGACCTTCCCCTATTGTTTCTTGTAACGGGTTTCGCTACTATGTGAATTTCATTGATGAATTTTCTTGTTTTTCATGGATTTATTTTCTTCGCACCAAGGATGAGGTTACAAATGCTTTCTCACTTTTCAAGGCTCAAGTCGAAAATTTGTTTGGCACAACCATCAAAATTCTCCAAACGGATGGAGGGACGGAGTTCAAACCAATCTCAAAAAAATTCCCTCACCTCATTCACCAAACTTCTTGTCCATATACCCCGCAACAAAATGGGTTAGCGGAACGGAAACACCGGCACATTATCGAATTAAGCCTAGCCATCATGTCCCATGCCTCAATTCCCTCTATTTATTGGGACCATATTTTCCAAAGCGTAGTCTTTCTTATTAATAGATTACCACCTACTACCACACCTCCCCTTACACCATTCTTTTTAACAAAGCTCCCGATTACCAATTTCTTCGGGTTCTTGGATGCTTATGTTTCCCCTTTTCTTCGACCTTATAATTCTCACAAACTTCAATTTCGCTCGCTACCGTGTGTGTTTCTAGGCTATTGTAAACACCAAAAAGGCTACAAATGCCTTCACCTTCCCACCAACAAAATCTATGTGAGCCGTAATGTTTGGTTTGACGAAAACACCTTCCCTTTTTCTTCCTCTCCTTCTTCAGCTCATTTTAAATCCTCTCTGGATCACTTTACCTCTTCTCTGGCGCCTTCAACTACTCTTGAACCAACACAGAACAATTCCCAAGCCCATCCGAATTTATCTATCCCCTCTACTCAGCTCACTTCTCTTCCTCTCTTAAATTCTTCTCATCAAAGGCCCACTCCTACATTATTACCTACAGCCCAATCCTCTTCTCCTCTAAGGCCGGCCCCAATTTCATCTCCTACACCACCTGCCATTGGATCTCCTCATGTGCCGAACTTGGCAATTAATTCCAGCAGCCCATTACCTCCTGTAAGCCGCTATTCTACACCTGCGTCTGCCACAGAAATTACTCCAGCAGCTATTTCTAATTCTCAGCATCATATGGTTACCCGACAAAAAGATCAGACAAGGAAGAAAAAGGCATTTCCAGATCACATCACCTACCTGAGCACTCGGCATCCCTTGCCTTTACCATAAACTGATGAACCGACTTCCTTCACTCAAGCCAATAAATTTCTCGAATGGCGTGACGCGATGTCGCATGAACTCAATGCCCTTGCTCAAAACAACACATGGATTCTTGTGCCTCCTCAAGAGGATCAACACATTGTCGGTTGCAAGTGGATTTACAAACTCAAGCGCAAATCCGATGGCTCGATTGAACGCCACAAAGCGTGCCTGGTGGCGAAAGGTTACACGCAAGCGGAAGGCTACAACTATCATGACACTTTTAGTCCCGTTGTCAAACCGACCACGATCCGTGTCGTTCTCTCTCTTGTCGTCTCTCAAAAATGGCCAATGCGACAATTGGATGTCAACAATGCCTTCTTGCGCGGTGACCTTCAAGAATGTGTTTTTATGGCACAACCTCCGGGCTTTATTGACCCGACTAGACCTTCTCATGTTTGCCTTCTCAAGAAAGCGCTATATGGACTGAAGCAAGCCCCACGTGCTTGGTTTCAAAAACTTGCATCTGCTATTGCCGGACTTGAATTCAAGGCATCCCATTCCGACTCGTCCTTGTTTATTTGTGGCTTAGGCAACTCTCTCACGATTGTCCTTGTCTATGTGGACGATATTATAGTGACGGGCTCTCATGCACAACGCGTGACCTCTCTCATTCAAGATCTTGCTACTCGATTTTCTTTAAAAGATCTTGGTCCGCTTCACTACTTCTTGGGGATTCAAGTTGATTCCACCTCACATGGTATTCTTCTATCTCAACCAAAATATATTCGTGAGCTACTTGACAGATCTAAAATGGGGGGTTCCAAGTCGTGTGCTACACATTGCTCAACCGCCCAACCATTGTCCAAGTTTCAAGGTTCCCCTATGGCCGACCCTCACATGTATCGTAGCATTGTCGGGGCACTTCAATATGCTACGATTATGCGACCCGACATCACATATGCCGTGAATAAAGCATCCCAATTTATGCATGGACCCACCGATGAGCATTGGAATACCGTCAAGCGTGTTCTTCGATACCTAAAGGGATCTCTTACTCACGGCCTTCATATTCACTCATCTTCCTCTCTTGACCTTCACGCTTACTCCGATGCGGATTGGACGGGGTGCCCGGATGATAGACGTTCCACCACGGGGTTTTGCATTTTTCTCGGGTCTAACTTGCTTTCTTGGGGCTCTAAAAAACAATCCACCGTGTCTCGTTCGAGCACCGAAGCGGAATATAGGAGCATGGCCATTGCTTGTGCGGAACTTGTTTGGATCCAACATCTTTTGCGCGAACTTCAAGTTCCTTTGCATTCTACACCGACTCTTTGGTGTGATAACCTTGGCGCCACTTTTCTAGCGTCAAATCCCGTGTTCCATGCTCGAACAAAGCACATCGAGATAGACTATCATTTTGTGAGAGAACGGGTTGCTTCTTGACAGTGCGCTTCATATGCTCAAAAGACCAGCTAGCCGATTTGCTTACCAAGGGTCTGTCTTCACCCAGACTTTGGTTTCTTTGCTCCAAGCTCAGTCTCGGTCCAGCTGTGCCTTCGCTTCGGGGGGGTAATATACTACTTAAGTCAATAGACTGGGATCAAGCCTAACTAACTATCAATTAGTGGCAGTGTTGTAAATTGATAGAAATCTAAAACTGTCAATGACAATTCTGTAATTCTTATAGACTCTATAAATATAGAGCATCTGTTGTAAATCAGAGACTAATGAGAAATGAAATACATTTCTGTCATTTATCTTATGAACACGTTTAGCTCTGTTGGAGGTGATCCGGGATGGTAGTTACTAGGCTAGCTCGGTTTACAAGATGATGATCAGTGGTGGGAAGATGGGTTGGAGGTACCAGGTGGTATGGAAGGTAGGGGCGGAACCAGAATTTGAGTATAGGGGGGCTAAATAATAATATATATTTTTTAAATAAAAAATTCATAACACAATATAATTATTAGGGAGGCTTTTAATAATAAAACAAATAATATAATATAAATTTCTATATACATGGTAATAAAATAATGCAAAGCGGGGTGGCTTAGCACCCCAAGCTCCTGTTATGTTTCGCCCCTGATGGAAGGTTAAAGCATTACCAAATGTCAAAGTTTTTGCCTATCTATTCCTCAAAGAAAAAATCCTTACTCATGCGGTTCTTCTCAGAAGGGGTTTTACCATTGAACAGCATTGTTATACCTGCAATGACAGTGCGCTGCCTTGATGCATATTGTTTTTCATTGTTTTTATGCAGTACAGGGATGACAGCATTTGAACAACATAAAGAGGTGGCCAGTCCTGACAATGGCAGACAACTTGCACATGACGTGGGACTTATCCTTAATGCAAGTACGAAGGAGACTGCCGGCATCAAAATGGACCCCCTTGTTCATTTGCACATGTTGAGAAATCTGGAAGTAGAGGAATGCAAGGGTATTCCGAGATGAACAGGTGCCGCCGAGCATTCTAGCACAAAGAGCGGTGGAAGAAAGCGAATTGTGGTGAAAATTTTGCTAAGAGTGATTTAGTGAATTTTAGGGGGCTACGTTGTAAAAAGGGGCAAATGTCTCTTGCTATATAAACACTTTGGGGCCGTTCGGCAACAAAGGATTAAGAGCTTAAGGAGTGCTAAGGAACTGATGTTCGGTTGTCTTAATCCACGGATGAAGGATTAAGTGCTTAAGGAAAGGTATAGGTGCCTTAAAGTTCAGGCAAGAGATTAAGATCCGGGCAAAAGGAGGCTAAAGGAGGTGTTCTTAATCCGCGCTAAGGAATTGGTGTTCGGCAAGATTAAGTAGCTAAGGAAGCTAAAGAAAGCGGATTAAGTCTTAAGGAGGCTTAATCTACGCTTGCCAAACAGCCCCTTTGTTTTCAATATCTAGTATTCGGTTGTATCAGTCAAGTTTTAAAAAAAAAAAAAAAAAACTAAATTCAGACTGTGATTTTCTTTAGAAGAACCAATACTGTAGAATTCAACCAATGAATACAATTGTGGTATAAATTGAAATTGTCCAGAATAGATAATGTAGGTTGAATTCCTTTTTTTTTGCTATAAATACAAAATTCAGAATTTGATGTACACTCTTCAAAAATTTCAAATTATCGTATTTTTTCCTTCTAAATTCATAATATCCAAAAACTCAAAAATATATCTAAGTTATTATCTTTTCAATTAAAAGCTCATTTTAAATTTATAAAGATTCTGTTTTAGTCTTTACTAAAAAAAACTAACATATACGTAGTATGTGTAAGAGATGTGTTTAGTCTTTTAATGTCACACCCCAAATCAAAAATTTCTGGATTAATGTGTGATCAACCCCGCCTCGTGTTTATTAACCATTAAACACGCAAGGCTAAGAACAATAATAAATAAATAAGCAGCGGAAGCAAAATATAAAATATATCAACAAGTCACATCAGTCACATATCAGTACACACAACACATATATATATATAATACAACAATCCATGTCACATACTATAACAAAATCTAACCAAAGATAGTAAATGATCTGTCGACTCCATATACACAATCGGCAAATACGGAATGGCAGGTCAAACGAAGTACTAAACCTAATCATCAAACGGGGTGGTCCTCGGGGACAGCTCCTGACAGCTCCTGTTATGGACCGCCAGACTCTGTACCTAAAACCCACGAAACAACTTGTGGGTGAGCAACGAATCGCTCAGTATGTGACCCAGTACTATTTCCTCAGGGGTCCTCTACGGTCAAAGCACTTTCACTTATAATTTTACGTACAGTTATGCTTGAAATTAAATATGCATATGTGTGATCCTATCTCAATATCTAATAAAAATCAAAATACTTTTAATGATTAATCATGATGCGGTTACTCTAATATGCCAACATGCGAAAGTTTTCCCCAAAACAAAAATCCAAGAAAAATATACTATTTATAGTCAAAACGGGAAAATCAGTATCGGAATACTGAGTGTAGAATTTATAATTATAGTACGAATAAAAGTCACCCCGTGCTGTGCTAATCGGATCAAAGATCCTCAAGATATGTCTAAGGACTGCGATCAAAGAGTCCAATGATACACGTTGCCTATTGACACCGAGCATTTCCTCATATGATTAGCACGCTAGCCGATTGACATATCTCAATTCGGTGTGTGCTCCTTTCTCTAAAATGATCCATAACCAAACATATAAAATAGGAGAAATCATACAATGCAAGTCGTAAAAATTGTCAATCTCATCCCTCGTGAGCAGGTGAGAACTCTACCGTCTGGCCAGATCAATAGAAAAAAGGGGCTCGAGATCGGCCCCACACATCAAGGCTCGAGATCGGCCTTCGGAACCGTTCTAGGCAATGTAGCTCCTAATGTAGGTGGAGATCACTCCAGAATCGTTCGTGCCTCAGGGCTCGAGATCGGCCCGCACGTAATGGTAAAATAATCAAAAATGATAGATATACTCAAGGTTTATACATATAATATAAGTCCTAGAAGACCATCCAGAAAGTCAAGTGACACCTCGGCTCAATGGCTGCGAGGCCGACTCATGTCCCATTCCACAAGCCGGAGCGCAGTCATTCAGTCTCTACTCAGCTCTCACCAATGCATGCGTATAGCTATGCAATAATATTATTGCCTTCTACGAGAAGAAGGCAATCTAGTAACCTAATATTCTAATAATAATATATAATCTTATTTATCTACTCCTATTAAAACGTAAATTCTTTCTTTGAAGGGGGTTATGCAAATCCTAACTACAGTTCAAAAGAATAAACATGCTCTAATGCATCTATTAATTTAAAGTACGGATGTCAGGTCAAGTGGAACGACTTGGTAAGAGTACGCCCACGAAAGAAATAATTCAGATATCCCACACCTGTAGGGCTGAAGACGCAACGACTAACCCTCAGCGAAGGTGGTAGGATCCGCGTATGCTCCAACCGGTGCGTCAGTCGACTCAGCCCACGGATCGGGCTTGTACGAGATCTGCAGATCTGAAATTCGTAATTCAAACCAATTAAAATTCTAGAAGGGATCTTGTAACCCTTTTCCCCTATTTTAACTTGGTACAAAAATTGCGGGCGTCGCACTCGTTCGATCGGTCGGAAAAGTTTTTGATTATCACATTAATACTTGTTATTAACGTAGTCAGATACTTGATCGTTTACTTTCATTTAATTTGAATTAATCTAAGTCACATTTCGCCGTTCCGTTGGTTGGATAGGTAATTGACGTTAATCCTTATCTTAATTTAGTCTGATATTGATCATTCACATTCATTTAATTTAACTTAAGTTAGTTTAAGAATTAACGTTGTTTTCAACAACTCGTCGTGAAGGGTGTTGTTGGTAATAATTTAGAGTGTCGGGGTATTCGTAACTAATTAACTGCGAGTTACGATATTCTACGCAAGAATTTTCTTACGTCTATCTATTTTAGATTCCCATTCGTATCATATTCACTTATCTCAATTTAGTAATTTAAAAGTTGCGCAAGGTCATTATTTTATTTCTATTTAATTCCTATCGTAAGTTGATCGTCTCGAATTTAAATAATACGTGAAAGGAATGGATCTTGTTGCTAATTAATTGTCTTTATTAATTAGCAACGAAATTTATTTAAGTTATTCCAATTTACATTATTTATTTTAAATTTAATCATTTGTTCCAAATGATATTTAATCAATTTAATTTAAAATACAAATAACATTTTAAATATTTTTAATTAAATGTGTTTCGGGATCATATGGTGCCCTTTTTGGTCTTTGTATCTGCTCAAGTTATGTTATGAGGCATCATACCAAGGGCTAGTCTAATCATCTCCCAATCTTTAAGTTTACGTATTTTTCCGATTTTTAGTTGTACCCTTTTAATTCAAATTTTAAAAGAAGTTAAGTTGTTGTATAGTAATTTACAAAAATATCGAATACACTTTTATTTTATTTTTAACCACGTTCTCGAGTCGAGCCTACCGAAAGGAGGCTCAGACCCTAAGTAATTCATTACTCTGTTTTACTTGATTATTTAAATTAATTTCTACTCCTAATGTGCATTTTACTTTTACCTTTCCTATTCGTATCTCGATCGAATTCGTGACAAGTTTATTTATGTCCTATACTATGGTTTGTGTTGCATGTGTAAAAATTCACCTACACTACATTTTTTCCCCCCCCCCCCCCCCCCCCCCCCCCCCCCGGCCCCGCAAAAAAAAAAAAAATCAATATTTTCATCTCTCATTCTCTCAATCTCAAGCTCCATCTCTTATTTTTATTATTCTCCAATTTTAATTTTTTTTAGTTTTTTTTTTTTATTGAAATATTGAATTGTGATAGTTTATTTTTGTAGAGAAATTTAGAATTTAAATTAAATGTTAGATTTATTGAATGTTAAGTAATTAGATTTGTTAAATTTGTTAAGTAGTTAGATTTGTAGTTAGATTTTTTAAATTTGTAGTTAGATTTATTTTTGTAAAAGTGAAGAATTAGATTTGTGTTAGAATATGTTATAATTCATTTTGAAATTCGGATTTAATTTTAATAGGTTAAAAAAAATAGGTTAGATTTATTTTTTGGAAATGTGAAGTAATTAGATTTGTGTTAGAATATGTTATAATTTATTTTGAAATTCGATTTATTGTTAATAGGTTAAAAAAATATGTTAGATTTATTTTTTGGAAATGTGAAGTAATTAGATTTATTTTAGAATATGTTATAATTTATTTTGAAATTCGGATTTATTGTTAATAGGTTAAAAAAATATGTTAGATTTATTTTTGAAATGTGAAGTAATTAGATTTGTTTTAGAATATGTTATAATTAATTTTGAAATTCGATTTATTGTTAATAGGTTAAAAAAATATGTTAGATTTATTTTTTGGAAATGTGAAGTAATTAGATTTAATTTAGAATATGTTATAATTCATTTTGAAATTCGGATTTAATTTTAATAGGTTAAAAAAATATGTTAGATTTATTTTTTGGAAATGTGAAGTAATTAGATTTGTTTTAGAATATGTTATAATTAATTTTGAAATTCGGATTTAATTTTAATAGGTTAAAAAAAAATTATATTATGATTTTTTGTAAAAAAAAATAGGTTAGATTTATTTTTGGAAATGTGAAGTAATTAGATTTGTGTTAGAATATGTTATAATTTATTTTGAATTTTAAAAAAATTGGATTTATTGTTAATAGGTAAAAAAAAAAATAAAAAATAAATTTTTGGAAATGTGAAGTAATTAGATTTATTTTAGAATATGTTATAATTTATTTTGAAATTCGGATTTATTGTTAATAGGTTAAAAAAATATGTTAGATTTATTTTTTGGAAATGTGAGTAATTAGATTTGTTTTAGAATATGTTATAATTAATTTTGAAATTCGGATTTATTGTTAATAGGTTAAAAAATGACAACCCTCATCGTGAATGGTGGAAGAACAAATCGAAAGATATTCCCGAGTTTTTTGGCCCTACGCCCGATATGCCACATAATTATCCACAAAATTATAACCCAATTATCAACCAAGTTCCTCCCAAATGCCACCATCTAATTATCCACTTAATTATCCACAAAATTATCAAAGAAGGGATCAAATGCTAGATTTAAATTGCCAACAACCCCATGAAATGACAACTATACTTCAAATGATCCAAACATATTTATTCACATCAAGTGATACCACGTATGCACATGGAGGCACTTTCACAATCGACACAAAAAAAGAGGTACTCCTTCGACAAGTCTCCATGAAATTCAAGAAGAAGATTTCTTCTCGACAAGAAGTGCCCCCGCAGAACCGGCGGAAAGAAGGCAAAAAGATGGCCCGAATACAATAAACCGTGGTTGAAATATTATGATTGGACAAGAGATGAGGAGGGCACTATGCAATATCTACAATGTAAGGTAAAAAATGTAACAAGAGTTATGTGTATAAAAAAAGGACGTATGAATAGCTTTAAGAGACATGCCGAAATGCACAAAAAAGGGTGAACAACAAGTGAAAATGTTGGATCGAGACAAATCCAAACCCTATTAAACGCGGATGGTACCGGAACCAACCCAAAATTCGATGAATCAAAAATGCTTAGTGAATTGGCTCGGTACACGAAAGAACAACCAATATGTATGGGTAGTTGACAATTACAGAGGATTCATCATAAAAAATGACTAGTGAAATAAAAAACCAGTTTACCGAGAAAAGATGATATGAAAGCTACATTTGCATACCAAAACAATAATGTCTCATTACTAGCCAAGCATTGATAGATGTTGGGTATTACAAAAAGGAATATTAAATTTTTAAATTTTAAAAAAAACTAAATACAAATGATTTTTAAATCAATTATTGAGGTTTTTAAGAGTATAACCTTAAGAATATGGATAATAAGATTTTTCTATCTCTTCGATAATGCTAGCAACAATATAGTTCTTTGAAATTTTTAAACGGCCTAAACCGTTATGGATGGTGAAATGTTTCCAAAACTTGCACATACTTAACCTCGTCGTACGGTCTTAAAAAGCCGTAAGCAATTGATAATTAAATTTAAAGATGCTCTCAACCATTTTTCAAACCAAGAAAGAAAACAAATAAATATGAACAAATTAAAAAAAATTTTAAAAAAAAAAACCTTATTTAAAAAATAATAGGATGTTACCGATTTCCTTACAAAGCTCATGGGAGGCTTTAGAGGCCGATTGGAACTCAAAAGGAAGAATGGAGCAACTAGAAAGGCTTAAAGAGTTCCTAAAAACCTTCTTTTACGACTCACAACGTCTTTAGTTCTCAACATCTCTATTACATCTCCAAGGTATATAATGATTTGGAAGGACAATGATAAATCGTCAGATGCCATGAAACAAAAATTTAAAATATTGGGAAGATGTACCCTCCAGCACTCAAGAAGTATTACACGATCAAATTTATTGAAAGGTACAAAGAATATCTACATTTAGCAAGACGGGATGAGATGTTTCACATATCTCAAGAATGAGTGGCAATGAAATTGGGGTATAAATAAAAATATACATGTATTTTTAATATTTATTATTTATAATATCTACATTATTTGTCCGCTAATTTTTATTTTAATTTTTTTTAATTTTTTAAGAACACCAAATTATAGGTTGGTGGAGTAGGGGGACTGCAAGGATCTATCCAATCCCGGCGATGATGGTGTCAACCGTCCTTCCGAAAGTTGTTTTAGTTAGATCCTCTCGATAAACGCGAGTTGGGTCCACATGTCTTTAGAGACTTGTGTGCTTAAAAGATTGATTGATGTAAGGCGCACACAACATCCGCCCCAAAAACAATAACCCCCCCAACCCTCAAAAAAGAAAAAAAAATTAAGAGAGCAAGAAAATGGTATAGGAATGCGAACTTTAGGAGGGTAACTTTTTTAAATTATAAAATTATAAACATTTCAATTAGTTTTTAAATTATTCATTTTAACGAAAAATTACTAACAAAAAAAAGTTAAAATGAAAAAAGGAGGGTAACTTGTATTTTTAATCTATTATTTTAAAATAAGTTAATTATTTTTAAAGTAATTGATTTAAGAAATTTTTAGTTTATATTTTATTTTAACAAAAATTATCGAGTTACAAGTTTACAACCATGTCAAATGAATTTAAATTTGTATGAATTTGGATTTATAATTTATTGGTATGAATTGGATTTATAATTATTTACAATTTGAATTTATAAAATTTATAAAAAAAAAAAAAAAAAAAAACCCCCCCCCCCCCCCCCCCCCCCCCCCCAAGCGCCCTGCTGGTCTTACGTTTGTGCGCCGTGGCCCGTGCCCGCCGTTTTTATCTCCCTTTTTTTTTTTAAAAAAAAAAAACATTTCGGCCTAAGCCCAAGTCTCAAAAGTCCAAACCATTAAAATTTTCGGATTGGGCCAAATGCCTAAAATACAAAGGCCTAATACTTTAAAATCTCAATTATAAGGCCGGCCCCCATTTAATTCAAAAAATACCATTTTCTAAGTTAGCCCCTACACTCACCAAAATTATAATTAAGTTTTAAATTTTTACACAAAAATCCTTAAGTTAATTTTATTTACATATAGGCCCCTGCCAGTTCAATATACTGGTAATCATGCAACCAGATAGCCATGCAACACCCTCAAATCACAACAGGAACCACAAAAGTCGATATGAGGGAGCGGGCACGAGGTGCAGTCCGCAACATCACAAACATCACAGACCAGAACCAACCCCACAATCAACAAGCACAGCACAACAAAACCAAATCAGTACCAACAAACACACAGATCACAATACATAGCCAAGCAAGGGTAACAAACACCAGAAATCAGCATAGACAAGCACAAACAGCAAAATCGGCCCACAAGCATCACAATAACCCCAAACAGAGAAATCAAGAGGGGTTCCAAAGAATTTACCAGATGGAAGGGAATCACCGGCACTGCACCAGAACGGCACCACCAGGAATCATAGAGGCAAAATCGCAAGCACAAGTCACCCACAAAGCAAGGCAAAAGGCCCAAATTGGCAGACAAGAAAGAACAACCCAAACACCCTAGGTTTATGGGTTCATCGGCACAGCAACAAAAAAAAAAAGGAGAGAGAGGAGAGAAAGAGAGAGTAAAGAGGACCAAAATAAGAGAGAAACCAACCCTTATAGGGCTGTGCGTACGGATTTTTTTATTAATCAAAATTAAATTAAATAAATATCGAAAAGGAGGAACGATGTCGAATTTTTTCGAAATCTCATAAGGACAGTGACACTGTTCACGTCCCTACGGATGGTGACAAAATTAACGTCTTCGTTAATTATAATCAACCCTTAACACAAACGGTGGTCCGAAGAAAAAAAAAATAGTGGACGGGGACTCTGTCAACGTCCCTGGGGACGTTTATACTCTCACCGTCCACAGGTGAGTCCGAAAAAAAAAAACAAAGAAATTGCGGACGGTAGTAGTGTCCCCGTCCGGGGGTATTATACCCTGCGTCGCGAAAAAAGGAGAAGGAAAAAATAAAGGAGAGCGAGAGTCTGACCGCACGACCGCGGACGGTGAGGAAATTCCGTCCATTGTCCACCTTGCGACACCTCCTTGATTCCGATTTCCGCAAATTTCGGTATTTTTTTTTAAACTGAAAAAATTAGTATCAAATCAGTTAATTAAATCCAATTTTATATTTAATTTGTTGTGAAATGATTAATTTTAGTAATTTGATGTTTATATTTTAGTAAAATTGATAAATTTGTAGTTAGGGTTTAGAAAAATATGGTGTAATCAATTTTGTTTGATTAATAAAAAAATTAGTGTAAAAATGAGTTAATTAATAATAATTTTACATTTAATTTGTTTTGAAATGATTAATTTTATTAGTTTGGTAATTGTATTCTAGTAAAATTGATAAATTTGTGGTTAGGGTTTCGAATAATATGGTGTAAACAATTGTTTGATTAATCAAAAAATTAGTGCAAAAATGAGTTAATTAATAATAATTTTACATTTAATTTGTTGTGAAATGATTAATTTTATCAGTTTGGTAATTGTATTCTAGTAAAATTGATAAATTTGTGGTTAGGGTTTCGAAGAATATGGTATAATCAATTTTGTTTGATTAATCAAAGCATTAGTTTGATTATTGCCAAATCAATTTTCTTAGTTCATTCATTTCGAATTATTGGTAACGTAAAAAATTTAGTGCAAGTAGTTTAATGATTTAGAATGTATTACAAAATTTTATTCATGCGAGAATGTCAAGTAGCCGTGGTGGTGCGTGTGGCCCTGCGAGATCTTTGCATTTGCAAATAATGAGGATTTTTTGGATCCGTCATTATCAGCAAACAATTTTAGCGATTTATTATGGATGCCGCACGAGCAACGTAAGATCTCACGGATAAATGATGATGTAAGTGACGGAATTAATCAAGTAATATATATTTTTATAAATTAGAGTATTTTATTTCAATCAATTTATATAACATTGACAGGATTACAGAGATAGAGGGGTTCAAGTTCGACACCTCTGGAATGGGATTGCGTACCACAACCTTTGTGAGCCATTCTTGCTAACACTCGGCTTGTATCAGGTGTCTCGAATGAGTAACATAAATATCGACCCTGCACTTCTCGCTAGTCTCGTGGAGCGATGGAGACCAGAGACTCACAGCTTTCATCTTCCCGTGGGAGAGATGACGATAACTCTTCAGGATGTTTCTTGTCTTTGGGCGTTGCCGATCACGGGGTCGCCGGTAACGGGCCCTTCTGACGGTGATTGGTCTAACTTAGTAGATGAACTTCTCGGAGCTGGGACCGCAAGTGCGGTACTTAAAAAAAAGAAGAGATCTGGGCCGAACGACCCTCAAGAGGTTCGCAGTACTTCTGGTTATGCCATAAATTTGAAGTTATTGCGTGATCGGTTTACTGCGATGCCGGATGGGCCTACAAATGAGCAGGTACGCCAGTACACCAGAGCTTATGTACTCGACTTGTTCGGGTCTATACTTTTTATTAGTTTGTAATAATCTAGAAGTCAATAATACGATAAATTATCATAAAGTTTTGTTCATAAATTGAGTGATTAATTATCATTTTGTTGCCTTGAGTATTATTGAATTTATGAATCATTCCTTTATCTGACTAGAGTCAATAACTGGAATTGTGAAACTTCATAATATAGATGATATATACTCTTAAAAGTCTCTAACCAAGGTAATTAGCAGGAACACTAATTTACCGTTACAAGGTTAGTATGTGGATTAAAAGATGGTCAAGTTTTACAGACCACTGACAAGAAATGTCATTTTAATCACATAGATACATGTTCTAGGAACATGGTATTTGACAGACCCCGAATGAAATATTAAATGGAATTGTGTACGTGTCATTAATATTTTCATTCAGTGTTAAGTTCTAAAGTATAAGGTATTCATCCTTCCTACTAAGAAATGTATATGTGTGATTGTTATCTAACGCTGTCGATAAAACGCAGTTATAACGGTGGCTTTTCGGTATACATAACTTAGCTGAGGTAGTGATGGTTTACCAAAAGTATTATTGTCCCTCGTATCTCTATGCGAGTTACAGTATCACTGGGCCCCTTGATAGAGTAAGATTATCTGCTAGCGGTATAATTACAAAAGTAATTATATTTGATAATTTGCTCAAGATCAAGAAAAGATTAAGTTTGCAAGGATGACACGCATCTACCTTGAAACTAATCTGATACTGTGAGACATAAGAATTAACACGAGTAAAAAGTTTACTGGATCGTGATATTGTACAGTACAGCATCATCTGTGTAATTGGATGGTCATAGTGCAAATGTCAGATGCCTCCTATGATTATAGAAGTTAAGATGGTTTTAATTCTATTTACCAACATAACACAGATCCTATTGGGTCACACCATATAGGAGCTAGCCGGAGAATCTTACTGATTAATTATAAATTGGTTATAATTAATATTAAGATGGTTGTAATTAATTATACGTGATATAATTAAATTATATATGTCATATAAAATGACAAGCAGAAACAATGATTAATTTATGAGCGTACTCGATGCGTTGCATAAAACCGTACGGAAACCGAACCGAAACTGAACCGAAACTGAACCATCAGAAATATAATTATTTAGAACAATTATATATATTTGATTTAGATTTTTTTTTAAGATTTTAATTTTAATAGTTTTAAAATTAAAATTCAAAAAAAAAAAAAAAAATCAAATGATAATTTGTTAAATGGCGGCAGTAACAAATATCATATGATTTAATAATTTATTGAATGTCGGCCATAAGTTTGATGGTTTTAAAATCACTTTGATGGTTTTAAAATTATTTTGATGGTTTTAATAATTTTAAAACCGCGACTTTGATAGTTTTTAAAGTTTTGATGGTTTTTAATAAAATCAACCGCCATTGCAATGGCAATTTGGTAAATATGCCAAACTTTAGGGATATTTCGGTAATCGGCCAACCTACTTGATTTTTCTATAAATAGAGGGGCAAGGGTAAAGAGAAAATTGCCAATTCACTTGTATCGTATCTGATCTGACTGATCGAATCGATAAGTCTATTTTGTCTCTTTCTCGGTTACGGTTATTTTGAGATTCGGAAATAATATATTTGCGAAAGTTGCGGTAGTTCTATTTGAATAACTGCGGGTCGTAAATATACTTATTTTGTCCTTTTCTCGGTTTTCGTGTTTCTGCATAAACTCCGCGGTTTACGGTATTTCTGACAAAAGAAATAAACCGCTCTCTGGTTAGTCCTGGTGGATAACCGATAGAGGTATCAGACGTCTGATACTCTGAAGTAAGACGTTCGTCAAATTCAATCTTCTCGATCTATTGCATTCTAATTAGAATTTGGAAACAAGGTATAAATATGTTATATTAATCTATTTAATTTGTAAATAGATTAAAGTTTTAGAAATCAATAATGGAGTAGATCTGTAAAAGAATTAAATTGGGTTTTGATGCCAAAGGATTACTGAAGGTGGACCGCCTTGGAAAGTTTCCTGACATACCTTATTTAATTCTTGGCTTAAGTTAGAAGTAAAATTTTTGTTTTACGTTCTTTCCGCATCTTAAGCAAATAAATGGGTTTGAACAGTTAAAACCTCAACAGACCAAGATAAAGGTTTTGAACTGTCGAAACCCAACACTTTTTACTGATTCTTCGGGAGATTCGGTTCCGGTAATGTATTTACAATTTTTACAAAATCTTGATGCACCGAATCAATACAACTGGGGTGGGGCTGTTCTGGCATATCTCTATAGGAGCCTTTGTGCTGCGGCACAGCGTAAAACAAAGATTATGACGGGCCCGACTGTGCTTCTACAGCATTGGTGCTGGTCTCGATTACCGACCGGCCGTCCTCGTGCCAGACATAATTGGACTCCAAATTGGCGTGATCCGAATGAACACCGTTGTCCTGCATTCGGAGAAAAATGGTGTTATCTCCATGATTACCATGTAGGTCACCATCGAAGTGGTGTTAGTTATTTTCGCAACGAACTGCAAAAGTTAGAGGATTACATGGTAATTTGGGAACCTTACAGAGGGATGTTAGCTGAGGTCCCGAATGCACTCCCGTTGCGAGTTTATGAAGAAAGCGGCGTATGGCTAGCCCGTGTGCCACTTGTACACTTTTGGATAATTGAGCATCATTATCCAGATCGTGTGATGAGGCGGTTCGGATTTTCACGAGTCATCCCACCGCCACTCCTGCTTGCGGAGGATGAGGTACGCCGATTACACAAAATTATTCACACATCCGTGTCGGGACGAGGAAATTGGTACAATGTGCACAGAAATTATGTTGATCAGGCATCTAATCCAGCAGACCACTTGGTTGTTCCAACCGGGTATTGGAGCAAAATTGAGATATTGCCATATCGACATTGGTTCCAGAATCACTGCATTTTCAATATCTTCCTGGAAAAACAGTGCATAGAGGGTCTTGATAATCCCATCCCAGAATACAGAGATGAGATTGGCGAAATAGGGTACATCCCGAGTGCTCCGAAATCCACACGTGATGTAAGTTTTATTAAATTAAAAATTTATTATATATGTTGTATTTTTATTTCATATAGGTGACGACATATTTTTTTATTTTGTAGGCATTACGAGGGATCAAGATCGTCGGGGCGGCTATGCAACTGGCTAAAACAAAGACTTACAAAAAAATTGGAAAATTTTTCTTCAAAGCAGGCTGTGGCCTTCTCAGGGACAACGGTAGGGAGCCTAAATTACAAAGCATGTTTAGGGCGGCTAATCTTCCGGACAACATCGATGACATCTCAGATGGCGACTTTTCGGATGATCGAGAACCCATCCCGGAGTTTCCTCAAGATGAAAATCCCAACTATCATGAGAGATGGTTTGAAACAAATGAAGGGTTAAATGAATGTATCGGAGGATTCGCATCCAGACCTAGTCAAGTTAATCTGGTAAGTATAATAAAATTAAAATTTTTTAACTTGTTGACAATCATATTTATCAAGATGGTGAAATATTTATTGTAGAGAGCGGAGAATCAAGGTACGGCCACACAGGGCGAGACGGGACCTAGTCAGGTCTATCAGGGCGAAACACAGGAACAATCCTTACAGTCCTTAGCAGCACTTCTTGGCAACGACCTATCGCTGCTATCCGCACAAGACAACGCAGGACCTAGTCAAGTTTATCAGGTAACCGCTTTCACAATTGTAAGAAATTTCAAATAAGTTCTTATTATATTGATTACAATACTAAAATATGCATTGAAGGGATCAAATGATTTTGTCAATTGGGATGATACATTCTGTACACCGACGATGGCAGCGGTTGAGAGTCAGACAATGTCAGTGTCTGACATCCAGACGATGGCAGCGTTTGAGAGCCAGACTTACAATGAGGTACCTGCCCAGGAGGCGCAATACTTGAGTCACACAGGACCTAGTCAGGTCTACCAGGTGAGAATTTAAAAACTTCAATTTTGAAGATAGATTGCTTCGTCAATTATGCTTACTAAATTTTACAATGATTGTTGTAGGGTATCGATGAGCATATCAGGTTGCATTCACCATTTGTTACTGGTACACAGGACGACGTAGCACCCAGTCCGGTCATGAGGCCACGTACAGAAGCAGTGGAAAACATTTTTGGCCCATCGTACAACAATGTCTACGTCAGGCGTAAGAAAGCGGACAAGGAACAAGCAAGAGAGCGCAAACACCCAGTACGTGACCGTCGGCAACCGGATAAGTTCACTTTTACTTAGATGTTTTTCCCATGTGTTAACTGAATGTTCTTGTTATTTAGTTTATGTATTTGGCTAATTCGGACGTGTTGTTTGATTAGGCTATGTTATTTAGTTTATGTGTTTGTGCTAAGAACTACGTATGCATACTTGTTTGATTTGGACATGTTATTTAGTTTATGTGTTTGTACTAAAAACTTGTTATTTATTTATGCTTCAGCCAATTAAAATTTCCAAATACTTGAATATAGAAAAAAATAAACATAGTAGATCAGAAAAAATAAACAAACATGCATATAGAATTTGAAAAAAAAAATAAACATAGTATATCAGAAATACAAACCCTATAACTGAAAACACACGAATAGGAATACATGAGTTTGATATCATAGTCTCTAACTGTAACTAGAAAAAGGTCCTGAAATAAATATAACATAGTAGTTAAAAAAACCTATGCTGCTGCATTTAAAATAAGAATAATTAAAAAATTTACTCAAATTTAGAAGATCGAGGAACCTGCTGCATGCATGTCAGCCGTAGAATGTCTAGCTTGTTGTCTCGCTCTACTACTAGAAGCTATAACAAAACAACGCAAATTGATATAATTCGGCAAAGTGCCAGATAAATTATAAAATAGAAATATTTGCAAATAAAATGAAAAAAAAAGATAACCTGCTGCACGCCTGTCGGATGTGGAACGTCTAGCCTAGTGTCCCACCCTTCTTCCTTGCATTTCGTCCATGGTCATGACTATGCGGTTGTGCTTTCTCCTACCCTTTCTGATTCTATTCTTGTCTGGGATAATTTTTGAACCGTCAATGAGCGGCCATTCACATTGGTTGCCATAGAAGTGGAAATTCCCACTCCAAGTTTCAGCTAGTTCCTGAGTGGAATACAATTGATTCACGAATTTATTGTGGTCATAACGCCGTTCCCGACACACGGCAAGTACATGAGCGCATGGAATACCTGTAAGCTGAAGTTTAAGACATGCACATTGTGCCGAGTTTTCATTACTTGTGACAACCTTATAACTGAAGGTTTCTATTTTATAACTAAAATTTCTGTCTTATTCTTTGTATAGGATTCTCTCATCATGAACATTTACCTCGTGTTCACCGTGCAGCCCGAGTGGCGTGGACTGCATTGGCATGCATTTGGTGATCATTTTTCTTACTAAATTCTCAACTCGCGCTGACCAAGGCTGCTGATCGGCTATGCGAGCCAGTGCTTTCTGTCGCCTCTCCATAAACCACTTGGCAGACTTTGAAAATGTAGCATCCACGAGCGCGGACTGGCGGGTCTTCGGGGATCTTTGAATACCGCGTTCAATGATTCAGAACCATTAGTAGTCATTACTCCCCAACGATACCCGCCATCCAAGTGTTGATACACCTTCCATGGTCTAGGTATCTCGTTATAATTGGTATCTTTGTATTTACCGACATTTTTTAAGTATTGAACTGCATTCGGACTTCTCTTTCGCAGTAGTTCGAACAACTCTTGAAATCTCCGTGGTTTCTTTTTTTTGACAAGTACTTTAAATAGTTCACAAATTTTTTTATTGTGTACATTTTTCATCAAATTCTCGGCGACGTGCTGTGAACACAATCTGTGAACGCACTGGTTGCCTTCCTCGTACCAACCACCATATGGATCTTTGAATACTTTTTTATACCCATGTGTGGCCGAAAAACGACGCACATGAACCTATTACCGATTACCTCGGTACGCAGCCACCTCATGAACCATCTCCATGTGGGAAAACTCTCTTCCTCGACTAATGCATAAGTAATAGGAAGCAACTGGTTCTCAGTATCGTAACCGCATGCCGTCAACAATCTTCCTTGATACCTTGCAGACAGGAAGCATGCATCAATACTAATGACCGCGAGATGAGGCACTACAGCAATGCACGGACCATAAGCCCACGCGGTTGCCTTAAACATTCTTTTTCTTGGATCATCTGTGGGTACGTGCGCAACTCCATATTTTGTCCCGGGGTTTGTTCTTTTAATTGCTTCCAAAATTGGGGTGAGAAGGTTGTAAGAGTCTTCCCAACTACCGAACATTTGAGCGAGTGCCAGCTCTCGGCCACGCCACAACTTGTTTATTTGGGAATAATTCCATTGTATTTCTTACGGACTAGCCCTTTAATGGTTTTAATGTTCAAGGTAACATCTTCCCTAATATCTTCTTTTATAACCCTGGCGACCAAAGCTGCAGTCATTTGTGCATGATCAGTACGATCAGCTGAGGCAAAACACGTATGTGGTCCTCTAACTGTTCTAATTTCCCACTTGGATGAAAAAAACCAAGACTTGGCATACAAACGCCACTCACACCACCTTTTGTCTTTGCACTCGAATACCAAGGTCGTCTCCGCTCTCGCGAGGTTATTAGTTGAATATTCTTGCCGTGTAAACGTAAAATCGTGTTTATTACATTAATCTAATTTTTTATGGAAACGGGCAAATTGTATAGCATCTTTTGAAGAGTACTCTTTACCTACACCAAGTGGATCATGAACATCGCTGCACGCCGGACAAGAGAGCAAGTCGACATCAACATCTCGGAATCCGGCCGTGTCAGGTGTCATTTGTTTAAGGCTTGCCATGGGGTGACTCATCACAGACTGTCGGATATGGGATGAGATTCGTACTTGGGACGAAGTGAGAGGTGAGCATTCCGACGGATATCCTCCTTTGTCATGAATTTTCATCTTTTATTTGTTTTTCTTATTTTTGTTTTGTTTCATTCTTTTACTTGCTAGTTTTTGATTCGAATTCGTGTCATCTTCGTTATCATCACTTTGCGGCACATCATCAATATTATCACAAGGATCGCGTACCTAAGGTGGATCAACCCAAGGATTGCACTCATTAGTTGCGTTCGGGATAACAACCGAGCCGTTTGCATCTCAGTTCATCCTACACGATTATCGCGAAAGAACTGCACACTCGGTATCACGGACCGTGTAGATACTACACGGGCGTGTAGTTTTTTGCGACCTTATTGTATTTTAAAAAAATTTCTGTCTTAAAATAACGAGTAGAAATCTAGTTAGTTTGTGATAAATTGTTCACATCGGGATAAGGATCCCGGATAAAGGTCTCGTCTCGGTGTTTGTTGTGTTTGATGGGGTTGGAAGTGACTGGGACCCGCATAGTTATCACTATATTGGGTCTGCATAGGTTCTGATTGTGTCAGATGGAGATAAAGGTCTCGTCTCGGTGTTTGTTGTGTCGCATAGGGTTCGAGATGTGTGACCCGCATAGTTAGCACCATATTGGGTTCCGTCGAGGTTCTCGTTGTGTTTCTGGTACCAATTCAATGTATAAATCAATAAGATAAATCAATAAAAGAATACTGAGTCTGAGCAAGCATACTTTGGTTATAAATACCTCTCCAAGTCTGATCGCACACGATTTCTATGCTTTCGTAATAACGTTCGGTTGTTGTACCAACATTAACCCGTGCATGTGCTTTCAGGTTGTACTCACTTTCGGAATATCCAAGTTGTCGATAAATTTCACTTTTCACATCATACCAAGATTGTTCACCAGTTACGCTCAATGCGAATTGAGAGCTAGTACTATACCGTACTCCACTTTTACTGTATTGTATTTCACCGCCAAAATGGATCCTCAATATTAACATGATTCTTTTTTTTTATCAATAACCTACAAAATAATGAATAAATGAATAATTACAAAATAAATGAATGAATAAATGAATAATTTTTTTTTTTATCAATAGCCTATAATTTATTGTTCCAAATTACAATTCTTACAAAATAAATGAATAAATCACGTGTAATGAATAAATCACATATAATGAATAAATAACGTATAATTTTTTAAATTTGTTTTCATAAAATTACAATTCTTACACAATAAATAATCTAGAGAATATAAATTATGACAAATAATAAATATAAAAAATCTTAACAAGTAGATAATTTTATAAGATATATATAATTATTACAATATTTATCAAATGAATCAATAGAAGCAAAATATTTAAATATAAATTAAATATATATTAAATTGAGATACCTTAGTTTTAGAATCTGATGAATTTTTTTCCTGAAGTCTGATCTCCTCTGTGCTTCGAAGGAGTACATTTATGTTTCTGCTTCATGAAATTTTGTTTCTGCTTCATAAAATTTAGTTGAGATGGAGTACATTTATGTCTCTCTCTCGCTCGCTCTCGCTCTCTGATTTTTTTTTTCCTTCTCCTTTTTTTTCTCCTTTTTTCGCGACAGAGGGGTATAATACCCCTAGACGGGGACACCACTACCGTCCGCAATTTCTTTTTTTTTTTTTTCGGACTCACCTGTGGACGGTGAGAGTATAAACGTCCCCAGGGATGTTGACAGAGTCCCCGTCCACTATTTTATTTTATTTTATTTTTTTTCCTTCGGATCACCGTTTGTGTCAAGGGTTGATTATAATTAACGAGGACGTTAATTTTGTCACCGTCCGCAGGGACGTGAACAGTGTCACCGTCCTTATGAGATTTCGAAAAAATTCGACATCGTTCCTCCTTTTCGATATTTATTTAATTTAATTTCGATTAATAAAAAAATCCGCTGTGCGTACCGTTCTGACAGATTCGAGCGACAAAGTCGCCGCTCTCGATTGCGAGCGCGTGGGTGAAGCGACAGGTAGGTAGGTTGAGAGGACAGTCGCGGCAGAGGGAGAAGCGGGAAAAATCCCACTGTTTTCGTCTCCAGGAAAGAGGTAAAAGAGAGAGATGTAATAGGGGTGGGGTTCTTGGGTCAGCGAAAGAAGAGAGGGGTTTGGGTTTGGGGCGACACAGAGAGGGGAAAAAGAGACGGAAAGAGGAGAAAAAAAAAAGGAAGAAAAAGAGAGAGGGGAAGGGGTTCTCCCTTGCTTTAAGATTCGTGCAGAAGGGTTTGAACGGTTCAAAACAATTCACGCTTAATTAGAATCATAACACCTAAATATCACAACAAATAAATAAATAAAATTAAAAATTATATTCATTTATAATAACTCTTAATTATTCTTGGTTTAATTTATTTTAAGTTTTAAAATTTTCACTTGAATTTTATTAGTTTTAATTACATGTTATTAATCTTGACTAATTATGTCACAAAATTTTGTCTTAAATTTTTATGAAGCTCTTATTTATAATTTATCTCGTTCATTAATTATCTCAAAATCTTTTATTAATTGAAATTCTTCATTAATTAGTTAGTTAATTATATTAAAACTTCCAGGTTATAACATTTAATTTGCTAGTTTGTGAGGACAAATGAATTTATTTTTTTACCTGCAAAGGCTGCGATGCACACACAAATGCTTACCAATATATCATTATGTATGTGTCACAGATAGAAAAATAAATCATTTGTCTTCACAAATCAACTAATTAGAAGATTGAAATTTTTTTACACAGACTATGATACGTGCTATCTAGAGTAGATAGTCCGTATGTCGGATGTAGTTGTCATTTGTTGAATCTCACCTTATTTTGGTCAATAAGTCGAGAAGAGGATGGTTGGTTGAAATAGATCGATTTATCACAAGGCAATAAGTCGACAAGGGACGAGAAAAGGATATGAGATATTCATACTCTTCCCTATGCGATATCTCTCTTAGTGTAAGCTGATAGCTCCAATTCGATCCCCTTTCTTAGGAAATCTAGGTCTTTTTATACCAAGGTCTCTAACTGTTTTTCTTCGCATTAACCAGAGGATCGTGGGTTAAGTTATTGAGATTGTGGATATAGTTATTAAGACCGTGGGAGCGGTTATCCCGCATAGGGCGGTACAAACCCCATGTCGGTTTAACTGCTCTTCATTCGTATGCCGGGCTCATCAAATATGGACTTCGGCTTTAATATTTGTTGGAATTTTTTTGTTATTCCGGGATGGCCTTAAAAGGAAGGTCCAAGTTCCGGTTTTTATTTAGCTCAAGTAAAAATTAGGACCTTGGTACCATGGCCCTATCAGACTACATATATATATATTTTTTTAATAAAAAATAAAATAGAAACTTCGTAAGTTTAAAATGAATTTTAATAGAATGAACAATAAATTGAATAAATTAGTGAGTTCTATAATTTAGAAAAGTAAATATGGTATTATAAATTTTAGAAAGAAAAATACACAATTTAAAAAAAATTAAAGAGTATATATAAAATTCTCCATTTACTTTTTATCCGATAAATTATGGAAACTGTGTTCTCTATGTTTTTTGAACCAGCAATAGCAGATATGATTCGAGTAGAGCTCGCTTAATCTCGATGCATCCGTTGCAATGAAATCCTGATTCATTTGTTCCAGTCTTCCAGATGATCCAGTATGTTATTCCAACTTAAATAAGGATCCGAGGCCAATAGACATTTCAGAACAATATTAAGTTTCCAAATCTTTCATCTACTCACAGTATCTACTATCTACACTCATCCGTCCAATCAGGTCATCTCTATGTTTTTATTGAATGATATTATTATAATTATTATTATTATTATTATCATCCTCGTCATCATCATCTCCTCACATTAAAATAACGTATTTAATATACATAAGTTGTAATATAATTGTCAAAGCCATACAAGTTTATGGTTTTTTATTAAATTATTATATGTCTGATCAAATTGTCTATCTTGCGTATGTTTTTAATATTTTTAAAAGATACTTGTTTTATGTTTAATAATTTTTTAGAATAAATTGCTTCTTGTAAAATCATTTTATATTCTAAATTACTTTTTGTTTAACATATCTTTTCTTTTTCAAAATGAATTTAAAAAAAAAAACAATCTTTATATTATATACATCTCAACTTTCACTGAGAATTTATCAAAATTTATAAAAAAAAAAACAATCTTTACATTATATACATCTCAACGACCTAATTAATCATGGAACTAGTATTGGGTCGGTGAATTCGAAAACTGAAGATTGGAAATAAGTTATTAGGTCCTGAGAATTCAATCTAAGAGCTAAAAAGTATTTGGTTGAGACCTAAATATTAGAATGAGAGTTTTATGTGTTGATTATTTTACTAAATACGGATAAATTAAGTCGGTCTAATTAAGCGCGACTTTAAAAGTAAACTTATAAATTTAAACCCCCTAAAGATGGCTTAAGAGTTTGTTCTCTCGCGATTCGGCTATTCGATTTTTTCACCCCTCTTAGATTTTTTAGTCAATGTTGTTTATTAATTATTTATTTAGGTCACGAGAATTCAATCTAAAAGCTAAAAAGTATTTGGTTGAGACCTAAATGTTAGAATGAGAGTTTTATGTGTCGATTATTTTACTAAATACAGATAAATTAAGTCGGTCTAATTAAGCACGACTTTAAAAGTAAACTTATAAATTTAAACCACCTCTTTAGATGGCTTAAGAGTTTGTTCCCTCGTGATTCGACTATTTGATTTTTTCACCCCTCTTTTCTTTTTTAGTCAATGCTGTTTATTAATTATTTGTTAGTAGTTTAGGTCAATCTAACTCGGAATAATTCAACTTGGACTTTCAAAACTTGGGAATCTCAATCAAAAACCATTAATGCCGTGGAGTTTGAAAAAAATATGAACACAACTTGAAATTGTTAGTCGATTAGAGATTGAGATGGTATCGAGTAGAGAAGGAAATTTGTCACGGCGTGACTAGTCATGTTACGAAACGTCACGTGGATTGATTACGTGACATGACTCGCGTGTCGCGTGTCACTAATGGAGTTAGCTGAAGGCCCTTGCAATGTCTCTCCTTTTTATTTTGTGACAAATTATAAGCAAATTCAAGTTCGTGATCTATTTACACTGTACAAGTATTCAAGATTTTTCTAAAAACAACGACGTAGCCGTAGGTAGAAATATCTAAATGCAATAAAAATATTTTAAATCTAGATTTCTTTTTAGTCTTTTTAATCAAGTATAAATAACTCACATTGCGATCAAAGGTAATGCATGCTACAGTCTGTTTTATAGTAAAAATAAATTTAACTCTAAAATAATTTGCTTTTCGAAAATATAAAATCTCCGTAGATCATGCAACAATTTCACTTTAAAAGGCCGGCCTCTATCCATCTAGATTGCAGTCCTCTCTCTTCCTCCCCTCTCGTCACATTTCAAATGAGTACATCTAAAACCTTAGCTCTCTCCTCCCTCGCAATTCAGAAAACCCTAAAGTCTCCTCTACCTCCTTTCCACCACATCGCCTCTTTTGCCCCTCCTTCCCTTCACTTCCCTTTTCGCCGTCAAAGGTCCACCTCAGCTCTCCATGGCCATACACCTTCGGGAGTTCCCTTCTCTACAAGTCTCGCTCTTGACTCTTCTATCGACTCAGAAGAAGACACTGTTGAGCAGATCCTGTCGAAACCAGATCGAATTGAACGCCTAATGAAGATGCAGCGGCGCAATGAGGCCGTGCAAGAGGAGGCAGTCACTGGAGATTGTTCGAGGCGGTGGTTTCCTTATCTTGATTTGTTTAGGTCAGGTAATGTACAAGTCGGTTAAGTGCTTGGGGCTAATCTGGCATGTACTGTCATGGTTTAAAATTATATATCTTACTTAATATGATACTGGGCATAAATAAGCTCATATTGAGCAAATAATTAGAAAAAAGATGCAAAGAGATACCCGTTTGAATGACCAACAGGTGAAGTGAGTAGTCGAATGGCACTTCTTTTGACCAGCATAATATTTCCAATACTGCAATTTGTGAAAGACCTTGATATTTTTTAAAGCAGATTAATTTTTCACATCTGATAGGATTCAAATCTTGACAGGGGATATGGAGATGTCAAGTAAAGAAGTGATAGATGCACTTGATCCATACATCATGGAGACCAGGAAGGAGAGGTTTCAAAGAGCTGTCTCGAACCGTACTTACTCAGTCTGTTTAGTTGTTGAGGGGTTGACAGATTTCGGCAATGTGTCAGCAGCTTTTCGATCCGCTGATGCTCTTGGGGTACAGTCTGTTCATGTCATCTCTTGTGATAGTAGTAAAAGGTGCTGCCAGTTCTGAGGTGAAAGCTGCCTCTTTCTCTTTCTCTGTTAATAGTCGTTGTGAATTTGCACAAGGAAGATCTAACATACCTGAAGTTATAAACTGGAACTGGGCCTCATCGGCTTGTCTGAAAATTACAGGTATAGAGATAACCGACATGTCAGCATGGGTTCTGAGAAATGGCTGGATATTGAGCTTTGGGATTCACCTACAAAGTGCTTTACTGCTTTGAGAAAACGTGGTTACCGTATTGCAGCTACTCACTTGGGGCCTAAATCAGTATGGTCCTAGTTCCTGCCTTTTTTTTCCTTTACTTTTCTATGGAGTTTTATTGGCAACTACATGCATATGGATTTCATATGATTTAGGAGATAAGAACAATTTTTTTTACTTCCGTGGCACAAAATTATTTCTATTCTGTTTTGTCCGTTGAAAGTCGAATTATTGTCTACTGTTTCATTCTTAATACAGAGCTTGAAATTTCTATAATACATAAACTATCTCTAAAACTGGTTATTCATTCTGCTTTGTACTGCTGCATCACACCAAGTCTTACTACAATTGGTTCTGCATATGAACTAAACAATTCTTGAAGCGCTAAGCTGTTGATCTGTAGAATGGCATAAGAAGTTTGAAATTATATATCTTAATATGATACAGGTTTTATAATGTTTGAGCAAACACTAATTTTACATTTGGGTGACATTAATTGTGTGCTTATTTTATTCAATGGTTTAATTGATTCCCAGGTTTCTGTCTATGAATTGGATTGGTCTCAGCCCACAGCTATTGTTGTTGGAAATGAGGGCATGTAAGTACTTCCGTGCATGAAAGTTTTGTTTAATTTTGTAAATTAACCTTTGAATAATCTATTAATCAAGTTACCAAAGTTTGACAATTCTTTTTCTAATGATTAACAACAGGGGCATCAGCGATGAAGCTATTCGTTTGTCAGACCTTCACTGCAGCATTCCTATGAAAGGAATGATTGATTCTTTTAATGTATCTGTCGCCTCTGGTATTCTGATGCATCATGCAGTCTGTGATAGGACTAACCGCCTTGTAATATCAACTTACAATTTTCTTAATATGAGTTCAGTTTTATGCTTGCTATTGTCCCATTAATAGGATAGCTATAGGCACTTGTTATTATAATTTAGTTAAGAAACTTGGAAGAAAGCATAATAGAATGAAAATAGAATTAGTTGCCATACAAATTACAATAATGGTAAAATTGAGTACATGATCCATCAAGTTAAAATTTTCAGTGTTGTTGTTACTTCTGAATTCTGATGGTATATTGCATGTCATGATTTGGGTTTAACATGCTGCTCTTTCTTTTCCACAGGGTTATCATGGTGATTTGACGCCTGAAGAAAGTCAGATCTTGCTTGCAGAGTTTTATTTGCGTCATAAAAAAAGCACCATAAGCATTATTCATGAGTATGCAAAGCGTAAAGGGAATAACATGGATTCTTTCAATCTTGGTCATTTGTGATGTGAAAAATTGAAGTTGATTATCACCGCTGGTAAAAGTCTTCCTGAAAGAAAGCAACGAAAGTCAAATGACTCAAAATTTTGGTATCAGCACACTTTAGTGGAAGGGGACAAACAACAAAAAACTGATTGTTACCCAAGGATACAATCATTTTATTGACTTAGTTTCAACTTTCATGCCTCTTCAGCACTTTCTTTGAATTGTAAGTTCTGCTGATATTATTTTTTAACTTATTGGACTGAATGGAATTTCAATTGGTAAGGGATTAAACCACACTTTTTTGTAGAAGTGATTTGTTCACAGAAGTTATAAAATTTGGAGTTAATTTGATACAAGATCAAGTGGTGAAAATATCAACTAGAGCTAGTGATTGGGCCGGTCCGGTTTCGGTTGGTTATGTTGATTTCCAGTCAAGTTCTGTAATTGATCGGTCTAAGTTTGGGTCAACTTGATATCGGATCAAATTTGGGTTTGGGTCAAATCGAATGGCAGGTCATTTGGGTTAGGTACTGAGTTGCTTCAGGTTCCAGATTTTGTTTTGAATTCTGGTTAGTACAGATTACGAGTTAGTTGGATCAGCACTTATGGGTCAATTGGTCAGATTTCTGCCCGGACATTAAGTTGGAATCAATTCTGGTTCGTGTTAAGGCTGAGTTGTTTTTGGTCGAGTCATTGTAAGACATGGGTCTTATGATCGTGGATTCAGATTGTTCAGGTTTGGATATCTTCGAGTATTTTTCAACCAATTAGGTATGCATGTTGTTTTGAGTTTGAAGATATATTGTTTCCCGACCAAGTTGTATTTGTATTGGTTTGGCTTTTCAAAAATGTCATCTATCAATTGTCATTCTTGAAATTAATCAAGTTCGGGTGCTCATTTGGTTGTGATTTGCCAATCAACCCTTTAAAAATCTTGATTATTTTGTGCTAAACGCACATTAAATTTTATGATTTTTTCTGCACACATTGTTCATGTATAGAACAAAATCAAGGGTTCATTTTTATAATCTCGAATTTCAAAAATTAAATCAACAAACATTTTTTTTAGTATGTCAAAACAAGGTCCCAAGGGATTGCCCTTTTCATAATTAAATTCGTTTATTCCCTCCCAGCTTACTCCGTTGACTCACTGACAAGCAGGCCCCTTGTTTACTAGTTTTAGTTTAGTGGAAGAACAGAAGCTCTTTTTTATCATGAAAAAAGTTACATGTCTTGGGCACCTGCACTGGGGACCCGTATCCTCTGTAGTAACTATTACTACAGAGGATAGGCCTCACTTTACAGTTTGAGATGAAATCTCAGCCGGTTTGTGATTCGGGAGGAAATAGAGGGCAGTATTATTGGGTTTTGATATTCGTGCCAAGTTAAAATGAATGGTTCAGATTCACTAATTGTAAAAGATTCTATTGTGCAGTAAGAGAGGATGTGAATTCCCTGCACTGGTGCATGCACTAGTAAATAGAAGATGAATGCATCCATACACTTTAATACTTGGTCAAAGCATTTGCTGGCTTTCGGCACTATACTATTTAAACATAAAACGAAGAGGAAGAGGTATGAGATGCTGAGTAGTCCCAACAAGTACAAACAAGAATGTATGGTGGCCTCTCTAAACAACAAAAGAATCACCAGCCTTGCTTCAAAACCACCTCGTATATAAATTTACACTTGAACAACGCCAACTATTCAGTCATATCATCAACACCACTTGAACTGCTTGGCACCTTATGGGTTCTTAGGAACTCTTCAATCTGCAACTTAAGCTCTGTGTTTGGTATTAGCATGTCTTGAGTGAGATGGGATCGGTTGAACGGATCAGTCTGCCATTATATTTAGTAGAAGATAGTTAGTATCAATTATTGCTAATTGATTCCCAATAAATATTTACATGTACTGGTAAAGTTGCTTGAATTAGAACTAACTTTATCACGAGGAAAAAAAAAGACAGATACATATTTACATTGTCACTAAGAAGATGTCTTTGAATCACAGCTCGGTCTACCGACATCCTTGAAGATGGTAAAATTACAGGATCCTTCATCAAAGTGCACTGCAAAGGGTTGCACATGAAAAGCATTTTATTAAAACAAAGGTTTAGTAATCCTAAACTGTAATTTGAAACAAGAAAACACAATAAAATTAGCTACAAATATACCTGAATTGGGTCGAGGAATTCATCGGGTATTTCACCAAGAGCAGCCTCGGTATCCATTGCTTGAGAAGCAGCAGCTTTTGCTTTGGCTCCTAACTGAACAAACTCCTCTATTACTCTTGCATCTGCCCCAATCTTCCACAGTATACTAGCAGCAGTAGCAAACAACTGAAAAACATCGATTCAATTTCACACTGACTAAATAAATAACAAAAGGAAGGCTAAAGCAAGCTAATACTCTAGTATCACCAAGCAATGGTATATACAAGAATGGACATGACTGACACCACTGACAACCTGCAATAGTTACTTCACAAATGCCTACGCCAAGTCTAAAGGTGCACCACAACAAAGAAAACAAGCACATCAAGCAAATGAGCAAACACAAAAGTAAAGAATATCATTACTAAAACAGCAGCTTGTACTGTTATTTGAATTTCTTGTTGGCCGGAGGTGGTACCTAAATTTTTCCATTTGTTGGTGGTGGGGTAATTTGAGAAAAGGTACAACAAACTCAATAAAATTAATATTAAGCGAGAAGATTATTAATTTAATGTGATATCCTCATTTCTGAACTAGATGCATCCAATCAACAGTGGTTTATAGTAGGAATATATTGGAGATAACAAAGACAAGCTATAGCTTACATCAATTGACATGCGAAACTAAGACTTTATTTGCTTCCGACTAATTTATTGTGAGAGCTGGTACAATTGTACATTCATTTTGCAAAAGCAGACGTAGCACATTCCCCCAACCCCTCCCCTTTCACAACTAAAAAGAAAGGACTTCCACCCCTGCTCTTGAGCAATGAATAAAAATTTAAGAACCTGTTCATTGTAAGACCTCCCGTCTTTTGATATTGCTTCTGCAAAGACACCCTCTTTGTCGCCTCTGGCTATATGCACATATATCTCAGCAATCTTCAAACAAAAGCCAACTTGTTAGAGCTCTTATTCAGAAAACATAACATTAGACTAAGCAACAAAAAAATGAAAGAAGATATTGCCAAAATATTAACCTGCTTCAGCAACTGCTTAGGCTTAAATTCATACTTCTCTGGATCTTTGACATTCAAGGACTTTCTCTGAGGACCCGCTAGTTGAAAGAGAAAGTAGTTTAGCATGCTTGCCACCCTGTCGACCTAAAAACAATGTTGTCACAACAATTACCCTGTCATCCTAAATTCAGCATTTTCCGTCACATATTCCAATTATCGCAAATATCTCTTTACGATGTTTTAGAAAATAAATTCTTTTATTATGTCAATGTACGTGAATCAGTGCAGATAAAAGCGAGGACAGCCCCCAATAACCAATTTCTACCAGTGCTGAAGCAAATCTAATGACTATAGAGAAGACGAATATAAACTCCTGACATATGACATGGCAAATAAACATCGGTGGAACTTTGATCATAATATTAATAAATTACCATTTCTGGCAACAGAAAAGGAGCTGGAATTTGTTCTGCTGTGAATGAAAGCATTGCAACATCCTCATTAGCCAACTTCATCTCATATCGAGCTATCTGCAACATGCATAACAAATTATGTCTTCATAAATAAAATCTATAAAGGTTCTTTTAGACCCAACGCTAAACATTTTCTTATGCATGCAAGTAACACCCAATATTTCTCAATTTGCAGCTTACATCCAACAACTTCTGAGATACATGCAAGTAATACAACCTTATAGTACACGACAGCTGGCCACTTTTTGCTAAAGTATTTAACTGAACTACTGTATAAAGTTTCAAGGGAAGTTAAATTATTTTGCAGACTAATCCTAAGATACAGCTTATTTGCAAATGTTTGAGGTGCTATTGAGGGTAATTCACAAAAGAACATTTAGACCATGAAATTTGCTTATAGAAACTAAACAAGAACCCACATTTTCACTCGAGTGAAATGTACGTGTTCTCTCTTCTCTCTCTTGAACAGGTCTACGCTCCCATTCAGCTGTATTAGCCATCTCCGCCTCTATTTGTTTCAGCTCAAGGATTTTGTTCAAGCTCTCGTCAAGAAGGTAAATACTATCATTTATAAGGAAATTCAGGAAATTCAAATATACCCCTTTCTCCTCTTCTTTAGCAATCTAGCCCATCAAAAAAAGGGGGAAAAACAAATTATGTCAGAAGCAAACGTGAAGATTTACTGACAACTATTATTAACTACTTGAACCAAGTAGAAGGCTAACCTGTCTCAGAGCATTTCTATGGCTTGCCACTCCCCATAAATACTCCAGAAGCTCCGCAATATTATGACGAATATTAAATCTATCAAAGAACTGCACCAAAACAAACTGGAAATTAGGTAATTCCACAATTTATTTACCTTAAAGCATAGAGTTAGCAGCTCCATCCATTTCTGGGCATAATAACTTAAAAAGTTTCAGCATCCATAGACATGCCACCTGTGCACCCAATCCCATTCCCTCTCCTTTCCATGCGCTTATCTAAGTGAATTAGCAAAGTGTGCATATGCAAGTTGCATAGCAGATCTGACCTGTGTATTAGAGCTAGAAAATCCAATATCTACATAAAGCTTCAAGAGATTTCTGACAAGGTGGTCAAGTGTTAATTGATGTCCTTCAAAAAGAGAGGCTGCAGAAACCCCACTGCAACAGAACAAAAAGAAATATAGTATCAATTACAACAAGTTACAATGTATTTGTTGCAGAAAGAAAATGAATGTAAACTGCTCACTTTCTTTGAGGAATCCAGCAATTCAAAACTTCCACCATCTTTGCTCTTAGATAAGGGTTTTTAATATAAGACGGGCTTGCCATGAACATGATAATGAAATTCAAGAAGTCATCCTGGTAAAAGAAAAGAAAATAAATAAATCAACAAAGGCTGCAATGGTAGGTCATGGGCCTCATGGCATCATCAAAAGGGAAAACAAATGAAGAAACAAATAGAAATGAACCAGAGGAACTGTATCCAAAGCTTTTGGAATTCGAGAAGTTATAATGAGCAAGTCCATGGCATCATCGAAAAAATGCTCTGGTATGAAGGCAAATTCCCTTGGACAGATGGATGGCAAAGGCATTTTTATTCCGCCTACTTGATCCACTGACCATGCAATGACTAGTCTGTAGAAAGATAGTGCGCGGTGAAGAAAATCACCATCCTTTATGACAAGGAAAAAGATCAATTAGAAAAGGTGAACTACCTCAAGCAATATATGTAACAGATTTCATATTATCCAAGGCTAAAAGAAGATAAACTCGGAAGCACTTGAAAACAAATGCTTCACATTATACTAGTTGGCTCAATTGACCCAAAAATAATGCTATATATTACATATATCCAGAGCTTAGCAGAGAGAGAGAGGAGATTCGGGTGTGTGTGTGGGGTGGGGGTGGGGATGGGGGTGGAGGGGACATACTCTCAGAATTTGAGCCTCAATGCAGAGTCTTTCCTGTGAATACATTTCAATTTCCTTTTCAAGACGTTTAATGTCTTCCTCAAGTTGTGGTGAAGCCCCCTGACCTCTCATGCCTCTATATGTTTCCAAATCATCTTCCATGTTTGCCAGAGCCTAAACAAATCAATTTGTAAAAGCATAAATCAACAGAAGGGGTGAATATATAACAGGCAAGGGAGTTTAAAAATACTAAATAACCATTATCAGAACAATAATAGATAGATTTATTTTACTAGAGTACATGATATCCACCCCCTACCCCACCCGCGTGCCAAAAAAAAAAATGCCCTTTTGTTGTTTGTACTAGTCCTGCAAAGGAATGACAGAACTACGGAGGCAAAATAAAAATAACCTGAACCTCAAGAATGGTGGAGAAAAAATTTATGATCATAATCAAACAATACTCATCAAAATTTAAGTGTGACTTAGTTATCCAAAAATCAAGTGAGACGACTCAAGACCCATTGTGTAAACTCCAGAGATATAGTAAAACTCATACTGCTGGACCCAACCAGAAATTAATACATTAATGACAGTGTTATTATAATTATTATATTACAAAAAAGTGATGAAAAAAAGAAACCATCAGATAAACCTTAGCTATATGTTTGAAGTCCGACAGAGCTTTGATTAGCCCGAGATTAAGTACTCTTGCGGTCATGAAGAAGCACTCGCAAATGAAAGAATACTTATCCTTTTTAATTAGGGTCTTGCCTCGAGACGAGAGAGGAGTATCAGCATTGTTGCCAGAGCTACTGGCTTCTTGCGATTCCATGCGACGGCAATCTAGATTAGCATTATCCTCCGTTTTCTCATTCTTTGCAGCCTCTATGTATGCCGAAATTTCCTCAGATGATGCATTTACTGCTGTCAATTGCCTAATTGGGAAAAATATATCTCAAAGGTATTTTTTTCATTTCAATAAAAAAGAACTAACCAAACCTAACTAGAAGTATATTGCATACTACAATATCAGAAGCCAAATTATACCGCTATGGACCGGACCAGGGCATCTGATATGTCATACCAACAGACAGAATCATGCTCATGAGTTGTGGCCAATATCCACAAAATCTGCATAGAGGACAAGACATGCATACACGAGAACAATAATGGTGGCTACTTTGAGTTTGCCTGAATCAGGATCCATATGTCCCAACTCAACCAGAATGCGGGGGGGGGATTAGACTCTTTATTTCGAAAAAGAGAGAGAGACCTGATATCAAAGCGGTTGTTGTAAAGTATGTATGATGGATCGATTTTCTCCCTCTTAGTATCATTTCCGTCTAGGAATGGTTCACAGAGCTTAAGCATTACTGCACTGAGGTTGACAAACATGCCAGAACTTGCACATGACAGTGGATCGACCTGCAATATAAATAGCATCGGTGTCAAATATCAACAGAAATGAAGAAATAAACAGAAAATTTGCAAGAGGTTAAATTCAAGGCATCAAGTCACAGGCTTCAAAAGATGATCAGCACATTTCAAGTAATCTTGTAGTAAAAACTTGTACGATATGAAACTTGGTTTAAGCAACTGCAATAAATCAAATGTTTATTTGGTAAATTCTTCTCCAAGAGTCGATGTTTGAGATGCTTCGAACATTGACTTCATGAAACTTGGTTTAAGCAACTGCAGTAAATCAAATATTTATTTGGTAAATTCTTCTCCAAGAGTCGATGTTTGAGATGCTTCAAATGCATCAAGCTTATTTATTAGTTAACTACAAAAATTACCTGAATACCAGATCTCGCATTGTTTCTCTTGATTGCCTCGGCAACATACTCCAAAACTTTATCTCGTGTTTCTACATTTTTCAATAAGTTAAGAAAAACTTCTCCAAGGCCATTATACAATATATTTACAACAGTTTTGATTGTTGTAAAAGAGGATAATAGATCAGCCGGCCTTCGGGATGACGACTCTGAGAAGCATTGTTGCCTGTTGAATGTATAAAAGGTAGAATCTCAGTGCATATTATCAGGTTGTCTTGTGTGGCACCAACTCATAGGGGACATCCAAAACCATGTTAATTCAAATATGTAGTATGAAAACTAAAGCTGTACCTAATGAAATATCATACACCATCCATTCCCAATTTAAGATTTTATCAACTGACACCATTTCAAAGGAAGATAAAGAACAAAGTAACTCACCCTACATCAGGCTGGCTCATGAACTGCCTATCTGGAATGGCACTAACGTGCAGGAAAGCACCCATAATACTGGATAGCTCGAAAACTCTCCCTTCACCCAAAAACATGAGGCTTTCTTTCGGAATCCACCTTGGATGGTTCACCAATGCTTTGGCACAGTGTGGAAAACGCATAAAAAAGATCAAAGCACTCAGCGGCTGTTGGAAGTTTCCCAAAGGAGAGACTCTCTCCACACTTTGTTTCAACTTCTCAAATAGACCTACCATTACTGGGTCCAAGCTCTCAGCATCCGCATCCTTGAAAAACTCCTCAATAAACCCAGGAGGTGCTGTTAAATTCCCCCCAAGGCTGTTCCCAGTGAATCCGTCCATCGGGCCCGAAACTTCAGCAAATATTAAAGAAAGGAGATCTGCAACAGGTTCTACTGGCCCGCCAGAGGAGAAGAGCTCAGGGTTGCCTACATGGATACGCATATAGGAGAGGATCAGCTTGCGCGCGTTCTTGACAGATTTGTCAATTCGGGACCTGACAGCTGGATCCCGCATGGAGGAAATCTTCTTCAGCTCGTCAAGGCATCGGCTGTAGCAAGAGAGGAGGTAGCGAAAGGTGGGCTGAGGCGGAGGGGAGACGGAGAGGCGGTCAATTAAAACGCGCTCGGTGGCATCGGCCGACAGGAGGAGTGGTTTGCTCTCGCTGAGGAGCACAGCGGCGGTCTGCTCAAGATAGACGAGTTGAGGGGGAGGAGGGGAAGGCGGTTCGTAGAGAGAGACGAGGAGAATTTTGCGGAGGATGATATCCTCGATCTCATCAGGTGATCGCTGAGGCTTTGTTGCGGCGGCCATCGGAGGTCCCAGAGAGACGGAGGGGAGTAGAAGAAGGGTTGAGAGAACAGTAGGTTTCTTGTCTAAGAGGTTTCAGACATCCGAGTAAAAGAAGATGAAGAGGGAGTCCGGATCCTCTGGAGTAACTCAAATTTTGAGTTTACATGCGGACCGTCCAATTAGAATCCGACTGAATCAGGCCCGAGGTAGAATGCGCATGGACTATTCGTGCGTGCCACCATCCGGATCTAAACTAAAAATTTGTGCTACCATAGATGGGATTTCGATATATAATAGGTTCTTTGGTAAATTGAGAATAAATTAAGAAAAATATTTTGAAATAGTTATTTACAGAGAAATTTAGAATATTTTTTCATCATAGCTTCTTAATTTGAATATTTTTTTTATATCAACATTTTAAAATTAATAATTTTTTAATCTAAGAATAATTATTTCAATACCCACTCCAGTATTCGCATTTTATCTGCAGCAACAATAGAGGATGGTCCCCTTTTTCTAGTCCTCGCACTCGTTTTTGCGTCAACCTTCATAGATACAAGTATTTGGAACATAAATATTAATAATTGAATGCGTAACTTGATATGATCATCTAATCTTCTAATCGTTCCCGCATCAATCTTTCTCTAATGAAGTAGTAGGGACCTAGTATCCTCGCATCAACCTTCTCCAATCGTTCCTGCATCAACTTTTCTCTAACAAAAATAGTTAATCTTATAGGTATACATTTTATATTAGTTTTTTCAAATGTAATTTAGTGTCATGTGTAAAAAGTACTTGCAAATAGGTATAAATACTTGCGTGACGACGAGTCCGAAAGTTCATCATGGATCTCATTTGAAAGAGAAAATTACGTCGAAGACATTTGTGGTTTTAGATCCACAAAATTCCTCACAAATCATCAAAAATATGGACGAGATTGAACAGAGTAAAAAAAAAACCACATCTAAAAACGTGTACGCATGTGCTATAGTGGTTTTGGATCTCAAAAGCTAAACTACGGAGTAAAACTGTACTAATCGAGCTACGGCCGCTATAGCGCGTAGCGGTATAGCGGTCCGCTATGCTCCATGGGCTTATTTTTCTATTTTTTTCAATTTAAATGGGTTTTAAAGTTCAAACCGAAATTAAATTACATGAGCATTTTTTTAAATTAAAAGACTATATCAATAAACAGGAACATTGTGTGTTGGCCTGTATCAATTAAATTAATTGTATATGTATTGTGCGTTGGAGAGAAATTGAAAGAAAACCTAGTCGCGGAGAAATTTGAAACGAAACCAAGTCACTTGAAAGTTGAAACGAAACAAAAAAAAAAAAAAAATTAAAGAGAGGTGCGAAGCTAACGCGAAACAACAAGTAAAAAGTTGAAACGAAAAAAAGAAAAGAAAAGAAATTAAAGAGAGATGCGAAGCTAATGCGAAACAGGAAGTAAAAAGTTAGGGTTTTCATGAATTCACTCCGTGTTTTACTAGTACGTGCACAAAAAATTCTCCATTGCTTAACATTTTCTTTGTTATGTAATATTTATCTTATTTCTTTCTTAGAACCAGTATTTTTTCTTGCTTTGTTTGTCGAACTCGTAAGAGAAGCACCTTTTGAGTTCGTGTACGCTTAATTTCTAATAATAGGATATTTTAAATAGAAATTATATCGATAATTTATGAATTATATAATTAGGGATATTTTGAATAACAATTTGAACTTTGTATTGGTTAAATATGAATATTATAACTTTTTAATTAATTTGGTGTTTTTATTACTCTATGAGATTTTACATAGACAATATAGACAATGTTTATTATTAGTAGAAATATAAAATATAATTTTTGAAAATAAAAAACGCTATGTAGCAAAGTTTTCGTTATACCTTTTTTTTTTGTCTTCCCGCTACGTCGCTATAATCGCTATTTAGAACCTTTATTATGATAGTCAAGATACGAGTACAATGCAGATACTGAAGTGCGAGTATTCTTATCAACTTCCTTTATCGAAACTCATTCATTTTATTAATGTCTCCATTTCTTAATTTAATCACTTAAAAAAAAGAGGAGGTTCAAATGCATCCAAATTTCTATGCTCCCATTTGCTCCCAATTTTTTTATCTCATTTATCTTCATTTTCAAAGTCCAAATAATCAATCCAAACCGTTCAACATGATCATCATAATAAAATATGCCTGGAGACCAAATTTTATATTTTTTGAAATTTTTTTACTATTTTTTAAGATAGGTACAAAATCATTATTATAAGTAGATTCTGGACCATCCGATAAAGTAATTTTGTACCTATCTTAAAAAATAGTAAAAAAAATTAAAAAAATATAAAATTTGGTCTCCAAGCATATTTTATTACGAAGGTCACGTTGAACGGTTCGAATCGACTATTCGGACTTTCAAAATGAAGATAAATGATTAGGTGCAAATAGGAACATAAAATTTTGGATGCATTGAAACCCCCTCTAAAAAAATAATATCAATAAAAGAAATTATAAAATAACAGTCTTGCTCTTACTTCAAGAATCAAGATGATGTGTTTCTAGTCCCTTCCCTTTTCTTTTCGGTTGATTACTTATCACCTAACATTTTGAAAAGATCCTGATAGTTTTTGACTGAAAATCTTTAAAAACGTATATATACTACATAATCTGGAATTCTTAATATCTATTTCTCAAAGCTATTACTATACTGGGCATATTTAATTGTTCAAATATATTGTTTTTGCTATTCGATTAGGTTAACTTAATTGCCACATTTATGAAGCCCCGTTTTGTATCTAAATTGAAGGTGTTTAAATGAGCCAATACATTAATTATACATCTACGTACTATCCCAACTTTCCTACGTACTGAACTACTGATGCAACTGATCATACTAATGCTCAAACCAAGTTCTTTGTAACAAGGCTGCTAAACAAAGTCCATGATCCCATATATTGCTAATGGTTAATTTCAGAAATGACAATTGATACATACAATATCAAGTTGAATGGGACTTAACTGAAACCAGCGAAATATTTCCATGTTCTGATGTCTATAAAATTCATACAAAAATGCAAAATAAAGATTTACTATTGTGCTAGAAAATCTGTATTGACATCAGGGTTTGATTGAATACTCTATTCCTAATTATGGGTGGAAGTTTTGTCCAAACAGCTTTGGACAAAGTCTCATTCAAAACTAGATATAAACTGTCTAATATGCATCAAAATTCGTACAAATATTTAGATTTAAGAAGCCATTTAAATTTATTAAATTTTATATATATTTACACAAATTTCAATACAAATCGGACGTTAAAATTATCTTTGAATAAGATCGACTTTATCTAAAGCCTTTGGAAATAACAGAATCCCATTCCTAATTATATACCACTTCAATAGGATGTTTCAGACGTATATAATCGGATACACCTTTTTCACAGCCAGTGCCCAGTAGTGTTGGCTTATGAGGTCTCCACAACCTCGGTATAAGCATGTTGACTTTTTTTTTGTTTCGTTTTACTCGCTAGACAATTTTCTAAAAGTTTCATTTTATTTTAATTAGCCTCACTTTTTTCCTCCCGGCATCCGACAATTAGAATTTTTTTTTTAAAAACCATTATAAAAAAATACAAAAATCGAAAACTAACTTGATTACAATTTTTTTTAGAGAAATCTTTATCAAAGATGAAGTTCGGTTTTAACTTTTAAGTGTAGCACAAATGGTTATACGGATCTTGCTGTTTAAATAAAAAAAAAGTCAAAAAGGCTAATCGAAGTTGAAGTTCAGTTTATTCTGGACCCTCTTTATCAATATAATTCTCCTTGATAATTTTTCTTATTTCTCCTTGATATTTTTCCTTATTTCTCTATTTCATTTTCAGCCCCTCTTTATCAATATAATTCTGGACGGACGGCTATTTTCCTTCATATCTCTACTCTCCATTTTAAAATTCAGTCTATTGGGTCAAATATTAGTATTTGGTTGGAATCTGCATAGAAAATAAGTATTCGGTTCAATATTTGATTTTGAATATTCGGTATTCGGTTCCGCATATCTGCATATACAATTTAATATGAATTCTCATTTTAAAATCCGCATATATAAATCCGAATAAAAATCTGCTTATGCGGTCGCATACTGTATATGCGGTATGCGGTGGCCTTCTGAATGCCGAATGAAAACTAAATTTCAAAACACAGCTACTCCTATGTCAGGACCTGCATAATCAAAGTTAAAAAAAAAATGCTAATACTAGTTTTATTTTATTTTAAATACTATTAGGTGTGAGTATATGGTTATATGGTTTTATAATATTACCCAGTGGCAGTAATAATATATTCGAACCGAACAAATGAGACGAGCAAAGTACGTAATAAAACTTACATCTCTAGACAAATCTGTATTCGAATCATGTGAAGTAGCCTGTTATGGAAAATTGAGAATCCTAAAATTAGAGGGCCTTTTGGCCCAATAGTGGACGACAATTTTAATATTTTGCTGAATGTCACTATCTAATTCTAATCTATAAGAAAAAGAAAAAAAAAATAGAGCTCCGAGTAATCTAATTGTTGGAGTTAAAGTGTAGATATCATATATATAAGGTATTTAGATTATTTCCAGAGGGATTGTAACATTTATATATTAATATCAAAGTGATTGGATCAAAACAGCGGGGAGCTCTGTAATGCATTCTTATGCATATATGTAACAATATCTAATAGAGGATCGCAAGAGTTGACCGAGTCAACCGAAATGGTTGAGACTTGAGAGTTATCAGGACTAGGGCTATCAAAAAAGCTCGTAGCTCGTAGCTCGTAGCTCGCTCGCGACTCACATCTGGCTCGATCGGTAACAGTTCGGGTTAAAATTAACGAGCTGAGCTTTTGTCCAACTCGGCTAGACATCAATTTGTGAATTTGTATGAATTTGTGTGTATTTTATACTGGCAAACTCGGTACAACTCGGTTCAGCTCGGTAAAAAAAATGCTTGTAAAATTTATTTTCTTCTTAAAACAAGGTCCAACCAAACCCAACGAGCTAGCTCGTGAGCTGGCTTGTCGCGAGTTTGAGCTGAAATTTTAGTTTGCGAGCTGTTAACGAGCTGGCTTGGTCCAGAATTAACAAGCTGAGCTTTTGCCCAACTCGGCTCGAGCCAGCTCATTTACAGCCCTAATCAGGACTCATAACATAAATTAGTTAAGATTATCCTCTATAGAATCTTAATAGATTAGAAACGGAGAAACAAGAAAATATCACTAGAGCCATTACCTTTTTAAGTTGGAAGCGATAACAGGTAATTTTCGTGCGACACATTTAGGGCCGCTCAAGCTGTGGTTCTAGAAGAGTTAGATGGGCCTCTTCTGAGCGTGATCCATCTTCATCTAGCAAGATTTTCAAAAGCTTGTTGTTGAAAACTTGCGCTGTACGAACCAAGTAGGCGTCGTCTGTAGTCTGTACCCGTGGCCTCGCGACGCACTCCGGCAAAAAAAGGAAAATCAACTATGTCTCTAGATCCGTTGTTAGATCGGCAGAAAGACGAGCGGAGCTCTGTCCTTGCCCTTTCTTCTTCTCTGTTGACAAAACAATTTCACCGGGGAAGTTGAGATCGTGTGCTTATTCCCTTGTCCCAGGTACGATTGTTTTCTTACAGCCTACAACAATTAACTATTGTTTTTTTTGTTTGGTTTTCACAATTAATACTCCATAAATCCGCTGACAAGAAAGATATTCAAGCTATTTAGGCCTTTGATTGTTTAATTTGTTATATTCCCCACATGAATCTGAAATTTTAGATTGCTTATAGTAATGTTTAAGGTCTCTGAAAACTTGTGCCTGTTATTAGAAATGATAGATTTGACACTAAATGATGATCTTAGAATTATTATGTTTTTGTCATTGTACAAACCAGTAAGAAGGAATCATTCAATAATAACCCAAAAATGAATGGGAGCTTGAAGATAGATCTATCCAAGTATTATACTGGTGGTCGTAAAGGATAGTTTAGCATGAATTATAGTCCCATTAATTTGCATAACCGGTAATTCTGAAGGCTTATACATTGGAATGTGGATAATCAATTAACCAGTTGCAAGGTGCAGAGTTACTTGGATATATGTTTTCATGGCATGTATTATCAAGTCAGATGTACTGGTTATTAATTAGTTGACACTTGACACTAGTAGGTATAATTTCAAGGGAATAATTTTTGTTTAATTTGTTCCATCTTTCCAAAGCTTTGTGCTTGGAATCATGGTTTGTCTTGCAAAAGAGCCATAATTGAAAAGGCTAAGTTGAAAGGATTTGTCCAATTAGTCACTATGTTGGGCATGCCCAGCTAATTCACTTTACCATTTCAAATGGGTGGTTTGATTTACCATATTGTCTTGTCTAAAAAGTAAATTACTTGGCCTATTATAATCCAAGATCATATAGGATTTGCTTATAAAAAATTCACGGTGCAGTTACACATGGTGGGTCAATTAGATATATTTTCTAACATTCTACACTAATTTCTACAAGCGAACTGTAACTTCATCGAGATATACATAATACAAAAGGTAAAAGAGTTTGTCCATATCTATTGTTATATATGAAAATTACACCATTTATGAAATAATGTCACTTAAAATTCATTTTTATCAATATATTTTGGACTATTAGTTGTTTTAATTTTTTTTTTTCATTTTGGATGCCATAAGAAACACTTTTTTAAAAAGCCTGAGCTGGCCACGTCTGATTCAAGTCTGGTGGTTTTGATCTGCCAAATATGCGCTGATCCCAACTGCAATTTTCGAGTTTCCATGGCAGGAATGAAGCAGTTATAGCCACCTTCTATTTCTTTAAATAACTCCTATTTCTGTTGATACCAATGACTATAAATGCTGATCCCTATCCTTTTTGATAGCACTTCTATTTCTATATAAACTACTGCATTTTGTTTTATAATATAAATAATAATGAGTTTTTGTCACACCTCAAACCAGAATTTCTAGATTAATGTGTGATAAACCCCGCCTCGTGTTTATTAACAACTAAACACGCAAGCCTAATAAACGATAATTAATAAGCAGCGGAAACAAAATCTAAAATATATCAGACAAGTCACATTAGTCACATATCAGTAAACAACAAATATATATATATAATACAACAATCCATGTCACATACTACAATAAAAATCTAGCCAAAATATAGTAAACGATCTATCGATCCCGTATACAAAATCGACATATGCGATTCCAACTAAGTGCTAACTCTAATCATCAACGGGGTGGCCTTCGGAGACAGCTCCTGCAATGGATCGCCAGACTCTGTACCTAAAACCCACGAAACAACTTGTGGGTGAGCAATGAATCGCTCAGTATGTGACCCAGAACTATAACTCCAGGGGTCCTCTATGATCAAGCACTTTAACTTAATATTTAAATGTTGTTATGCTTTTACAATTTAATATGCAATTGTGTGTCCCTATCTCAATAACTAATAAAAAAGGAAAACACTTTTAATCATGGTCATGATGCGATTACTCTAGTATGCCATCATGCAAAAGTTCCCCAAACAAAATCCAAGCGGAATATAATATCATAGTCAAATCGGAAGAATCAGTATCAGAATACTGAGTGTAGAATTAATATAATAATAGTACGAATAATAGTCACCCCGTGCTGTGCTAATCGGATCAAAGATCCTCAAGATATGTCTAAGGACTGCGATCATAGAGTCTAGTGATGCACGGTGCCTAGTGACACCGAGCATTACTCACAAGTTAATAACACGCTAGTCAACGAACATATCTGAAATTCGGTGTTTGTTCCTTACTCTAAACGATCCATAACCAAACATATAAAATACGAGAAATCATACAATGCAAGTCGTAAAAATTGTCAATCTCATCCCTCATGAGCAGGTGAGAACTCTACCGTCTGGCCAAATCAATAGGATTTGGAGCTCGAGTCCGGCCCTGTACATCAAGGCTCGAGTCCGGCCATATGCACCACACACAATTCCACAAGGGTGGAATTCCGTTCTAGGCAATGTAGCTCCTAATGTAGGTGGAGATCACTCCAGAATCGTTCGTGCCTCAGGGCTCGAGTCCGGCCCGCACGTAATGGTAAAATGATCGAATGAATACATAATCAATTTTATACATATAATAGAAGTCCTAGAAGACCATCTGGAAAGTCAAGTGACACCCCGGCTCAATGGCTGCGAGGCCGACTCGTGTCCCATTCCACAAGCCGGAGCGCAGTCATTCAGTCTCTACTCAGCTCTCCCCAATGCATGCGTATAAATATGCAATAATATATTGCCTTCTACGAGAAGAAGGCAATCTAATAACCTAATATTCTAATAATAACATATATAATATTATTTAATTACCTTACTCCTAAGAAAACAGTAAATTCTTTTGTTTTATCGGGGTTATGCAATTCTACCTATTGTGCAGAAGAGATAAACATGCTCGACAGTTTAATGCATCTATTTAAAATAAAGTGCGGAGGACAGGTCAGGTGGAACGACTTGGTAAGAGTACGCCCACGAAAGAAATAATTCAGATATCCCACACCTGTAGGATGAAGACGCAACGACTAACCCTCATCGAAGGTGGTAGGATCCACGTATGCTCCAACTGGTGCGTCAGTCGGCTCAGCCCACGGATCGGGCTCGTACGAGGTCTGCGGATCTGAAATTCGTAATTCAAACCATTTAAAATTCTAGAATAGATCGCGTAACCCTTTTCCCCTATTCTAACTTAGTATAAAAATCGCGAGTGTCGCACTCGTTCGATCGATCGGAAAAGTTTTTGATTATCACATTAATATTTGTTAATGTTTTAGTCAGATACTGATCGTTCACTTTCATTCAATTTGAATTAATCTAAGTCACATTTCGCCATTCCGTTGGTTGGATAGATAATTGACGTTAATCCTTATCTTAATTTAGTAATTAAATTGCGCGAGATCGTTATTTTATTACTATTTAATTCCTATCGTAAGTTGATCATCTCGAATTTAAAGAGTACGTGAAAATAATTTATTTTGTTGCTAATTAATTGTCTTTATTAATTAGCAACGAAATTTATTTAAGTTATTCAACTTAACATTATTTATTTAAATCCAAACTTTTGTTTTTAAACACTATTTAATTGATTTAATTAAAAATTAAAATCTAAATTAAAATATTTTTAATTAAATGTGTTTCGGAATTATATGGAGCCCATTTTGGTCTTTGTATATGCTGAAGTTATGTTATGAGGCATCGTACCAAGGGCTAGTCTAATCATCTCCCGATCTTTAAGTTTACGTGTTTTTTCGATTTTAAGTTGTACTCTTTTAATTTAAATTTTTAAAAGAAGTTAAGTTGTCGTGTAGTTGCATTTAAAATCGAATACACTTTTATTTTATTTTTAACCACGTTTTCGAGTCGAGCCTATCAAAAGGAGGCTCAGACTCTAAGTAATTCGTTACCCTGTTTTACTTGATTATTTAAATTAATTGCTACTTCTAAATGTACGTTCTACTTTTACCTTTCCTATTCGTATCTCGATCGGATTCGTGACGAATTTTAATTTATGTGCTAACCTATTATTTGGATTGCATGTATCGCATCTTATCTACCCCAATAGTTTCCAAAGAAAGCCCATTTATTAATTTTCAAACTACACACACACATATATATATATATATATATATATTTTTTTACTATTTTTCGGATTGGGCCTAGGCCCACAAAATAATTGGATTTTAAATTTAAAACCAAATCCATATATATAACTAATAAAATTTAGATTTTGAGTCTGGGCCTAAGCCCCATTCATTTAAATTCCAATCAAGGCCTCTTTTAATAATAAAAATGTGACCCAACAGGAAAGGCCCAAGGCCTAATCCGAAACCCAAAGCTTTAAAAATTTCCACTTTTGCAATTCAGTCCCCATTTTATAAATATTTGCTCAAAGCCTACTTATTTACCAATCAACCCTAAAAAGAAATGTATTTACATATTGGTGCCTGTCAAGTCAAGTTCTGGTAAACATACAAACCAGACGCCCATACATTACCAAGTCGCAACAGACACCACAAAAATCGGTATCAGCACATAGTATCAGAGGCAAAGGCCGGCACACAGTAACAGTGGTCACATTGGGCCAGTACCACTGGTACCAGCATCGCAAAATCACCACAACAACATAAATCGCAACAATCACACAGCCAGCACAGTTAGCACAGACCAGACACAAGCACAAACAAGCACAGACCAGCAGAACAGCAAGACTGGTGCCGACTGGACCAGTGACAGAAATATACAGCAAGCATCACAAAGGAAAAAAAGGAGCATAGATGGGTTTATATACCCGATAGAAGGCAACAGAGTCGCTGAGACAAGAAGAAAAAAGAGGGCCGGTACTAAAGGAAGCACCTCGCCTCACGACAACTCAAAATCAGCAAGCACCAAGTAAGAGAGCACCACCAGACAGCCAAAAACAACACCAAAAACAGCACCAGAGGCAAAAATCGCAAGACACAGTGGTAGACAGAAAGGAGAGCGAAGAGTGATTGTTTCTCAACACATGAGCGAAAGTAAAGAGCAAAGAGACTCAAAAACGAGAGAGAGAGAGATATAACCCGAAAAAGAGAAAGCCGTGCAAGTACGCGGCTCAAGGTGTCAGAAATCCTGACAGGCGTGCGACCAAAGTCTTCGCACATAAATGCGACGCGATCGGCGTCAGTATACGGCGCAGAGGCAAATTCAAAGAGAGACGCGGGACGGTATATTTTCCTTTTCCAGGAAGTAACGAAAAGGAGAGAGAGAGGGTGAGGTGGGGTTCACAGATCGGTTGGAGAAGAGAGGGCGGGTTAGGGCTTTCTCTTTTGCGTGGACGGGAGGAGTGGAAGGAGATAAAAGGGAAAGAGAAAGAGAGAGAGAGGGGGGGGGGCTCACTGTCAGCGAAAGAATGGGGAGAGGGAGAGATTAAAAATGAGAGGATTTTGAAGGCTTTAAGATCTGTGAGAGTATTTTGAAGACTTTAAAATCCGTGCTGGATGAATATGGACGGTTGAATTTAATTCATAGTTTACAATGAGATTTAGACAATCAATAAGGATTGTGTTAAGCTACAATAATTGAACGAATTTGTGCTTCAAAGTTTTAGCACGGGCTCTCGAATCATTCGTCACTTTAATTTATAAATTTATGTATGCCCGACATTTAATTTTAAGTAACAATGTTATTACTATTATTATTTTATAAACCGTTGTTTTGACTTCTATCGTGTCTCAAGAATTTGTATTTTAATTTATGTGACTATTTAAAATTTTTAATCGCCACTCTTATTAGTTCTACATCTAAATACTTAATTTTGAGAAATAATTATTTTAACTGCTTGTAATTTGTAATTTGTTAGTTAATTTAAAATTTAAATTTCGTCGTATCGCTAGTTAAAAATTTAGTTATTAGCTTAAATAATCGATTTAAAACTTTCAGAATATAACAGTTTTCTTCATATACTACTGCATTTTGTGTATAATTTAGATAAAAATAAGTCCAGAATTAGGCACTGGCAGGCAGTTGCATTTGTTCATTCGGCTCGGTGTTATTAAGTTAACGTAATATTTAATTGTTTGCAAGAGTATCTGCTTCAGCTAGGCTGAATTTTCATTTGGCTGAATCAAATAAGAGTAGGGTTAAAATATATCATTGGTTTTGTGTCCCAATCATACCCCATATCTATCTCCGTTTTCAAACTTCGAATAGTCGATTCGAACTGCTCAACATGATATTCATCTTAAAATGTGCTTAGAGACCAAATTTTATATTTTTTGGAAATTTTTTTATTTTTTTTTATATAGGTACAAAATCACTGTTTTTGGATGGATTTCCAAAAAAAATATGAAATTTGGTCTCTAAGCACATTTTAATATGGAGATCATGTTGAACGGTTCGGATCAATTATTCGAAGTTTGAAAACAGAGATAAAGATGCGGGTATGGTTGGAACACCAAACCAATAATAATTATAAAGTGTTCTACAACTGTATTTATTCATCTATTTAAGACCCAGAAACATTATTTTACTTTAACTTTCAAGAAGCACGGAATTCTACTTTGATTTTGGATTGGATGGAAAGTCGGGACTAGGTCAAAAATGTGGTATTTTCTGAGTCTTTAGCTAGCTAATTTATATTTTTCTGTGTAAAATTTCTATCAAATACCAATATTTTGGTTTTGGTTATTTCGGTTTGTTTTTTCAACTATCAAAACCAAATTATTGTATTTATTTAACCAGAAGGATCCAAATAACTGGAAAAGATAATCTTTAATCTAATAAAGTTTTAGTCAGTTAAAACTGATGGAAGCGAACAAAATGAATACCAGTAGCATTAAGGACATATCATTTTTCTTTTCTTAATATTCTTGATTGTATTTGCCTTTCTTGGATAAACAGCTCTGGCGGAATGCATTTTTGGTAAGGCGCCAAACATGCCGATCGCTGTACTTTAAAAAGAACTTAATTTCTGTTAACAGTAATTAGCGAGCTTCTTCTTCATAACTCTTTCAAAATCTTCATAGCTGATTTAATATTGGATCAATCCAACTAGGATAGAATATAATATTACAAACTTTAGAGCATCAAAATCTTTTGTCCTATCTACAAGGGAGATCGGTTGTTGTGTTGAACTAGATGGGTGCTGTTCATAGTGATAAAATGTTCAAATATGGATGAGTTTGCTCAAGTGTTAGAATAAGTAATTCTTACTTTGTTTTTATTGGTCGTGTTTTAATTTCAGATATTCTGCTTCTGTCCAAGCACCAATATAACCCCTTGGACGAAAGAAATGTGGGGCTTTGGATCAAATACTGTATCTCAAGGCCTAGGGTTACAAAATAACACCACCAACAACAATAAAACTCTTAGAACTAGTAACCCTGCCTTGAGTGGTGATTGCTCAGATGACGAGGTCAGCTCCTGTAGCAGCCACGAAGAAGGCCTCGAGTGCCCCATATGTTGGGAGTTCTTCAACATAGTGGAGAATGTGCCTTATGTTCTCTGGTGTGGCCACACTATGTGCAAGAACTGCGTCTTGGGCCTCCAGTGGGCTGTTATCAAGCTCCCTACTGTACCCATCCAGCTCCCTTTTTTCATCTCTTGCCCCTGGTGCAGCTTCCTCTGTTTCCGCCTCATCTACAAGGATAACCTCACCTTTCCCCGCAAGAACTACTTTCTTTTATGGATGGTGGAGGGAATGAATGGCGATAGAACGACCAAGACACGACCATCTGCTTCCTCTTCCCGTTCCATTGAGCACCAATCTGGCGGGAACATGTACCCAAACCTCGGCAGAAGGGGGCAAATGGGCCCACCTACTCACGGGAACACCTCTCCCTCCCTTGGAGTTGACGACAGGAGGCTTGTGTGGAATTTTTTTAGTGTGGAGAGGGTCCAGACTTCATTACGTAAGTCCCTGGCTTTCTTGGTCCACTTGACAGCAAAGTTTCCTCTTATTTTCATCTTCCTTCTCACAGTGCTTTATGCCATTCCTGCAAGTGCTGCTGTGCTGGCGCTGTACATGCTTGTGACGGTCCTGTTTGCGCTGCCTTCATTCCTCATCCTGTATTTTGCATACCCGAGCCTGGATTGGCTTCTTAGGGAGATCTTTGGTTGAGTTGTTCTTCTGTTTTTTCTTGTGTTTGAGAGAATTAGCTGTTACTTTCAGACCTCTTGCAATCTCTCTCTCTCGGAGTCTCTCCTACTGTGTCAATGTGAATAGAGTCTATTGCTGTGATGTCCAGGGGCTCGTCAAGTAGACTCTGGTCCAGACATTTTGGTCGAGCTCTTTTTTTGAAATAATTTTTGTCAGATAAATGTATTATGTGATGTTCACGCAGGTGCTACTAAATGTGTTTTTGTTTTCACGTCTCTTTGGGAATTATAAGGGTGGCAATTACTCTGGCCGGCTTTGCAGGTTGCATGATTGATTGATTGGTACCTTTTGTTATACGGGTTGAACCTGATCCTATCTACTGGCCAATCGGGATTCCTCAGTCTGCCCAAGCTTTACAGGTCAGTTGTCGATTTGGCATGACCTGCATAAATTGACAACCTACTAATTAAAATACTTTCTATGTAGTTTCGACATTTGTTATAGCCAAGGACATAACAAGGAACGTTAAGAGAACTAGTATTTGGTCTAGTGGCTAAGGCACATGGTCTCTATGTGAGAGGTCATGGGTTCGAAACTCAGATGGGATAAATCTTTTGTTGTAATAACAACTGTATTAAATAGTTGGGTGGCTTCACCTCCAACCTTTACTCAAAAAAATAATAAGGAACGTCAAGGCAAAGGGCTGAAAGAGCATTGGTTTGGTTAAATATTCCTGGAAAATCTTGAATTTTTTCTTTAGTTCTATTTCATACAAGTGGAATGCTCTTTTATTCCTCAGCGTGTAGCAAAACAACTTTGAGACAGCATGGTCAAGCAGTACTTGAACAGAGCTGTTAGTCTTGAATGGATTATGTTTATGAGTGGGATAAAAGGTGGTGGAAAGTTTATTTGGGACTACCGGACTAATGCATCGCGTCGATTTTTTGTGGGTCGGGGTGAGATAGAACGATCTTGGTTATCTTTGATTATTTTGTCTTATCCACTTTCATCATGTCGCGAGGTTTGCAAGCTATAAATATATTATTGCCCTGGGAAACACCTTTTCCTTTTTGCTCGGTATTCTCCTCCGCAAATGTATTTCTTTTGATTTGTGCTTTTACTTTTTGGCCATTTGCAAGTTAATGTCCAAAGCGAGTTGTTTAGTTCATGAGAAATATTGATGCGTCAAAATTATAACAATTTGTTACATAAAAAAAAATTAATAGTTTGTTGTAATTAATTTTGTACGTTAAACTTTAGCTCTTGATATTCTATCGAATGAACTCAAAATTTTATATGGATAAATACTTCCTGTGACAGATTCTATTTATTAAAATTTAAATCGGTCTTTATGCAGCCATAAAATACTGTTATGACGTTATGATGTATCATTACAAGTTGATCATATATCATTTTTGAGTGAGTCTATGGTACTATGCATATCACGATTTAGACCCTAATACAGATCAATATTTTTGTTTTTAAAATTCTAACGGTTGATCCGAACTGTTCAAAATAATTTTCATATGAATATGTACTTGTAGACCAAATTTTATATTTTTTAGAATTTTTTTACTATTTTTTAAAATAGTTAGAAAATCACTGTTTTTGGATGGTCCAAAATTTTCAGATCAAGTTATTTTCTACCTATCTTAAAAAATAGTAAAAAAAATATAAAAAATATAAAATTTGGTCTGCAGGTAGATATTCATATGAGAATCATGTTGAACGGTTCAGATTTACCGTTAGGATTCTGAAAACAAAAATATTGACCCGTATTACGGATCAACTTGTGATATGCATAATATAGACTCACTCATCATTTTTTATATAGACATGAGTAAACTAAAAGTTCCAAGTTGATCATATGTCATTTTTTACATAGATATACATGTTTAAACTAATCGCCTTGCTGATCATGCTAACGGATCCAATCATTCCCGTTAAACGTTTCTTTAGCACGAATAACATCACCGACATATGCAATATATAGTTCGGAGCTAAAAGGAAGTGTTTTTATGCTAACGGATCCAATCATTCCCGTTGAACGTTTCTTTAGCACGAATAAAATCACCGGCATATGCAATATATAGTTCGGAGCTAAAAGGAAGTGTTTTTATGTTCTCGTAATTATTGATCATTAGGAACGGGGCTGTTTAAAATTTTAAATAGTATATAATGCTGGGCTCGCGGAGACATAAGCGAAACGGCTATAAGAGTGGAGTGATAAGTTGCACGAATTTTAATGCAGATCAAACAACTCTTTTTGATTCAATATCCATCGGACCACCCACAACTCCTGAGCATTAAACTAATCATTTTCTTCTAAAATTATGAGCATTTTTCAAATGAAGAGTGCTATACTAAGAACAAATATTCTAAATATTCTAATTTTGAGAGCTGAGAGAATTTTTTTTTCTCCAAATACCAATTTTGCCCTCACCTCTCTATTTCACTCATTTAATAAAAGAACATATAAAATAAAAATCCTCTCTCACTCATTTAATAAAAGAAGAGATAAAAGGAAAGTTTGAAATAAAGGATATATTAATGTACTATTAACTATTTTAATGTATTTGTCTTTGTGGATATTTTTCGTAATTAAAATTTACAATGATTTGTATATATTTTCTAAAAATTATATCTTAGTCACATGTACCAATGTACTATTACTAGCATTGGTACCATTACATATAAATTTCACACTACTTAAAATAGCATTCAATGTTAATCCCTATTAGAAACCTAGGTGAAATAGTTGGAATTATACTATTTTTCCGAATTTATATGTGCTTATAGATAAAGTCTTCATCGAATACAATGTTCTAAGAAAATGAATAATTTATCACTATCAGATTAACTATGAAAATCTTAACCAAACAATATCTTAAGCAATGGAAAAAAAAAACTTTTGAACTGTATAATGGCACAATACGACTATAAAACTGAGATAAAGATGAATTAACCAAATAGTCAGAGAAAAACTCCACATAAAGTATACTCAAATGAAAAATTGAACCCAGTTTATACAAAAGGAAAATGATTTTAACTTATCAACTTAGGAACGTAATGAAAACAAAACAAAACAATTTTAAACAATCAGAGATCTACTGACAAAGGCGATGATCTCAGAAATTTACTCAAATTTTAAAACTTAGAGATAAAAAATCACTTTATGTAGTGAATTCATAAATACAACTAGTAGCTTACCTTCTAATCCTTTTACGATCTGATTCATTTTCATTTTGAAGGCGAATTTTGAGACGAACTAAACATAAATTTGGAGGAGAAGGAAGATACATAAATGAAAGGAAATTTAGAATTTTGGGGCGTGCGGTTTTTAGAAACAAGAATGTGAATAACAGCGTAGAAAGCTGAAGAGATTTTTCTCTCCAAGGAACGATGTCGAAATCTGAAGGGAGAGATATACGATATGTTTTCTTTTCTTTATTAACTTTGTTATTAATTAGCATATTTTATTAATTAGATAGAAGAGAGAATCAAAGGATATAACAGGTATTTAGAAATAAAATTCCTCCCAGCTCTCAAATTAGAATGATAGCTCTGAATATAGTGCTACCCTTTTCAAATTAATCATATGGCCATCAGAGCATTCCTCCCTCCCAATAAATAAACTTTTCCTTTTCTTCTTTAGTTACAAGTGTTTCTCAAATTGATTTTCTTTTCTTCTAAAGTTATGAGCGTTTCTCAAATTGATCTATGCCCACCAAACTGTTTGACTGTCTTCCACTCGCGGTCATTAAATTGTTCCTTTTTTTTTTTCTAAAGTTGTGAGAATTTCAAATTTATCTGATGCTTATCAGACTATTCCCAACTCCCGATCATTAAACTATTTATTTTCTACTATAGTTATGAACGTTTCTCAAATTAATATGATGCTCATCCGGCCATTCTCCGCTCTCAATCATTAAACTATTTATTTTATTCTCGAGTTATGAGCGTTTCTCAAAGTGATGAGGAGGCCTTACTATGGCAACAATGTCAGCTCAAACTTAACCAATTCTATGCAGAGGAAGTTGTTTGGAAAGAAAAATCAAAGCAAAAATGGTTGGATGAGGGGGATATGAACAGGGGCGGATCCAGGATTTTCGTCAAAGGGGGGCAAAAAATATCGAATCGGGTTTAAATAACTAATCGGATTTAAATCCATTAACTAATTAGGTATTTGATAAAAAATAATGCTTTAACTTATACTTTATAATGCTCTGATTTGTAATTTATGATATTCTGACTTATAATTATAATTATCAATTATATTTCAAGAAATTTATTTTAATTTTAACTATAAATTAATCCGAATTACCAATTAAACATTCAGAGGGGGGCAAAAAAATTTCCGGGGGGGCAAAGTCAGTCGGAACTGATAAATCTCCACTAAAATTCAAAATCCAGGGGAGGGGCTGCCACCCCCGGACTATGCTGGATCCGCCTTTGGATATGAATACTACATATTTCCATAAATGTGCCACTCAGAGGCAGAAAAAACAGTCCATATTATATATGAATATCAATGGACAATAAACAAATCAAATCCAAACTATTGAGAGACATATTGATTGAGAAAGAGGAGGTAGCACAGTTGGATAGGAGAGAAATTCTAGAATTGTTGGTTATTCAAATTAAGGTCAAGAGTTCGATTCCCCTCACGACTTAGCAGCTTCTACGAAGATTTAAAAAAAAAAAAAAAGAGAGAGAGAGACATATTGATTATTATAAGTCCATTTTAGGGGTAAGTGGGGTCAAGGGTGCTTCACTTGATTCCAATTTCTGGCAATCAGATGAACGAATGACAACATTCGAAAATGCAAGTTTAATTGTTCCTATTTCTGGATATGAAATTAAACATGTATTTTTTTTCATCGGATCAGTCTGGGGCTCCTGGCCCGGATGGCATTCCTTTTAATTTTTACCACCATTTTTGAGAAGTTGTGAAACATAATTTACATACACTAGTTGCTGAATTTTTTGATAACACACTGTCCGTAGATTATATAAATAAAGCTGTAGTTTGCTTAATATCGAAAGATTAGGATGCCCATGTTAGATTTAATTGTGGTCCAGTCCAATGAATTGAAGGGATCAATGGTCCAGATTTAAAATTAAAAGGGACTGATCAATAATAGCCATTGGATGGTGCCTCTTGATTGCAACTCTTCAATTTTCTGTGGTGGATCAGATATTAATATATCCCTGGGATTGTCCTCTCTCTCCAGAAGAAAAAGAGAAACGTTTTTGCTCTTTACAGGAATGATATCCACCATCCTAGAGCGAGAAATGAAGAGAGAGAAACATATCCGGTGCAGAAAATTCAATTTGTGTGAAGAAAACTTTCTGCTATCATGGAGAAAGGTATTCCTCTATCAAAATATTAATTTCAGAGAGGTTTTTGGTGATTTTATGGAACTCTTAAGATCTGAAAAGTTTTGCTCTATAAATTGATTATGTTTCCGCTTAATTGATGATTAAAGATGATTATGGTTAAATATTTGTAACAGAATTAACATAAAACATATGTTACATGTGGTATCAGAGCCAAGTTGTAAGAATTCCATAAAATCCCATGAAAAGATTAGAGTTATCAAATAAATTAGGGTCTAATTACAGTTTTCGGTTCTGATGAAACTTCTGTTCATAATTTTGATTGCCAAAGCAATTGGATTATGAAAATTAGTTTTAATTATAGTTAATCAAAGTATTTTAGTATCAATACTGTTTTAGTATTTGATCGAAAGGTATGTGTATTCAAAGTTAAGAAATGATATGTACTGGTTTCAGTTTGCTTTGTTTTTAGTTTGTCACGGCCCAAATGTTTGAGACCAAAACACAAATTAGTGTTTTAGTGGTACCTGTACTGGTACGATTTGTTGTTTCTGCCGATTTTACAGTTTTTACAATATCAGTCCTGTTTTATGATCTGATGGTATTAACGACAATACCAAAGGGTATTAACAATAATAGTATCTCATCTGAACTGTCGTTAGTCTAAACGATACTATTCTGAATTGTTTTGTGATGCGAATTAAATATTTTGATTTGGAATCGAATATTATAGTTAATCTAGTTATATATATATTAACGATGAAGAGTACCCTATATTAAAGAATATAACTAGATTATTTTGAATCTACATAATTTTTATTGGATACTCCAAAGACTATCACAAATTATGTATATTCAAATTAAGTGGTTTTTAATTATTAAGTTAGTAGTTGATCATCCAAAGATGACAATTTGAACTAATGACAATTCAATACCAATTAAAGATTAGAATAGATATATTATAATTATAATATTTATTCACTAAAGTTTTAATGTTATAATAAGCCCCAAAGGGTAATTGTAACGTTATTTAAGTAGTTGCTTATTCTGAATCTGAATTTAAGATATTAAAAAAAAAAAAAGAGGTTCACATTAAAGTTCCCTATTTTATATGTCAATTTTGTGATCTAATTAAGGTTTTCTTTTGTCTTTTTATGTGATAAAGCTCCGTTCCTTGTCTCAATGCAATCACAAGCTAGTTCTGTGGTTGTTTATAATGGACTTAACTTTGCTGAATGGTCTGAGCAAGTGAGTTTCCATCTTGGGGCGCTAGACCTAGATCTGGCATTACTGGAAAACAAGCCACAGGAACTAACGAGGACCAGTACAAATGCTGAAAAGAATCTAATGAATAACTGAACTCGTTCTAACAGGTTGTGCCTTATGTTTATGCGAATGACAGTTGCGGGAAACATTAAGATTTCGCTTCCCGAAGTTGAGACAGCTAAAGAATTTATTGAAGAGTTTAAGAAAAGATCCAAAACTGCTGACAAATCATTGGCTAGTACACTTATGGCTCAACTCACCACTATGAAATATGATGGTAAGAGTACTATGCATGATCACATTTTGGAGATGACATCCTTAGTTGCAAAACTCAAGTCTATAGGTATGACGGTTGATGACTCATTTGCTATTCAATTCATAATAAACTCATTACCGAAAGAGGTTTATGGTCCGTTCCACATGACTTATAATTTGAACAAGGATGTGTGGACATTAAATGAATTGACTAATCAATTGATTGAGGAGTCGAGGCGTCTGGGTCCGTATAAGCCTCATACTGCAACTTTGCTAATGATCATGAAGCGGGTAGTTCTAAAGGTAATTCATCAAGTGCAAAGGGTAAGAAGAAAAACAAGAATTCTGCCATCAAAGTTGGAGTTAAGGGCAAGTGTCACTTCTGCCACAAGGCGGGACACATTAAGAAAGATTGTCCAAAACGTAAACAGTGGTTCGAAAAGAAAGGTATGAATAGTACTTTTGTTACTTATGAATCACATTTAATTGATGTTCCAAATAATACTTGGTGGGTTGATTCTGGTTCTACTACTCATATTTCTAACAACTTACAGGGATTCCTTTCGATGCAAACCACAAACCTCGCAAGTGAGCGTTTTGTGATAATGGGAAACAAGTCTAAAGTACTAGCGGAAGGTGTTGGGACATACCGACTTGTATTGAAAACTGGCTATTATTTAGATTTGTTTGAATGTATGTATATTCCATCATTTTCGAGGAACTTGTTATCTATCTCGAAAATGGATAATTGTATGTATACATTTAAGTTTGGATCTGGATTGTTTAGTTTGTATAAAAATAATTGCTTAATTGGTAATGGCAGTTTGATTGACGGTTTATACAAATTAGATTTGAATGATAATTATGTGAAATCCATTAATGAGAATTACAATGTTGGAATGAAAAGAGCTTTCATTGATGAAAAGTCTTCTTATTTGTGGCACAAACGCTTAGGTCACATATCAGAGGAGCGTATTCAACGACTCGTAAAATGTGAAGTATTGCCGAGTCTTGATTTTACAGATTTAAATGTGTGTATTGATTGTATTAAAGGAAAACAAACAAAACACACAAAGAAAGGTGCCACATGTAGCAGTAGTCTATTAGAGATCATACATACTGATATTTGTGGTCCATTTGATGTTCCCACTTTTATTAGAGAAAAGTATTTCATCACCTTTACAGATGATTATTCACATTACGGATACATTTATCTACTTAATGACAAGTCTCAATCATTAGAAGCTCTTAAGGAGTTTATAACAGAGGTTGAGAGACAGTTAGATAAACGTGTAAAGATTATCCGTTCTGATCGTGGTGGTGAATTTTATGGAAAATATACCGAAACAGGTCAAAATCCTGGTCCTTTCGCTAATTTTTTAAAAGAACGTGGTATAGTGGCACAATATACAATGCCTGGTACACCGCAATAGAATGGTGTGGCCGAACGCCGTAATCGTACTTTAATGAACATGGTTAGAAGTATGCTAAGTATGCTAATATACCCAAGTCTTTGTGGATGTATGCATTGAAAACAACCATGTATTTATTGAATCGGGTTCCAAGCAAAGCAGTGGAGAAAACTCCTTTTGAACTGTGGACCGGAAGGAAACCGAGTTTAAGACATATACATGTATGGGGCTGTCCCGTTGAAGTTCGGTTGTATAATCCAAATGAAAAGAAATTGGATTTTAAAACCATTAGTGGGTTCTTTATTGGTTATCCAGAGAAATCAAAGGGGTATATATTCTATTGTCCTAACCATAGTACGCGTATAGTAGAGTCGGGAAATGCTAAATTCATTGAAAATGATGAGTTTAGTGGGAGTTCTTCTGTTCAGTTGAATGTTGAAATTAATGAAATAAATGAGCAAGTTACATATTCCTTGCCCGTTGAACCGATGGTACAAGTTCCAAATGTTGCTATGCGACATATTAATGTTCGGGATGATGTTCCAATGAATGAAGAACAACCTCAAGAAGATCAACCAAATGTAATCAATAAGCCATTAAGAAGATCCGTGCGTGAGCATAGATCGGCCATTCCTGATGATTACTTGGTTTATTTACAAGAATCTGAAATTGATTCTAGAATTGAAGATCCACCGACTTATAAAAGAGCGTTAGAATCTAAAGAATCGCAACAGTGGATTGATGCTATGAAAGATGAGTTAAATTCTATGGCACATAATGATGTATGGGACTTGATTGAATTACCTAAAAGGTCCAAATCTGTTGGATGTAAATGGATCTACAAAATTAAGTATGATTCAAATGGTAATATCGAAAGATACAAGGCCCGACTAGTTGCCAATGGATTTACTAAGGAAGGCATTGATTATAAATAAACTTTTTCACCAGTTTCTAGAAAAGATTCTTTGCGTATTATTCTGGCATGAGTGGCTCAATTTAATTTTGAGCTACATCAAATTGGATGTCAAAACAGCATTTTTAAATGGTGAACTTGATGGGGAAGTGTTTATGGATCAACCTGAGGGATTTTCAATTAGTGGGAGGAATGGTGAGAAATTGGTATGTAAATTGAAAAAGTCAATATATGGACTAAAACAAGCTTCCCGGCAATGGTATCTCAAGTTCAATGACATCATAACTTTTTTTGGTTTTAAAGAAAATATCGTTGATCGTTGTATATACATGAAGGTTAGTGGGAGTAAAATTATATTTTTGGTTCTATATGTTGATGATATTTTATTGGCAACTAATGATTTTAGTCTTCTAAGTGATACAAAGAGATTTCTTTCAAAACATTTTGAAATGAAAGATATGGGCGAGGCAAACTATGTGATTGTGATAGAAATATTTCGGGATCGTTCACATGGTATACTGGGTTTGTCTCAAAAAGCCTATATTAATAAAATTCTTAAAAGATTTCGGATGGAAAATTGTTCAGCTGGAATTGTTCCTATTCAGAAGGGTGATAGCTTTAAAGAGCTTGATCAATGTCCCAAAACTGAATTAGAGAAGGAAAGGATGAAAAAGTATTCCATATGCATCAATTGTTGGTAGTCTCATGTACGCACAGACATGTACGAGACCAGATATAAGTTTTGCTGTAGGAATGCTCGGGAGATACCAAAGTAATCCTGGTATGCAGCATTGGAAAGCAGCAAAGAAAGTGATGCGTTATCTTCAAAGGACAAAGGATCATATGTTGATGTACAGAAGATCTAATGAACTAGAGGTCATTGGTTATTCAGATTTGGATTTTGCCGGATGCAAAGATACAAGGAAATCCACTGGTGGTTTCCTCTATTTATTAGCCGGTGGAGCAATATCATGGAAAAGCGCCAAACAATCGATTATAGCAACTTCGACTATGGAGGCTGAATTCGTAGCTTGTTTTGAGGTTATGGTTTAAGGTTTATGGCTTCGAAAATTCTTTGTTGAATTGAAGGTCGTTAATAGCATTTCAAGACCATTAATAATATATTGCGATAATTCTGCAGCTGTATTCTACAGCAAGAATGACAAGTACTCGAAAGGTGCAAAACATATGGAAATTAAGTATTTGTCAGTTAAAGATGAAGTGAAGAAACAAACGATTTCAATACAACACATTAGCACGAATCTCATGATAGCTGATCCTTTGACAAAAGGATTACCACCCAAGCAATTTGGTGAACTAGTAATGAAATGGGTGTTGTATGTCGTGATGAGATGTATGTTGTATGATATTATATGTATATTTATTGAATGGCATTGATCAATAACAAATATTTATTGCGTTTGTTTGTGTTGTTCCTTAAGTTTATATTACTGTATATATATATATATATATATATATATATATATATATATATATATATATATATATATATTACTGTTTAATAAACAGAGGAATACGTTTTCGAAATGAAAAATATTATAGTGGACATTAAAGTATGCCTTTGAAAGATTTATAGTTATATTGATGTGTCATTGTAGTACTTAGAAGGAATTGAGTAGAATAAAACATGACTCGTGACCGCTATGACTCATGACATTTAAATATAATTATAAATATTAAAGATAACTTGGTACAGTTAGCATAAATGTGTACAAATTAAAGATGTTTGTACTGGACCAAGTGGGAGAATGTTGGATTTAATTGTGGTCCAGTCCAATGAATTAAAGGGATCAATGGTCCAGATTTAAAATTAAAAGGGACTGATCAATAATAGCCATTGGATGGTGCCTCTTGATTGCAACTCTTCAATTTTCTGTGGTGGATCGGATATTAATATATCCCTCGGGATTGTCCTCTCTCCGTAAGAAAAAGAGAAACGTTTTTGCTCTTTACGGAGAAGGATATCCACCATCCTAGAGCGAGAAAGGAAGAGAGAGAAACATACCCGGTGCAGAAAATTCAATTTGTGTGAAGAAAACTTTCTGCTATCATGGAGAAAGGTATTCCTCTATCAAAGTATTAATTTCAGAGAGGTTTTTGGTGATTTTATGGAACTCTTAAGATCTGAAAAGTTTTGCTCTATAAATTGATTATGTTTCCGCTTAATTGATGATTAAAGATGATTATGGTTAAATGTTTGTAACAGAATTAACAGAAAACATATGTTACAGCCCAAGCCATTAAACAATATCGACCTATAAGTTTGGTTAATTGTAGCATGAAAATCATCACTAAGATTCTTACTTTAAAACCGAACCGAGTTAGACAAATCAAAGTTTTATTTTAATTTCTAAAATAGAACCGAACCGAGCTAGACAAATTAAAGTTTTATTTCAATTTCTAAAATAGAACCGAACCTAACCATTTTAATCTATCAACTGAACCGAACCGAACCGAACCAAAGTTTTATTTCAGTTTGTTCAGTTCAGACTGATGTACTGAAAAATATGTAAAACGACCCTTTGAAAATATCAAAACACTCTAGCATCCATAACCATGTCAGTATTAAAAAATATGTGAAATACCCTTTGAAAATACAAAATCACAAAAAATTGACCACCGGCTATAATGCTTGATCAACACTTGCGTGGTTTTCATCTCACAAAAAAAAAAAAAAACACTTGCTTGGTTTTCTCCTCATCTCGGCAGCGAAGTCCCAGGAGGAAAAGCTTCAAAATTCTAGCAAGTCACATACAAATAGTGAAATAGAGCCTCGCTCTATCGTTGCAATCTACTCACCACCTCTAAGCATTTTCAACTACACTATATTTTAATACGGTCCATATGATCCTATACGGACCGTATCCAAGGCATCTCCTGAAAAATAATTACCACAGTTGTCACCAGATCAGATTGCTTGGCCTCTACTCATCTCCAGACGTCCCTACACTCCTATATAAGGCCCTCTGGCCTAAGAGATCTGATGTCTTTGATCATTTTAGTTTAATCTTTCATATAAGTGAGAAGAGAGGAGTGTTAGAGAAGAAAGTTAGAGTGCTTTCTTGCATGGTTGTATCTCCATTTTTCTTGTAAACATGCCGTTCTCTGGCTAAATTTATATTTCTAGGGCTAGTATATAAATCTTGTTACTCTTGATGTTTTAATATATATGTTTTCGTTTGATCTTAGTTAGTCATTATTGTTTTATTGCTTTTGCGCTTTATGTTTGATCTTTCTTGATTTTGTTCTACTTCTCTAGACCGCCTTGTAATGACCTCACACGGTAGATAGTCACCATTAGATTAGTCGGGTCAAGATAAGAAAAGATAAAAAAATACTAGATCTTTGGTGGAGTCCTTAGCGGGGAAAGCTTTAGATTGGAACAACAAAAGTAGACACGAGAGTCTTGACATTCACAAACGAATGTCGCATTGTCTTGACTTACCGTGGGAACACCCTATAGGATCAATCGAGAGACCTGATAAAGTGAAGATTGTGTCTCTGAGTTAATCACAGATCTCCACGCATTCTTCGAGTCAAGCCCTGTGGGAAGTCTCGATTAATAGTGTGACTGTGCAGTGCTAGCGGCAGTCACTAAATACAGATTAGAAACCCTCTTACAATGACTAAAAAGCTACATCAAACGGGACATAATAATTAAAACAGATAGAAGTAACAACGGTATGTCAAAACCCTAGGAATTCGCTCTATCATTTACTTGCTTATTTTGATTTCTATTAATCTCTTATAATCATTGACCATATCTCAACTCTCGAATTTTTAGATTTCGTCTAGCCTTTTGAAAGATTGTGGTTTAATTGCTCAAGACTGTAGATCTTATTCTCTGCGGATTGACACTCGATTATACTACTCGACAGGATTGTGCGCTTACAGTCCGACCCGATATAATGCCGAGTTTATAAATATTGAAAGCGGATAGTGTGCAATTTGCACCCATCAATTAGCAAGGAACACTAATTACACTCAAGACTAGTGTGATGATTAAATGTTTGATCGAGCTATCACAGATCAAAAAGGTAGAGTACTGATTTAATATCACATGCATATAATAGTTATATGTCATTAGATTTGACTATACATGAACGGATTCAGTGTTATGTCATTAATATTTCATTAGTGTTGTTGTCTTGTGTCTGAGACATTTGATTTTCTTGCTTAATGTATGCACATCAGTGGTTAGTGTTAATCGCACACCGTAACAGTTAGCTATAAAGACATCATTTCTATGTGTAGAACTTATGTTGAGAAGTTCGCTTATGTTCAACAAGACAAATATCTCTTATTCGCATCCTAGTGATTGCTGAGTAAGTAATGATGTCTCTGGACCCCTTGATAGAGTTATATTATATGTGCACACCATGATTGAATAGTTCAGTTATGAATTATAATATAGTACTCATGTATCAAGAGACCTAAACGATGATACAGTGGGAATGACAATATCATATCTCGCGTTCATCATTAGATATCATGAGATATTGAAAACAACACAGGCAGTGGAATTATGCATTGTCTACACTGGATCATGATATTGTCGGGTTACATATCGTCCCGTATAATTGAGTAGTCAAGACGTGTTACCAAATGCTAATCTTGATCAATGGAAAATAACTTTTTCAATTTATCAACATAATACAGATCTAAGTCGATCACACCTACAAAATCTCTAGTTGAGATGTCATACGAGTTTATGACACTACGTTAACCTGTTCAAAACCATATGCACAACAAATCAAATGAGTAATAGCTGGGCACCTGGGCAGTATACCTATAGCCTACAGGGGCTGCTTGGCAAGCATAGATTAAGCCTCATTAAGGTTTAATCCGCTTCCTTTAGCTTCCTTAGCCGCTTAATCGCCAAACACCAATTCCTTAGGCGATTAAGAACACCTCCTTTGCCTCCTTTCCGATCTTATCGCCTTAAGACACTCCCTCTTTAGCGCTTAATCCTTCCCTGTTAAGACAACCGAATATCTTCTTGCTCCTTAGCTCTTAATCATTCCTCTTAATCCTTTGGTTCTTTGGTTGGGGTGTGGTGGGTAAACCCATACTCCCTTTTGGTGGGTAATTTGGGGTAGATGTGTAAATTTGAGTTAGATTAAGTTACTCTTGTGATTCCGCGTTGGTACTCTATTATAATTTTCTCTCTTCATTAGCTTACTCCACCAAATTCCAACCAAACTCGAACAAACATAATTATTTTAATCCGCCTTTTAGTAAGAAATTTAATTATAACTTTACTCACATCATCATGACCTTGTTCAATGGCCCCTACGACCTAGAAAATTGACCTTTCTTTTGTAGGCCTAAACCATGAATCACTCCCTTGTGTTCTTTATGTTTCTTTTGATCACCAAATAAGATTTTGGCATGAATCTCAAAGCAAAATTAATACTGCCCCCTCCATAATTCCGAGCACTCACCGGCTGAGAGTAAATCTGGACCGTCTGATCAGCTCCGCTGGTAAAAACTTCGCAGAGGATACTAGTCCCCTAAACCATTGGGTAAATATTATAACACAACAGATTTAGCTTCCTGAAGCGCACTAATCATATGCAGCGATGTTTGAATTCTAGAGTACGTGCGTTGCATGAAACCAAAACTGCTCTGTAAAACTCTTTACCCCTAACCATTGGATCATACCCAATACCCGACAGATCCATCTTCTCCCCCCTCCTAATTAACGAAAAATACTTCACGCTACCCCTAATCTCTCTTCCGACCATCAATCACATAATCACATCCACGTTTGAAGAATCAATCGGTAAAAAAAAATCAAATCTGAAGACTCGAACAGTCACAGACATACTAGCATACTAGAAGGAAAAATCGACGTAGATACTCGAACGTGAGTCTCTTTCGATTGGCTAGTTTTTTTTTGTGGTCCAAAATGCTTCTAGCCAGTCTGTGTGGAAAATCGCCTAATAATCGGATTGGATTATAGGCTGCCGATAAGTAGATTCTCCAAATTATGGTAGCAGCGCAAGCACAACAATGAACTATTGCTTGCTACCGTACAAGGTGCTAATTTTTAGTAAGGTACGTCATAAACAATAGAATGGGGGTGGGGTTGTTGGGAGAGGGGGGGGGGCCCACACCCCCTTGCTCTAGCTCTGCCTGAGCCTACTGTGAAAAGGTTACCATTTAAGATGTTACAAGGGAGAGAATGAGTTATGCATTGCCATCTATTATCTATAGTGACTTCATGTTTTTATTAAGCATGATTCAAAAAGAGCCCTGCATCATCAAGATTTTGCAGAAGATTTACCCCGTTTTATTATTTGCAAAAATGGTTGGTTCTTCATGCAGAAATTATAATTAAAGACCCTTTGGTGAGTTGGGTCATTATGACCCTTGCTTTTCCGGTTCTTATAGGGTCTGATCGGAACACAACAGTTGTTGGAGTTCAATTGATTTCAATTCAATAGTATTCAATAGAAATGTTTTCCAATTGAATTTTATTGATCGGAATAAAAGTAGAAAAGAATTGAAATCATTTCTAATTTTTGATTGGAAAGTCCATATAATAGAAGAAAATGATTTCACTTTAAATAAAATGACACTTTTATCTTTGTTCTTGTTTTAAGTTTATTAAGTCTTGCCCTTCATTTAATTTCATTGAACAGGGTACAAAAGTTTTTTTTTAACTTGCATTATAGAAAAGCAAAGCTCAAAACATTTGAGCATCAAAAAGTGGATTAAAGATGGAAATAAACACAATTTGAGACGGAAACAAAATGAAACCACAGTGGCACCTAGTTCAGCTACACAATGTTGTTAGCATCAAAATACTTGCGTACCAGCAATCATAACAGCAAACATACAAGCAGTCTATAGTAAAATTTGCTGTGCTCTTTGTACCCTGTAAAATTGAAGCTGCCTTATTATCTCCTCCATTATCATTATAATTTTTACTAAGACATCATGAGTTTTCTCATCAGTCCCACTATTAATTTGAACATCACCCACCAATAAAAATCTCCACATTTTAAATGCACACTTGTGGAATGTGTAATCTCATCTGTACCAAGCATTCTGTACTCTAAATTTCAACAAATCAAGATCTCAGTATTAAATATTGAAGATACCCAAAGTTACAAAGCAAGGATTTTGGTACCAGTGTTACTGTCCCAGTATAAAATATTGAAGATACCTAGTTTGGCACCACTACACCAAGTGATTCAGTTCAGTTCGGAGTCTTGGACTCTATGTTTTACTGTACTGGCATCTATCCTTACAGTATGGTCTGTACTGACCAATATGATACACTGGTTAGTACTTAAAATGTTAAATGAAATAATAACAGTACCAAGCCAACAAGCCGATGACAGTAAGAGGGTTCACATACACACCATATACTCACATTACTTGAGTGAGTTCTCACCAACTACGTGACTATCTTAATAAAGATAGTAAGGAGGACTTAAAAAAGTAAATGGAAAAAGAACTTGAATAAGACTCTGATTAGGCCCGCGTGACTCCCCCTCTTCTTCCTCCATTGGGCTTAGTTCCCACGTTTGAAGCACGTAACCCCCATACCACAAATATATTAACTTGTGAAGTTGAATTGCGATGGTCAGGCTTGCAGGACTCCCCTCTTCTTCTTCCTTCTTGTTGTAATTGGAAACTTGTAGAAGGGAAGAACTCAACATAGAACAAGGGTATCGCTGGAAATAAAAAGAGCACAGGTTAGCTCAAAATGAATTCTCGCCAAATCTCAACAATTTTGGCGAGAAAATTTTGGAGCGAAATTTTCTCGCCAAATCAGGTGAAGTGAAGTCTTTTCCCGTCGCTCATTACGTTCCGATCAGAGGATTCGAGGTTACGTCAATTCTATTTCGCGTTTTAGTTGAGAAATTGGCGTTCCGATCAGAGTGATAGTGTGGCAACTCTTCAGAAAATGAAGAATGGTTCACACAAAACATAGGTTTCCAATCATTTTAGTTTAATCTTTTTAATGCATGATTTCCCCATATCTAAGTTGTATGTTCATTATGTTACATGAGAAACCAGTGTTACTAATAATCAACTAATGTTAAGACTTGGAGTTTAACTTTTCCAATGAAGGGTGGCTCTTCTTCAAATCAATAAAAGCAATGACTTTTCTGGTACCGGGTCTTGGGTCTGGACCCAACCAAATTGATATGCTATCACTAGATCTAATATGATGTTTTTTGTAGTTAAGATCTTTTTGTATGTGCTTGGCTGATGTTTATGCAAGTTAGGGTTGGTATTATTTTGTATTCAGATGATTAGATGTAGGCTTTAAATATAGTCTTATGTTCTATAGATGTAAGTTGTGATTTTGAGGTTGTTGTACTAGATGTTTAGTACCCGCCTTTGTAAAATTCTTTTGTGGTTTCTCAATGCGGATTTTTTTTTTACCACTCAGAAAATTCGTCTTAAATTAAAAACCACTCGTTGCCACTTTCCTACAAAAATACCACCCCCGCACAACCCTTGTGCGCACCTGATCCCGACAAGACTGGATCCGCACAACCCTTGTGCGCACCCGATCCTGCCAAAACTGGATCCGCGCAACCCTTGTGCGCACCCGATCCGGATCCGCGCAGTGCTCGTGCGCACCCATGGGTTCGCACAGCTGTTTGGCGCACCCAAAAAAATATAAAAAAGGGGTTTCTGGAAACTGTGTTCATTCCACAATACTGCGAAGGAGCAGAGAGCATAAGCGACAGCAGAGAGGTAAACTTTAGTTCTTTATTTTTTTAAATTATTTATTTTACATTATTTTTAAAATTAACATTAAATTTATTAATTGATAGGTTTGTTCAATTATGATTGGAATTGCTTGTTATTTTGGTGGTGAAGTTTTAAACGGGCCAAATGGTGCTTATTACAGTACTCAACCTTCAAAAATGTTCAATATCATGCCAGATTTAGATTTTAGAGGTATAACTAGAGAAGTGTACCAGCAAGTTGGTATTGATCCGAATTATTATGTACTAATAATTTCTGCAAGGATCAATATTTGTCAAGGCAACCAAACCTGGTTCCAACAGCTACCGGTACAAGATGATAATAGCTGGAGGTTGTATACCCAAATAACAATGAATTTGACCACTCCTTTCAAGTTCCTAGTGTTATATGTTATAGCTAACCCTAGACAGAACCCCAGACATAACCAAAACCAAAACACCAGAACTATGCCGCAAATGACCAAGGGTCGGGTTCGTGAGCAATCTGTGACGGGTCCTGTCTGGGCCCTAACTTTAGGGAGTGCTAGTCGGTCATCATCTGCAGGGGCTGGACCTAGTCGTTCCCAACTTGACCGGGGACGTCCTCGGATTCCATCTACTAGTTCTAGCCAGGCTGAAACTGATGGAAATCGATCTCCAACCCCGGAACCACTTTATTATGCTGAAAATACAGATGAAGATCCTGAGAGGAAAATTGGGATGCCAGTGACGGCGGCGGGGCAACTGATTTTAGTGATGTGGATACAAATTTTGCTGTACTTGGTAGACGATAGTGGCAGGTGTCGGATGGTGCATCAGGACACCCGTTCGAGCAATTTCATGACACATCGGGGTTTGAAGAAGCTGACAGCTCTTTTTTTGCAACTTCTGAGGTGTGTTTCACTTTTAATTAATTAAAAAAACATTTATTTATATTTGTTAATTTTTTAATTTTTTAAATAGGGTGAAAAACAACATGAATTGTCTGAGAGGATGACGTACTCCAGCAAAGAGCAAATGCAAGAAAAAATTTACCGTTGGCATATAAAGAAAAATATCGAGGTGAATCAGACACACAGTGACACAAAAAGGTTGAGGTATAAGTGCAAGAGCGACCGTTACCAGTGGGGGATGGCTGCGAGAGCTACATGTTTTGGTAATGACTGGGCGGTCACGAAATATAAGGGACCTCACACAGGCCACGCTGATGCATCAAGGTCAGATCATGCGCAGTTGACGTCCGCAATGGTCGCCAACTGCATAAAGTTGTCATTACGAAAAAATGCTGATATTAGTATCAGCACCATCAGCGATCTGGTTGCTGAAAGGTACGAGGGCATCGTCCCTAAGTACAACAAATTGTGGCGTGGTAGGGAGTTAGCCATTGCTCGGTCATTTGGTAGTTGGGAGGGGTCTTACGGGCTTCTTATCCCTTTGTTGGATGCAATCAAAAGGGCAAATCCGGGAACCCAATATAAATTTGTTTCAAAGCGAACCAAAAGAGATGGGTACCGGTATTTCATGAAATTAGCATGGGCTTGGGGGCCATGTATTGAAGCAGTGAGTCACTCAGACCAGTTATCAGCATCGATGCTTGTTTCCTATCAAGTAGATACAATGGTAAATTGTTGATTGTAACCCGATATGTTGCGGAGAACCAGTTAATCTCACTAGCATTTGGGCTGGTAGAGAGTGAGCATTTTGATAATTGGGGGTGGTTTATGAAGTGGGTGAGGCAGGTTGTAATTAGTCCAAATAGATTCATGTGTGTCATATCTGACCGAGCCATGGGCATAAAAAAGGTGTTCATACAGGATGATCTGGGTTGGTCTGAGGAGAACAGGGAGTGTGTTCACCGGTACTGTTCTCAACATGTGTTTGAGAATTTTGGTAAACACTCCAAGGATAAAGTTGCTGCCAATTTTTTCAAAATCCTGGTGAAAAAGAAGAAACCAAGAAGAATGGTAGAAGGCCTCGATGTAATCGGAAGGAGAAATCCCGAATGACTGAAATACTTAGATACATGTGGAAAGTACAATTCTGATGACGAGGCAGAAATGTCTAAGCCATGGAAGGTGTATCAAGCTATGGATAACGGGGCTCGTTGGGAAATCATGACTAGTAACTGTTCTGAATCGCTCAACAATGTCTTCAAAACTTCCCGAAGGTTTGTGTTTTATAATCAACGAAAATTTTATTATTTATTGACGGTTTTATGTTTCTTAATTTAATAGTATGTTGTAATTTTCGCAGGTTACCAGTTGCCGCAATTGTTGAGGAGACGTTTGCCAAGTGTGTCGACTGGTTTGTTGAAATAAGAGAGCGTGCGGTGGAATTGCAATTGCAGGGTCAACTTTTTTCCACTCGTATCCATGAAAAGATGGATAAGCACATTCGCAAGACCCAAAAAATGAGCACGGTCACATTTGGCCGTAACGAGTGGCAGGTGACCTCCCATGGTGAAAAAATCGCATATAACATGCAAAGAGACAGCTTGTCACAAATGGAGCGAGACGCCACATACAGAGTCGTACTTCAGTCAAACAATCGCATGGAATGCACCTGCCAAAAGCCCCAGCTAAGTGGATTACCATGTGTTCATGTGATGCCTGTGTGTCGTTTAAGGTACCAATCTCTGATGCTAATTTCATAACCATTGTATAATAATTTGATAAGATTGACATAATTTATGTAAAATTGTAGAAACTTCGATCCAAATGTTTTCGTAAATTACTACTACAACATCAATCAATTAATCGCCACATGGAGTGGTCAATTCCACGTGTATGACAATCAAAGTGATTAGCCAGCGCACGAAGGCCCGATCTTAGTTTCGGAGCGGAGAATGATTAAATTGGGCAGGAGGCGACATAATCGGATCCGAATGTGGATGGATATACTGGAAGGAAGACCAGCAGGTAACCAGCCCAACAGAAAAGCCCTGGAAAGGAATGCAAGAACGAGAAGGAATGCACGGGGCAATACTCAATAAGGATGTTTGAATGTGATATTTGTATTATTTATGATATTTGTGTTGGGTTTTCATGGTACTTAAGACAGCGGAATTTCAAAAATTTTGACAAGAAAAGTACCAAAAGATCATTATGTATGACTAAAATCAAACCAAAAGCAATTTCCAAATCAATAAGCATCATACCTTTAGTTTCTTGTCTCCAAACAAGAAATGAAGATCCTTGAGATGTAGAGTTGTAGCCTCCACCTCCTTGTTGATCGATGCTAATGGTGGTTGATGCTTTGCAGCGCCCTGGTGGTTGATGTGTGCGTGACCTTGAACGCCTTGTACCAAGATGAGACTCCAAAGTAGAAGCCCTCCACGATATCCACCAAGAAATTAATTAGAAACCAAACTTTCCTCTTGCTAGAGAGTAGTAATTTGGTCGCTCCTTAATCCCTATCCTCCAAGAGAACAAGATCTTGATTCTAGGGTTTGTGGGTTCTCAACACATGAGAGAGAAACAATAAAGAGAAAGAGTTTTGGCAGAACTTCAACTCTCAAAACGAATTGCACTCAAAAGGAATGAGAGAGATTGCATATATAGCAAATAAGGAATGTGAAATTCTGTTTCCAAAATTAACTCCGTGTTCTACCACGTTTCTGACCATGATCTAATTCGAATTAGATTCTACTCTCTGAATAAAAGTTATAGATCTTTCTTTTACCTTTCTATCCATATGTGGTTCGCTCAAAACAAACATCGTATGAGGGTGTTATGGTCAAAATACAAAACATGCGCAGCAGTTTCCAGAACATGGTAGTCTAAATTTAGCACCACGTTCTACCACGTTTTTAGCATGATATATTTCTAATTTGGTTTTCTTCCAGAAATACAAAGTTGTAGATTTTTCTATTACCTTTCCAGAAAGATATAGAACGCTAAAAACAGATATCGTACTAGAAATATATGGCCCAAATAAGAAACATTGCGCAGCAGCTTTCAGAAAACGTGGTAAACTATTTTGGGCTAACTTTTAATTATGGAAACAATTCTTTAAATAAACATGAGCCATAATTAACAACAGCCATTAGGCTTTGTTTATTGGGCCAAGTTTCACTTTCCTTGTTTGAATTAATCAAATACAATTAATCTAATTAATTGTAGTATCATATATAATTATCCAAATAATTATATTTCTCATGTTTTAGTGGAGAAACCAATTTATTTGTCATGTCATACATGTCAAATAAATTAAGGAACATTTCTAATTAATTCCTTATCGGTGTGACCCTGTGGGATCTATGTCATTCGGCAATAGAATCTGAAACTCTTTTCGATTCCATAAATTACAAGCGGCACCTAGCAATATGCATTGTGATTACCCAAATGACACAGATGATAAGTACCATACTGAATCACGATCCCTAAGCAATAATTGCCTCGTATCAATTCCATGTCTCATGATATCATGAATAGATCCAAGGTAGGAGTGTGTCATCCTTGCAAATCTACTCGTTTCTTGATTCCGAAATAATTCAGTAATTATAATTAACTCCTTAATCATATGTGCACATACTTGTATTATTTCATCAAGGGGCCCAGTGATATCATCGCTCATTATATGAGGGACATTGGTATTCTTGATAATTACTATCCCTCCACATAAGAAACACATACCGAGATAGAATCTCGTATAATTGCCAGTTACGGACAACGTTGGATAATATCCACGAATATATATTCCCATGTGAGAAAAACAATCATCTCATACCTTAGAATTCCAGACACAAATAAAACATTAATGACACAAACACAATCCATATTAAATGTTTTACTTTGGTCACGTCCAATCCCCTGATCTCCATCAGGTATCCATTTGATCAGATTGACAACTCCTTGTCATATGATCTGCAGAACATGATCATCATCTAATCCAAATGCTAATCTTATACCGGTAATTAATGTCCCTTGTTAATTACCAAGACTAGGGACATTTTAGAGTATTTATTAACACATGTATAGAGTTCCACAATTTCAAGTCCTCAACCTAAATGATCTATAATTAATAAAATACTCAAGGAACAAAATGATAAACATAATCATTCAATTACATAAACAAAACTTAGAAAACAATCATCCTATGATTGGCTTCTAAATCACAACACTAACAATTTGTATGTTGTATTAGTTATTAGCTGAATGAGATTAGACAATATTATGATGTTTGTATGTTGTATTATTTAATGGGTCATCGTCCGATTAAATTCGCAAGAACTACAATTATTTTACAACTAAATTACATATCTAAACTAATCTACAAACTAAATAAATTAAATTAGCTAAACTATCTAAATTAAATTAAACTACAATTATTTTACAACTAAATTACATATCTAAACTAATCTACAAACTAAATAAATTAAATTAGCTAAACTATCTAAATTAAATTAAACTACAACTATTTTACAACTAAATTACATATCTAAACTAATCTACAAACTAAATAAATTAAATTAGCTAAACTATCTAAATTAAATTAAACTACAATTATTTTACAACTACATTATCTAAACTTAATCTACAAACTAAATAAATTAAATTATCTAAACTATCTAAATTAAATTAAACTACAATTATTTTACAACTATATTATCTAAACTTAATCTACAAACTAAATAAATTAAATTATCTAATCTATCTAAATTAAAATAAACTACAATTATTTTACAACTACATTATCTAAATTCTACAAACTAAATTATCTAAATTATCTAAACTATCTAAATACTAAACTACAAATTTAAAATAAAAAAAATTACCTTTACTGTGGGGCTGAGGCGCGGACCGGATGGGGTAAAATCGGGTGTGCAAGGGGCTTTATAGCGCCACGGGGGTGCGCACAACCCTTGTGCGGATCCGATCAGTGCGCCAAATTGTTGCGCGAACCCGGTGCGCGAACTCTTCCGTGGACCCGCACTTCAGGTGCGCCAAACCTTTGTGCGTGCCCGTTTTTTGGGTGCGCACAAGGGTTGTGCAGGGGTGGTATTTTTGTAGGAAAGTGGCAATGAGTGGTTTTTAATTTATGTTCTATAGATGTAAGTTGTGATTTTGAGGTTGTTGTACTAGATGTTTAGTACCCGCCTTTGTAAAATTCTTTTGTGGTTTCTCAATGAAATCGGTGGGTTCCTCTCTACTTCTGTCAAAAATAAAATAAAATAAAACGCAAGGACTTTTCTGCAATTTCTAGCAAAAGAGTGACATTTGTGTAAAATTTGGCATCTAATAATCTCTGATTCTCTTCCCCCTTTTCATCCTAGGTCTCTCCGCCTGAGTCCTATACACCCGCCTGTTGACCCTCTTGTTTGTGTGTGAGATCTAGTCACCTGGAGTCCGGATCCGCCTAGAATAGCATGGAAGTCACTGACAACTCACTGGACTTGCCTAACAGATAATTGAATAAATATTAGTAGTTTGTCAGTTGTTTCGATTGATAGCTTTTGCTTGTGAGGTTCCTGTTTGCCCCTCCCTGTCCTGAAAGGCTAGATTTCATGTTTTACCCCTCATTTCTCACTAATATTTTCGGTTATCTTTATTTTCAATCTTGCTGAAATGTTTCTTACCTAGCAAATTTCTTTCGCAGATTTCTGTTTTCAGGGATCCATGCCAATTTCTGTCCTGAAATAAGATGAAATAAGTAGATAAATGTAACAAAATGCTTGTTGCGAAACAGTACCGGTGTACCCACTCTGCCCATTGCATCTGCATCAAGGGACACCTGAGTGAGGATGCTCTTTTCCTTGTGTTCCAGCACCTCAACTGGAACCCACGGCTGATTGCTGTGATGTCCTGTGTGTGCAAGTGGTTTGACGAGGTTGCCAGACGAGTTCTCTGGAAGGAGTTTTGCCTTGCAAGGGCTCCCAAGATGATGCTTGATCTTCAATCCTGTGGATCCCACAACATTGACGGCAATTGGAAGGCGCTTGGCAAGCTTCTTATCCACTGCACAGGGAGCTGCAAAGGAGGCCTGTTTAACAACATCAACATCCCCGGCCATTTCGTGTACCGCACCAGGTTCTCGCGCACCTCTGGGAAAAGCCTTCTTTTGCCGCAATGCAGGAGTGACGTGCTGTATGTCTCTGATCCATGTGAGCACCTCGACCAAGGGGAAGAAGGTGATATAGGGTTTTTTAGAGGGATCTTCAAGTCATTTTCTGTCTCAAGGGTTAAAAAGATGCTGATTGAGAAGGGTGCAAAGTTTCACCCGACTGAAGTGTGCCCATATTGCAAAGCGAAGCTTTGGAGCATGCTGCAGGCCAAGATGATACCAAGGAGTGCCTCGTGCCGTTTGGGGTCATATGATGAGTTGGTAGAGTACTTTGTATGCCTCAATGGGCATATGCTTGGTGTTTGCACTCTCTTGCCTCTCTCTGACTCTGAGGCATCTGAGGTGGAGGCTTGATACTGGGATTGCTTGTCAGGTTTGAGTCTCTCTTCTCTATTTCACTTTCACATCACAGTATAATTTCTTTTGATATTATTCTATATGATATGAAAATTTGTGTTATTTGTGATTTCTGTTGAATATCTTGTCCAATCACTAATGATTTCTTGGGGCTGGTACTGACTGTTTGTTATTGTATGGGATGGCTTGCTAGTTCACTCATATTCTTAATTAATATTAAGCCAAGACAAACTTTCAGAGGCTCAACTAACTGCAACTGAAGAAAATGTACTACAGATGAATTTAGCTTGGAAAGGAATTACTAAAAAAAAATGTCTATTACTGGTCTTGTAAGTGGTTATTAGTGTATCCCTTAATGTATAGTTTTGTACCTCCAATTTTGCTATTTTCTTTTCTAAAAGTTCAATTTCAAATTCTCTAGTTATGAATTCTCTCCTGCTTTGTTCTAGAAATTCATATATAGTTAGAGCGAGCTAGAAATCTCAAAACTAGATCAACCTGCGCTAATGAGATGTTCTCATTTTTCCACTATATTAACATAACCCGGTGCCAAAAGTGCGTTCCCAGACCACTGGCAGGGCTAGTCTCCACATGCATGCTTTTTACAAAGATAATTACATGATATTCTTTTCTACCAATGGAGTGTTGTTTCCTGGTTTTTGTTACTTAGAGGGGGAAGAAAGATAATTTGTTGATGTCATTTCTATTTTGGTATGACAGACCTTTCCATGCTCAAATAAGCAAATGTTATAACAACATAAAATCAAATTGCAAAATAAAAGGAGACAATTAAAGCCAAAACTGGGTGATTGGCCATCTCTCTCTTTCTTCACCCTGGGTAGAATTAAATTGTGCCTTTATTCCTACAATGCAAAATAAAACTAGATCGTCTTCTTAACTTGAATTGCTGGTGCAATTTTTCTGGTAAGCCAATTTGTGCTTGGCTGCTAACCACAATCACCGCTTTGCACAATCATGCAATTAGCGCTCAAAGATGAACATAATTTATATTCAGAAGGTCAACAACTAGTTGTATATGCTGCATGAAATTCCAAAGGTCAAATATTTGAAATGCTTGGTAAAAAGTTCACCTTGATAGTTAATTGTGTGTACCTTTTGAGTGGTTTGCCATTGGTGCAAAAGAGTCATTATGGTGAGTAATTACAATTTTTTTTCCTTCTCTAATCCTAAAATTGTTATTGCAGTTCTCTTTGTAGTTTCTTGGTGGCTAATTGCATTTCTTAACCACTTCAGACCCGGTGGCATAGGCTCTTGACTTAATTTGTTGATTTCTGCTGTTCGCGTAGCAGCCTCCTGTCCTGGATGTGATCTCTGTGTTCAAAGTAATTGCATGCTTATCATTATTATATTACCGTTTCTCGCTTTATTGTAATTCAGTAGTAAGTTATACCTGTTTGCAGAACTTCACCATCCGGCGCATGATATTAAATTAGTTTGCCATTTTGTAAGTTGTTCTTGCTTTTGTTTTTGCTGCTGCTTCCGCTGTGGTCATTGCAGTTCATATATATATTTTTTAATTTGTTTACTTTCATACTTGGGAGCTGTCAGTGGTAGATTGCTATATAAAGTTATAAACAGATCTGAGATGAATATTTTTTTTTAGAAATTAGAATTTCAATTCTTCACTAAAGGGAATGATTTTTTTTCTTTCAAAAAATAGATGGCTAGGTGCAAGTTTCTAGGACGTGTGGTTTTGTTTTTCAGACGTTAGATGTCTATTTTGATCACAAATTTGCTTGAAACTGTTGGGATCGCATCATTGCTGCAGTTCCATCGGCCTGCTTTTGATGGGATTGCACCATTAGTCCGGTTCCATCTATTTGTTGAATAAAAAAAAATAACTTTTCTCTTTCCTGAGGATTTAATTCCTAAACAATCGACAAGATGCATGCCAGATCAACGATTCAGATTATTATCATATAGTAGACCTAGTACAATGCATTAGCTGTGTTTATCTTTAGAGTTATAACACTACACGTCGGAGTAGAAAGCTAACTATAATGTTGCAGCGTTGTTTGGTTGTACCAGCTGTTGAGGGGTATATTGATCTACCGTCGCTCAGATTAATTATGTTTTGACAGTTTTGAGTTTTGTAATTAATATTCGAGCTTTGTGTTCCTAAGCAGGCCGTGTGCATTTTACGGACTGTTTTAAATTTTAAAGAGATATTTAATCTGCATTATTGATACTGTCTAGAATTGGATGGTACTACAGGCATGACAGTGCCAGAAAAAAAAAAATTCTTATTCAAATTTGGTTTTGGGTTGAGACCAACATTGGTCTTTACATGAGAGAGGTTGCAAATTTGAAATCCAACTGAAAAATCTATTGTAGATATTAGAGTATTGAGATGACTTAATTCCAACTCTCATCTCAGAAAACTAAATTTGGTTCCGGGCCGTAGATTAAGTGCCAGCTTCTTGATCGTTGTTTAAACGCCACCGCTAATAAATTTGTCTTGCCCACGGTTAGTCTGTTACAATAAACTATTGCCATTGTTGCGTCCAAGATTACATAAATCAATCTTCTCACCAAAACGATCATTTTAATACAAGGCTTGATTTTTTTATAGATAAATGGAATGAGTGATCGAGAGCTTGCTATGAACAAAAGAAACCTTCTCATTGCGACGAAGTGACGGACAAAAACTTAATCCGAGACAATACATTCAATGATCCTTTTTCTAAGTGTTCTATTTCAGATGAAATAATTCACAAAATGTTTTCCCAAAGTTAAAAAAAAAATGTATTCGTGATTTAACAATTTTATCCTTAAAAATCGTAAATACAATTAGTTTTAGAGCTGTTTAGCAATCAAAATAGTACCGCCTTTTCAATTTGCACTGCTTTTCCGCCATATAAAATATACCAAACACACTTTTAATCTTTACTAAAATAATGGATCGATTTAAACAAGTTAATTATTTATGGTCGTGGAATGGCGATATTTTAAGAGACTCGATCAAAATTCCTAATTTCTCGTCTTTATAATTTTTCTTTAAGGAGGGAAGAAATAATAACCTTATAGCATTCTGTTGTCAGCAAATCGAAAACATGTAAGAAGTTGTTATTGTAATACTGGTTTAAATGTAAGGGCATAACCGTCATTTTATTTATTTTTAAATACCATTAGTTAGTGTTTTTAATTTAAAATGGAGATATCAATAAATTAAGTGAGTTTAGATGGATAAATAATTAATTTTGAAATTTTGATGGGAAAATATCTAATTGAAGAAGTTAAGTATATATATAAATTTCTCTACAATATTTTAGAATTTGGACGAGAAAATTGATAATTTTACATTTTTTATGAATATATTAGTAATTTGATTTTTTAAAATTGTAGCATTTAATAAATTAAAAATTTAAAAGCAGCACACAGTCAGAAAAGAAAATGAATTCTAACATAAACGCAGACTGTCTGCCTTTCACTCAGAAATAAGGGCATTGAAAGAGCTTGCGAGGGACTTGAAACAAAGTGTGGAAAAAAAGAGAGCAAAAAATAAATGAAATAAAAACAACAAAAAGACGTTCGACTCAAATTTTAGTTTCATAGGTCTGTGTTTATCTCAGGGATGCAAACGGGTCGGATATTACCCGTCCGAATCCGGATCCGTATCCAGAATTTTACGGATTCGGATATTCGGATAAGGATAGTTGCGGATTCGGATGCAGATACGGATAGTCTTTATGCGGATTCGGATACTGATAAGGATTGAGTTTCAGAACCGGATACGAATACGGATTTGGATAATTATCCGTATCCGTATATTTTAGTATTTCGGATTATCCGGTAAGATTGTGCTAATGTTGCTGGGCCTTCAACTCATTTGATATCCGAATAGTTACTGGGCCTTCAACTCACTTGAGTATTTCGTCTGGGTTGAATGGAGCGGATATCTGCATCATCCGGATATTTTCCCCGCATCAACTCTTCGTTTGTTTCAACTTAAGTGCCCACGCGTTGCTGTAAAAATTCAAAATATATTTTGATTAATTTGTTTAAATGTAATTAATTTAAAGATTAATTGCATAATCATGTATTAGTTAACAATGAGAGCAAACAAAAACCTAAGTGTTTGACCTTAAAAATATGTCAAGATTACATATTTTTAAAAGAACTACGATGAAATTTTGTAGTAAAAAGACGATTGAAATGGATTAGAAAACACAAGAAATTGCTAGAAATGGAGGCAGCCGATTAGCTCAGAAAATGGAGAAGAAATGGTCAGCCAAATAATAAAAAAAAATGAAAAATCAGAAATTTCTGATAGGCAAAGCGTGAAGGTTAGTGAGGCAAAGCACCCAGTTTAGACAAACAAACAAACATAATACAATTGATCCATTCGCTCATGTCTCATTACTCCATTGTTCCAATTAACTATATTTTATTTTTACAGTAATTTTATAAATTAATTGTTAGTTGAGCTTCCTTAAGATATTTGATATTTGATCAACCTAATATTAAGTATATGATGAGTCTAAAATTAACTTTATTATTTGATAACGTTTGTTTGACTTTAATTGAATTATTTGATTAGTCTAAAATAAATTATACAAAATTAAGATGTCATATTGTCAATTATGAACTCTTTACTTCTTTTTTTTGGAACTAATTTTTCTTTTTCTTTTTTCAAAGTTTTAACTCTGAAATTTTTTAATTTACAATTGGTTTTTGAGATTGGATTGGGCTTTGGCGAATATTGTCACACTTCAGATTTTGACCATCTGGAGCGTTGATTATAACATCATCATTGTACTTTTTTTAGCCCGTCAACCTACGTCGCCAACAGAAAGGAAAACAAAATAACAAAACGGAGTCAGCTACAAAGCTCAGTAACTGGTTATTTAACGATGCCCTTCTCTATAATTGACTTAATTTAACAACTTTTCAAGCAGGCCAGATTAATCTACACAAATAGACATAAAATTATGAATGCATATATAACCGGGATAGCATGTCGGTCTAGGTTATCCGTAAAATAAGTCACATCATATTCACATAGTTGGAATCACATCACACATGCGATTTCCAGCTTCAACATAACACAATTCCACAAAATCGCCAATCCGATAGGAAATCCATCTAACATTGGAAGGCCGCTAATCCACTGGGAAGTCCAACCAACAGTGGGAGGCTAAAATCACAAATCAAATGTTAACCTCAACCCGCTATCTTGTTAAATATGTAATCATAATTCAATATGCAATATCAATATTCAAATCAACCATACAAAACAAAAATACAGATTATAGAGAGTCCGGTTACCTTATCACGAGCTTTTGAGAATTTCAAATTGAATTGCAACAGCAGTCTTGAATCACTGCGACATAGTCAGAATTCGAATCGAGCATACAATACAATCGAAAGATTATGAGAGAGATGTTTTTTTATTGTTCTGTTTGATGTTTTCTTTTCTTTTTCGGAAGAGATTATGAGAGAGACAGAGAGACGGAATTAATTAAGAGAGGCAGGGGAATGGTTTTTGTTTGAGGAGAACAGGGACGGTTAAAAGATGTTAGAGGGGTGAGCCGCGCCTCTTGGCTTTATTTTATTATTTCTTATTTAAATCCAAATTAAACAAGATGCGGACAAAATTGCTTATTTTATGATTTATGCGATATTCGAATTAAAATGATGTAATACTTCGTATATCTATATATTTAGATATGTTTATATTGTGATTTAAAAATAACACAAAAATAGAAATAAAGTTAACTAAATTAATAAAATAGGAAATAAAAAAAGAATAATACTTTTACAATTATTTAAAATTATATTATTCAGGATATTTTTTTAGTGATATATTTAGTATTTTCAGTATTATAAGAAAATCTTTTAATCATAAATAATAATAACTCAAATTTTTCAGATGTTACAAATGTGCTTATTCATCAAATTTTATATTTTTTTAATTTTTTTTACTATTTATTAAGATGGGTACAAAAATTCAATAGTCTGAAAACAACGATTTTGTAAAATACTTAATAAATAGTAAAATTTTTTTTAAAAAAAAGTAAAATTTGGTCTCCAAGCACATTTTAATATTTAGATCATGTTGAACGGTTCGAATCGACTGTTTGAACTTTGAAAAACTTTAAAAATGAATGATATAATTTGGTGTCACTAAAAAAATGAGGTAAGTGGGTTCATCCTCATATTAAATATATACTCTTTTAACCTGATTAGAGCTTAATTTTCTAAGAATTTTGCTACTTGAAGTCTGATTTTCTTTAATAAAATTACTAACAGTAAAGAGAGAAATGTTTATTTTTTTCAATGAAACATTAACAAATCAAAGACCAAATAGTGGGGAACATCAAAACAAAATTTTTGTGAAAAACAACATAGCAAATCTCATATAATTTTTTTAACACTCATATAAATCTTCATATTGATGTAATCAATAATTGATTAATTGGGCTATTCTCTGTACTGTTCATTCTTCTTAATAGCGCTATTACATTAATAATATTTTCCTTGGAGAAATAAAAGAAAAAACTGCGTTGGATACTGGTACATCAGCAACCCCCTGTCAGTACAACCTAGTACCTTTCCTGTACCGGTATATAATCTGGGTCAGACAAACAGGTTCACCACACCAAACTATTGCTGATACAAATGATTGCAATGCACTCTTTATCTCCATAAAATTCATTCACATATTCACCAAACAAACAAATCTCCAATTAAAAAAAATTATACAAGGCGATAACAAAAAATGACAATAAGGTTGATAATATCTGACAATGTGTAAAGGGGAACAAAACATTTTTTTTTTTTTGAATTGGAACCCGTAGGTCTAATTTTAATTAAACATAAATACCAGTACATGTACATTAAAGTTCCATCCTATCTTACTCTAGCTTACATCAATCCTAATTCTAATGATAAATAAAACAATTGTCTTGATTAAAATCAACATCAAAAGAAAAGAAAAATAACATTATCTTTAGAGCAGATTTCCATAATCGTCCGTGTAATTGTTTCCATAATTGTCTTACATGTTTTGTCATGCTAATTATAATCCAAAAGAAAAATTGTTCGGCAACAAACTTACAAGGTAGTCCAAGCCATGTATTCTGGGGTTGCTCCAACTGGGACTTGCGAGTCACACATAACCAACCCAACCTATTATTTTTGTAAGCCATAGTCAGTATAAACTATAAACAATGAAATTTTTTTATTAAAAGAATGTGCAGTCTGTCATTTTCAAGCACAGCCAAATTTTTATTATAAAACAGTTTGCAGTATAACAAATAAAATGATTTGTACCTTGACGACTTCCCAATTTGATCCAGATTGACTCTACGGTTAAGCAAAATACCAGCAAGATCTCTTCTCCGTGTCTAAAATGAAAATGAAAATATCCAATACGTAAACAAATAAATAACTTCAAATCAGGGAAGATCTTGCAAAATCAAATGCCCGAATACCTTTAAAGTATTTGTACGTAAAGTTTTTGGAGGTTTTCTTTCAAAAGTCTCCACAAGCTCAACTAACTCCACCACAGAAAGAGATGAGGAGAAAGGGAGAGGAAGTAAAATAAATTAGTCATGCTATATTTTCTCATAATTGGTAACTCTTGTTGGTAAATCTGGCATTTAGACGAATGGGAAAGAGGCAGCATTATTTACTATGCATGATTAACAATTTTAAATTAATATAAAGAATCTGGTTGGAAAAACTTGGTTGAGCATTGGAGTAGTTTGTGAGGTTGCAATGCCTCTTGTTTTGTCCAATCAAGCCAGAATCAATAGCATGCTGGTAGAAAAACAAGCATGCATATCTAAGAAGAGACCAAAAACCGAAAATAAAAATTGTTAATATCTAAATTTTACCAGCTAAGCTTGTTCCAAAAAGCTCAAGCAACTAACAACATATAGAAACCAAATACCAATTATAAGATTTCCACAAATGGCACATCCACACACGTAATCCAATAGGATAAAATAAATAATTTGAAAATGGAGCTCAAAGAGAACAAGGGTCTGTTAAGATTTAATTCGTGCTAAAAATTAGGGTTTGACAAGGTTCTAATCAGAAGAAGCTAAAAAAAGTACAAACCCTTCTTCCACTTCTCAGTAGCCGGGATTTAGCCCCTTCCTCTTTTCTCCTAAACTGTGCGATATCAGCCTCTTCACTTCTCACCGAATCACGCCACCAAATACAAGCGCTTCGAACTTTGTGAATAGTGAGGAGGGAGGTCGAAGGGAGGTCGAAGGGAGGGAGAGGGAGAGACGTACCAGTCTCTGTCTTTGCTCTAACTGCAACTTCTCAGTATTGGCAACTGTCATACTCACCATTCTCCAAGTACCATTGGTCTGGTCTCAGCCGTGAATCCGTTGGTGGCAATTACTGTAAAATTCTCTCACAAATACTGGAGATTTTCATTTCCAAATAATCTGTCATGAGGTTATTAAACCATTCTTATATATAAGTACGAGATAAAGTTCTTCCCCTTGCAATTCAAATGATCAGTGCAAGTCCTTTAATTATCACAAATCACACTAAGTTTAGTCAAATAACAGAAGTATTGGAAGTGCTCACAAATCACAATCCGTTTGCACCCCTAGTTTGCACACAAAAAAATACGGATACGGATATGGATTATCCAATCCGTTTGCACCCCTAGTTTATCTGATTTGTAGGTGTTGCTTCAATAAACGTGCGTATCAATATTTACACGATCGAATTTTAATCTTGTAGCGGATCAAACAGATACTTAACCCAAACTCAATTTGAGTCTGTCTGGCGTCCGACCCAAATTTGGTCCCGGAGTAATTACCCAAAAGGCCCAAATTTCTTTCAATTTCAAAGATTCAAATTTGGAGCATCCTGCTGCACTTTTCAATGGTCCAGATTTAATCTCAACCGATGAGTACTCGGATAATACGAAAGAAATAGTATTAATTTTACGTGTTACAATCTTATTTCGTCCCTCCTCGGATAGAAAACGAACGGACCAGATTAAAAGTGCAGCAGATGCTGCGGATTTGGAGTCTGACCTATGTTTTACTTTTTCTAAAGCTCCCCGTTAAGTTCCGTTTCAGCGGCTACCAGCTCCGCTTCGGACTCTTCCCGCCCATTTTCCATTCCACAGTCGCTCCCAAACCCTCGTCCGGAAGAGAAACCTAGTCCGCGAAAGCCGTCTCCGTTACTCATTTCTCTTTGATGGAGATCACAGAGGAACAGCGGCGGAGGGCGGAGGCCAACCGTCTCGCGGCCCTTGAGAGGCGGAAGCGCGCCGCCGAGTCCAGCCAACAACCAGACGCGTGGAGACTCTTCAAGTGCCCAAAGATTGCTTCTGCCCCTCCTCCGGCCCAGAAGCCTCCTCCTGCACCTCCTCCACCACCACTGCTTGGTTTCCGTGTAGTCTTAGAGATATGCTCGCCTGATGAGTTCTCGGTCTCTCCTGAACCCTTGGATGAGTCGCCTTTCCCTGGGGAGACTGAATGCCTCAGAACCATTGAGAACTGTCTCCTTTCGGTTTGCCTCTAATTCTCCTTTGCTATTTTGCAGAAAGATTCCCCACTTTTGTCTTGTAATAGAGATTTGAGAGCTTGTTCTGTGCAAAAGGAGTCCTTTCTTGTAATATGCCATTGGGAGAAGCTTTTTTTATGTGGTTGTCTATATGTTGTTAAAAATTAATCTTTCTTGACCAATTCCGAGGTTTCTTTATTCGAGGGGAGCTAGCCCTTGCTTTTCTATGAGCAATCTTATCTTTTTTCTAAATTACATTTATAAACTGTAATTTTCACAATTTACCTGTATCTGCTTTGCCAAATCCTTTTTATGTTTAGAAGTTTCCAAGTGATTAAGTTCATGTTGTAAAATAATGGGAACAAAGGTGAAGGTAAAAGTGTTAACCCAGGTACCAACTACTTTGTAGTACTCTGGAGGTCTTTACAAAAACAAATAGACAATGCTCTTCCATATCCTTTCCTTATTATGTACGCATTAGATAGAGCACATTAAACTCTTCTAGCAACATGTTTTTTTTATCAGGTTGTGCCATTTTCCCTTACTCAAAGTCAGAATGGCCGTCTCTCATCTATCTTCAAGCTCTCTGACTACGACCAGGTCTTGAAGTGCCTCAAGAAGCTTCGCCAGATCAAGATTCAAGATATACCATACAAAACTCGCTTGGTTGTTCAAAAGTTTGCGCCATGTACAGGCACCTGTTGGATTCCTTTGATGGAGGGTCATTGTACTGATGAACAGGTCAAAGATCTACTCAGTAACATACCAGCAGCTTTGCACAATGCACTATTACCTTTTCAGCTTGAAGGTGTGAGGTTTGGTCTCAGAAGAGGTGGTCGTTGCCTTATTGCAGATGAGATGGGACTTGGAAAGACACTACAGGTGAGTGATTTGCAAAGTATGTTAATTCTGATACCGTATTGGTCTTTTGTTTGGTTCTGTACTGTGGGCATGTTTTTCTCCTTTTGCTTCTAATGCTAGCATGCTTCCAAGTGATACTTGGAATCTGTTGTTTGTTCATCGCCCCTGTTCATTGGTTCTAAAAGTACATTTTTTTTTCTATTTTCAAATAAAGTTATCTTTTCAAAGGATTAAATAAATTCCAGAAACCAGAAAGGAATTGATCATTAAGTCATTTACTGGAAACTATCTTTTGTAGAGAACAATTGGGCTTGTTCGGAGGAAAAGTTGAATACTTTTTAACTAGTTTTGGTGTCCTGCTGTGATCCGTAATGCAGGCAATCACAATTGCTTGTTGCTTCAGGAGTGAAGGCTCAATATTAATCGTCTGTCCAGCTGTACTGCGGTATTCATGGGCCGAGGAGTTGGAGCACTGGATTCCCATTTTTCTCCCTAATGACATTCATCTTGGTACATAAAAAAACACCATGTTACAAAATTATTATCAAGAATCTTCTTTTCAGTATCTTCTGCTGATCTAATCAATAACTGTGTTTCCCAAGTTTTTGGGCATCAAAATAGTCTACACTATCTAGAGCACTGCCCGAAAGTGGTCATTATTTCATACAGAATGCTGAGTCGACTTAAAAAGAGTATGATTGACAAGAACTGGGCCCTCATGATCATTGATGAATCCCACAACATTCGTTGCACTAAAAAGAAGGCAGAGAAGGATGAGGTACATGGATCTGTAATTTTTTGCCATTTCGTTTTTCATTTGTCAATGTTGTGGGGAATTTGTGTCACATTTCTTACAGTAGCTCCTTCTCTTGAAATTTAACCTATGTCAATTGTTTTATATTATAAGTTAACTAATTGGTTGTTCCTGTTTTCTTTGGTAGACAAAAACAATTCTTGAACTGGCATCAACAATCAAGCGTATTGTTTTGCTCTCTGGCACACCTTCCTTGTCAAGGTTGTAAGGAGAATAACATTTTTGTTTGTTCTCTCTCTCTCTCTCCCCTCTTCCCACTCTTTTTCTTCTTGTAAATTCTGTCTTATCATTTTTTTTATTGTTTAAAAAATGTAGTAGGCCCTTCACCTACTATCCTTAAAAAAACACTTTATGTTATATTCTCCCATAATGCAACTCTAGTGAAATCCTTTGGAGTATGTACAATGATTCTGTAACATGAATTCAATACTATTATGTTATATGTTGCAATGAGGTTTAATATCATCTGCAGTAATAATGCTTTTTTTCTTCTAGGTGATACAGGCCTTATGATATTTATCATCAAATTAACATATTATGGTGAGTCAAATTTAATCTTTTGTTGAGCAGTTTGAATACTTTCAGATCTATTGTACTGAATGTTTTCTCTAATTTCCATATTTAGGCCGCAGTTGCTTGGAAGCAACAAGTATGAATTTGCAAAGAACTATTGCTTGTTGGGAGCTGTCAAAGGCTCTCAAGGAAAGTTATACCAGGTTTAGGAAATTATTTCCTCAAGTATGTCATACTTGATTTAGTATTTAAATATTTTTACTAATATGTTGTTATCCAAATCTTATCATGTGCAGGATTTCTCAAAGGGCACTCGACTGTCTGAGTTAAATGTCTTGCTTAGACAAACACTCATGGTTTGTCATTGACATTACACAATCATATTTTGTTTTTTCAACCGACTGTTGGTATCAATTTTAGTATGCAATCTTACAAATTGAATTATCTTTTTTAACAGATAAGACGCCTAAAAGAGCATGTGCTAGATCAGCTGCCACCGAAGCGTCGGCAGATTATTAGGTTAAAGCTTAAGGCTGCTGATATTCAACTAGCAAGCTCAGCATGTAAAGAGAGAAGGTCAGATATATGCTATTCCCAACACCCAAATACTCATTGTGAGGGGTTAGACCAAGTTGATGCTCAAGGAGGTAACCCTAAACCTTTCTAGTTAGATATAACTGAATACTTTGAATTTTAAGCACATTAAATGCTAGATATTACAATGATTTGTAACCTTGTATATGAATACGGAAGTAGGGGCGATCAATATTGGCCCACTGTTACTGCAATATATTGGCCAATAATCGAGATTGAACTAAAAAACCTTTATGTACATACTTTCGCTGTAATACAGTTCTTATTTTTATCTTTTACTTTGTTATTTCTTACACAGGTAATGGTTGCAAGAAATTGCTAAAGGATCTGTCCCACCAAGAAATTGGTATTGCGAAGCTCTCTGGCTTTAGTGAATGGTTTTCTAATAATTGCATTACAAGCGAAGAACCAGATAGTGATGTTGATGTTGACATGCAGTATGGTCCTCAGAAGACAATTATTTTTGGCCACCATTTGAAGGTGCTAGACGGCATACAGGTAGCATTTCTTTTAGTGACCTTGGCTATTTTGTATTCTGATTTCTGTTAGGTGGGAGTGATTCTTAACATGTGTTGTCATTGAAATCTATGTGAGCTCTGAACATATCTTTTTTCAGGCATCTATCTCTAACAATGGGATAAAATTTGTCAGAATTGATGGAAGCACAACTCCAAGAGAAAGGCAAAATGCTGTTGAATCTTTTCGTTCATCTTCTGAGGTTAAAACCTTCTAGTGTTTGTTAATGAAAATACTTATTGTGGATATCAAATATTCAAATCTATGTAGTACCTTCTAGCCATACCTGCTACATAATAGCTGACATGGATCCCATTTTTGAACAATACTGAGGTTGGATTAATTCCAAACAACAACATAAAGAAATATATAAAATCCACAACTTAAAAATAGTACAATCAATAATTAAACCAAGCGTATAGCTGTAATGTTTGGTTGTGATGGAGAGTTTAGTACTAAACAGATCAATTAATTGTGCTAGAAGACGTCTGGACATGAAAAGTAACCCTATAATAAGTTTCTCGATTTCTATTATCATTGTCATGCGGCAACTAAGTCTTGCTTCTACTTTTTTTGTTGAAATATGTTTGATTTCTGATTGATCAGGTTAAAGTTGCAATAATTGGAATAACAGCTGGAGGTGTTGGTCTAGACTTTTCATCGGCTCGAAATGTCATCTTTCTTGAGCTGCCCAAGACTGCTTCAGATTTGTTACAGGTTCTTTTGTTTCCTAATTTCTTCTGTAGAATTTGTTTTGTGTTTTAAATACTTTGTGCGCCATCTTGTGGGCTTCTCCCAGGACTAAGGTAAAGTCTTTCAAATCTAACTTTTAGGCTGAGGATAGAGCTCATAGACGTGGTCAAAAGAATGCGGTGAACATATACATTTTTTGTGCAAAGGTAGATGCAATTCACTATCTCCATAATAAGTATGACGGAAGCAATGATATTCATTTATGATAGTTGCATTTTTTTTTACAAATTAATCTGGCAGGGGACAGCAGATGAATTGAATTGGCCGAGACTAAACAAGAATTTGTTCTCCATTTCTTCTGTCATGAATGGCAAAAAAGATGCTATAAACGAGTTTGAGGTGATCAATACTTTTGGTGCTCACTCTTCTGATTGAAAATCTCTTATTAGATGTTTGTGTAGTGCTTTCATTGGTGCTTTAACACATCATCATTTTAATATATTTTGTCAGGTTGATGATGTGTATAGCTTTATTAGAGGCAGTGATGATCAAATGCAAACTGAAGAATTAGACAGCACAGGTTACTTGAAGCATTTTTATTTAAACATAAACATATTAGATGAATGGACCAACTTCAATAAAGATTTAGCATTACTACTGTTATAGGTGTTGGCTTGATTCTATTATATTGTATTCTATTTGCTAATGCAGCTAAGCAGACTTCAAGTGCATCTAGGTTACAAGTAATTGAAGAACCTGGAGCCACGCTCAGTGACCAGAAAGAAATGGATGAAGATTTCCTTATCCGTGCAGTGCCCTTTATTGTCATGGTGAAAACTGACTCCCCCACTTCTGGATATCCTATTAATATGTCTGTTGACAATTTAATATTTGAACTCCACATCAAGTGTGTTGCAACTCCTTGAATAAACAACTCAATATGTGAATTCCATATTAAACATAGTTTTGCTTTGTCAGCAATCGGTAAATGACATGTAACAGCCAGAATAAAATGAATAATGACTATGATACGTAAACCAATGCTCTAACAGTTCTATAATTAGAACGACTTCTTCTCTTAAATTATTTTCTCCTTGCTGTATGTCATTGGTAAATTTTCTGATAGGACAAGGATCATGACTCACATTTGCGAGAGCAGGATCAAATGGATGTGAATGTAGAAAATTGCGGTTCAGTTACTTCACTAGACGGAGAGTCATCCTGTATTTCAAACAAATCCAAACAAGTAAGCATTTAGCTTAGTTCTTTTCTTTTCTCTAAAATAGGCTCCATTATGCATTTTAAAGAAAAGCTCATATAATGGTACCATAAAGTTATGCTTCCAACTTGCCCCTTTAAACATAAGTTGGTTCACCTGTTATTCCTTCCACTTGATAAATCATTTATCATGTCTGTAGAGAATAATGTCTTCAGCAGGCACTAGTAATTACGAAGATGCCAGTTTTTCGGAGTGTGGGGAACTTGACTCAGTAGGTGATATTCGTGCTGAGTACTTGCGTTTTGAGGTAAAAAAGATCTTATTCTTTTTTTCCACAGTTAGTGCAACGCAACAATTATTTTCGTAAAATTGCATAAATATCTGTATTTATTAAATGCATTTTGTTCTCCTTAGGTGAGCCAACACACTGGTCGGATTCACCTGTATGTGTGCATTCCAGAAAGAGATTCAAGGCCCCGGCCACTTTATGAGAATTTAAGACCTGAAGAACTAGAGTCCCCTATTTCTTCTGGCAAAGGGTTGATCACTACTCTCCTCTTAAAGAGTGATACTAAATTTCACCATGTTTTCCTGAAGTTCCTTTCAGAGTGGGGTAATTTGAGGCCTATTGAAAGGAACAAACTCCTTGGAAAGCCATTACAGCTTCCCTTAAGCATTGAGCTGTGTTACTTGAAAGAAAGTATCAACCATAGCTCCCAGGTATGTGTCTTTCTAACCTCAGTCGAGCCCTTTGCCCTTGTCTTTGTATGGTTTCTTTACATAATCTTTGTTGTAATTACAGACCTAACTGCAGTTAACAGGCAGGTCGGTTGCTTGTGTTTGGGTGAATTGAGTTTTGGTTTTGGGCCTTCGATAATTTGATAGGGTTATTTCAGGTTTGGTTGCCTTGGACTTGGTTGGTTTACTTCCTGTTTGTTGGGTTAGAATTTAGGCCATTCTAGGATCATGCCTGACTAAATTGATTGAAGTTGTGGTTGGTTACTTCCTGGAGAGATCTTATTACAAGTTTGGTTGGGTGTCATGTTGATGAGTCGGGTTTTTGGTTGCTTGTGTTGTGAGGCTGCTGATCTTTGGAGGTTGTTGGGTATTTGTTGGTATTTGTTATAAATTTAGGGACCTATTTGTGAAATAGCTGTGGTGCGACAGCAAGTCGGCCATTAGCATTGCCAATAACCCTGTGCAGCATGATCGGACCAAACACGTTGAGATCGACAGGTTCTTCATCAAGGAGAAATTGGACAACGGACTACTTGAGTTGGGATATGTAGCTACTAGTGAGCAAGTAGCTGACTGTCTCACTAAAGGGCATAGTTCGTTAGATTTGTCGAGGTTTTGTGACAAGATGGGCATAGTGGATATCTTTCGTCCATAGTCTTATCTTGAGGGGGAGTGTTGGTATTTGTTATAAGTTTAGGGACCTATTTGTGAAATAGGAATATAGAGTAAATGTAGGGACTATAATGAATGATGTAAGGTCTCTATATACCCCTTGGGTCAATCAATAAAAAGAACTTTTGGCTGATTTTCTAGTGTATTCTGGTCTGATTGAGTTTGGTTAGCACTGGACCTGGCTCTTTGATAATGATCTGACCAACAGATGGCTGTTAGCATGTCTTCTGGATCAATTCACATTTTACCAGCTCTGCATTCCTTAGCAAACAGAAATAACATACAGATATGTGAACCTTAACACAAACGGAAAAAAGGAAGGTACATAAGCCTAGAAATAACAATCAACATAAGTGTAATCTAAATGGAGCAAATGGCTAAAAACAATACCATAATTACATTGGATACTTAAAAAAGGATCAGTGGTCCTTTAGCAATAGCTCATGATGTTGAATCTGCTGGTTCATTTTTCTTTTTCTTTGTCAGGGATTATTAAAAGGTGGTAGTAATAGGCGCGTGACACCTCATAGTGATATAAGCAATTCCTTGCCAGAAAATGCCGAGTGGAAGAAGGTCATTTTATGCGGCGGGCCCAGCAAGGAATGGGAATATACTCAGGCTTGGATTGGTGGTGAACAGCCTTTATGCAAGCTTTGCCAAAGGCCTTGCAAGTAAGCAGCTTCACTTAAAAGTCCTACTCATTTATGATTTATCTTCATACACTATTTTAACTTAAAAACAATTTTCTTCATCAAATAAAGGGCAATCTTCTTGTTGATTCCAAAAGACTTTTAACAAAAAGCAAGTACCATAAAGTCTTGCCATAGAAACCTCCTTGATGGAAAATAATCAACAGAATTGTTATAATCTCTATCTAAATCATTTAGTTTATCTCAACTTTAGAACGCAGTTGTGTTTTTATTGTATGCCCTAGTGGCTCTATCAAATTAGCATGATATTGGTCCAAGAAGAAGGCAATATCTCAGTAACAGGAAGTGAACTAGTTCTACGTTCTCTGATCCAATTAAATTGAAACAGAAACCAACTCTTGAAATGTTGCTTGCAAGCAACGGTTTTCTCTCATTTTGTTTATCCTTAGTAAAAGATTAAAATCATATTCTCTATTAGTGGGAAGCTTGCAAAATCGCCTGAATACTTTGAGGATCTATTCTGCAACCTAACCTGCTTTCAGGAGTATCGAATAAGGACCAGCCAAAGTGCCCTTAGACAGGTCTGCACATGTGCTGTTTCTCCTTTATTATCTTTTCTATGTTTCAGTAATTATAGGAGAGTTGGTTTTTGCAGGCTTTGTTCCAAATAGAGCATGGTATATGTGATAATTGCAAGCTGGATTGTTCTGCGCTTGTTAAATGCTTGAGACCATTGTCTGTGAGGCGGCGGATCGAGTATATCAAGCAGTTTGCACCTAATATAGCTGCCAAAAAGAAGCTGTTAAGTGTTTTTCTTTTTACAATTAATGTTCAAATGTAGATAGCACCATACAGGCTGGAATTGACCTAATAGGTTCTGACGTTCTGTATGTTACCAGCATGATACAACTTTTGCATTATTTTTTTGGCTGCACATAAATGTTAAGCTGCATTTAATCTTCTCACAAATCCTATAAAAATGGGTTATACACCACATCAAAAATCAGGTAGCCAAAAATCTGTCAAAGCGACTCAAGATCAAACTGTTGGTTAACCAAGGTATGTAAGGTGCCGAGCAGCATGAAATTGAACTGGTATGTGACAAATATAATTTGCCAGTAATGTATTGTTATCCTGTATATAGTGATCCCTTGATTTTAAAATGTTGAAGTAAAAATTTTATACCACAAAAGCTCCGTAATTATTTGATTTTTTTTTCTTTATTTATTGTAGTGTTTTGGAACATTTTTTTGCAATATCCTTTATAAACTTGCTTACTTTCACTGCAGCCTCAATAAAATAGCAAATGAACCAACTGAAGGGAACTCTTGGCATGCAGACCATAAAGTACCGGTCTATCGAGGGGGAGGTGAGATGCCTGTTAATTCTTCCTAATGTCTTTTTTCTAATAATATTAAATCATGATTTAGTGGTTTGAAAATTGCAGGAGAGTGCACTCTGGAGAACTTGAGAACCCTTTGTGTTGCATGTCATTATGAGGTAACTAAAGCTCAATGTCATGAAAGGAAGTTGATTAAGCAGAGAGCCAAAGAACTTCTGAAGAATGCAGGCAAGGTACTCAAACAATTAAAGTAGATTTAAGATAATCTTCTTATTGTCTGTAGCTACTCTTATTGTCAAGGAAAGTGCAACTGACATAAATTTAGATGGGCTCTTAATTTGATTAGATTTGTTCTAGGATCCCTGAAAACGTGCTTCTATTTGTACAATTTACCACCTAGTTGTGCCATCATTGTTATGTATGTTTCTTGTGCTGCTTGTGTCAGTGTATATGTGAAAAAGCAGCAGTTACATTCCATTAAAAACAGAAAATAAAGTACAAAAACAACCTAAAATACGTCTCTCAACCAACAAAAAACCTAACCAATTTCACATCCAATAGGGTGGGCTTCAGCCTCCTGACTCAGTTAAGATAATGAGCAAAACACAAAATACGCCTTAAAATTCAATCCTTCCTGTAAAGAACCAATTTAATGGTAGGATAGTGTCTACCAGCATCAATAATCATTGCACAGCACTTTACCCTAACACAGCAAGCATCAACGAATTTACACTCCATGTATATCACATGCTGCAATCAGCTCTCTCCCACTTGCTTCCTTGCTTTCCACCCTTCTAATTTCTGCACTTTGGGTCCCTCCATCTTGGACTCGATCTTCAACTTGTGCGGGCAGCATCTCTACTGTATTTGGGATTTCTTCTTTCGTATATTCCTTTTACCCAGATGTCTCTTAAGCCTCCAAGCCAGATATGTGTCAGCTTAATTATGGCATGTAAAGTGTTGAGTGAATTTAGTTTGAAATTTTCAAAACACACCTGATTACTTTCCTTGCAGATATTCCAAAGAATGGCACTTGGGCTTGTATCAAAACATTTTACCTTTTATCTCCTTAATAAATTCCTAATATGCCATAAACATTATTGCTCGGCCAAACACTGTGCAAATATGATTAAAAGCATGGCATGAACAACTAAATTTTCAATAGTTTCATGGGAAGAAAATTTAGTTATTAATTCCTAATTTCTTGAAACTACAATATTTTAAGAACTGATTGTTTCAAGAATAGCTGCCTACTGACACATGTATTTTTGTTTTAATATTTCCTTTATCTCAAGGAAAATGGGAAGGAAGAAGATGACGAGGATCTGCTTGTTTCAGTTCCTGGCAGTTCTTACTCGAAAAGAGAAACTGATGTATCTACGATCAGTGACAAATAAAATCCACCAATTGTTCCACTTTAATTTATGCATTAGAAGATGGTAAAATGTGCAATCTTTGTTTTTTGTTGGATAATGTGGCAATAGTTGTAATTGTGTCATTTGATTTCACCACTTGGATATTTCTGCTTTTGTTGAGTAATATGTGTTGATTAATAGAATATTTTCTGGTTTGATCTCCATTGACTATAGAAATGTTATTTAAGCCATTACCTTTTCAATACTTGAGAGTTGTGAGGGAATTTATACCTTTTTCTATGTTTATAAAGAAGACTTCAAGTTTACCAAAAAAAAAATGTACATACATTATAACAATGCCACCAAAGTTTAATTTCGAGTTAACAAAAATGGTACATATGGAATTTTATCAAGTTGAAATTGTTAGATACCTCAGACTGCCAGATTTTATGTAAATTGAGACTGAAGGAAAATTCGTTCTGCTGTCGGAGTACTAGTTGTGATCAATTAATATACCTGTGTGTTTTGGTATCGTTGTAGTGGATGCATAGCATGTTATCAAAAATCAGATAGTGAATAGAGTGGGAACTTGCAGATTGCAATAAAATGAAAAAAAACTTTCAATGAGGTCGTTAAGTTTCACCAAAGAACACTATAATAACTTTTCATGGTGTACAAGCAGGAGCATTGAAGCTCTTATATCTAATAAAAGCTATCGAATATGGAGCAATTTCCAGTGGTGTGTCACCATCTAGAATTGAAGGCTTCAATTCGGGGATCTGATTGTCCGCTGTGAGTTTGAGCGGTTGACCATTCAGTAACATGACACGGCTCTTGAGATTGCCACCTTCTGGGGTAAGATGATATTCTTCCCTTGGTCCTCTTTCGTTTTGGTATGATGCATTCTCAGGCAAGTAAATATTGTAGTCGCCAACAAATGAAACACCAAAGGAAGTTGAGTTTGAGAGGTTAATGAACAATGAGGTTACTCCTTGCTGCTCATGAGACAGAATCATAAAAGAACAGAATTATACTCAAGTAATTAGTATAAAGGTTGCAGTAAATTTTTTATTTAGTGTGAAAGCCAATTGCATTCTTTCTTTTCTTTTTGGTGCATAACAGGTTGATCTTGCTCCCCTGTTTTTTTGTTTTTTTTTTTTTTGTTTTTGTTTTTTTGTTTTTGTTTTTTTGTTTTTTTCTTTTCTTTTTGTGTTTCTGAGTTGGTGTTAAAGAATTTTGTAAGTTCGCCAGTGTCGTTTTATTTTGAAATATGAATCAAGCTAGTTGCTTACCCCATTCTTCGAGCAATGAGTGTATGATCGGAAGTACGGGGAGCCATTATTAGTGGTTTCAAGGACTTGCTTTCCCATCAATTGGCTCCAGAGAAGTGCACTAGACAAGACAACAAATAAAATTAATAAAATCAATTAGTTCAAACTCTCTGTCATCAAAATAGTTGCCTTTGTAATATGTAGTACTATTTAGATCATACTTGCCTGTAGTAGTCAGGGTTAGGAACAAAGGTTGTTGGATCAAGGAGACCATAGTTTCCTCCTATCAAGGCTTGTCGACAGAACACTGAGTGACCATATACAGAGACCATGGCAAGTTGATCCAAGTACCTAGTCAGACAAAACAAAATTATTTTTTTTGTGTTTCCCAACCATTTGTAAAGGACATCTGTAAAAAATTGAAGAAAATTTAGTGAATGGTAATGAAAGCTATTTAGAAAGAAATATAAGGTCATTATATCAAATCATACTCACCAGAAGCTATCAACAAAAGAATCCGAGACACCCTTACCACCACTGTTATAAGCACCGCCAGACTCGCCAACCCATGGAGTGCTCCACGGACCAAAGTTTCTGATGACGTACTGAACAGCCTTGTACATTTTAGCTACTTGAGACAAGTAAAATGGGTCTAGGATCCTGTTTATTAGTCTATTGTCATTCCCTGAAAAAAAAATAAGAATGATAATTAAGGAAATTAAGCACTTTAAGTACTTGAGCTCTTTCCTTGGGAAAATAGTAAAACTGAATTTTGAGAACATGAATTCAGATAAAGTACCTGGACCGAGGTTATAGATGTGATGAGTTACTACATTGACAACATTAGGACCAGAGACTTGAAGCATCTCAGCAAACCATGACATGTTAAAAAAGCCTCCTGGTGTTAATAGTTTCGGCCTATCTTGTGCACTAAAATCCCTGTACATTCTGTGAATTATCTTTTTCAACTTGATCAAATCCATAGCGTATCGAGTGGCATTTACTTTTGCAGAAACCCCTTCTCCACACAGCTCATTTCCTACAATAGTTGCCAAGTTTAAGATAAAGGCAGTGCCAATAGTTACTGTACTGAAGAATTGTACTATACCGATCGAGTCTTAACTTTCCTTTGTTTTTTTTTTAAGTGTCAAATCTGGTAAAATGTTGCTGGATAGGACACTATATTTGAGAAGATAAGATTGTTTTAGTAGACCAAAGCATTCAAAGTTTCATACCAAATTCCCAAGACTCGATTTTGTAGCCCTTAGAAACAGTATGTTTGATGAAGTGGCGTGCATTGGTAGCGTCCCAAGGACCGACATATTCTGTGCTGTTAATGGCCTTTTCCCTCCCATTAAGTGCATTTAATCCAAATGTTAAGATTGCTCTGTCAATATAAGCAGTACAGGATGTGAAAATGTTTAATTCCAAGGAAAAATGTAAAACAATTCAGTTTGTAAGACTGCTGTATTTCATAAATTGAAACGGGCTTAGGCCTTTTTAAAAAAAAATGTAAAACTATTCAGAGAATCATCTCTATTTATTCCATCGTGTATGGTTATTGAAGTCATAATTCTATGATTGTACCAACGTTGGCTTATAATCACGTTTTCTTCTTGCTATCGCAACGTCTTGCTCAGATAATATGGCAATTACCTAGATTGATTAATTTTTGTTCTCTTGCACATACTATATGCAACGTATGGATATTTATGTTACATTTTTCATGAAATAGAAAGAATACACAATACCCTGTTTTACTGAAGAAGGCATTGATCTCGTCCCACCGGCTCATGGTAAGACACCCCGATGAGAATGTAAACAAGCCATTTGGATCTTTTTTGAAGTCTTCACAACCTTTCCGGTACTTCCCTACCCCATAGATAACTTGGTCTTGTAGTGACCCTCCTAATCTTATTCGTAAGTTCTTAAATGCTGCATGGATAAAGAAATTCCCTTCTATGTTTCATCCAAATGCATTATAAGTTTGTGAGTTTGAGATTGAGTTATAGATTTCTACGTTGGTTACCTTTGACTGCATTGTACAAGATGGGATTTGTTAGATCCTGAAAATAGTGCAACAAACAACATTTTCATTAAAATGCATGAAAATTGAACAAATAAAAGTTGAAGTTATCCACGCAGCAAAGAAAAAAAATGCATTTTATTTTAAAATATATTTAGATTTAGTTCATTTGATGGGAGAAGACAATATAGGATTGCAGTACTATGGACCGCAATATCCGTCTTGAACTGAATTATGCAAATAAATATAACCCTAATGGATTAGTGGGTTGGATGTGCCATTTTGACCTTTTCTAGCTTGTTATCAATCGGGTTTTGCTCAAGAAGTTGTGACTTGATCAAACCTGTTTTTCACTTCTTCTTTTTTTTTTTTAAAAAAAAAGTGAAAATTAAGTACGGTTGCAGCTGGCATTCAAAACCAGTAAATTTCAATTTTTGTGTTGATTGATGAAAAATAATTAAAAAAATGCACTTTAACGGGTCGAGCTGATCCATTACAGCAGGTCAGGCACAGGTCTTGATAATCTCAACCTGTTAGCAGGTGGAGTTGGATCCTACCTGTTTAGCGATAGCAAATAAAATAATGACCTTATCCCCGACCCGCAACATTACCACTCCTATACTTTGTAACCCTTGAGCACAACTATGTCAAAAAAAAAAATACTGATTAAACATATTAATAGTGCAGATATCACGAGAACCTTGCAAATCAAGTACCAAGCTTACCAAGTTTATAATAGAGGAATTGTACCAGGGGCACCAGCCGTAATCACACTTCTCTTTAGGCCACCAATCAATAGTAGCACATACCAAGTTACCATCGGTCTCCTGTATAGCAGTTACTGCTCTTACAGTAACTGTCACATTATCTGCTAGACTCGGTGAAGCGCTAATGGCGAGAAGAAGACATAAGAAAAGTAAAAATGAGAAGCCAACCAATTTACAAGCCATGATAATACAGAGCAAAGTGCATTTAGAAATGAACAGCAAGCTACCGGGCAATAATTATAAGCTGAAATAGTTATGCTGTTATTTTTAGTTTGAGATAAGGTTAATATAAGGTTATCTAAATATAGAAATAGTCTGTCTATAATCTGCATCAGCTTTTAATTTATCCCATTGGGACAACATGTTTGCTGCTTGAAAAAATTTAGTCTATATTTGAAACTTTTACTATATCTGAAAAAAGTAAGATATATTTCAAGTAGCATCTAATAACATAATTTTTTTTATTGTGAACTAATAATTTAAAATAGGGCTTGATCTCTTAGGAGCTTGAATTTAGCTGGATAATTAGTTCCTGGTGAACAATTAGTTTAATTTGATTTAAAAGTTTGAAAGCATCTGTTATGAATTATTTTGAAGTATAAGCAGAACTATATTTTTTATCAGAGTAATAGCTACAACTTGAAGAGGATCTGTTTTCTGTATTAAATATGGTTATATTTTGACTATTTTGTCATTTATCAAATCAATATTCTGGATTTATATTAAAAATCACCAATTACTATGGTGAGAAATACTATAAGAAATTTTACAAAGAGAACGCCGCAGCAAGACTAATCGTTCTCATAACTTGTAATTTCAAGGAATTTATTTCCAGGCAAATGAGCTCAAATTGTATTAATTTCAGCGCAGAAAAGAACAATTTAACCTTAAACTACTTCCTTTTTTGTGTACCATGCAATACGTACGATTTTGAATTCGTTGAGCAGCGATGGTTTATTTAGTGGATCAATTCAAGTTACCATTTTCCTGTTTTGGAGAAACTATATAACAAAACAATGACTCCTGATCAAAATATGAAGAACCAACCCTACAAACGAAACAATCAGCTGGACAGATCAATTCTCTACCACAGAAATTTTCTTACAAAACAATAATGAATGCTTAACACTCATTATTGTTTACATAACAGATTTTTTTTTTTTTTTTAAGTCTTGGTAGTGGCTACCAAGATTGTATAGAACATAACAGAAATGCATAAAAACCGAAAATTTGCACAAATTACAAATGTAGATGCATTCACATAAATAAGCAGGACTTCTACAGCAAAAAATATGAATACTTCCCAGTCTTTCAAAACCTGAGGTAATTGATCACAGACTCGTCAAAAGTTTCTTCATCATGAAAACATGAATCAAATTACAAGCTCTGCATCGATTACAATTTGACCCATTCAGTCGGATAGAGGTTTTAAAAAGATTCAGCAATGGTGTATGAGGCCCTTGAAATAGACATCATTAGAAGTTCTTGTTGCCTGGAGGATTCACTAATATTTTCACAGGATCACACAACCAAATCTTCTAGCTGTTGTCACAAGTCTCGTTTCTGCGGAACATAGGACAAAAGAAATCAAGTCATGTCTTAATTTATCTAAAAAAATGTCTCGAGTCTTGAAAAATTCTTTTTTTACTTCTCTATTTGACCATAATTAAAACATTAACTTCACAATTAAGTTTCAATTATTAAAAACTACTCATATCCTAATTTAACTAGAGGCCCTTTAAAAAACAAGTGAAGGATTGACTTGAGTCTGAACATTCTTGTACTTCTCTACTTGACCACAATGCAAAAGCAAACATTTAATTCAGCTTAAGAAAATTTACAGTTTGTCACATATCACTTCAAAGAATAGAGCAGTTTAGTTTATGCTCAAAGTGATGGAAGTTAATGAAATCCTGTGCTAAGATGAAATATGTATTCTTGGTCCTACATTTCTTTTATCACATTTTTCCTGGGATCTGTCTACATTTCTAAGTTTAAACCACCCAATCAGTAAACATGAATCAAATAAACAATGTACATAATTGGCTCAGTGATGAACCAGTGAAGTTCTGGTACTGACCTCTATCAGATCAACTGTATTACTATATATTACAGTGAGAAAATACAGTAGAACTTACGAAATAATTTAAAGCCTGATAAAGGCTTCATGACCACATGGATTGTTGTGATACCGACAAAGGGTGGATTGAAGTATTCCCCCAATGTCTTGCCATTTTCCAATTCCTGTCCCCCATGAATAAGCTTGAAATCATTTACTGACTGAGGCGCATTTACAAGACCTTTGGAATTAATAGAAATAAAAAACAAAATAAACCAAATTAGGTGACGAGGACATTTATGATGAACTATATCGCATGTTGTTATTTTTTGCAAGGGAAATGCCTTTAATCACAGATCTTTACACAAGGTACCAGTCAGAGCAGAGATATACTCGCCACAAATAGTATCCTCTGATCTTTCAAATGGTTCTTCTTCATGTTCCTTTATCCTTTATTTGGGTTTAGTTGCCAGATCTGAGATTTCATTACTGGACTAAATAATTTCATAAATGAAGCCTTGAAGTTTAATTCAAAATATTAACAAAATACTCCATATTCACGTTAAGATTTGCATTACTACATGGAAATAAAACTAAAAAAATGAGAGAAAAAACACTGACCAGGAGGCCACTGAGGAAGGATCGCTTCTTTAAGATTTCCAATTGTTGTTTCAACTGAATGTGTTGTTGGGCCGATGTCCGATCCATCATGCAAGTGAAATTGGATTTGAAAATTCTCTTCTCTTCTTATTTCTTCATCTCTGCTCTTCCCTAAATCGTCTCCATCCACCTGTGCTTCCTCATCCTTCCAACGTATTCCTCTACTCATCTTAAAAGAATGTAGCGGGTTTAATCTGGAATGTATAAATATCTGACTGGAGATGAAGCTAGAATGTACCATTGATCAGAGACAGCTAAATTTTATGGCAAGCAGTTAGCTAATTTTCAATTTGAACAAGAAATGAAAAGCTGTATTCTGTTTTGTAAATTGGGCTATACACAAGGTGTCATTCCTAAATTTTCCAATAAATAAACCTATATAATTAGTTATAATATGGACTTTGGTCCAAGGGGGGCCAGTGCTCCCCGTCACCAGCCTTTCTCTCTGTGTTCATCCGATTTCTATAAACCAAGAGAAGCAAGAAAAAAAAAAATTCAAGTTAAAGTCGAAGCAAGATCAGTGATTTCTTACCGCTGTACAACTCGTCGCTGAATAATATTAGAAAATAGTAAGAACATAGATAACATTAAATACGGAAATTTGTTATGAATAGTTTTGTCATTTGCATGGCACAAATTGCTATGTAAAAATAGCATACAGAACTTGGCTAATAAGAAGGCTAATATAGAAAACTGTAGTAAAAAAGCACAATTTTTTATTTATAGAAATTATTACAAAAATATTATATGATATTAGATGGGTTGCATACCTATTTCGATCTCATAGAAGGAATTGATTATTTGTTTTGGTTGACTGCACAAAAGGTCACACCAAATTTCCTTCTGGGATGGTATGTTCTGTAAAGGAACCAAAACAAATAATCAATTCCTTCTACGAAATCGAAATATATATGCGATCTATTAATCTCCTATAATATTTATTTTAATAATTTATAGAAATACAAAAATTCTGTAAGAAAAGGGTACAGATACACTAATTATATTTGGGAGATGATCGATAGCTTCTTCTTCATTCAGATCACGCCCTTTCATCTCTAAATGACAACCTAAAACGACTCGCTCGCTCTATATATATATCTGACGAGATTGTCAGCATTTATGATAGCACGTGCTTCAGTAAGATTGGAACATCATCATGATCATACCATAACACAATGCCGATTTTTTTATTAATCGAAATAAAATTAAATAAATATCGGAAAAGAGGATGGGCTTGGAGAAATTTCGGAAAGTAATAAGGACGGTCCAGAGTTTAACGTCCATGCAGACGCTAAGAAAAAGAACGTCCCTGTTAATCGTAATCAGGCGCCGCTTAATCCAAACGCTCGAGGAAAAAAGAATAAAAAAATATTGACCACGAACGTTGATTTCTTCCGTCCCTCACGGACGTTAATTTGTTACGCATCCCTAATGGACGTTCAATTATTGGGCGTCTCTGTCCCGCAATCTCTATCAACTACTCAAACACAGAATTATTGCGGCCAGAGACCAGAATTATTGCGCATCCAGAGAGTTGAATTTTTTCAAGCATCCAGAGGAGACCAAGGCGCATCCTTCAGGAAAAAAATTATAAAATCCTGAAACTAAGGTATCATAATTTAATTTATATTTAATTTGTAGTTAGTCGGTAGATTAAATATTTGCTTCTATTAATTTATTTGATAAAAATTCTAATAATTATATATGTTATGAAAATTATCTACTTGTTAAGATTTCTTGTATTTATTATTTGACATAATCTATATTCTCTATGTTTTTTATTTTGTAAGAATTCTAATTTTCTGAAAACAAATTAACAGAGAGAGAGAGTTACTCCTTCGAAAATCTAAAACAAGTAAACTTTTGTATATATTAATCAATTCATTTTTTTGGAACAATAAATTATACGTGATTTATTCATTATTTTGTAGGCTATTGATTAAAACAAATTAATCATGTTAATGTTGAGGATTCATTTTGGCGGTGAAATACAATACGGAAAAAGTGGAGTACGGTATAGTATTAGCTCTCAATTTGCATTGAGCGTAAATGGTGAACAATCTTGGCATGATGTGAAAGGTGAAATTTATCGATAACTTGGATATTCCGAAAGTGAGTATAGCCTGAAAGCACATGAACGGGTTAATGTGGGTACAACAACCCAACGTTATTATGAGAGCATAGAAATCGTATGCGATCAGACTTGGAGAGGTATTTATAACCAAAGTATACTTGCTCAGACTCAGTATTCTTTTGTCGATTTATACATTGAATTGGTACTGGAGACACAACGAGGACCTCGACAGACCCAATATGGTGCTAACTATGCGGGTCCCAGCCACCTCGAATCCTATCAGACACAACAAACACCGAAACGAGACCTTTATCTCCATCTGACACAACCAGAACCTCGGTAGACCCAATATAGTGATAACTATGCGGGTCCCAGTCACTTCCAACCCCATGAAACACAACAAATACCGAAACGAGACCTTTATTCGGATCCTTATCCCAATGTGAACGATTTGTCAAAAACAGTTCAAACATAATACAATAATCAGTATAGTCTATGGACTGATCCGTCGGAGGTCGGTGGTTCTTATCTTGAACGCAATAATGAGTCCAATCCCTGGGTTGATCCACTGGAGGTACGCGATCCTTGTGATAATATTGATGATGCGCCACAAAGTGATGACGAAGATGATGCTGACTCCTGTGAAAATGACGACGATTGGAATTATGAAGATGATTCCGAAGGGGATATCCCGCAAAATAGACCACCTGTCCAGACCGAATCTAATCCCATATCCGCCGGTGGTGTGAGTCACCTCGTGGCAAGCTTCAATGACATCTCAGGATTCCGAGAGGCAGATGTGGACTTCTTCGGTACGGTCCAACATGTTCATGATCCACTTGGTGTAGGTAAAGAGTACTCTTCTTAAAGGCCAATTACCGTCAGAGATACTACGAACCACTTGAGGGTCATTCGGCTCAGATCTCTTCTTTTTTTTAAGCACCGCACTTGCAGTCCCAGCTCTGAGAAGTTCATCTACTAAGTTAGGACAATTACTGTCAGAAGGGTCCGTTAGCGGTGACCCCGTGATCGGCAGCGCCCAGAGACAAGAAACATCCTGAAGAGTAATCATCATCTCTCCCACGGGAAGATGAAAGCTGTGAGTCTCTGGTCTCCATCGCTCCACGAGACTTAGTGATAAGTGAAGAGTCGATATTTATGATATCCATTCGAGACACTTGATACAATCCAAGTCTTAACAAGAATGGTTCGCAAAAGTTGTGGTACGCAATCCCATTCCAGATGTGTCGAACATTCACCCCTCTATCTCTGTAATCTTGTCAATGTTATACAAAGTGATTGAAATAAAATACTCTAATTTAAACACTTATATCATTTTATAAAAATATATATTATATGATCGATTCCGTAACTTACATCATCATTTATCCGTGAGACCTTATGTTGGTTGTGCGGCATCCATAATAAATCGCTAAAATTATTTGCTAACAACGACGGATCCAAAAAATCCTCATTATTCGCAGCTGCAGCATCTGTAGGGCCACACGGACCACAACTGCTTGATATTCTGCATGAATAACATTTTGAAATAATTATATATAACTCTAAAACTACTAACAATGTAAATTTACGGAACACTCACATGATTAAATAAATTACTAAAATGAAATAATTACTAATTCTTACAAACTAATAAAATTAACTACCAAGGTTTATTTCATATGAATAAATAAATGAACAGTTCATGCAAACTAATGAAATAAAACCTAATCAATTCAATTTCATAATAGATCATAAATTAATAAATTACTTAACTAAATTACTTACATTACCAACAATTCGAAATAATTGAACTACGAATGTTGATTTAGCAATAATCAAAATAACGCTATGATTACTCAATCAAACAAAATTGATTATACCATATCAAATAAGCCTAAAAATAATCAATTATTAAACCTTGTACCCTAATTTACTAATTTTCTAAAACACAACTATCAAATTAAAAAATTTAGATAGAAAAACTAATTTTCTAAACCCTAAACACTAATTTATCAATTTTACTAAAACACAATTACCGAACTAATAAATTAATCATTTCATAACAAATTAAATCTAAAATTATTATTAATTAAATACTAATTCATTTCAGTTTTACTAAAATACTAATTCATTTGAGGTTACCTAAATTACAGAAAAATATACTACCTAATTATACACTAATTCGTCAAATTGGAGAAAATAATATTCAATTATTGTAGGGTTACCTAAATTGCACCTAAATTAGTATTTTATTATCTAATTAATATTATAATTAAAAACTTGAATTTTCAAATTCAAGAATTTTAATTTATTTCAGTTTTAAAAAAAATATATTACCTAAATCAGAGGGCTCTGTGTGGAGCATCCGTGGAGTAAGCAAAGAAGTTATGCACTGCTGTGTGGAGGGCGATGCTGTGTGGAGCGTCCGTGGGGTAGCGAAGAAGCAATGAGAGCAAGAGCGAGAGGGATACTTATGCAGCGAGAGCGAAGAAGTTAGAGTGGGTCACGGGCGCACTGCTGGGTCACGAGGGCAGTCACGGACGCGGATTAAATGAGAGTCCCTGAGGGACGCGAAAAAAATTGCAGACCCTGGGTCACGGACTGATGGATGCGCTGATGGACGCCGAATAAATTCCAGTCCCTCAGGGACGCGGAAAAAATTGCAGTCGGTGATTTTTTTTCTTTTCCTTCGTGGCTTTGGATTAAGCCGAGAAGATTACAATTATTAGGGACGTTAGTCCGTATGGACGTTAATTTCTTCAGCGTCCTTATTATTTTTCAAAATCCACCGAACTCTATACTCTTTTTCGATATTTATTTAATTTTATTTCGATTAATAAAAAATGTGGTAACACAATGTGGTTGATAAGTACAAGAACAACAACAAATGAGCTTGCTAAGTACAAAAACAATGACAAATGAGATTAAGCATAAGAACTAATGCAAATAATGTTGCTAATTACAAAAACAATGGCTAATTAGATTGCTTAGCACAAAAACAATGACAAATGAGTTTCCTAAGCACATGAATTAATAATTCATATTTTACGATTAAGTTTTTCACCCTAGCTATCTAAGACTATAAGCACAGGTTAGCCTAGTTTATCCCTAAATAATAATACTTCACGATTAAGTTCTTCATACAATATTTAGTTCAATTCTAGGGATCCCAATCAAATATGAGGCTTCTCGATTAAGTCATTCACCTCAATTCAACCTTTATTTCTTGTGGTTCCGGACTAAGAACTAGATTTGGTCATTTCTAATCTTAATCCTAAGGGCCATGTTTGGTTGTGGAGTAAAATTAATGAGGATTAATTTGCTTACTCCATGTGACTCCTCATATCTTACATCTTGTTTGGTAGTTGGAATCATGACTTAAATTAATCCACTTAGTGGAGTAAGATGTTGAAAAATGTGTTTCTTTTTATGACAGTGAGCCATACAAGTGGAGTAAGTTAATCCACCTAAATAAGTGTAGTAAGTTACTCCGGATTAAGTCATCTCTTACTCCATCTTACTCCTCCTATTTTGTTCCTTGTTTGGCTCCTTAAGTATAGAGTAAGGGGTTTACTCCACCTTTTACTCCACAACCAAACATGACCAAGGTTATTCATGTACATAATTTGATACCATCAATTCTTACTCCTAATCAATTCAAGTTGTTTAGACTTAAACGGAATATTAATTAACAAGCACACAAATCACGCAATCACATAAATAATAAAAGCAACAAGAGCAAACATGCAAGCAAACAATCATAATAAAGAAAACCATCCAAGTAAGATAGATTTTAACACAAGTTCATGTTTCTAGCCTAAGCCCATAGAGAGAAAATCTAGTCTCTCATGAGTGCGCTAATATCCAAGAGAAATATAAGAGTAGACATGATAAAAACTAAGAAAAACAAGAAAGATAATAGAATACACCAATTTCCTAGCTTCCTGCCCCTTGTCTCCAATTTGATCTGCTTGAGCACTTAAATCCCTTCTTCAATCTCCTTCAGTTGCATGAAAAGAGTCGAGAGATGTAGAGATTTTTTTTATCAAGAAAGATGGAATAAAAGATAGAATAAAAGATAGAGAAAAAGATGTAAATGAAAGATGATCTTCTCTTGCTGCCTCTCTGCCAATATATAGTCATTTTTGTGACTTTGTGAGCAAGAAAACAAGATCTGGAAGTAAATCGGGTGAAGATTTCGTGAATATGGTAATAAATCCCAGTTAGTGCTCCCATTGGTGCAGCTGCACAAAATTATAAATTCCGAATTTGGATTTATTCCCTTCATGAAAGTTGTAGATCCCGTTTTCCTGATTCCATCAAGCTTTGATTCATCAAAATCGAAGTTCGTATGATCAAATTATAGCCAAAATTCGAACTATGTCGGCAGCTGTAATTTTGTGCGGCCAGACGTGTGGCTGAAGCAACCCGCACAAGAAGAGTCGTGTGGCCCGCACGGAATTCGTGTGGCCCACAATTTTCTTTGTGGATTTTGGGGAGCTCTTGGATCTTCACTCCATTCTTCGATTTTATTTCGTGTGGCCCACACCAACTTGTATTTTTGCTCCATTTGCTCGGTTTCTGCAATTAAAAACAAGGTAAAGGCAGTAACTTGGTACTTGAATGTATTCTACTCTAAATTAAACTAAATACAATAAATTTGGCATAATTTAAGAGGCAAACCTTAACCAAAGATATATATAATTGAGGTCCAATTGTTATAAAAGTAATAAAAGTAGCTCCAATTGTTATATCCTAATAGCATCTAGTACAAGGAATGGTCCCATAAAAAGTAGTATCAGAATCAGAGCTAGAGACATAATATGTTGGATCATGATGCTCAGAGAGATCTAACCCCTCTAGTCCAAGAGTATGATCCTCGTCTGACACTTTTTGGGAGTTTTCCCTTTCCAGAATATTTGTATCGGACAATATTATTAGGAGGCCTATCTAATTCAAAAGAGAAGCATCTATAGGTAAAATTAGAGAAAGTTTTAAATAAAAGTCATCATGATAAGATTTGCACCAAAAAAAAGTAAGAGCTATAATAGCTAATCCTAAAGAACTACAAGATGAAAATGTTGAATCTTCAAAAACCAATTTATTTCTAGCAAGTCAGGCTTCCATAGAGTAGCAGCCTAATAAGTTTAATTAATAATAATCCTTAAGTGGGATCCAAGCATAAAAAAACCACAAATCAAAAATGAAAGAGCAATTATAAGTGAAATTGTTGTGAGTAGCAATTCAAGTCCAAAGAAAGATAATCATGGGACAATGCATGAAAAAAATGATCAATAGACTCATCTAAACCACAAAATGGGCAAGATAGACTATCTTGCCAACCTCTATTTGCAAGGTTGACTTTTGTTAAGATCTTATTTTGTCTTAATAACCAAACAAAAAATTTAATTTTCAAGGGTATTTTTGCAACTCAAAGAGTTGAGTATGGTTTGGACGTTATGGTATATAATGTCTAGCCATAGTGTTTTTAGTTAATTAGTGATCATTAACAACCAATTTTTTTTAACGTTATAGTTTATAACGTCCATCAGTGCACTAGATGTTATAAACTATAACATTCTTTCTATTTTTTGAAATTTCACAAAACTGTATCCCATTATCGATATTTTTTCTTTCCTATTAATAAACTTATGCCACTATCAACTGCTATACTTTGTACTACTCTCGGCTACCATTCTCTTCTAGTGATATTTACATTGTGACATTTTGTTCCCACACAGTCGAAGATAATAAGATTTTTCAGAATTAATGATGGTCAGCTTTGTTTCAGTATACTGGTAGCTCTTTATTTGCAGCAAACCAAAATTTTCTGTGAAATATTAGTGCTGAAGGGCAATGTTAAGGGATGCAACAATGCAAAAACATACATTTATTCTTTTTAATTATATGTACGTAATTCAGTAATTGTTTAACTTCTCGAAAGAAAAAAATTGTCTATTTTCACATTTGATTACAGAATAGTACCATATTACAACAACAGATCATAAAATGCCCCTAAAATAGGCAAATTTACATTTAGCTTTCCTCTCATATACAGAGAAGTTATCCAGTGAATATTTACCATCCAAAAGTGCATAATAGCTTATTTAGGATGCAAATGTTATAAATTATGTGCATGTTACAAGAATTGATCAATGGTATCGGATGCCTATTAGATCGTTACAATTGAATCAATGGGGCTCTTCCCACAATTACACAAAAAAAAACCCACCCCCCAAGTAAGGAAAATTAAAAAAAAAATCTTTCAAATGTGTGACAAAAAATGAAAATAATAATTAAAAAATACAACAAATCAAACCTACAGTTTCCCATAGAGGTAAAAGAAATAATTCTTCGGGTCTCAGTTGCCCCTAATTTCTGGACTTCTATCAACATCTGCCACACGGAGGAAATACTGTTGAACCTTCCCCATTGACAACTTTTAGTAACAGTAAACAAAATGGCAAAGAATTACATCTTTACCAAGATATCTACAAACTACTCAGTAGATCACATGGTGCATATGTAATTTTGAGCTAGTGCGAGATGCAACTAAGAAACAACCCTAAAGGGGCTCGAGGATGTGGCAATTTCTTATAAAATCATTCGAGTGGTTAACATGCTTCATCCAGAATGGTTTAAGATGTTTGAAGCCTATGTCGAGCCAAGGTTTACACTGGCCGTTGTAATGTATTACGGCAGCTTCTCTGACATTATCAAGTTTTGAGTTCTCTTGGTACCCTAACCCTAGCATGTGCCATGCAGGGTCAATGGGATACACATGACCACGGAATGCTATAAGAGCTGGGGGTAATGTGCCGAATTTCCAAAGAGTTAGGCCAGATTTTATATTCTACAAGCATAGAGAAATAAGAAAAGTTACAGGCAGTCAACATTGTAATACTAGTAACCATGTCTGCATGGGGCCATCTCTGATTCCTGATAAACCAGTGGTACAAATGTAATAGTTGGCCTTATACACATGAAGTTCTATGAACAAGCCTTTAGTGAATACTATAGATAATCACGGTTCCTGCCAATAATTTCCTGCAAATTCCCCCTCCCTGATCCCAACCCAAACCCAACCCCTTTAATCCAATTAAGCTCCAAATTGATTAGCTGGAACAAACCCTTAGTTTTCGGGCAACTGAAGAAAACAACAAGGTGATACTGGAGCAAATTATTTAATTAAACTGTTAATGGTACAAAACACCATGCATAATTTGATTTTTTTTTCCAACCCATTAACACACTATGCGACTATTCAAGTATCTATAAATTTAAAAGGTAATAGGAAAAAAGTTTAAACAATACCTCCTTAACCCAGTAATGAAATGTTTCCCTGATGTTAGTCTTTCTCCACGCACTCAGATCAAAGATATTCATCCCGAAAGCCCATGGACACTCATCAGGGTCCAGATTAGCAACTACCAGAGGATGAGAGAAGTTGAAATATGTCCTAAATCGTTTAGACATGACCCATTTGTCATCCCCTCTGCACGTCTCCACTGCCCCCATGACCTTTCCTTGTAGGTCAATCTCCAACAGAGGTGATAAATCACGTTGTATAACCACATCATCATCAAGAAATAAAACCTTGTCTAAGTTTGGAAAGAGCTGTAACAATGTAAAACATGAATAAGTCTAGCGTCAATCAACATAGTTAATTTGAGACATTCTCATGTACATGGGTCCAATGCATGAATAGAAATCATCAGAGACAGCTGCAGGTGAGAACAGAAAAACAGATCAACCCACTTGGGACTTCTCTGTAAAACCTGGTCCCTTTGACTGACACGCAATTGATTCCATATAAAAAAGGAAAATTTGCGCTTGCTTAGTACACTTGGCAGGTTCCCATTTAAAGTCAAAATATTTAGATATTGGTAAGGTAAGGGTCTCATAATTGTGAACCAGTGGCACACCTATCCCTGATACAAACATCTGACATGACAAGTATAAACATACATACTGCAAAAATAGTAAAAAATCAATAGTACCTCAGGAAGAAATATCCTCAGATGATTGAGAAGAGATATATACATTGGGCTCCTGGCCTGGAGTTTTGAAGCAAAGGCCCTTGGATTATCATCCCCACTGATTGCAGAAGCACGATTCCCATGATAATGACTCCTCACAAAATTGTGGTTTTCCATGGCCTCCAAAACCGGCACATTCTCTCTAGTCAACCAACCATACTGGTGCACACTTTTCACTTCTATGATAGCTGGCGAGATGGGATTCAGTGCAAACCATGAATGCATCCCAGGATACGTCTTCTTATCAGTTATTATATGAAAAACCAATCTCTCAGGATTTTCTGAAGACTGAATGGCCGATGAAACAACAACTGATGCAGCGAGGATGTTGTCAGTGGCAAGGACTAAGTGGTAATACGAGTTATCTGAGAGGATCGGGAGGAGCTCAGGTGGCGGTAGTTGTTTCCTAGCATGTGCATTGGAGGAGTACTCATCTGTCAGACGAAGAGACAGGCAGTGGATGCCTCTTGGTACTGCACTTGCGGCATAGTGCTTGAATAGTTGTTCTGAGAGTCTCGATTTTTTTATCTCTTTATTCATGTTTTCCATCTGAAGATAGATAATAGTAAATAATCACATAAGAGGCTTCTTTACATTATTTTATCAAGGATTTGAGTCCCAAAATTAGTAGCATTTTGGTTGGTAAGATGCTGGTACTAGTAAGATGGTTAGTACCCTACTGAATTCTTTTTTCTGGTAAAATCAGTAGTTCTACTTCCTGTGCTTATATGAACTTTTCCAATAAATTCATGTAACAACTAAAGAGGATGTCCATACCGTAGCCTTCAGCCTCACAGCAAAGGTTCTAGCATCATATTTGTGGTTCTTCATTTCAGACATAAACTCATGGAATGTATCAGGTAGGTTTTCTGAAATTGAAGCTTCCTCTTTGTCGACTTTATGAAGTACCTCATACAGTTCTTTCACTAGTTTCTGCTCAGTAAATCCATACATTAGCCAAAATCTAATTTGCTAAATTAGTTTAACAAAAAATAGAAGGTTTAACTGAAGATTGTTGTATTTTCTGTACCTTAGAATTGCCATTGCTCTTGCCAAAGATGCTAGGTCCAATATGCTTTTTGAAACAATCTTAAAGGCAGAAAAAAATCAATCAGTGCAATTTCAAATGTAATCTTGCAAAGCCACAAATAACATGTGTATCCTACAAAAAACTGATATATCATGTTTGAAACTACAAAGCCACCAAAGAATTACCAATGCCCTCTTCAGCACTGTTCCACACATTATAATTAAGTGTTTGCTAGGTAAAACAGTTTTGTCTTTCTTCTCTTTGTTTGCAACTAAATTTGGCTATCGACAAACACAAAGTACTTTAAATGGTATTAACTATTAAGCTAAAATATTTGATCACCAAGTGACGGCAGGGCATTGATGATCACAAACACAAAGTACTTTAAATGGTATTAACTATTAAGCTAAAATATTTGATCACCAAGTGACGGCAGGGCATTGATGATCCACTACTAGTTTGGCAGGGATATCTATAATATATTGGTGTTTTTTGACGTTTGCAGGGGCATTCAGGAATTTTACAGGGGTACACATGAAAATTGCCAATGAAATTGTCAAAAAGGAAGCTTTAACGCGAGCCTTCAGTGTTCAACAAGCCCTAAGCTAGAACAATTCATTGCACATGGAAAAAAGATCCAACTTCTGAAAATAATCACTCGCTGTAGAGAGACCCAATCCCAAATGAACAATTGCAAAGAACTGAAGTTTTGGAATCTTTTTTTTTCCCTTTTGGAATTCTCCTATTCCAAATGAACAATTGCCATTGGGGCCAAGTAACAGTTTTAGAAGCTTGACATAGGTAATGGTTAGCTTAAAACGAGCCCAGATATTTCCTAATAACTCAATTATCATTTTTGAATTAACAGGATGTTAGAGGTGATTGTAATTATCATAGAGCTAACGGATTGCTTGTACAAATTAATTCGAACGTACTCACCAAGGGAGGAGCACTCGAGGCCCTCAAGCGTGACAAGAGCAGTCCGGATGAAAACAAAGGGGAGGAGGCAGGCGCAGAAGAGGACAAAATAGAAGAACGAGCGGTACGAGAAGGCTGAGGAAGCGGAGGTGTGATGCGGGGGCTGATGTGGCAGCAGCGGAGGTGCGGGGCCGACACGAAGCTTCATGGAGTCGACGAAGCCATTGGAGATGGTGATGCTCCTCATGCTGGGGGAGATCCGCAGCTGCATCTTCTTCTCGGCTGGTTGCGCCGCTGCGGCGGCGGCGGTGATGGAAGGTGAATTGTGGCGGTGAGGGGATAAAGGAAGCGGAGGTGGAGGAGGCCAAACTGGGGAATCGGATGCGGGAAGGGCATTTGCAACGCAAAAATGGGGAAGGTGGAAAGACGGAGGGATTTTTGATATTTGTTTGGTTTTCTCTTCTTAATTTTTTTTACATGAATGATGAACAGTCGCAGATGTTAGGATTAGACACGTGGAGACTGATTGGGAAAGTAATTAAGTAGATCCTGTTGCTTAATGCTGTTTTGGAGCATTTTGCTGACTCGGCAATTCGGCAGTTGGAAGGTAAACGGACAAAGGAAGGAAGAAGATATTGACGTTTCCTTTTGACTTTTACGCGGCGTATGAAACATATCTTGCTTGCTTGTTAACAGTCTGCTAGCATAGCTTGACTTTTAACAGTCTGCTAGCATAGCTTGCTTGCCGTTATTTTTATTTATATCCAAAAACAAATATAAATTGTCAAATATATTCATCAAAGTTAAAAAAATTTAAACATATCCAAAACGCCTAATTATTGGACGGTTCTTATTTTTTATTAGAAAACACATAATGATTAGGCGGTTCTTATTTTTATTAGAAAACACCTAAGAAGTAGGCGGTTTCTAATTTTTATTAGAAAATGCCTAATAATTAGGCGGTTCTTAGGTTTTTTTTTTTTTAAATCTGGATAGTTGATGCCTATAGTTTTTTTACTAAATTTTTAAGTATCAAAACAATAGAGAAGATATAAAGATATTTAAATATAGTTTTGATGTATCTATCTTACGAATCATTTGAAATTCTTATTTTTAAGACAATTATTTGACAAATTTTGTTCATTGATTTATTATGATTCGATTTTTTCGACTAAATTTATTATGATTTATTAGTATGGTTTATATTTTGACATTTATAAGTATGATATAGTCATGATATAAGAAAAACGATATGCAAATATAAAGTAGGAAATATAAATACACAAACAGAGATAATACAAGCATAAAATGACAAACACAGTAGATCAAATGTAAATCCTACAAAACAATAAAAGTAAAACTATCGTCTAATGATGACGACCACCAGAGAGGGACCATTTCACCGCTAGTTGTCCTTTGGTAGTCTTGTCGGGCAAAGTGGCGCTAGAGTGGCGCTAAGAGTGGCACCACCGTGTACTAAAGTGCTCTAAGAGTGGCGCTAAAATATGTTAAAATACGCTAAAATAATAATAAAATACGCTACTTGTACTTAAAAATAAAAGTATACTGATTAATATACTAATTTATGCTAATTATAATATTTTATGCAATTTATTTTCAAATTACGCTAAGTTATATAACTGTACTAACTTATACCAAATTTTACTAAGTTATATAACTATACTAAGTTGAATTCAAATTAGTGTATAACTATACTAAGTTGAATTCCAAATTATGCTAAGTTAATTTAGTATAATTTATTATATCTTACTATAATTTAGTATAATTTAGTATAAATTAGTGTATAATTTAGTATAGTTATATAACTTGGTAAAATTTAGTATAATTTAGCGCCACTTTAGCACCACTATAGCGCCACTTTAGCCACTCTTAGCGCACGGTGGAGCCACTCTTAGCACCACTCTAGCGTCACTCTTAGCGCCACTCTAAGCGCCAATTTAGCACCACACTTAGCACACTTTAGCGCACGGTAGCGCCACTCTAGTGCCACTATGCCCGACAGGACTACCAGAGGATAGCCAACGGTGAGATGGTCCCCCTCTGGTGGTCGTCATCATTAGACGATAGTTTAACTTTTATTGTTTTGTATGATTTACATTTGGTCTACTGTGTTTGTCATTTAACACTTGTATTATTTCTATTTGTTTATTTATATTTTCTTATTTTATGTTTGCATATCGTTTTCTCTTATATCATGACTATATCATACTTATAAATGTCAAAATATAAACCATACTAATAAATCATAATAAATTTAGTCAAAAAAACCGAATCATAATAAATTAATCAACAAATTTTGTCAAATAATTGTCTTAAAAACAAGAATTTCAAACGATTCATAAGATAGATACATCAAAACTATATTTAAATTTTTTTTATATCTTCTCTATTATTTTGATACTTAAAAATTTAGTCAAAAAACTATAGGCATCACTATTCAGATTTAAAAAAAAAAAAAAAACTAAGAACTGCCTAATTATTAGGCGTTTTCTAATAAAAAATTTGGATTCGCCTACTATTAGGTGTTTTCTAATAAAAATAAGAATCGCCTAATTATTAGGCATTTTCTAATAAAAAAAATAAGAACCATCCAATAATTAGGTGTTTTGAGTAGGTTTAAAATTTTCTAATTTTGGTGGGCAATTTATATTTATTTTTGGATATAAATAAAAATGGCGGGCTTGCTTTTTAGCTTTGAAAGTAATGGGGGTAGTGTCCTATTCCACAAACTGTTGACAATGACTTGATTAAAACATGTTCCTCATATTGTGAAGGCTGTCTTCTCGTTTTTTTTTTTTCCTTCTTCTCTTTATATAACCCTAACACTAATAAAGTTTTACGTTCTTAATTTACAGATCCATCTATTAAAATGTTTTTTAGGCAAATATAAGAGAACTAGGCCTATAAATTTAGCTCGGATTTGTTCGTGTTCGAGTCAAATTTAGTTCGAATTTAACTCGTTGAATTAGATTTGTTACTTACTGCAGATCGAAATCATTCAAGTTTACTCATTCAAGCTCGACTTATAGTGTATTTTAATAGATATAGTTATTGATATGACACAAAATGCTCATTGTTTTTAGATATCAATGTAGCATTTTCTCAAATATTAAGTAAATCTTATTTACAGGGAATGACTATTTATTATTTTGCACTTTATTTTTAACATAATACATAATATTAAGTCCAAAAAAGTACCACTTACCATATTTAGAGCTCGATTCGAATTTAAATTATTTTGTGCTCAATAGTTAAATTAACTTACAACTTTGAGTTCGATTCGATTTAGCTAATAAACAAATTAAGTTAGCGCTGGAAGTAGCTCGTTCGTGCTCGATTCATTTGCTCAAAGAAATGATGCCTTATGAAAACATGACTTATTGACTTCTATATAGATTATTTCATAGTAGGCAAAAAGTGATATAACATCCACATAAACTTGAAAGTTGAAATCTGACGATGTTATATATATAAGTATTAGATTTTGACGGAGTGCATAAGGGCTTTCTCTCAAAAAAAAAATATATATATATATATATATATTTGACGGGGTACTGTTTCTGTTCCGAGCGGGATGCATCTTGGGAAGATTTGCACTGTAAATTTGTATGGAGAATTTTCTTTAGATTGAATTTGAACATATTTGGACGTATTGAATCTATGCAAAAAAAAAAAAAAAAAATACTACAATTCTAAAAAAAATGTAAAATTTGACATCCAAGTACATTTTCGTATGGAAATCGTATTAAGCAGTTCGGATTGCATTTTGACTTTGAAAATTGAGATATGAATCTACAGTATGGACTATGGACTGATATGCACTATACATAGTTTCATTACCTCAATATCAAATATTATGAAAAATAAAAAGTACCGGCTCAAATAAATAATATGTTAAAAGACAAATAGTGCCGGCTCAATTAATATGAGAAAATAAGTTTATCAAAATTGTTTCATTTAGAAATATTTCGACTGAAAACTTCACCCAATAATTTATCTATAGACATGGTCCATATGGAACTGTGAAAAACTGGAAATAAAGAAAAGAATTTCCCCAAAAATTTATATCATCATAATGAGGATAAAAGTATAAGACAAGGTTGAACAAATGTTCCCCCCCAATAAAGAAGATCAAATTTTAACTAAACCTTGGACTACATCACTACACACAAAACCTCAACAAATAATTTAAAAAATATATAAAAGAAAAGAATCTCCATTCCCCATATCAAAGGAGATCCAGAATGCTATTATATACATTTTGACCTACACTATTATTTTATATCTATTCCTTCACAATCAGAATTAGCACAAGAATGCCATTCTAAAAGAGCACGTGAAACTTCAGAACTTACAGGCCCTTCTGACGAAGAATCAGGCTGTTCTGAAAAAATTGCACAGAAGCCACAAGTGCAAGATTCAATTCTCTCACCTCTACATGGATTCTCCTCAGAATGAAGTCTCTAATGTATGGAAAAATAGAAGATAATGTATTGAACCTTTTCCTAATATAAAATTGAAAAGATTTGAGCAGATTTCACATGTTCCGTAGTAAAGGTATTCACTGTAGTCTCAAAACTTTCTCGTTTGCGCACTTAACATACTTTAAGTTTTATCATGCTTCAAATTTCTCTCTGCGAGAGGTTAAATTGGATCAATGCCTTAGATTAGGATTTTAAAAAAAGACAGTAACCAGTACAGATTAGGTGGCAGGATTACCCATTCCTAGTTCGCTTTTTGCAAAGAAAATTCAAGGACAATGATGAACACAAGTACCTCTATCGCACTCTTCAATCTCTTTATCTCAAGAGTTTGCCTTTCTGCCTGCTCATGGGCTTCTTGATACCTTTTTATTGCTGAAGTAGCTCTCTTATGCTCCTTAATCACCTGATACATAGATTTAAGACATAAGGTACTTTATAACAAAATACTTTTTAGCAAAGGAAAGAGGCTTAATGATTAACTACCTGATCCTCAAGTTCTTTAATTCGTTTGATAGAAGTCTCTTCAATAAGAGCTCGGTGCTTGCATTCTTCATCGAGCATTCCTGTAATTTGGTACCGCAGTTCGGCCATTTCTTGAGTCAGATCCTCTGCATCTTCATTTGCCTTTCTTTTCTCATCTTGAAGCTCTTCCTAGACCATAATAGAATGCGAGACGGACATTATTAAATCAGTAAGGATTAGTTTGAAACCTGTGGTGCTGTACCAGTGAGATTAAATAATTATCCAGTTAGTGTGGTACCTGATAGGTTTGTTAAATATAAGAAGGTTTTGCATGGTAAATTGTCATATATTTAATTTGTCAGGAGTTTTGTATCTTGATGTGTGTGAAACTCTGCAGCAATGTAATGGCCTCTACTTGAATGCTACTTTACTACTTGGTACCACCAGATTCTGTTCTTATTTCATTTGGCTTTGTCCAGGGCTGATTTAGTTCCAATAAAATTTCAAACATGTATATCTTGCCGAGATTTCAAATGGAATAACTAAATGTGGAAACTTGAGTACCATTGAGCATTGCAATACGTACCATCTAATATAGGTGAAAATTATTGTAATCCATGAAGTTGTAAAGAGATAAACCTTAAGTTGCTTAACCAAAACTTCAGATTCCTGGACCTTGTCCCTCATCATTTTCATCTCAACTTCTACATATTGATCATATTTGGCAACAATTGCAAGTTTTGAAAACAGCGAGCGTAAAGACTCCTCGGAGCTGCTTCAGAAATAAAAGAATATTAGTACTAATGAGAGAATTTAAATTATAAATGTTCAAAAAGAATTGTATTCATTCCTAGTTCACTTTGAACTCATATAAGCCTTACAATTATGTTTTTGTCCCTACAATTCTCTATATTTCCTTTCTTACCTAGAGGACCCTATAGTTTCTATATAATGCATAAACATAAATCTTAACACTCCCCCTCAAGATGGGCAAAAGATATCCATCAAGCCCATCTCGTCACATAATCTAACTAGATCTATGGAGCTAAGTCCTTTGGTGAGGCAGTCAGCTACTTGATCTCCAGTAGCTACATAACTCAGCTCCAATAGCCCACTTTCTAGCTTTTCCTTTATGAAGAACCTATCGATCTCCACATGCTTGGTTCTGTCATGTTGCACAGGATTGTTGGCAATGCTGATCGCTGACTTGCTATCGCACCGCAACTTCATTTGAGCTCCGTGATTCACCTTGAGCTCTTCCAATAACCTCTTCAGCCACAACATCTCAGCAACTCTTAATGCCATAGCCCTATACTCAGCTTCTGCAGTCGATCTCGCAACAACTGGCTGCTTTTTGCTCTTCCAAGAGACCAAGTTGCCCCCTACGAACATGCAGTAGCCAGATGTGGACTTCCTGTCATCGACACAACTAGCCCAGTCAGAGTCACAATAGCCCTCAATGTTCAAGTGCCAATTCTGTCTGAAAATCAAGCTCTTTCCTGGTGCACTCTTTAGGTACCTCAGAATGTGAAACACGGTGTCCATATGGCCCTTCCTAGGGTCATGCATGTAGCGGCTCACCACGCTCACTGCAAATGAGATATCGAGACGAGTATGACTCAAATAGATCAATCTGCCTACCAGTCTCTGGTACCTCTCATGATCAACCTGTTCTCCTGCCTCTGCACTCATTTTGGCCTTCACATCAATTGGAGAAACTGCAGGCTTGCACCCCAACATGCCTGTCTCTGTGAGCAAGTCTAGGACATACTTCCTTTCGGATAAAACAATCCCCTCTGCTCCATGCGCCACCTCAATTCCAAGGAAGTATCGAAGCTGTCCCAAATCCTTCACCTCAAATTCCTTCCCCAATCTTATCTTCAATTGTGCAATTTCCCCCTCATCATCTCCGGTAATGATCATATCATCGACATATACAGACAACATAGTAATGTGACCACCATGTTGTCGAAAAAACACCGTGTGGTCAGCATGGATCTGCTGATAGCCCATGTTTACCATAGCCTTCCTGAACCTATCAAACCAGGCCCGAGGGGACTGCTTTAACCCATAAAGCGACTTCTTGAGCTTGCACACCTTACCCACTGTCCGGTTTGTACCAAACCCTGGTGGAACCTCCATGTACACTTCCTCCAACATATCACCATGAAGAAAGGCATTCTTCACATCGAGTTGGTGTAACTGCCATCCCCCATTCGCTGCCATGGAAACCAATGTCCTCACAGTGCTTATCTTCGCCACGGGTGCAAATGTCTCATCATAGTCAATGCCATAGGTCTGACCGTACCCCTTCGCTACCAACCGAGCCTTGTAGCGCTCAATAAGACCCTCTGGATTCTGCTTCACTGTGAAGATCCACTTGCATCCAACAGCCTTCTTGTCTGGTGGTAGTGACACAAGTTCCCAGGTTTTGTTCTTGCAGAGAGCATTGAGCTCTTCTAGCATGGCTGCTTTCCACTTCGGGTCTTCTTTAGTAACCTGCCAACACTTAAGGATAGAGACAGTGTCTAATGATGCAATGAATGCTCCATGTACATGTGATATTTGTGAGTAAGAGACAAATTTGGCAATATTATGTGAAAAGCCATATTGGTCAGGAGGAACGCCTGCATTCTTGCGAGGAGTCCTTCTTACCGATAGGAGAGTGGGAGGAGTAGAGAGAGGAATCATATCACCTGTGTGTTTTGAGTCTGAGGTGGATGGTATAGGTGTCTCAAGAGTCGGAGTAGGCAGGAACAAGGGACTTGGCACATGTAGCACTATAGGCACGGCTCTCTCATTCTGCTTCTTTCTTCTTACATACACCTCACTGTATCTCGACTCCCCCTGAGCCTAAGTTCTACCACCTTCGGGTTCAATCCTCTCAACTTCTGGCTCAATCCTAGCCAAGTCCAGCTCAAGTGGAGGAGAAATATCACCCACACTCCCCGTTCTTCTCTCACCATCACTACTACTCTCCCCCTCTCGCCTCATACCTCCTGTATCGACCGAGTCTCCAAAGGGTGATGTTATCTCTGAGGAGTAGTATGGTTCGAGCTCACGAAATGTGACATCCATACTCACAAACAGTCTCCTCTCTATCGGGCTCCAGCACACATATCCTTTTTGAGTAGCTGAGTACTCCACAAAGATACACCTCACAGCCCTTGGATCTAGTTTTCCCACATTTGGTCTGTTGTCCTGCACAAAACATACACATCCAAAGATTTTGAGAGAAAGAATATTTTCATTCTTACCGTTCAGTATCTCAATCGGAGACCTCCAATTCAATACCCGCGTGGGCATCCGGTTGATCAAATAGGCTGCGCTGTCAGAACTGCTTGCCCCCACAAATACTTGGGGACTTTCATCAAAATCATCATACTCCGAGTTACCTCAAGGAGATGCCTGTTCTTTCGTTCTGCTACCCCATTCTGCTCTGGCGTGTATGGACAAGTGGTTTGATGTTGTATCCCCTGAGATGACAAGTACTCCCTAAATGCAGTGTTGGTGTACTCTGTTCCATTATCAGACCTCAATACCTTCACAACTGCACTGTATTGAGTCTGAACCATTTTGTGGAAATCCTTAAAACAAGCAAGCACATCACTTTTGTTTTTCATCAAGTAAAGCCAAGTCACACGAGAAAAACAATCAATGAAAGAAACAAAATATCTAAATCCATTCAAAGTAGTTGTAGGACAAGGTCCCCATACATCAGAGTGTATCAAACCAAAAATACATGAATTCCTACTACCAGAGCTAGCATAAGAGCTCCTGGTATGCTTACCTAACTCACACGCATCACACACCAGTTTTGCCTTGTTGACCTTTTCAAACAAAGGCGAATACAACCTACTCAAAACAGGAAATGAAGAATGACCTAAGCGCCTATGATGAAGCAACAGTAAATCCTCCACACTCCTCTCAACTCCTCCAGTTCTCTCTACGATTGATGAGAGAACCAAGTCTATACCCTCCCTATCCATGTACCACAGACCACTATGTAGTGTGCCAGTCCCAAGTACCTTGCCTGTCCCCTTCTCTTGAAAGATCACCTTGGGAATATCAAACAAAACAACACATTTTAGTTGTGATATAATGGCACTTATAGATAAGAGATTTACAGGAAATGAAGGAGCATGCAAAACATTAGACAGAGTCAAAGTGCTGGTACATTTCACCGTATCCTTACCCACTACCGGCTGGGTTGTACCATCGACTATCTGAATGCTCTCTGGGACTGCTAGATGAGAATAGGAAGAAAACTCCCTAACAGCACCAGTCACATGGCGAGATGCACCAGAATCGATTATCCAATCTGGTGATCTAATGGTGGATAAGAGGCAAGAGCAAGTGTATTACAAATACCTGTGGCTGAGTAGAGCAAAGGAAGCAAAGTTACCCCTGGATGAAGATGAGGTGGATGCATCATCGACCACACTCTTCCCTTCACTTGCTCCTTTCTGCCTTCTCCTGAGTATCTGTGAGGCCGCTTCCACTATCGTGAGATCCTCCTCTGAAAACCCCACACTAGCTTCTTCCTCTTCTTCTGCAACCATCAGATTTGCCCGGTTGTCTCCTCTTCCACCTCTTCGGCCCCCACGACCGCGTCCACGGTTCCAGACTGCCCCCTACCACCTGCATCTCTCTCCTTTAGTGGCTTAGGGCAAGCCTTGATCAGATGACCTGTTTCCCCACAGTTGTAGCACCTGCGGGTCTCTCCCTGGGTACCTATCATACCTGAGTTTGAGGCAGTCGATGCTGATCGCGCACCTGGAGGTCCACTCGGCTCAGCATGTATCCTCATGCGACTCTCCTCCTGCATCATCGCAACAACGACCTCATCCAATGAAGGGATCTTTGTCTGTGCTAGGAGAACTAATCTCCTCTGATTAAAGGACGAGTTCAGATTACCTAGAAATTGCATAGTCCTCATCTGTGTAAGAAGCTTCCCTTTCTTGCAGCTCAGATCACTACAGCTCGACAACTGAGAGAAGTGATCAAGATCTGCCCAAAGCTTCTCCAGATCTATGGAATACTCCTGAATTGATCTATCACCCTGCACCACATTCTTTATCTCCTCTAGAATCTGAAACACCCTCATGTGGTTCTCAGTCCCACCATATGTCCTCTCTAGCTTCGCCCAGATGTCCCTCACATGTCGAATGCCATCTACTGAAGAGGCGATCGATTGCTTCATCGAGTTGAGTATCCAAGTGTAGAGCAAGGCATGTGTGGTCCACTCGTCAGCCTGAGTAGTACCACTCTCTGGTTCATCTCCTGTCAGAGAACCCTCGAGCTTTCTCCCCACTAAAGCAGTCTTGATCCGACGCGACCAACTCAGATATGTGGCCGGTCCATCAAGTTTAAGCTCCACAGGTGGGAGATCTAGCTTCACCTGCGGTGGATCACGTGCTAAGGTATTGTTGGAGACACTAGCTCCCTGTATGAGCCCAACCAACACCTTTAGAACCTCAGGATCCATCTGCGTTAGTAGCTCCAAACTCCCTTTACCTTTCGAACTCTCATCGCCTGTTGACATCTTTTCTCAAGAAAAGAATCCAAGTCTCAATCACACAGATCACACGTGACTCCCTTCCCTTTCTTGATCCGATCTTGCACTCTCAAGACGGTGCTAGATCATCTCCTCTCTCTTCAACTTTTGCTTAACCCAATCTTAATCTATTGCATCAAGAAAAAAATTTATCAAACCTCGATCCAAACCCCTTTCTCGGGTATCGTGGGTCATAGGCCCCCCACGCCGGCCAAATCACTTAACAAGCAACAAAACGAAGCTGTTCTAACTAGAAGAAAACCAGATCTGTTTTTTAAAGAAAAAACGGGTCTGTTGCTGCTGTTCGGCCTAGAGAGACAGAGCTGCGGAGAGAGGGCGGAGGCGGACTAGGCGGCAGCTGGGGCGGCGCTGGTCAGATCTGACCTATCTAGGTAATTCCAGCAGTAGCTGGGGCGGAGCTCGGGTAGGGCCCAGCAAGGTGGGGCGACCCTACTGGTGCCGGGGCGGAGCTCAGGTGAGCCTGGCGGAGGACCCTACAGTGCGGTTTTGAGAAAAACAGGCTGCTAGAGTTTCCAGCTCTGATACCAAATTAATAATGGTCAAAAAGAGTTGTATTCATTCCTAGTTCACTTTGAGCTCATATAAGCCTTACAATTATGTTTGAGTCTCTACAATTCTCTATATTTCCTTTCTTGCCTAGAGGACCCTATAGTTTCTATATAATGCATAAACATAAATCTCAACAATTTATAGTAAAAATAGAAAGTGCAAAAATTTGGCTGGGCATATGAGCTAAGTCAAGTCCCCTCCTAATTTCTGGGCATATGTTACAGAATTTTAGAAAATATTATTTACAATAAATCTACAAAAAAAAAAAATTTCATATATGAGCTTATCTAGTCCCCTTTTGAAAAAAAAAACTTTATATTCATGATTAACTAAATTTAAGAACAAATATAATATATAATTTAGTATTTAAAATTGAACCCCTAAGTGACCCAAAACTAACAACTAACTGGTTCAAATGATTTCTGTACTAATAGATAGTGAGAATACACCAAAGTAAAATAATTCCATACTGCTAATGAACTCTGCTATTTTCAAATTTGTTTTTAACACAGCTTCGGATAATAATTGACTTATTCATGTAAGACGTATTAGACAGACATGATGCACTTACCCCATGTAATCTGAGCAGAAATTTTCCCCCCTCTCGAGCAGCATCACTTGGTCAATTTCACCACCCAAATGTACCCTCAATTTCTCTAATAAATTTTCAAGTTGTGCCTCAGCTGTAGAAAAGAATCTTCTAGTTTCTAACCTATACAAATGCAATTCCTTATTCTCTGCCTCTAGTTGGCTAATAGCTTCCCTTGACTCAAATAATCTCTGCTCCAATTCATTCAAGTCAAGCTTCAAACTTTCGATCTCACATTGTGAATCCAAATATACCATTTCGAGCTTTTGTATTTGGAACGCTGACTTCTGTGACTCTTCTTCCTTGTACTCTAACTCGTGCATCAGACCCAGGTATTGCAATTCTGACTGTTGTAGCTCATTTTCTATTAGACTAGATTTGTCATTTAATTTTTCCAGTTCCCTCAATTTTATTTCTAGGCTGTGTACATGTTCTCCCATGAAACTAGCTTCTGAACTCCTGAGATTTAACTGATCTTGCAAATAATCTGCAATTTAATTTCTCAGCGAGTGGAACTAATGTATTTAAAAAAAATGTATCTCCCCTTGCATTGATTTCTTACCTATTTCTTGATAACAGTTCTTTAGCTCTCTCTCCAATTTCTCAATATATTTTTTATCCTTTTGGCAGGGTCTTGTTGCTGGGATTCCATCGGACTCCATTTTCTGTTTGAATCAAATTTTGATTTGCAATGGTTGGTCTGATCAGAAGATATAAATATTTTAAATTGAGATGAATAAAACACGACTTTGTGACTCCGGTTGGGTTTCATTTCTAGCCTACCCAACTTATTTGAAACTAAAGGCTTGGTTGTTGTTGTTGTTGAGATTAACAAAACACACCTACTACTTTACTATGCAAACACCAACCGAACTAACCATGTTCCAGTTACAATTTAGGAATCCTGATTGATATCGATAGCTTAATAAAGAATAAATAATAGCGGAATATAGAGTCCAAAATTCTTAGTGATTGGTTACCTCGTGATGTATCTGCGAACCCCAACCATTACTTGATGTGCTTGCCATCTGCACAAAATTATGCAGAATTATAGGAAACTTGTGCAGTAATTTCTCGGGTTTAGGATCTGATGCACATACATTGAAAAAGGTTCTAAATCATTTGTTCAGAAATGCACAATAATTACACATAGTTACAAATCAAGCATTGTTACAGAAGTTCAATTAAAGCTAAGAAAAGAATTCAAGCGCCTAAGCAAAACCTGATTGATATTGAAGCTATTAAATAGCATACCTAGATAGCATTTTACAAAGATTATTCCATACAATTGAAAATCAATCAGGAATAAAAAGCAAATCTTTGAGAGAGGCATTACTAAATGGGAGAAAACAGATCAAGAATATTCAAAGCTGTAGATGCAATGACTGAACCAATCTTACAGAGGGACAGAATAGAGACTACTTACTGTTGTGAGAGATGGAGAAGAACTGACGGGAGGAGGTGATGTTGAACTCCTCCGCTGTGCCGTACGGATACAGTAGTTCAAGAAATAAGCTGCTCCAGGAATGGCGCGGAGCGGGGCTGAGGTGGTAATCGGCGGATGTGGACTTTGAAATGGCGAGGGAGCACGGAAGGGATTTGATTTAAGGCCAGATAGCTTTCGCCTTTCGGTAATATGGTTCGTCCTTCTACGGGCTGGAGCGCTGTATGCGAGTACTTGGGCTTTAGAATGTGGAAATTATTTCCTTTATTAATGTTTTAATCACTGTTTGTATGATTGAATGATCAACTAAGAAAAACATACTTCTCCATCTAATTATAGATATTAGATTTTTGCATCAGATTATTAATATTAGATTTTTGAGAGGATTTCTAGTGTGTCCGTAACTTTTAAAATAACTATTTTTTTATGAAAATATCATAATAGAATATTATTTCCAAAGAAACATAATATTTTTATTTCTATCTCTTTTATTTAATCAAATTATTATTAATTATTTTAAAAATTGTGATAAATATATCCTTCGTGTAGGGTTGTACAAAAAGCTCGTGGTTCGCAAGCCGCCCGAATTCAGCTCAGAAATAAACTCGCTAACAACTTGTTCGTTAAAAACTCGAGTTACTTTGGCTCAAGTTGAGTAACTCGTTTAACTCACGAGTTGAGTTCGAGTTGGATTCAGCTCGCTTACAAATAACTCAGACTCAGTTGAGTACCTGCCATTCCCGAGTATGAAATCTTGCTTACTCTATGCAGATGATGCATTATTTTTCCTTAAATCGGATTCGAGACATATACAGATATTAAAGATTGCTTTTGCCGCATTTCACAAATTATCAGGTCTGGAGGTAAGTTTTCAAAAATCAGAACTATTAATCTCAAGAGGCTCACAACAGCTCGGTCAACAACTGGCTGCGACCATGGGATGTAAACTGGGGCAGTTCCCATTTACTTGCCTTGAGTTGCCACCAATAAAAGATTAAATAAGACAGCATTCTTGCCATTGATTGAGAAATTCAACAGGAGATTGAATAGATGCTCAGCCAAATACCTGACTATAGCAGGGAGGTTAACCTTGCTGGTCTTGTGAGCATTACCAACTTACTACATGTCATGTTTCAGACTTCCGAGAGGGACAATAAATCAAATTAATAAGATACAAAGACATTTCCTATGGCATGGAATAACATAAAACCAAAGAAAATTAAACTTGGTAAATTGGGACTTGGTGTGTACTCAAAAAAATTAAGAGGATTGGGTGTCAAAGACCTGCATATTTTCAATCAAGCAACGCTATTCAGATGGCGCTGGCAATGGGCATCAAGTGACCCCAAACTATGGAAATCAATTTTCAACGGAACAAGCAACAGAGACCAACTGATACCAATGTCCAATTTCTTCTCACAAACACTAAAAGAAGCATCAGCTTTCTTCAAAATCTCAATGCAAATGCAACCGCGCAATGGGATCCGAGTTCTGTTCTGGCACCATGACTGGAGAAGAGGAATCCTAAAGTTTGAAATACTCTTCACATACACACTAAATGAAAATATCATATTGGCAGAGAGCCAGAGATAGCACATATGACGCAAATGCAACAACTCTTCAGGTCTACTTTGCCACCAGAGGCGCAGGACCAATTAAAGATACTTCAACTGGAAATGGAAACAAACCCGATAACTATTACATCCAAACCCGATAGTGTAACATGGAAATGGGACCAAAATGAAAAAATCTCGGTCAGGTCAGCTTACTGGAATATCAAAAACAGACCCTTGATTAAATAAAAAAAGACAGAGAATTTGGAGGCTCCGAGTGCCACTGAGAATTATTGTATTTGCATGGTTGATGTGTCTGAATAGGTTGCTCACAATAGACAGTTTAAAAAAGAGGGGTTGGGAATTAGTTAACAGATGTGAGATGTGCAAAAATGAATCGGAGACAGTTCGACACTTATTCAACTCATGTCAAGTCAGTCTTGCAATATGCCAACAAGCAGCAGTGCTAACTTCACTGGTACAGGGAATACCGGTAAACACAAAGGCGCTGTTACAACACACATACAGCAGGAAAACAAAAGAGATAATGATAATAGCAAGGTTTGTGATATGGCGGGAGAGATGCAATCATATATTTAGAGGAACCTGCAAAGAAACAACTGAATTGGGAAAGGAAATCCAAGAGGAATATGATGCAGCAGCACTGACAGCAAGGCAGCTACAACAACAGGCGCAAACACATTAAAACCATGGCTGAAGTCACTTACATTTAGCTTTTATATTCTATCTTTTATCTTCTGTTCTTTTCTTTTAGTCTTTTATCTTTTCTTTTTCTTTTACACTTTATTTAGGCTCAGATGTCTAAGCTGACCTTGTCTTTCTATTTTAATTAGGTTCAAAACTCTTGTAACCTTGTTTGATTCAATTAAAGGAGGGCATGACCCTCGTTTCTGTCTCAAAAGAATGTTTATACATATTAATGGATTACAATATGTATAGTGTATGGGCCTTAACCAAGAAAAGTTTATTCATATCAAAGTTTATACATATTAATGGATCACATTTTCTCTAGTTATTGTGCCCCCATTGATATCAGCCGGTGCACCACTACTGGTATGGATTGTACTGGTATAGGTGCAGAGTTGGACGGGTCTGCAAGAGAATTTACTGAAAGCTCTGAATCAAAAGTTTCAGAGATCGAAGGATATAAAAAAACTGAATTTCACAACAGAAATTAATTTGGAGTACCATAGTGTGTTTGATATTTATTCTTTTCTTTGGAAGCTTACAAAATTTAAGTGGACAGAATAATGGACTCTCCAGCACAATAATTTTGAGCTGATAGTTTACTGTTGTACCAGAATAAATGCTCTTTGGAAAAAAATTGACAAAATTTTGATAAAAGCAAATGTGATTATAGTTTTGTCCTCTTTCTTAATAGACAAAATTGTTCTATTATCGCCTCGTATTGGTCTTACTAACGCTCTCTCCAATTCCTGTCGGAGATTACAATTTGTAGGTGGGGCTGCAAATTGAGGTGGATCAAATCTGATATGAAGGGTGGTTTTAATCAAGGCGGTGCTTCAGTCCCTTCCGATCTACTACATGTCCACCTCTCAAATTCCCAATATGTGATAGAAAAGTTAAATGGCCTCATGAGGAGCTTTTTCTGGGGTAAAATGGACAAGCCAATGTATATGGCTTACATGGCATGGGAGCATCTGTGCAAACCTCTTGAGATGGGGAGTCTCGGGTTCAAGGACCTAAGGACAATGAATGATGCAATGCTTATAAAATTCTTGTGGAGATTGACAAGCAATTCCAATGCACAGTGGGTTCATCTCGTAAGAGACAAGTACTTGGCAAGATCAATGCTCTGGAGTTCTAAATGTATTTATAATTGCACAGTTCTTTGGAGGCACCTAATGAATGTTAGGGCAACACTGCTGCCGGCTTTAAGTTGGGTAATTGGAGATGGTGAGTCATGTGCTGTTATGGGGGAACCTTGGTGTAACATCTCCATGCAAATGTGATCAGTTTCGGTCTCTGACAAGAATGTCAAAATCAGAGATTTGGTTGATGAACAGACGAGACGGGCATGTGGGATTGCTCCAAAATCATAAACATCCTGGGTCACTTAGGGTGTTTAGAGATAATCTCGGCTCACAAATCCCCAGTCGATGGAGACGGGTCTGACAGACTTGTCTGCAACTGGACTGCTAATGGCAATTACACTGTAAAGAAGGGGTACGAATGCTTTAACTCAATCTGATTTACCAGTAATGAAGAGCAGGGAAAGTTCTGGAATCTCATTTGGAAAAAGGGTTCAATACTGCCACGAATCAGACTGTTCATGTGGAAGTTAAGCAAAGGAGCACTGCCGCTGTCGAGAATCATCTCAGCACGTATCAGCAAGGCTGATCCAACATGTGCTGTGTGTAGATATGAACTGGAGGATGTTCCTCACCTTCTTTTCAAGTGCCCATTCTCTAGAGGATGCTGGCTGGCAAACCTGTTATTACTCAGATCCAATAAGGTATGGTTATATTTGCAATCAGGCCCTGGTTTCCTCACGAAACAGCTCAAAGAGGAGCAATGGACCCAATTTGCCAACATTGCTTGGTCAATTTGGCTATGCCAAAATGACAAAGCCTAGGAAGGAAAGGAGCCAACCCTTGACAGCGTTTTCAATTACCTTTCGCTAATCACAGTGGAGGTGAGTGTTGCTCTAACTCCAGCTCGAACAAGATACTTGTCAGATGGCTCTTGGGTTGGGGATCGGCATGGTGGAATTGGAATGGTGTTGTTTGAGGATGACAAGTTAGTGCTGCACAAATCTAGAGCAGTACGAGCTTGCTGCCCCTTGCAATCGGAGGCACTAGCATTAAAAGAAGGAATTCAAGTGGCTTCGCGAATTGGGTTAACGGAATGCTCCTTCTGTACTGACTGCAAAGAGCTCTGTGAACTGGTAAACCAAAAGCACCCACCGTTGGATGCTGACCGGCGAGTTTTTAAGGAGGTACAAGACATATGGATGATCATGCATGACAATCAAGGCTACAAGCCTACAAGTGTTCCCTTATGCAAAGAAGCCAACATCAAATGGTGGATTTTTTGGAAAAAAGGGGACGAATAGAAGGTTGGGACTCAAGAGGAATATACACTTCCATTGTACTCTGATTTTAGGGATAGTCTTTATGTTTGATTTTGGATCACGGCGATAGTAGATTCTGTAAAACATGTCACCCTGTAACTCTGGCCTACGGGAGTTCCAATGATAAAAATAAAAAAAAAGATCTAATATGAAGCAAATAAGAGAGGAAGACCAAGTTACCAAACTCAAGGTCAAATTATGAACGAAGTCAAATTGGAGCCAAATTTGCAAATGAATTTTATGTTTTAGATACATAATGAAATTACGTTTGCTTTTCTTCAGTTCTAATGGATCAAGTGCACGGACTTCAAATAAAAAGAAAAAATAAATAAGAACCGTATTAAAAATCAAGAACAGAATTCAAAATTTGTTTACTGATACTGGTAAGAATCATGTCCCGGGACAAGTTTCATGAGCCATGCATCGACTAAATTACATATACTAGGTTTCAAATGCCTTCAAATTTCAAATCAAATTGTCCAATGGTTGTCTATTTTTCTCAATATGACAAAAGAAAACTCAACAAATTTGTTCTCCAAGAAAAATCGACATACTGTATCAACTACACGTGCTGCATAAATGAAGCACTCGAAGCAACTTTTTACATTTTGATCAAGGGCAATCAGGTCATACAACCGAACCAAACTTTGCATGTTCAGTTTCTCTTATCCGGTACAAGAAAAAATTGACCTCTTTACCGCTCTTTGAAAAAGAATTACAATTACAATTAATTTGGGTTCACATGATTCATAACAAAAAAGGATATTCTACAAGGAGCCATTACAACAAAACGTTGTAACAAAATCAAATTTCTATACTAAAACTACCAGGAGAATCATGATGTAAAATTGATGAATTTACATAAGAGTATTGTTATTATAGCTACAGAAATTAGAAAGCCTCATCTCCACGAATGTCATAGCTATCCCAAGCCTCCATCCCTAGAACCCCGTCAACAACATTGTACGTTGATAAAAAGTCATCTACACCATTTCCACTTGGAAAATCAATATCACAGACTCTCAAATCATCAAAAATTCCATGATTTGATACCACACTGAACCCGTTATTAGCATCCACACAATGAAGGCTTTCATCAAAGGATGTGCACGAGTCGGTATTCCCATCTTCACCAAGGACTCCAAAATCAAAGTAAGACCACTCCTTGCACTCTCCGTCTCCGACAATGGTACTTCGGTAATATTCATCGTCTGCCGATTGTTCGCTCCTGTCTTCTCTTACATAAACATTATTATTGCACATGAAGTCATCCCGATCTGACAGAGACTCAATAGCAGATTCATTTTCTTGCTCATCTTCTTCTTGTTCTTCCTCTTCTTCCTCTTCTTCCTCTTCATCCACATGTGACTTGCTGTCAGGTTCTTCCCACTCATCATCGTCACTGTCAATGTGGGTGGGGTCCCACCTGTTCTGCGCAGCCCGCTTCCTCAAAATAAAAACATTGAAGTAATAGCTGACCAAATCTCTACTCGACTTATTTGGGAATGCACATGGCAGATCATCCCAGAAATTTTTATCCATTGATTTAGGGTTTGATGATACCACTTCTTGGAACAACTTTTCCTCTTCAGCTGTCCATTTCAGCGCAACTTCTTCTCCCATATCACAAAACCCCAACTTCTCAAATTTCTCTTGCCCAAACACCCTTCTGATATCTTCTCTAGCCTCTGCTATATGTTGTCTGACACATCTCATGGAACCCTCATCAGGGCAATCACAACATATACTGCGACTTGGAAAAGGGTCCACGTTGTTCAGTGGTGAAACACAATACCTAATCCACTTCTCACTGTTGCCATCATTATCATTTACTGAAGGTGGGTTCCAGTCAGGAATTAGAGCTTGGTGATTGGGCCCAATTGCAACAGGTCTGTGGGAGGGGTATTCATGTACTAGAGAAGGTTCATGAACTGGAGAGGATAACTCTTTTACCTTACTACATCGAGTTACTGTCTGATAGTCGCAGTAATTAGGAAAGGTGGGCACCCAAATGGGTGAACTCAAATTCGTCCAAGGCAAGTCATAGGAACCACTACATGCCACATCATCTAATGAAAAAACAATAAAGCAGCAGTTAATACTTAGTATAATATATCTAATATTTAACAGTATGAAAGCTAAACAAAAGAGCAAAAGAGAAAAGATATGTTTCAAACCTGAAGAAGGTGAGCCCTGAAATGAATCCATATTATCGATTTGTTTTGCGCGTTTGCAACCAGCATTGTCAGAGCTGACATCACAGGGCAATCGCTTCCCATTCTCTTTAAAATTATCAAGTGTCAACTCTTCCCCCGAGGTGTCAAAGACATCACACCTTGAACAATCTTTTTTTATTTTCAGACAAGAACAAATGAGCTAAGGACCCAAATAGCAACTGATTCAATATGGCCAAAAAATGATAATGGTATATTTCTACCTGAAACATGTGATGTGCCATGAGCCTTTTGCACATAGCCAACGGTATGATCGTGGGCGAAAGAAGGCTCATTTTGGTTATTCACCATATTATCCTGGATAACAAATCAAACACCTATAAAAATGAGTCATCTATGCTAGCAGAATAGGTCATAGAAGACCTATCAAATAACAACACTCAGCATGCACTTTCATGGATATAAATCACATGTCACTAATCATCTCAATAGATCCGGAAGTACAACATAGTTTAATTTGATGATTGTAAACAAGGCAATTCATAATTAATTTTAACAGTTTGGATTTGCAATTGTTTTTAGTCACCAGACATGTACTAAGGATGAAAAGGGCATTGCCATCGTTAGCAATATAACTCAGATTATGTGAAGACTTCAAATAGACATCCGCAAAATATAAACACCATAGCATAAGATGCATCAGGAAGCATTTAAAATAGTAAACAGGGGAACTTAGGACTTCTACCTAATAAAAGTAAAGTCCCTTGTATTAATTTAGGGACAATTAAACCCTTGTATTAATTTATATAAAATTGAAATTTTAATATATCAAACCCTAATTCATTCTTCATGTAATATTTAGTAGGGAAATAGAAAACTAAAAAATTGAGGTCAATTGATTCTGGGTTAGGGTTTGCCATACAATAAAATTGACCTTAGACAACACAAGGAAAGGTAGTGAAACGACGATTAAACGTTTATCCCCAACCCGTTCGACGGATTAGGATTGTCAAAACTCGTAAATGAATTTGTACGAAACCCTAACCCTAGAATTTGATCGAAGCAACAATAAGGAAGGAAATCTATACCAATCGAAAGCAGGAGATGAGAACGAAACGAATCGAAAGCTAATTTGAAGAACTGGTAGAATAATCCGAAGGAAATCTCGATCGTAAATCGACCAGAATGGGGGCAAAACCAGATCTGTCGACCTTAAATTTGACTTTCTTTCGAATTTTATTTTAGGGTCGGATTGCCAGATTATATCAAATTACTAATAAATCCCTGGATGATTTGAGGCGACCTCAGAAAAGGCGTATTATATTGGCAATAATTGATTCCATCTGAGGGTAAAATTGGAAATTTCATCCAGTAAGGACTGGAATATAATTTTATAATAATTGTATGGAGAGACCAAAAGTGGTCCCTCGAAGTCTACTTTAGAATTCAGCCATTCGATCGAATTTTAACGCCTATGATCCATTTGGTAGTCTAACTTGGCGGCCGAATTGTGTAGGCGCACGCAATCAGAAAATTTTAAAACACACCCGGTTGACAAACGTACAATTATATCTGTTCCACTGTCAGTGGGACCAAAATGCTTAACCATATTTTTTAGCCTTAGTATATATGTTACGAATATATCCTGGGTGCATTTAGGACTAAGCTACGAAGGAAACATGTGGACCACGTGAGATATTGGAAATTTCGGATCTCGAGTCAGTCAATACGCGTTTGATCCCGTTGGATATGAATGGAAAAAATTCATTTTTGACGCTCAAATTTGGTAAGATGGCCCATGGGCTTCGTATTCTTATGGGCCATAACCAAATGTTTCATCATCTTCGCACTTTTTTTCTATTCTCTTCGTCTATTTTTTGGGCAAAAGAAGTTAAATGTTACGTAGTAAGAAATGACCACAACGTAAGGTCTGTAGAATAATATTTTATCCTCTTGTTTAGTTTATGCTTCCTGTTCTTAATTATGTGTCGTAACAAAATGTTTCATCATCTATGCATCTTTTTGCTATTTTTTTCTTTTGTTTGGTAAAACAAGTTAAATGTTGTGTAGCATGTTGTAAGAAATGCCCACAGCAGAAAGGTCTGTTGAATAATTTTTTTGTTCTCTTGTTTACTCTATGCTTTGGAAAATAAGTTTTGTTATATTACCATAATTTCACGGTGTTAAACCCCCACGTCCTTTCAAAAAACAAAAAAAAAACAAGCGTCTGATCCTATGAGATAACTTAATATTTCTGTTTAGATCCGGACCGTCCGATTAAAATTCAGACCAATTCAGCTTAGAATCCTTTAAATATCAGTGCATATTTTTATCAATCAAACGGTTATATTCTAAATAGAAACATTATGTTACATTAGAACATCTACATTCATGATATTACTAGAGTTTCTAATCTGAGGTGTCAATTTCTAATTCAATTTTAGAAATGTGGGAGATTTTCTTATTTATAAACTATGCAGAAAAAATTATTATTGAAAAATTGTTTATAAATTTGACTAAATAATTAGCTCAAATTATTTCTTTTTTTATTTATTACTTATATAATTTAATATAAAAAAATTAAAATTAATTTTGAGACGTGTAAGAGTTTAAAATTTTTAAAAATTTAAATTACAATTATTTATAAACTCATTTGAGTTTTGAGTTGTATGAATATTGCAGGAATGTAAATGCTGGGCAACTGTGTTGTCCTTACTCCTTAACTCTGTATCAGTGGAATTAACAATATGTAATCTGACTAAAAGAAAATATTTTAAATGGGGTGATTTGAGAATTTTTTTAATAGAACTCATTATAAAAAAAATTAATCAAAGCAGCAATGTTCGCTTGGAAGCTATAAAAATAGTTTTCACCGGTCCTGTAGACCAGTGTAGCTTCCAAAATAGCAGTGACAGTGTCTATTTTTAGATCATTAATTGAACAAATTCAAGTCACACCGGTCCACAAGACCGGTGAAGACTATTTTTATAGCTTCCAAACAAACGGTGCTCTTTTGATTAATTTTTTTTAAAATGAATTTTATTTAAAAAAAAATCTGATTTGAGAGCATCCTTAGCAAGTACATATAGAGAGGCTACAATGTATGATGTATCGCAACAGATCACAACATCCCCCGAAAGCAATGAACATGCCCAAAACAAGAGCAGCAAATCAACCAGAAATTACAAGGAAGAATCATGGATCATCAATAGATGATTGGATTTGGCGCTGATGGAGTTGGAACCAGGAGTTGTAATCTTGAAGCAGCTGCTGAATGAGCAATGGTACCAGTCTATCTAAGACTCCTTGCATCACTAGGTTCCCAGGTTTCTCAACAGCAGACACAGGAAGCAAAGAGAAAGGCCTGGTGTGCAGCTCGAGTGCGAGTTCTAAATTGACATCAAAATCCAAGAGCGTCTCGCCGCCATTTTCTCGCCAAGTTATATAATTCCTCATAGAAGCTGAGAAGAGTTCGTTTTGCTGCTCTATTACATCGGATCCCTGGAACTTGCATGAGAGCAATTCAACTGTGCAGTCGTGATCGGTCGGGGTTACACACAGGTCAAGCACGGGAGTAACCTCGAAATTGAAGAACTGGATCTTGTATAATGTGCACCTGTACATAAAGCAAGTCGATGAAGAATAAGCCGACAAGGGATGGTAGGAATGAAGTGCACGGGTGTTTAAGAGAGCTTCAACACCGGCTGTATCCCTGAAAAAATCGCTTAATCTATTTTTATCAGTTGCGATTGGGAAAGAGATGGCCTCCCTGCGGCTAGCTAAAATCCTTGCTTGCTTTCTCTCCTCGCTGCTCTCAGCCTTTACTCTCAGCCGTCGGAATCGGAGAGGCAAATACCGGGGAAATGAGAGAGGGGGACATTGATGAAATCGCAAGGTGTTCATTTCATCTCTTCCTTCCAAGCCTCCAAAACTGCACACAAGAGCTTCTGAGATTACGGGGCTCTCAATCTCTCATCTCAGAGAGGAAGAAAGGGGACGAAACGCGTGTGGATAGCGTGAGAGCTTGGGATTGACATCTGGATTGTAAGTGTGTTTATGCAAAATGAGACCTGATAAGTTACTGCTTTCGCAAAAGAGCCCGGTGTTGTTGATATTTGCAAATTGCAGCTAAATCTGAATTTTGATGAATTTGCAGATATCTAGAGGTATTTCAAATTCTACGAAGAAAAGAAATCTAATCCATTAGTTATTTTATTCAATCAATCAGTCGCTTGATAGAAGTATAGTTGGTCTAAAAACTAAAAAAATTCAAACCATTAGGTACAATACATTAAGCTAATAACCGTGCCTTCTGATGATATGGTTCCTAACAAAAATTACAAAATAGCAATTATTACTAATCGTTTGTTTATCAGCAACAGTTATTAATATTTATGTTCTAATTGTATACTTTACATAATAAGTGGAACCGAATTCTCTGCTCTCCGGAAGGCAGGATTTTCCTGCTCCTGAGTCGCTGACGTGTAGGCCCGCAGCAAAACTAAAATTAATATTTAAATGTCTAAATCCGTCTGGACCCACGTGTCATCCGCACTGGGGGCAGGAAAATCCTGCTCCCTGGAGGGCAGGTGATCTCCTTCCATAATAACTCATGGAGAAAGAGGAGATAGCACAATTAATTAAGAAAAAAATCTTAAGATTGTTTGTTACTTAAAAGTTCTTATGACGTCCAGCCTTTGCAAAGATTTTAGAAAAAAAAAAAACATAATAAATCATGATAGTATCTTTTAAATTCAATTATTTAACTTTCACGTATTGTTTTTATTTTTTGTATAATGCCATTGTAATAGTTCCTTATTGCTTACTAAGTGAGACATATTTATCCAATTAGCAGGAATGCATAATAATCCCTACAATTTCATTTAATTGGCCACATTTTAGTTAGTTGCTTAACGATATCGTCTCTTTTTATATATTACATTCCTTATATTAAATTATAACGGCATAAGAAATTTTTATTTGATTGTGGATTAAAGTTAAATCTGAATAGTTAGATTAATTTAAGAGGAGAGATGGTATAAGTTATGCAATCTAAATAGGTGAATTAATTTGTGATGATATAAGTGATTTTTTATATTATACTATTTCAATATAATTTATCTATGTTAGACAGCATAAGTGTAAAATAAGATACTTATTTTCATGATTTATGTCACAATCAAACATGACCTAGATGATTGAATTTTTGCATGGTTGATATTTGTCTGAACATGGTCAAAGTTCGTTAAGTATGATTTATATACAAATTTTCTATAAATGGAAAACATGTACAAATTTGTATTTATTTTTTTAATACTGCATACATCAAATTTTGCGTTAGGGAATGAAAATTCATACTGGCATTTGGAAATTAGTCATACTGAGTTGCTGACTAGCATTTTATTGTCATTTTACTATGTTTATCAAAGCATATAATTTATCTATAGGCTACTTCATGTTTATCCCAATAAATTGGAATATAATTAGTAATGAATGTGCTTTCCTTTCTTATGTACATTATGTATTTAATTATTATAATATGAGAATAAATAATCCTCAAATCACACATAAATATAAACACTGAATTTCGAACAAGCTGGCTTTTGAAAGGAAAAGTGTTTTTTTTATACAACATTTTATTCAGAATATAGGTTAAGCGTGAAATACCATGAACAACATCAATTAAGCTTGTTTTGGTAAACAAGCATGGGCAGACAAAAGCACCGAGTTATATTTTTTTCTACCAAAATTTTATTAAACTAAATAAAAAAGTTTACATGATGTCATTCATCACCTTGTTATTTTCGCTAATAAAAGAGGAATTCGGATTACAAATGTTAAAGAAGTCTGTAAATCTAAGACAAATTCTAAGGCAAATCTCAAAAAAAAAAAAATTTCTAAGACCAATTCGTATGAAATATGGTTCAGCTGGGATCAAAATCTGCTTCTTTTCTTGAGAAAAGGAGCACCCTTCTTTTCTTCCATCCGGATCGTTCCAAATTCATCGTACGGCTTCAATTAAATCTGAATCATTTCAATATATTAAATTAATTTGGAAATAAAAAGTAATCGAGACTATACGATAAATTTTGAGCGATCCAAATTTGAGAAAATGAGGGTCCTCCTTTTCTCAAGTAAAAGAGCAGAGTCGGTTCCGTTCAGCTAGAACTCATGACTCTATGCCTGCGGTATCGCAGTGATATACATTCTTTCATCAAAGAGAGCATCATGTCATCCCTTGATCCTCCAATCGAAGTCCCAAATTATAATTTATAACTTCATTTTTCATCAATAGTGATGTGCAATTAATTATCATTTTTACTATAACAAAAAAAAAATTGCTCAAGAACCACGAACTTGATTAATGTGGTGGCGTGAATTTCGTCTAAGCGCAGGTTTGACTTCCGTAAAAAAAAAGGTATCTGAAAAATGCTCAGGTTACCCTTGGCAGCTTCTGCTAAGTTTCTCAAAAAAAAAAAAAAAAAAAAATGCTCAGGTTACCGTTGCTCAATTGATGCGAATCAAAAATTTCATGCTCAAAACATTGGTGCTTGATTTAATAGACTTATCAATACAGTCATATAATGAAATTGAGCAATGGATACTTACCGTTTGAGAATTGACTTCACGGTTTGACCAACTAATTAGAAACCAGAAGCGTACGTATAAGCCAATTAATGACCCAAGCTTATTAAAAAAATGTGATTAATACAACTAATGGCCTATTGGTCCATTTGTGTTTTGGAAACTTGTATTTTGCACTGATTTCGGAAGAAATAATTTATAAATGAGTAACAAATTAAGTAAATTCACAACTTTATCCCAATTGATTGGACAAATATGCCAGTATATATATATGCACAAATGCACGCATAAAATAATTAAATACGTTTTTTTTTTTCAAGAATTAATTTTACGTTTGAAATTAAAATTAGAAAATCTCAAATTTGTTTGGATGGGCGAACTACTCCGGACAAATTTACATCGCACAAACACTAAAGAACAAGAACCAATCTTTAATCGAGTGATCGAGACAATATTTTTTAGCTGAGAGAGGTCACATATTCGAAACCCGAATATAAAATTTTGGTGAATAATTAATAGTTAGATGCAAAAGCAGAAAGCAGAAAGCAATGTTGGAATAAGAGTCCTCAGCTCCCTCTATAAATCCAAAATTTGTCAATTATGTTCATTAAATTTTGTAAATTTTATATGCATTAATAATATTTTTTGCTGCTTATAAATAAAATTATGTTATATTTAATTTTTCAGTCCTTCAATTTTTTTTTAGTTCCGTCCTAGTACTAGGACGGCTTGATTAAAAACACACACACACACAAAAGGGCGATTTCGCAAGTTTCTGTCGGCAGATGGCAGGAGAAGCAACCCACATGGGTATATCATACTCTTCTTATACATCTGGTTATCTGGAGGCGTAATCTTGAATACACAATTCTCAAAAACTTGGGAGGAACATGGGAGCCACATGACAACAATATGGGACATCACAACAGAAGCACCAACTCTGAAATTCATTCCCAGCTCTCAAATTAGTCAATTCACCAATTAAAGAAAAAGAAAAGAAAAAAAAACCTTGAACAAAAGACTGGGTTGGTAATGGACCAATGGTTGCTCTGATACGAGATAGCATAATTACGTACGACACATGACATTCAACTAGAGCACCGACATTGCAACTAGCAACTTCATCAATAATGAAACGAGAGAGATGCAATCATGTGCTCCCATGTTATGGAACAATTGCATCATCTGATAGTGTTGTTCGGCAAATATTAATACTCCTTTTTACCTGCTTTTAGAGAATTGTTATAAAAAAAATGAACATGCCAACTCTTTTAAATTTTAATCATTGTTTCCATGTACTTGTGCAAAGACACGTTGCATTCATCGCAAACAACCTGAGATTTACTTGAATTTTATTCACAGTTTTCCCTTTCAATCTGCATGAACACTATTATCAGGGAAATTTTGCTTGAGCGCCATTGAACTATCTAACAACCACCACAGGTACTTAAAATAAGAAAATTTGACAGTGCGATAAAACCAACCATCGATCCTCGATGAAGAAATAACAGATAGCTACTGAACCCAACCTGAAAATGACCTTCTACCAGATTTTATTTGCACATGCCTACAAAACCATTTAACAAAGTTTCCATTTAATCCCACCATACGGTTTAGCCATTTAATTCAGCCAGATAAAAATCACGTCACCACTTAAAAGAAGGTCCAAACATTTTTAGTACAATTAGATTTTGTACATAGGGTGACCAAATCTCTTAACTTCCAGCAATGGCACAATGAAATTCGAATAAAAAACTCGCAAAAATTACACCACCACAATAATGTTTACAATTTGAATTTTTTTCATTCAGTCCAAAAAGGAGCATATGAAATGACACAATACAAAAAATGAGCATGAGATGATACAATACAAGGCAATGATATTACTAAACGAACAGACTGAATTATAGGCAATGAAATTACTAAATGAACAGACTGAATTATTGGCTCGTGTTCGTATGAGTAAATAATCAAGAGAATAAACAAGATATCCAATCCTCTATTAATTCGAACAAAACAAGTATCTAAAATAATAGTATAACCACAGTAAAAACAGCCAAAAAGAACATAAATGACACAAATGACCGATCTTAAGTCTTATCTAAAGTGCTGCTTTCAAAAGCAACATATCAGAACATACTGGAAATACCAAATCCTTGGAGCTAAAAGAAACAAAGAAGAAAAAACTATAAAAGAATCTCAAGCCTTCGTATCATCTCTTCAAATTAGGCAACAGCTGGCATGTCCTTGAGCCATGCATCGAGCGGCTTACCGATCGAGTAAACAATGAACCCAATCTCTCTCATCTTCTCGGGGTCCACAACGTTACGGCCGTCAAAGAGAAATGCAGGTTTCTGCATCCCGTTGTAGATCTTGGCATAGTCAAGGTTCTTGAACTCATCCCACTCAGTCAGGATGCAAATACCGTGTGCATCCTTGGTGGCCTCATACGCATCCCATGTGACTGTCACCTGCTTCACAGCTGTTGGGCTCATTGGCTGGAGGTGCAATGGGTGGTCCCAGTCAAACTTGTTCATCGCCAAGTCCCTCTGAATCTGATCCTCAGTGACCTGAGGGTCATAAATGCTGATCTTAGCCTTGTCCCCCAAAAGCCCCTTGCACACATCAATGGCAGGAGTTTCACGAGTGTCACCGGTGTCCTTCTTAAATGCAAATCCAAGGACAGCAATCTTCTTATTCGCAACAGTGTTGAACATGGACGCAACAACACGGTTCACAAAACGGCTCTTTTGGTAGTCATTGATCTTGATCACTTGCTTCCAGTAGTTAGCCACCTCTGGCAAGCCATTGCACTCACAGATGTATACCAGGTTGAGGATATCCTTCTGGAAGCAGGACCCTCCGAACCCAACACTAGCATTCAAGAACTTGGGTCCAATACGAGAGTCCGTGCCGACGGCATATGCCACCTCCGAGACATTGGCACCAGTGGCCTCACAAAGGGCTGAAATGGCATTAACTGAGGAGATCCTCTGAGCCAAGAAGGCATTGGCAGCGAGCTTGGACAGCTCAGCAGACCACAGGTTGGTGGTTAGGATCTTGTCTTCTGGTACCCAGTGTGCATAGACTGCCTTCAATTTCTGAACTGCCGCCTGTCCCTCAGGGGTCTCCCGGCCACCGATCAAAACCCTGTCAGGGTTGAACAAATCCTTGATGGCTGTACCCTCAGCAAGAAACTCAGGGTTCGACAAGATCTGAAAGTTGATCCCCTTGCTGTTGTGGGTAAGAATTTTCTCAATGGCCTCAGCAGTTTTCACTGGGACGGTAGACTTCTCCACCACGACCTTGTCAGACTTCGCCACATCAGCGATCATGCGGGCAGCACTCTCCCAGTAGGTCAGATCAGCGGCCTTTCCTGCACCAAGACCACGGGTCTTGGTGGGGGTGTTGACAGAGACAAAGATGATATCAGCTTCAGCAATGTGCTTCTCAATGTCAGTGCTGAAGAAGAGGTTGCGGCCTCGGCACTGCTTTACAACATCATCAAGGCCAGGCTCATAGATTGGGAGCACATCACTGTTCCAGGCATTAATGCGAGCAGCAGTAATGTCGACCACCACGACCTCAACGTCTGGGCACTTCAAAGCGATCACAGCCATGGTGGGGCCGCCCACATAACCGGCACCCAAGCAGCAGATCTTCACCATTTTGACCTGAATGTGGATTTGCAGAAAAAAAAAAGTTGTTAAATATTGATAAATGGAGCTGGTTGTTATCTCTGATGTACTACGTCAGCATGAACTATGATTTTGCTGATCCACTGGTGTAACTTGCAAGTATTTTTTGTAGCTACTTTCTGACCAAACCTAGAATGTCTGTTGAAAGATTAAATTATTCAATGTCTGACTTCATAGAGAAGATACATTTGTCCTTTTGCTCAATTCAGAAATATGGCCCCAGAATGGTCAGCTAAACTGATTTGGGACTCTTCTATAATTGTTTTCTAAGAGTAACAAAACTTATTGGCTCGAGTACAGACCTACTCAATAAAATTCACACTTCACAAATAAAGAAGCATGAAAACTGGCAAATTGCTACCCCTTTGGTTATTGCAGCACATATCAATATTACACTAGCAAGGTAAGTTATTAATGGGCCAATGAATTCCTATCCTAGGATCCAAAAGAACAACCCTCGCATAACATAAAAAAGATAGATTCAATTTGATAGCTAGCAAGATCCGGAATATGCCATAAGACGTAGACTTTTAATTAAATGAGTTTATCTTGCTCTGATATGAAGTCAATAATTTTTTTGGAACAACAGCTATAAAAAGGATAAAAGCATTCATAAACATAAATCAGCAGGTTTGTAACACAGAACCCTGATAAACAAACTAATCAGACCAATATTAACTTGTTATCCTCTAAAAAAAAGTCAATGTTGCATTTTAACAAAACACTCGTGAAGATCCAAATAAGTATCCTTTTTTACTGAGGTTGTCGCGTTAATCTAGGAAACCGGGACAGCCAGGCCAATACAAAACTGGTCAATTTGATCATACGATAAAATGATAGCTCGATATATAAACTCGAACAAATATTTTCAAATTCGAACTAAAAATCATCAGATCGGATGTAATACAACAACAATCAGCAGATCTACTAGCAATAATCTCCTGAATGTGATCAAATTCCTCAGTGACAATTTAATTCTACCAAATTCCTCAAGGTCAGTACTGTTGAAGAAAGAAAGAAAAAATCGAGATCTGAGATCTGATCAGAGAGCTTACCTTCTAAGAGCGTTGACGCTTGTGGTTCCCGAGAGAGAGAGAGAGAGAGACAGACAGAAAGAGAAAGAGAGAGGAGTCGTGAGAAATGGAGAGGGGGGAGGTGCTCTTTATATACTAAAAAAGAGAAGGAACATGTGTGAGATCTAAAATTGCGCTCCTTCGTCGCACCTTTCACGAAGCCAAAATAAAAGTCAAGAGAGGGGGTTACAATTACATTACAGCTGAGCAGAGCTGGATCCGCTCCAATGCTTTCAGTTCTTCTGTGACAAAATGACAATGACTTATTCACCCACCAAATACCGTGTCTCTCTGCCTCTTCCTTTTTTTCTATTTTATTGGATGGTAAAATGGCGCGACACTGGGGGTGTAAACGGAGCGGATTCGGAGCGGATAATGCTAATACCATATCCGTATCTGTTTTTCAACAAGCAGATACAGATAAGATACGGATAGTAAACGGATATCAAAATTGAAAATTATATCCATCTTAAACGGATATGGATACGGAACGGATAATCCATGGATACAGATTCGAATACAAATATGGAGCGCATAATTGTCGGAATTTGAGTAATTCTACTAAATTTCATAATTTTAAATTACCTAATTTGATTACCTAAATTGACAAAAATTTAATAATATTTTTAAGTTTGCACAGTGATGATTATGCATGACTAATTGCTTATTGGTTCAGAGAACCAATCCATTATCCTAATATATTATATGATTTTTCTACCAAGATTCTTGGACTTAAACGAATATGTATGTTATTTTGAAATTTCACAAGTGTGAAATAAATTGAAAGCTGCTGAAAGATTAAATTTCGGATCCGAATATATATGGATATCCGCTTCGTTTATATCCTCACGGAATTATCCGTATCCGTATCCGCATTATTTTTCCATATACTAAAATTATCCGTATCCGTATCCGCAAGTATCTGTATCTGTTTATGTTTAATCTGGATACGGATAATAAGCGGATTCGGAGCGGATTATCCGCGGATAATCCGTATCCGTTTACACCCCTCGGCGACACACGTGCATATATATTTTTAAAATAAATAAGAATAAGGGTATGTTAATATGCATATTATTTGGAATATTGATCCGTGTTTACATATTTAGAATTTTATTTTCAAATTAAAATAATTAATCTGAACCGTTACACATGAACTCCGTATGAAAAAAAAATATTTGGAACCAAAATTTTTTTTTTTAAAAAAAAAAAAAAAAAAAAAAAAAAAAATATATATATTTTTATATATATATATATATATATATATATATATATATATATATATATATATATATTTTAAATAAGTAGAAAAGCATTGCTTTTCGTATGGTCTAAATTTTTTAAATCAAATAATTTTCTACTTATTTAAAAATAGTTAAAAATGTAAAAAATTGTAAAATTCAATCTCTAAGTATATTTTCATATAAATATCGCATTTAACAGATTGACTATGACGTTTTTAGTAAGTATTGGAGGTCAAATTACCCAACTATTTAATGTCCCTTTATTACAATAAATGATTTCTCTCATTTTCAAAATCTGTTTGAACTTTATTTTTAAAGATATTAATCCAGTAAGAAATGTGTAATATGTATATTATCAGTTTCTCTTATAAAGTTGTCAGACGTCATGTGTTCTTCTTATGATAACAATTATTTAGTAAATTTATGATATTTGAATGCATATAGGACCACTGAATCACTGATAGATATATTCATTGCCTTTTATTATGATAAATAATAAAATAATAGTATAATAACTATTAAGAATTGATCAATTTCAGTAGCTATTATCGAACATAGTTTCACTCGTTTATGTGTCAAGCATCAATTTCCGTAACACCAATTAGCTGATTTGATTGCCCCAAAATCTCAAATTTTAAGGTTCAGACGTTTACGAGCCACTCAATTTAATCTATATATCAAAACTTTATTAGAAATTAATTTTACTTTTAGGATCTTGATACAAAAAAAAGACTAATTCTATCGGACGGTCTAACTTTTTTGCAAAATTTAATGAATTTCAAAGAGAAAAGATTAAAAATATATTTAGAAATTTAATTTCGTATAAAATTTTGATGTGTAGAATTGAGCGTCTCGGATAAATTCCTAGAACTAGATTGCACTATCACTTACTCTAAAATATTACATTAATTAATGCATATAATGATGTAAATTTAGTATATTGTCATTCTATTGATACCTTAGATACACGAACGAATTATAATGAATAAAAAATTCATAAATAAATATTTTTTTGTTTTTTAAACATAACTAACGTCACCATCGTATTTCACATTGTAGTATACTAGTATTGTATTTAGCATTCTAGTTCTATAAGTAAACGCCAACTAATTAATATGTATATATAATTATGGCAAAGACTTCTATGGATATAAGGATATATTTGTAAAATTAATATATTTTTATTTTCAATTATTAATTTGACATTGTAGTATTGGATCCTCCCTTATATCTATTTGTAAAATGAATGTATTTTTATTTTCAATTATTAATTTGACATTGTAGTATTGGATGGTCAGTAAAGTTATGCTACGTATAAATCACTACTTATGATAGAAAATAAAAAAATAATATACATAATTAATAGTGTGCGCAGTGAAAGCGTCAGTTATTTTTTATTTTCTAAAACTCTCCTCACAAGAGGGGATATAATTCATTGACCTAACTGGTAAAAAAAAATCCTCTGCACTCTAGAGTTGAGGTAAAGCTTAAATTTGGCTCACGTCAAAATAAACCGAGCTGAATCTAACTTTAGTCGAGCCAATCACGAGTTGAACCGGACCAACTCGTTCGTATCGTAAGCTGTGCATAGTCCAAAAAAAAATCATCAGTTTTGTATCTGCACATAAACTAGTCAAGAAATGCTTATTTTTCTTGTAACCTATTTCATCTTTTTTTTATGGTGGACACAGAGAATGATGATGAAAGATTAAAAAAAAATTATAATTTTTTACGAGCTGGAAAACGAACTGAATCGAGTCTAAGTTCGAGCTCGTTCATGGCAAGCTAAGTCAGAATCGAGAAAATTAATTATTGAACATTTTTCAAATCAATCTTAAACGAATCACTGAGCTAAGAACTTTTTTTTACCAGTAGAAACAGTTTTTACAATAAGCGTCATTGTAGTCAGCTCCACATAGCACAACATCCAATGGGAGTCTTTCTTTCAAGTAGGTCAACAGTTAAAATAAATTTAATATTGATTGCTAAACGAATTTATTATGTCAGTAAGATTAAAAATAAAATGTACAAGTTAGGGTCCTCCGCAATTTATTTCTTAAGCAGAACAATAAATACATACGAAGAGAAATTAATGCATACTGGAACTGGACCACTAAAAAACATGATGGTGGGGGTGATGTTTTATTTTTATTTTTGATAAAAAAAACTATCAAATTGTATACTTAACTATTATAAAAATATTAAATACATCTTATTTATTATAATTTAGATATAGTTGTTAATATCTATCATGAGTTTTAATGAGCCAAAAAGAATGCTTTGGCATGTACTAACTTCAAGACTAATTATTATCCGAAATACATACTTGATTATTGCAAATCCATACTTATTATTTCAATTATTATTCGAGCTATTTTTAAAATACATACTGAATTGTTACCGGCACTTGGATTATTGCAAATCCATGCTTATTGTTTTGAATTATTATTCGAGCTATTAATAAAATACTTGATTAATTTTACCCGTGTAATTAACTATTACATAATGTGCATTTAATTATAGCAAAACAAATACTTTTTTATTTATTTACTTTTTAAACAATCGGAAGTATTCTAGGTGAGTACAACATTTTAAAATTTCTTACAAAGAAAATGCCACTAAAAGTTATTGAGAATAGATTGAAAAGGCTGAATTTATGTTCTTGTTATATTTCACCGAAGAGGAATGAACGGAAAAAAAAAAAAAATTGAAGCTTGTATATACATGATGAAAATGATCAAGGCGTTGAAATTTACTATGACAAAATTATTCATTCCTATGGCGCTTGATATTATACAAATAGAAGATGTTTTAAATAGTTCTAACTTTTGCCTCTATTCTGTCTCTGCTTTTAAAAACTTTAATAATTTAAAATTTAGAATTTAAAAGTCAAAATAAAACCATTAGATATAATTTACACCATTTTATCTATGCAATTGTAAAAATTATGACATTTCAACTTATTCGCATAAAAATATACTAAAGAGATTGTAAAAATGTACTAATGTAGATAATTTCTAGACATTGATTTTTCTTCATATAAAAACAAAATCGAAATGCAGTATTTATTTTATGAGCACATAGAGAAAATAATATAGATTATATCTAACGGTCTTATTTTGACATTTATAATTTAAATTTTAAGTTATTAATATTTTAAAAATAAAGACATGACAGTGACACGAAATGAAGACATTTGAACTCTCCTCGTACAAATAAACTATATTTGCTATTTTTAAACATGTATGAAATCACTAAATCCAGAGACAAAAATAACCGTTCAAACTTACCATTTTGATGAATTTTCAACTTCATTAGTAATTGTTGACCAAAACAAAATAAATTTTCTTCGCAATCTTTAAATTGACATTAAATTATTAAAGTAATTTTGACGAGTGAAATAACCAAAAAGTATAAAAAATGTAAAATTTAAATTTTCATTAACCTCTGAGGTAAATTAGGTTTGTGATTTTAAAATAAAATATCACATTTTTATTCAAATGGAATGTCAAGAAACAATTTATAATAACATTCAGAGTTTCAGACCTGTTTTATTTATTTTGTATTCGAAGCATTGACCGTGCTAAATAAAATTAGTGGTTCCAATTTAATTATATTAAATTAGAAAGAACATGAAGAAGCACTACAAAAGGAAACATAATCAACACCACAAAATGCAATCGGCCTTATTTCCATATATAGTTAACAAAAGAGCTCAAGTCTTTTGTTTTTAATACAGTAATATACCGTTGAAAACCTGAAATCATTAAATTGGTTAATTTTTATTTGTCGTATCTCATGCATTGTTTGAGCGAGGATGGTAATATAGAGCAGTACGTGCTATAGACTTGTATTTTGGTTTATAAACATAGTTCGATGTAAACTGTTCAATGTTCTCTGTATGAAAATGTACATACAATCTAGAATTTTTTAAATCAAGTGATTTTCTATCTAACTAAAAAAATAATAATATAAATTTTGTTTTCTAGATATATTTTCAAATAAAGATTATGTTTAATAGTTTGGATTGACTACTTTAACTTTTCAAATAAATATATGAATCCATAGTACGAATCGATCTGTAATATGCATACTATCAACCTTCAAAAAAATTATGCATATTATTATAGCCACATTTTTATTGTTTTTAACTAATGATATAAAGTTAATCTCAATTGGATAATCTTTTTACCGGATCAGTTTACCGATAAACTACTACAAGATTGAGACTTTTTAGTTTCCTCCTATTTTCGGTTAAACATAAAGAAATCGGATATATATCTTTCTGTGGATAGGAAATTCCTACTTCTAAAGTCACTGTCGGATGAGTCTGAGATAGATTTTGACATTTAAATATTAAATATAATTTTATTTCAAATCCACTCCGGATCCACCTGACAATAACATTAAGACAAATTTCTTATCCATATTGACATGAGATTTGGTTCCAAAAATAAAACGTGAACACAAATACACGATGTAGTTTACTAACAGGAATCTGAAAAGCAATTTAGAAAAAATAATGTCTCTCTTCATGTTTCCTGCACCAATTATTAAACAGCCACATTGTCGTGACTTTAAGTAAGTTGGTAGGATACGGGCATTTAAAGCAATTAGGAGAATTGAAAAATCAAAATAATGAAAAACTATAAAGAGAGAGACATGCTGCCCACTAAAATTTTTTAATGTCACTCGATCATCAAGCATGGACATCTTTAATTTAGAAATTAAAAAATCAATTTGTCAAAAAATAGATTCATGTTTTTTTTTTTTTTTTAAATAACAAGGATCGAACTATTTATTCAGTTCAGATAGAGATAATTTAATCAATGATTCGTCCATCTTTTATCGTACCTTTACCCAATTGACAATACAAAAGATCTGAAAAAAATAGTGATCGAATCATTGTTTCGGTCTATATATGATTTCAAAATACAGACCCATAAACTCATTCATAATCCCGAGGGGGGAGCTGGGAAGGGGTTAATTGAATCATTGATTTGATTCACGAGTGGACCGAATCAATAATTCGATTTAAGATGGACAGCGAAGTCTATGTGACTGGTCATGTGGAGGTGTAAGGTATGGCTCAAGTCAATTATTCGATACTTGTTCTTTTCGAAGAAAAAAAATAATTAATTCATTTTCTAACAAATTAGTTTTTCAATTTCTAAAAAAAAAAAATGAAGCATGGATGCTTACCTTTACAGCTTGTTTGAGACTGTTTGATGTCAATTAATACCAGGACAAGGATGATTAAGAATAGTGGTCATATTTAATTAAAGCAGATTGGTAGTTGATTCTACCGATTTGTGCTCAAAACAACATGACTAGAAGGGTAAAAGTTTAATGAGTGAGACCATGGTAGTTTGTAATAAGTAGATTAAGTCTACTAAATTTATATTTTTTGTTTTTAAAGTCTAAATAGTCGATCTAAACTTTTCAACACAGTCCTCATATGAAAGTGTATTTTGAGATCAAAATTTACAATTTTTAAAATTTTCTTACTATTTTTTTAAATAGATAAAAATTATTATTTTTGTATGATTCAGAATCTTTAGATCAGGTGATTCTTTTTTTTAATATATAAAATTTGATCCCAAAGTATATTTTCATATAAATATTATGTTGAACGATTTGAATTGATTTTTTTTTATTTGAAAACAAATAAATGAATCCATATCACAGACTGATATGTGCATTGCATAGTACTTGCTATAGCCGCACTCGGTTTACTTCCTAATTATCCGGTACTTACATCCAACCACACAATTAGAGATCATGTGATAAATAATGTAGTGATTTGTGCTCAAAACTATATTTATTTATTAATGATTAAACAAATATCAGAGATATTAATGCTACATGCTTTTACTATTACAAAATATCACGAACTTATATTTTTTATTTGTATTTCAAATTTAAAAATGTAAATGCCGAACTTTTGGTCATATTTGTATATAGTTTCATCTCATAAACAATGCTTCAACGAACAATTTGGACATGTTCGGCGGGTCATTGGGAATAGGCATGGGCGTAGAAATTGAACTAAAAATTACTATTTATGTGGGAAAAAAAAATTCAGTTGAACTGAATTTTTCTTTTTCCGCAGGAACAATGGAGCGCCCGAATAGGGCCTTTATGATTTTTGAAGCTCATTCTATATTAGATCAATTAGTAAAAATAGAAACATATTTAACCAATTATGATAGATATTTGACATTTATCTAGTATGAAATAAAGACCAAAATTCATAAAATGTTAAGTGGGTGTATTAAATAAAAAAGGATTGAATGGTGATGATTTATGTCAATTAACGGGTCAGTTGATCATATGTTCCTTCATTGATCCTTTTTATACAGCTATTAAGTTATAGACGTATCCACATTTTTTTTTACTATATATCACAATTCAAGTAATGGTGCTCAACTAACAATATTTAATTATTTTTATTTTCATTGTTTGTGGTGTTGGGAAGGGGATGATGGTTTGAAACTTTGAATAATATAGCTCGAGCTTGGAAAAAATCAGAGCATACTTGACTAACACTGTTCTATATACCCAAAAAAAGTCGCCGTTTGAAATTAAGGTTAACGGAGATTTTAAAATTTAGAGAAAAGATTCGGGGCTCAAATATATATAAAAAAAACAGTTGTTTAATTAATCTTTTTTTTTTTTTAAGTATGTGTTTGTAGTTTAGACGTTAGAATTTTACGTTTGTAGAGATTGGAGCTGAAATTTCAACTATCATATATTATGTATTTTACGTTTCAATTCCTTAATCTAATTTTTTTATCGTTACACTAAAAATTATCTTTACAAAACTATTAACGCTGGTACATTAACTTAAATAGTAATTACGACAGAAAATTCATGAGTCAAAATAAGTCTTAACAAGTCAAAATACTTTGACAGTGATTACCAAACAGTTGAATTCTTAAATTCAAATTTATTCTAGGTTGAAAAAAAAACACTAAAGATACTTAACAAATTAAACTGCATTGATTGCTTTAATGTTGTTATGAACTATATCATCTAACAATCACGAATTAACAAAGCATTAACAAAAGTCTAACAAAGATTCAAAGATGTAGTGACTCGCTACACGATCGGAAGCACCAAAAGAGCAAAAGATTACCAGTCAAAAGGAAAGGGTTTTGAGTGAGAAGCAGGCGAATCTGTGGATCTCAGAATATCATCATTCTTCTTTTTTTTTGTCATAAAAAAAAATGAACTTGAGACCGAACTCTGGATTGTGAAACGCCACCTGCTCTTCACCTAATAACAAACAATTATAAAAAGAAACCATATTCTCTCCAGTTTAAAATACTGCAATTACCCTCCGGTTATTCTGGGAATTTCTCGAGTTAGTTCAGATAATTCGGTCATTAGTTTTTATTATACCATAAAAAAACAAATAATATGACAACATCTCAAATCCAGTAGTGCTGATAAGCATAGCACAAAATTGCTAAAAAAAAAAATACATGTATTATTTTATAAAAATTGAGTCCAGAATAACAAACATTCATCACGGATGGAACACAAGAATTTAGTATGGAATATCAAAGTAAAGTGAATTAGTTTTTTTTTTTTTTTCATTTCCAAAGAAGTACATATCTTACCGAGACACGTTAGCAACCATTGTGAATTATTTATTAATTGACTACAAAATACTTTATTTTTCTAAATTATCACGAGCATAATAACTTATTACTTGTGAAAATATTAGGGGTGTAAACGGAGCGGATTCGGAGCGGATAATGCTAATACCATATCCGTATCTGTTTTTCAACAAGCAGATACGGATACAGATAGTAAACGGATATCAAAATTGAAAATCATATCTGTCTTAAACGGATACAGATACGGAACAGATAATCCACGGATACGGATTCGAATACGAATATAGAGCGGATAGTTGTCGGATATTGAGTAATTCTACTAAATTTTATAATTTTAAATTACCTAATTTGATTACCTAAATTGACAAAAATTTAATAGTCTTTTTAAGTTTGCATAGTGATAATTATGCATGACTAATTGCTTATTGGTTCAGAGAACCAATCCATTATCCTAATATATTATATGATTTTTCTATCAAGATTCTTGGACTTAAACGAATATGTATGTTTTTTGGAAATTTCGCAAGGGTGAAATAAATTGAAAGCTGCTGAAAGATTAAATTTTAGATCCGAATATATACGGATATCCGCTCCATTTATATCCTCACGGAATTATCCATATCCGTATCCGTATTATTTTTTCATATACTAAAATTATATGTATCCGTATCCGCAAGTATCTGTATCCGTTTAATCCGGATACGGATAATAAGCGGATTCGGAGAGGATTATCCGCAGATAATCCGTATCCGTTTACGCCCCTAGAAAATATCCATATACTAATATGTGTTATTATAAAAATAATGAATTATTTCTGAATTATTATTATGTCTTATATCTTAATCACAAAAATTAGAGTTATTTGAATAATTCTTGAACTATAAACCTGTATGAGATAAATAACGCATTGTTAGTACAATTTGTCAAATATAGGAAGAAAAATGAAAGAAATACTGAGAAGAACATAAAATGTAATATAAAATTATTTGAGAATTTTGTAACTATGTTTATAAGAATGCGTAGGCAAAACATGATTAATGTATATGTGCCTGGTAAAAAATGTATCATGAATAGAAAACCTTTCTCCAGGATTAAAAGATATATATATTTTAATGTAATATATATTTTTTAAATTAATTCCAGGTGCCGTTGTATCAATTCTTATTTTTGAAGCATCATAAACTGGAGAGCAGTGGAGCTCAATGAAAAGGCATGATGATCACGATGGACGCGTGAAGCATACATCAACAAAGAACGGCATTTAAAACAACTTTTTCTCTCCTTTTTGTTGTTTTAGGCCTGGAAAATTTTATAATTGTATAATCGTTTATAGATGGTTCATAAAACATCTACATTTATGAAATTATACTGAAATTATGATTGAACAAATTAAAATTAAATTTAAAGTTAATTTTAAAAAAATTGTGGTAATACAGTTTAATTCTAATTACTTTTAGCATTCATAGTTTGTAAAATAAATTCTCATACATCCAAACATGTTATATTTTTTTGATAACATCGTGTTTTGAAAGAAATTTTCATTAAAAAATATTTTTATTTATGAAATCATCATACATTCATGAATCATCATGCATTCATGAAATTGCCACATAGAATTTGAAATTGGAATGAAATTACCAATGTAAATGCTCTTACGTTGTGTTTACTATAGATAACCATCATATTTGATTTTTTGACTGTACATATTAGTAGGTCCTTAACAATAATTAAGAATGTGAAGAATAATTTGCGGATATGAATTAAGATGCCTATTTAACATGAAAATTTTATATATATTAGGTATTAAATGTTCAAATTAGGTACTCGCCTATTTAAAGTTACTTATTTTATTAATATCTCTATCTTTTAATAATTAAACTCTTAAACCAATAATTAAAGTCCTGATCTAATAATTAAACTTAGAAACCATTTTTTAATTCAATCAAATCAATCTCTTATGCCATTTCAATCGGTTTAGGAAAACTTCTCCGTTAACTCCGTATGTTAACTTGAATTTGTATCTCATCAGATTTTTTGGATTACAATTAAGAAATCCGGACCGTTTTTTAAACTTGGCACAAATCTCAAAACGAACCCTCCATATTGACAATAGAGCTGGTTTGACTTCATGCAGCTTCAGTCATATACTCATTTTTATTCTGTCTCTATTGATCGTGAGTTGTATAAAGTCAAAATAGCTTTGTCAATATCTTTATCTCATATCAGGAGTTGATTGCTTTTTGATAATAAATAATTGTAAAAATAACTATGTCAATATATTTAACTAATACCAGGATTTGATTGCTTATTGATAACAAAGGACTGTAATTTCTTTAGTTGTAGGTCTAATTTAATATAAATACTGTATCGGATAATATAATCTGATTTATGCATTTCCGCTTGTTGCTAGCTGGTTATTAACAGTTATATACTATTTTTAATCTCGAATGATTAATATTGATTGAACAATACTGCGTCTTCATGAGAATTAATTTCTAATCTACTGATAAAGTCAATACTCTCTACATAAAAAGTTACAAATTTAAAATTCAGATTAAATATTTTTTTGTGGATGTTAATAAGTTGGATAGCTGGACTCCAACCTCTACTAAAAAAAATACTGCGTCTTCATTATTCAGATCTTTCACAAGATCACATCTCAATTGCTTAAATTCAAACTATAAACGGCGGATTCAGACCTGAAAGAAAAGAAAAAAAGGAAGCAAAGACACAAAATAGCCATCAGCGTTTAAATAGAAGGTCCAGACCCAATTTCATTATGGACTTCGTATACCAGGCCCATTAGAATAAAACTGTAAATTAATAACTATTTTTGCAATTTAAGTCCGGACTCATCCATGCCAAGATTCGGCCCATCAAATAGTCGAACAAAAAACTATTTCTATTGAGAATCAAAATTTTGCATTTTTTTTTATTTAATTTTAATATTTTTCAACATGGAATAAATTATTTCCATCGAGAATGTCTGGAAAACTTTAATAGTTTTTTTCTATTAAAATGAAATTTCTTTTAAAAAAATATAACTTTTTTTTTTTATAAAAAAATTCAGCATGTAAGTTGAATTGACTCTGATCTACCCTTCAACCTCAAAAATAAGATATTGTAAATTTTCAGTATATAAATTCTAGTTTTTTTTTTTTTTTTTTTTTCTTTTTACAAATTTTCAATATGAGGACCCTACCAATTTACAATCAGTTTAACTGTTGTCAATATTTTTTTTTCATTGAATCACGTCCGTAGGCAGAATTGTTGTCAATTGTATACTTATAATTTGTCGGATTGATCAGGGGCGGACTCGCATTGGATCGGAGGAGCAGTTTAATATTTTGAATTTTTATCTGATTTAAAATTTTTACGGATATTTATCGGTCTCGACAGATTTTGCTCACAATTTTTTTTTTGCCTCCTATGAATTCTGATTTGTAATTGGTTAAATTAAGAGTTAGAGCATCTGTATTCCTGAAACTCTCAGTGTTTCTAAATAACTGTTAACATAATTTTAGAAATTCCAAATTATCTAAATTTCTAGATCTCTACATCTCTGGAATTAAAATTAGAGTTTCTTAATTGCCACATTAGCATTTAATTAAAACAATATTAAAAATTAAGTGAATAAGAATTGATTATTTTGCCATGTCAGAGTTTTGAAACAGTTTCATATTTAGAAACTATTGTACAAAATTGCTAAATATGAAATCCATCTATATCCCTGAAACTGGTTTAAAAAATACCAAGTCAGTTTTGAAACTCTAAGAGTTTTAAGAATGCAGATGCTCTTAGAATTAAAATAATTTTTTTTAATTATAATAGTTAATAAGAATTATAAGTTAGAGGATCAGAAATTATAAGACAGAGCATTGAAAATTATAAGTTAAGATATTGTTTTTGTCTGGTATCTGATTAGTTAATAAGTTTGAATCCGATTAGTTATATAAATCTAATTCATTCTTTTTTTTGCTTCTGACGAAAATTTTGGATCCGCCAATGATATCGATATACATTATATATTTGCCCCACGAGAAACATATAAGCACTTGTTTCAAACAAAAACATGTATGAATTTATAAGTTCATGAATTCGAACCATCAAATTCGCTTCAACCAGTAAATTCGAATATAGATCTTGATTTACTCTACGAGCCAAATACTTACGTTCTAAGTTATTTCTTTTTTTGGGATTTTTTGTCTGTATAGATATTAAGATGTTATTTAATTGAATTAATTAGGGCTGCGACAATTTGGACCATTTAGTTAATCAGAAATCAGATATGTTTTAATCATTCTTCTGTTCCATCGCTGGCTACAATAGGATTTAAGATTATTTCACTTACCTCTTATTGGTGTAAATCCAACTCTGATGAATCTTATTTTAAATTAAGTATCATTTTACCAATGTGACTGGTTTACCTTAGGCAGGTCCTCTTATAATCCTCTCGGAGATTGATACTTCTCAAGGGAAAGACGATACCTGGGATTCAGAGGAAAATATATTTCTTGGGTTAGAGGAGTTAGACCTTTCGGACCACCTTAGAAATAGGGCAGAATGTGATGCAGCTGATGCTGCCTATTATGCTGCTCAGCTTCCTACAGATACTAGTTCCTCCATTTCTTCTCCAGTGCTTTAGATTTGATCTTAATACAAAATATTTGTAACCAGCTTTTGAACTAGGGTTAAGATGTCTACTGCCAGTTCCAGCTTGAGTCGTTTGGCTATGTAGTATTAGTTACAACCTCCTTGGTAGTTACTCCTATGTTGGTTTTGTAATAAGGTTTTACTTTCTTAGCTAAGCAGGAGATATTAGTGTAACTGCAAATGACTTTGGTGTAAGAACAATATATGTTTCTAATGGAAACAGGTGGAATATCCACTTATTCAAAAAAAAAAAAAAAGATGTTATTTAATTAATTATTTTGGCATGTTGAATTTTCAATAGTTTCCATATCTTGACCTTACACAAAATGAGCTTTAAATGCTACTGTTCTGAAACGTATGATGTTTGACTCGTCCGGTAGATCAAGATTACAGTCAAATTTCTCACTCGAGATCAGAATATAAAAACGGGCAGCAACCCGGCCGCCCCATCCCCTAGAATTCGTATTCTCTGAGATATCTCAAACTTTGCGTGGCTTTCTGGAATATCTCCATCGTTCAAATACGTTCTGCACGAATCTGAAAGCTCAAATAATACTGACTCCTACATTCCCCCGAATAGGCACTGGACACGTCGGTCATGCAAAATTGAGATATCTCAGAGGATACGCACCCATCCCTCTAAGGAAGGGGGTCCGAATCCCCCTAAAGTAACTCAATTTTTTGAATTTTGGATCGAGACTTTCTGATTTAAATTTTGTCGCCAAGAATCGTCTCGAGATTCGAATTCGTTCTTAGGATGTGTGCATTTCAGATCCGAATGTATTGTCTCGGATTTGAATTGGACGATCCCAATTTAAAACCAAAAAATTGAACTACTTCACTGGATCTGAATTCCCAAGAAAGTCAGATAAAACAAGATCAAATCAGGTATTCGATTATGACATATTAAATCCAGACAAGTCAGTTTATGTTTGCACAAACTTTAAAATGAACCTTTATAGTGTATATTAGTATGTGCTTACGTTACAACGGAGACATGCTACTAAAATAGCTATGGTATGTTTGGATGCACTCTAGAATAGCTAATGTTTAGAATAATATATAAGAATAGTGAAAAATAGTGATTTTCAGAACAGTGTGAAAATGGTGCTATTCGGAATAGTAAAAATGTTGTTTGAATTGTATATTTGGAATAGTGAATAACTGTAACTGATAAATAATAATATTAACAAGGTGCTTATTAAGAGAAAAGATAGGCAAGTGGGATCTCAAATGAATTGTCACGACGTAGAGATAAAATAAGTGGTGTCAATTTTATCATTTCGGAACTATGTTGACGATAATAACATTTTTTGCTCTATTTACACTTTCGAATAGTAGCTATTCCAACATTTCCAAGGAATAGAGAATAATAGTTATTCTCGCTATTCCAAATAGCAAAAATGTCGTTTGGATGCACATTGCTATTCCGAATAGCAACTATTCTTGAATAGCTTGCTATTCTAGCTATTCTTACACCATCCAAACATGGGAGAACAAAGATAATTTTTTCATAAAAAATAATATATTTTAATTAAAAATATATCAATTAAAAAAATTATTCAACAAAATATATGAATAAATTTAAAATATATTGGAACGTGTATATATTGTAAGAGAGCAAATGTGTCCAAATTTTAGTATTTCATAGAAAATAAGTTGAAGAACTTTTAATTCATACATGCAATGATTTTGTGTGGTATTTTCTATTATAAAAAATACATCAATTTCTTATTTGACTATTTTCACTCTATTATAGTATTGCTGCATGAAAATTTGTACAACTTCTACTATTAATGTCGATTTGTAATCCTTATTGTTATTATGTGTGGATCTGTATCCTTAAATGACATGCAACGAAATCAATAATTACATGAATTATTGTGATATGTATCCTTAAATGACATTTAAAAAAAAAAAGAAATCATAACTTACAATCAAATAAGGGATTTAGAAAAAATTTTTGATAAAAAAACAAAGAAATTATGACATCTACATGTAATAGCCACGTGTCTAATAAATTTTGACTTTACACATAAAAAATATCAAAAAGATACATAGAATAAAAAAAAACCTATTTAATTAGAAGACTGATATTCAATCTAAAATTTCATATTTTAATTATAGTCATTAACAGATCAGAACATTGTAATATAAGAATGTACTAATTTAATTAGAAGACTGATATTCAATCTAAAATTTCATATTTTAATTACAGCCATTAACAGATAAGATGCATGGATGTAATATAAGAATGTAGATAAGTCCAACTTTCTTAATAACTTGATTGAAATTTTATTCTATCGATGCGGTACTACAGGAGGAAAATAAACATGTCGTCACTCCAAAGGAACAACATAAACATGTACATAGACCTTACGTATAATAAAACAATTACATAGACTTACTGTTAATTAGAAAATTTTAGAAGGAATTCTCTTACACCATTATATATTGACAACATTTTATAATACAATTTTTCAAAGTCTAAACAGTCGATTGAAATCGTTCAATATGATCTCTATATTAAAATGTACTTGGAGGTCCAACTAAATACTTATGGGACATAGTTTGGAAGCTCTGGAGGGAAAAAAACAGGAGATTGTACGCGAATAAGAGCAAACCGGTGTATATACTATTAAATGATACGACGGTCGATATCAACTTCTGGGACCAACAACAATAGAGGGATCAGTGGCGGTGGGAGATGATTATGATTTTTGTAAACTTGTTGTGGCTATTAATGCGAGCTAGGTAGTTACACTCGATTCGAGGCCGTGAATGTAAATAAACTTTTTTATCAATATATATGTCGTCAGCAATTGCTGATGACCATAAAAAAATGTGCTTGGAGATTAAATTTTTCATTTTGTACTATTTATTAAGATGAGTACAAAATTCAATTATCTGAAAGTAACAATTTTGTAAAATACTTATAAATAGTTAAAAAAAAATAAAAAATGTAAATTTGATCTCCAAGAACATTTTAATATAGAGATTATGTTGAATGGTTTGAATTTTGAAAAATCATGTTGTGAGATGTTGTAAGTGGATCCCTCAATTTATTATATCCCACAAATATTTATATTTATGTATAATTAATCATGAATTTATTTTATAATTATTCACAGAATATTAATTAATCATGCGCAATTTTAACGATATAATTTCCATGTGTCAACCATATATATATATATATTTTATAACACTGACTTAGACTGAAGACCTATTATTTTTGCCGACTTTTATATAGTGTCAGTTGGACTGATAATGGAAAAAAAAAAGGGCAGAAGTAGCGCAATTTGATCAACATTTTAGATTTTTTTTTTTTTTTTTTTACTTCAAATTGATCCTTTATAAGATATATTTGAGAGTAGAACTAGGATGCTCTTAAGTTTCTCTCTATGAACTCAACTCTAAAATTAGAACTCAACTCGAAAAATTAACGAATTGATTTTAAACGAAGATTCTGAATTATTAAAATTCTTCGACATGATTAAAAGTTAGATAAAAATGTGATTGAAAAAGAAACAAAGCTGCGGTCGGCAGTCCAGTCTTCGGAGTCTGGACTCTGGACTATCTCCAGTGTTCACATTTGGTGATTTGGACTGACACGTGTCACCCCAGCCAGAGTCCCACTAAGAGGGATCCGACTGAGGGAGGAGTTCGTCGTGCCAGGTGGGTGGGGTGGGTCCTTTCCCGTTTTGACCCTATCCCATCCATCCCAAAAATTTTCTACATGCACCCTGCTTAGAGCGTTGAATGCTCTTATTTCACTGAATTATGGGACCCTTGTGCAAACTTATACTTTTGGCCTCGTTTTGCCTCACTTCAGATTTCACGAAATTACACGTCAGCCCCTATTGGAAAAGGTTATCAATTATATAATTCCACGTCCTGGAACGTAAATAATTGTGAAATTTTAAAAGTGAACGTGATTGTTCGTTGCTTTCTCCGCTACCGTTATTATCAAAATCGACGGCTATGATCTCGTCATCTCGTCATCTCGTTGAAGAAAAAAGAAAAAAGAAGAAGCAACACACAGTTCACACCCTTTCTTCGTATTCTCCGCCTACTGGCCTATCACCTTCTTTAACTAGGCCTCTCTCTCTCTCCGTTTTAAGCTCGGATTAGGGGTACCGACTTCGATATATCGCGAGAACTCGTGAGCCTTTGTTGCTCTCTCATGGCGTCGATATCGCTCCCTTGCCCCAAGTGCGCCGTCGTTCCTCGGATTTTGAAGGCTGGACCCTGCCTGGTTGGATCTGTAGGGTTTTCCGCTTCCTGCCCGGTGAGCTTTATTTTTATTTTGACAATATTTTGTTATGTGTTAATGGTGTTACAGGCTATCACTCTAATCTGATTTTGCTATTAGTTAAATTGGGACTACCTTTTGCGTATAAGCTCGCACAAGCAACAGTTCATTGCTTTGAGCTTCTTGATCTTGCTATGAGCAGGGATTTTTTAATTAGTTTGTTCAATTTGTTTCGAGAAACACACTAATGAATTCACTTGATCACAATCCAGTATCTTGATTGGAATAGACAGCAAAAGTTATCTTGAAAATGGAATACCTGTGCTGGAATGATTACCAATATCTACAGTCCCATGCATGGATTTTAGTCTCCAGCTATTGCATTTTATTTTAACTGCAATCAACAATATCAGGAGATTTTATTTAAATGAATTCCTTATATAAACCTCACAAATAACTTGGATAATCACACAAGCTTTGTTAAGCATATCACGTCACTTTGTAATTTCTATTAATTATGACAATTGATTTCATTTAGGATCAGTAGTGAGATTTACATGCTGGGGGGGGTCAAACTAATGTGCTATATTTTAAAAAAATGACTAATTTCTTTTTCTCAGAAGTCAAGTTCTGATGCAATGCTGGATATAATCCTTGAAAAATATAATAATAGAAAGCTGAACAAAATGTGCATAATCATATTTTGTTTCATATGCAGCTAAAGTGATCCAAATATGGAAGCTGCAGAACTAACTTACATGTACATCCCCATAGTTATGTGTTTAACTTATGTTATTATACAAGGACATCTTAACAATTGATAATTTCACATTTTAACAATTGTATTAAATGCAGGCACGTGATGGTAGAAGATTTCCTGTACTTAAGGCACATGTAAAAGAGGTACTGCCTATCTATCACCAATTTACTCATTTGTTCAAGATACACTGAAATAGGTCTTCGGCCTTGACCAATTGACCTCTGTGCAAAGTGAGGTTGAACAGGTACTGCTCCATACTGGGGCCGTACACAGTGGTACGCTAAGCCCGATTTATTTGTCAGTGATTTATGCATGACCATCTTTCATTTGTTTGCTTTCAGCTTTCTACTGACAATTCATTGAATTCCACCACGAATCATAAGAAAACCGAGGAAGATGTTTTCAAAAATGATGTCCCAAAGGAACCAGCCTCTAAAGAACCTGTATCTGAAGCTGCCATATCTGCATTCATGGATGAGGCGACCCGACTTATCATGTAAGAATTCTTTATTTGAATTTTGTATTTACTGTGCCACCAGTATTGTCAGCTAATTATGCTTGCATGTTCGGTTCAAAATATCCAATCTGTGACAGATTGTTTCTTCAATTGGGCAATTTTTAAGCCTGTCATGATTTTACTATTTTTTTCCAATGAAGTTGGCAAACTACTTATCCTGTACGTTACGGACTTCGCTCTTGGATATCAGTACCTAAAGTCAGGTCCTGTTCTGGAGTAACAGCATTCTTGTTTCTCGATTCTGGTTTTTTATTTATTTTTAGTTGGATTGTGGCTAAATTAATGCGTCATTGGGGGCTTAACAAAAATTCTACCGGTATTGATATATCTCACTGCTACCTCACCATGGCAATCACTCACAGTTCCTGCTACTTGTGCATTTTTTTCCCTGCAACAGGCTTGTTGACACTAGCGATGTCTCAGAGCTCCAACTGAAGCATGACGATTTTGAGTTGGTGATAAGAAAAAAAGAGGCCTTGGCCCAGCCCACCCCCCCTCCACCTGCACCCACACCCGTCCAGTATCCTCCTTACTTTCCACCGCAGTATGCAATGCAGCCACCGCCTCCACCGGCTGCTAGTGATCCTGTGGCGAATGCTCCTTCAGCACCACCTGCTGCTGCGGGTCTACCTGCACTGCCTGCTCCGAGTGGTCCAGCCAAGTCGTCCCTCCCTCCCCTCAAGTCTCCCATGGCTGGCACTTTTTACCGTAGCCCATCTCCTAATGCCCCTCCTTTTGTCAAGGTAATAAGGAAAAAAAGTAACTTAAATTATTTTCAGTTTCTTTGTGGATTACAACAAAGGATAAGCCTGGCCTATGCCATAGTTTCCTGTTCTAAGCTCTGGTTTTCTTCTTTGCCCTTGACTTCTCCTGGAATTTAAAGCATCTTTTATGTTATTGAAAATGAAAAAAGGGGAGTTACTGATTCAATATATTTTTATTTAGGTCGGAGACAAGGTGAAGAAAGGGCAGACGGTGTGCATCATTGAAGCCATGAAGTTGATGAACGAGATTGAGGCACAATTCTCTTCTTTTTTATTCCTTTTAACAAAATCGGTTTAATTTTTATAATATTGTCACTGTTGGTTGCTATTGCTGTATTGCACCATAAACCTATACATTATATTAAGACTGGTCACTGCAGCTTTGCAAAATTAGGTGCTTCTTGAAAAGTCAATTTATGACCATTTTACAATTCGATTCATTGTACATAGTTGAAAACCCAAAACACCTTGAGAGTTATTATATTATTGTTCCTGAATCCTTTAAGAAAATTGCTCTTATAATTATTAATTTTTTTCTTTTTTTACTCAGGCTGACAAAGATGGAACGGTTGTGGAAATCCTAGTAGAAGATGCTAAACCAGTCGGTTTTGGCAAGGTAAATCTCTTGTTGAATTTATTTTCCCCCAACCTATTTTGTTTTTCTTTCCTTTTGCAGATTTTCTCACTGCTCTCTCCTATTTTTTTTTTTTCCTCTTCTTTTCTTTTGTTTTGCAGCCTCTCCTCATTATTCAACCCTGAAAGGTACTAGCTGTGCTACGAGATGCATAACTAGGCAAATTTGGAAGGCCAATGTTTGCAAGTTCTGCCTGCTTAATTTTTCTATTTGAACAATACCCATATTGTTTGTATTCTGCGAAATAAGACTGGTGTGGGGAAGAGAAAGTAAGGTCTTGTAATCTTAATCTAAGAGTTGTTGGACTATTTAATTTTGTAGTCTTGTGACTGTGTGAGCATGCAAATACTAGTTTAAGATTCCTTTTTGCTCTGTTTTCCGTTTGGTTCATCTTCGCAACCGCAATGTGAAGATGCGCAATTATCCTGGTATGATAGTTGCATTATGGGTTATCATCTAGATTATTCAGGTTTGTAGATCTTGCAGATAGATTAAATTTAAGTGCTGTATAAATTTGCATTGATTGTGTCAACAAGCTTCCACCTTTTTCTGTTACTTGAAATGCGGCGTTTGCCAAGTATAGCAGTTTCACTTCTATACTTGAACTTTGTTCTTCGTGAGTGAAAAAATGAAAATTGTTCTGAAAATAGCTTCACTCCCTAATTTGATATTGCTCAAGTATTTATAATATTTGGGCATATTGTAAATGCTGCTACGTTTTGCACAATTCATTTGCTTGCTTGTATGTAATTTAACTCATTCATAAATGGCCCGATCGGTTTTGGTTGTTTTCACTTGTTTTTGCGCTTGCCTACACCAATGCTAGGACATAAAACCAACAGTCAAGAACATGACATCAAAACTCACACACATGATTTATGGAACATTTGAATCAGAAGCCTCTGCTCAAGGGGAACAGCTTGGGTCTCATGGCCATCGGACCCAAAGTGGTTCCAATGGACTCTATCACCGTTGGATCTGCTTTAGAATTTGTGTGCACGGATTTTAAAGCAAAGGCGAAATTTCGGATGCGAATCTTAAAGCAGATCCAACGATGAGTGTGAACCACTTTGGGTTCCATGCCCATCGGACCCAAGCTGCTCCCCTGCTCAAGACCTCAAGTAGAAATCAATACTGACAATAAAGCACTAGGAAAACATCATCTTGCAAACAATCTTCATTGATCTTGAATACTGGATCAGATGCTGGTACTATCAAATTTGGAGGCGTGCTCCATAACACCACGTAAAGGGAAGGAAGGAGTCAGCGTAATTTATTCTCTCTACGTTTCAATTTGGGGTGACAAAACTCAATAATTTTGTATAGTTCCTTCTCTTCTCTAGTCCTCTGATTTTTCTCTTCTGGAGCAGGTAAACAATTCCGGTTAGGTCTAGTCTGGCCGCTTCTCCCCTTGCCTCCCTTATCAATGATCAAATTCTATAGTTGATTCTTAGGTTCTTCCAGGTGCTGAAACGGATAGGATAGCACGAAGGTTGAGTGTTGACTTGTTCAATATAACAAAATATATATATTTTTTTATTTTGAGAAGAAGTTAAATGTCAAGTTACTCAACTATTTAATATTCATAAGACATCTTAAGATTTCGAATGTATCACCTTTCACAGATTGATTTTCAATGACGTAGCAATATATATATGTTTTGTTTTTCTTTTATGAAAATAAGTCGCACAATAATTGCCTGTTGTTTTCAAAGTTTCAACATCCGTAAGATAATTTCGGATTATAATTATTACAATTATCTGTTGTTCTCAACAACAGTTTGTTTATTATTTTATTTTCGGAAGTCGAATAGTTGGATATTAAATGAGGGAAAATTAGTTATTTGCCACTCCAAAATCTTCAAATCTGAAAAATACCATCACAAAATTATAAATATGAAAAATACCACTATAAACTTAGTTAATTCTTAAATTTGCCATAAATACACAATTTTTATATTTTTTATTAAAAATTAACTGAAAAATACAGTTTTGAGATATGTATAATGAGGGGTCTGAAGGGTATATAGAAAAATACAGAAATACGTATCTCAAAACTGTATTTTCCAGTTAATTTTTAATAAAAAAAATATAAAAATTGTGTATTTGTAGCAAATTTAAGAATTAACTAAGTTTAGAGTGGCATTTTTCAGATTTATAGTTTTGTGATGGCATTTTTCAAATTTGAAAGTTTTGGAGTGGTAAATAACCAATTTTCCCATTAAATAAATACATAGCTTATGAATCACATCCAGGTATATTGTATGAAAAATGTGCTTCCATACTGTGGATTTGCGCTTTATTAAAAAATCATTCTATTATGAGAAGTTCTTACTTTCTTCCCCTACTTTTTATTTATAAACGGTGGAATAAAATTTGAACTGTATATTACATTAAAATTGCGCTATATATAATTACCGAAGGTTGTAGTGATTAGTTGACCAACCCATCTTGCATAGGCTCTAAAAGATGTAGACGGCAATATATTGTACATAATTATATATTATTTCCATCCAATTGTGATATTTTATTTTACAGAGACTCTACAAATGTCGCAAAAATATATTGTACGAGAATCATATATTACTTGTACTTAATCGGGGAGTTCCATTTCTTTCAGTGGAGGCCAGAGCCATCAGATCCGCATCAAGATTTGTGCGGATCAAGTGTGCACGAATTTTGATGCGAATTGAACTGCTCATCAAGCTGCCCCGGCCACATCCCAGCCGTGGTATAATTTCTCTGTTTTGTATTCGCAGGAACGAGACTATAAGTTTGTACCTTTCCCTTTCTCAGCAAATAATAGGGTTTCACTTCTACGCATTGATGCAGTCAGCGTGTATGTGCATCCCAGCGTGCTAAGAATATAAAAATAATGACTATCTACTTTGATAGCGCTAGTTTTTATAAAATTGACTTCTTCAGTTCAAAATCGCCACATCTTTCTAATTTTTTTTTCGTAAATATGTTTGTTAACAAATCGCTGCACGCCAGGAAAATTGACGAGAATATAAAAACTAAATATAGTATATTTTCTTTTTGAAGGTTTATACTATTTTTTTAATAGTTAAAATTTTTAAACAACTGAAATTGATAACATGACAGATTTAGATTGCCATCATAAATTAAAAATTAGTAATTTTGTAATATCTAAATAAATAGTAAAAAAAAATGACCAAAAAAAGTGAAGTTGTTCTAAAGGTATATTTTCAAACGGTGATCATATGGAATGGTTCAAATCCATTATTTAGACTTTATACACTAAGATATTAATCCTAACTCCTATATGTACTTTTGAGTGCTTGTATGGGATTTTATTGCTTCTGAGATAGTTTAGGTGCCAGTACTATACACTAGGAAAAAGCAGTTTTAAGCTTATATTGTAATTGTGTTGTACCAAATATTTGTTTCAATTAAATTGGTGGAATCAGGACTTAAAAGAGGCCAAGGCATAATCATGTGCCGCTCTGTTTAGTTGTGGATGCAAATTCTGTGAAAAATATTTGTTATCTGCTTTCAACCTAGCTAAGAGCCCTGACACCAATCTTTTATTTCTGATGAGATGAAATAGAATTACAGAAAAATTTGAAATAGAATATCATTGTTTCAATTAGCTAACTCAATTAAGTTAACTCAATTAGCCATCATTAAATAATAATTAAAAGAATCTAATATCACTTAGTAAGCTGTAATGCTGTATGCTTTCCGTTAATACTAGCAAAAAAAATAAGTTACTAAAACCCCATTAACCATCACCAATTTTTTGCCACTAAAATTAGAAAAACCAATTACTAGATTACAATTTGCAATTAATCATCACCAGAATTGTTTAACTATGATTAGAAAACTAAGATCGCGTAGTAGGCTCTGTTGTGAGCCCAAACCCAAAAGGGAAGAGAGGGTCATAGTGCACATCACCGACATTCATCGGCAACTGATCAACCGACTTGAACCAGGTCCTAGACAGCTTGCCAGTAAACCCGTAATCACCATATAAGACATCCGCTACACCCTGGCCTTCGCTGCCTGGCAGCCATGCTGCCACAAATGCATCCATCACACCAACATACGGCTCAACTACCAAGGGACGCCCCGAGATGAGCATAACCACACACTTAACACTTGTGCATACATTTTGGATCGTGTCTGGGCCCGGAGCTGGGATGGTAAGGTTGGTGTTATCGCCAGCTGTCTCTGCATAAGGTTGTTCACCAACCACAACTATGGCATAATCGTAATTTGCTGCCTTCACATCTGCGGCACTTGGGTTCTCAGAGAAAACAACCTCGGTCGCCGGATCAACTGTCGATTTGATTGCCTGAAGGATTGGTGTACCTATTATTAGATTTGCAAACTTGTTAGTGAAATAATGTGAATAAAGTCATAAACTTTGTGAAATTAAAGATTTCTCGTCATTTTGGACTAAGCATTTGCATACCGGCTGTGATGTTGTTCCCACTGAGGCCCTGCCACGCGATGGTCCAGCCTCCGCATTGATATCCTAGATTGTCAGCGTGGGTCCCAGCAACCAAGATCTTGCTTGATTTCTTAGGAAGGGGAAGCATTGGTTCATTTGGTGATTTACCATTCTTCAAGAGCACAAGGGATTTTCTCGCAGCTTCCCTAGCCAACTCGCGATGCTCCTGTAAATTTTTATTCAAAAAGTCTCAAACAAGAACTACATTTAAATTGCCTATAGGAGGATCAAATGAAGTGTTCAAATGCTCAACCTGGCTTCCTAGTTGATCAGCTAGGGTAGGATCTGAATAGGGGTTCTCGAACAAACCCATTGCAAACTTGACACGAAGAATTCTTCTCACAGCATCGTCAATTCGGCTCATGGGGATAACACCGGTATTCACAAAGTTGGTCAGAATGTTGGCGAAGTTGGAGTAGTTATAAGGGATCATTATCTGCAGATTATACAGTTTTAGTTGGAATATTTAATCATAAACCGCTTCTTGCAAGGAAACAAAAAAGAAAAGAAAAACATACAAGAAAAACTACTCCATCAGGCAACATACCATGTCGAGTCCTGCACTGACCGAAGCCTGAACTGAATAAGTGTAATTCGCACCCATGGGGGAGGTGATCTTGTCAATCCCTTGCCAGTCAGAAATCACAAATCCCTAATCACGAAAAAACCAGAGAACTTCTATAAATTTCAATGGAAACAATCAAATATTCTAAAAATTAAGACAAATACTAACTCTAAACTTAAGCCTGTTCTTGAGGAAATCAGTGACTAGGAAGTGATTAGCATGCATCTTTTCCCCATTCCAGCTCGAGTAAGAGATCATGACAGTTGAAACACCCTTAATGATAGCATTATAATAGGGAGCCATGTGGGTGCGTAGTAGCCCCTGGAAATCAATGATTGTGTTATTCTCGTTTATTCCATTGTGCGTGCCACCATCTCCCACATAGTGCTTTGCACATGCAGCAACATATCTCCTGGTACACCACAAAGTAAGCTTGATTGTCAAGTTTCGAAAAATGAAAGCTATAAAACCCCAGGAGATTTCATTACAATGGATAAAGAAACATCTGTTACAAACGTCCCCACTTTTGTATGTAATGACTTGATTTACAGGGAGCAAAATAAGATGCTTGAGATGCATCATACCCTCCAGCCACATAAGGTACACCCTTGCGGACATTTGGTGGAACATCTCCTTGCAAACCGGGGATAAGCTCGGTCATATGGCGAACAACCTCTGTATCCTCGCTGTAACTCTCATAACAGCGCCCCCACCGAGGATCTCTGCAAACCTGTGTTACAAAGAATAAAAACTAAGAAATTACCTTCAATTCCTAACGTGCACATAATTGAGAAAACTAAAATGATTGGTAATTTCTTATTACCGCAACGCATGGAGCAAACACGTAAGGAATCCCAGTAGCCCTAGCTTCAAGTGCGGTGGCTTGGCCAATTCTTTTCACCAAGTCAGGATCTCTAGCAAAAAAAAAATGTTAAAAAACAGGTTTTTGAGACCTTTTATTAATTTTAATGGTATACAGATTGTACTTTTACCTGGTACAACCAAGGCCAACATTATGTGGGAATATGGTGGCATTCAACACATTGTTGTGGCCGTGTACTGCGTCTATACCATAGATGATTGGGATGCCGAGACGGGTTGAAAGAGCTGCCTTTTGCATGGTGTCTATGCGTTCGGCCCAGTCTTTGGCCCCAGCATTAGGTGAAGGCATGCTTCCTCCTCCACTCAACACACTACCTGGAAAAAAATAATCTTTTCTTATAGAAACGAAGCATTTCACTCAGATTACCATACCATCAGTACATATAGGAACAGCAAGAAACTGGTATTATTCCTAATTTTTGGTTTTGGAATTCCAAATTTGGACAAGACTTCAGTGTTGGTGTGTCAGTTGAACTTTCTCCTCGCTCGCTGCATCAAACAAACGGTACAAGTTAAAAATAAATAATCCCAAATTGAGAACATGCTGGTATGTATCAGGACTGGACCTACCTTATGGTGTACAATTCCAGTACACTAATTATTACACCTTGAACAGGAATTTCAAAAGCTCTGTACCTATGAAGTAGTTCTGTAGTACGTCAGCTGTAGCATTTAGCCTCTCAATCTGCGACATCTGTCCAATCTTTTCAGCCAGAGTCATGCGGCTGAGTAGATCAGTGATGCGAGCTTTAAGTGGTGCATTTGGATCCTTGTACTTCAAGTACTCAGCCGAGCTTGACAGCACGGAGCAGCATAGTAGTATTACCAGAATGCTTATTATATTGCGAAGAGCCTTCATTCCTGTAGTGCACAAAGATGACATTTCTGAGTTATGGTTAAGGAGGGAACTAAGGTTAGGTTGCGTTTATATGTATGTATATATAAAAAAAAAAAAAAAAGCAGAGATCACAACTCTCCAAAAGTTAGGTAACAATGTCTAAAATTAGAAGGCAGTGTCTGTGTCAGACATGAGTTTATTTGATAAATTAAGGTAGATCGCATTTTGCGTTGGATTATTCAAACATACCTAATTTTAAATTGACTTCAAGTACTGCAGGCCCAGCGCCAGCTCAAATATTAAAAGCTTCTCTCTGCTTCTGTTCTTTTCACTTTTTTTAGTTCAACTTATTACCATTATCGTCCCCATTCTAACAAATATAAATATTTCATAATGCAGCTTAACTACCGCTATGGGAATTTTACACGCAAATACCTTTTTTTTTCTAGATCCTAAAGGCGACAAAAATTATAATTGTTATTATTTTTTTGTTTCTAGTTGCAAACTTTAACTGAAGGGCTGGAGGTTTCTTTCCCCTTTATCTGTGTCATGTAGAACACAGTCTTGAAGACGACCAAAAAATAAAAAAAGGACAAACTGTGTTAATCTGAAAAGATTTGGTACTATTACGCACAAATTAAAAAGTATATTGTCAGCTATAGCTGACAATAAATAATATTGGACAAATTGAGATCTTAAGAAAAAAAAATATATATTAACAAACAGTTCATACTCATTTTTATCCACTGTCCAATTTACAATCCATCCAAACATATGCACACGAAATTATAAAAAAGTAGCATAAAAAGCTGTATCATTTCCAATCCAGCATATCCAGAAGCCATAAAATCTCGTTCTCGGAGTTTGCTGCATCACAAAAATCTATCTCTAGACCAAACATGTTCATGTCCATACCAATTCTCCCCTTTGTTTACAACCATTATTTATTCAGTGTTTTGATTGGTCGAAGAAAGTTGGATTGCCACTGACAAACAGATACATAACTTTTAGGTGTCGGATCTTATGTGGATTTTTCTGTGTGTTTCTGACACCTTTTCCGGCCCATTTCCGATATTCAATATGAGGCCGGATGTTGTCCAGACAATGAGACAAATTTGTACAAAGAGTTGGCCCATACACTTTCCAAAATATTTTATAAAGACGAAATGAAGAGAAGCTTCTCCTCAGTCCTCACTACGCCGGTACGCACGCCAGACCGGAATTCACAAATTTCATCTCAAAATTTGAGTTGATTGTCTCTCTCTCTCTCAATCTAAAAGAGGCATGGAGGAGGAAGACGATAGCCCTCCTATTGCTGTTCCAATGGACGAAATCACTGACGAAATGCTGCCGGAATCAGTCGCCGACTCTCCGGTCGGAGTCACAGTCATCACCGGCTACCTCGGCGCGGGGAAATCCACTGTAAGTTCTTCTCTCAGCTCCACTATTCATGGTTAAGTCTCAAATAATCCAAGCAAACTTTTTGGTTTTTAATGTCGCTTATTTTCCAGCTGGTTAACTACATACTGAATGCACAGCACGGGAAAAGGATTGCAGTGATACTGAATGAATTTGGGGAGGAGATTGGAGTGGAGAGGGCTATGATCAATGAAGGACAAGGCGGTGCACTTGTTGAAGAGTGGGTTGAGCTGGCCAATGGGTGCGTTTGTTGCACCGTCAAGCATAGCCTTGTTCAAGCACTAGAGCAACTTGTGCAGAGGAAAGAGAAGTGTGTTTTCAGGCCTTGTATTTTTTGTGCTTCAATTTTTCAGATTTCTGATTTTTATGTGACTATCAAAATACAGACTCTCATTCTAAATTTATCTTCTTTATCTTCACAAAATCAATTTTCTACTTTTAGTCCAGTGCCTAGATCCATAAATAGAAGCAATTCCTGTGGCTATGGACTGATATTTCAGTCCATGCTAGATTGGTAGTTGGATACATCAGAAACAAATTTATTTTTATTGGCTTTATTTTAAGTATTCAACAAAGGCTAATTCACCCAGAATTGCCATTGATCATTATTTTTTGTTTTTTTCTATCTAGTGTTCTTTAATAATAAGTTGCTGCGGTTAATATTGTAAATTTCATATCCTGTTTGCACTTGTGCAGGCTCGATCACATATTACTAGAGACAACTGGTTTAGCCGACCCAGCTCCTCTTGTGTCCATTCTATGGCTGGATGATCAACTAGAGTCCGCCATTAAGCTTGATTCTATCATTACCGTGAGTCCTTATGCAGGGTTAGATCTTAAGAAAGGAAGGGGGGGGGGGGTTCCCCGCTCCCAACAAATAAAATAAAATATTTTGGTGATGTATTCTTTGCTAAAAAGAGCCTAAGTACTTCTACAACTATTACATGGACATTTTACTATATCAACGCCCCCACCCACCCACACACACTCAAAGAACAAGAACTCAGGGTCAAACTTTGAGAAAACCTTGTAGCTTGTATAGTGGGTCCCCTTAACAAAGTGGTCAAGGTTTGCCACTGTTTGAATGAAAAGAGAAGCACAGGACCGGACAGGTACCAACATAAAAGTTCCAATACTGACTCAATAATGTCAGTCCATTACGAGGCCTGTTTATGGTATATTGGTGCATAAAGAATGTAACTGTCAGTTGACTAAGATCCTCTTTAGTTCAGTTGCATGACCATAATCATAATATCTGCACCTCTCTAAATAGGTTGTTGATGCAAAGAACTTAAAGCTTCAAATCAGAAAGCATGTTGATTCTGGTTCCTTCCCTGAAGCTTTTATTCAGATTGCATTTGCGGTTTGTGTTTCACCATTATGATTTCATTTCTTATGGCCCTTAGTTAAAATAGCATCGTCTAAAGAAAGAGAAAATACTTTTTACCAGCTGGCTGGTTAGAGGATCAAACTGCAATCCTCCTATTTTTGTTTGATTTTTAGATAATTTTAGAGCCTTGTCTAAGTCCCAAAAGTGTAAAAAATAGAAAGATTTCAGTTCTGTACTAGTACCAGTCCATTTGTAACTATAATAGTTCCGAGTCAATGATGTGATTTGGTGCTGACCAGATTCGCAATACCGACAATGACTCTCTCATTAACTTCTATTGATATGTTGTTTTTTTAATGTTTCTGGATTGCTCTCTCCCCTTCTTTTGCAGGACATTGTTATTTTGAACAAAATTGATTTAATCTCTGATGAGAAGGAGACAACTGAGTTGGAAGAATTAAAAATGAAAATCCATGGCATTAACTCTCTTGCAACCATAATATGTACCACAAGATGTTTAGTTGATTTGGATGAAATACTAAATCGTGAGTCTTACGGTGGTAAGGTCAGTAAAACCATAGAACTTGTTTTTTTTTTTTTTTTTTGGTTTCCCCTTTCTTAGACCAACTACAGCAGTCTATTTACACTTTTAAGCATTTTTCTTTTACTTTTTAGAGTAACACTCATTTGGAAGAGCTTTTGGAGAACAGCAAGTTATTACCACCCAGTAGCCGGCATGACTCTGGTGTATCCACCTTGTCCATTCACCAGCCATACCCAGTTGATTTGAATAAAGTATTCTTCCTTTCTTTCTGTATTCCATTAAAGTGTTTTTGTTATTGTTGAAAGCAATGAACCTTATAGTGAGTTGTCCAATATTTTGTTGCAGGTCAACAGATGGCTTGAAGATCTTTTGTGGGAAAATAGATCTAGCATGGACATATACCGTTGTAAAGGTGTTTTGGATGTACATAGTTCAGATCAAATCCATACAATACAGGTTATTTTTTGTGTTGTGCAAATCACAATCTTTTACAACAAAGTTGTTATTATTTTATTGGCTTGTGACTCTATAGTTGGGTTCTGGCACAGGGATGTGCTGATATTCATGTTCGGGTTGGATTGGGTATTTTTAGATCGGGTAATAGATGATATTGGCTTTTCCTTCTAGAATAACTTTCGAAGTTGGGTTTGTTGGAAGGGAGTGCATTAGGTTAAAGAAGTATTTTATCTACAATTCTTCATAAGTTTAAAATGTATACATTATTAATGGTCAAACATATCTATATTGTTAGTTAATACATAATGTAGGCAGTGTCAAGTTGAGATGGGGTATAGCTATCTAAATGTGACCTATACCTGCCCGCGAGCCTCTCTGACTGTTGTGTTTTTAAAATTTCAGAACCATAGTATTCCTGAATTAGTGCGGCAATCTTTTGACTTTGATCTGTTCCTCTAAAGCAGGCTGTTAGAGAAGTGTACGAGGTTGTGCCCGGACGAGAGTGGCGCGAGGCAGAGGAGCGGATTAATAAACTTGTCTTCATAGGTACCCGTTAGATATGAATCATAGTAGTGTATGGATAAATTAAAAAAAATGACTTGACTTTATATTAGTCGTTAAACTATGACCAAACATATGTGGCTTCACAGGTCCATATTTAGATTCAAATGTGGACTATGCAAGATTTTGCAAATTAGAGTTCAAATACTCTTATAACTACTATTTTATCCTCCCTTGCATTCAATCTTCTTTCTCATTTCAGGCCAGAATCTAGATTTGAAGTATCTTGAAGATAGCTTCAGAGGATGCCTCACCATAATATGACTTCATGCACACTTGCTTCAACTGCTGAATAGTTTAAAGTCCGTGTTTTGAGTTTGCTTGTAGCAGTTTTTTAAAAAAAATGTAACTGATCTCTCGTGCTAGTAATGGTGTCAATAATTAATTGCACTTGTACTGTTTTATCTTCAACAGAAATTACGATCCTGCCCAACCATACAGCATGTGGACCTAGGAGTTAAAATGGAACCAGGATCCACTTCCAGCAATTGCTCTCAATGATGTAGTAGTTACAATTCTACTGACAGATTTAAGGGGCAATTTTTCCCTGGTATTGTCATCCTGGAGGTTGCATTTTCCTTTCAGTGATAAAGATTATACTGTTATTGCAATACTCACCTTCCATATTGTACTCGTGGCTTCTTGAACGGCCTTTACACTGTATTATTCTTTATTTTTTCCTTTTTTCCTTGTATGTAACTTTTGGTGAATATTTGAAGGGTTGGGACTTGGGACATTGAAAATGAATAACTTAATAATTTTGACAATCGTTAAAAATAAGATTTAATTTTGAAATCCAATATTTGGAGCATGATCGATACTACGTTTCTATTAGGCACTTGAAAAATAATGAAATTGGTGTAAGTTTGATCGTTCGTCATAAATTGTATGAAATTTGATATACAATTAGTAAGATAAACAATGCACTTATAAACTTTTAAACTATTTTTAAGGAAAATTTTGGGCTTGATTTGAAAAAAATACTAAATTGCTTAGTTTATTTTTAGGGGATCACACCAATTTTCCAAGTGATCAGTAGTTTTATCATGTTCTTTTTTATGGAGATAATGGAGCGACCTGATTTGCAGAAAAGAAGTTCCAAGCTTAGTTTAAACCCGGGATAAATTTACAGGCGTTTTTCAACTGTGAAATACTCCACAGACAGTTATTTGAAGCCCAACTACAAATCCAGTTTCTCATGCAAGAAATCACAATCAAGTTCGTTGAGAAATAGCACCAATTTTTTTTTCAAAAGCATTAAATGCAAGAACAGAACCAAACTTTTTACCAATTCCTTTGAGATGATCTACAGAACAGCAGCAAGACAAGTTGAAGCTTTATTAATGCACCTCAATGGAGTGCATAGTTGAAGTTTTCTTTTGGTTTATTGCTAGAATTTGCATGGCATCCTTCTAGCTTCAGAAAACAATTCACAATATAAAACACATAAATGAGACGACCTAAACAAACCATGGCTAATGTGGGAAAAAAAGTTTATTTTGCCAATTTAAATAAATGAACAAGATCCATAACTTTCTCCCAAAACGGTCCAATGCGGGAACAAACCAGTATTCTTATTTCTCACCGAGCCTAGTGTATGGTTTGTGATCACAAAAATCATTCCTTCTTGTACCTTCCAAAATATCAAAATGTAGACAATAAACAAAGAATCAGTGGACAAGATCAACCAAAGTCTTCCTTCGAGGGAACCTATGTGGAAGGCGAAGGGACATTGCATCTTCTATCTCTATAGGCAAGTGTGTGGCCACAAAAACTATACCTCCTTTTTTCCTGTGCTCTGCTATGATGTGCTCAAGCAATCGCACTCCTTCAGCATCAAGCGCAACAGATGGTTCATCAAGCAGCCAAATCGGTCTATCAATTGCAAGTAAGCGTGCCAGCTGCAGTCTCTTTCTCTGGCCCATTGACAACATTCTCGCCTTCTCATTCATAAGCCTAAAAACATCCACAGGTTCTGCACTTAGTAAACTGATCCTGAGCTTGTACTGCACATAGAGTGGGGAATTTAACCTAAATTAAAACAGGAACAGTTTGAATCCCGAACAAGACCCAACCAAACCTGAACCCAATCGGCTGCAAGTCCACAAACACTGACCACCAAAAAATACCTAAATTCTAAATAAATGGTACCAGGGAAGAACCAGAAGCCTAAAACTATGAAAATGTAACCCAATCTTAGTAAATCCTAAAAACAAATTTGACAGACTAGAATTTTGAAAATCCCAATGTCCAAATGTCCTGCACAATCCAAACTGAAAAATGACCTGATCAACAAGATCAGCCACCTGAAATTAACCTGAGCCTCCGTTTAACCCGACCCGAACTCTCCTGGCCACTCATCTGGCACCTCTATAGTTACCTCCCTGAGATTGAGAGCACAATACCAAGCATTAAATTAGACAAGGACTCGCAGTACCAGAAAACACAAAGAAATGAAAATAGTTGATAAAAATAGCACCAAACTGGTACAAGTGTACAACCTGATATAGCCCAGTACATCCAGGCAGCCTTCTAAAATCTGATTGACAATAGCTAGTCTAGTATATGGCCATCAAATTCATAGCTAATCTCAGGTCCCACACTTGCCATACTAACTGCTGCAGATTTCAGGTTCCATTTTGTAATGCTTCTGTTTATGATTTTTTTTTTTACTTCAATTAAAAATTGTGTAAAAGTAAAAGTACCTGCCAAGACCCATAAGCTCAATGGCACCTTCAGACTTGCCGATCTTCCCTTCCAGTACTTCAAACCACTGGACATTCTCCAGTACTGTCAATTTCTCCTTTATCGCATCCTTTAACGACATCCAATTCAATTGCAACTTATACTGTTGAAAAACACCACTTGATTGGATATCATGCCCATTCCACAGTATCTCCCCGGCAGAAGGGCGCGAAAAACCCCCCAGCATGCGCAGAAAGGTGCTCTTACCTGATCCGTTAGCACCAGTTAAGACCAGCGCCGATCCATCGTGCATCGACACGTTTATGTTGCGAAGCACGATTTGTGCATTGCGCATGCACGAAACATTGTTTAAGAGAATGCGAGGTGGTGGCGGTCTGAGCGGTGGCATTTCTAGGGTTTGGGTCAGGATTTATTTACTTAAAATCGGAACCAAAATTCCTCCTTTAAAACAAGAAATAGAATTGACGAAACTTTGTATCCTCTGATCGAAATGCACACGGCGACAGGAGTTGATTTCTTTTGATGCGATTCGAAAAGAAATTTTTGATCCAACGAATTCTCGCAAAAACTGATGGGATTCGGTGAGAATTGAATCCGATCAGACTGTTAATAAATCAGTTGTCAGTTAAAAAAACCCGAAATTAATCTAAGGGAAGCTCCATCGCCTTCTTTTGTTTGGATTAACCACACAAAATTTATAGTTAATTGCACCGGTGGGATGGAGGATTGGAGGCTATGTTGCGTACTTGCATGGATACAGCCATACAGGTCCCTTATCAGTGAGGGCGATACGGTATTTTTTTTTTAAATTTTAATTACATTATTAATAATTCAATATTAGTATTAGAGTAGAACTAGGGTGCTCCTAAGTTCACCAAACCTCTTGTGAACTTGACTGTAAAAAATATCGAATCGACTTTAAACGATGAATCCAAACCGTTGAAATCCTTCTACTTAATGAGTGATGCGTTTACATGTGAAAATTTTAAAGTTTTGAATTAATTTAATATAGAGTCAAGTGGTCAAAAGTTTAAAGTTTATAAATTAATTTTAATGCATTCATTTTTCGGACTCCTTTGACCACTTGACTATATATTAAATTAATTCGAAACTTTAAATTTTTTACATGTAGACGCATCAATCATTAGGTCGAAGGAATTCAACGGTTTGGATTCATCGTTTAAAGTCGATTCGATATATTTTAGAGTCAAGTTCACAAGAGGTTGGGTGAACTTAGGAGCACCCTAGTTCTACTCTTAGTATTATACTATAAATTAATATCAAATATTCTGGACGATACAGATAACTCAAGTGTAAGTTCAATATGATAACTACTAGATTTTATCAATAAAATGTGAGTTATTGACATTGTAGTTATAAATGTGTATGTTGCTGTATTTTTATTTACAGGTCCCTAAAGTGTTTATTTCTATGAGGGTAGTTATTTTTGTTAGAAGAAAATTGATACATGAATGATCGAAAAATGTTGATGTGGGGATACAAGATCCCCATTATCTCACTAGAAAAAGATTAATGCGGAGAGTATTGGAGGATTGGAAAAGAGATGATCATAAAATGTTACAAATTAAAGTATTAATATTTTATTTTCTAATTATTTATATCTATGAAAGTTGATGCGGGATTGAGTGTGGAATTGAAAAAGGAGACCACAATACAACCTTCTTCTAATGTTATTGCGGAGATAGAGGGAGACTGGAGTGGTGGAATTCATATAATTATTCTAAAAGAAGCTATCCACAGTTAATTGATTTTATGATTGTGTGGTGATAAATTAGACCCTTTTACTTGAAGTTTTAAATTACATAGAGTTTTATGAAAATTTTAAACTTTGGATATTAATAGTATATTAGAAGAGAGTTGGAATTTTTATTAATTTTAATGATTAATTCGATGAATATTTTTGATAAAAAGGCCGAAGTCCATTTCATTCAAGAAAATGTTAACTTACAAACACAATATCAGACATATATCAGCAAAATATAACTCCACCCCATAACACTGGCTAGTTGTAACTCAGCTAAACACCATAGTAACAAAAAAAACTAGATAAAAAGAAAACATCAGCAGAGATACTATATCTGTAACTGACCAAAAACTAACAACAAAGATACAACTATAAGAATATCTAAGCCGCTTCACAGGGCTGGAGGTAAATTTGGTAACTACAAAAATGGACTCTATGATCAGCAACCATCTTCTAGAGGTATTATTCTTCATATATCACCCGCTGAGTCTTTGTTACCTCCATCTCAGCATCATTCGATGCCATGTCATCCGGATGCCAGCTTGCAAGTGGCAGAACATCCACATCCACTGGGAGCCATAATGCGGTAGAATCAGTCACCCTTTGAGTCACTTTACCTGTCCAATAATGCACAAAAGAGATAATGAGTACTGTGATTTGTCGAATTGATTTCTTCTTACCTTTATTAAAACAGAGTTCGTTTCGATGCTTCCAAAGTACCCAGCACACTGTACCAAAAACTAACAAAAAAACTGATTTATGTGCATGAGGTAGTTGGTTAGCAAAACTAATGATATCTGAAATTCGATGAATGTTAGATATATTAGACTATGTACATACGTGCATCCTACAATCCACATATTTAACAAAAAGAAGAAATTAAGTTTATTAATTAAACAACAATAACACTAATCATAATTCATTTCGTGATTTTCTATGATGTGACAATACTACAATAACCTCATTTTATTAATTAAGGTTCTGATTAATTAAGTTTAGGTCTAATTAACATTTTACTACCAAAATAGACATCTCAGGAAACCACATGCAGTAGCTAAGGGGTGCTAAATGGGCAAAAAAGTTCGTGGTCAAATGGGCCGAGCTAATAATTAACTGATGCTAAATGAGTTGTGATTTGAACAAAGCCCAATGTTCAGTCCATGTTCATATTATTTTTTACATCCGAACAAAATCTGATCGATTACTCAAATGCTCATTGAACAGTTCTTTCCTGTCCATAAACTTGTCCATTAATTGTCCATTGGGTTGTTCACTGGACAAGCCGAGTGAACAAGTTCATTTGAGCAAAGCAACTCAATCACTCTCTCATCTCTCGCTCGCAGTCTGCCACTACTCTCGCACCGTCGCTGCCGCTCTCTCGTGCCGTCGCTGCTGCTCGAGCCATCGCTGCCGCTCGAGCCGCCACTTCTCTCTCCCTCCGCTCCGCTGCTCGATTGCTTCTCTGGGCGATTTGGGTACCGTATTCCTGGAATGTTCCTTTACCAAGTTGGTACCGAACATGTAGATTTTTAAATAGATTTGGTTCCAATCGCATATGTAGATTTTTGTAATATATTTGGGCCTCAAATTTTAAATATAAACAAAGTTGTATTTTACACCTTTTTACTGGCTTTTGTTTTGTACAAATTAATGTTGTTGATATGTAGGCTGTTGTCCATACAAAGGCCTATTTGTTGTCCATACAAAAGCCCTGTTGACTGAAATGAACATTTTCCGAATAGACAAGTAATGATCATGGACAATTTATGAATATAATTGCACGAACTGATCTTGGACAAAAGCTCTTCAAATTTGGACCAATCATGGACTGGACACTTCATATTAAAATTTCGAACAGGACCGATTATGAACCGAAACCCCCCTCATAATAAGCTTGCAATTGATAAGTGAAAACTGAGGCCATTAATTGAATTGATAGACTTTGAATTATGTGATTCGTGATTATGACTTTGAATATCGCCCAATTAATTTTATTTTCCATAATCTAATGAATGATATTATTTAATTAAGAAAAATTTCTAGTGTACCCATAAAAACTTTTTTGATGAAAACATCTTAATACTTAATTACTCATAAAAATTTACCATTTTTTCTTCTATTTCCTTTAATTCATTAAATATGTCATTTAGTTAATTTAAAGTTAGTTGACAAATATATCCCTTCCTTTCAAATGGAGATGTTCCTTAAGTTAAGATAGAATTGAATTGAACAAGAGAGAAAAATGTAGGTTATATATATTGCTTAAAATAATATATCCCTTCCTTTTATATCTTTGTTAAAAAATAATATATAAAAGCTGGTATCATCCAGTTCCAGTATGTTCCAATTAATACTAGTATAATTAATAATCTACATGGTGCATGGTTACATTGCATGGTATCGGAGTATCCATAGCTCCAAGCGTGACGTTGTTGCACCATTCATGATAGTTCCAGGGTTTATCTAGGAAATCCATCTCCAAATTAAGCATGGTAATCTCTCTCTCTTCCCAGAGTTGTTTCTGAAGGTATCTCGGTACAGATGCAAGCATCGGTACAGAAATGACATAGTTGATCCAGTAGTCTTCTACATAGTAACATCCGGACTTGTCTTCGTCAACTTTTGCAATTTTCATACCATGATATGAGATGGTGGTTGATATCATACCAAGGCAGATTTCTGTACCATTCTCGAATGCTTCCTGAGCTTGAAATATAATGTTGAATACCTACTTAAAGTAAAAAAAAAAAAAAAAGTAATAACAACAACTAATGACATTAATTAAGATGATGAATGTATATGAATACAACAATCTTTTAGGAGACAAAAAAAAAAAAAAAAAAAAAAAACATCATTATTTTTGTAAGTACGTACCGGAGATGTTAAGGATTGAGTCCAGATACTGGCATGGATATGATGGAGAAGCGAACTTGTCTATCTAGCTCAGGATTGTTAAGGATTGCAACACCAAATATTGTTGCCATTACAACTGAGACGATCAGAGACACAATAGTAAAAAAATATCACATCACCACGGGATATCTTCTGAGGTATACGATCTGGTTGTTCATTGCAGTGTGTTTTCATACTGGAATCTGCATGAATTTCATTTTTTTCTCCACAACCACATCCCTATTATTAACTTACAACAAGAATTGAATTGTTGGGAATGCCTAATTAACCTTCTGTTGATGTTCGTTCTCAAATCGATGAGATAATTAATTCATCAGATAATAATTTTATTAGTTAAGAGAATTATATATCTTTAGTCTGCTCTTCCAAATATATATAAATAGGAGGGTGCTATATTTAAGAGCAATAATTATCATATTGATTCTCTTAATACTTAATTTATCATTATCTAAAACTATTCTATTATGGTCTAAATTTGATTATGTATTATTATGTATGTGAATGGAAATTATTAGATTCTTTTAAATAGAAATTCCCGAAATAGCTTGTAATTGTTTTTTTTTCTAATGAAAATCACAAATTAAATGACACCGGCAATTTCAAAATCAAATAGACTATTAGACACACTTTAAATTGTTAGCAAATGCTTAATTAGATACCAAAAATTAAGTGATAGGCAGAAATCAAAACTAATATAATTTAAAACCTTAATTTTTACTTATGGTCAGATCATAAGTGTATGGTCCTACTGTATAGTATAGATTCAAGTGTGAATCTGCATAGACTGTTGTATATTAATTTATATTCATATATTTATTCTCATAATATTGCCAATTTTAATTTTTAATTAAAAAAAATTAGAAAGTCAAGACTCTAATTGTCCTGAATTTTTTATTGGTAGGAAACACAAATAATAATAATAATAATAAAAGTAGTTTTAAAAATGAGAAGACGGTCATAGAATATGACACGTACAGCTGGAACGCTATTGTTTGAAATAAATAAGATTAGGGACTAATAATAGCCTCAGAGATCCATTAAGGTTTTTAGTTCATCATAGGCTATTTAAGGATAAAAGAGAGCAACTATAAATAGTATATAAAGTTACTCAATCTTTTTTTGTTTTTTAGAAATCATAGGCAACAGGCTAGAATTAGACTATAGTATTAGGCAACTTAGGCAACCGTTAGAAAACCCAACAGCTCTTTTTCTCTTTTGTTATATAAGCACCCTTGTAAACAGTAATTTATCATATTGCAATAATATTTTACAATCATCATTCACTGTTATTATTCCGCAAAATCAACATGGTATCAGAGCACTGATCCAACATCAAACAAACAAGAGCCACAAAGAGGCCACCAAAGAACTGAGCAGTAAAAAAATGCAACAGTCACCCAAAAACCCGATCAAATACCAGAACCAAAAATCCACAAATCAATATGTCTCAAAATTCAGAAAGACTTACAGGAACTCTTCTGAATGGAAAAAATTATCTGACCTGGGTCCAATCGGCCACATTCAGTCTAAGCGGCAGAGGCAAACTCGAATTTGTCACAGGCAAAAAAAAGGAACCAAAACCAGCAATAAATGGCAGACCTGATGAGGCAGAGCAGAAGGCCATAGCGGAATGGAAAAGCGGTGACCACCAAGTAGTAAGTTGGTTGCTGGCAGCCATGGAGCCCACACTAGCCAACATCTTCGTTTATTCAAATTCAGCCAAAAAAATGTGGGATAGAATAGAAAAATTATACAGCCAAAAGAACAACTATTCTCACATTTATCAGCTCCAAGAAAAAAAGGTAAATCTTGTTAAGCAACAAACCCAATCTGTGACCGACATTCTAAGCCATCTCCGAAAGGTTAGAGATGAAATTAGGGTTCATAGGCCACCAACAACAGATCTCGGAGAGGTACAAAAAAGAGAGGAACAAGATGAAATATTCGAGTTCCTAGCAAGCCTAGACACAAGCTATGAACCAATTAGGTCACAAATACTCCTCTCGGCAGTACTACCCTCATATGACAAGGGAGCCGCCATTGTTCGTCCAATTTGTTATCCATTAGTAAAATCACAAAAGAATTAGAATGTGAAGATATTTTTACATCTAAAAATGTGAATTTTTCAGGAATGGATAACCAAGAGGAGGATTGGTCAAGGAGTTGTAGAAAATGGGCTTTATATGTTGAATCATGAAAAGATTAACTTAAGTGTCAAGAGACAAGAAAATTTAAACACTCTTTGACATAAAAGAATTGGGCATCCTTCCGACAAAATTTTAAAGTATATTTTTGATTTTCCTAAAATAGATTGTAGTAATTGTGACGTGTGTAACTTAGGAAAACACACTAGATTACCATTTTATTCATCAAATTGTAAGAGTGAATTTTTTTTTATTTAATTCATTCAGATATATGGGGACCGGCACCCAATGGATATAATCATTTTGTTCTTTTTATTGATGATTTTTCTCGTACAACTTGGTAGTATTTAATGAAAAATAAAGTGAAGTTTTCTCACACTTTCAACAATTCTATAACTTTTTAGAAACTCAATTTGATGCCAAAATTAAAGTATTTAGGCTCGTATGGAACGGAGTTTGTAAATAAAAAAATTTCAAATTTCTTTAAACAAAAGGGAATTTTACATCAAACTACTTGTGTATACACACCTGAACAAAATAGAGTGTCGAAACGAAAAAATCGACACCTTCTTGAGATGACAAGAGTACTTCTATTTTAAAACAATGATCCTAAAAATTTTTGGTGAGATGCAGTTCTAACTTCAACATATTTAATAAATAGATTACCAAGTGTAGTTTTAGATTATAAGAGCCCGTTAGAACTCCTTTACCAAAGAAAATCAATTTGAACCATTTGAGAGTATTTGGATGTACGTGTTATATACACAAAAACAAACAAGATAAATTGGATTATACATCAATTAAAACTATTTTTTTAGGATATTCATCTCAAAAAAAGAGTTATAAATGTTATGATCCAATAAATCATAAATTTCATACTTCTAGAGATGTGACATTTTTAGAGAATGAGCCATATTATAAAAATGTTGAAAAAGAAATTAACATTCAAGAATCACCAAATACATTTATAATGCCACAAATTGAGCATTTGGAGGAAGGTAGGCTTCAAATGGAAAATGAAAGTGAAAGTGAAATAGAAGAAATCTCACAAAACGAAGATAATGAGGAAAATATGGAAGAAATTAGTGTAGAGGAAACTCCACTAAGAAGGTCATCAAGAGAAATACAACCATCAACAAGATTAAGAGATTATGTGACATATAAGTACAATATCCGATTCAAAATTTTATCTCTTATAAAAAAATCTCAACTCCACATGAATTGTTTCTCATTTCTATTTCAAAAGAACAAGAGCCAAATAATTTTCTTGAAGCCATTAAAAATCCAGTTTGAATCAAAGCCATGAAAGAAGAGTTAAAAGCTCTTGAAAAAAATGAAACATGGGTGGTTGTACAATTATCACAAAATAAAAAGCCCGTAGGATGTAGATGGATATATAAAATTAAATATAATAGCGATGATACCATAGAACGGTACAAAGCTCGCTTTGAGATTCGTGCAGAACGTATTTGAACAATTAAGATATTCCAAAAAATCACGAAAGTTTGAGATATCTCAGAGGATGCGAATTCGTCCTCCGTAACCGTAACCGTAACCATAAGTCCATGCCGTACCAATATGGAGCTTTAATTCTCTGAAGTAACTCAAACTTTGGGTTTAGATCCTGACCATCCGATCAGAATTCAGATCAATCGAGAACAAGGAGACACTCATTTAATATTCGTTCGGATTCTGATTGGAAGGTCCAGATCTAAACAGAAATATGATGTTATCTCAGCTGATATGAATTTCATCGACTCTCCGTACCAAGCGCATATTTGTGAGTATCGGGGCAGACCCACAAAATAACAATCTTCGGCCTGTATTAGACCTCCACGTGTCTGCTCTGCCAAACGGCCCCTCACGTGGGTCGGAGGGGTCTGCTTGAAATGAGTCCTCATCCTCGGTACTCGGTATTACCTTAAATTTTAAGTTTACATCGGCATCGTCTGATTATAATCCAAGCCAATCAGGCCCGACGTGAAATTCATGGACCGCATCGGACAGTCCGGATCTAATATCAAAATTTGAGTTAAGATGAATTCGTCTCTTTAGACTTTAGTATAGTAGCCAAGTAGAAGTATATATGGAATATATATAGCAGCTTAATTTCTTCGTCAATCTCCTAGAGAAATCCGAGAATTAATAATACAGGTGCGATTATTCTTCTCTCTATCTATTCTTAATTCCATTTCCATGTACGTCTTCAATCTTTATCCCTTCAGCGTTAATAACTCGATCGATCATTCTGTATGTTTGTGTTTGAGTTCAATTGCTTTTGTTTGAGGCGAATGTTTGAATTAATCTCTCTTGTTTTTCTTTCTTCTTTTCCTAATGGTAGCTCCTCATGATCCAGTTGCTACTGATTTCGTTTCTATTTTACTTAACTTTGATTTGAAAAGGACTCGACTGTCCGAATTAATCCAGTTTCGTTTCTATTTTGCTCCGTATTTCCTTTATCAACTGTGACTTATTTGGCTAAGTCTCTTTAGGGAATTGATCTCACTTTTTCCATAAGATACTAATTAATTAATTGTTACCTTTAAAAATTCGATGAAAGACTAGTGCGAATTTTTACTAACTTTTTATTCAATCTTTATTTTTTAAAATCAGGATCCAGGAATGATGTCTACAAGAAAAATAAGTCATCTTTTATCTCTGTGCTTGTATGCAAATGTGCTTCTCCTCTTCTCCTGTGCATCATCTTACACGGATCCCTTAGATGGTAATAGTTAATATCTATTTGTGTGTATGCATATCAATCGAAATCAAAATGTTATGGCAGAAGGGGGTAGTAAAATTGGAAGAGGGGTATATACTGGGTACTCGTATCCAACTTGCAATTTTTAAAACACTGTTTGCTGAAATATATGCATTGTGTAATCAGGTGTAACTATTTGATTATCTGATATCAGTTGCTCATATTTTATTAGAGACATGCATGTAATGTATATTGCTTATATTTTATTAAAGACATGTAATATCTATTGCTCATATTTTAAACCTATATATTAAATTGTGAATTAATGAGAAAGGACGCGAGATTGCCATATCCTTTATTTAAATCTCTATATTTTAGTACAAATTTTGTATCCAAGTTCTAGCCAATTCCCTAGCTAATTGCATCGTTTATTTAAGGGTTTGTTGCCTGATTTGTAGATTCACAATTAAAGAAGCAGATTATATACACATGAGGTATAACTATACTAGTATTTTGTGTATCTTCTAATTTTATAAATTGCTTTGTTTAGTAAAAACAATGGAGGATTTGTATGGGTTGTTGAACCAGACAACTCTGTTAACTGGTTGGATGGCAACTGGAGGGGACCCATGTGGTCAGAACTGGACAGGTGTCTCTTGCTCTGGTTCTTCTATCACTTCCATGTAATAATAAATATACCTTCTTTTAACTTAACTCTAGTGATATATAGTTCAAATCCAACATAAGCAGCAATTTAAGATATTTTGATTGATTTGTTTCAATATACATTTTTCATGTGAAACTTGAACAGAGAGATAAGTGGGCTTGGACTTGGTGGGACAATGACTTCTCAGCTCTCCTCTTTGCTTTCGCTCACTCAGCTGTAAGTCCATATATTTTCATGCATTTTTCATTTTGTGTACATAATTCCAAAAATATGGATTCTTTAATGTTTTGCAAACCCTCATTAGGGATTTGGGACATAAGGATTATCTCCTTATATATACACGTAAACTTTGAAGATGTTGTGATTAATGAAAATCAAAATTAATGTGACAAACTTAATTTGTTATGTACTTCTTATATATACGGTGTAGGGACATGAGCTGCAACAATATTTCTGGGGAGATACCTTCTGGTTTACCCCCAAATGCAATTTTCATGTATGCTTCTTGCTCTCTGTTATATTCATATATAGATTAATATTCACAGTCAAAAATTAATATTCTAATCAGTCTACTGCTCTGTAGAAATTTGGCATCTAATAAGCTTGTGGGAAACATCCCTATGTCATTGCCTTCTTTGAAGAATCTCAAGTACCTGTAAGATTCATTAAATAAATACAAGTATCAATCAAAAGAGAAGGAATGTGGTTCTCTATTAAGATGCATTTCTCTATATCTTCATTTTTTTCAGAAATGTGAGCTATAATAATCTATCCGAGGTGGTTGGCAGTGCATTCACAGACATGACAAGTTTAGAGATATTGTATGAAATTTGAAATACATATTCTTTGAGTAAAGACTTTACATTTTCGTTTGGAATATCTAAATGCTATTATTTTGTAAAACATACTTTCAGGGATATATCATTCAATTGTTTCTCAGGAGATATGCCCAGTTCATTTGGTTCATTACAAAATCTTCATTCTCTGTAAGTATTTATCTTTTAGTCAACATTTTCAATTAAATAATAATTAATCCGCTTACATTCTCTCCTCGTATCCCTTATCTTTTAGATACTTGCAACATAATCAGTTCACGGACTCGGTGAACTTTATCGCAAATCTCTCTCTAACAAATCTGTATGTCGCCTCTATTATCTTTTAATTTGTAAATATTTATGTTCTTTCAATATTTATTTGTTTGTTCGCTAAGCATGTGTATTTTTTCCATAGTAATATCGAAAATAACAACCTCAGTGGTTACGTTCCGAAACAATTTGAGGTCATTCCGGAACTCAGGTCTGCCTCAATCCTTCTAGTACACATTATATGTTAGTCGCAATCTGCATAAATTATAGTCTCAATATGTGTAATTTAAATATATTTTCAGGATAGATGGAAATCAGTTCGAGCCATATGTCCTGAATAGAAGCCGAACTGTCCCTCCTCATCTAAAATCTTCGAATAATGGAGTAGCTTTCAGGTCTATTTTTGCCAGCTTTGCAACCACCTATGCTGCTTACTTCTTTATTCGATCGGGTCGCAATGAACAACAACAACAACAACAACAACCAAACTTTTAGTCCCAAATATGTTGGAATTGGCTGGAAATGAAACCCAATCGTAGTTACAAGGTGAAGTAGATAGTAATAAAATGACAACAAGTTATAAATTAGAGATACCGTTATGAATACATTATTTGTCCGAAAAACGGAAAGGGAAATTTATTGGTCAAGTTTTTGAATTTTTGCTTTTGACTCAAATAGAAATAATTAGGAATTTCTTGCCGGTGACCCCAGGTCCAGAGAAGGACTGGAGCAATTCATACGGGACGATCCCTGCCTAACATCTGTTCATCAATTTTGTATCCAAGTTTCTGTCATCTATCTCCTCCATCCTCCAGTGACCCCAGGTCCCGAGAAGGGTTTTCCAATTTGGGCCACCAAGGCTCATCTTTAACCACCACCCTTTGTTCTGATCTCTAACCACCATTCTTTGGATCTCAGCCTTGCAAAACATCGTTTGGTGTTTCGTAGTTGTGATTTACATAATCCTTGACCCACTGCTTAATTGATGTCCAACTAAACAGATTAGCTTAATTATATATATAGCCTATATGCATGCTTGTTTATTATATGTATGAAATCATAATAGTCGTTTAATTACCTCCTGATGAGATCGATCGACTAGCAATGCCTCCATATCAAACCGGCATTCCAGGACATATATATGCCACTGAGCTGAGCTCTATCGAGTACTTTCTTTGGTGAGAAAGTTGTCTCGATGATACCCCAGCACTAATAAGATACTCCCACACAAGTGCATTGATTTCCATTGTGTATCTGAAATGCGGGTGCAACAGTCTATATATTGGGTGCATTATGCTCAATTGCCGGTTCGATGCTATAATTGTATGGCTCTATGCAACGTACAATGCGTCCTCAACCTAGAACCACCATATACATTAATTTTTTTTTTTTTAAAAGATTGGTAGTTGGTAGTGACTACGATTAATTGTTAAAATAACAATGATTGTAGACACAATTCCTGATAGCGTTCAAGCTAGAATTGTTCAAGAACGCACACACATTCAATGATAAAATCACAACTGGAGGATACTCTCAACTCACAGCAGGATAAAAGAGGAAATAAACTTAACTCAAAGATAAAATTTTCATCTATTCCATAATTTTCTCTTACATTATACTAAGGGTTTTATATAGCCTCCTTACAACTCTAGAAAGTTCTTAGATAATTAATATAACATTATCTAATATTGCTGTTACCAAAATATAATAAAACCTAGAGAAACTCAAAAGACTCTCATGGACATTCCAGAAGTTGCTACAAGACTCAAGAAATTATTTAAAGCTACTGACTAGATGACTCTTCTATGACCACGTTCAGTTCACACGCATCCATCACCTAGAAGAATATGGAATCTGAAGAAACGCAAAACATCAAAGTTGTAGCCCATTTCACAAGCTTTCCACAGAATTTTAAATCACTAAATTTGGTGTCCGTATGAGAAAGTTATGCCCAAAATACTGGCCCGTTTTGAATTCTGTCCAGAAAACCATCTCGGAAATTAATTGCAAATTTGACTTGGACCTGGATCTTCCAACTGTGATCTGCTCCAGAACATGCTTCCTTGTTCATGATTACTCACTTGCAAACTTGCCATGATATGATCGCCATCAATTCCATTTAAACTTATTTGCTCTAATTAGTCTGTGCTGGCTAAATTATAAATAAAAGTTTTCTATTATTTTATTTTATTATTTAACCGGTTTGTAACCTGCTAATTTTTTATTTTAATTTCAAAATGCAATATCATCCTACATATACACCATAACAAAAAAAGTGAAATTATGGTAAAATGCATGTTACGGATTGATTTGTGCTATGAATATTCATAATGAAAACATATCTCTAATTTCAAAGTCGAAATATATAGTCTATACGAACTGTTATCCAATCATTTTACAATTCATGCAAACTTCCCATAAATATCACATCTATTCTCACAGATGAATGGGGTGCCACAGGTGCTCTACAAATAGCATCAATATAATTATTTAAAATTTGGATGTATAATATGAGTTGGGCTATTGTAAAGTAAAGGCCATGTTTTAATTACTCCACGTTCATTTGTATAATATACTGCCACATAAGAAGATGTCATTGAAAAGGAAAATAGAATCTCTCCTGTAAAAGATCAGTTCCAGTATGTTTGAATACCTGTATAAAACTGGTCAGTACAAATTTATATACCAGTATGTTTGAATAACAGTATCCTGCATTTCCAGCAATACCCATCAAATTATTTTGGAAGGTCATATTGCTACTATATATTATTCCGTACTTGAAGAATAATTTTATTGGAAGTTACAGTAACACCAAGATTTGTCTTTTTCAGCTCTAGCAATTTTGATACCATGATATAAGATGGTGGTTGACATCCTATGAAGGCACATTTCTGTACTATTCTTTAATGCTTCTCTGCTTGATATACAATGTTGAATACCTACTTTCCAAAAAATGACATTAATTATATTTAAGATGATGAATATAAATACAACAATCTTTTAGTACGTAGACAAAAAAAAAAACATCACTATTTTTGTAAGTACGTACTGGAGATGACGAGGCGTTGGGGTTGAGTCTAGATACTGGCACGGATACGAAGTTGAAGCGAATTTGTAAATCTGCTTCAGATGGGCGGACTAAAAAGATTAAAACACCAGTTGCGGCTGCACTTACAAGAGTGGTGAGAAATAATACAATCATGTAATAACAACGGGATTTCTTCCGAGGATTTTGTTTTTCATTGCAGTGTGTTTCCAAACTGGGATCTGCATCTGCATGGATCTTAGTTTCTCTCCACAACCACATCTCTGTTACAAACTTACAACAAAAATTGAACTCTTGGAACACCTAATTAACCTTCTGTTGATGTTCTCAAAACAATGAGATAATTAATTCATTTTATTAGTTAGGAGAATTAATTATGTTTAGGCGTTAGCCAAATTAAAAATATATATAAATGATGAACCAATCAATTATATATTATAGGAGGGTGCTATCACTACAGCAATTAGGAGTATCAGAGACCGGTACTTTTGGTCGCTGATACCCAAAGCGCCGGTCGCTGATACTACTTTTGGTCGCTGATGACATTTTTTGGTCGCTGATGTGCCGGTCGCTGAAAAATCTGTCGTTGATGCTTGTCTGCTGACGTCACCGGTCGCTGATAACTTATCAGCGACCAATATCATCCCTGTCGCTGAAAGTCTTTTTTTTATAAAAAAAAATTTGTTTCTGATGCTTTTTTTTATTATTTCTTCTGAAAATAAAAACAGAAAATAAAAACCGTAAAAATATAAAAACAAAACAGAAAAATATAACAACAAAAAATAGAAAATAAAAACAGTAAAAATACAAAATATGAGAAAAATACAAAATAAAAACTGTAAAAACAAAAAAAACAGTAAAAACAACAACAAAAATGAAAAATAACAACAAAAATGAAAAAATATAAGAAAAACAGTAAAAACGAGAAAAAAGGAAAAAAAAACTGAAAAAATAGAGAAATAAGAGGTTAGAGGTCAGAAATTACCGAGAGAGAGGCGGCACGACGTCAGGAATGGCATAGCTCAGGAGTATCAGCGACGTTGCGTCTGCTTGATCTGGACAGAGGCTCAACAGAGGGGGCTAGGGTTTAAAACGCGCGACTGGGAAAATTAAAGAAGGTCCGCGCACGGGGCTTTTCAATCAAAAACTTTCAGAGACCGGTATTTTTGGTCGCTAAAAGTTTTTCGCCGGTCTCTGATGCCTTTTATCTTTTTTTTTATTCTTTTCAAATGGTTTTCAGCGACCGGTGGAAGCGCCGGTCGCTGATGCCGGTCGCCGATGATAGTGGTCGCCGTTTCTTTTTAAAATTGGCTTTCAGCGACCGGCGCTTCCACCGATCGCTGATAACGGTCGCTGAAAACCAAATCTGCTATAGTGTATCTTTAGTCTTTAGTTAAGCAAAAGTTTTTTTTTTTTCCTCTGGAGGCTTAATTTATCCTTATTTAAAACTCTTCTATCATGTATCTGAATGTAAATTTTTAGAATCTTTTAAATAGAAAATCCCAAAATGACTTGTTATTTATTTTAAATTTTTTTCTAATATATGAAATTCACAAACTAAGTAACAAGGATTATGTTATTCAGGATAAAAAGAGTTTATAATCTTTTAAGGACTTCAGGATAAAAAGAGTTAATTACATGGATTATATATATATGTTATTCGGATTCAGTCATGCAGCCCCAAAAATTTAAGGATAAGTTAAAGGACAGAGCGCAAATTAAGTTATATTATAATCCGTAATCATGGTACAGTAGCAAGCAGTGTAGTAATCATATGCATATGTGGTTGGATTTACGTATAGAAATTTTTATGCAGTCCATATATGTGATTTTGCGTATGCAGTCGCATACTATTACCGTATATTCAGTTGCAAATTATTACATATATACCTGTTTATATGATACCGCATATTATTACATACTTGTTTATATATATTGTCTCATACTTATATTTATTTTAAAATCCGCATATTTAAGTTTGTATGAAAATCTGCATATGCTATTTATTTTAAAATCCGCATATTTAAGTTTGTATGAAAATCTGCATATGCATGGTCTTCCGCATAACGCATGAAAACTATATTTAAAAACATTAGTTGCAAGAGAGAATATGCTATTTAATAGGACAGGAAGTAGGGTTATATATGATGAGTACAAGTTTTTGTTTTTTGTTTTAATTAAGGCTCCTTTGTGTCTCCCGTAAGCATTTAAATGAGTTTGTTTGATTCCGACCTATGCTTCTTTGTCTCTTTGAATTTCTCTCTATTATTGTCCGGTCTATTTCTGAGAACTAAGAGCACCAACAAACGCTTAGCAATTAAAATTGGACATGTCACGAAATTTAGTAATTAAAGAGACTCATAATTTCTATATCACTCCATCCCAGCAATTGCAATTAAAGAGACTCATAAAGAATCTGAGCCAATCAATTAGCCACGTGGCAATAAGCAAATGTTTGTTTTTAAAGAAAATTTGCTAATTTACAAACTATCTCACAATCCAGCAAACTAGAAAATAATAGCCGCATCAAATTGCAAACCAGAAAACAATAAGCGTTGGAGATGCTCTAAACTAATTACATTGACCTCCATCTGAATTTTGAATTTATGACTTTTTACATGGAGAGTGTTGTTCTTTACCATTAAATCAAAAGTCGGTTTCGAACAATACTTAATTAGTGAAATAATAATTGATTAATATTTTTTGCAAATTAATCAAATTACTATTAAGAGAAAAATAATAAAACTACAGATATTTTATTAATAGTGTTTAGTTTAATTATGCATCAAAATTGATGTAAATAAATTTCTTTTATATTAAATTATGTATCCAATTAAGCTCAATTATTTAAGTTCTAGAGTTGATGAACTGCTGGTCAAAACCATCAACGACAAATAACGCCACAACGACACATCCTCTTTTTTCTAAAAAAAAATATAGTGAATGGAGATGTTATTTATTTTTTTATTCCGACTTCAGAAATTATTTTGATCCCAACACTTTTTGTCGCTTACAGACTGTCTTCCTCTTTTTTTACGCCAATTTTTTTAAAATTAGTCACATTTTTAAGGGTTCTCGTAGAAATATTTTTATATTCATATAAAATTAATTTTGTTCATATATTATCTTTCCCTGTTAAGTTTTAGTCTTATTCATATTCTATTCTTGTTAAAATAATGAACAACTAAATTAACAATAAATAATTATAGAATAAACTGATTTATATAATTTAATTTAAAAAATATAACAAATAAATTTTATATATTAAATACATCATATACGAAATACATAAAATATAAAATTTATGAATTTAATCACATTATTTGAAAAAAAAAAATACAAATGATTAGTTAAATAAAACAATATAAATGTTGTATAAATTAAATTTGTCATAAATAACTAATTAAAAAACTAAGTAGAATATTGGAAATAAATTTTAACATAAATTACTTAATAAATAGTTATGTATAATGTTATATAAATTAATAAAGTCATAACAATACAAAATTATAGTTATGGAAGAAATACGCCTAGATGGAAGATATGTGGAAGATATGTAGAGGTTGTTTGTTTATTGTACTGTTGTGAAGGGATGTACCTATTAATAGTTTATTTCTTGACTGCATCAGTTAAGCTTTGAAAAAAAAAATACATTTATCCTTGCCTACATAATTTATTAGCCCAAGAAATGATTCTTCGGAGAATATAATATCTGTTCCAAATTCCTCTGCTGAGACAGATATACCATGTCACCGTAGCCAGGCCTAGGGGCGGTTTTGTTTAAAAAAAACGGCTAAGATCCAAAACAATTATCTGGCTGCACAAAGAGCCTAAGAAACGAAATTCTTCCGAAGTCGCTACTTTGATACAGCGTTACGTCACGTGTCCTTCGTATTTTAACAGTATCTGAAGATTCATTTTTCTGATAGCCCAAAAAGCTTTTTATAAAGATAGATGTGATTGTTTTAGTTTCTCCATAACACCATATAAAAATAATCAAACAATTATACTTTTTTTTAAATGAAATTTTATTATGTTGCATGATTGTTATTTATATATATAGTACTTGACTGATTAGCTAAAAGATTTAAATTATTTAAATCTGATTTTTTCCGCTCAGACTGGAATCATGCGTCCGAGTCCAACCCCTGACCGTAACGATTCACTACTACAAAAAGGTGCTTCCTACACTGCTGTTGTACACGGATTTTTTTTCTATTTTAAATAAAACCGTGCACCAAATAAGATTTTTCCAATGATCAACGATATCTCTAAGAATTCTTTACGGATTTTTCATTAAAAAACAGTATCGGGGAAAACCCGTGTTAGAATCACCCTTCCTACACGGATATTTAATTAATTACCCGTGTAGGAATGTTAGAGAGCTACACGGATATTTAATTAAATATCCGTGTAAGAAGCACCCTTCTCACACGTTTTTAAATTAAATAGCCGTGTATATTTATGGAGAGAGCTACACGGATTTGCAGTTACAAATCCGTGTAGGAAGGGTGATTCTTCATCTTCCTACACGGATATTCAGTTAAATATCCGTGTAGGATAGCCCACGGATGTGAAATTTTATTAAATGTTTGCCCAAATATTTTATTATATTATTTCATATTCCTACACGGATATGTAGTTAAATATCCGTGTAGAATTCTCTATTTTTATTTTTTTTAAATATAATATACTTTCAATTTCATATTTTGTTATTATTTAAATATAAAAATGAACTTATGTATATGTTTTCATTGCTGTGAAACTCTTTAAATATTTATTCTTATAAATTAAGAAATTTATTCATTTAGATATGAACTTTGTAAATATTAATTTCTTTATAATTTATGTATTCATTCTTGTACACTATTTTACAAATAAAAATATTCATCACTGTGTTAGAAATATTTAATATTAACAAATTTAAAATTGTACAATTAATACAAAAAATAAATACAGAAGAACAAAAATGGAAACAAGTAAACTTTCATATATTACAAAAGTTACTCAAAAATTGATATAATAAAACCAAAAAAAAAAGAAACTCCTACAATAACAAAAAAAAAGAAACTCTAAACAACAGATTTTTTCTTTGTTCGACGAATGTAGGGCTTCGGTGGCGGATGGCCCCTGGGGCTGCGACGTGGGCGAGTCGGCCATGGTGGCCATGGCCAACTTCTGGGATAACCTGGTGGTGGTTGTTTGTAACCGGGTGGGATCCAAGGCACTGGCATGAAATCCTCTGGAAGTGGTGGTAGTGCCTCAACAGGTGGTGGTGGTGCCTCAACAGGTTGTTCTTCTGTGACACGTGACATTTTTTCACTTAGAGAAATTAAGATAGGTTTAAGAGGAACCGATTCCGAGGATATATAGGGTTTAAGGTGACTCTTCGTTTTTTTGTGTTTATTTTCGGTATATTCAATTTTAAATTTGTAATTAATTAAATAGGGCGCGCATGCTTTGAAATAAAGAGGCCTGTCCCTCCTAAGAATCTGTACCGATCTTTTCCTACACTGATAGTTACGTAAATATCCGTGTTGAAAGAGTAATCCTGCACGGATATTTACATAAAAACCGTGTAGGAAAAGAGGAGAGCTACACGGATATGTACTTAAATATCCGTGTAGGATACCTAGTGCATACGAATTTGTAATAAAAATCCGTGTAGGAATCCTTGTAGCAGTTCAAAACTAGATTATGTCTTCCAAAATTTTCTAAGTCCCCAGTTCACTTCTTCCTCCTCTGATTTTGAAATTCTTCCAAGTCCGAGTTCAAAACCCTCACCTCTGGTCCGCCGCGCTTTCTCTTCTCACTTCTCTTTGTCTCTCTCTCTCTTTCTTTTGTCAGGGTTTAGGTGGTGTGTGCGCCTCCATTGCTGCCTCTCTCTCTTTCTTTTGTCAATTCACTTCTTCCTCCTCTAATTTTGTTTGTAGACTTTTGGTAATTTACATAGAATCCAACTGCCTCTAATTTTGTTTGAAGACTTTTGTCAGTTCACTTTCTTTTGTTAGTTTGCTTTTGCAAAAATTAGTTTCCATTTTTTTTTCAATAATTCGATCCGTCTCTCGTTACTAACTCAAATTATAATTGTAGTAAAACCGGAGACAAGCCGCTTACTCACCCGAGCAAGTCAACGAAGTGAGAGGAATGTGGTCAAGGTGGTTTATTTCTGAATTTTGTACCCAACAATATGGATTTGTATAAATTAATTTGTGTAATTATCAATTTTGAATTGTTATTTTATATTTTAGCAATTTTATCTGTGCTGGGTAAAAAACATTCTGATTGTATATAATTTAATGGCTAGCAAAATTGGAGGCTAGCCAGAAACAAAAAAAATTACAAAAAAAAAATGAAAATCCTACACGGATATTTGAACAAAAGCCGTGTAGGATATGGTAAAAATAAAAATATCAAAAATTAATTTTATATTTTTAACAAAAGCCGTGTAGCTAGGGAAGGAGCCACACGGTTTTTTAATTAAAATTTGTGTAGGAAGACTATTCCTACACAGATTTTTATTAAAAAACCGTGTAGCTCTCGTGCTGGAAGATGTATTTTGTGAGGCTTTCCACACGGCTCTTGATTAAATAATCCGTGTAGGATTAGTATAATCGTACACGGATAATTATCCGTGTGTAAATGGTTGACTTTCATACACCCCAGTATTGCACACGTTTTCAAATCCGTGTAGCTCTCCAGTTAAAGTCCGTGCACAAACTGTATTTTTGTAGTAGTGATTGATTGGCATTTGTCATATGGCACTAGCATTGGTAATTGATTTTGGTTTATAAGAAGACAAATTAGGCACTCTCTAACCATGGCAAGTGCTCTACCTACCCTCTTGTGTCGGCTTCTTAATTTAGGTGCTTTGCATTTAGGTAGCGTTTTAAAAGAAAGCGATGACTCTTTTCTTCCCTCAAGTTTTGTTTATTTCTGGTACCTCATTTTTGAACATGAATGTACCAATTAGGAATCCCTGACCATGCACGCAAGTTACTTGATGAAATGTCCCAAAGAAACTCACAGTATGGGATCTAATTTTGATTTATTTAATGAAAAGTATCCTTTACTATGTCTACGAAATTGAGAAACAGGCATCAATTGATTACAGTTAGGACTTAGAACCCCTAAAAATATGGTAATTATGTATTTATTTCTTTATGAAGTTGGTTTCGAACCAAAGCTATGGAAAATACGAAGCAAAAGGCCATGGAAAACGCAACTGGTTCTACTTGGGTTGTATTTAATTAACTGTTATATTTTGGCTAGTCAACTACATGTGAAGCTGGATAGGAAGGAAATGGGTGTGTTAGGTTATAAATCAACAATCAATATAGTTATATTGAATACAAAAAAATAAGAGAATGAGAGCACATTGAGAGTTCCATTCTGTTTACTAAAATAGTTACTAGTTTTATGATATTATTAGGGTTTTCATAAATTTTAGGATCTGTGTTGCTTGTTACTACACAATTTAAAGTTTGCAAGCATAGTGGTGAAATTATATCTTAATTATATATCATGTCAGACCGATTCATTTTTCGACCAAGTGTTTCTCTTTAACAAAATCATTATTAATTTTGAGGTGAACATACAGCTCACTGATTAATGGCATGTGCAAGGAAGGAGATACTGAGAAGGCAGAGCAACTGTTGGCTGACATGGTTTCTCGAGGACTTAAAATGAAGTAATACTTGTTGCTCGACTCTATATTAGAATAGAAATATTTTAATAGTCCCCTTGCCTCTGGTCTTTAATAGGAAAGACAAAAAAAAAAAAAGACATAGCTACATTAATAGTCCCCTTGATGAACCCAGCATGGCAACAACATAAATTAAAGGAATGTTGTGTAAAGAAGGGGATATGTATAACCGTACTCTCTATTGGTTGGGGGGCAATGAAGGTTGCTACTAATCTAGTATTGACATCTGGTGTACTCGAAGAAATAGCTGATGCTGAAGGAAAAAACCGTTGTACATGTACTTTCTATTATCTCTATTAATTTATAGATCATTGTAAAAGCACAAGCTATTTTGATCTTAATCTTGACTTCCGCTTATTTTGTTGCTAATTGCAGTGTAAATTTTTGGTGATTAGAAATCTTTGTTACACAATTCTGCTATAAGTGTACTGCTTTTACGCCTAATTGTAAAATTGATCAAGGGAAAATACTTAGTCCCATATGATCTTGATCCTAATTATCAGATGCTATTGATGAAATTTATCTAGCAAATGTAGTTTATCTCAAGAATCTTTCTTTAAATAATTAGTCCCATATGATCTTGATCCTAATTATCAGATGCTATTGATGAAATTTATCTGGTAAATGTAGTTTATCTCAAAAATCTTTCTTCAACGTTTCTAAGTACTAATATACATGTTAAATTTCTAGATTGCGCTGAAATTACTGCTTGGAGCAACAAGTGAGCATTGCTATAAATTAATCAAGTCTTAACAATATAAAATTATATTGTTAAACACACAAAATGAGTAAGAAATAACTCTTACCCAAACCATCATATAATAATTAAGCTAATGTTTTTTTTGCTACACCCATACCATACCATATCGTTAAGTTAACAAAAAAATAAATCTTACTTATATTTGTCTTGACAAATATGATACGGATCAAATAAACAATATAAGAATTTGTCTTATCTTGTCAGTATATCTTAATTGTGGAAGATAGCTAGTACTGTATAGAGCAACATTACTGATTGTAAGAGGAAATGAATATTTGTAAGTTGTAAGCACGATCAAAATTTAATTTCATAACTTGACACCATCTGTCAAACTTCCAAAAAAAGAGATAAAATATACGCAAAATTATTACAGACTAAGGTACGACATAAATTTAAGCACTTCAAAATTAAAGACTAAAACCCCTTATGTTGACCCAAAGTCACCTCTAACGACTAGAGCAATCTTCAACATAAAACAAATGACAAGAATAACAAAGAAATAAGAAAGGCTGCACCTAGCTATCCTCATATCCTTATCCTTCTTACACTGAATACAGATGCCTAAAATCACCATGGAACCCAAAAGTATAAACATGAAGATATCAAATAACTTTGGGCATATCTTACACTTTTCCTCACTGTGTTCTGGTAATGGAATTGCTACTATGCCTGCAGCAGTTCCCAACACCCCAGTAAAACCCATTAAAACTGCAAAAAAAATTTCATCTTCATCAGTAGCCATCAGCCTGCAACAACAAAAATAATTAGTAAGAATTTGTAAAGGGAGGGAAGGAGAAATCTATCGTAATCAAAAATTTCTACTCTGCCCAAATTTGCAAGACTGTCATCCCTCCCTATGTATTTGCAAATAAACCCCTTGCACTTTCCCATAGTTCCCCATAACTCCATTACTTCCCCATGAAGAGGGACACCAAATTCTTGGAATCAGTTAGTGTCAGAAATTCTTGGAATCTGGCACTTATGTTATGCGGCTTCTGTATCGGCTTGAACAGATGTGTAAGAAATTCTTGTGGGGAAAGAGAGAAAACCAAGGCTTTGGAATTGCTCTGATCAATTGGAGAGTGATCTCACTCCAAAAATTTGGGGAAGAATGGGGGTGCCTGATCTGCACCTTAGAAACAATTCCCTCCTACTGAGGTGGTGGTGGTGGAAGGCGTTCTCAGAACTGCAAAGCCTATGGTGCACTACAATCAAAGGGATTAGAGGATTGAGTTCACAAGGTCCAACAATTTGGAAAGTTGACGCCTTGACGATTCCTTTTTCTGGAAGCGGCTCATCAAACTCAAACCTTTGTTTCATTGGAGCGCAAACTGGGTTATAGGATCCGGTACCAGTATCTCCTACTGGTACGACTCCTGGGGACAGACGCCAATTCGACACAACAAGGATGGCTTTCCTAGACCTCAACATCAAACCATTCCACTAAGGAAGAAAGCCTAAGGTGACAGCACACTGACCTATCATATTTAGTCTTCACTGATCTGCAAGGCGTACTGGTTTGGAGATGGGCAACGCATGGCAGGTACACGGCAGGCTCAGTTTATAAGACCATGATTTCTGGTGGAAAAATTAAATGGAGGTACAAGGAGATTTGGAGGGCGCATGTACCAGCTAATTAATATTAAAATCCTCACTTTTCTATTGCTAAAGGGTAAACTTTAACACATGATATCATGTTTAAAAGGGGTATGAATTGTGATATTCAACCAATGCCTCTTACTGGTAAATGGTAGCTAAAAATCAGAAAAGTAACTACAACAAATTTGAGTCCGACCAACCTCTGAATAAATTATGCAATTGGTAGTCACTACCAACCTTTCAAAAAAAAAAAAGACAGAGAGACAAAGAGAAAAGCTACTTAGCTACACCCTACATTACACAGTCACTAACCTCAAATTGTTGCTTAGTAGTGAGTAGTCACTGATGCAAATCCACCTGTAATCAGAAAATGCAAATTAAATATAGGTTCTTATAGAGCTACATTACCGATTGTAAGAGGAAATGGATATTTGTAAGGGAAAACAAATGTGTGTAAGGATGATCAAAATTTTAATTTCATGACTTGACAGCATAGGTCAAGCTTTAAAAAAAGAGTAAATAAAATATACTTAAAATACTTACAGACTAAGATACGATAAACATATTTAAATTCAAGACAAAATAATAATTCCGACAGAAATTTAAAACCAATTTTCTTGACCTAAAAATCATTTCAATGATTTTTTTTTTGAGGTAGAAATATGGAGGTCAAGCCCCCCTATTCCATTAGAAGGACACAAGTAGTGTCAAGTTTTACAAAAGGAGAAAAGAAAAAAAAAAAAAGATAACTTAGAAAACACACCACAATAACTAATAACACATATCTTATACAAATAGTGCAACTATCACCCTACCCCATCTCTATACCACGATCCATATTCTTCTTCCCTTCCAATGATTAAAATCATCTTTAAAAATAAAACAAATAACAAGAATAAAAAAGAAATGAAAAAAACTCCACCTAGCTAATTTCATATTCTTCTTAATTATATTGAACGACGATACCTACGGTCATCATAAAAGTCAAAAGTATCATTACGGAGATGTCAAATAATTCCGGGCAGATATTTTTCTTTTTCTATTTGTATTCTTGCACTAGAATTGTTGTTATTGCTAGCGGCGATTACCAGAACCTCAGTAACACTCGTGAGAACTCCGGAAAATTGTTTTTTATCGCTATATTTTTTGGAGTCATTAGAATACAATAAGTTGAAAAGGTTGTGTTATATTCATGGATTAAAATTATTTTGGAAATCATGGAAAGTACTAAAATTTATATTTTGATTTTCTCCAACATCTAATATATTATTATGTTTTGGCAATTTATTTTTTACACATTTGTTCAGATTTTTTTTTTAATTTATGGAGTTTTGATTTATATGATGCATATCATCTTCATAAAAAAAAAATCATATATTTTTTGGATAAATTATGCTGAAGAAATATTTCAAGATGTTTGAAATCTTCATTATATAATGAATTCTAATCATACAAAACTTATTTCGAGTAGGTGTATAAATAAAAGCAAGAGTACATCAAATTGAAGAATAATGTGTGATATTCATGTATAACATGTTCATCGCATGAACAACAATTTTGTAATCACCTTTTCAAACTTTTTAATTCGTAAAAATTGCTCTACTTACTATTACATCTTATTTAGTATCATTAATTTTGCATAAAGTGACTATAGTACTCCAAAAAAAAATATTCTTAAGTCTTAACTGAATATCTTTTCGAATTTTAAGACGAGGAGAATTCAAATGTCTCATGTTTTTCATGACTCATCGTGCCTCACATTCTTTATCTTTGTTTTTAAAGTCCAAACTGTCGATCTGAACACTCAATATGATAAGCATATTTTGGACTTAATTTGGTATAAATTTACAAATTTATAAAAGATACATAACAGTCTGGATCTAAATTCAAATTAAGTCCAAAATTTATAAATTTGATATGTAAATGCATCACTCCTGAAATAGAGATATGTTTCAACGGTTTAGATTTGTTGTTTGAATTCATTTCAATAAATTTAAAGGTAAGAGCATTTGCATCTTTGAAACTCTTGGAGTTTCTAAATAAATGTTAACAGAATTTTAGAAATTTTAGACTATCTGAATTTTTAAATCTCTACATTCCTGAAATTAAAATTAGAGTTTCTTAATTGCCACATAGCGTTTAATTAAAACAGTATTAAAAATTCAGCGAATAAGGGTCGATTATCGCCACGTCAGAGTTTTGAAACAGTTTCATATTTAGAAACTATTAGACAAAATTGCTAAATATGAAATTCATCTACATAAAAAACTGTCAAATCAGTTTTGAAACTCCAAGAGTTTCAGAAATGCAGATGCTCTAAGCTCATCAAAAAGTTTGGTAAGCTTAAGAACACTCTACTTCTACTCATATTCTATATTTATTTTTCAATTTCTTATATTCATATTCTATATTTTTTATTTTTAAATATTTTATTTGTTATAAATCTTTTTATTAGTTGTCGACTACAGTATGGTGTTCTAAATCATGTTTGATTGTTACTTTAATTTTAAAACTAAGAAAGATTAAGTCGCGTACTTCATATTATCTTTATGTTTTACATCTCATTTATTAACTTAAGTTACAAATTAAATTAATCTATTTAAAGGGGAAAGAAATTGAAAAATAAATTTTTATTTATAATAGTAGACCCCGTACGAAATAAGCTTGAATAATTTGTTAAGTCTAGACGAGGCTTTCTCCAAAGTCCAACAAAACTCGATTCCTTTGTTAATTTGTTAAGTAAATTCGCAAGGGAACATAGATAAGAAGGTTATCTCTTTTTTTTTCTCAACAACAAATTAAAATGATAGTTTTCGTAACAAATGAAATTATAGAATTCTTTTTTTTTATATCCGAAGATACTTTGACTTGAGAATTGTAAAACAGCTCCACAAATATCTCTCTCTATATAGTGATAATTTGTCAAATAAAAGATCTCATTACGAAGTTGAATTTGTAAAAAATAATTTATATGGCTAATTTCTGATTTTTTTTTTAAATGATACAGAAATTGCTTGAACGCAGGAAATAAATGTTGTGTAATAATCTAGAGGTCAATCAATACGATAATTGTATCATATATATTTTGTTCATGAATTGAGTGATTAATAAACTGTCATTTTGTTGTCTTGAGTATTATTGAATTTATGGATCATTCATTTATCTGACTAGAGTCAATAACTGGAATTGTGAAACTTCATAATATAGATGATATAATCTCTTAAAAGTCTCTAACCGAGGTAATTAGCAGGAACACTAATTTACCGTTATAAGGTTAGTATGTGGATTAAAAGATGGTCAAGTTTTACAGACCACTGACAAGATATGTCATTTTAATCACATAGATACATGTTCCTATTTGACAGACCCCGAATGAAACATTAAATGGAATTGTGTACGTGTAATTAATATTTCATTCAGTATTAAGTTCTAAAGTATGAGGTATTCATCTTTCCTACTAAGAGATATATATGTGTGATTGTTATCTAACACTGTCGGTAAAACGCAGTTATAACAGGAGCTCTTCGGTATACATAGCTTAGCTGAGGTAGTGATGGTTTACCAAAAGTACTATTGTCCCTCATATCTCTATACGAGTTATAGTATCACTGGGCCCCTTGATAGAGTAAGATTATCTGCTAGCGGTATAATTGCAAGAGTAATTATATTTGATAATCTGCTCAAGATCAAGAAAAGATTAAGTTTGCAAGGATGACACACACCTACCTTGAAACTAATCTGATACTTGAGACATAAGAATTAACATGAGTAAAATAGTTTACTGGATCGTGGTATTGTATAGTACAGCATCATCTGTGTAATTGGATGGTCATAGTGCAGATGTCAGACGCCTCCTATGATTATAGAAGTTAAAACAATTTTAATTCTATTTGCCAACATAACACAGATCCTATTAGGTCACACCGTATAGGAGCTAGTCAGAAAATCTTACAGATTAATTATAAATTGGCTATAATTAATATTAAGATGGTTATAATTAATTATACGTAATATAATTAAATTATATATGTTATATAAGATGACAAGCAAAAACAACGGTTAATTTATAAGTGTACTCGATGCGTTGTATAAAACCGAACCAAAACTGAACCATGAGAAATATAATTGTTTAAAACAATCATATATATTTGATTTAGATTTTAAATATTAATTATGGTTTTCAATTTTGAGCAAACAATTATTAGCAAATTAAAACCTTAATTAAAAATTAAGAAAAAAATATATAAAAATCAAATGAATGGCGGCTAGCAACAAAATATCAAATGATTTTGATATTTTTTTTGAACCGCCAAAGATTTTGATATTTCTTTGGAACCGCCATTCATAATGGCAATATTGTAAATAGGCCAAAAATTAAGGATATTTTGGTAATCGGACAACCTGCTTAATTTTTCTATAAATAGAGAAGCAGGGGTAAAGAGAAAATCACCAATTCACTTGTATCGTATCTGATCTGTGATCGAATCGATAAGTCTATTTTCTCTCTTTCTCGGTTACGATTATTTACGGGATTCTGAAATAATATATTTGCAAAAGTTGCGGTATTTCTATTGAATAACTGCGAGTCGTAAATATACTTATTTTGTCCTATTCTCGGTTACGTGTTTTTGCATAATTCCGCGATTTACAGTATTTCTGACAAAAAAAATAAACTGTTCTCTAGTTAGTCCTGGTGGATAACCAATAGAGGTATCAGACGTCTGATACTTCGAGGCGAGACGTTCCTCAGATTCGGTCTTCTCAATATGCTGCATTCCAATTAGAATTTGGAAACAAAGTATAAATATGTTATATTAATATATTTAATAGATTAATACTTTAGAAATTAATTATAGAGTAGATCTGTAAAATGATTAAATTGGGTTTTGATATCAAATGAATACAGAAGGTGGACTGTTTTGGAAAGTTTCCTGACATACCTCGTTTAATTTTTGGCTTAAGTTAGAAGTAAAATTTTTGTTTTACGTTCTTTCCGCATCTTAAGCAAATAAATAGATTTGAATAGTCAAAACCCCAACAGACTAAATCAATAGGTTTGAAACCCAACATATATATATATATATATATTTCCTATCAAGTACTATATTATTTCTCTCAAATGTAGGTGTGTACCTATATATTATTGATTCCGGATACTGGGATACATCATCTTTGGAAATACATGCATTTAAGCCTATTGAAAAAATTATTTATTTATAGTTATTCAGGGAATATTCTGCAAAAAAAAAAAAAAAAAGACAACAGCAAGATGTTAAATTTATCTGTGTTTGTACTGTTTGTCATTATTGGAATAAAAAAGATTATTAAAGTGCTATTATTCAGTCCACCTTTATAGCAAAACAAATGGGAGTCATTAACGGAGCATTCTTGATACAAACTTAGTTTCATTGTAATTCTTTAGTATAAAATGCAAATATTTTGTAAATTTTATTTTTTAAAAATTGGCATCCTAAGTACATATGTTTAGCAGTCCCTGTTTATTACAAGTGAATTTCTATGTTGGTTCGACTTTTTTATTTGTTTTCCTTTGTAATAATACAAGTAGCTGATGACAATTTATATTTCAAATATTTATATTCGTTTTTTCCTTCTATATTTTCTATTTTTAAATATCCATGAATGTCACATAACTTTTTCAACTTATTTTACTCTAATGACGTCAAAACATATAGCGAAAGTCATTATTTTTTCATTCAGAAAATGGCGAAAAATGAATGCAAAGTAGTTATTTTTCTGATTTATTTACCGCAAATGTGTTTTTGAGTCATTTTAGCATGTTTTGGAGAAAATTGCGTATTTAAACCAAAAACAGAGCAAAAATATAATATTTAAACGATTATTGAAAATTGCGTCAAAATAAGTTATTACATGGAGCATGCAACACCTCACACGAAATGCACAACATGCGAAATGCGAAAATACCCAGCTAATTAATTTTTTTTTATTTAATGTTGGATATTAATAAAAAAAAATCGGTACAAATAGTACATTCAGATTACAAATTTGCAAGGAGAGGGAAGGAGAAACTTAAGTAATTAAAATTTTCTGCTCCGTCCAAATTTGCACGATTGTCATTGACTCGTTCCTTTTATGTGTATTTGCAATAAAATTCCTTGTACTTTCCCATAATTTCCCATAATTTTCCATAACAGCATAACTCCATGCATTCCACTTCGGAAGAGTGACCCAAATTCTGATCTAAACTCAATATTTGAGTTATTTCAGAAGATCCGGACTCAGATCGACTGATTCTACAAGGCCACCAGGCCTACCACGTCGTCTCTCCTCTCCGAGCTAAAAGCCTAAAACCCTAACCCTAACGGCCTAACCCCTCTTCCCCATCGTCCATGGCAGCCAAGTCCGCTCTCCTCCGGTCCCACGCCTTTCTCCCCCAACTCCTTCCCTCCTCGCATCTCCGCCTCATCTCCACCTTCCCACCCCTCTGGCAGGTGCCCCAGCTCGATCCCTCACTTCCGCCTTCCTCTCCAACCCCACTCCCTCCTAATCCCTCCACCGGGAGCCCCTTCTATAATGAGAACTGGAGGAACCCCCAGCCGACGGCTGCAGCTGCCGCCTCTCTCCTCCCCGTGCCCGGCCAGTCTGTCATGGCCGCTCACATGATGGCTTTCTCCCAAACCATGGACCTCTCCGGACTCCTGAATCTCTTCGCTGATTACATGGTCTCACAGAGATGGAATGACATCCAATCTGTGTTTGAGTACTGGGTCAGGACCTTAGATGGATTCGGGAAACCAAACAAGCCCGATGTGAATCTGTTTAACCATTATCTCAGAGCTAGACTTATGTTGGGAGCGGACTCTGCTCTGTTGCTGGATCTAGTTCAACAGATGCAGGAGTTTGATGTAAAGCCTAATGCCGCTTCTTATAATCTAGTGTTTGAGTCAATGGTTAAAGAACTGGAAAGTATAAACAGTCAACAAAATGAGACCAGTGACAGTCAGGAGGACAGAAAAACAGCGCTTGTCACAGCAACAACACAGCTTTTTGATAAGTAAGTATCATTACAGCGGCAGTGTTGTTTAGGTAGTTTAATTCTGTCGAATTGTCAGAATCAGGTTGTAGCAGCTATTTTAGGCATAAGTTTCCTGGGTATTTCATTTGCATTATTAAGAATGCAATGAAGCGCAAAAATGGTTCAGAAAGTGTTAGTCTCAAAATTCCAATCTGTGTAATATTATTTGAGTTGATATTGTTCTGGATGGCAATTAAACATACGAACCTCTTAGTAATAGAGATTCCTCGATATATCCAACTTCTGTGTACCACGTCTCTTGTGTAGGTCTCTTTTTCTTTACCATTGCTTTTGAGTGCATTAATTTCATTATAGTTGTGTATTGAGGACAACTTTATTGTACAATATTGGAAATTAGGATACACTTTTAAAGTAGTGAACTTGTTATGCATAATAATAATTTTCTAAGTTGATTTTTAAGGGTTCTATTGTAACATGCCATGAAAGGAATCTAGATTACAACTAAGTTATGCTGTTCCCTCAATAATTATTTATGATAAGTATTATATATGATCAGTCTGATATGTTATAATCATGCGCACGGTAGGTAGCAGATGAAAGCTGCATTTACTATCTGGTCCAGTGGCCTTTAATGTAATTTTTCCAATTTTGTTACCATTACCATATATAAGTATTGCAGGACACGCACATGCAAAATTGCTTGAGGGGTGTTTCAAATGTTTTTCTTTTGAATTAAATTCAGGATGCTGGCAGAAGGCCCTTTGCCAGATGACGTATCTTTCAATCTGGTTGTAGGTCTTTTAATTAGAAGTAAACATTTTGACACGTCATTGACATACTTGGATTTGATGCTCAAATCTGGAAAAACACTAAATCGAAGCATCTACAATGGGTGCATACAATTTCTTTTAATCTCTAACAAGCCTGATGCAGCAACATCCTTCATAGATAAATGTAAGGTATGGTTATGCATATATGTGCATTCTTCTCTTTGAATTTCTGTGGATACATACAACTTTTTAACTTACTGTTTATATTCTAGATTAAGGTGGATATTACTTATGGTACCTGGAGATATGAACAAGTGTTAGAACCTGATCAGTAAGGATACTTAAATTAGTAAAGGCCAGATAAGATAAAACTGATTGCAGAGATATTTATTTAGGTAGCAGTTTTTCATGAGGACTTGAGGTGCTAAAAAAGGGTTTCAAGATAACTTTATATTAGGAAATGAAAAAAAAAAACAGTTAACCAAGTAGGTAACATAACATTAAATATAAAATTGAAAATAAACATTGCTTATAATGTTGTATGTTCTTCGTGTGTATGTTTTGTCCCCCTTGCAGGCATCAGGTGACAACAAGAACTTAGTTCCCAGCTGGAATTTGTGCCATCACATAGCAGATGTTGCTTTCAAATCAGATAGCAGCAAACTTGCCTACCAGTCCCTTGAGTTCTTCGCACGATGGATTGAGCATGGCGAAAAGGAGCGACCACAGGTGCTGCTCTCTGTGGAAGAGGGCTTATCGCTTGCAGCACTCGGCACGGCCAGCCGTACTTATGACTCAAAATTACTTGATGGGAGCTGGCAGATCTTGAAACGATCACTGCGCCAGAAAAAGGTGCCGAATCCAGAGACATATCTCATGAAGATAAATGCACATGCTTCTCTTGGGCAGGTCAAGAAGGCTTTTGAGACGCTCAATGAGCTTGAGATGGCCTATGGGGATTCTGAGAATACTGATCCTGAGCTGTTCTCTCCATTCACATCCTTGAATCCATTGGTTTTAGCGTGTTCCCGTAATGGTTTCTCTTCGCTTGATGCGGTATGGTTTACCCCTTGAGAAACTACTTCACCATATTAGACATTGCAGAAAACTATCTTCATGTATCATTTCTTTCTCATGTCATATGCTTTTGTATGGTTAAACCAGTATGCATTTTTGCAACTTTTCTTTTAATTTCTTTTTGTTTGTCATGTTGTTGTCAGCTCTATTAGTGTATATTAACATGAAGCTCTATCTCCATATATCATTTTTGCTATCCATATGTAGACCTGCAGTGACACCCAGGAAAAGAAACTCAAAATTGTGTTCCCTATACAAACCAACCAATATGAAAAAATTATAAAAATTTGACCTGGCAGGTCATCAATTGGGATAATCTGGATTGTATGGTCTCAGCTATGTGGTAAAATGAGACAGTAGAATATCTTTTCACTGAGCAAACTGTGCTAGTCATGAATATTTATTAATGGGTTTGTAAATTTTCCATCAATATTTTTATCAGTATCCTGGCTCTGATATTCAGCAATTTGGTGCAGGTGTACCTTGAGCTGGAGAAATGGTGCCAAGCTGAAAAACCATACAAGTCGATTGCTGCTCTAAATTGTGTGTTATTAGGCTGTGCAAATATTTGGGATCTAGACCGAGCTTACGAGACCTTCCAGGCCTTAGAGAAGATCGGCGTGACACCTAACATTCATTCTTATAATGCTTTGCTCTATGCATTTGGAAAGCTTCAAAAGGTACTGTACAATTATTTTGCTTACATCCTGATATTTTCTAGGTTTTCCTTTTGTATTTACCAATTTTTATTAATTTATGAGGTGATTTTTTCTAATGGCAGACAACTGAAGCTTGTGATGTTTTTGAGCATCTAGTGAGCATCGGGATGAAACCAAATGCTACAACTTACTCTTTGATTGTTGATGCTCATCTTATAAATCGGGATCCTAAATCAGCATTAAAAGTTGTTGATGAGATGGTATGTATGAACATTTGACTCAATTGACCAAGAAGTTCCGTTCTTCTTTTCTTGTTTTTATTTTCCTGAACACCAAAGAGGTTTTTGAACTCTGATTTTCTTTGGCATATGTTAGGTTGAGGCGGGTTTTGTGCCTACAAAGCAGATGCTTAAGAAAATCAGGAGGAGGTGCTCCCGCCAAATGGACTATGACAGTGATGATAAAGTTCAAAATCTGGCTAGAGATTTTAAGATTAGAATGGGAAATGAGATTCGAAGGGAGATGTTGTTTAACCTCGAGTATAGTACCCAATACTTGAAATAGGTAAATGTTGCTTGTTATTTCTGAATTTACTCAAAAAGTGATTAGACATGGTTCCTATTATATGATTCCAGTACAACTAGCATCTTAGTTTCCTCTATTTGGTCTTGATGGGTGTATTCTTGTACATCTTTTTACCTAAAACTAGGGTTGGGATCCAAGGCTGACAATATTTCTCAATCAAAGCCAAAATATCGTAAAAATAAAATGTCATTCTAGGCCTGTTGTTAACCTTATAGATTGGCCACCTATCATAATTCGTACAGCTTTTAAGTGTCATTTATATTCCATCAAAGCCCATTACAAAGTTCAAGCCATTTGGTGAACAGTAAAACGTACATCAAATTTCATCATTCATGTGTTACATGCACAAGGATAGTTGACATCCAACTGTCAGATTTCAAATTATAAATTACTTTTGACAGTTGTGAAGGGTGTCAAGTTGATACATTCTCAGTAGATTTCGTCCCAAAACTTTATTTTACTTTGACTTTTTAATATTTGTTGTAAATTTAGGTAAGGGGGTATGTTTCATAATTGAGGCCCTACCTCAGTTCTAGTGTCATTAATATGCTGTCCTGAGTTTGAGTCTGTATTCACAGTTATTCATACCTTGATTGCAGGACCTTGCTTTTCAAGGTGTTAACCACAGTGGAAATGAACCCTTCCAAATTGCCATGGACCCCTTCAACTGTGCTCCCTTTACTTTTATGGGTTTGTGGAAGATGCCTCTGTCCAAGTTTTTTTAGTAGCTCATTTATTTTGTACATTACTGCTGTTACCTACTTTCCCCCATTTCCTCAAATATCTTTTTGAATTTTGAGCTGAATAAAAACCTTGCAGCAAAGTACCTTTTTTTTTTCTTAAATTTTGATGGGATTGTAGGATTCTTTAGAATAAAGCTTCTGAAACTTTGTTTCTTACTTATCAGGACACTGTTGGTTTGTAGTTTTAGAGCTCGACACACTTTATTGCCTTGTATGTTTTCTAAACCAAGTTTCTGTGTTTTCTTTTTATTATCCAGGTCACCATTGGTTTGTAGAATTGCAGTTTCTAAACTAGGCTACACTTCTGCTTTTGGTACTACGTGTTCTTGATGAAAATGGCCTGGAACCTTTTTTATACGTTTGTTTTTATACAAAGTTCTATAATTATTGGTAAATAGCATGCACATGTGCTGGCATCTGTTTGCATCCTTTGGAGATGTGATATCCTGAAACAGAATTGAATCATTACAAAAGGACAAAGGGTACTTTTGAATATGCAAAAAAGAAGTCTGTGTACAAGGTGTGAAATCTGAAATTTAATCTATAAAATCAATAACAAAGTACAAATGCAATCACAATGCAGCTGATATATACAGCTCAACTGATTGGTAATGGCTGATTTTAGTCCAACGACAACTACCAACGCCACGTGATTTTGAAGTGCTCACAATGTCATTTTAATCATATAGCTCAATCTTCATGCCATTTCCACATCGTCTAAGGTAACAAATTTTTTGAGTTTCAATCTGGAATTCGGTCCAAACAGCCTGTAATGCACAGAGCTTTTTATGATTTGTGCTAGTATATAATGAACAGACCGGATTTAAACTCTAAAAAAATTGTTACCTCAGGTGATATGAATTCATGGACTAGCTTCACAACAAACCTCTCATTGCATTTCTCCTCCTATCCCTGGTAGCCATTCTCTCCCCATAAATCATAAATACGTCGCCCAGATCTTCCATTCCTGCCTCCTTCAACCTTCTACCGACCTCCTCAAACATTACTACCCCATCTTCATTTGAAAAACAATGCAGAAACTTATTATAATCGAATCTAGGCACCTCCGTAGCTCCCTGCATAGTTCTCTCCACAAACTTGGTTGCTTCTAGTGTTTTACCGGCCTTAACTAACCCCCCGACAAATATGTTCTCAAAATTTACAAGAGGGTCCCTCCCTTTTCTCCCTCTTTTACCCAAATGCCCCTGAAGAAGCATTATGTATGTGTGCATGTTCGGTTCACATCCTCTCCTAAGCATTTCTTTCAACACTTCTGTTGCCTCCCCTGGTCTTTTGATCCTCAACAAACCTTTCATCAAACCATGGTACAAACTTATCCCTGGTTCAGTAACCATATGAAATACCCTATAAGCCTCTCTAGTTCTCCTTTTTACCAACAACCCGTATATCAATTCACCCAAAGTGGTGCAATCAAATTGAACCCCTCTCTTGAGCATTTCACCAAACAGCATGTATGCATATGATATCCTCCCTTCCTTGCACAGCCATGTAATTACCGGATGATAAGAATCAGCACCACGATCAGAAAACCTACTCTCCCTTGCAGATTTAAACATCAGCATTGCATCTTCTAAACGATTGTACTTGAACAAAGTATTGACAACCTCCAGATACGAATCCACATCAGGCTCAAGCCCCTCAGCAACCATCTTATTCCACAATTTGGTTGCTGTTACAAGCTCACCAGTACGACAAAATCCCAAGATCAGAAACCTAAAAGTTTCCTTACTGGGCTCAATACCAAGTTGTCTTCTAACTTTAAAGACTACTGATTTTGCCACGTCAACCAACTTCCTCTCACAAATTGTGCTAATAACCAAGTTCAGAGTCTCAACAGTAAAAAGCGAGGGATTGTGAGTGCTGATTAGAGAGAAGACCTGCACGATTTTGTTCACCTCGTTGGCTTGTGCTAGTCCCCGAGCAGTTGTGCAGAGGAGGTGAGGGGTAATGATACTAGGGTCAGGGAGAAAGGAGAGAAAATTCGACCAGAGAAGGTCGATGTTTCGAGACTTGCCAAGGATGTCGAGGTAACGGGACGCGGTGGAAGAGGAATGGGGGAAAGGGTGGAGGTAGAGAAGGAAGCGGTGGAGGGGGCGGTAGGAGAGAGGGAAGCGAGAGCATGCTTGGAAGAAAACTTCGTGGAGGAAAGGTGGAGGCAAAGACGAAGGGGAGGGGAGGAGGAGGGAGAGGCGGCGGTGGAGGGAGGAATCGGGAGAGTGCTGATGCTGGAAGAGGATAGTGCTGAGACGGAGAAGGAAAGCTGGGTCCGTTGGAGAGGTAGGGGTGGGTGTGGGTGTGGGTGTGGAGGCGGGGACAACGGTGGAGAGACAGCGGGAGAGGGGGAGAGAGGTGAGGCGGAGCATGGGAGGAGACCGGAGAGGGAAAGAGGAAATGAACGGAGATGGGATGGCGATGAGGCGGGAAGGGTTTCTGGCTTGGTTTACCGAGAGCGGAGATTCCAGCGGGAAAGTTTAGATAAAAAGATGGAGATGCGGGGGATCGAACCCCGTGCCTCTCGCATGCAAAGCGAGCGCTCTACCATTTGAGCTACATCCCCAATTGCGTTGATGTTGTATTACATATCTAATTCTAAAGGTTTATAATTATTTGCTCCATTCACAACAAACAGAGGGAACTAATTCGAACAGCAAATAGGATTTCGAATATATGGGTACGTTTGGATGGGGGCTGGAATAGTTAGAATATGTAAATTTGATAATGATAATAATAAATGAGAATAGAGAAAATATAGTGATTTTAATATTAATATGAAAATAATACTATTCGAATTAGTAAAAATATTATTTGGATTGTACATGTGGAATAGCCAATAACTGTAACTAATAAAGAATAGTATTAACAAAATGTTAATTAAGAAGAAAGATAGACAAGTAGGATCTCAAACAAATTGTCACGGTGTGGAGAAAGATAACTCTCTTACACATCAGTAAGGTTGCCTATAGATTTTTTTTCTCTGCGAGACATAAACATTTAATGTTGTCATGACAGAGAAAAAATGTTTGTACTTAACGTATTAACATGATGTTCTTATACTTGAAATAGTAATTAGAATTCTTGAAAAATAAATTGTGATAATGTATCAATTATATTCAGACCTAACTTTATATATGCATGCCTATCCCTTCACACTGTTAACTTCTAAGAAGATCTAAAAATATTATAATAAATTTTGTATATCTGCATTCAACAAGTATCAAGAATATTATTGGTGATAGTTTTCATGTACATATTTTTTTATTAAAGGGCTCCGATAAACATCAACGTCTTTTAGCTATTATTTTCAAAAAAAATTAATATGTATCTGATCTCTATAGATAAACATCAACGTCTTTTAGCTATTATTTTCAAAAAAAATTAATATGCATCTTTCTATAGAAAGACGAGAGCTTGTGCCACAGCTACTACACTAAGCCCGCCATTTAGGTCTTCATCGCTTTTTGTAAGAAAATATTTATTAAAGTTTGTGTATCACTGGTATATAAGTATACTATTGAAAATTTTGGAAAATATTTGTTTTTTTTTTTTAGAAAAAGCCAGTATGATGGAGGGTGTGTATTTAGAAAAAGAGTGAGGCTATGGTAATATGCATATCAAATATTGGTATGTACTATGAATGTATATTTTTATTTTTAAAATTCAAACAATTGATCAAAACTGTTCAACGTGATCTCCATATAAAAATATGCTTGGAGACTATAATTTACATTTTTTTTTAGAATTTTTTTAGTATTTTTTTAAATAAATACAAAATCACTTTATCTAAACATTTTAGACCATCAGAAAATCCGGTTTAAAATAAATTGAAAATTTCAGTTATTTCATCGGATATAAACTCAATGAAGTATGGGTGTGCCCATTTATTTTCAATCTTCATCCCCACACTCTCGAGCGGGAGGCAGTTTCTTTGAATCAAATTCGGTCTGATATCCAGTCCAAACGGTCCGATCCGCTTCAATATATGTATGTTGTATACACGTACTTGACCGGTAAAAATCTTAAAGCTATCCGCACAAATCTCAAAGCAGGTCAGACAGCTCCAATCGGACCGCCTCTGATTACTTTCACTCGTCTAAATTCATCCATTCTCTGTTCTCTAGTATTACTTGCCTTTCTTTCTTAAAAATCTCTAAAATAAATACTGAACCAATTTCTCTGCAAAAGATTGACCCGGAGGCTTAATCGAGGCCTTGATCACCAAATAATTTCCAATTTTCGGTATTTTAATTATCTGAGATCGGATGAATGATACATGTATAAAAGTGTCGATCGAAAAAATTAATTTCAATGGAGAATTTGACTAAAAGGGAATGTATTTCCAAAAAAAATATAACTAGTTAGCTAGCATCTTTTAAGTGTCTTATTTTAATTCAACGGTTTTCTCACAAAAAAATGTAATAATTGGTTATATATATATTTTCCCCACCATGATAAAACATCATGGATAATTAGCTGCATATTTGTTCCTATTATGTATTTTATTATTAGATGGATTTAATATTTTATTATTTTCCAATCACAAAGAGCAGATTTCAAATAATATTACGATGTTTCTCAAAAACTAATTAACTTTTAATCTAGTGACAAAGACACATGTTCTCTAATATGAGAGGTCATTTTTTATAGTCCACCGATTTCTGGTAGAAATCAAAACAACCAAGAATAAGTACTCAAAACAGGTACTTATAACTCAGCTATCAATATGTCAGATAGTTAAAAAAAAATTGTTTCCGCGGGACAGAGAAACATCAGAAAAGTTTATACAAAAAAACAGCTAACAACAAAGTAAAAAAATCAAAGTTTAGTAATCTAAAAGATTGCAATACATCGGAGATTAAAGACTGCCATGCTCAAAATCCTCTTTGTCAGTTTTCAAACAGTGAAATGTGAGAAATCATAAGCTTGAAATTCGAATAAAAAGTTCTTTATAAATAATTAAATAGAAGTTGGTATGTAGCCTTCACCTTTCTATATCAAAAAAATATTATAATGTTTCTTGAGTTATCTAGAGTATCAAATTTGTTCTTTAATAAGCAGGACGCTCACAGTAAAATGTTGGAGGCCAAGAAAAATGTCAAAAGGATTTCTTTTTTTTTTTAATTTCATATTAAAACTATGTGATTCTTTGTATGAGCATCTACATAACTAAAATTAAGAAGAAAAAAAAGAGTTAAAAACAATAGTCAAGAACTAAATAAAAATTATGTTAATTTTATTTTTTTGAACTTTTATACTCGTGCAATTAATTTTTTATTACTTTTAACGTTCATATCAACAATTATTACTATGGAAAAGAGAATGACCAGAACAAAACCAATAGAAATAATTAGAAAAAGATTTCTTTAAAATTAAGATTTTCTAAATTAAAAATTACACTACCAAAAAGTAGAATAGAAACGTATAGTTTGTTTTTAGAAATAAAAGAAAATCTGAATGCAAATGTGGGATTTTGTTTTTGGTCTGAATTGCCACTTGCTTGTGTTAAATATTATTTTGTTGTGGGTCCTAAGAACCCATCAAATAAAAACTCACAAAAGCAATTATATTTTGAAAAAGAAACTGTCACGTAGCAGCACCTAAACACATGCATGTCCGTACAAAGAACATTCCAAGTACGGCAGATTTGGAAGCGACGGTGACATGCAGAGCATATATATATATGTAAATGCTTCCATTCCATGCACACGTGTGCGTATACAAAATTGGATTTGCTTTTTATTTTATTTTTGACAAGGAATAGCATATCAGGTTTAAAGTGCGGATGATATCCTGACGCCGTTATATATACAATAATTAAATAAAACTAACTTGGCCGCAGGAAAATTGGTCGTGGCTTTTCTTCACAGAAAATCGATTTTAGCATGTGTAAAATTTGTCGTCACTTTGACTATTATGCCCCAGTAAAAAAAATAAACTCCGCATACATGTTGAGTTCTTGACTCGCTCGATCAGCAAGTATTTTTTCCCATAAATAGTGTACCCACACAAAAACATGATTAAAAATTTATCCGAATTATAATGTACCCATAAAGTATTATCTACCGATTTATATTTTAAAAAGTGATTAATTTATTTTTAAACTTCCTCGCACTTCTTCTGTCTAATTAATTGTCGCACTTCGTTAAATTTACGTTAAGGATGCATACAATATCAATCCGATGATTAAAATTTATCTTCCTTTTTTAATTAAAAATAAATAATATAAGAAAAACAAGTTACAATAATCTATTACAATAAAAACACCAACAAAAATTAATGTATAGGTTTTCACTCATCAATATGATGTGATAAAGTATAAATATTAATTCCGACCATAACGAGGGTTTAGATTATCTTCAATTTTTTAGTTTATACTTGTCTCATAAAAAGAAATTTCATCATACTCTTTCTAGCAATCAAAACCACTAATTAATTCTCAATTAAACAGTTGTAGATCATTAAATTGTACAAATTATAAATGATGAGCTCATGACTGATACTATTTGTTCGTCTCTTTTGCACAATGATCTTTATGAAAATTTTAATGAATCATAAAAATTTCAATATAATATAACATGATTCTGATATTATATGTTTTCAAAATGCCCGCCTTCACCTTACAAGCAAAACATGTTCATTTTGAAGAGGATTCATGATCATGCATGCCAATAATCTTTTGATTTTTTTATGAGCCCAAAAATGCATAATGGAACTAACTTTTTCTTAAAATAAGTATTATATATTTAGTATTGGTATAATGTTTAACTTGTTCAAAATATTACGGAATAGTAATCCAATCATCTTCATTGGTTTCCCCTTAATTTAATCATTTTAAAAATGCAGACTATTGATGTAAGTTTATTTAATGTAACAAAAGATAAACAAAAAAACCTCACTAAAACAAGAAGATAAAAAAATAATATTAAACTTCCAAGTAAATAAACTAGAGTTTCAATGTCCAATTCCGTTAATAAAAAGTATTGATATCCAATTATAACGAATCAAAGCAGATATATGGAAAAGTCAGTACCAAATTAAATTGAAATTCTTTTTCTCGAGTGTAACTTGAATTGGAGGAAATTTTATAGAAATTCTAAATTGTTTTCTCTAGATGTACCTAAGAGTTTTGGTATTTTCAACTAAAAATCAACCTTTAAAAATCATCTACCTTAAAGGGATTTTATAAGCTGTACGTTGATGCAATAAAAAAGACCCAGGAGCCGTAAAATTGTTATACATATGTAGAAGAAATTATCTTAATTATATTAATGATTTTGTTTTGATCTTCGAACTATAAATTAAAAAAAAATATATAGGGAGGCTTTTGAACACTACTTGTATGTTTTTTTTTTTCTTGCGAAGAAGCTTTACTTAATTTTTATTATCATAATTAATGCGTGATGCATTAAATAAAAAAAAAATAACTTTTGAGTTGAATGTACAAAGTTGGACCGGATTGTCCTGACTCGTCAGATTTATAAAGATTCGTCTATGGGTTTGATCCGACGGCCTAAGAATTTTTGTCCTGAAAAAAAAATTGATATTGAAAAAATAAATCCTTATACACAAATATGGATAATGACGATGCTTTAATTTATCTAGAAAAAAAAATTCCTTTATAAGTTAATTTATAAGAGCGCACAATAGAAACAGTATACATTTCAAAGGCAGATAACGGCAATGTTTTATCTTGGAAAAAAAAAAGACTCCTTTAATTATAAGTTAATTGTAAGAGCACACAATAGAAACTAGGCATGTCAGTGTTGTGTATCAGATGAATATAGATGAAGATGTTTAAAAACTGTGCACTCATTTAAATTTAGCCTTTATCCACTAAATATTATCGTATTACTTTTTATTAAAAATAATAATAGATAAATAATGCCGATTTTTTTATTAATAGGAAAATAATTAAATAAATATCGTGATTAAGGAATGTTTCCGATTTTTTGTGAAAAGTGGGAAAACCGTTATCCAAAATCACGGCCAGAGGACGCCAGCCAAAATCGCAGCCCGATTAGGTGGGACCTCCAAGCCAAGCTCCATCCCAAGTGACTGGAGGAAATCACCAGCTACCAGGCGATTTAGGGTTTTGTTTGCTCCTTCACTTGATTTAACTGGGTTAGGCGCTTGGTTCAAAGTAGGCCCAGCATCTGCCACTTCATCTTCTGAATCATCAGAGAAAATCGCAATAAATGATAGAAAGGATTAAAAAATTGTTGTTCAAAGACCCTGCTATATCAATTGGACTGAAAAAACAATTCTCTGGCCGTTATTTTATTCAACGGACCGATGCCGGCCGTTATTCTATTCAACGGACCAATCTGGCCGTAATTCAGTACAGCGGCCTGACTTTCCGTTGCCCAATTTAATGGCCCAAGTTTAATCCTGCTCCGCTAATAGCTTTGTGCTAATCGGGCCACAATTTTGGCTGGCGTCCTCTGGCCGTGATTTTGGATAACAGTTTTCCCACTTTTCGCAAAAAATCGAAAACATTCCTTAATCACGATATTTATTTAATTATTTTCCTATTAATAACTATATTCATATCTCTTGTTTTATTTTTTGGATATGGATACGGATACGAGTTCAGATTAGATCGGATATTTATTAAAATAATATAAAAAATATTAAAGTTCATAATATATATGGTATATACCTACTATTCGGATACGAAAAATTGAAACTTAAAAATCATATCAGTATCCTTATCCACACGGATATTCGAATATTGGATATCCACATCTAAGTTTTTGAATACATATATTATCCATTCCGTTTTCACCCCTAAGAGGAGGGATTCAATTACACTATTTTATGGTGACATATCTTGGCACCATATGTTTTTAAGTTACTTTTACAATTTCAAAGTTCAAACAGTCGATTCAAACCGTTCAACATGATCTTCACATTAAAATGTGCTTGGAGACCAAATTTTACAGGTTTTGAATTTTTTTAATATTTATTAAGATGGTACAAATTGTTATTTTCAGACAATTCTGGACCATTGAAAAACAACAATTTTCAAAAATTCTAAATAAATAATAAAAATTTCAAAAAAAAAATATTAAATTTGGTCTCCAAGTACATTTAAATTTGAGTAAATGTTGGAGGTCAAGCCACCCAACTAATTAATATCCACAAAGGATTCTCCTTTCCGGGTGTCCAACCTGCGACCTCCCACACACAGTGAATTACCTTTGTCACTAGACCAAAGGCTGGTTCTTGTCTTCAAACACATTTTAATACGGAGATCATGTTGAACGGTTCAGATTGACGATTTAAATTTTGAAATTGCAAAAATAACTTATAAACATATGGTGTCAAAATTTGTCACCATTTTTATGGTGTAATTAGATCCCTCCTCAATAATGAATAATTATCATATGAGTTGATAACTTATATAATCAACTTAGGGTACATCTAACAAATAATTATATCACTTTAAACACATATTCGTTATAAAATATAACGAAAAATTATATCATTTGGTCTCATTATTTTAGAAAAAAAATATAAGTTACTAAAATTATGATATAATATATAAATTAGTCTCACGGTAATATTAAATACTATATCATTAAATAAACGAACAAAATTATATACATAATTTACACTTATAAGTTATAAATCACTTGAGCATAAAAATGTCCTTACCATTATTTGTTAAGTTTATGAAAAAAATTCTTACACATATCTATATTTAATAATCTAACAAAAAAATCTTATTCATATTAATCTTTTAAATTTTAGATTGCCTAATAGAATAATGAATTTCAATGTGACCCTAATAGAAACACAGGTGATCTCAAGTTAAAAGTCAGTAAATTGATCCCATACGGCCATACCCGGTTTTCCCAGCGTGTGACCGGTTCGCATGCTAACGAGAAAACTTAATTTTCTGGCTGGGGCTTCTGCAGATAAATAACACTGTGTAAAGCTCGTGTCAGGAAGTTTATGTACCTCTTGAATTATTTTTCTGGCCATAGAAGAACAGATGGCCTCCCACCGACCTCCACTAAGTCCGCTTTAACGTTCGTTAAGTCGCCGTCATAGCATATGTCGATCCCCGCCGAGTCGCTTTCACACAGAACGAACGGCCTGCGATGCATTTGAAGACGCGCGAGATGAAAATAGACGGTTCGAATGAGCTCAATAATAGCACTCACTTTTTTCCTTCGCTTCTGACTCGAGCCTCTTGCTCCGGTTTAGACCGAACCGTAGGTAACAGAACATTTCTTTTTAGATCCGGACCGTCAATCAGAATCCGCACGAATTTTGAAGGGGCCTCTTGCATTCCACACCGAGGGCCGGGTTGGCCCGGATTCTGATTGGACGGTCCGTAACTAAAAAAAATATTCTGTTACCTCAGAGGATATTGACTCGAACCGGAGACCTGCTCTGTCTTCTTCCTCCATCTTTTTTGCTATTTCCCGGAAAGAGAGAGAGAGTACTTTCTTTGTTAAAACAGAAGCCAGCTCGAGCGCCATTTCGGAGATATCGAAGTTCAACAAATCACAAAGACGCTTAGTTCTTCACTATCTATTTATTTGGCAGTATGAAGCTACTGGAATTTTAATTCACTCTGTTCCTCTAAAATTTATCGTTGGGGCAATCAATCTAGAAAAGACTTTTATTTTGTCCTGGAATTGCTGCTTTTCTTTTCAAGGTGTCGATGTTAATTAGCTTTAGTTTCTCAGTATTGTTTTATTTAAGTGGTTAAAATCATAACCTGAATCCCATCTGACTTTGTCTGTAACGTCCTGTGTAACGAGTCCTTTTCTATTAGAAAAAAAAAATCTGATTCGAAGGATTGCAGTTCCAGCAACTTACAACACCAATTGCCGCACAACTGAGTGCCACTGAAATTTAGACTGTTACCGATCTTAATTAGTTGATGTTCCAAACTAAGCAAATTGGTACTTAGCTTTGGTTTCCTTCATTATTTGTTGTACGATGGCTACAGCTCGTAGTACGCTTGACCATTCAATTATGCTCTGACAAAATTCAATGGAAGTAAAAAAGTGGCCTCATGTATGATTAGCGTAGCAGAACTGCAGAGAAGCTACTTTCCTAGTAAAGTACATTAACACATGGCCTAAGAATGCAAATCTAGTGCTAGTTTAGCTAAATGTTTACTTTACATGAAACATAAATTAGATTTGTTAATTGTTAGTTAATTCAAGTACATGAAAGATTTTGCTTATTAACTACTACAGTTTTTTGCTAGCATTTTCAATCTAACTCTTATTTCCTTTTTTTTATTTTCAGTAATTTACAAGCCATGTCACAGTTTCCGTCATGGCAGAATCAGGATGCCATGCAACTATTGCAGCAGCAACTGTTGCACCAGCCAAACCCACTTGGCCAAATTTATATTCCCAATGTCACTAATGAAAGAATTTTATCACAGAACTATCAACCACCTCTCGCAACAACTATACAATCTTGTCCACAGCATCTGAGCCAGTCCCCAAATTACCCTTCTCAAATCAACCCTTTTCAAGTTGGCCAGTTTCTACCTGAACAAGTATTCTCACAAGAATGCACCGCAAACTATCAGCACGGCAGTGGTCTGACGAGTCTAGACCCTACAGAGGAGAAGATATTGTTCGGCTCTGATGATGATGTCAGCTCTTCTACTAGGGCAACCTCACAAGGGAATGTTGTGACACAGGAGGGGTGTTGTGGTACTTTTGCATCTATCAACAGTGGGAGCTGGAGTGCTCTTATGCAGGATGCAGTGGAGGCCTCCAGTAGCGACACGGGTTTGCACGAGGAATGGAGTGGCTTGAGTTTTCAAAAACCAGAGGAACCATCAATTTCAAACAACTCAAGCACCTTAACTGCAAATCAGCCATCAAATTTTGTTGTAAATGAAGGGCATACCTGGAATCTTCCATACATGGCTGTTAGTGGTAGCCAGAGCCTCTTTAATCTACCAGCTCAATATTCAAGTGTTATTTCTGAAAATCCGCATTTTGCAGCAAATCAGCAGGTTAGTCAGGATTTACTTCACCAGTTACCTGTCAGAAATCTTTTTTGTTCTAGGCAGTACCCACTATAGGCATGATTGTTAGCTGTCTTTGGTACTTTTCCCCCTCAATCTTATACCCCCATCGCCATCCTAGTATTCAGTGAAACCCTGATCAAGCCACAGAAACAGTTAGATTTTAATACAATGACTTAATTCCCGACAATATATTATATTTTGAGAGCTAAATTATGAATGCTCAGCAACAGAGATAAATTTTATGTTTTTATACCAAATTTGTCCTTAAATAATCTTTTTCTATGTAGATGAGCCTAATGCATCAATGCTTCCTTAAATAAGAAAGTGTGTTATGGGAAATAAAGTATTCTAATATTTTTTCAGGACCTTCTATGAAAAGTAGACCCTAAAAATGTATCAACAACTTGACTACTTAAGTTCAGATAAAAAATGATTCGATAATTTAAAGACATGAATTTATAAATGTTATATGATATTAGTAAAATTCATTACATGAGGCTGGAGTTTGACAAATTTTTACTAGGCAGAAAAAATTTAGTCAAATTATTCTTTGTTTACAATTACTTCTCGACTCTTATTCAATTTATGCTATAGATTTTTGTTTGCATAGTGTTAATTTTTTTTAACTCAGTTTGTTTTGAACAACTGAACTGACTAAATGAGAAAGCAAATTTAATTTCTAAGAGATGACATGTTAATTTTTACTTCTTGATTGTTACGGAGAATTGTGATTTACTTGAGAATGGTTTTTTTTAATATTATATACAACACCATGTGAGTGTAAGCTGTAGAGAATCATATTTACCAATAGCAATTTATTAATTTCCGTATAAAGGCACTAGCTACTCCATTTAAGCCAATGGATAACTATTTCCTTGTTTCGTACTAAATAATTTTCCTTGTGCTCTGAATATTAGAACATGAGTACTGATAATAGCACCTCCTTTCAATAAAGCCTCACCACAAATAGAAAAAAAAAGAAAAGTCCTGTCAAAATGATACGGACATTAATGCATGGAACCTATTTATCTAAAGGTTCAATAATGCAGACCCATTAGAGCAGAAACCATGATTATCTGATTTTTCATCTTCTGTATTTCTCAGATGAAAGAAACGGAGGAGGAACTGAGACATGCATTTCAGAGCAATTGCTCTGACGGAGCTTCAATTGGTCCATTAGCAAATTTATATTCTCCGCATATAACACCAATGACAAGGTAATATGAATGATTCATTAAGAAACTTTCTTATCTATATATTTATTTTTAAACTAAACACTTGTATGAGAGATACATGTCCCTCATTCCTGCAAGAAAGAGGCACCTGAATCCCAAGTCCTTAACATGTCAGTATTTAGTCTTTTTAAGCCCTTAATATTCTGGTGTTGATCCCTACCTAAAAACCTCAATAATCACCAGATGCAAGATGGTTTGTGAGTGAGGCGTTAGAACTGGATAGGGCCCTCTTCAAACCAATTTGAGAGATCAGAAAAGGTGTGCAGCTCCCAATATTTGCAAACCCTAGAGCTGGGCATTGTTTGCTATTCATCTACATTCCCAGATCATGGGTATCCGTGGATCAGCAGTGATGCAACATTCCCTTCTAACGTAGCTTGATTTGAAAAGGGCTTTATTTTTAGTACCTTCCTCCATTAGAATTCATACAGTATCCATGCTACAGAAACAATATAATGAATTTACCATGTGAATATTCTAAAAATTTGATCCTGCAAAATAGGATCACGCCAAATTTTAAATTTCTATGTACTTGTGAGAAAAGGGGCATGACTTTGGTAAAATTAATTGGGAAGTTTTATTGACTTTTGATTAAAAATTCTATGAGCAAGTAGATTAAAAAATAGTTAATTTGACAAATTCTATAATTATTTTAATGAGGAAAATGGAGAAGGAAAAAAATGGTCTGATTTTTAGTAAACCTGTTACTATAACTAATCTGTTCTATGGAATATTTCCTCTCTAAATACTGAATGCTTATATCGAGAGAGATGATGCTTCTAATTCTAGTAAGAAAACAGTGCCTTGGATATTAAAAAAAGGATAGAAGAAAAGATCTAATTCTTCATCAATTTAATATATACAAGAGAAAATGTTTTCAAACTAATGTTTGCAATTTTGTTATATATAAAATTAACTACATGCATTGGTACCATTAAGAACATGCAAAAATATTAGCGAACAATAATGATTTCAGCAAAAATTATAAATGCATATAATATTACCTGCAATGCCATGAACTTGATTAGAGCCTTTAAAAGATTCCTCTCTCTCTTTGTGCCTTTGAAGGCAAAATATTGCTTATCTGGGCAAGGTAAAGAGCAGGGATGGGGTTGTTTATATATACACCACTATAGGTGTGTTTGCATGCTGTGTTTATTGCTGTGTGATTTTCCTAGGGAACTACAGTAGTTTGGTTTGGGAGATGGTTAAAGAAATTTTTACCAGAAATATTCATCTATCTAAACCTTCAACAGGATAATAAGGATTTTCCACTATAAATGAATAGAAAAGAAGAGTTTTTTTTTTCTCTTTTATTCATTAGGAAATAAAGAAGAAAAGTGTGCGTTCATCAACCGAAAGTTTTTTGTCTTTTGGTTTTGGTGGGTTGCGGAAAAGCTAGGGCCAGGATGTCACTGAAAACATAATACTTATTTGTATACAACAATTGGGCCATATAGATCATAAACCCAACTTGAGTGTGTTTTGGATGGATGATCGATCCATTCCTGTAATTAATGTGATGCTGTTACCTTTGTTATTCTATTACCTCTGCACTGAGAAATGAAGTTAGATGTCACTTGACAAAATATAGTTTGATTTTGGTGTTGAATTGGGATGAAAGGTCTGGCATGGGCTGTACTTGGTTTAATGTTGTAATTAAATAAAACAACATATCATAAACAGCATTGACAAGATATTGTTTTTAGGTCAAAAGCACCCCTCATATCTTAAAGTTGGATATTGGTTTTTATGAATAAAAAATGGCATCCTTCTAGCCATGAGTGTACATCTTAATATATATGATGTATATAGGACCTTTTTTTATTTATTTTATCTGAAAATTTGTAACTGTCAGGTAAGAAAATTCTATTTTGTTTTGGTTTGTTGTGGTTAATTAAGCATTTTTTCAGGTATAAGGTCATAAGGAACCTAAGGTTCGAAATTAATTACATTGGTGCCATACTGGTTAGTACAGTACTAATATATACTGGCTGATGAGTACTGAAACGGGGTGGTGTATTAATTCATGTTGCTAACTACTGATAAAGTAAAATAAATACCCATGATTTTTTTTTTTCTGACAAGAATAATGCTCTTTTCAGTCAATGTATGATGGAACCTAACCGCAAGGTAGAGAGAGCAAGGAGTAATGCTACAACTTCCCTGGATATAACCCAATCAGTCACTGCTGACTCATCAACTTCTTATGAAAAATCACTAAAACAAATTTCTTTGCAAAACCAATTCATCTCAAATCAACAGCTCTGTCACAATCAATATCCTTCAGTTCATTTGAACCCTAACCAACCCCAGATAGATCATTACATTTCTCAAAGTGATATTTTAGATTCCAAGAGCACCTTGTGTGCACAGGATACAATCTTTAATTCATTTGATTTTACAAAAATGGCAAGTAACACCATCAACAATCCAAGTAAATCTGTTATTGAAAATTCACTCGATCCTATGGTCAATAACTTGTGGAACATATCGTTAGTGCAACAAAATCTAGCCAGCATCCATCCAGCAAAGCTTGCATCTAGTATGTTGTTCCAATCAAAGATGGAAGGAGAGAAAAGTTTACCTGGCATTGCTAAAGTTTCAATGCAACCATGGGACCAAGACCAAAAGCAAGATATTCATGACAATGCAAGAATGCTTAGCATTTCCTCACATGAGGTAAGAAATCTGAAGGAATATTCACACTTCTCTGGCAGGAAAGACCCAACTCTGCAATTTGGTGCAAAATCTCCCAAAAGAGGTTACAATGGTGGGCCCCGTGAAATGGGGCTGAGACCAAAAAAGCAAAGAGTTGAAACATCACCACTTGTTTCCTGGTTCAGGGTAGTTGACGGGTCTCATCAAAGGCTCTGTAATGCCAGGTGATTTTTTTATTTTAAGGTGTTGTTAAGTATCTCAAGGGGATTTTTATTGTATTATACTCAGTAATTAAAGGGATCCATGCCAACTGGAACAATTTTACAGTACCTGTACTTTCGGAACACTTGTTTTCTGATTTTTCAAAAACTTCTTAACTATGATCTCTATTTGAATAAACCGTCAATCATATACAAATATTGAACACCAGTAGGACCTTTGAGAAGAAGTACCAGTAGAAAATAAAGAAAGAAGTATCAGATATGCCAGGACTGAACTGGTACTAGTTTGTTACTTTGAGGTATAGCATAGTCTTTGGTTGGCTGAAGTGCATATTTGGTGGAGTAATATTATATCAAAAGAATCAATAAATCTCTAAATTTTACTCTTTACAGGATCAAAGAGCACGGGTGGCCACAAGCTACTAACAGACTTAGCGAAAAGGTTTGTCTACTTTCGAATACAATAATGAAATTAATTAATTTTGTTTGTTTTATGCCCACTTTACCATGATTCTTGTGTACTTTGATATAGGTTGAGGATATAACCAAATTAAAGGAAGATGTGCCTTCTGAAACCCTAAATAGAAAGAGGCTAATCCTGACAACTCAGCTGACTTGGCAACTATTTCCAGCTTTACAATATAAATACCTATCAGAAGATGCTACATTGGCTTATCAAAAGATCACTTACTGTGTTAGTAGATCTGCATTAGAAGAAGCTTGCACCTTAATTTCTTCTAGGGACAACTCTTCTTTGCATTCTAGTGCTGCAGATAGGCAAGTACTTTCTGTCAAAGCAGCTAGAAATCCATGTTCCGCAAAATCATATTTGTACTAATCATTTGTGACATTTGTCATTTTTTGGTCTTTTTTTTCACTTTTATTTAGGATGCTCCAAAAGTTCAGTGGCAAGTCAGCAGGAGGGAGCACTTTGTTGGAAGCTGTTGAGAAAATAATGCAAAAGTCCACTACTTTAGAGAGCCATTTTCTAAGGTATATAACAAAAACCAAATACAATAAAGAATAATATGAAATGAAAATGATAAAACAGCAACTACTACTGTTTTGATACATGTCCCAACTGGCCTTTGGCAGCTATTGTAGGAAATCCTAACTGATCATTACATTGTAACTAACTTCTGATATTTGCTAAAATTAAGGTTGGACAAAAGGAGCTGTTTGGTAGATTTAAAATTGACGTGGCAAGAATTGGAAAGATACGCAATAGTAAATTGCTTAGGCAAGTACCACACTCAAAGTCGACATGTCAACCCAGAGGGCACTTCAAATCCCCAAACTGCCCCTCGGAGACATCTTCCTCAGAGGCATGCCACGCTTGTTGTATTGCAAATTGACACAGCTTCTCTTCATGGAGTTCCCTGTTTATCACTCTAAAATCTAGATTCTAGCTTACTGACTTATGATTTATTTTTTAATTTACTTCTAGTTTCTAATCCCCATGGTCAATTCTGTTGATCTGCTAATCTCTTTTTATATTGGTGCCCCCTATTTATCTTGGTACACATTAGAGAAGCTTGGAAGTGTGTTCTTTTAAGGGAACCATATTGTAAAGTAGTGTTTATGTATCATATATCAGTAGTGGGCTCTGAATTCTAATTAAGTAGATATTTCAAGGGGTTCAATAATTAAACACTGATTCGGCAAATAACTGTCAAATCTGTACAGATGTAGTAGAAAGGATGTACTTTTTAAGTTTCAAGTGGATCAATCATGTAAGATCATCTTCTTCTTTTTTTCAAGTTAATTTAGGATCTTCTTTAGAACCTGTAATCCTTCTTTGCCATGCACGATGTATTTATTATTAACATTTATACACGTTTTTAAGTATAAAAAAAGGACTAAAAATTAAATGATAAGAGCTCCTGGAATTCGCTAGCAATTCGCTGATGTTCACTCTCCAGAAGACAATGAACCATACAAAGTCTTGAGAAATACAATTGTGCAATTAGTAATGCTTGTCATACAACAAATCACGCAGCTGCAAATTATAAAGAAATGTTAAGTCTTCAAGGTTCAGCAATGTCATCTTTAGTACTCGCAGACTTGACAAAACTAACAAACTTAAGGTGGCTCCTTTCGTTCTCCTTTGTTTGATTACATAAGGCACGGGGATACGGAGCAAATGACACCTCTCTCCATGTTTTGATCTCTTTTTCATTGAGAGCACAGAAGCCCAGCTAGAGCAGCCAGTGAAATCAGCGAGGCAATGCCAGTGGCTGTCATGAACTTTTTTTACCATGACAAGTGAAACAGCCTTTCACAAAGATGCAATGGCAGCTAGAGGAAACACCCCGACTGCTCCTCGAACCCAATAACCCGAGACATGATTTGCAAGAACCCGGCTATTAAACTTCTAGAAGACCCCTCTTCAGTCAAACATGATGACAGGTTGAAAAGGAAGTCTTGATATAGATCCCCTTTGTCGCCATGTTTGCATTGGCGAGCATCTCCTTATATTTGATTAAATTCTTGCAAATTATAGAATTAGTATGTGGCCGTCTTAGATTCTTGCAAATTATAGAATTAGACGGGTCAAATATAAAGCTGATAACTAAATGTGTTTGCTTTCCGAGTACTTAAAAATGTTGGTGCAATTTTAATATAAAATAGAAAGAGTAATCTACTCTGGATACAATGAAATTTGAGGTGCTAAGAAGAAACAACAAAATTTTATTTATTAATCTTTACATAAGATAGGAGCCATCTCACATCTCTATTCTACTTCGTTTTGCACTGAGTCATATTTTCCAAACTTAAATTCTGCTGATAGAAACAGAAGTTCAAAACAAATTTTTCCTTTATAAATAAACTCCCATAAACTAAAACCTGAATGGAAGTAAGACAATAAAAGTGTTTACTGGAATTTATCAAGACATTGTTCCTTAGCTCACTCATGGTGGGAATCCTAGAGGTATTATGAGACAATCTTCCGAGACAAAACACTATCTCCTTACATATTGACTGATCGGATCATGCAAGAAGCGGCGTTGTGGAGATTGCACTATTAGAGGAGGTGGCCTTGTGTTTCTTAGATGTGTTTCTGAGATGAGAGGAGTTGAAGGATGGATGTAATTTATTTATGTACAACTTGGCAGTCTTTGCTAAGTTTTCAAAAAAATAAAAAAATTGTACAAATTCACACAGAATTTGGCTTGCCTAAATTGCTCCAATTTTTCCCTCAACACTCACTACAGGCGTCAAATGAAAAATGGTTTCCATCATTTAGAGAGTAGAGAACACAAATGATGGGGACAGAATTAGGGGTCTGATAGTGATAAATTTACTGAATTTAGATTAAATGGGCGAGATTACATTGTCCTAAATTGTACATAAAGGCTTGGCTCAAATCAGTCTCTTGCCTGATTAAATAAGACAGATCGATGTGGCAAACTGTGACTCTTCTATCAATATCTGTAAAATACTGCTAAGATTAGAGCATTTGTACCCAGATCATTTTCCCCTGAAAGACCATACACATCTTATCTACTTTTTTTTTTCTTCTCGAAAGTTCCAAAAATTAAGCAACCGGTGATGACAAATCAATAGTGCCCAACTGCAATGGGCCTGAGACTTTGAAATCATCAACCTCCTAAATCCTCCTGCATCCCATTGATCTTTTCGTTGGATTTAACTGTCGTTTTCTCTTATTATCTGAGAGGTTTATCACAAATTAGGCAAGAACTGGCCGGATTGTTTGCTAGAGGTCAATGGGATATGCAAGAAGAATGCTGAGGCATGAGGAAAGCATGTAAAAAGAGGTCTTGGCAGGATAGGAAAGAAGATTCTATTATGATCTGAGAGGTTTATTTCCAAATTAGGCAAGAACCAGATTGTTTGCTAGAGGGTAATGGAATATGCAAGAAGATTGCCGAGAGGCATGAGAAAGCATGTGAAAAAAGCTATTGAATGGGGGAAGGAAAGAAGATTCCATTGCTGGTTGGGAAAATTAGCTGAGAAATATGGAGCCGACATACTGGTGCTTACATCGAGGTTTATGGTTTTGACTGTTTTATCAAAACTTTTGCCTTCTTTAAAATTTTCACTGTACCCTAGTTGGTCACTGTGCTAATCTATAAAACCAAGGATTACCTTATCACATGGTATGATGGTATAATAGCACATCCAGTACTGGTACAGTACCTGCACTTTCATTCATCATTTTAATTTATTGTGATACCTTTTGTCATAATTTTGTTGCATCATCTGCTCATAGCATCAGTTAGTACTACACGAGTAAAATCTAAACAACAGTTGGAACATGAATGAGCTAGATCTCACTAGTGTGGCAGTACTGAAGAATCTGGTATCTGTGCTCAACAGGTAGATAGTACTGTATCTGGCTGAACTGAATACCTTGGGGAGTTTAGCCTCACAGAGAAACCATGCATCTTCTGTACTACAAAAGAGTCTCAAAAAACTACTGGATTATTGCTCCAATAAATTGAGAGAAATGAAATCTCTTAATTTATTTATTTTCTACAATAAATCATGCTGTGACTCCAGCAGATCCTTGCTATGCTTCTGTTGTTCAAAGAAATGAAAATCTCTTTCTTTCCATGCAATTGCTTTAATTAGGTAGCCTTTTAATTTGATTTTATTGCGCTCATGCAGGCCAAATTAATCAATTTTTTTACATTCTAATATTTTTGGGTACGTCCTGTGTTATCTATGCACCTTATCTAGGTGAAAACTTGGTTTGGGAAATGAATGGATCTGTGTTACAATCAATCTTGTTTTCATTAATTTTAAATGAAATAGAGGGGAATTTAGGGTATGATAAGGTGAAAACTAGTGCAATTCAGTAAAATCATACGCACGCAGCTCTGCTTTAGATTCCCAATCTGTATAACGGGTTTTCAGGATAGGAAAATGAATTACTGGATAGGGAAATATATTATTACCTTACAGACCTGTATTTTATATTAGTACATACGTGGATATACTCACTGATAACACTCGCATAATCTTCATTTATTACACTCAACATAAAGCAATACACACCCCTTGAAACAATATACATAGAGCGATGTTTTGAATCTCATCTAGTTGAGTTTCAAATGCAGTTTCCATTGTGACAAATGAGCAAATCTAATATAAAAGTGCAATATTAGCAATATATCATGACAAGCGATACTGATCTTGGTGCAATAAATTCATGCCCGGCTGCCACCATTGCTTAAGACCATGCGCCTCGAGCATGCTTCGACTGCGTGTTGAGTTTATATTCAATACCCCCGACTCAACAAAACCAGCAAGTTGAAATGGACTTCTTTTCTTCTCCTTCAAGTGATTACGGAAGTAGGTGACCCAATTTTTGCAAACCGGATCCCCTGGGTTCACAAAAAGGTACGGAGTGAAAGGTGTTGTTGTCTGACATTGCAACATCCGTTTTTGCATTGCTAGAACACAAGACCCAATTAAAGCAGCGAGTGATGTCAATGTAGCAATGCCCGAAGCAACAACAAGGGTGTCAATCATGACCACAGAAGCAGCCATGCCCAAAGAAGCAATGGTAGCTATGGGAAAGATCCCGACTGAAACCGCTAGGCCGACAATTAACGGCGTGATTTGCAAGAACCTGGCTATTAGCCTTCTAGAAGTTTTTTCATCAGTCAAACAAGATGGCAAGTTGAAAAGAAAAGTCTTGATATGGATACCCTTGGTCGCCATATTTGCCCCCACAAGCATCGCCATAGAAGACCCCAACGAGTGGCCTGCTAAGAAAATGCCTTCACTTCCGAATTCGGATATGTGATGGTCAACATACTGTGTGGTCTTTTTTAACCGTGAAGTTGAACCGAGGCCACCATCGCCAACTAACAAATCATGTGACAAATCCTGGCTGATGTTGCCCCCTTCTAACATGGTGCCGCGAAAGGTGATAACAAAACGAGGTGCTTGCGGAGTTTGGTCATTGTACCTGGTGTTTCTAAAAATGGCTCCGAAGATGGATGAATCTTTGTCATCAACAAATGTTTTGATTAGTTCAAATCCAAAACTCTTCCACCAGACAGGCGCAAGAGGTTCTTGGTTTTTTCTTTTGCGGTCACTCTCGAGGACATAAGTTGCTTGAACCAAACATGCCATAATTGAACATTGATGATCAGGTTTTGCCCTGAAAAATTAACAGCATACATATTGATATTATGAATCTGGTTTTCACTTGATAATAAACGCGCTTCAATTTTGTATCACAAGGGTTCAACAGATTGGTGGGTTTATTCTGAGTGGACAAATTATATTGTCCAGATATAAAATGTAAGAGTTGGATCAAAGACTTAGTTATTAAAAGGAACGGGTTTAATTTTCTGATTTTAGTAGCATCCAAATTTCCACTTTAAATAGCTTAAGTTTTGTTTTGATAGAGGGTAAGTTCCTATTAGAACAATATATTGCCCCGGCAGGGGCTGTCCACCCTAAATTGGTATTTGATATGTTGCATGGAAGATGACCACTTTAAAAGAATAAAAGGATTTTAATGATTTCGCTGAATCTTTTGGAAATTGATACACTATTGTTTGTACTGACCTCTGAGATGAGTGAACAATCAATTCTGAGCTACACAAGTTGTAGAGAATTATTCTATTCCAAGCTCAAGTTTAATTGATTGAAAATTTTGAATAACCAAATTAATTTTTTAAACCAAAAGCTGTATATTTTAATATACTTTCGAAGAATAGACATTATTTTTCACACTTTCATGTGGCCACTTTCATCAGTTGAATCAAAGCTAGCAGGAAACTATAACAATATAAGAATGACATTGGAGAGGATACCTGCCTCTATTATACCCCAATTCTGGTCCAATTTTACCGATCTACTTATCTATCACTAACAATTTATAAATTTAAAACCAACACAAACTCACCAGTCAATAGCATTAGCATCCAAGTGTGCTGGCCCAGAGACACTAAAATCCTCGTCCACTACATCAACTGCGTTGCGTCCCATTGTTGCTTCTTCTTTTTTTTAACTTTATCGGATGATCAGAGAGCGCGAGCGCAGATAGGACCAAATTCGACGAGAAAATGGTTCTATGTTCGTAAAAGAGGAAAGGTGTTTAGGATGAGAAGAGTGCTGATTGTAGGGGCAAAGAAAGCGTGTGCTAGAGAGGTGACAACGGACAACAAGAGAAGAGAAGACGGAAAGAGAGATTCGCCTCTCTGAAATTATTCTTTCTAATTAATTAATTAATGAGAGAATTTCATGTATACCCTCATAAAACTTAAATTTTTTTTTTCTTTTCAAAATTTAAAATATCATATTTATCCTTCTAAATTTAAATTTAAAGAACTCGCCAATTTTTTCACTTTATTGCATTTTCTATTAAAACTCATTTTAAATTTAAAAGTACCCATTTTACTATTTATTAAGAAAATAAAAATATACATTATGCGTAAAAATATTTGGTCTTCTAATTGAGTGTTCTAATTGAGTGTTTTGTAGGGCAACTAATTTATTTGTCTACTTGCTACATATTTTTTTATTTTTTAATAAAGGTCAAATGGGTACTTTATAAATTTAAAATGAATTTTAAAAAAAAAAAAAGGTAATTAGCTGGACAAATTTAAGTTATTTAAAATTTAGAAGGGCAAATATTATATTATGAATTATAAAGGGAGCAGTATATTGTAATTTCAATTCTTTTGAGGTATGTACTTGAAATTTCCCCAAAATTAATTGTCCGAGTTCGTGCTGATCCAAACGTCAGATTTAGATAGGACGGTGTATATTGCATTTTGGTCGACTACATTTCCAAGTCAGGAAAGGAAGCAACTTCAGCGGTTCCAGGTAAGATAAGAGTTTAAACCGTTGATGTATCATCCAACAATCAATATCCGCCCTCCAATTGTTTTCTTATTATTTAATAGGATAATGACAGCAAGATTCCATATACTTCTTAATCAATAAATTAATCACAAAATTAAATGACCCCATGGCATTTATCAGAACACGCTACTGACATCGTCTTTTACATTTTTTTCGTTATTTAATATTGTTACGGATCCGTCCAAAAGATACTGTACGCATTTTTTGCGCAGAGAGATAACTAGCAATGAACTTATTCTTAAACAGTTCCATGTTTTTTTTTTTAATAAAGTGTGAGTGTCCACTTATTAATGTGTTTCATTAATAGAAACAATAACAGTTCTTACAAAAGCAACAGTTAAATCCATTGTAAAAGAAGGATAGAAATACTAAAAACAACAAAACCACATAAAAAAAATCAGAAGAATACGCTGGAGTACCTCAGAACACAACATAATAAACTAAGTAACAGTATCAATTATTACAAGTAGAACAATTCCATATATAAGAGGAAGAAGTATCAGTTGCAGAACTAGGTGAATCAGGGTAAGATGAAATGGGAATAATACTGGCATCAAGTGCTGCAATATCATTCAGATTCCAAAAATAATCAGACAAATCAGACTGTTCTTCAAGTTCTGGATCTTCCTCTGAAGTCAGTTGAAAGTTTTCCCTTTTCGGAGTGCTTGCAGCTGAGAGGTAGAGCGTGTTGTCTACCCAAGTCAAAAAATAAACATCTATAGGTAAGATTAAGGTTAATTAAAAAAAATGTAACATCATGCTTAATTTTACACCAATAAGAGATAAGGACAATAATAGCAGTTCCTAAGCTAGCAAGAGAATGAATAGAATAATTATTAAAGCAAACTTTATTTTTTGTCAACCAAATAGTCCAAAGAGTAGCAACTCTAACAAGTTCTACAAGTAATGTATCTTTGAGTAGGGATATAAGTATTTATCAACCATAAATCATCTACGGAAACACAATAAAAAAATAAATCCAATATGTAGGAATCCATAGCTAAATGGAAGAGATAAAAGAACATGTGACAAAAAGATGTCAATAGTTTCTGGTAAGCCGCAAAAAGAGCAAGCAATGTCACATTGCCAACCTCTTTTAATTAAATTGTATTTAGTTAATACTTGATCTTGTTTAAGTAGCCAAAGGAGAACCTTTATTTTGAGGGGTATCTTAACTTTCCAAATAGAATCACAGAGTTTGTTAGGTATACCTCCAAAATCTAACCACAAATAAAGATAATGTACAGTAAAGAGACCTGAGGAATCCCATCTCCAGATAAACCAAGTATGGATTATCATTGGGTAATGGGAGGGAATTCAAATTGGACTGTAAATTATACCATTCTGAGAGTGAAAGACCAGTAAGTTACCTATTAAAATGTAAAGAAAGAGAACTAGTTGTAAAGACTGAGGCAATAATAATTGTTAGATCCATAACAACCTTAAAATGATTAGGATATAAACAATATAAAGCACAATCACCAAAACATCTATCAAGCCAAAATAAAGTATCTCTACCATTACCAAGAATTCTATTAATTCCCATATTGAAAATGTCAGTGTAAGATAAAAATGCCAATCCAAAAGGAGGAGGCTCTAGATGCATCTAAGCCAGGAGGACCATATACATCAGTAAGGATAGATTTCCATTTATCAGTAACTGTAGGATCCTCAAATCTAAATCACCACTTAGCTAGGAGATTGATATTCATTTTATGCAAATATAAGATACTAAATCATCCTGATTTTGCCTGAACACACAACTTTTAAACAGTTCCATATATTTTCACACATTGTAAGAGATACACTTAATTATAATATCACGCACACTTATTCAAATGCAGGCTGAGAATTTTAATCAAAAATAGACAAAATGCTAAGAGTTTACTCGTAACTTGAGAGATTTCGGCCGTCGAATTCGAGTCGACTTCTATATGTTGCCTCTTGCCTTAGCCTACTAACTGCCTGAACCGTCATGTCATTGATCCACATGACTAATTGAGCTACCGAGTCTTCTTCACTCCTCGTTATTTCTCTTTTTATCTTTTACAAATCGTTCTCTCCTTTTGCAGTTCTCCCTTCTTGGTTTCTTCTTTCGCAATTGAGACCAAAAATTGTTGGGTTATAGGTTATGGCAGGTCTTCAGTTACGCATATGTTGAGAATTAGATCATTTGCTTCCCTGTGGGCAGAAAATTTCTACTTTTAAAGTCACCGTCAGGTGGGACCGGAATAGATTTTGATATTTAAATATTAGATATAATTTTATCTCAGACTCATCTAGCAATGACTTTAGTGGCAGAAATTTCCTGCTCACAAGGACACAGGAGATTCGGTTCCCATATGTTGTAACAGGAGAATAAAACAATGAGTAGCAAATATAAAAAAAAATGAGTTTGACAGCATCGGACTCCAACCGACAATAGAAATAAACAAAATTGTTTTTTTTTTTAAATCCAGGAATAAAATTCAATCTACCCCTAAGCTTTGATGGGTCCACCCCGGCATGTTACGCAATTTTAATCAAGTTAAAAATATATTTTGACAGTTGTTAATAGCTTTCATGGTCTTCCAAACTCGTTATTGGAACCTCTTAATATTTATATTTAGCAATTACTTGACACTCACTTAAGTATTACATTAATGTACATTTGAGTATGTGTCATTACATGCTTTCTTGTTTTATTTTTAATATCATTTAATTAAAAATAATGGAGGTTCATAAAAAATGAGAGATTGAAAACGACGTATAATATTATTTTTCACAGAAATTTCATTTAAACCAATGGGCAATGGACACAGATATATACGTCAGCGTGCAGTTGAAGCAATTGGAATTGTAATTAATTCTTTCGTAGATTAACGTGCAAGAAGAGACGAGTCGGTGCCTCGGTGGTATTTGCGGTAACAGTGGCACAAATAATTGTAAGAGCATCAAAGAGACCGAGCCCGTAACGCAAGAACGAAGTTCCTCATTTTAATGCGAAGAAAATCAGTGCAAGCCAAGTTTCTCATTCTTATTAAAATTATTGTTTTTCGTATTTTGTTTCGAAAAACACATTAATTTTTAGAATAAATTAATCGTTATAACAAATATATTTTATTTTTAGAACAGTTTAAATAAATATATTTTCGAAACATTTTTAAGATAGATGTATAATGATATAAACATGATTAAAGGCACGTAATTCAATAAAAAAAATATTATTTAGGAGATATAATATCTTAGGCACATACCTGTAATTATCCAATCTAATTAAAATATCATTAAGGATATTGATAGAATTCAATGTAGATTCTTTTGGCAAGGCAGTGATAAGAGTAGGAAAAAATATGCGTTGGTTAATTGGGAAACAGTATGTTTAGCCAGAGACTTTGGCGGATTAGGTATTCTTGATTTAAAGAAAATGAACTCTGCATTTTTAGCTAAGTGGTGGTGAAAATTTAAAGATCCCACATTCACTAGTACTTGGAAAACGTTAATTACACACTTATGCTATAACACAGTTAGACCGAGTTCCATTTCTCCTTTTTGGTCCAGTATTATGAACTTGGATAATTTAGGTAAGTGTAGTGTTAGATATGAACCAGGCATCCAATCTACAGTCACTTTTTGGGACGACCTATGGTATGGTGAATGTACCCTTGCGACAGCCTAACCCCAAGTATATAAACTTTGTGTTAATCCCAAGGTAATGTTAGTTGATGTGATTCATTCTCAAGGAAAGAGTGTTCAGTTTAGGAGGATACTGACTGGGGTAGACCGAACAGACTGGGCCACTCTACTTCACCTCATTAGCACAATTTCATTCACACACATGCATGACAAGATCTCTTGGAGATGGGAACAATCAGGAAGTTTTTCTGTTCATTCACTGTATCGTTTTCTTAGTTTTGGAGGAATTCAAATCAATTATCATTTGTTATGGTGGAATACCCCCTTACCTCACAAAATAAAAAATTTTATGTGGCTTGCTTGTCGAAATAAAATCCTTACTAAGGCTGTATTTCGTAAAAGAGGATGGCAAGGAAACACATCTTGTATGTTCTGTGGCCAATTAGAAACGGTTCATCATCTATTTCTGCTTTGTCCACTTACCCAACAGGTGTGGCACTGGATGGGCAACAATCAAAACTATTACCGTAATTGGACCTCAATTTCTGACATACTGTCATTCGTTAAAACACTTCAAAAGCACCTGGAAACATCGCAACGAGATCTGCTTTCAAAATAAAACTGTTCACACAGGGCGACAGATTATATTACTCACTATATCATTGATTGAATATTGGACAGGAAGCACTAGGACTCAGCAGAACATCAAGGAAGCTGTGTGCGATTGGCTGCCAGATGAGGAGACACTGGATTTGATTCCGCTTCAAGTCTGGCTTCCGGGTGACGATCAACTGATTCCGTTCCAACCTCCTTCTCAACCTCCTTGATAGACCTTATAAGCATAGTCTTCAAGACTCGGCAGCGTTTTTTGGTACTCTGGTGACAGGAGGGTCGTTAGTTTTAATAAGCTGCTGTGGTTCAATTTTCATAGTTGATATCGTTAGTGTTATGCTTTCTCGTTCACTGGTAGGATCCCTTACAGTGTTGGTCACAGAGGGATAAAGCAAATAAATTTAGAAAAGTTACTCTTTTATCTTTTGGAGAGCTTGTTGTTGCTTTCACGAAATTTTGGATCCTTATGTAAGTTAACTATGTTTCGTTAATGAAGCAGGGCTTCGGCCTTTTTAAACCAAAAAAAAATTAAATGACAACTGAAATCAGAAAAATTAAAATAATGATGATGTAACATAACTAAAAAAACTGTTAGGGACAACAAACATAACTAAATATAAATATAAAGTATCAACTAGGACATGATTGGATAACTGATAATAATAATAATATTAACCCTAATAATTCCGTCAAACTTGGAATTATTTTTCACTGAGCTAAATTTATCATAATTCGCATGAATTATTGGTCACCAAATATGAGTTCTAAAATTCGGAGTATCTTAATGTAACCCAACAAGACAAACTAATTGGTTTACATAAGTAACATAAAATTCCGAACATTGGGTTAAGATTACGTGGAATCAGACTTAGTTGATAGATTGCAAAAGGTCAAATTACTAACTATATCAACAACAATTAATTTGGATCAAAACATAAGAAATTTTACTGCTTTGGGCTCAATAAATTTTACTGTTTGAGCCCAGTTAACGAATTTTAACTACATCTGGTTTATCAGTTTGGAACTTCAATATAGCAAACTCACAGTGACTCCACCAAGACACCTCTGTTCTCAACAGCTCCAAAATAAACCCACAAATTCGTTACCTTTTCTTTCCTTCAAAAAAGAAACCAAGGCTCCTTTACTTTTCTGAAATAACTTGCATTAGGATTACACAAGCACTGGCGTGCTTGAATTTTTTTAGTAGCAATGCACTCTCAAAAGACTAGTAACACGACCATAAAACAAGAGGACAATCACTCGAGCATTCAGGCAAAAAAATTCCGAGCTTCGTTTAAATGCCAGAGTATTAACACACTGATTGTCCTGATTAAGACAAGTATATGGTTATTCCTGTCATTCAAAAATTAGGCTCCACTAAATCCTCCTTATGATCACAAAAAATCATACCATTGGTTCCATACAAAATTGTCCAAAATATCACATGCTTCATAGCACCTTAAGTTTAGGCCCCCTACAACATCCTCATCTACTACTAATAAATATAATGATTTGACTATTAGACAAAATCCAAGGAAGATCAATTGAATTATATAACGGGTCCGTTCTTTCCATTTTCAGTTGGAATAGATGTGACCTTCGGGTATGGCTTGTGTTATAAGCTGCTTAGACATCAAAAGAAGACAAGTTGCTCCTTAACATTCTTCCTTTTTTTCTGCTTAAATGACAAAAAGAAAACTACAAAAGAAAGGATAAAGAGTACCTTAAAAAAGTAATACAACAAGGATGTCCTTCTCATTGGATTTCAATGCCAGATGTGATACGTAGCTTTGAATCAGCTCCTCCACTGACAACACTATCACCTTTCCACCAATCAGCACAAAGCACCTTGTCTTGGTGAGAATCCATTATTGCCAACGGCCACTAAGAAAGCACAAGGTTGACAAATTCTAAGATATAACATGGCACAAGTAGAAAGACTATTTTGTAGCAAGCTTTAAGTGAACTTATGAAAGTTGAAGCTACAAGCCCCGTAGATTCATAGTCTAGTGCAACAACAAATAAAATTCATCTATAGTTCTAATTCATCAAATAGAAACAAAAGAAACAAACAAATACATAAAATCTTACCGCTGTTCTTAAATCCCACAACATAACCTTCCCGTCGTAAGAAGCAGATAACAAATGAAACCATGACCTTGGATGCCACTTGCATTCACTTATCCAAGATGCATGTGAAGAGAACTGGAAAATAGGAGCCAAACTTCCTGATTCACCAATAAAACAAAACAAAAAACAAGATGTTACTAATAAAAAAAAGTGCAAAATTTAATTAATCATCACTATAATGGAGTTCCAGGCACAAGTTTTACCAGGTTTACGTGGGTCCCATATCCTTAAAACAGGGTCAGATCCACCAGCTGCAACAAGTGAAGAGCTCTCACCTCCGATATCAAGGCAATTCAATGCTTTCCCGCCAACCTATGAATGAATTGTCATGACATGTTATACTTTTGAAGCAATTATGCAAGAAAAATTGCAACAAAAAATTGTGATGAACTACTTGACTTTAAGAGAAATATACAAAATGACTAACCATGGTCCATGTCTCTTTGCCTGATGGAACATCCCATTGTCTGATTGAATGATCCCATGAGGCAGAGTACAAGACATCAGGATCTGGCCAGGTAACACCAGATACGCACTGGGTGTGGCCCATAAGGGTTGATGTCGCAGCTCCCTATTGACATTAGAAATAGGAATAGGATACATGAGAAAGAAACATTCATCAAAGAGCATCACATATAGTGATCGTTTTGCTAAAAACCTGATATTTCTTTCTATTTGCAAATAGAACTCGTTTCCTACTAACACCTAGCAAATTTGAAAGATATGTTCTACTGATGTTCAGTCAGTTCATTGAACTTGTTAGAAGACTGTTTGAGTTAATATGAAAAGATTAGCGACAGTTTGTATCAAGTTTCTATAATTTAAACTCGGTTTAAACCTTCAGCGATTGACTGTTAGTTGCAAATGCAAAAATGATGCGAGTGCCAAATGATAATGTGAGATTTGACGGGTTTCGTCTTTAGGCAAAGTACTGATCTGAGACGACTCTGAATTACCCAAAACATCTTCAGATGTTTATCAAATTCTATGCGCATATTTACCTCCGACTGAGCATCTTCAAATTCTGTTGTCATAGAGTTGACCTTCCTCTTTTTCAAAGAGATAGTATTACCACCTCCGTCTTCTTCCGAATCCTTGACATCCCACAATTTGATTGAGCAATCCCATGATCCAGAACAGATCTACAGCAGCAAACAGATAAAATGAGTTTTCATTTTTAATCACGATATAAATATAGAGGTAACAAATGTTTCATCATTAATTACCATCTCCGTAGAAGAATTGACGGTGACACTTTGTACAGCCTCAGTGTGTCCAGGAAAAATCTTGTATGCTCCAACCCTGATAGGGTTCTCTCTATTTTCGGCTGCATCACACTTCAAATAATAAACTGTCAGTTCTAGTAATGTTCTTACACAAGTTAAAAAAATATCATCATCTAAATTAATTTACCTTCCACAGCCTTAACAATCTATCTTTCGAACCGGTCACTACATGGAAGTTCATTTCAGTCCCAACTCCTATAAAGAAAAAGAAAGACAACTCTCCTATGTAGATGTTTGAATTGCAAAAGTTTTTCAATTTAAATAACATGCAGATGTATTCGTTGAGGTACAATGAAAGTTTAAGCAAACCTCCAATTCCGATAAACTTAGCAGATGTTATGGCACCATTATGCCCTTCTAAAATGTGCGTGCATTCTGAAACTTCTCCGCCTTCCCATATCCTAATAAAGAACAAAGGAGGTTTAGTTGATCTGATATCTACTGTTCAATCAGTAAGGTAACTATACTGATAAATTGGCAAGAGATGGAAAAAAACTTACCTTGCAAGACCATCATAACACCCCGTCAATATGAAACTGCCAACAACAAAAAAATACAGCATTGTCATTAGTACCGGAGAGAATTCCTTCACTTCACTGAATACTAAAGTCTTGAACACCAAAGAGGTACTGCACTTGTCAGGTGATCTTATGCAACCAGCAAATAATACTTTATGAGCATTAGCAGGTATGGAACAGACAGATTTCGCAAAATTGGCTGTTCTTATTTAAGAAGTAATCCAAAATATATAACCAAGCTATTATAATGAAATCATTCAGTACAGACAAGGATAAATATATTAAGTGTTACCTTGAATAAGAACCATCAACAGCACTAACCCAATCATCATGAGGACAAGGATCTTCCTGTTTCCTAGGAACCACCGCTTTCACATACTCTATCTCAAGGACTTTCTCCTGCAATTCCACCAAAGAAAAAATAGTATAGCATGTCAATGAGGATTAAAAATCTTGTCATTGCATCTAACAAATGGAAGAGAAATAGAATTGAGGTAGTGATTGTGAAACGCACAGCAGAGATCCCTTTGGTCATCAAAAACTGATCAAGCGGCATCCTGATCAGCTCTCCATCTATTAAGAAAATCAAAAGGCTGGTTTCCATGCTCTGGATCAGCTACAAAATTGTATAATAGAACAATGAGATCATCAAAGAGAGCTGTCTCAAATAAAACGGTGTAAAAGTAGCTTTTACTCTTGTACCTCAAAATTCAAACAATCCCGACTAAAGTCAAGTTTAAAAAATGCTGGAAATATAAATAGTGCTGAGCGTGTCTCAGTACATTAGCTGGCACTAGGTTAGCTCAGACATTCTGGTTTAATTTATTCAGGTTTGCACTGGTCATGGGCTCATGGCCATTCACCATTCATCAATGCAGAATGATCAGCACCATGCATTGCTCATCAATGGTAAGGCCATTCACTTTCAAAACAGCCCACGTTATTGGGTCAGTTAAGCCATACCTCTTTTCCTCAATTTTTAGTTCAGTTGATTAATTAATAATGTCCAATTCAACTAGTTAGTGGTTTACTTCCAAACGAATGAGAATGTTCTAAAACATAAAGTATGTACTTCGACGACTGATACGGGAGAAAAAAAAAATCGCAATAATCAAAGAGAGAAATGAGTCGAGTCGTAGTGCCGTACAGTTTTCCAGAAGTAGGTTGACGATCTCAGAGAGGCCTAAACGGGTGAGGTGCGACGGCACGGCCATGGATGTGGGTGGGACCCGCAGAGGCGGCTTCAGCCTCGTAACGAACCGGACTTGCACCTGCCTCGAAGCATCCGACCCGCTTCCGGTGGGTTCCATGTCCTCTCTCACTCTCTTTCCGTCCCACTCTCTCCGGTTGGCTTGGGAAGAGGGGAAGCTCAGTGGTGGCGGGAAGCGACAGAGCTCGGAACGAAGGAGAAAGAGGTTTAAGCTTGGACTAGGGTTTTGAGAAGGAATGAGATGATTTTCTATTGGGCCTTTTTTTTCTTTTTAAAATAAGTTATGAAATGCCCGTTCTATTGGATGAAACAAAGTACCAAGTTACAAAATTATTGGGCCTGTCTTTGTGGATTTGGATTTCTGTGGATGGTGGGGATTAGAATTTGAAATCCGAGATCTAAATAGTCTCTTTTGTTAAATGATGTACACCAATCGAGATTCTAAATAACGATTATTGCGTCGTTTTTAAGTTCTGAAAAAACTTTTGTGTATTTATAAGTAGCTATTTAGAATTCTAACGCTAACAGTTGTGACAATACACCTATTCAATGTGTTAGAAAATAAAGAAAATTGGAGAAATTATAAACATTTTCTGTTGATTTGTTTAATAACGAAAGAAACAGAGGAATGTGGCCTACTCGTTCCTCGTCCTTTTTTCTAAAATTATGAATTTAGAAGAGAATTTTACGCACTATTTTTAAAAAACATTTTATATATTTTCTTCTTGTTTTTCAAACACATTAAACATATTTGATGTGGAGAATTTAAAAAATCTAGGATAGTATGGACAGAGACTAAACAAAAAATTTAAGTTTATCCTCAATTAGATTAGAAAAAGAGAGGCGTAACTGACCTTTGTCATTCTCAATATATATAAACGTGTAGAAACTATCAAGTAATTCAGTCCATGAGAAAGTACTTAAATACATAAAATAAAATATTGTCCGAAGTGGCATTTTTTTAAACAAGAATGTATATTTTTATTCCATTATGTCCATGTTTTATGGATCCAGCTCCTCCAAAGTACTGTAGAGGATTGAGCTCAGTTTATGGTTTGAGATTTAATCTCAGTCATTTTGGAATTTGGGCTAACTCAGGGGGCAGTATGACTGGGCTTTGAGATTCGTGCCAAGTTAAAAAGAACTGTCCGGATCAAGTAATTGAAAAGGATTAGGATGTAATTCGATATTTTATGGCATTAGTTACCGAAAAAAAAAAAGTCAAATGTAAAATGTGAACAGTTGATCACATTGTACCTACGTCAAGAATACAATACAGTGATGAAACTGTAAAATTTAGAGTTTATCACATGTAACATTATAAAATGAAAATCAATTCATCCAATCGACGACCCTTGAGGTGGGGAACAAATAAGTAGTTAGTAGTTTTTTGTTTGGAATTTAAATTCCAGAATAATAATAAAAAATGGAAATCATGTCGGAAAAAAATAACATTTGGTTTCTCTTCTCTTGCAAATATTTTTTTGCTTTCTGAAGTTGAGAGCTATTTAAAAAAAAAAAAAAACGGTAGCACTCCAGAATCCAGATAAACAATTGCCTCGGTAGAAATTGAAATGTTCAACTAAAATGTGGATCTGAGTATGAGATACAATATCCATAAATCATAGCTTACTATAAAAACAATACAAAAAGTTTGGGCCTTTTCAGCTGTTGCCAATAACGGATTTTTTTTTACCACCCAGAAAAATCGAAATAAATTAAAAACCACCCGGTTCAATTTTTTTACCAAAAGGCCACTCCCACACAACCCTTGTGCGTACCCGAAATCACGGATCCGCACAAAGAATTCGCGCACCCGACTTGGATCCACACAATAAATTAGCGCACCAGGTTCACGGAGAAATTGCAGTTTCAAACGGGTCCGCACAACCCTTGTGCGCACCCCATTCGGATCTGCGCAACCACTGTGCGCACCCGGCCAAATGTGATTTAACCCCCCTTGAGCACCCGATTTTACCCCACCCCACCCCACTCTACCCCAGCAGCAGGAGCGCCCCACTCTCTAACAAAGGTATTTTTTTTTTTATTTATAGTTTAGTTTAATTTAGATAATTTAGATAGTTTGGTTTAATTTAGATAGTTTAGATAATTTAATTTATTTAGTTTGTAGATTAGTTCAGATAATGTAGTTGTAAAATAATTGTAGTTTAGATAATTTAATTTATTTAGTTTGTAGATTAGTTTAGATAATGTAGTTGTAAAATAATTGTAGTTTAGATAATTTAATTTATTTAGTTTGTAGCTTAGTTTAGATAATGTAGTTGTAAAATAATTGTAGTTTAGATAATTTAATTTATTTAGTTTGTAGCTTGGTTTAGATAATGTAGTTGTAAAATAATTGTAGTTTAGTTTAATTAGATAACTTAGATAATTTAATTAATTTAGTTTAGTTTAATAATTGTAGTTTAGCTTAGATAATTTAATTAATTTAGTTTAGATAATGTAGTTCTTGCGAATTTAATCTGACGATGACCCATTAATTTAATTGTAGTTTAAAAATACTGATTGTGTTAAGATTTGACCTAAAATGTATATTTCATTTTAGTATGGCGTCAACGAGCGGCACAACACCATTGGATGAGCATAATTGGGATCAGGAGTTGATCTCTACAATATTTCCGCACTTTACAGATGAGAGCATTAGCTCCGTTTGTTGGTTCCCGCACAAGGGCCACAAGATGTCACTAGCATATGTAAGTTTACATTTGAGAAATAATTTAAATTTAAATTTTATTTGGAAAAATATCTCTATTATTTATTGTATTTGCATTTGGAATTTATTTTAGGATCATGACATGACGGAGGTGAGGAATAACCATATGACTCTACAATATGACGTGCGCTATGCACCGGTGTTACAGAGGATGGGGTTGTGGCATGTGTCACAGCTCGCCCTTGTTATCGCAAATGCCTCACTTACATCTGCACTGGTCGAGAAGTGGTGGCCGGAGACACACACATTTTCACCTGCCCGTTGGAGAGATTACGGTCTCTCTCCAGGACGTGAGTTGTCTTTGGGGCCTGCCCATTACTGGAGATGCTGTGACCGGTGTCAAGTACGGAGACTTTGCGCCGCTCGTGACCAATCTCTGGGTGAGGGATCGATGAAGTGGAGGAGGACAAAGAATGGCATGATTGACTCTAAAAATGACATCTGTATAGTCTCTTTGCGACAGCGTTTCAGGTAATTTTAAATTTAATTGATTGCATGCAGGTAACTTTGTAAATCATTTGATTGTGGCATTTACATTGTATACAAGTAATTTAACAGTGAAGAACTAGCTGAACATGCCGATCCCGCTGAGGTAGCTCGGTGGACCCAGGGTTACATTATGAAGATGTTCGCATGCTGGATGTTCCCAGATTCATCCGATGACACTGTTCCTGCCTCTCTATTATAATTTCTGGTGGACTTGGAGAACCCGCGAAACATGATCTATGTTTTGTAGTAAAAAAAACTGCAACTTGCATTGAAACAGGTGACCAAGAATAGATTTTACGGTCTGATTGGTCTTCTCCACCATTGGTCATGGACGAGGTTTCCATTCGGCCGTCCATCGCCACTAGTGAAGGATTGGGCTCCAAATTGGGGTCAGCCCAACGGGCAGACACGTCCTGCGTATGCTCAGAGATGGTGCTCGGGCATAGTTCTGGTGTTTTGGTTTGGGTTACGTCTGGGGTTCTGTCTAGGGTTAGCTACAACATATAACTCTAAGAACTTGAAAGGAGTGGTCAAATTCATTGTCATTTGGGTATACAACCTCCAGCTATTATCGTCTTGTACCGGTAGCTGTTGGAACTAGGTTTGGTTGCCTTGACCAATATTGATCCTTGCGGAAATTACCAGTTCATAATAATTCGGATCAATACCAACTTGCTGGTACACTTCTCCAGTTATACCTCTAAAATCTAAATCTGGCATGATATTGAACATTTTTTAAGGTTGAGTACTGTAATAAGCACCATTTGGCCCGTTTAAAACTTCACCACCAAAATAACAAGCAATTCCAATCATAATTGGTTGAATTGAACAAACCTATCAATTAATAAATTTAATGTTAATTTTAAAAATAATATAAAATAAATAATTTTAAAAAAATAAAGAACTAAAGAGATAAAACCTCTGGTGTCGCTTGTGCTCTCTGTTGCTTCGCAGTGTTGTGGAATGAAAACAGTTTCCAGAAACCGCTTTTTATATATATTTTTTTGGGTGCGCCAAACCCCTGTGCGGACCGGTGGGTGCGCACAACCATTGCGCGGATCCGATCGGGTGCGCACAAGCACTGTGTGTTTCCAGTTTGGTCGGGTGCGCACAAGCATTGTGCATTTCCGTGTTTTCGGGTGCGCATAAGAGTTGTGCGGGGATGGCCTTTTAGTAGAAAAATCAAACCGGGTGGTTTTAAATTTATTTCGATTTTCCTGGGTGGTAAAAAAAAAAAAAATCCGTGCCAATAACTGCGAACATTAATACATTATTAACAAGTTGAAAATTAATTCTGTCGGAGATAATTAAAATTTTCAATTTAATTAAAATCGAATTGAAATTCGAGATATCTCCGGAGATATGAATTTTCGCTTGGCCCCACTTAGTTATCTTCATCTCTCTGGTCATAGGGATTCGCTTTTTTAGGCTGTTCCAGAAATTTTTTTTTTTGCTAAAAAAAAGAAGAAATTTTGTAAAAATTGGGAGAAAAGACAGTTTCCAGAATGTTATAGTGAGAGTCCTTTTTTTTTGGGGACGAGGGCGTGCCTCTTGAACAGGCGGAGTCTCCGAGAAAACTATATAGGCAAAAACAGAACTACAAAGATAAAATATTATAAAACTCATGTGCCTTACCATGATTCACACCCACGCGAGTTGGTCCGGTTCGGTTTTGCTCCGGTTTATATAGTTTTGCACGGTCCAGTTCGTTTTTGCTCTGATTTTGTACGATTTTGCACGGTTTTCACGTTTTGACCATGGTTTAGCACTGTTTTGCATGGTTTTGCTTCAGTTTAGCACGGTCCGGTTCGAGTTTCGTCCGGTCCACAGGTTTAGAACCGTCCAGGTTAGTCCGGGTCTAGTAGAAAAAACACACCAAAAACCATGCTAAAACTCTCTTTATCCTCGGTTTTGACCATGGTACGGGTCGGTTCCACTGGCAGTCCGGTCCATTCCTGGATCGGCTTTTTTTTCAAAACACTAGACCGAACAAACGTTGCCCCTAGAATTTTATTTGCCTCTGTCTGGATTTTTAATTTGTAATTAATGTTAAATTTAGGGTTAAAATTATGATATATTTTTTTAATTCTAAATGGTAAGTACTAAGTAGGATCATAAGTTTGAGCATTGCAAATTAGAAGTCAAAGCATTGAAAAATAGAAATTAAAGTATTGTTTTCCATCGAGTATCCGATTAGCTAAGGGATTTGAACCTTATTTGCTATTTTCTTATCCCTTCATGTAAATCCTCAATCCACCTCTGAATACGTGTTTATTTGTAAATATTTTCTTGCTGGATTTCCGAAAATTATTCTAAAAACATAAAATTATGTATTTATTCATGTTTGATCGGATGGTCAAAACTAATTACCATTTTTTTTTATTAAACACAGTGTAATGGTGAATAATTATTATCTTAGTCACACAAAAATATCGTACCCATTTCTTCTGTGTCAAGAGGTTAATTCCTTAATCCATGCTAAATAAAACACCATTTTTTAAAGCTGGGATTAAAATTCTGACCGTATAATCAACCTTCAACTTCACTTGTTTTGATTTTAACAATATAAACAAAATTTGATTTCACGATCTTGCCAACTATTTATTTAACTCGACAGCTATATATTTACTCTCATTCTAAAAATTAATTAATTATTTCTTACTGCTTAAATCGTGTGAATTTAATTATCTGTAATGAATCGTCAAATAATTTCCAAAAACCCGTACTTAAATTTGAGTTTTGGTTTTGGACCATTTTTTAAATTTGAACGAATAAACATGATACACGCTAAAGTTGCTCGTTAAATAGCAGCCACCCTTTATGATTCAAATAATTCTGAAAAGTTCTCCTTTTTAGAGATTTCCATAGAGCGTGCTCCTTTTACGAATGATAGTGTTACTGACTTCACTGAATAATTAAACTTAAGAACTATCAAGCAATTAACACAACCAATTTTACGAATGATAGTGTTATTGACTTCACTGAATAAACTTAAGAACTATCAAGCAATTAACACAACCAATATTACTGTAACGGGAGATCGTTCCTTTCGTCGTTCAGTCTATTCAAAGCCTTTATTACTTCCATACCGTACCACGGCCAACTAATTTGTGTTTTTATGTCTATTCTCTTACTAATTTTTATTTTAATAAACTATTGATTCGCTCCCATAAAATATTCCATAAAAGGTCCATACTAAATTATTAATTCGGTCCATAAAAATTCATTGGAAAAACAATCAATCTTATTACCGACAATTTGATTTTTAAAAATTTTAAGAATAAAAAATAATTCCTTACTCCCCACATGGCACAAGAAAATGTAGAATTCAGTAGAGGAGGGGGAGTGCTTTTCTATTGTCACTGTTTCTCCTAAAAAAAAGATAGCGAAACCAACGCACGCCAAGTGATCAGTTTTCAATCATACGTTGTGTGTTCCAGTTCATGATTGAAATAATCGACTGTTCACGTGGTAACATAGACAAACCCTTACCACATTTCATTAACCAAAGTATCATATCAGAGGAACATTCGAGAGCATAAGCTTAAATTATTGGAGGTTATCAGGGCTTTGCACAATATATTGGGGCCGAACTACACCAAAGGTAAGGTAAGGTCGAATTCTGATTCGAAACCACAGTAAAGATTCGGAGATAGATCATAGAGAGCATCGTTTGGGCCCATTGGTGACAGCGGAAAGAGACAAATACCCATTTGTATTGGGTCTTTTCGCACCAACCTATGAGTGTAGGATTTTCTGTGGCCTAGAACTGTTGAGTCCTTGCGCATCTTATGATGTCGGTCAGTCGGTAGATATATGTAGACATGTAGTTATGTACTCGTTTATTTTAAAGAAAAGTTACATTACATCATTATTTTTTCTGCTTCAAACTTTCTTTTAAAGATAAATTTTTAATATGAGGTAACTTTTGCATCATCAATGTACTATATCAATCCATTAAGTTTTTAGTTGGATGCTTAGATATGAATGTCAAGTGTGTTGTTTTTTATTCTCTATTACATTAAAATTTTTAAATTCTAGCGATTTGATATTTTATTTGAGTCTCTCTTTAGTCCCGACGAATTTGACAATGAATGAAATTTATTGTCAGGACTAAAAATTTAAATAGGAAGATTGAAACGTAAAATACAAAAATCTTTAATTTATGTGGTTTGAAATTTGAATCTATATTTCCACAAACACAGTATGAAGTTTTCACCACTAAACTACAAGCACATATTTAATATATAAGTACACATTCATCCCTGTCTATTCTCAATTTTTGTCTGCCCTACTATGCCGTCGACGTATAATTACTCTCTCACGGACTTTCATTTACTCATTTTTCTTAGATTAATTAGGTGTCACTTGCATGTAATTTTTTTCATTAGAAACAAAACTTAACATAAATAGCTGTATTAATATGTAACAATGCATTAATTAAGTCTTTGGCAATATATTTCAAAGTTAAGACGTTTTCTGATTATCCAATAATGAATTTCGAATTAGGTACGTCCAAATCCAATGAAAATTAAAATTTTCTTTCTCATTATGTAAAAAAAAAATTGAGACCGGAATTTATAATTTTTGAAAATTCCGTTCCTCGTAAATTCTGAGATTATTATAATATTTTCTCAGAGATTTAAATTACAATTTTACGTTTCTCGTATAAAAAAAATTCGGGTGAAAATAAATAATTTGTAACCGTTAAATCATTACTTCATCTTGCATCATAACGGTCGACACAATATTAGCGACAGAGAACCTACGATCACAATTTCAGGACATATTCTGCGCACCTCTATGGCTCTTTCTTATTCATTAATATAATATTTTGGATCTATTATTTTGATTCGAAGCAAACCGCACCTCAGCGGCTCAGCCTTTCCCGAACCCCAACACATGGGTTTTGGACCGTTTAAAGCCGTAAAACCTAAAAAGAAGAAGTGATATAAACCTACACGCGGTTCATGCCACACCAATCCAGTAGAACTTACCTAGGCCCCAGTTGTCACAATTCACAACTGTAACATAAACTCGGTGCATGAAAGTTGGCTGCTATCCCGATAAAATACGGGCAAATATTTTAACAGATCAGTGTTAGCTTCATGCAGAGCATAAACTGTGGAATCTAAACAGTGTTTCACATGGATCATCCGCTGTATGAAGTCAGAATTGCTCTGTTAAATTATCTCCCCATAGAATATCTAACTGCACAAAAAATAAAATTATTAAACAACAGTAGGTAGAGATGATGTAGTTCGTTCTCTTTATTACTTTCATTTCTAGAAAAGCCCATAGCTTCACTATACTCTTTTTCTCTTCCACACTGCACTTCACAGCTCACGAGAAGATATTTCAAGCTCAAAATACAGTCTTTGTCCGCTTCTAGTAGGGTTTCTAGGTTCATATTCTCTCAGTTCTCACTCTCTTCGGTCTCGGTTTAACCATGGCTGCTCTAGTGCTACTTCTCTCCCTGCTCTTCTCTGTTGGTGGTTCAGGTTAGATCTACCTCGCTTTCTTTCTCTCTTTTTCTTTGATTTTTGAGGTTGTGTTGTTTAGCCTTTTAACATACTCCGGGCATTTATTGCACATTTTCAATTATTTTTGTAATAATATTGACATGAAAGAGCAAAGAAAAATGAAGAAAAGGAGGGAATTGCTTAAAATTTCAGCTAAGTTCTGTTTACCCTAACGGTCTTTCCGTGTTTTTGCGTACTTGCTTTAATAATCGCAAGATATGTATTTTTTTCAGAAAGCTTCGTAATTTTTTTCATTCCTCTTTTTCTCTTTTTAAGCTTCGTCACATTTGAAAAAGCAACGTCTTTGTTGTGTAAGTGTGTGACGGAACATTATTTTAATTTTTTTGGCAAAACAAAAAAAATCGCCTTTCAAAAAGGGGGAAAATGGAAAAAGAGGTAGTCAGTGGGAGAGAAATATTATGACAGTGCGTCAACTTTAAGCAGTGCTTGATTTGCGATTATTTTTATTTTCATACTTATTTCAACTTGACTCTGAGCCTACCCCTTTCATCAAAGAAAAATAAAGTAATATCAGCTTAAAACAAGGCGGGCAACATTAATTTCTAGCAATAATAACTGTCAAACACCAAAACTTCGGGTAAAGATTTTAACAGAGCAATTTTGGCTTCACGCAGCGCACGGACTATATCTATGCAGCGCTGCATATGGTTCAGCCATACGCTGCATGAGACAAAACTGCTCTGTTAAAATCTTTACGCAAAATCTCTCTCACAGCAAGAATTTAATTTCTGTTAGAAAATTTTCAGAATGAAACTAATTGAAGTCTCTTCGTTTTTCAAATATTTGTGCAGATGCGATGTGGTGCGTGTGCAGGTCAGACCAGGGTACCTCTAGTCTTCAGAAAACCATTGACTATGCATGTGGAGCTGATGCGGATTGCAAACCCATTTCGAATAATGGGCCTTGTTACAACCCCAATACTGTTGTTTCACACTGTTCTTATGCTGTCAATAGCTACTTCCAGAAAAATGGACAGGCTCAAACAGCCTGTAACTTCAGCGGCACTGCCACCATCAGCACCACCGACCCAAGTAAGTTTTTTTCTTTTCTTATTTCATCGGGAAACATGCATTTCCACAAATTTGCATAGCAAGACAATGACAGATTGATATCATCGAATATCTTAAGGTCATTCAATGTAGTTCTCTATCAAAGTCTGATGTAAAGTCGCTTGGATGTTTCTAATAAATTTTGGGAACCTTTTGCAAAGAAGTATGGAGTTGTGTATTTCTGCAAAAAAAGTTCTCTGTTTTTATATTTTCTAGGCAGATATTAGCATGAAATAACAAGCCTAAGAGCTTTTCATTACTGGCAAATAACTAAATTAATTACTACTTAAATATTCTTTTCTGCTGTCTGTTATTTCAGGTTATAGCGGCTGCTCCTTTCCATCAACTGCCTCGTATGTAACCTTTCACTGCTTCTTACTCTTTTTATGTTCATTTTTCAACAAAAGAACTAAGCATTGGATACAAATGAAGCAACATAGTGGCAAATAGAATCTCAAACCAGCAAGAATTTGGCAGCAAGTTCCCTCAAATTCAAATTATAATATTGATTGCTCTCTCAAATTCTTTTCTTGCTATTTCAGTTCCATTCCATTATGCTTTAAAGAAAAAATGGGAGACTTTTTTGGTGCTATTTTTGGGTCAATATAGTATTCTATAAGTTGTTGATCAAGCTAGGAGAACTGGTTGAGAAATTTTCCATGACAGGAAAAAAATAATTGGAACTAAATTCTTTTTGTGGGCTTTTGTTAGTCAGCTTAACTAAGCAAGCAAGATTCTTTATTTGGTCCAAGGGAATATTTCTTGCTTTCCATTACTGGCTCTGGTTATTCATTATTTTTTTAGCACATTGGTGGCTACAATATTGCTGCATAATTAATTATTATAATAGCGTGGTAGGATCTGCTGGTCTCATGATTTCTTACTAATTGGATCTTTCATTGCCATGAAGTTGTGAAATATTGTGGATCCTCTCTTGCAAAGTTGAAATTTGTGTAACCTTTAGAGAGTTACACTTCAAAAGTAGGTACTTCACAGTGGAGAACAGAATGATAGATCCATCAATAAACATTTCAACAGTTGAATGTGTTATCCTTTGAGTGAACTGTGCTAGTTTTATGAAACAAAAAGTCTCGAGTGGAAATGCCCATAGAAAAGAATAGAGATTATGCTCTAATGAGCCTCTTTTATGTATATAATCATATAACATTTTAAATCTCATCATCATCATCATTTTTTTTACTGGTTATGTATGCTACTCCATTGCAGTACTGCTGGAACTCCTACTACACCGGGAACTTCGACAACACCGGGATCACCAATGACAGGCACTACTCCTACATCCTTCACCCCAACTGGAACCACCACCACTGGAGGTGTCCTAGGTGGCATGGGCCCCACCGGTACCACCAGCTTTGATGGCAGTGGCACTGACGCAAGCCACCTTCCAGAGACCCAACTTGTTCTCATCCTCTTCTCCATTTTATTCACACTAGCATTTTCTGGGGTTTAAAACTCTTCTAAGAACATAAAATATGTAGCTTTTCTTTTCTTTTTTTTGGATACTGATCCTTCCAGAGAGAGAAAGAGGTAGAGTGAGAGAACAATGGAATCTATTAGGAGACAGCCAACCCCACTAAGGTTTGTTGTTTATTAGCAGGTACAAAAGGGTATTTATTGAGGTGGTGAATCCCTTCTGTTATAGTGATTATTGGTGGGGAGGCTGTCTCTTTCTCTAGGGAACTTTGTCTCTTCCCTTTTTGTGTGTGAAAAAGTAGCTCTCACTCTAACCTTTCTTTTTTTATTTCTCTGTTTGGCTGTAAATCCAGGGAGGAGGCAACAATTTCTTAATTAATTCTATGAGATCTATCTATCTACGGCCTGTTTATTTGTTGTTTGTTTCTTTTCTTTTTAACCATATATTTTGTTGTCTTGCTTTTGAATTTTTGCCAAATTATTTCTTGTTGCATGTGCACTTCTACGACGGTTCTCCACGAGATTTATAGTACGATAAATCGTTTACATTATTTAATTTTCGTGACAAGGATGTGCACATGCAAATGTCAAATTCAGAGTACAGAAAAGGCACTAGAGACTAAATAAGATTCAAGTTGCGTTTAGAAATTGTTCTTTTAGAATTTACTTGTTCTTCTATACGCACTAGCAGCTTGAACAAAATTGTTATTTAAGTTTAGATAAGTGCTATGTACTTGTATTGGTTCAAGATGCAGCGCAACAATGCAAATTTGTTTCTTTATTCATATTTTGAAAAAATAATGAGACGAAGTTTTGGCTTGGTTATTTGAATTTTTATAAACCATAATTAAAAAAAATTATAAAACCAATATGATTATTTTTTATAGAAAAATTATAAGAATTGAAATGCCACTTTGGTTAGCTATTTTTTTTTTTGAGATTGAAATGGTATTTCGGTCGGATCTGAATTTGCTGCGATTCTTCGCTCATGAACAGTAACCTACGATCCCTGCTTTTTCAAATCCAACTGTTGAATTGTTTCGATATTCGTGCAAGGAAAAATTAGCTGCTTTGAGATACGTGCATGAAATTATTCGACGGCCAGATTTGAAAACGCAGGAATTTTAGAGTTACTGTTCATCCTTTTAGGATCGCAGCCGATGTAAATCCATTTCGGTCCGGTGTAATTTTCTGTTGTGATTGGTATGGAAAACTGTTAAACCAAACCGAACTGAAATGCCAAAAAAATAATGAACTGAAATTGTATTTAAGTTGTTATGTTTTTGTAAAAAAAAACAAATAATCATTTTGGTTTCATAGTTTTTTTTTTAATTATGGTTTTTGAAAAAAATTCTGGTTATTTGTAACATAAGAAATTACGAATGTTGTGTGGTAAGCTGGTAGCATGACACAATTTCTCCCTACTATTTTCTCAACGATGCTTTGTGGACAATTATTTTTTATGTTGCCTGGATATGAATGTTAGTATTATATTTGCTCACATACAGATAGCTGATGTAAATTTAAAAGAAAAAACAAAGATAAAATACCAATTGTATATATTTTTCCTTAATTAATTCTATACATAAAGATTATATGTTTTATATACAAATTTTAATAACATTTTTTTTCCATTTTAATAAGCAAGTAAGAAAATTATCTACATATCTGAATTGTTACTTTGTAAAAAGAGAAATTATCTAGTCCTAAAAAATCTCTCAACCCACTTTTCTTTTTTGAAATTTTCGTAACTTTCATTTTTTTGGTAATTTTTTTTACCAAGTTCAACTTCTATTTATTTTTTATTTTTTACTCATACTTGGTATGTTAAATATAAATACTATGTTATATATCAACACTTGTACCTATAGATATCAACTTATATTACAAATAGAAAATTTATTATTTTCTCTCTCGTCACCCACCCATCTTTTACACATTTTCAGAGAAGAATTTTTTTTCCTCCATTCAATCTCGCCCATAGTCTTGATATGATATGTAAAAATATTTGATTTATTATGCCTAAATACTAGATATTTCTCTGGACATGGTAGAAAGTTTAAAATCAATGAATTTTTTAAATTAATGCCTCACTAGCGCCAGCTGCACAATCTTTATAAAGAGTTGATATGTCCAATTTTTAGAAAGACTTGATATGATAGATATAAATATTTGATATGTTGAAGAGGAGCTATAGTTGTTCAGGATAGCGCAGTTGTCCTACTTTGTATTTTGAAAAATAATTTTAGTCCAATAACATAATCTTGGGATTTTTTGTCCTTGCCATGTGAAACACAAGTTTCTCACGTAGTTCATACTTCTTTCTATCTCTTTTGCAGTCCACTAACCCACCTTTGTCAGTTTAGCCTCTTCACTATATATTGTCGTGGATTAATATTTTTTGTTCTTCTTTTCTAACTCCTCTTCGTCTCTTCGCTCTAAGCGCTTTGCGAAAGAACCAAAGAAACAATGAAAAAAAACATAGCAAAACAGGCACACAAAAAGAAAAAAAGAAGGGCAAGCAACACCGACATGAAAATGAGATGGGTGGAACGAGAGATGACATGTGATTTGGGTTGAGACAATCATAATACATGTTACTCTATTTTTTTATGATATTTTTACTGTTAGTATTTTGTCAACTGCTGACTCAAATTTTGGCTACATCATAATATGTTATATATCAATTATGATTATATATCAATATTTGCACGCATAGATATCAATAGTTGTACGTTCCAGCTATAAATTCGTTGACGACCTTCTAGAAGGTGGTTCTGGTGAAAGACAGTTAGAGTTGGAGAATTTATGAGAGATTTTTCTGGAAGACTATTATCAAGTTCATTGTAAAAATTACATGAGTATGAAATTTAGAGTTAAAAAGGATTTATTGAAAATACATGCAAGTTAAGTGGTTTGTGTCCAATTTTTTTTTATCAAAGCGTATCTTGAAATTAATTATTTTAGAAATATTATAGCGAAATTTAAATCAATAAGAAGCATGAGTTGGCAATTTTATGTCCAGATGATTCTTTTTATGACACCTTTATTAAAAAAAATGACGATATTTTGGATGCCAATAGCATGCCTAGAGTGGACACAAGTTTTTTCTCGGTTTTCAGGACCGTTATATTTTAGAAGTTGAAGCTTTCAAAATTCAATTAGCTGCACAATACACTTTTAGTTCAGTGATTAAGATAATATTTTTTTGTGTTCGTATGAAATTTCCTCATGAGCATTTAAAATTAGATATTTTAACTCCATGTTTATAAAATAAATATATTTAGTGATAGTTCTATATGTATCCGTACCAATTTTATAATACAGTATTACAGTTGGCAGTTGATCATCAATACAACTAGAAGGCCACTTAATATTAATTAATTAGGTGAAGCAAACAGGACAAACTACAAAGGTCATGCTAAAAGTTTTTTTTGTTGACCAAGCAAAATGCAATGCGGTCCCAAAGTTAACATTGGTACGATTTTTTTATTCTCAATTGATTCTCTGTTCGCATTATAAACTGTCAATAGCGTCGCATCACTTCTTTTTGTTAAATCAGTGGATGCCAAAATTATCAAACTAAGTTGTTATCAATGATTTTCCATTCTACTAATAATCAATTTATTGGTAATTATGTCTCCGTCCATTATCCGTTAACCATACTAGAAAAAATAAAATTTGGACACGTACAAATATATAAAGATCCATACCGTAGCCCTTATCTATTTCTTGCATGACCAATCCGAACGCGTATCCTCGGCATTAACTAAAAATTTTATTTTTTTTGAGTTAATGAATCTCAACCGTTTGATTTTAAACGGAGCCAATCTGGTTCCGACCTATGATATAGGGGAATTTTCAATATTGGTACGGATCTAGTGTGCATGAATCTTGAAACAAATCAGACGGTTTAGATTTATTAACTCAAAAGATTCTCTTTTGAGTTAATGCAGAGGATACGCGTTCGACCAATCCTCCATCATCTAAACAAAAGTGCGAGTTCAAATATCATTAATCCTTCCGACCGATGTTGTTTGGTTTTCTGATTTTCTCATGCACCAACAATCTTTTCAGGAGTCTAATATTTCTTTCCTGCCACATTATGCGTAAAAGCCACTTTAAATCGAAGAATCAGTAGCTGCATACAACACTCCGCAAAAGAAAAAGAACCTGAAAAGAACAAAAACATCCGCCACCTTTTGACCTACATGCCAGTCTTTTCGGATCTGCTTTTCTTTTGCGATGGACTTGTCACACATTTTGTCGAGGCATGAATAATTTCTTTGCTGATTAATATGAAATGAAATCCCAGTTTGGCAGTTTGCCTTTCAATACGTACATTATACAATGGGGTTGTGACAAATTCCCGAAGCGACTACAAGAAAACTGGCATAATCCCGTGCCATATCTGTGGGTGTTGGTTCCCGTACCATAAAATCCTATCATACATCATATGTAATGTAACAACCAAACACGCGCTAAATATTTTACGGACGAAAATCTGCCAGGTTGGATATAAGAAAATGGGCCGCAACTTTTCAGGCCTAGAGTCCCAAATTAAAACTCTGGGCTCAGTACCAGTCTTAGTTGCAATTCTCAAGAAAGTACAGCCCAAACAACACCAAAAGCGCTGATCACATAAATGCTTTGTCACAAGTGATCAACTAACCCTGAATTACAACAAGTTGCCTTACTCTAACAATACCGCAATTAGCTTTACATACAATGCTACAATCATAGAACTGCAATACAAATCTAGAATGAAGCCACAAATAAATGCACAGCTATTTATTACCTCAGATTATTTGAGAACTTCCTGAAGCTGTTCTTGTGTTACAGTCTCTCTTGAAAGAAAACCGAGGATTAGTTCAGCTACTTTATCTGGTTTTTCAACATGTGGTATATGGCCGCAATCAGGTATCATATATAGGACCGAGTCCTGAAGGTCGTTACACAGCTTCTGCATATATATGGCCAAAGAAATTCTTTAGAATACCTCATGTAAATGTAAATTAAGTACACTAGTAATAACAATCAATATTCAACAAGTCAATCTCAGAACCATGGTGGTTACATAGCACCTATGGTAGCAGTAATGCTTTTGAGGATTTGCCAGAATTTTTCTGGATAAATTCTTAGACAACCATATGTGAATGCAAAGTAACTACACCAGTAATGATAATCAAGGTAACCATACTCAAGGAGTCAATTTTAGAACCATGGTCAGATACCACCTATAACAGCACTACTGCTTTGAAATAAGTCAGAATTTAGTAATGATTGTTCACTGAGGCTATATTGCAGGACTGAGATACGCGAGATCTAATTGAAGCTTACATGCCCAATTGTTAGTATATTTTTTGTTGTCATTTCTCATTCGAGAGAAATGGTATTGGTCAAAACAATGATAATTACAAGAGAAGATATGAGGAAGAAATAATTATATAAGAGAGATAGATAGAAGGCATAGAAATTGATAAAGAATAAACAATACGATTGCCAGTTCCTTGTTGATGATTTGGTCATCCTCTCCCCATATGACTAGAGTCTTCTGTTTTACCTATGTATATCAAAAGGTAAAATTTAGGGAGAAAGAGGGAGGCCTAAATAAGAAGAGCAAACATTCCAAATGTGTATCCTCTGAGTTAACTCAAATTTTGATTTAAGATCTGGACTGTCCGATTTAGATCCACACTAAAATTAAAGGGCCCCGTGCGTTATAGGCATGGGCCGAATTAACCCAAATTCTAATCGTGTGGTCCGCAAATTAACTCAAACGGTACGTTAATCCAGAGGATATGGATTCAAACATTCCTAGGGTTGGACTACAACACTTTGCATAGCCCCAAATTTTGTGTGCTTCATCTCGACATGTTGATTGTTCAGGTTTGAGAGGACAATCCAAGTCATCCAAGTACGCATACAAATCTAATTGAATATTTTTTATAACCTGATTTACTATTTTTTGTGTAGGAGCATTTAAATAATGTAGATAATCCAATAGTAATGGTCTCCCCCCCCATACATAATAGTGAATAAAATAAATACATATAAAACCCAATTATTAAACATATTTTGAGGTTTACATCACATTTTACTGCTTGGATCGCCCATTCCAAATTCAAGATCAAGGTTTGGATTCGAAGCACAAGAATACATGCGCTTTGCACAGCACCATAACCAATCTCATTGTTCTTAACTACCTGTTTTATCAAATTGACAACATTATAGCCCCCATTAATCATGAAATCAACAGTTGCATCTTCCCACCAAGGCAAAAGACAGTGTAACCGACCTACCTGAAAGGTCGAGAGAAACAATTTAAGATAAATTTTGGTACCAGATTATCAGCTACCTCCTGCACATAATACCCTGTACCAGTATGTAGTAGTTTAGTACTGACTCATTTCTAGTCGCACTGTAGAAAAATGTACTTACATTCACCCAGTCAAGCAATGATCCCTTGGGGATTTCTTTAAAGGCCAATTTCGTAGCATACAGCCTCAAGAGAAGGCTCTTCAAAATATATACCTGCTTGATATAGAAAAATCTTATGAAATGCCTCTAAATTTTTTAGATTTGGCAACATTGCATTTGAATCATTAATTCAAATAAAAGCTAGTGCAGAATCCTATTCATATCACTTACGCCAGCATATGCAAAGATCTTTGGCAACTTAGCCATATCTCCTGCCGCTTCAGCATACACACTTGCATCAATGAAGACCAACTTAGAAACCTATAAGATGAAGAATATCATGTGCTCAATACAAAAGTTCTCAACACGATGTACGGAGTATGAAAAAGATAGGTGAACAATTAATACTGCTTCGGGATGATTAGCCACAAAATCAATAGCAACAGCAGCACCAAGGCTGGGACCCACCAATACCATAGGCTTCTTAATGTATGACCTCCATAGCTGATCAACAGTAATTTGACAAATCATAAATCTAACCAGATAATATCTATTTGGCATGTACAATTAACCAATATAAATTATTGGTAGCGTATAGTAACCTGGTACAGGTGCTTCCGCTTAGCAGTTACATCACATGTCGGGAGTGTAGCTGAAAAAGATAAAGCATTCAAAATATTTCCATGCAACTATAAGTTGTTCAAAATCTTGTCTAGTATACCTAAGTCAGAGAACCCCCAACCAAGTATATCAATAGCCCATGTCTCCACTCCAGCATCCTCAAGAAACGGGTGGACGTATCTCCATTCTAAACAAGAACTGTAGGGTAACTCCTATGAGAAATTAATGGAGAATAGATTTATAGAACAGGAAATAAAACTGAAAAGCACTGACAACAGATACCTGTCAAAACCATGAAGGAGAACTACTGGTCCATTATTACTCTGATGCAGTGGTTTCACGCAGCTACTCATTAGTGTGCCCTTCCCTGAGTCTATCTGAAAATTGTCATGGCCATTTATTAAAACCAGGTAGAAGATTCCTATCTGATATAGTCATATAAGTACTGTCATTTTTGCTGATAGCATATGCAAGCAAACACCGAATCATCAAAGCCAAGGTTACATAAGATGGCTAAGTTCACCGTTTCAAAATTAACTCAGACAAATTGCTTCATACATACCCATCCTGTACAAACAGAGAACATAAATGAAGAGCTCAATGAGGCAGGGGTAAAATTGTCAGCACATCTTCTAGTATATTTATTGTCCCCAACCAGAGGCAGAGGGATATGGAACAAATGGGGGTCAATTGACCCCCATATTTTTTCAAAAACTAATTATTACTATATGATTTTGTTATATATTTTATAGTAAAATGCTATAGACACCATCAATTGACCGCCATACTTTTCATAAAAATGTTATATGCTTGACCCCATTCCTTTTCGAAGAAAAACTAGACTATTGCATAATGTGTCCAACTTGAGTTCTTGTAGCATTTTATCCTTGTATGTTTTTGGAACCCCATTACTTCAATTGCCTCTGCCCCTGTCCCCAACACCAATGTAAATGTTAGGTGCGAGTTGCAAATTCAAAATCTAGAGATGGTGTCCTGAGAAACAGTGTATAATTTACTGGAAACCAAATTATATCTCCTCCTGTATGTTGTACCAGCAAACAAAGTGTACTATTGAATTAATGACAAGCCTGTAAAACAAACTAAAGGACAAATGGATTCAACCTTGCACCATTTCTTCACCAACAACAACATTTGCCAAAAGGTTAATCCACTCAATATTTAATTATCAGAACAAGGGAGGAAAAGGCAGAGAGAGTTCTTACCTTAACAGGGACACGCTCGATTCTCTTCGCCAATTCAACCGCCTGGCGATCTTTTATCCTTTCCACCTCCTTCGGGAGAAATGGAGGGAATCCTCTTGCCGACATCCTAACCCTAGCCCGAGTCGACAGTGAAGGCCCACAAGTAGTCGCCATTGAGGTGAGGAGAGGAGGCATTTGTCTCCAGTCCGTTTAAGCTACCTCGACTTATCCAGTATTATCAGAGCGTTATCGAAATTGAATCTAAAAGTACCATGAAATCGTCGAGGGAAAGTAGTGTTCTTGTGCTCGGCGTATGTTTTAGCGGGAGAAAGCTCCATTTGATGTGAGGCAGGGAAACTATCGCTGGTACCAGTTACAGTCTTACAGATAAGAGATCGATAAGAGGCTGATACTGTGGTCGCTTCTTCTAAGTTCTAATTAGTAATTACGAACTCGCCCGGTAGTAGTAAGGGTAAAGAATTTAACAAAGTAGTTTTGACTTCATGCAGCACACAGGCCGTGTGCAGCGAGAGTTTGATGATATAGTTCGTGCGATGCATGAAGCCAAAACTACTCTGTTAAAAATTTACCCGGGATTCGTAATGAATAAGTTCGGCTCCTATCCAGTTGTACAGAGTTTATTATGTACCAGATGTGGACCGTGAAAATTTCATATTTAACGCTAGAGATCGTTTTTTTTAACTTGTACTAAAAGTGGACCGAAGGGGTACTGACGTACTGTCCGGGCATGTTTAATCCCGTACAATTGCATACCGGCGACGCCATATTAATCTACGCGTGCGCTAGTTTGGATTTTTCTGGATTTAAGTAAAGAGTGTTATGCTTGAAAGTTGAAATTAAGTAAATTTGGCATAATTTTTAACATTGTATGATCAAGACATATCTAAACATGGATAAACACGGATTTACACTGCTCTGCTACAGAAAATCCAATAATTGTATTCAATTCTTTTAACTTTGCTTATAAATTTATCCTCGGCCGGTCTCAAATCTGGAGAAGAAAAGGAGATTTTTTTTTTTAATTAACTTATATTATTTTGGCAAAATTCACATTTATTTTAGTGCAGAAGCCCGTAGTCACTAAATTCACATTCTGAATACATTTTTCAGAAATTTTCTGTTTTATTACTACATGTAACGCCTTTTGACTTATACAAAAAAAACACGATTAAAAGGTAAATATATACCAAAGCCGGGACAAAACATTAACTTTATTATTATCAAAATAGTAACTTGTTTTATTTCCTACTTTCAAGGCAATATTTCATAATTTTTTCTATTCTATTACTACATGTAACGAATTTTCAGACTTATACAATAATCGCACATAAAAGGAAAAGAAAAACGACCAAGACCGGGTAAAAACACATACAAAAATTCATAATTACCAAAATACTAACTTAAATTTATTCATTATTTTGAATAAAACATTTTTCATATTTTTTTTAAAATTCAAACCAGTATAGGAAGAATTCCAAGGCCGGAAAAAATGAGGAAAAAAATAAAACTTCTCATGATATCAACTCTAATAGGTTTCCTATTTTTTGGAATTTTTTTTTTCATACTTGGTAGGACCATGTTACTAAGGTCCTAAGGCTGTGCTTCATAAACAGTGCGCGGAGAGGAAGGAGAAGAAGATTCGCACGTCGCTCACCTCCGCACAGTGTTTTGTACACCCCGATTTGGGAGTAACAAAACTCAGCAAAATATACAGTTTCGTTACCTCCAAACAGTGTCGGTTTCCTTCCGCTCCCCTCCTCTCCCTCTTCATTTCTCCGCTTCTGGAGTAGGTGATGAAATCAGGGCACTCACGATCTGGTCGGTTCTTCACCTCCCTGTCTATCCTTCCCTTTAATGAAGACATTTTCCTCTCTAATGGAGTACATCCTAAATTTAACTTGGGATAAATAAAAACTGGAACTCGGACCTCTCTTTTAAGGCCAGCCCGGGATCAATAAGAAAAATCCAAAATACATTAAAAGTCGAAGTCCGTTATTGATAGGTTTAGTGCCCACATAAAGAGCAGTTAACCCGACATAAGGTCTACACCGCCTTATGCGGGATAACCGCTCCCACCATCTCTCTAACTGTCCCCACGATCTTCCGGTTAACACGGGAAGGCGGTTAGAGAGCCACAAATAAAAGACAGATTTTCTGAGAAAATGAATCGAATTTTCGAACAAGCAATGCTAAAAGAGATATCGCATAGGTAAGAGTCTGAATATCTTAAGTCTTCTTTTCTTTCCATCCCGGCTTATCTTCCCCGAGATAAGTCATCTCTCAACAGCCATCTGTCATCTCGTTCTATCGACCGAGATAGAACGAGATTCAACAGCATCCCAATCTGACATACGAGCTTTATACCTCAGACAGCACGTATCAACACTTTTTATAAACAATTCTAACTAATTTGAAATAATTAAAACACATTTTCCAAAAATTAAAAAAAGAAAAATGTGAGTACCGCACCGCATGATGCATCTAACCAAGCCGTTTCGTACCTATATTTTGTGCAGGAACGGAACGAACAAATGAAAATTGGACTGAAAAATCAAATATAATATTATTTTATTTTATAAGGGAACAAAAATAGTACTTACGCATATGAAAATTACAAAAATTAATGGATTGAAGTTTAAAGTTTCAGTTTTAAACTATGTTCCGACCTGATTAGTGTTATATTTAATTATTTATAGACATTTTACGGCATGACACGCCTAAGAACTTTTTCATATTTACACGACATAATACGTATTTTCTGACACATGTAAACACGGCAAGTGAAAACAGTCCGGCATTTTTTTTCATAACAAAAAAAAAAAAATAATAATATTAATAACCGGATTTTAAAATTATTTTCATCCATAATCAAACTGCCTCCCGTGGGGCGGTCTACCCTCAGACTAAACTGCCCCTCAGTGGGGCGGTCTACCTTCAGACTAACTCGCCCCCCGGGGAGGCGGTCTACTTTTTTTTTTTTTTTGTATTTTTGTCTGATGTATTTGTTATTGTATTTTTTGTATTTTTTTATATTTGGTATTTATTGTATTTTTGTAGATTTAGTATGTTGTTATTTTCTATTTATTTATTGTTTATATTTTTGTAATATTATGTTATATATTTTTATATTTTTGTAATATTGTGTTCTATATTGTTTATATTTTGAATACAACGTTCTATATTGTTTATATTTTGAATACGAGAGATTTTATGATTTGTTATGTCAAGTGAATAGTCGAAAACATAAGTGAACAAAATAATCAAATAACGTCTCATCAGCATAAAATATAGAAACGAAAACAAACTGAATAAAATCACCAAATAATGTCTGATCAACATAAAATATAGAAACGAAAATATAAAAATACTACTGTCAGGTCTACAATATGAAATATAAACAACTAGCGACGACGACGACGACGAGGACCAGGACAAAGGATGATCTCGGGGAGCCGCCCGCATGCCCTCGGCGGCTGCACACGCGTCCTCTGTCGCTGCACACGCCTCCTCTGTGGCTCGGGAGGATCCTCGTCATCAGAATGATCCGTCTCCCATGGATCGGTCTCCCAGTCCCTAGTATACGTGCTTGGGGGTTGTGTCCCGAACATAGAAGCCTCCCAAGCATCAGTGGGCTGCTGTGCCCCACTCCCACTTGCCTCATGGTCGTTGCTCTCTGGGGGGTGGCATCGATGGTGTGGCTCTGGTGAGATCCTCTACACCGGTGGGGGTGAGGCCAAAGTCTGCCAGAGTGAAAGTAGGTTCGGCACACCATATAGGGTGACCATCCTGCAATTAACTTATATTGTTAGTTTTGTATTTACGAAAATAACTAAAATTTAATTTATACAGAGATGAACCAACTTACCTCGCCAAGCTGCACCGGCACATTGTATTTATTGTAGTAGGAGAATCGCTCCGCTCCTTCCTCACCCTTTAGCTTGAGCTTCTTTGCCACCCCCTCCACATTCACTCCCAACAGCTCTGGGATCAACTTCTGGAGTACATGATGATCCGAGACACCCCCTACCGGATCGCCATCGATTCGCAGACCCCATAAGGCACTCACGTCCTGTAGGGTCACTGTCATCTCCTCCACTAGAAGATAGAATGAATGGGTCTCAGGTCGCCATCTCTCCACGAGACCGCACATTTCTAACAATTTTCAAACATTTCTAACTATTTCTAACAACCCTAAACAATTCCAATCAATTTCTACCAAATTCAATCACAACAATTTCAAACAAATCCCGCGATCTGTAATTTCAAGCAAATCCCGCAATTTGTAATTTCAAGCAAATCCCGCAATTTCTAACAATTTCATATAAATTCCGCAATTTCGAACAATTTCTAACAATTCCAAACAATTTAAAAAAATTCCAAATAATTTATAAAAATACAAGCAAATAATTTCATACCCGAAAACGAAAGCGGAGCGACGGTGCGGCGGCGTGGTGGAGCTCCGGTAGAGAGAGAGAGAGGGAGGCCGAGAGCGTTTCGCGGTGGTCGGAATGGCCGGAAATGGCGTTTTCCGGCTGCAGAGGAGAGGGGCGGCGGTTTGGGGAGAGAGAGAGAGGTGGCCGGGTTTATAAAAGAAATAAAAAATAAAACAAGTAGACCGCACCTCGGGAGACGAATTGGTCTGAAGGTAGACCGCTCCAAGGGGGGCGGTTTGGTTATGGGTGGAATTTTTTTTAAAATCCGTTATTAATATTATTTTATTTATTTGTTTGGTGATGAAAAAAAATGCCGGGAAAAAACGACATGACACGTTTGCACAACATTGTTTGGACTCTGAACAGAGATAGGTTCCCACTTCCAAGTCCTTTGAATGAGATAACGTCCAAAAGCTCCTGAACCGTCCGATCCGTAATCGTGGTCAGATTGGATGATAGATGTAACGGAAAATTTCTCTCTGTTCAACTTTCTTCGGCCAAAACAGCGTTCAGAACAAGAAAAATTACCATTACTCGAACAAGAATAGCACAATTCAGAAAAAAAAAAAAAAAAGAGTTGCACTTCGCAAAAAAGAAGAAGTTACCATTGTTGTGAATCACCTTATCACCCTATCAAAATTTAATGAATCAGATAGGTAATATGTTGATACGATTTCAAATTTTCAAACCATCCAATTAAAATCGTACAGCACTCTGCGATTACAGTATTGTGGGGTAATGAAAGCACATGTACAAGTACTGACTCCTAACAACAACTTCGCAGTCTGAACCCCACAATTTAGGCTCCCGAATTTTGTCGTATTTACCTTGACTGCATCAGTTAAGTTTTCAAAAATAAAGAATTTTGTCGTATTTAACTAATGTCCACTGTGGTACTCCTTGGTTGCCTCTCTTTCCAAGCTTCCAGTTAATAGTTTTTTTAAGGTTAGTGGCAAACGGCAAGCTAGGTTTCCTCGTAGAGTTATGCTCCATGGTCCATGGTACGATTATTTTACTCGGCTGTTACTAAGAGAGGCAACCAAGCACAGTGATGGCCTTTGGTCTTTGGCTATATTGACGGAATCCAGAATTGTTGGAAGCTATATGAGATAGTGATGGCCTTCGGCTATATTGAAGGAATCCAGATTTTTTTATTTATAGAAATTATTTAAAAATAATATAGACTATTAGATCGATTGTATCCATATTTCAATCTCACATAATAGAAGAAACTGATTTTTTTTTTTACTGTGAACTGTGGCCCCTCTTTCTCCTTCGCCTTCTCCTTTCTCCTAACATAGCTCCTCCACAAACAGAAAAATGATGGATTTTTGTGTGACCGGGGATGTGGTCGGTTGGTACTTGGTACTAAAGGAACAGAAAATATTTTTTTTCAGTTCCTTTTAAGATTTCCTAAACAAACTGAATTATATTTTCGGTTCCTTCTATAGAATTGAAATGTGGGATCCATCTAATGCCTTATATTATTTTATAATAATTTCTATAGATAAAAAAGTTGGAGGGAGTCTGCTTGTGTTTGCAAGTACTTTTAACAAAGAAGCAGCAGCTCTGCTGCATAGGCTGTAAACCTCAAATCTGCTTCACATAATTGCTATCACAACAGGAAAAAATAAAATCAAACTATTGATTCATAAGAATTAAGAAGTGATCATCTAACCTTAAATAATACAGCATCACCTTAATCTAAATTTTAATTACAATATCTGCTAAAAATCAAAATTAGCTGTACAAATCTTAGGATAAAGCAACAAAAACGTTAAACCATTAATTTCCACAGGTTAACTGAGAACCTGCTCCCCTTGGTAGCTTCTACCAAAGTTTCAAAAAAGAACTGAGTACCTCCTGAGCTGTTCTGATATTACATTATCGCTTGCAAGAAAACTGAGAATTAGTTCAGTTACTTTCTCTGGTTTTTCAACATGAGGAATGTGGCCACAATTAGGTAGCAGACATAGTTCTGAATCTCGAATGTCGTTACACAGCTTCTGCATGTTATTTCCAGATAATTCCTTAGAAAAAGCTCACATAAATGAAAATTTACAGCACTAGTAACTATAATTAAGTATTATTCTACTTCCATGGTCAATTGCAGAACTATATCAGTCAGGTAGCACCTACTGGAGCATTACTATTTGAGGATATGCCACAGAGTAATTAAATGAACGTTAACTTAATTGCACAATCGAGTTTTGAGAATGTTATTAGGTTTAAATGAAGTTGAATTGCTCGATTTTTACTTCCAGATGGGGCCAAGTTTCTCATTTGAAGCCAATATTGCTGGTAAATACAATGAGAATCATGAGAGTATATAAACAAAAGGAATTGTATACAAGTAAAGGACAAAGGCTTAAAAATAGTGAAGTACTGTTGCGAATTCTTTGTTGATAATTTGGTCGTCTTCTCCCCATATGATTAGAGTCTTATGCTTCACCTAAAATAATACAAATAAATCAAAGACCAATTTTTTTTGAGGAAATGGGAGCCGTACAGAAAGAGCAAATGTTTATATATATGTACCTGTTTAATTAGATTGACAACATTATAGCCCCCACTAGTCATGAAACAAACAGTTGCATCCTCCCACCAAGGCAAATGGCAGTGTAACTGACCTACCTGGGGACACAAACCACAAACATTAGACACACACATATCAATAGTGTACCAGCAAATCCTGTTTATAACCTGTGCTGATATGTACCAGCCCACAGCCATCTGGTTAGTAGTTTCTAAAAGAAAAAAACATAGAACAAAGTACTTACCCTAGTAAAGTCAAGCAATGACCCCTTCGGAACTTTGTAAAAAGCCAATTTTGTCGCATACAGCCTCAAAGGAAGGATCTTTAATACATTTACCTGCTTGTTAAAAACAAATTGTGCGAAGTATTACTTAAGATTTAACAATTATCAACCATGTATTGGCATCATCAATTGAAATAGCTGTTAAGTTAATCATTATTTCGTTATCACATACCCCAGCATATGCAATGAATTTGGGCAGTTTGGTCATATTTCCCGTGCCTTTAGCATATACACATGCACCAATGAAGACTAACTTAGAAACCTGAAGGAATTTATATTATCACCCATACAATATAAATACTCAACAATTTTGAAGTACAAAAAAAAAATGAATGGTGTAATACTGCTTCTGGATATTTGGCCGCAAAATCAATAGCAACAGCAGCACCAAGGCTTGCTCCTACTAATACAACCGGCTTCTTAATATGTGACTTCCAGAGCTGATCAAATTAAACCAGGTAAATAAATAACAAAAAGATTTAGCTGGTAAGATCTACCAATGTAATTGATTAGAGTGTATAATAACCTGGTACAGGTGCTCACGTTTGGTAGAAACATCGCATGGTGGAAGTGTCTCTGGAATAAAGTTCAAGGCAATCAATATTTTTTTCTCAAAGCAGATCAAAGTAGGCAAAGACATTATGTGACTATACCTAAGTTAGAGAAACCCCAACCAAGTATATCAACAGCCCATGTTTCAACTCCAGCTTCCTCTAGCAATGGATAAGTGTATCTCCATTCTAAACAAGAACTGTATGGAATATCAAAAGTTGATAGAGTAGAGAAGAAGAAAGCCAGGAAATTGTTCAAAGACAACATGTACCTGTCGAAACCATGAAGGAGAACAACTGCTGCATTACTGCTTTGGCACACTGGTTTGATGCAGCTGCTCATTATTGGACTCTTTACCGAGTCAATCTGAAAATTGTTAATAACCATATATTGGAAATAAGTATAACTTTTTCCCGAGAATTGTCATAGGTTGCCCTTTTGCAAAGGATGAATACCATTTCACATTATTAACAACTAGATAAAACTATCCAAACCCAAGTTTAAATACTGGATGACTACAATGCCGATGCCTCTTCATAATTCTACCAAAACCACTTACCCAATGCATACAAACTCATAACCCCAATTCTCGGTATCTTGCTTTTGAGTTTTTTTTTTCTTAATCTGAGCATAGAGTTTAAAAATCATAGCAAAAAGCTCAATGAGACGGGCAAAACTATAAACATTTAGCATGAAGCGCATTTTCCACTGTGTCAGTCTAACAATTGGGTATGAGTTGCAAGATGAGAAATTAATATTGTATGCAAATGTCTTAGATGCGGGGTACAATTTGCAAAACTCCATTTTTCCTTGTGTCATACCAAATGCCATCGCCCACAAAACAAAATGACGCTAATTGTAATTAATGCACTCAGCGCCTCTTTATTTGGCCTTTATAGAAAATATTTTCCGGAGAGAAAAATTACAGTAACTACAATGGGAAATTAGAAATCTCACAAACGAGTTGCTTTGAAAGTGTAGTTTTGTTGTTAAAATAATTGAACAATTGATTCTAAAAAAAAGGTTATTAGTTGTGAACATTTCCTTTGAAAATGAGATGGCAAAAATCTCGAATTTCCCTCACATTTTCTCAAAATACAACAGGAAAAAAAAAACAGAGAGATTTACTACCTCTACAGGGACACGATCAATTCTCTTGGCCAGTTCGATCAACTCACGATCTTTGATCCTTTCCACCTCCTTTGGAAGAAATGGAGGCAACTCTCCAGCCGAAACCCTTGCCCTAGCCCTAGCCAGCAGCGGAGGCCAGTAACTTGTCGACATAGAGGTGAGAAGAGGAGGCATTTATTACTAGTTAGTATTAGTCACACTCGGTTATGCTGCCTCCACTTCTCCAATATTAGTAGTTCGTACAAAAAATGCACGACGAGAATATATAGTTGAAATTCTGATTGCCGTGAGCTTGAGAATCTGGTTTTGAATATTTTAATTGTACTGCCGAGGCATGTGTTTCAATAGCCGGGATTTTTATTAATCGAAATAAAATTAAATAAATATCGAAAAAGAAGAAGGATATTGGTTTATTTCGAAAAATAATTAGACTGTTGTTCAAATCAACGTCTCTGTGGACTGTTAAAATTTCACCGTCCCTGCTAATTACAATTCCTCCACGGCAAACCCTTAACCCAAGCCCTTAACCTAATCTCAGGACCGGTGTAGCCCTCGACGTCCCTCAGAGACGATTTTGCCCTCCACGTTCTTCAGGGACGGTGTAGCCATCGCCGTCCGTGACCAATATAATGCTCCCCTTCACACTCCGCTGGCCCGCTAACTCCGTTCGCTCCGCTAAAGACCACCGAAGAGACAAAGGAACCCCATAGCACGCACGCCTACGGTGCGGAAAGACGCACGCCCCACGGACGGCGTTGATTACTCCGTCCTTGTCCACAAATTTCGCCCAACAGCTGCCTGTTGTCGGCCATTGCCCTCTCCAATTTAGGTAATTTTTTTTTAAAACTGAAATAAATTAAAAAAAAATTAATTGTAATATTAATTAGATAATAAAACACTAATTCAGGTAATCCTATTGAATATTATTTTTTCCAATTTGACGAATTAGTGTTTAATTAGGTAATTTTTTTTTTTTGCAATTTAGGTAGCCTGAATTAGTATTTTAGCAAAATTGAAATGAATTAGTGTTTAATTAATAATCATTTTAGATTTAATTTATTATGAAATGATTAATTTATTAGTTTGGTAATTGAGTTTTAGTAAAATTGATAAATTAGTGTTTAGGGTTTAGAAAATTAGTGTTTATATCTAAATTTATTAATTTGCTAGATGTGTTTTAGAAAATTGATAAATTAGGGTTAGGGTTTAATAATTGATTATTTTTAGACTTATTTGATATGGTATAATCAATTTTGTTTGATCGAGTAATCACAGCGTTATTTTGATTATTGCTAAATCAACATTCTTAGTTCAATTATTTTGAATTGTTCGTAACATAAGTAATTCAGTTAAGTAATTTATTAATTTAGGATCTATTATGAAATTGAATTGATTATGTTTTATTTTATTAGTTTGCAAGAATTGATCATTTATTTATTCATATGAAATAAACCTTGTTAGTTAATTTTATTAGTTTGTAAGAATTAGTAATTATTTCATTTAGTAATTTATTTAATCATGTGAGTGTTCCGTAAATTTAGATTGTTAGTAATTATAGAGTTATATATAATTATTTCAAAATGTTATTCATGTAGAATGTCAAGCAGTCGTGGTCCGTGTGGCCCTACAGATGCTGTAGCTGTGAATAATGAGGATTTTTTGGATCCGTCATTGTCAGCAAATAATTTTAGCAACTTATTATGGATGTCGCACGACCAACATAAGGTCGCACGGATAAATGATGATGTAAGTTACGGAATCAATAATATAATATATATTTTTACAAAATGATACAAGTGTTTAAATTAGAGTATTTTATTTCAATCAATTTGTATAACATTGATATGATTACAGAGATAAAGGGGTGCATGTTCGACACCTCTGGAATGGGATTCCGTACCACGACCTTTGCGAACCATTCTTGCTAAGACTCGGCTTGTATCAGGTGTCTCGAATGAATAACATAAATATCGACCCTTCACTTCTCGCTAGTCTCGTGGAGCGATGGAGACCAGAGACTCACAGCTTTCATCTTCCCGTAGGAGAGATGACGATTACTCTTCAGGATGTTTCTTGTCTCCGGGCACTGCCGATCACGGGGTCACCGGTAACGGGCCCTTCTGACGGTAATTGGCCTAATTTAGTAGATGAATTTCTCGGAACTAGGACCATAAGTGCGGTGCTTAAAAAAAAGAAGAGATCTAGGCCGAACGACCCTCAAGAGGTTCGCATTACTTCTAGATATGCCATAAATTTGAAGTCATTGCGTGATTGGTTTACTGTGATGCCAAACACACAACTGGGTGAATCTACAGATGAGCAGGTACGCCAGTACACCAGGGCTTATGTACTCGACTTGTTCGGGACTATGTTTTTTTACTGATTTGTTGGGAGATTCGGTTCAGGCAATGTATTTACAATTTTTACAAAATCTTGATGCACCGAATTAATACAACTGGGGTGGGGCTGTTCTGGCGTATCTCTATAGATGTCTTTGTGTTGTGGCACAGCGTAAATTAAAGACTATGGCGGGCCGACTGTGCTTCTACAGCATTGGTGTTGGTCACGTTTACCGATCGGCCGTCCTCGTGCCTTGAATGGTTGGACTCTAAAGTGGCGTGACCCGGATGAACAACGTTGTCCTGCATTCGTAGAAAAATGGTGTTATCTCCATGATTACCGTGTAGGTCACAATCGGAGTGGTGTTAGTTATTTTCGCAACGAAATACAGAAGCTAGAGAATTACATGGTAATTTGGGAACCTTACAGAGAGATGTTAACTGAGGACCCGAATGCGCTCCCGTTGCGAGTTTATGAAGAAAGCGGCATATGGCTAGCCCGTGTGCCACTTGTGCACTTCTGGATAATTGAGCATCATTTCCAGATCGTGTGATGAGGCAGTTCGGATTTTCACAGGTCATCCCACCACCACTCCCCCTCGCGGAGGATGAGGTACGCCGATTACATAAAATTATCCATAGTGCCATGTCGGGACGATCAAGTTGATATACAATACACCAAAATTATGTTGATCAGGCATCTAATCCAGTGGACTACTTGGTTGTTCCGACCGGATATTGGAGCAACATTGAGATATTGCCATATCAACGTTGGTTCCAGGATCACTGCATGTTCAATATCTTCCTGGAAAAACGGTGCATAGAGGGTCTTGATAATCCCATTCCAGAATACAGAGATGAGATTGGAGAAGTAGGGTACATCCCTAGTGCCTCGAAATCCACGACCTTCTCAGAGACAACGATATGGATGCTAAATTACAGAGCATGTTTAGGGAGGCTAATCTTCCGGACAACATCGATGACCTCTCAGATAGTGACATTCCGAATGATCGAGATCCCATCAAAAAGTTTCCTCAAGATGAAAATCCCAACATCCGTCCCTGAGGGACGTTTTGTTCCACACCGTCCGTCTTTTTTTCCGTTTGGGTTAAGTTTCTAATAACTCATAATGCAGGGAGAGATTATGATTAACAGGGACGTTTTTTTTCCGTCTGTAGGAACGTTGATAATTACCACGTCCTTATTACTTTTGGCAGATCCTATTCTCTTTTCGATATTTTTTTAATTTTATTCGATTAATAAAAATCCCGAGTTTCAATAGTACCAACATCAGTACTGACGCGGCACGTGTTTTGTTAGTACCACGGCATCTGTTGTCTGTAGCAAGAAAGCTTGGTGAGGTCCGTCAGTACTGCGGCACGTGTTTTGTTAGTACCACGGCATCTGTTGTCTGTAGCAAGAAAGCTTGGTGAGGTCCGTGAGGATTTGTATTGATCGTTGGACATGTTCAAAATTCGTGCCGCGGAATCAGTCTAGCAGTCATGCCTCCATTTCTGAAATAAGTTCTACGATACAGTCCGTAAAACTTAAGGTGCAACGGTTGTTTTACAAGTTAATGGGCCAACCAAGAAGGCAAGAACGCTGCAGGATTTGCTACACTTGAAAAGGTCTCGGCTGGCCATCCAATAATTTGAGTCCCGCATCTAAATTATATTTTTAAACAATCTTCGAGCACGTGCAGACGTGTGGTGACTAAAATGTTGATTACCCGCGACTCACTCTTTTGTCGCTTACTAAAAGTTCATTAACAACTTGTTCATTGTCGCTTGTTAACTTAATGAACCGAGTATAAGCAGACTCTAATTCGCTCGTAACTTACTCAATTAAAAATTGAGTTACATGAATCATACCACATTTAATACTCCGATTTTTTTATTAATATACAAAAAATAATAATAAATTTAACAATCTATTCAAAAATAACAAAGAATTCAAGATCTACCCATACCGATGATATTGTCATCAGTTTTAGAGAGTAAAACCGATAGCAAAGTCATTGGTTTCAGATACCCAGAACCGATAACTTTGTCATTAGTTTCACCCTCTGAAACCGATGACACCCTCTGAAACCGATGACAAAGTCATTGGTCTCAGACCCTCACACCCGCATCAATTAATTAAAATTTTGGTAATCATTGTTACTGTTGTCGCCTTTAATTTTCATGCTACAATTTATGACAAAGCAAATACGACAATTTGACATGATTGTTATGCAATATAATATGACAAAGCCAGTTAGCATTATGTTTGCAGAGTAAATCTGAGACCGATTGCTTTGTCATTGGTTCCAGAGGATGAAACCGATAATGTATCACTGAGTTTATGACTCATGCACCAGTCTATCTGTACAAAGTGTATGGCGCCAAATTGAAAAAAAGGAGAGTTTACACATCACTTAAATTATTTTTTTGAGACTCTTGAGGTAATGGGATGGACTTGGACGAAGGTCTCGTTGTTCTAGCCCGATTACCTGCTTGACCTATTTGTACTTGTTTTCTCCTGTCTTTCATGTTTCATCATGCTTCCTGTCATATATCTACTTTTAAAGTTTAATATGTCGATCCAAATCGTTCAATATAAAATCCATATTAAAATATATTTGGAGACTAAATTTTATATTTTTTGCAATTTTTATTATTATTTTAGATATATAGAAAATCAATATTTTTTATGGTCCAAAAATATTGATTTTGTACCTATCTTAAAAAATAGTAATTTTTTTTTTCAAAAATATAAAATTTGATCTCCAAACATATTTTAATATGGAGATCATGTTAAGCGGTAGGAATCAACCCTCCTCAAAAGATTCATCCCGTCCTACGAATCAGTAACATTTATAATGCACATTCAATGTGATTTTTTTTTGCCTTTCATGTTTTTCTTATTACCGATAGCCTAGGTGATACTTACCAGCAAAAATAGTACAAAGTAACGATACAAATTAAAAGGCTTACATAATAAAAGCAGAAAAGATCTTAGCGAAATGAATAAGTAAAATAAATAAAAAAGATCTATCTAGCTAGCAATATTCAATAAGTTTCTTTCTGTTTATTATTAAGCAAAATTCTTACGAGGAATTTATTCATCTGATTTTCATCAAGCAAAGTAACTTTTTTTTAACAAAACATTATCAACAAGAGAGAGTGTTCTTCCATAAAAGTGTATAATAGCCGTAATCATGCATATTTCCATAGGCTTTTGAGATTCAATATTTAAATATATATTTTTTTTCTAAAGTTATGGTTGATATCTTTCAACAAGTGGCAAGAATGAGGGTCCCCTAATAAATGTGTCGGATGATTGTAGTCAATCATGTACATTCCAAACTAGAGAGGGTGTCCGAAGCCCATCGGACCGAACTCGGTTCGATGTGTAGTTTTTACCGTCCGATCGATTTCAAAATCTGTGCGTACGGATATTAAAACAAACAATACAAATATTAAAGTAAGATGCACAGATTTTGAAATTAATAACTTCTTAATCAATTGTATATTTGTATTCATGACATAGACAGATAGACTAGTCTCTTTTCTGAATTAACTTATAATATAATACAAATACAAGAAGGCAAAAATATAACTGTATATATTGCATGTAATTGTAACGTGCCGACATTAAAATCCAAAATTGTACCATGCGATGGAGTCGTTTCTTTTCTGAACTCTGACAGAATACGTCAAAATAAATCAATTACAACATACTGTTTTAATTAGCGACACGGTGACATCGACCATTTTTTTTTTTTTTTTGCTTATTCTAAGGGCTGTTCGGCTACAGTTTGGGAACGGAAATGAGCACAGAAATGGGTGAATAGTAAATAGTAGGTCACTGTTCACGCGGGAAAAAAAAAATTTAGTTGAACTGAATTTTTTTTTTCCGCATGAACAGTAACATGCGGGATGGCAGTCGAACAGGTTCTAAATAAATTTAGCTCCTGTCATAAAATTTTTCCTAATTCCGTCAGTTATTTCACAGAGTAGAAATGTGGTTTTTGTCGTCCTAAAAAAAAAAACAAAAGAAAAAGGTTAAAAAAATAAATTTTGAAAAATTGGGTATGGTAGGCCGGTACCAAATTCGGAGGCAGACAATAGTCTATTTTTATATTTAAAAATTTATATTGAGTTATTGTTTATTTTTAAAAAAATTATTGGTTGTATTGTATGGTACGCAGGGGTGGAGCCAATAAAAAACCCAGAGGTAGGTAATTATTTATTTTTGACATTTGAAAAATTGTATTGGACCCTTATATTAAAATTTTGTCTCAGTCGTTGTTCGTTTCACACTCCGGGTCAACATGAATTTCTCAGCTGTATTATTTGATGAGGAAATAAATCTGCTGCGATTCGAAAGAACGCATGATTCTGCTATTTTAATCTCAACTGTTCATATATTTTGAGATTCGTACATAAAAATTAATTTTTTTTGAAATTCGTATATTCTAATAAAGGAACGGTTGAAATTAGAATCGAAGGTACGTACCCTGCGGTCCTTTGAAAATCACAGCAGATTTATTTTCATTTGATGATGGGCTCCAACGGAGTAAGATTTTTTTTTGCAAAATTTAGACAGACCAATCATACATTCAAGGGGACAAATTTGAGTCTTGATGGATACCATAACTGTCCGATTCACTTTAATTATCGTGTGCACGGATACTAAAGTAACATGCGCAGATATTAAAACAAATCAGACAGTTATAGAATCTATTGAAGTCAGTTTGAGTCCGATGAGCATCGGACCCAAGCTGCTCTCACATTCAAGAGCTAAGAAAATTAAGGAAACGTTGTAATGACTAGTGCAGTTCACTTGGGTTGAGAATTTGAGATGAAAGCATCATGGAACAAACATGCAAAGCAAAAAAACTTATATTGGAAGAGTTGAAATGTAAAATGCGTAATATGTGATAGTAAAATTTGAATTCTAGTCTTTACAACTATAAAAATAAATTATGTTTATTAAATTATAAATACATATTTAGCATTTTACAAAGAGGACTGAGCTATATAATTAAAAAAAAATTCAATTAAATTCAATACACAAAATTATTTTTTTCTTAAATCATAGATGGCTTAGAAGACTGGTTATTTGTTTTTAAACAAACTACATATGTTTTGTTTTTATAATAAAGAATAAAATAGATAATTTTTAAATTTAAAATGAGTTTTAATATAAAAGATAACAAATTGAGTAAATTTGTGATTTTTCAAATTTTAGAACGGTAAATATATTGTTATGAATTTTAGAGAAGGAAATATATAACTTTTAAGTTTCTGAGGAACATACAAAAAGTTCCTCCATTTTGTTTAGGTTCCGTCTATGCATCAAAATCTTGAACAATCATTTTAATATCTTACATTATTTTATGTTAATTTTTATAAATAAAAAATTCTAATCTCTCTTCTCTCTCTGCATTCTTCGGAGGCGGTGAAATAATAACAATCTTTAATCATCGCATATATTAACGAATTTCGAAGAGAAAATCTCACGTCCCACTTCTTTCTCAAATATTTTCAAATGAATTACTTTCCGTGTAGGTAGTTTCAAATGAAATGAAATTAATGTTAGGTAATAATTTATGCAATTAGAATTTTTTATTAATCCTGATTTTTTTAATATTTTTTATATCTTTATTTTCAAATACTTAATTGTATAACTACATGTCTATTTTCTTAAATACATACAACTTATACTCAGTTTCAATTTTGGAGTAGCTTGAGTTTATCTAAAAATCTGCTCTAAAAGGGGTGATGTGTGAGGCGATGGCAAGGAATGCGAACGGAGAAGACTGACCTAATTCCTGAACACATTCAGCTCGTGCTCCACTACTTGCTCGACAATGATAAATCAAAAGGATAGTAAATGAAAGGAGAAGGGAGCCGATTTTCTCACCCATCAATTCTCATCCCAAGTTTTTGTGCGCGGTCTGGCACATTTGGAAGCATCGAAATAGAAACAGAAACAGAGTAATTTTTGGGGAACAGATCAGAAGACCAAGTGTGGTTGCTACCAAAAGTTTACAAGAGATGAAGTTGTGGGTGAAGCACTGCAGCTAGAGAGAAGAAGAGGCTGGTGGATGCTCTTGAATTCTCTAGTTATGTTTGCATATGATCAGGGGTGAAGTCAGATTTTCGAACTATGAGAGTTAATCATATAATTTTTTTTTCTGCAGAGTCAGATTTTCGAACTATGGAGGTCAATCATATAAAATTTTCCGCAAAGAATGTAAGTCAATTTTACCATTTCATAACATTTTATTGTAAATTATATATAAAATTATATATTAGTACAAAATTTTTAAAAAAAATGAGAGTCAATTGATCCTCATTGTCCCTTACTACATCCGCTTCTTGCATATGATGTTTTTTTTGTGTGTTTGTTTTGATGTTTCTATATTCTTCAATTATTAGTCAATACCGATATTTTATTGAGATTGTATATATTTTTTAATTTATAAAAATAACAATTTTATCTTAAATTAATCGCTAAAGATCCAAATATAACTAAATAATTATATCGAATGATTTACTCACAGAACTCGAACTCAAACCAATTAAAAAAATCCAGCCAAATAAGTCAATTTCGATTTCAAATTAAATATAAATAAACTGCGAACTAAACTTGCAGGCTTTAAGTCTGTTTGGTAAGTTTTGTTATTTAGTAGCAAATCAAACCACGAGGCTACCGAATGACCGAAATAATGATTGCATGATGTTAAATTTACAGCTTGGAAAGCCATGATTTTAAAAAGTTTTATAAAGCTATGCCGTAGTAAGTCATGGTTAAATATACAAGTTTAAATAATATTAATAACAACTGCTATAATATTTCGGGATAATTAGTTCTATACTGTTATAAGTTTTTTTTTAATAATTTAATGTATTGTACAATAAGAATTACAATATTGGGCTGTAAATTATTTTTAAAAAATGTTATAAAAGTTAATTCTAAAAATTAGTTATATTTTATTATTATATAAAAAATTGATTGAGCGGTTCTCTTATTTTATAACTCAGTGAAATATATTTTGTTAACAAACAGTGAGCAAAGATTTTTTTTTTTCATTATATTCAAATAATTATTAAACATGATATCGTGTTGTTATTTATAAATGGAAAAGTAGATCTTTGATTTGTCATTTGAGATCAATTCTGAAGTTAAACAGATTGAGTTCTCTCAGTGAGCCTAACATATTATATTATGAGTAAGGCTTGGGTACAATGGATAGCATAAGAACATTCATACTACGGCCTGAAAATTTACCATATAAACTTCAAACTTCAATTTATGTAGCTCAGTAAATTGGTTATATAATAAACTTATAGAATGCCAATTTTTACTATTTTTGAAACTTTTTTTACTATTTTTTTATGATTTATGAAAGATTGCAAAAAATAGTCTAAAATATTGATAATTTTATTTTATTTTTAAGTCATTTTTGTCATCTTTTATAAATCATAAAAAATAATAAACAATTCAAAAATAGTAAAAATTAGTATCCTACAAGTTAATTATATAACTAATTTATTGAGCTACTTAAATCAAAGTTTGAAATTTATTTGATAGATTTTTGAGACCATATCACGATATCCTTATGCACTCAAGTCTTACTCTTCTATTATTTATTTATTTATGATTGTAGAATGATGACGCATTAATATTGTAATCAAAATGGGCCTGGTGATTCAAAATGGATTTAAGCCTGGCCCAGAAGTCTCCTTGATACCTTTCCTCTTCCATCTACCAATCCATATCTCTCAGGTACAAAATCAAAGTCAATTTTGGGAGGATCCATTTTAAGATTCGTTCTAGATTAAATCGGACGAGTCATATTTCATTCTACACAGTCAGGTACTGCATGGATCTGAATTCCTCATCTTTTCTCTGGTCACACCGTCACACTCCTTCCTTCTCTGACAAACACCCGATCAATCGACCTCGTTTGAGTTATTTGATCCATCGCCATGGACACGACGCCACAGGAGCAGGAGCAGCAACACCAACAGGAGGAGCTATTACGGAGGATAAGGAGCCAAGTCTCACCGAGGACGCCGCCGCCGCCGTCCGGCTCAGGAATCGGACCCATAGTGCTGATCGTACTCACCCTTCTCTTCGTGGTAATCTCCAAGCAGCTATATTATTTCCTTCTTCAATTTGGATTTGAACTGGATGATCTGGCATCTTTTCAAATTAATAGTGTGAACTGACAGTATTGCACATAATTATTATCACCTTACATCCATTTTGAACTGGTGTTAATCTCGTATGCCTTTTGTATTTCAGTTGTAGTGTAATGTTTTTCATTGTATGGGGTGCTTAATTTTAGTAATTTAAATTGCATATGTCACACTATTTTGGGGAAATTATTACTCAGATAGTGGGAGTAGAATTAAGGTACTTAATTGCTTATTTGTTCAAGTCGAAGCTTGTCTTACTGCCTTTAATTTGTGAAAATTTTCTAGATGGTATTTGTATCAATGTCATCATCTGGTGGCAACTTCTCACTCGTGCACCAAGTTCCTGAAGGTCATGTTGGCGTTTATTGGAGAGGCGGTGCTCTTATGAAAACAATAACTGATCCAGGTAGTTTATTGTAGAAGAAAACTGTTTGTGTTGAGATGCCCTTTTTGTTTACTTACACAGATGTAGCTTTCACTTTCTAGGGTTTCATCTGATGATGCCATTTATTACCAAGTTTGAACCAATACAAGTCACACTTCAGACAGATCTGGTAAAATTATGAGTTTCTTTACATTTCTCCTGCAAGATAATTTAATTTTGTTTATAATTTTTTCAACAACAAAGAATGGCAAATCAGCAATTTTATCAGCATCTATCCCGGTTTGTAAATACACTGTCATAACCATTCTAGCCTATGGTGCTTCATGTCGTTATATGGCCTCCATTTTATATGATTTGGTCACCAAGAAGGATAGTTTCATGTGCTTGCAAGTTTTTATGTAAGACGGTACGACTACATATGGGAAGCCCTGAGTGCTAAACTGTAAAGTTGTGTACCTATTATGGTTCTTTCCATGCGCTTTTGTAGTATAGTATTTCTCAAAAAAAAAAATATATATTAAAGGAAGCTTATAGACTTCTCAATTATTTTTGAACTCACCATTATCAGAATCCTTGTTTATGAACCTATGTGCTAATATCATCAACTTGCTACTTTAATGAAATGTTAGAAACACTGTCTCAGGCAATAAAGGAGAAATAAGTCGTGTAATGGGATTCATATATGTTTAACACCTTTTTCTGGATTAGGTGAGAGATATTCCATGTGGCACTAAGGGTGGTGTTATGATCAGCTTTGACAAAGTAGAGGTAACTGAAAAGTAACAATTCCTATTTGGTTTCTAGACACCATTTTTGTCAAATCTATTTCTCTAACTCAAATGGTATTAGGTTGTCAATCGACTAAGGAAAGATTATGTTTATGACACTTTGCTCAATTATGGCGTACACTACGACAAGACATGGATATATGACAAAATACACCATGAGATAAATCAGTTCTGCAGTGCTCACTCTTTACAACAAGTTTATATTGACATGTTTGATCAGGCAAGTCGATCATTCCTACTTCCCTCTTTTTTTTCCCTTTTTCCCGGAACCCTGATGTCACCTGTGTATTTCAATCACGCTACCACTTATGAAAAGTGTCATATTTTTTTTTAAATGTTGGTAGAAGCTACCATTCAGTACATTAAGAATAAAAAACTACACACTAAATGTATTCAGCCGCAAAAAAACATCACAGCTTCTGTTGAAGCCGTTGAGCCCTACTTCAAATTCCCTTGCAATATTTCATCCAAAGCAAATCTTCCTTGTGTATTTTCTCCATCAGAATTGTAGGCGGCATGGCTTTGTCTCTGAATATCTTCTCATTTCTTTGCTTCCATAAGAACCAAGCAGTGACACAAAACTAAACCATCCACTTACTCTGACTATGCTTGCCCCCCCCTCTGGCTGCTTGCATGGACTTCTCCCATGTGTGTTCCACCGAGTCTCCTAGCACCATCAGTTGGTACCCAAATCGGATAGCTAACTGGTACCAGACTGACCTTGTCATATTTCAGATAGACGACAAAATGAAGGAAGCCATACAGAGGGATTGCACTCAGTATGCACCTGGAATCGAGATCATAGGCGTTCGTGTTACAAAGCCAAATATTCCTTCGAATATTAAAAGAAATTTTGAACTCATGGAGGAGGAACGCACTAAGGTACATCTTTACGGTACCACTCTTGCATGACGCATGGTTTGTAATTTGAGATATCTTAGAACCAGGGGCAGAACCTGACAATTGAGATTGGGGGTCTGAATAAGCTATTGAAGTTTAATTTTATATTACGAGTGGGGGGGACGAGGGAGGGGAGGGGAGGGGGGTGGGGGGTGTTATTAGCACCTGCAGAAATTATGAAGTATAAAGGACAAAGTTTGCTATTTATTGGTACCTCAATCTGCCCCTGCTTAGAACTTATTAAAGTAACAATAAATTTGAAATCCAAATCTTGTTCCAGGATCTTAATATAAGATCATAAAAGATGAAGCCTTTGGAAATAGATAACAATGTAAAATAGTTTGCAGGTTGGTTATTTTGGTTTAGATGTAAGCTCTTTACTGGTTTCTTGTTTTCAAAATATGGAAGCAATGGTCATGGTTTCACACACCTTACAAAATATTTTGGAAAAGAAAAGAGAAAATTTAATATAAGAAGATCTCAAACATTTATGAAGAATGAAAATTAGTTAAATATAATAACTTTTAGCTCTTCTGGGTTTTATATTCTTAACTTTACTGGAAAAAAGGAACCCTGAAGTAGACATATTAAATCCGAAAATGTTTTATAAATTTTAGGCACTTATTGCGATAGAGAAGCAGAAGGTGGCAGAGAAGGAAGCTGAGACACAGAAGAAAATAGCTTTGTCACAGGCAGAGAAAAATGCTCAGGTGAGCCTCATTCTAATGGAGCAAAAGCTGATGGAGAAGGACAGTGCCAAACGACAAGAGGCTATTGAGAATGAAATGTTTGTGGCTCGTGAGAAGGCTCAGACAGATGCTAACTTCTACCGGTACCATCTCTACCTCTCTAAGAGTGTACTTTGGTATTATCTAGACAGAGAGGTTATATTTGTAGGCAGTTTGTGTTAGTTTATATGAAGTTAATTACTGTTATTTTATACAAGTTTTCTTGGTGATGGCCAACCTGATTTTCTGGCATTTAGAGAGCATAGTTTTTCTATAACCATTTATACTATATGGCATGGTACATAAACTTGGTAGAGAACAATTAGATGTAAATGAAATTCAATGCTAGAGGGAAAAAGGCCTGATTGGACCTGATGAGTTCCTTGATATCTTTAGGGTGGTGAAAGAAGCAGAAGCAAATAGGCTTAAACTTACACCGGAGTTTCTTGAGCTGAAGTTCATTGAAGCTATTGCGAATAACACTAAGATTTTCTTTGGGGATAAGGTAAGAAGATGGTTTCTTTTAAGCATCACGCCACCTGATTTTTTTGATATGCAGTTCGGATCTGTACTGGTATAACACCAGCATGTACTTGGTGGTACTGGACTTAATAAGTTTATAATTTATCACCTTTCTTCTTGGTTTTCCTTTTTTATATGTTTTGTTACCTGATTTTCACAGCACAACAGAAATTCTAGGCTTAAGGCAGGAATCAGGACTAGGGCTTAACAATTTACTGAACTGTTTAATCTCTATGGACAGGATAGGTATTGAAATGGTTGAATGTTGCATCAGATACATGCCATTCAGCTTGTAGTATTAAGAAGTATGGTTATTTTGGTTTGTGATTTCTGTCTTTTTCATGCATAAACATTTGTAAATATGATTGTGTAGGTGCCAAACATGATAATGGATCAGAGACTGCTGGGCAATTTCTTGAATGGTATGAAGAGAAAAGATTTAATTGATGCGCAGTAAGCATCCTATCACGGTCCTTGTTTTCTGCTGCATGTGGTCATGCAAATAACACGGGCTTGTATTTTTGTAGTTGCCTTCTAGTTATACATTTGTAAGCTCAGTTTATTTGCTCTTTGAAACGAGCTTTATTGATTACAGGACACTGTAAATAATCTGAAGGCGTATTTTGTTTGGCATTTCTTTTGTATTTTTTTTTTCCAGTTAACTTTGCAGTTTGTAAAACCAGCTCTCGAAATTTGCTTGCTTTTCCTTTTTTCTTTACCCAGGTTGTCTTGGTATATGCTTAATGGTACTCTTAACATTAATGAAATATTGCTTTTAAGTTCATGTCATTAACCCGTTTAAATTGCTATTTATATTTTGATATATCCTCTGCCGTGTTGCAAAATTGCAGTGTGGACTGGACAGAGTGTTGCTCGGAGATTCCTGTAAAGTAGTTAGAGATCTGAGCAAAATCTCTTACTAAACAATCAGATGGTGTAAACTGCGTTACAAAGTTGTCGTACGCATAGCACTGTAAAATTGGCTGGCGCACAAAATGCTTTAGCTTAAATTTTCCCATCAGCGTGGTAGTTTAAGATTTCTACCAATTTCTACAATGAAATTGGTTTTGTAGTTGGTTCTTCTCCAAATTATCACTACCTATCTTTTTGGCATTTTTTTGTGGAAGTTTAAATTCTTAATTGTAGCATGCCGATATATACAAAGTGTTTGCATAAATGCCTGTTAGAAAAAATTCCTTAAAGTGGTCCAAAATTTCTATTTTGTTAACTAATATTTACCTCATTGGGATCCACATCAATGGTATATACAATATGAATTAAAACTCAAAATTTTAGTTCAGATGATCTTTATATGAATTTTAGAAATAATTTGGTAGTTTATTGATTTCGGTTTGAATTTGGCTCAATGAGATACCAAATACAAGGTATAATTAAATCAAATTAACACGTTGTTCTCTAATCTCTATGTATATGTAACCAAATTAGATAGCCTAATATTTGATTTTTTTTCCTTTAATATATGTACTATATAAGAGTACTCCACCCTATGCATAAAGATGAGCCAGAAAAAAAAAGTACAATGATCCAACATGATTCAGAATAAAGAGCGAAAAAATAACCAAAAAGTGAAAGTAAGGGTCATGGAAAATGACTCTTAACAAAAATGGAATAAGGGGACAATAGAATAAAAAAAATGGTTTTTTAACTTCCAACTTATTGCTTGCTTGGTATCTGATATTATTATCTATTATTCTTCATAGGTATAAATTGAAGGAGCTCTTGGAATACAAAAATTGTCCAGCACATGTGAATGTTGTAAAGGAGTGTGTGCTGCCAATTTGCAATATGTTATGACCGTTGCGAAGCTCAAAGAAAGTAATTTGCTTTAAGTTGTTACCATTATATGTAATGGTAGACCGATGCTAACAATTTTGAAGCATCATAATATTAATTCATAGACTTCCCTTACCACTGATGCTGGTAGCATGACTAAAGATAAAATCTTAACAAATTTTCAATTTTTAGATTATCTTTACTTTTATTTAAAACATGGGTGTGCAAGTGGTATTTTTCATAGAGAGGATACAATCAAGGAAATGCCACGTCTCAGTCGTAATATCTCTACAAGCTACAGTTGGATTGGCTTGAAGTACTTTTGGAACTTTTTTACCTTTGAATTGATCTCAAAGCTGCCATTTTTTTGAAATTGGAATAAAGGTACAGTCCCTATTCTTCATTCATTGCATAATTGTTGCAATACTGGTCTTAGGTTGAAATAGAGAGAGTAATAATGGTATGTCCATTTTTCCTTTTTTGATAACTTAGCAGAGGCTGCCAAGCTATGGTATGTCCACTTTTCATTATGCCTGAAAAGTAATGTTAAGAAGTTTGGATTGTTTTTTGGCTATGCAATTGGATAGAGTCTAGCTATACATAAAGGGAATGTAGAAGTTAAAGAATCAAATAGAAAAATCTACCTATTATCAAATACTGAAAGCACCTCATACTATATCAATATTCAGATGTTGAACAAGCATTGATTTTTTTCCCATCTTTCCTTGCTCTTAATGGTAGATACACTTCATCCTCCCTGAGTTTTCTTATACAAAAGGATCAAAAGGTAACAAGTGGAAGAGGTGGTTGATACATTAAAGCGTGTTAATTAAGTTGAATGTTAACTAATTATTCCAACATTTTATATAATTTTTTTCTACTGCATCACCGATTTTGTTCTATCATATCACCAACAATTCATTCAATATATTTCAACTGCCACTGCCGAAGCGAAGCGAGGCAAACCTCTAGTTACTTGCCAAATTGTATAAACGACTCGTATTAATCTGAATGGTTAAACAGTCAAACTAATTTCTATTGCGTACAAATCTCAGTATATTAATTCCTTTCTCCACTAATTTATTGAATTTTCTCATACAATGTCGCGTGAAAACATCCACGAAGTTGTAACAAAACTCGGCCTAAAATGCTCCAGTAATGATTTATCTCGTACTCTCGTAAAGAGAATCAGAGAAAATTTGATGGCCGGTTAAAGTCGTTTGATGCACATTAAAACAAAGTGTGTACGAATTTTGACGTAGATTGATCAGTTCTGACTTAATAACGGACAACACCCGCTTTCTGTCGAAGATATTCACATTTAGGCTCTGTTCGGATGCCAGTGGGAAATGGAAAGAGAAATGGGTTGGGATCTATTTTGAATAGAAAAAACACTACGCATGTGGGAAAAAAAAAATTCACTCTGAGTGAATTTTTTTCTTCCCACGGCAACAGTAATCATCCGAATAGGACCTTAGAAATTGTAATCAAACTCGGCCTAGAAAAACCCGGATCCGAATCTGCTGCGATTATTTATACTCTACAATTTTTGTTTTTTCAAATCCAACTGTTGAATTGTTTTGAGATTCGTGCAAGAAAAAAACAGCTATTTTGAGATACGTGCACATAAAATATTGAACGGTTGGATTTGGAAAATCAGAGATTTTAGAATTATTATTCATCTTTTTAGGATCGTAGCAAAAATGAAAACTCACATCTTAAAATGGCCGTCTAATGCCAATGGTCATGTTTGGTTGCGGAGTAAAAAGTGGAGTAAACTCCTTCACGCTTAAAACAGTCATAAAATGGAAGTAAAAGATGAGTTAATCCGAAGTAAATTACTCCACTTCTTCAAATGAATTAACTTACTCCACATGTTGGATCCACTGTCATAGATTTGAGTTCATTTTTCAATATCTTACTCTTTCATGTGGATTAATTTAATTCATAACATAAATTACCAAGCAAAGTGTAAATAATGAGAAGTAAGATGAAATAAGTAATTTAATTCTAAGTAAGAGTAAATAGAACTATCGTTGTAATGAGAATAGATTATTTTTGAAAACAAACTATTCAGTGTTTAATTGAGTTCGAGATAACTAAAATAGAAGATCAAACTTTTTTAATCTTATTAAAACAATAACAAATATTAATTTTACTGTTCAAAATATTCTATTCTAATCAAAAGAACAATATATACATCGCCACGCGGCAGAGTTGAACCACGCTTCCGAGAGGTTTCGTCTAGAGAGATTGCGACAAGCTCTCTCTTGCTGCATCCCGTCGGATTCCAATGGACCCACAGCAACAGCAGAGACAAGGGAACCGGGGGGTACAACCTCCGTCTGGCCGTGTCGGCCCATTTTCCTTTGTTGTCCTTTTCATCGTGGTAAGTTGGTAACTACTAACCTAGCATGCACGAATCATCAAACCCCCTCCCCTCCGTCAAACCCTATTTATTTTTATTTTGACGATGACCTTTTGTTGTTCCCTGAATTCTTCCAAAATAGAGCCGCAATAGAGATATCCATGTAAAAGTAATTTCACAAAACATGGACTATTGTTAAAAACCCCCAGAATTGTTGAATTTTTCAAAATTTTTGTAGGTTTCTGAATGGCTGTATTTCTCCGATTTGTAATCATTTCTTCAAAAATTTAGAAATCCATTTTGTTTTTGTATAAGATAAATTGATTTTCTAAATTAGATTGCGGGGATTGCGTCAATTTCCTCAAACAATAGCGGTTTAGCAATCGTTCATCAAGTCCCTGAAGGCCATGTCGGTGCGTATTGGAGAGGTGGTGCTCTTATGAAGAAACTCACTGATCCTGGTATAATGTACACGTTTTAGGTTATATACTTCTTTTGGTTTATTAAAATATATATCTTTATATAAAGCTCTTTTTTATTTCCAGGTTTTCATCTCATGCTTCCTCTGATTACTAAATATGAACCAATACAGGTTACTATTCAAACCGATCAGGTAATTAATACTCACAGTTGTTATAATATGGAAAAATCCATGCAAAAGCAAAAGATTGAGCAAAATGCATATTCAACAGAAGCATTCATCAATTAAGTTGGTTACCGATTTCCTTTGTTATGAACTGATAGAACTTCTGTATGCAGGTCAGAGATATTCCCTGTGGTACAAAGCGTGGTGTTATGATCACCTTTGACAAGATAGAGGTAAAAAAATTACATCAATTTTTTTTGTTAACTCTTCAATCTTCATTTCCTATGTTTGAGTGTTCTTTCTATTAATTAAATACAGGTTGTCAATCGCCTTCGCAAAGATTATGTATATGAGACGTTACTAGAATATGGCGTACATTATGACAAGACATGGATATATGATAAAATACACCATGAGATTAATCAATTCTGCAGTAGTAACACTTTGCAACAAGTCTACATTGATATGTTTGATCTTGTAAGTTTGTTGCTTTAACTAAAATGTACTGAAAGGTTAATTTACAAAAAATCAAATAGAATCAAAGTGATTTGATTTTCGACTTTCAGATAGATGAGCAAATGAAAGATGCTATTCAAAAGGGATGCTCAGAATATGCTCCTGGAATCGAGATTATTGCTGTCAGGGTTACAAAACCTAATATTCCTGCTAGCATTAAGAGGAATTTTGAACAAATGGAGGAGGAAAGAACTAAGGTATATATATGTGTCTTGACTCTTGACTCCCATTTGTAATTTTGATGATATTGCTAGACAAGCTTGAAATTAAGAAGGTAAAAATGCTGTGTATTATTGGATTAAGGAAACATGGAATAGAATGGCTCTATGTAGCATATAAATTCAGGTTTTATCCTGAAAACTTTTGATACTTCCACTAATATACTAATAATTCTGTATGTTGTTGTGTACGATTCATAAGTAACTAACCATGAGATTGTGTTTTTTTTATTGTTATCGCTATTTTGCTTGGTAATATTATTGCAAATCAATGGAGATAACATCAATGTGGCTTCTTTTTGTTGACTAGGCATTAATAGCAATAGAAAGACAAAAGGTGGCAGAGAAGGAGGCTGAAACGGAGAAGAAAATAGCATTGTCACAAGCAGAGAAGAATGCGCAAGTGAGCCTAATTTTGATGGAGCAAAAGCTGATGGAAAAGGACAGCATCAGACGTCAGGAAGTAATTGAAAATGAAATGTTTTTGGCTCGTGAGAAGTCCCAGACCGACGCCAACTTCTACAGGTCTCTCTCTCTCTCTCTTTTGAAAGTGACTTGATAGAGGCTACCAAGCTCTCTCTCTCTCTCTTTTTGAAATTGCTTGACAGCGGCTGTCAAGTGTCGGATTGATATTTAAAAGGTTTACAAACTCCATCATGTGCATGATACACTCCACAAGAGAATACATCAGATCTTACCGTATCCTATCCCTAAACAATACCCACAGCATAACAGTGCCATGCATCTACAGTACCATGCACATGAAATAAAAAAAAGTGCTCTCTCTCTCTCTCTCTCTGGAAATCTTGGCAGCGGCTGCCAAGGTGTAGTTTATTGATATATATAAATGAAACTTCCTTACAAGCATTGTCCATCATTATGAAAATAAAACTTGCCACAACTGAAAAAAAAAAAGACACACACACTCGGCTATCAGTATAGAAACAACAAATAGAAACGTCTGATAAGCCCAGGTCTTGCGATTGGCATGTCCTCAAAACAATAGAGAAACAACTCAGCAGTACTGCATCCAAAGCTCTGCTTCTTGGCATATCCCCTCTACCAGCACCTGTGGTGGAACCTCTCTCTCTCTCTCTCTTGCTCGCTCGCTCTCTAGTGTATTGCTTGGTACCAGTACAAACTACAAGCAGCTCAGTAGGGACTGGCATCAGAAGAGTTTGTAGAGAATTATTTTTATTATTTAATAAAACAGCAATTATTATGAAAGTTCTAGATATCATTATAATTGCAATGAAGATTGATTTCAGAATTTCGAGATTTACTTGCAAGTACAAAAACGACATATTTAGCATTAGTACACTGTAACTTTCTATTTCTAATTCCTTCTCATTTTGCTCATAGGGTGGTGAAGGAAGCTGAGGCTAATAAATTGAAGCTTACTTCTGAGTTCCTGGAGCTAAAATTCATCGAGTCAATTGCTAACAATACAAAGATTTTCTTTGGAAACAAGGTAAATTTGCTTGTTGCTTTTTTGCTTATATATATTTTCCTCATTTTCTTATAAATTCTGTTTATTGTGTATGTAGGTACCGAGCATGATTTTAGATCAGAGATTGCTTGGCAGTTTACTGAGAGACAAAACGAGAAATAATCATTTGGATGAAGAATAATTTTCCAGTTTACCTTTGACTTAAGCATGCAACTTAGTACCTTAGATTTAAAAAAGTTTTTGTTTTTCTTAATTCCTAGCTTTAAATCCGGATGACTTCTTATATAGTTTGAGCATGTGTGTTCTGGACGTTGTTCCAACTGATAGAGTTAATAATAGTTCAAGTAACAAAAGTTAGTTTCTCTGTTTCATTATTTTTCAACTATTTTTCTAAAACGATGTTTAGTATTTCAAGGAAAAGAGGAAATGATGAAAACCCGGCACAATGCTTTCGTATATTTTGCTTTTGGAAACATTTTTTTTTGCTTGTTCACAAGTTTTATAATATAAAAGCAGAATATTTCCATATTCCGGAATCATTTTTCAATTCTCATTCAAGTTGTCAGCAAATTATGCTCTGATCACAAAACCTATCGGATTTATAATCTTAAGCTCATCAAACATCTTGGTGACGATGTTAACTTGGAAATTTATCGAGAGCTAATTAGTATAAAGTCAAGACGTTAAAAATATGCTTTAAATTAATTTTAATACATTAATTTTTCGTTATTTTTTTTACTATTTGACTTTATATTATAAATTATTTCAAAAAATTAAATTTTAGATATAAACACATCATTCGTAAAGTAGATCAATTTTAATTGTTTAAATTCATCGTTTGAAATTAATTTGATAAACTTTTGAAGTTAAAGTTCACAAAAAAAAAAAATTGATGATTTTAAAAACACTCAGTTCTACTCCACTGCAGTTGTTTTTTGAGTGTGTGGGGAGTGTAATCAGCTGTATGCTATTTTGAAATTAATGTTAGTCTGATTCTGAACTAGTTAACAAATGAGATATGCTCAACTTGCTATAAACTATAGAGTTGTATATAATTAATTAACAACCCTTTTTTTGTTTTTTCTTCTATTTGTTATTACTATATAAATAATTAATTAATAGTTGCCGTGCTGTGCACACCTTTCAAATATATTACAAAACATTTTAAACATTTATTGATGAATCCAAACGGCTCTGCCATACTAGAACGAAACGAACCCTAAAGTATTTCTAAGTTTGGATATGGCATGAATATTAAATGACCAATATTTCATGTCTTTTATATCTCATCATATCTCATGCATAATATCTTTATTTTCAAAATTCAAACTATCGATCCGAACTGCTCAACATAATATCCATACTAAAATATGCCAAGGGATAAAATTTTATAATTTTTGGAATTATTTACTATTTTTTAAGATAGATATAAAATCACTGTTTTTGGACCGTTCAAAACAGTAATTATGTATCTATCTAAAAAAATAAAAAAATAAAAAAAATTATAAAAACAATTCTTCAAGCATATCAATATGGATATCATGTTGAGCAGTTCAAATTAATAGTTTAACTTTTAAAACTGAAGATATAAAATATAAAGTATGATGAGGTCTGAAAAACATAAATATTAGAGCCCCACTCATTAAATAGGTCATGTGTATTCCACCTTAGACGGAATTGGCCCATATTTTGATCGGACATTACAGATTTAAACTCAACATTTAAGTTACTTCACAGGATCCGGACTCAAAGAAACCATACAGTTTTCCCATTTGAATGTTAACCTACAGAAATTTTGGTTATTGTAATATATCACTGAACGTTAATCATAACTAGTTACGTATTAAATAAAATTAGTTAATTTTAAGATAAATTTTCAGGATAGTAAATAAATAAATAAAAATAAAACAATAATTATAAATTAATGAAAAGGTGCTTATATGGAGACTGATCGATTCTAATAACTGTTGCATCCAGGGCTGCACAAAAAAAACTCTCAGTCCGTGATTCGATTGAGTTCGATTCAAATTTTTTTTGTAAATTAACTCGATTAGAAATTAGTTCGTTCTGAAATGAATCAAACATGTTCGGTTCAAAATTGGTTTGAATTCGAACTCGAACTGGGTTAAGTTCTAGTTATCACTTTTCCTTTACCACACTGATGAGTTATCACTTTTCCTTTTAATATGTTTTCTATTTTGAGTATTAGGGATGTACAAAAAATTCGTATTTCGTAATTTGATTTGAAATAGTTTGAAATTAATTCAAACCAAACTCAAACAAGATCTAGTTTGTTCAAAATATATTAACGAACTATTCTAGTTCGAATCTCAAAGTAACGTGAATCGTTAATTTCCATTGATGACTTATGTTCGCTGATGATTTAAAAGTTAAAACATAAGGCCGCCTAGCCATAAGTCATAACTCGTAAGCCGTAATCCTCGCTCTCAGTTCTAAAACCCTAGACGACTTTCACCTTTTGCTCTCGGCGACTACGATCACTCTTTCTTGTCGTAAAAAAATTCGTAAAAAATTCAAAACTGAGTTCATAAAAAATTCGATTCAAAACTAATTCAAACCAAATTTAGTTCAAAATTAATTCAATCCGAACTTAAACTGGAATAAGTTCGGTTAGTCTTATCTCATTTATGAATTGCTATATATAACTACTGTCACTCTCTATCTTGAGTCAGTGAAAAAGAAAAGAAAATAAACCAATTACTCTTCCCTCATATAATCCCACGCCGAAGAAGAACAATTTTATATTTTGATCTTCTTTGTACCGAGAAAGAAAAAGAGAATTTGTTTTCTTAATTAATTCACTCTCACAAAACATTTTCATTTATCTCCAATTTAATTAATTATGATAAATTGTTGGATATTATAAAGTTATCTTCAGTTACTTTTATGATCGTGTCTAAAACAGAGTGACAATCTTAAATTATCTTAATTGCAGTTTTATCTCGTAAAATAATGAGACAAACATCGTTTAACGACAGTGGTTGGTACACAATCCCAGATTTTATCCTTTCAACTTTATTTATTTTATTTATTAATTTATTTCACTATCGAAATTGTCGTGAAATTTACCCCAATAATTAGTTAGTTGTTAAATGGACCAACGAATGTGTCAATGATATAGATGTGACTTCAGAATTATATAGAATAAGTAAATTGTGTTGCTAACAGCAAATAACTATATATTTATATGCAATGCATATTAATTAAATACATCATATTTGTTAGTATCATAAAAAAAAAATCTTCGGACATATCCGATACGTAGTAGACCGATTTTTTTAATATCTAACATTAAATAAAAAATAGCAAATACATCAAGGTTTCCTGAGTATTTTAAAAATGTCCAAATCAGTCATTTTTGGCTGGTTGGATAAAAAATGGCTGGTCAAGTTTTTTTTTTTTTTAATATTTGGTAGATTAACATTTTGATATATAATTAGTATAATTATACTAAAATACGCTAAATTACCCTAAATTATGTTAAGTTACGCTAAATTATGTTAAATTACACTAAATTACGTTACATTACGCTAAAGATCTACTAAATTACGCTAAATTATACTAAATTATGGTAAATTATGCTAATTATACTAAAATATGCTAAATTATGCTAATTATACTTAAATTACTCTAATTGTACTAAAATATGCTAAATTCCGCTAATTATACTAAAATATGCTAAATTATACTAATTATACAAAATACGCTAAATTATGCTAATTATACTAATTATGTTAAATTAGCGTAATTTAGCGTATAATTAGCGTAATTTTTCCTGTTATGTATGCACAAAGATGTTGATCAATGTATTTTTTTATTGGAGATGCAATATTAGAGAACTTTAGTAGTCAAAATGCATCATGTCATGTATCACATGGGCACTCTTTTTTAGATATGTTGGATCCTATACAATCTAGTTTGAATAAAATTTTGGACCAAACTGCATCATATCCAGACTTTTTGCAGCATCAGTCCAAAATTGAAAAACTTCTTATTGATTGATACATGTTATGTTGATCACATGAGTTGCAGATTCTATTTTTGGAAAAATACTAATTTAGCATAATTTAGCGTAATTAGCATAATATCAACATCTTTTGGCTACTAAGGTAATTTAGCGTATTTTAGCTAATTACACATCAAAATGTTAATTATAAAAAAAAATAAAAAAGAACCTGACTGACTATTTTTTGGCCGGTTAAAAAAGGGCCAGTCCGGAAATTTTTATAATACCCAGTAAATTTGGGTATATTTGCTATTTTTTTGATGTTGGATTATAAAAAAAAAAAAATCGGCGTAGTAGATATGACTTGTTTTGTTATCATAATATCGACTAAGAGTAATAATGACCAAACGTGTGAAGTTCGTACAACATAATAGATATTTTTGCAGTTGCAAAATTTTGTCATTTTGAATAATATTTGATTGACAGCTATAAGCCTATAATCATCCAGTTTGCAATTAGTTAGGAGTAATAATAATGAAATATATGAAGTTTGTACAACAGAACAATTATTTTTTAGCTGTAAAATTTTGCAAAATTTAATTATGTTTGATTGACAAATAAAATCATTGAATTTACAATTAACTATTTATTCTTAATATCTAGCCAAATAGTATAAATAATTAACTAGCTACAATAAAAATCACATTTAATTATAAACGATGAGATGGACAGAACTTTAGTTATGTTTGAATTGGGAGTGAGATTAGTGAAAACAGCCCACTGATTCAAATTTAAAATAGTCGCTGGCACAATAGCACACTAACCCAACTAAATATTGGGTTAGCAAAATAGAACACTAACTCTACACCAACTGGAACTAATCTAAGTATTTAAAATAGCTACTTTTCATTTAAATGTGGAATAATTGCTAATCCGAATTTGAAATTAGACATATTCCTTGACACTCAAACGAACCCTTAATTAACACTCACATGAAATCTTAATTAACACCCACATGAAATTTTATCTAGAATGGTCGTTTCTTATGGGTTCGAGTAAATAGTTAGTGTACAATTATGTGCAATTGTAAATGCATAGGTGAGAATCCGCTCCTTTTCTGGAGGAAAAGGAGCACCCTCCTGAGAGAAAGAGAGAACAGAGAGAAGGAGAGAGAGAAGAGGAGAGAAAAAAAGAGAGAAGGAGAGAGATAGAGAGGAGAGAAGGGCCCTCCTATTCTCAATAATAGGAGGAGATTTCGTTCCTAGGTGTATAGTGGATTTCAGAATCACATGATGCGTGATAATAAATGAATGATATAAAATTAGCATCCTGAAAGTTTCCGTGGTTGCATTATTGATTGCTATTTTAGTACATTGGTTGATTTGACACTGCGTGCGTGTAATAATCTCACGAATTTCAATCCGAAATTAGTATCAGGAAATTTACCCGTTTGTTAAAAAAAAATCCATGCTAATTTTATCTTTCAAACTATCGATCGAAATTAATACAAACTACAAATAACAGGGTTACGGTCATTATGGAGGCACCACACCATCTTTTCTATGTTGGCATTTTTTTCTTCTGAAGTAGCTTCCTTTTAAGTTTCTGTGTACGCGCAATTTTATCTGATTCTTTAACGGTGTTGATCTGTTTTTTTTTTTGGTAGAAACGCAGAGGCAACGTACTATAATTGCGAAGCGGATAATAAACATACGAAGCGGATATAATGCAAAAACATCATACTTATATTTACATTTTATTTAACTTATGTTGTGTTTAGTTAAAGGTGGAGCCATAACCTATCTAACTATGGAACCATTAATTTTTGATAGGATGGCTGGAAATTAAAATGCATAAAATATGGTGAGTGGAATTTGAACTCAAGTCCTCTTAATTATAACTTATAAATAAAACTTTAATAATTAAGCTACAACTAAACATTTGCTATTTATTGAAGGGAACTGGAGTATATAAAACATTTTCAAAGAAATAAAATAAAATTTCTATCTACATAATTAAAAAACTTAAATTATAAGAGTGACTTAACCAAAGGTGACTAAGTGTTAGATCTGTCTCTGAACTTATCGACTTTTATTTAATTGTCTATACAGAACTCGACTTTTAAATCCATAACATCTCACATGAGAGAACATAAGTTCTTACCATTAGACTAAAAGTTAGTTCTTATATTCAACGTATATTAAACTCAAAACTGCATATGTCAATATAGATGAGCATAGGAAATAGATAATTGCCTGACTATACTAAATACATGTATAAGAAATTAAACATTTCAGAATAATAACTGAAATTTAAAACAAAAAAATAATAACGAGCTTACTTGTACTTTGTAATATTCGCAATTGTTGGCAAATATGTAAATTAAGTCTTTTAAAATTCCACCTTTAAAATTTAATTCACAACATAAAATTTAGCCAATTATCATAGGGGTCTGATAGTCAATTGTAACCACTATGTTGCTGGAGCATCACAAATTTACAATGACTAATAAACATCGAGTCCGGTTAATACACTTTCGATAGCATTTCAGCTATATGCCTCCGGTTTAAATTTATCGGACAGTTTCAAATGATTAGTTCAAATCGATCTCCTTGAGAACTTTGATTACATGTATATTTTTAAATTTTAAATTCATTTAGTATCGATTTAAGCGGTTAAAATTTGAAAGTTTTTCGAAAAATATCATGTTAAGATGAGCACAAAAACTTCATTTTTTGACCGCTTGACTCAATACTAAATGAATTTAAAAAATTAAAATTTTATATGTAAAAAAGCTCTCATGTAGAAAATCAATTATGTAAACAAAATTTGAGTTTGGATTCGAATCGTTCAATCAGAATCTACACAAATATTAAAAAAGCCATCATAAATTCTACGTTGAACGAAATTAGCTCGAAATATGATTAGATGGTCCAGATCTAAACTCAAAATTTGAATTACTTCATGTATCCAGATTCCGGAGCCCCCCCCCCCGGATTCCAATATGCTGAAATCCAAGACGAAAGAATAGTGTTCCTAAAATCCCTGCAATCTGGATCCAGCCGTCGAACTGTTCTGAAATATGTGCACGTAAAAGTTAACTGTTTCGAGATGCGTGCATAGAAGAAATTGAACCGCTGAGATTTCAGATTTTAGGAATTTCATGAAATCTCAGCCGATAACGATGCGTATCATATGATCTCAACTTTTGTGTGACTGACGTGTAGGGTGCCTATCTGGGAAAGTACCGGGAAATATTATTTGTGCTTTGAGATTCGTGCAAAACGTATTTGAACGGTTGTGATTTTCCAAAAAATAACACTCAATGTTTGAGATATCTGAGAGGATGCAAATTCCCTAGTGGCATAGTCAATGCTAATTAATTACACATTTACTCTTACGTGGGACATGCTTTTATCCTTTATACCAAAAGAAGATTCTGATTCAAACCTGCTGAGGCCAGAAGTTGCAGACGCGCCATTCATGTCAGTACTTGATCTTCTACGAATAAGTTCCTATACTGTAGCATTAACAACCACCTTATGGCTTTATTAGGTTAATCGCATTTTAATAAAACTACCCAAGTGACTGTGTATTGTGGCGAGCATAGTGACAAACTAATAGTTCGAGTAATCGGGTTCAGTTCGACGGGGATAAAAATTCGTGATTCGGATATAATTTAGAAATAATTCGGTACAATAAAGAAGCAAACCCCCTCCCCCCTCCAATTCGAATTTTTATCACGAATAATTCATAATTCGTGTTTTAATCGAAGTTCGGTTTAGAAACAGTAATAAAAAAAAATCATGTTCAATTCGCGAATTTGTGGCATACTGCGTCACTATGTTGGTGAGATGACACAATTGATAAATAAATTACAATCGAATTTCAAATGACAAAGATCAAGTATCTAAGTTTTTCTTCCAAGATTATTTTTAAAAAGAAATTAAAAGGAATTAATTAATCTATATTTTAAAGATAATTAAGGACGGTTGAAATTTATAGATTGGACAGATGGGTTCAAAATTGATATGAAAAGCCAAAATTATGAATTATTATAAAAAAATTTATAGTAAGTGTTAATGCGAAATTAAATGTATCGTGTATCTCTTCTTGAAATATTATTTTTTACGAGAAGTGTGAGTGCAACAATAAATGTATCGCGCCCGTTAAAATTTTGAGATTTTTACTCATCATAGTGTTACGCACTTTAATTCAAGTCATGACTAAGCACTTTATTCTCTTAAATTTAAGTGGCAACAACCATAATGTTAGATACATTGTATTTAGAGTAAATCTAGGGAGTGACGTGCTCACTAAGAAGATTTGGTGAACACAACAAAAAAACATCGGATTGATTTTGAATGATGAATCCAAACCGTTGAAATCCATGTACTTTGTGAGTGATGCATGTACATGCAAAATTTTGAAAGTTTCGAATTCATTTGCTACAAGATCAAACGGTTAAAGTAATAAATATTTTAATAAATTATTTTATAAGTTGTTTTATATATTCAATTTTCATCATTTCTTTGACCGCTTGATTTCGTAGCAAATAAATTCGAAACTTTAAAATTTTTGCATGTACATGCATCACTCACGAAGTACATGGATTTCAACGGTTTGGATTTGTCATTTGAACCCAATCCGATGTATTTTTGGAGTTGTACTCAACAAACCCTCTTGGTGGGCACATCACACCCTAGATTTACTCTTGTATTTATGTAGCTCATTTTTGTGTTTAACCGCTCATTTATGAATTTTTTACCATGATGTGAATTGGAATTTTAAAATTTATAATGTTATCTACGTTGTAATAAGATCCTAATAATACATGTAAAAAATATTTAAAGAAAGAAATCAATGCCTCTAAGTGCCGAAATTTTTATTTCTACCATATTAAAAAAAAAAATTTAGAAAACCACTTTTTCTAAAGAATTAAATTTTTACCACGTCTACCATTTTTAATGACAGACAAAAAAGACCGAATTCGTCATTTTATTTGGCGGACTCTGACTTGAGTCCACCAAATGAAATGACGGACCTATATTTTTTTTTTTACTGAAATCATTTTGTACTAAATTCTTTTTTACATATTTGCTTTTGTCCTTTTGTTTTTGTCTTTTATATAAATAGATCACACGTGTAATGCTAATGCTTGCTTGATACAAGCAACGTGTAAAACCACTCTGTAATGCATGAAACCTATGAAAAGCACAGAGCAAACAAACGAACAGCTACTAGAGATCAACATAGTTTTTTTTTTTTTTTTGATAAAAGTGGGCTTGCTCACCAATTTCATTCAAACAAACGAAAATCAACATAGTTTTACAAGAATCAGTACCAAACAACTGGTACCATACCGGAGAGTACCTACTTAACAATAGTAAAAAAACATACCAGCATGCAAGTTACCTACTGCAACAGCTACTAGAGATCAGAGTTTATCAAACTAAGCAACCTGAACACAAAAACTACATTACCAGCGTGTTGTGTAATTATTTAAATGACGATTTACTAAAATATTTCTCCATTCTTATATTAAGCATGTAGATGGTCTGATTAACCAGCGACTTTGATTAAAAGATAATATTTCAAATTGAATACAACCTTCTGATTAAATATTATGATTTTATACATCTTTTTATTTATTTTTACGTGTAGAAGTCTAAATTTATTTCGACACGTACTTACTACATGTATTCAACGCATGCAAATTGTATTATCTTTCTGATTAGTCTCCTAATTACTTTCTAATTTTAAATTGTCACTTTAGGAATTTTGAATTGATTGGTCATATCTTTATTTTTTTATTTTATTATATCATTTGAAGAATGCTATTTGTCATTTGATATATTTTGTATGAGGTTTTTATAATGAAAATATGTCAAAAGGATTAAAAAAATGTCATTTAGTATATATATATATAGAGAGAGAGAGAGAGTATGACTAATGTGCTTTCGGTTGTATTTCGGCCGAAATACAACCAATGCATTTTTCAATTTTCGAAGTCCAAAAAGTCGATCCAAACTGTTAGATGTGTTCTCCATATTGAAATGTGCTTGGAAACCAAATTTTACATTTTTTGAAATTTTTTTACTATCTATTAAGCCACTTTGAAAATTGTTGATCCAACAATGGCTCAACCAAACAGTGAAACCGTTGGATCAGCGATTTTCAAAGTGGCTTAATAAATAGCAAAAAAATTCCAAAAAAATGTAAAATTTGGTCGCCAAGCACATTTCAATATAGAGAACACATCTAACGGTTTGGATCGATTTTTTGGACTTCGAAAATTAAAAAATGAATCGATTGTATTTCGGCCGAAATACAATCAAAAGCATATTAGCCATACTCTCTCTCTCTCTCTCTCTATATATATATATATATTGTAAAAACATATTATATTGTATGAGATTTTTATTTATTCTTTTATAATATGTCTCCATTGCAATACACGAGGTGGTACTACTAGAGATGGTACTAGTGGAGACAATAATTCATATTGTTTATTCTATTGAAAATTTAGTTTATAATTTATTTTCAAATCTCCAGTAACTTTGTTAAGGGAGATCTCCAATACATCTTTCATTTGTTTAAAATTTAAATCGTTGCAAACACAGATGAATATCATTGATTAACAGTTTAAAACACAAGCGGAATCAGACGGTTGACGGTTCAGTTATCTCTTTAGAGATGATCCAATAAACTTCAGATCAATTCTGTTCCCCAACATAAATTTTAAATTTGTAATTTTTGTGTCCATTGTATTAAGCTCCCAATGATACTTGCAAAAATATTTAAGGAGAGCTAACTTATGTTCAAATGATAAGTAAACAGTTCTTTTCTTTAACCCAATTCCGAGTTTTCTTTTCATGATGTGAATTTAAAAATTATAACGTCATTTAAATATCTCTATTTTTATATTATGCACGTAGTTTTCTTGATCCGTCAACGGCTGACATCGAAAGATTAATTTTCAGATTTAATATCAGTCATTCAATTACATAATCTGTCTTTTTTATTATTATTATATACATCTCTATTATAATATTATTTGTAAAAGTCTAAATTTAGTTAAAAACATACTCGCCACATATACTGTTATATAGTTTGTCAAAATTAAAATTGAATGAATCTCTAATAATTTGTTTCCTTATTTTCTTATTTCAGATTGGTATAATTGATTATTAAAGTAAGGCAGTGAGCTAGTACACTTTCAAATTGCACAAAACATTGCCAATTTAACAAATATCTGAATACCATAAATTAATTTGCAAAATATATTTTATGCATGTAAAAGTGCACAAGCCAATGTCAGATTTCAATATCAGAATGACAATATGTAATGGTATATGACACAACACAAAGGAAAACAAGAAGCAAACGGCCACAAAAGAATGATGTCTGAAACAAAAGCCCAGAAGCAAAAAAAAATATATTTATAGAAATTTATTAAAATACTATAGAAAAATGGTTAGGTTGTCTTGAAATCAATTGATTAAGTCGGTTATTTTACACAATTTTGAAAGAATCCAATCATATGTTTTTTTAGATATAAAATTAGAGTAAGGAAATTGTTTTATAACAGGAAATGTAGAGTGGAGCGTTATATATACCAAATAATCAATTAATTGATTTGGTTATATATATTTACTTGTTACTCTTTCACATAAAATATGCTAGAAACAGATTCGATTCTATATTTCTATGTCATGCAATCCGTTGCGGCACAAGATTGACAAAACAAAATATAAGGACGTTTTGTATAACTTGCTAAGATTTGTACAAAAAAAAAATATTCTAAAAGCTTAGATTGACACATCACGCATGTATAATCTTGCCTCTCTTTGAGAACATTTTTTTTTTTGTTAATTTTAATATTATAAAGAGTAGCAATAGGAGAATCTCTATCCTAAAAATTGAAATAATTATTTAAATAACTGTCAACTACTATTTAGAAATTAAAACCTCTAAAAATTTTAAACATTCACATTCTTTAAATTACTTTTAGAGTTTCCAAATAAACTACATAAACAAAAATAATAATTTGAGCAAATCGTTTAGCCAGTGTGGCGATTAAATACAGTTTCTTAATATGAAATTTTGCTGAATAGTTTCTAAATAAAAAATTTGAGTATATCTCTGAAATTGGAATATAAATCACCACATCAGATTAGAAATCTCAAAAGTTTCTAAAATGAAGATGATGTGATATTGTAGATTTGAAATTTTTTACATATCTACATATACATGTATTCAACTAAGTTTGACTGATAAATACATACATTATCGAAAGTATTGTACGTATGTTGAGGTTCGATTCACTTCATATCATATATATCTATAAGTTAGTTCCTTTTTCTTTTCTTTTTTATCAAACTAATTTCATGCATCGAGTTGCAAAATATTGAAGCATGCTAGGCAAAATCAAAATTATGTCGCATTGTTAAGAGGTATATATGTACGATAAAAAATATGTAGAAATAGAAAGATAAAATTGAAGCTCCAGAAAAATACAAAAAATATAGTATATTGGAAAATCTCGAGTGAGGAATAAAATATGAACCATATTAATTTAATATTTAAATTTTATTATATGTTTTCAATTGTAGCAATTGCATATTTGATTTTCCTCTGAGAGATACAAGATGTATAATATATCTCCAATCTGCACTGAATTGATGTTATTTTTCATTGAATTTTATTATACTAATTGACCTTTTAATTATAATTTGAACTTAGAATCAATCTATTTTAGTATCATGAAAATATTATTGAACAATTATTATTTTCATTGATCAATTTTTTTTTTTTATAAAAATAAGTTATTTTGTATGATTTTTTTCTTTTATAATATGTTTCTGTTGTAATGGCGAGTATTATATCAAGAAGATTTCAAAAAATTCTTTAAAATATATTAAAGAAATCCACCCGCTTTGTCTCCGAAAAGATCGATTTCTCAATGCAATCAGGGGTGATGATGTTGACAAAATTAATTTGGCTTCATGCAACACACAATCAATATAAATATTAAAAAAAACATGAAGTAGGTAATTTTATACTAAATAAAACAGTCAACGCTCATCATAATGACATTCAAAGTGACAAATTATTTTATACTAAATAAATTGGTTACTCCTTAATTTTGGGTACAACTTTTTTCTTCGGTAGTTATGCATGTCGCTGAAATCATATTTTGGGTGCATGCAGAGATATATCAAAATTAACCTATGTAATTAATAATCATTCTTTGCATGTTTTGCAATCAACCCAAGGGAATTAAAAAACATGAATATGTATGTCATAAATGTTAGTTTGTAATAATCTAGAAATCAATAATACGATAAATTATTATAAAGTTTTGTTCATGAATTGAGTGATTAATAAACTGTCATTTTGTTACCTTGAGTATTATTGAATTTATGGATCATTCCTTTATCTGAACTAGAGTCAATAGTTGGAATTGTGAAATTTCATAATATTAAATGATATATATACTTTTAAAAGTCTCTAACCAAGGTAATTAGCAGGAACACTAATTTACCGTTACAAGGTTAGAATGTGGATTAAAAGATGGTCAAGTTTTACAGACCATTGACATGAGATGTCATTTTAATCGCATAGATACATGTTCTAGGAACATGGTATTTGACAGACCTCGAATGAAACATTAAATGAAAATGTGTACGTGTCATTAATGTTTTCATTCAGTGTTAAGTTCTAAAGTATGAGGTATTCATCTTTCCTACTAAGAGATGTGTATGTGTGATTGTTACCTAACGCTGTCGGTAAAACGCAGTCATAACGGTAGCTTTTCGGTATACACAGCTTAGCTGAGGTAGTGATGGTTTACCAAAAGTACTATTGTCCCTCGTATCTCTATACGAGTTACGGTATCACTGGGCCCCTTGATAGAGTATGATTATCTGCATGCAGTATAATTACAAGAGTAATTATATTTGATAATCTGTTCAAGATTGAGAAAAGATTAAGTTTGCAAGGATGACACACACCTACCTTGAAACTGATCTGATACTGTGAGACATAAGAATTAACACGACTAAAATAGTTTAATGGATCGTGGTATTGTATAGTACAACATCATTTGTGTAATTGGATGGTCATAGTGTAGATGTCAGATGCCTCCTATGATTATAGAAGTTAAAATGGTTTTAATTCTATTTACCAACATAACACAGATCCTATTGGGTCACACCGCAAAGAAGACTTATCAGATAATCTTATAATTAATTATAGATAATTATAATTAATAATAAGATATTTATGATTAATTATAAAAGGTATAATTAATATAAATGTCATAAAGATGACAAGCTTAAACATATTCAATTTACAAGCGTGTACGACACGTTATGTAAAAGCTATCGCAACAACAGTCGCAAGAAGTTATAACTGATCAGATCAATTATAAAGAGATTACAAATATTAATTATAAATTAATATTTTGGGCTCAAAGCCCATTTGAATTTTGGGCCTAAGTTAAAAATATATTTTAATTAGAAAACCCAAAAGTCAAAGCCCAAACCCCAAAATCAAAGCCCAAACTAATCAATTGATTAATGGGCTTGATGGTATTTTGGTAAATACCATGTTGCCCTAGGGGCATATTGGTCATTTAGACCATTTCAAAAGGCTATAAATAGAGGGGTAGGAGTAGAGAGAAAATTACTAATTCACTCATATCTGAACTGATCAGTCTGATCGGATCGATAAATCTATTTTCTCTCTTTCTCGGTTACGGTTGTTTACGGGATTCGGAAATAATATATTTGTGAAACTCGCGGTATTTCTATTTGAATAAATACGGGTCGTAAATATATTTATTTTGTCCTTTTCTCGGTGAATAGTGTTTTTACGGTTGTCGTGAATAGTGTTTTCGCGAAGTTTCGTGAATCTGATTTTTGTGAAAGAATCAAGTCAGTTTTTACGGTCTTCGTGAATAGTGTTTTCGCGCCTCCCTTGAATAGTGTTTTTGCGAATTCCGCTGGTCAGTATTACTGGCAGTAGAAAGCCAGCGCTCTGGTGGTTCCTGGTGGACGACCGATAGAGGTATTAGACGTCTGGTACTTCGAGGCAAGACGTTCCTCAGATTCGATCTTCTCGGTCTGCTGCAATCCAATTGGAATTTGGATCAAGGTATAAATATGTTATATTAATCTATTTAATTTATAAGTAGATTAAAGTTTTAGAAATCAATTATGGAGTAGATCTGTAAAAGAATTAAATTGGATTTTGATGCCAAGGAATACTAAAGGTGGATCGCCTTGGAAAGTATTTTGACATACCTCGTTTAATCATTGGCTTAAGTTAGAAGTAAAATTTTTATTTTACGTTCTTTCCGCAGCTTAAGCTAATAAATGGTTTTGGACTGTCCGTAACCCAACAATAAATTCCAAATACTGCCAAGGCCTTAAAATCCTAGAATATTAAAAGACGTTTGTTTTATTTTTATTTTTATTTTATTTTCTCAAGCCTTACAAAGTTATTTCATAAACATAAATGTGCGACGTAGCTTTAGCCATTCTAGTCGTATTACTCCATAGGATATTGTTGTGAGAGGATCTGTTTCAATTAATTAATTGCAATTAAGAAATTAGTTTTAAAATTAACTGAAAAAATTAATGTAACATGCTGCAAGGTGAAAACGTATGAATAATATCCTATCCGTATATGAAAACTTAGATATTGATATCCAATATTCAAATATCTGTATGGATAAGAATACTGATATGGTTTTACTTTTTAATTATCTGTAACTGAATAGTAGATATATATCATATATTTTAATATATATTATAAAAAAATTATGTTATTCACCATTATAATTAGATAAATATTATAAATTTTAATATTTTTTTTAAAATATCCGATCTGATCTGGATCCGTATTCATCTAATGTATCTAATATCTGCTCTGTATTTGTATCCGAAAAATGAAAAAAATACATGATTTTACGGCTATCGGCGCAGTTTTCACCCTGAATATGCATGTTATCGATGTGAGAAAAATAAAATCTTCATATAAAAATTGCAGTTCACACTTTTTACCTTGTTAAAACTTAAAAGCATACATTTTTGCTCTTCCTTTTTCAGCGACCAGCATTTTTTGCATGACGAACAAAATATAAGACCTGTGAAATCTAATATTTCTTCTCTTGGAGATTTTATACTACAGAATAAATAAATTAATCCATTAGTTTTTATAAATACAATTTCATTTCGTATATACCTTAGTAAATTTATAATTTCCCCATTAGACTATATATTGTCTTTTTGCCGTGGCAATTCGCAAATTTTTGTTGGGTTGATATTTGAGAATAAATTATTTTTGGAATTAGACTATTCGGAATAGTTTATTCCGAGGGTATGTTTGATTAGATTATTTTTGTTGTTAGGTTATTCGGAATGACCTATTCGGTGTTGGTTGGGTCAAAATAGCTAGAATAGTGAATCCCAACTTTTTGTCTTATTATAATAGGCTATTCTTAAGAGTTTTGAGATTTAGCTATTCTAATAAGACAAACAATAGTTATTCTTTATTTGGCTATTCTAGTTATTTTTGTTTTGCAACCAAACATACTCTCAGTATGTTTGGTTGGGTTGAGAATAAGTTATTATTGAGATTAGACTATTCAGAATAGCCTATTTGGTGTTTAGTTGAGTTATAATAGCTAGAATGGAGAATCTAAATTTTTTGTCTTATCAGAATAGGCTATTTCTAATTATTTTGAGATTTGACTATTCTAATAGAGCTATTCTTGATTTAGCTATTCTAACTATTCTTGTTTTGATAGAATTAGAATAGCTAGAATAAAAAATTTAAATCTTTTATTTTATTAGAATAAACTATTTCTAAAAATTTTAAAATTTGACTATTCTATCAAAGACAAACAAGAGTCATTCTTAATTTAACTATTTTAACTATTCTTATTTTACAACCTAAAACATTTGAAATAAAAAAAGGAGCCACTGAAGATCCAGTCTGCTCCTCTTTCAGGATGCCTATACGCCCGTTAGGGGTGTCAATGGGTACGATACGGGTAGGGTGGAAGCATTTTCACACCCATACCCACTAAGAATTGATCTTACCCATATCCTACCCTTATCCGTTAAGAATTTGTCTTACCCTACCCTACCCGTACCCGTTAAAATTAGTGGGTAACGAAACGATAGTGGGTGAATAACGAATAATACTAATATAATGGTTTTATTATTTTTACAAATATACCATCAAAACTCATCATATCATACATATGCAATCACAATTACTAATATAAAAATAAAAATACAAATATGTAATAAATTCTAACTAATAATTTTTTATAAAGAAAAAAAGAAAAAAATATAAATATCTCTTCTAACAAATTCAAAATTCAATTTGTCAATTAAATAATAAAATATTCAAATAAAAAAAATAATATGTTTAATATAATATTCATCTTACAACAAAATGTATACATTTTCTCATGGATTAACATTGATACAATGATACAATAAATATAAAATTGAATAAATTGAATATTGTTAGAAATATAAATAAATGTGGATGTCCAACCATTTTGTAACTCTCAATATTAATCACCTCATCCCCACTACTATTGGAATTCATTTCCCTACTACTATTGTAATTAATTTTAGATGACTTTTTATTTACAATTTGTAACCTATAAATAGAGACTTTGTAATATTGTATTGTACACATGAGAAATATATGAATAAAGAGATGTCATCTTTTATGTGTTCTTTCTATCTTGTTTATTATTCTTTGTTTTATTTTATAACACGTTATCAGCACGAGAGTTCTACTAGTTGAAGATTTGAGGTAACTTTGATATTTTTTATTATTTAAATATCATTTATTTAAATGACACTTTTAATTAGTAATTAGTAAATAAAATAAGATAATGTATTCATTTGTACTTGAGAAATCAATTTTATTTATTTTGAAATTTTGACATGCTACAAGTCTTTATCAATTGGCCCGAAGACCAATCTATTGTTTTATATTATATGATGATTTTACAAGTCATATGTTAATCATGAATTCTCAACTTTATCAAATGGTCCGAAGCCATCTGTTAATCATAAGTTCTCAATATATCAAATGGCCCGAAGCCATCCATTAATCATAAAATTTATAATGTAAAAAATAATTAAATCTTCTTGAAGAAGATTTCAAAAGATTTCAAGATATCTTTCTGAAGAAGTTTTATATCATATAAAAAATTTATATTGAGAAAATTTCAATAAATCTTCTTGAAGAAGATTTCAACAATATTTTTATGATGTACAATTTTTAATAATTTAATCTTCCTGAAGAAGATTTTAAGAAAAATTTAAAATATTCCATGAAATCTTCTTGAAGAAGATTTATTTGATCTACAAAAATTAATATGAGAAGATTTAAAGAAATCTTTCTGATGAAAATATATATGATATAGAAAAATTAATTTGAGAAGATTTTGAGAAATTTTTCTAAAGAAGATTTATATGATGTACAAATTGTGTATGATGCTCATTTTGTTATTTTATTTTTCAACAATTTAATCTTCTCGAAGAAGATTTCAAAATATATTAAGAAGGTCTTCTTGAAGAAAATTTCAAGAGATTAAGATGTTTTTGTTGAAAACAATTTCCAGAAATTTATATGAATTTTTTCTTTTTTGGCCCGAAGCTAATTCACATCTAATTAATATTGATTAATATGGAATTCAAATTTAATGAATGTCATAATATTGGTCCGAAGCCAAATCAATTCAACATTTATTATATTTGTATTAATGGATGGCCTGAAACCATAATATTAAAAAAAAAAAATTACATTCTCATATTAATTTTTTTTCCGGTAATTTATTCTTTCAGAAGAAAATTTATAGGAAATTTTTTTGAGTATATTTTTGTCTTCTAATGATTGAACAAAATAAAGAGCTGTTGATGAAGAAAGTATGAATTTTGTCCAATTGTTTGTGCTTCATTTCCTGAAGTGAATGAAAAGAATAACAAATAAGAAAATTGATAATATTATTTGTGTGTGAAGGAATTAAAGTGAATTAAAGTGAAGGAATTGAGTCTTATTCCTTCATTTGTCATTAGACAAAATAGGTTAAGCGTTTCTTTAATTTAATTCTCATGGTTAGCATATGCATTGATTATGGTAGTCCAAGAGATAACATCTTTTGGCATTTCATTTAATATATTATTTTTACTAGTTCAATTCTCCCACATTTAGAATACATGTCAATAAATATGATGAATTAGCCACAGATCACATAAAATGTGTCATGACATTGTAAAATATATACATAGCCGTTAGTATTGGATTCTAAAGAGTTAAATTCTTAATTTGAAGTTGATTGTCATGATAGTAAATTTGATGAATTTTTTTTTGCGGTTTAGGAATCAAAATATGCAGATAAACATAATTTATTGCAATCATAGCTACCATGTTTGCATAGTTATTTCTTCTAATAAAAATAAAATCATTGTCGATATGTTTGCATCGCCCTATTTACGTTGCTTGTCATTTCTTTTGTAATTTCATAATAATATGATCATTCTAAAACTGTTGAAATTTCATATTATTGGGTAGATGGCTATACAATTTCTTGATTGTATTATATTTAATGCATCTAATATTAATGGTAGAGAATTAATACATATGCAATTTTATTTGTTTCATTGATCAATATTATAAAAGTTACCTAAGGCAATAAAAGTTTAACTGCTTATTTATTCTTGATTTGTAGTTGATTTTTTTTGTTCATCTCCAAATAAAAAAATAAGAAAAAGAAAATATATTTCTCTTATTTAGAAATATAAGAAGTAAATATTAGTACTATTTTATGTAGTACATATTAGATTGAACGCTCCGGAAGAGCAACTTTATTGTTATATGGAGGAACACAAATTTATATTGAGGATGCATTATATTTTTCTAAATCTCAAAGGAATTTATAAAGTTTTAAGAGTATCCACCGAAATGGGTATCATATTGAGACAACCAATGAAAAATATGTTGAATATATTTATATTACTATCATAATCTAAGATAGGAAATGCATATTAGTTTTCCTCCGGCTCGTACTATACATATATTAGTACAATTTAAGTATATGTTATTGTACACCAGAAGTTTATATATAAGAATATGTTTATAGTTTGGCACGTCCGGTTGGACCATTTCGGATCAATAATGATGGAGAAAATAATAGAGAATTAATGGAGATATTTATTAAAGAACCAGAAGATTCTTCAATCTAATGAATTGTTTATATGCTGCATGTTCTTAAGGAAAGTTCCTCGTAATAGATTGCCAGACGCATTCACAGACTCAAATAAAGTGACCAAATCACATGTACCAGCTGCTAATGCTCCAATTAAAGTCGATGTCCATGTTGGACAGACTAATGAAATTATAACACGCATGAAGTGTGGAAGACCAATCGGTTCCAAAGATAAAAAATCCTCGAAAAAAAAAGGAGCAAAGAATGAAAATGGTCAAGTCGAGGATATGATAATTTCAGATAAAACTCCAAAAGAGAATCAAATTATAAGTAATGTTGGAGTTCCAGCAGAAACTTAGGTATCTGAAATTCATGAAAATAAAGAGATCTCAATAAATTATATCATGAATGGAATAAGATGGAACCGAGATGAAATTGATATCAATGATATTTTTACAAATAATATAGCGCTAAATATAATAAACAGTGAGGATCATGACCCGAAGTCTATTAAAAAATGTCGACAAAGAAATTATTGGCCAAAATAAAAAGGTGCAGTTGAGGCAGAGTTAAACTCTTTGGAAAAACGAAAAGTTTTTGGAGCTGTTGTTCTAACACCTGAAGGTGTAAAACCAGTAGGATATGAATGTGTATTTATGCAAAAAATAAAATGAGAAAGGTGAAATTTTGAGATATACTCACCGTGGTGGATGCAACAACTTTTCGATACATAATTAGTCTGGCAGTTCATGAAGGACTTGATTTGCACCTAATGAATGTTGTTACAGCTATTTATATGGCTCTCTTGTGAATGATATTTATATAAAAATCCCTGAAGGATTTAAGATACCTGAAGTATGTAATTTAGGTTCTCGAGAACATTATTCAATTAAATTGAATAAATTTTTATATTGATTAAAGAAATATGGATATAAAAATGATACATTTTGTATTTTTGTGAAAATAAATGAAAATAATTTTGTTATGATTGCAATCTATGTCGAAAGATGGAACTCCTGAAGAGCTTCTAAATTAAATAATTTATTTAAAGGAATAATTTGAGATGACAAATCTTGAGAGAACAAATTTTTAGCCTTGGATTGTAAATTGAATATTTGAGAAGTAATATTTTTATACATCGAGAAAAATATATTACATGTGTATTGAAAGAACAATCGATGAATAATTATTTGGTCCTGAAGTATCATATCTTAGTGCAATATGAACACTTATATTTTTTGTTGAATATACAATACCCGATATATTTCTTATTCTAGTAATACACGATGTAAGCCAAGAATGTGTTTAGTTAAGATCTCGTGATTCAACACATTCATCGACATATGGCTTGTTTTATGGAGAAATGATCCCGACGATCATATATGAAGATAATACTTGCATGTATTGCTCAATTAAAGGAATGGTATATTAAAGGAGATAAAACAAAACATATCTCACCAAAATTCTTTTTCACACATGATCTCCAAAAGGATAATGTTATTAATGTTCAGCAAATCCGTTCAAGTGAGAATCTAGCAAATTTATTCACTAAGGCTCCCTACCGCAATATTTGAAAAGTTAGTTCGTAATATTGGAGTGCGTCGACTTAAAGATCTTGATTGATGTTGTCATGAGGGGGAGTTAATATGCACTATATTTTCCTTAACCATGGTTTTTCCCACTGGGTTTTCCTGGTAAGGTTGTAGTTGCATATTTAGAAGAATATTGTACTCTTTTTCCTTCACTAGGTTTTTATCCCATAGGGTTTTTCCTAGTAAGGTTTTAATGAGGCATATTCTTATGGACATCCAAAGGGGAGTGTTAGAAATATAAATAAATGTGGATGTCCAACCATTTTGTAACTCTCAATATTAATCACCTCATCCCCACTACTATTGGAATTCATTTCCCTACTACTATTGTAATTAATTTTAGATGATTTTTTATTTACAATTTGTAACCTATAAATAGAGGCTTTGTAATATTGTATTGTACACATGAGAAATATATGAATAAAGAGATGTCATCTTTTATGTGTTCTTTCTATCTTGTTTATTATTCTTTGTTTTATTTTATAACAAATATAATATTTATATATCTATATGTAATTTATTTTATATAATTATCCGTTATCCGATGGGTACGAAATAGTCTTTACCCGTACCCATATCCGTTTAGCTAACGAAAAAAATCCTTATCCATACTCATACCCAATAAGCTAACGAAAAAAAAACATTATCCATACCAATCTTATCGAATACGATATGGGTAGGATAAATGAATAAACGGTTTTCATACACCCCTAACGCCCGTACGCCTAACGCCTGTACGCCTGTACGCCTGTACGCCTGTACGAAGAAAATCATTGTACGCCTGTACGAAGAAAATCATTTATCGTTGGAAAAGAAAGCTATCGCTTTTGATCTTGACAAATGGCAGATTAAGCAGTTTCTCCATTTTTATCTGAACAACACGGTTGCTCTTTACTCTTTTATTGGAGAAGTTAAATCTCCACTTCAAAACTGAAAACCACGTCACTCCCTACTCCCTAGTCAACACCTCTAAGGTAACAGAATGTTTGAGTTTGGATTTGAACCGTCTGATCAGAATCCGGGACAATCCTGTCTGAAGTGTGAATGCACGGGTTTCTTTAATATTCGTGCCAAAACAGATCGGATGGTTCCATCTAAATTCAAAATTTATGTTACCTCAGGTCATGTGAATTCCACCCCCAGTCTCCATTTGTCTCTTCGTCTCCATCTCATTTATATCCCAGAAATTACATAAAAACCCCCATAAACCACTCGCTCAGAAACCCGAATCAATTTCTCTTTCAAGTTCGCTCGAATTCGTTCTCTCCGTTCCCTCAAATGTCGAAAACGGTAAGAGCTCTCTCTCTTCCATTTCTCTTAATTTTTAGACTTAGTTTAGTTTTATTCCTTGCCAAGATTGTTCGTGCTCTGTTTTTTTTCTGCTTACTTTAAAAAAGAGAGGCTAAAATAGATGTACTGAGAGTGATCTTTACTTCTGAACGAAAAGTGCGCAAATGCAATGCTGAGCCTCATTTTTCATCTGTTGTTCTTTCTTTCTCGTTCTCTCTTCCTCCGCATCCATCTCTTTGTTAAAGACTAAAGCAACTAAGAAAGTCGGTTACTAATTTTTGACATGCATGGCGTGTCCTCTACTTCTCTGTCGTCTTGGCTGATTTCATTCATTTGTAAGGGTAACAACATATTTACTTTATTTTTCCTTTCCAAATGTCAATCTTTTTGTATATTCAGATATTCTTGAATAGAAGCTCTTAACTCTCAGTATAAGTTCCTCCGGCTGGAACATATGTTAGGTAAATCACGGATATTTTTATTTCGCAGCAAAATTTCTAGGAGTGGGAGGAGAAAATTAGACAATAGCAACAGAAAAATTTAGAACTGAGCTATTATTGAGAATCCATTTGATTACTTTTGACTGGTTGTAGATTTTAGGGGACTCCAAAATGATGCTGAGTGGAGGTCAAATTAAATCTTATTTTTTTTTTTGTTCTGTCGCTTCTCTCCTTTCTTTTCCTCCTTGAAATGTAACCCTGAGATTCATGATAATCTCACGATTCTGGATTTTTTTAAGTCTTCATGTTCCCCCTTCTTTCCTTTCTTTACCTCTCTGTTCTATCACTTTTTCCTATTTATAAATGTAGGTTGTTATCCAGTTATCCTAGGTTAAATGCTGATCCATAATGATTTATACCCTGATCGGAACAATCTAACAAATTCATTTCAATTCAATAGAAATGAATTGAATGGAGTTCATCTGGAATTGAAGTTTCCTGATCGAAAAATTATTGCATTGAAAAGTATTTAAGTGACAAGTATTGATAACTTTCCATATATTCCTTCTAATTTCCATCCATGCCCTCCAATCTAAACACTAAGGTTACATGTATAGACAAAAAGAGAAAGCTACAGATAAGGCGAAAAAAGATACACCTAACACGCAGAGAAAAGATAAGAGTTTAGCCCCTTTGTTAGAGGCTCTGAGAAGGTATAATCCTTGGCATAACCTCCTGTTTTAAACGTAACAAAGGAAGACACAGGAGGACAATCGTGTTTTTTGCCAGCTCCAATTCGATTCACACTGAATATAACCCTTTAACAAGAAATTTTGCAGCGCCATCTCTTCAAATCACGTTGTCTCTTGTTTACACTCTCTTTCCGATCAGCAGATTATGTATTTTGCAAATTCTTTTTCATGTTTGATGGAGAATATCGTCAAACCGATCAGGATGTTAGAACCTGCATTTTGCTTGCTGTGTTCTTAATCTTAACTAGTCAATCTTGGTAATCGTATAAAAAAGGTTGTTCGCTTGCATGAATTAGCATTTTTTAACAAAGCTGGCTGGAGCTGGTTTGGTAATTTGCACTTTTAACTGGTCGGTTGGGTTTATGTAGTAAGATCGACATTGTTATGCCTTTACTTTCCCTTTGTTTTCCACAGATGGGTTTTAGAATTATTGATCAAATAAATAGCCATTGGTAAATGGAAATTATAATATAACAAAGACATCCTTCCAGATTCTACTTCAGAACAAGGTATCCTTTCTGTACAAAGTAAACAATAAATTAGTAACTCCTCAAACTCTTTGTTGTTCCTAACATTATGTAATATTATCTGTATTCTCCTTCTTTTTCCAATCTGATTACCTATACTGTAAACTTTTTAAGATCAATATTTTCTTTTTGTCAATGGAATGTTTTGCACATTCTTTTATTGAAATTGGTAGAATTTATAATCCAATCTTTTCAATAATTTTCACTCCAGGGTAGGATATGTGGGGAGTGTGGTGATATAGGCCAGATAGAGAACTTGGTTGCTTCCTCTGTTTGCAAAACAGCTTGTGAGCATAAGTATGCATTCTTTATTTCTTAAATCTTCTTTCAATCTGTCTTCTATTTTCTCATTAGCTTGAATCATCTATATAATTTATTTTAGCCAACTCATCTTACTATTTTACTTTCCTTAATCTCACCTTACTGTAGAATAAACAGTTATAACTTTGCAAACTCTTTGTTGTGCCCAACACTGTCTAATGTATATGGACTACAACAATTACAATTGAAAATCATATAATAATTAATTTTTGGTACCTAGTGGTCTTGCCACAATAATATAATGTGGTTCTTGGTTAACTATTTGTTACTAATCAATAGCATTTAAATTTCAACCTAATATTGCTATAATATTTTTTTCAAGGTACTTTGCGCAAGCTGCTGGTCCGAATCAACAAGGAATTTGGTACTGCCAAACCTGTAGAAAGAAACAAACTGAAATGATGGAGAAAAGGAAGTCAGATAAAGGTAATAGACTATAATATTTATCAAATTTCTACTGTTAATGAGGATTTGAAACTTAGAAGGTTGTTTTATTTAACCGCAGGCCCAACAAAGAAGTTTGAAAATTCTAAAGTGAAATTTTTATCATCTGAGGAGGTGATATCTATGAGCCGTGGGGCCGTCAGACAGTGCATTAAAACAACTACATCCTCTAATGCTTCATCAATTCAAACTGCACAGCCAAGTGGAACTCGAACTAAAACCCAGACTAGTATGGATAAAAGTTCTTCAGGTACAAATTGTCTTGTTCAGTTTTGTAACGGAGCACCAAGCAAAGAAAAGACTGTAATGTAGTACCTTCAGTCAAATTAGCATTCAAGCTAGTGTGGATTCTGTTCTACTTCCTATTGTATGGTATGTAATGCCTCTCTTAATCTGGACAACTTGTTTTGGTTAATAAACAACAGAACGGCTTCTACCTTCTAAGAAGATGCTGTTTAGAGAGCCAGGAAATGCTTCCAGTTCAGGTAAGATGTGTTCAATTGATAGGAATGCTGGCCGTGGATTCTGTTCTACTGCCTATTGTATGGTATGTAATGCCTCACTTAAGCTGGACAACTTATTTGTTTTGGTTAATAAACAACAGAACGGCTTCTACCTGCTAAGAAGATGCTGTTTAGCGAGCCAGGAAATGCTTCCAGTTCAGGTAAGATGTGTTCAATTGATAGGAATATGCTGTTATAGATTCCAGAATGTCAAGACAGTATCGGACATGCATTCAATATGTATATACTATTAACTAGTGGCCTCTCTTTCTTTTCACATATTGCTTTTGAGTGTGAAAATTAAAAACTTGTTTGGATATACTTCTATCTATTATTCATTTCTCATTACTAATCTACTAGGAGATCTTAACATGTGATGTTTGAACCATATTTTCAGCATAATGAGCAGTAAATCAAATTGCATTTGTAGGTTCCAAAGAAATGGGCCAGAGCAGTTTGAAGGGGCAGCTTCCCTATCGCCCTGCTCCTATTGCTTGGAAGTAAGTGTATCTTGAAAGTTTATGAAAGTGCATGATAAGCATGACCTGTCTTTGGAAGCGAATGAATGGTTTTTTGTCAGAGCCCTCGTGTTTACATAAATTAAGAATATTAAAAACCAAGGAATTACAATGCAGGGCACCTCTCTATATGTCTATTATTTTGTTTTGTGTGCGTCAGGGAGAATGGTTATTGCATCCAAAAGGGATGAAATATTTAGGGATAGTCAATTACTTGATTATTAACTTCAGCTGGTGTATATGTAATAGCAGAACTAATGAGTGAGGCTATGGTACTTTGCAAAGCGCAAATCAGTCCATATACTTTGCAAAGCGCAAATCGGTCTGCACTATGGATTCATATCTTCATTTTCAAAGTCCAAACAATCGTGTTGAATCAAAGTACTGAGGAAGATCATGTGGTAGGCTCTTGAAAAGAAGAACCCTCATCAAGGATATGTACGATAACGCTGTGACTAGTGTTAGAGCATGCAATAGTAAAACCAATTACTTTTCTCTTAAGATAGGATTCCCTTACATCTTTGCTCTAGTAGTGGATGAAGTTACAAGGGACATACAAGGGGAGATTCCTTGGTGTATGCTTTTTGCTAATGATGTGGTGCTAATTGACAAGAGTAGGATAGGAGTTGATAGGCAACTGGAGTTGTGGAGACAGACTTTAGAATCAAAGGGTTAAACTTAGTAGACTAAAACCGAGTATATGAGGTGCGAGTTTAGTGGTGTCAGGTCAGATGATGGAGATGTCATTTTAACCGGACAAGTAGTGCTTAGGAAGGACACCGCATTAGAAATGATGATATACATGACAGACTTGGGTAGCACCGATTGAAGAGAAGTTCGTCCGGCACCGCTTGAGATGGTTTGGACATCTCTAACGAAGGCCTCTAGAGGCACCGGTGCGCACTGTAATTATAAGGTGTATCGAAAACACAAGGAGAGGCAGAGGTCGGCCACAATTGATATGGGACGAAGTAGTAAAAAGGCACTTGAAGGAGTGGAATATATCCAAGGAGTTGGCTTCAGACAGGAGCACGTGGAAGTTGGCAATCCACGTTCCATAACCATGACTTGGGAAATATTGGTTAGGGATTGTTAAGGGGTAGTATTATAGGCCTTAGGTCATAGGACTAGTGATTTGGAGTCAAGGACCTAAGTTTAGGACTTTGACCCTTACGATCTATAGTTTAGGCATAATATAGTTAGTATTAATATTAGTATTATTACTATTATTATTGATATCATTATTACTATTAGTACTACCACTACTACTACTATTATTATTACTATTACTACCACTACTACAATTATTATTATTTTATTACTATTTTATTACTACTTGCTTGACTTTGTGATTGTGATTGGGTTTCATTTCTAGCCTACCCAACTTGTTTGGGACTATAAGGCTTGGTTGTTGTTATTGTTGTTGGAGATCATGTTGAATGGTTCAGATTGATTGTTTGAACTTTATAAATAAAGATATTGATCCATAGCATGGACAGTTCTGCGCTTTGCAAAATACCATAGCCTCACTCATATGGTATCAGGATAATATTGTTCTGGTTGGGGTTATATTGTTTCCTATTTCTGCTCCTCTGGTGTATTTGAGTATAAGCTGGACCTTAATAGCCTCTATTATACCTTGATTTCAACAATGAATTAAGAGACCCAAAAAAGTAACAAAACGAAACTCATGCTGGCTTGTTTTTCTAGCATAGTCACAATAATTTCTATTCCAGGGGATCTCTGGAAGTGCGTTATAGTACAATAGGAAGCACCCTTGTGGAGTTGGTTGCTTACTTACCTCTTCAAGTTTCTGCTAAGCTCTACAAAGCAATAGGGGCACTGCCAACAAAGTTACAGATGCAGATGGTGCCCCGCTTCAATGTATGGCCAAAGCAGTTGGAAACGAACTTTCCAAACCTCGAAGACATTGGAGTTTACATTTTGCCTTCAGAGAGGAGGTATTCCTTTCTTTTACTGATATCAGTGGGTTGCACGTGGAGGTACTGAACCTATATTGATTTGTTACTGACCGGGTCTCATCTTTGTTGTCACCTGGATTTGTTGGCATTAAATATGGTTTCTGGATGGATAGACATCTGATTTGTTGGTCTTAGGTTGGTTCAACTAGAAAACTCTTAAATGAAATGCACACATCTGCTCATGTGTGGCTGTTTTATAATCTATACGGTGCTTGAACTTTTTACTGTTCCACAGGTTTGAGTTGAAGTGTAACCATCTTCTCAGGCTATTATATTCTGGAGAGCATGCACTAAAGATGAATGTCAATGCACAACTTGAATTGGTGGTGCATTCATCTCAAATACTGGCGGAGAATTCTCAAAGTATGCTTGCCTTTCTTTTAAATTTTTTGTTCTCCATTTTGGCATCAGACTTAGCATGTTAGCTGCTGTTGTTTGCAGGAATAGGAGGGGACCTTTTCTTCTGGGGTTTCTTTTGGAAGCACAAGATGAGAAGTGGCTCAAAGAAAAAAAAATCCACTAGTTCCGATATAATTCCATCCAAGACCAGCTCAGAGTTGGGTGCAAGCCCTGATTTTAGAACACCAATTTCACGAGACAAGACAGCTGACGTTCTTAAACATAATCAAGTGGATAAGGTAGTTGCAGATACTCTGGATGTATCCCCAGGATTTGCAAGACCTTCCACTAGACAGGTATGTCTATAGATAAAGAAAAGGAGCTATCTTCTATTTTTTTCACCAATGTATAATTTTTTCTTGCTATATTGCTCAATTATGCTGGTGCTTGACAGTTAGCACTAATTCTCCTATTTTCTTTGGATTAAGTGACTGATATTGGGGTATTTTTGGAGTCTTGTGGATTTCACAAGGTTTTGAAAATACTCTTTCAGATACATACATTGCATTCTCTTCTGATACGAAGGATGATCGGAAAATAGGACTTTGTACAGAAAGCTTATTATTTGATTGTGGGGAAATGTTTTCTTTTGATATTTACAAGTTATTGCCGTTTATTACTCGAGTGTTCTCGGTGAACATCCAATTCATCAGGATTGCAATTGGTCAAATGATTGTCTTAACATAAGTAGTATATACTCGGTTCAAAAGGAGACTTGAATCAGAACATTACATCCAATCCACTCTCGAACTTGGTTTCAGCTAGTTCAAAATATTGAAAATCACTCTTCTAGAACTCATTCCTTTTTCAAGTAGTACGCATCAATGTCGTTTGAACTTGGTTTCAGCAAGTTCAAAATATGTCGGGAATGCTTGAATCATATTGCACGGAGCAACATCATTTGGACTTGGTTTCAGCAAGTTCAAAGTATGTTTTGGACACCTGAATTGTGTCATCAGAAATCATTCCTTTCTGGAAGAATACTGTTTAAGTTTGTCAAGTTGCAACGTCATTTGAACTTGTCTTCAGTTCGGAACATCCAAATCAGTTCTGTTTGATAAAATGTCATGGGATTTTGTTGAATTGCAAGATGTCATCATGAGAATGTCTTATTGGTCACTGTCTTTAGAATGTATGATATGATTTGAACGTATTATTGGTGACCTCTTGTAGAATTGTTGAAACCACATTTTATTTATGGGTTCTGTTTCGATCATTTTAGATTTAGACTTGGTTTCATTCATGTCAAAGTGCTGTTTCTAGAACAATGAAGTTATATCAAAGTGTTGTTTCCAGATATCATTCATATATCTGGATCATGTCATCAGACATAGATGTTGATTTTTGAGATATAGACAGAACACCCAAATCATATCAATGGGAACTATTCTGGAGATCAAAGGATAGTCAAACCATCCAAATCATATTATCCAAAGAAGATTGGTGTATTCAAGGATACTCGAATCATAACATTGAGTTTGATTTTATCATTGGAAAGTCTGAACGACGGCCATCCTAACTATGAAGTTTATCAAAAGAATTTATCGTCTAGAACGGTCAGATGTAGTTCTAGCGAGGAGGGAAGAGTTTTTTAGTAATGATGCTTAAGTATCTCATCAAACATCATCCTTGCAGTTTGAAATGTGACTTGGTCATGAGCCAGAAGTGTTCTAAGAATATATCTACGAAATGATTATCTTAAGAGAGATTTTCACTTTAAAGTTGAAACAAAGCTTAAAACAGATTTGTTCTATTACTTTAATATGTTCATTTCATTTCAGCATTTTTAGGGTCAAGCATCTGAATTTAAAGTCCTGCTAATGTTCTGAACAGGAAATAAGTCCAATGGATAAGCAGTCAGCAACCAACATGCGTGGGAAGGAGATTCAACCTGTTTACAATGTTTACAAAGACGTTGCTCCTAGATGTTCTCCGCTTTCTTATATAGCTAATAAAGAAAGTGGTCTCTTTTCATCAATTGGAGAGGGCGTCCTGGAAGATACCCTTGAAGGATGTGAAAACCAAGAAGAATATCCAGAGGTACACTATGTATATTCTCTCAATTTAGATTTAAGTTTTCTTTTTCCTTTTTTCAAATCAGTTATATTTTCTTTCTTGATGCATGGATCATATTTCTGTCTCATTCCAAATCAACAACAAGATCATGAAATATGCTTAAAACTGAGCTCGTCTTTTCATAAAGCAGGCTCAATATGTGACAAATGCAACTTCAGAAAAGAGAGCTGATGAGGCTGAAAGCAAAAGGACGTCTGAGCAACCTAATGCTTCCCAAGGAATATTGCCTAATCTAGGTGACAGTGAAATAGTAACTGACACAATGCCTCAACAACTTGACACTCCCCTTGATTTTGGTACATCAGGTCAAATATTTATCAAGCATGAACAGGAACCCTTGGTCCCACTACTAGGTGGCCTTGACATCCCACCTGGCTCTTCTAGAAAAGTTAAGGGAAGGGAAGAAAAGAACATCTCTAATCAGCAACTAGAGACACCACCTGGTTCTGGTACATCAGATCCTATATTAATCAAGTATGAAAAGGAACCTTTCACTCTACCTGTTGGCCTTGAGATCCCACCTGGCTTTTCTAGGAGAGACGAGCCAGGGGAAGAAAAGAACGTCTCTAATCAGCAACTAGAGACACCACTTGGTTGTGGTACTTCAGGTCCTATATTAATCAAGCGTGAAAATGAACCTTTTGCTCTACCGGTTGGCCTTGAGATCCCACCTGGCTTTTCTAGAAGAGTTGACCCCAGGGAAGAAAAGAACATCTCTAATCAGCAACTAGAGACACCACCTGGTTGTGGTACATCGGGTCCTATATTAATCAAGTGTGAAAATGAACCTTTCGCTCTACCGGTTGGCTTAGAGATCCCACCTGGCTTTTCTAGAAGAGATGAGGCCCGGGAAGAAAAGAACATTTCTAACGAGTGCAAGGGCAGCCGATTCTCCATGAACCAGGTATGTTAGCATTTTGTTGAGTAAGAACTGCTTTCTTGGGTACACATTTGGTGTACAGTATCTAGAGGCAGCAATCTAGCTGGATGGTTGGGCTCAGATCAGTTTGACTTTGGATCATTGTCGAACTTCTGATTGTCCGCCTTCAGGCAATTAGTATTAAGGGTCATTCGGTATCCAGTAGGATCAGTTTGGTCAAGATAGTTTTCAAAATTGTCTTGGGTTATATAGAATGTATTTTGAGTCTTCTGATTTCAGATCATTTTCAGATTTTTGGTTGTCTGACTTTAGATTGACACAGCTATATTGGTTTTGGGTTGTTCAGGTTCTATTTAGATCTGGTTTCAATCAGCAAATTAAAATTTTAAATTCAATTAAGAAAAAAAAATGTAAAATTTATAAAATAAAATTATTAACAACTCAATAATCATGAGGTAACCTTCTCATTATTTGGAAGAATTAAATAATAATTTGAGTTCGACACAATTCTCAATTTGTACTAATTTGACACGATCGATTATATGATAGAAAATTTAAAAATAGTATTATTTTACAGTTTTTAAAATATTAAATCCATATTTTATATGATTGATGTAACCCATAAATTCAGACATCCTTTCTAGATTAAGGTACAACACATCACACTGACCACTCAATTACAATTTGGGCGTTTATGAAATTCTCAGTCATAATTGTTAGTGAGCGAATTTATAACAGCCATGTAAACCATCTTTTGTTGAGTTGGGTCATTTTATGTCTCAGTTGTCTCAGCTTCTGGTAGTTAAGTACTCTTAAATTTTGGATCGTCTTGATATCAGGTAATTTTGCGTAAATTTGGTTGAGTTAGGCCAATTTTTGAGTTGATCAGCTTCCCGTTGTCTCGGTTTCTTTAATTTTTGGGATTCATGTCAGGATTTGGTTGTTCCACTTCATGCCATCTTGTGTTTTGGGTTGTTTGGGTTCATGTTGTGTCAGGTTTTGGGTTGTCCGGCTATGGATAGTCTCATGTTTTGGATCATTCGGATTCAGATCATATTTTAGTCATTTCAGATAGTCTTGTGCTTTGGGTCATTTGGATTCAGGTCAGATCAGGTCTTGGATTGTCCACCTTCGGATCGTCTCAGGTTTCGAGTTGCCTTGAGTTGGTTCAGGTCGGTTTCGATCAGGGTTTTTTACCACCACTAGTATGTATGGTGTAAAATAGTGTACATATGAAATTGTTGGGAAAAAATTGAGTTGGTAACATTATTGACTCAATTTCTAGCAAACGCCATGTTGCGTCTCTAATATACTGTATCAAATTATTCGCTAGTATAATTAGGGAGTAAGGATTTGGTGTGAGCCAAACCTCGTAGTTGTTAGGCATAGTCTGGTGCTCCTCTTCAAGTGTGGGGAGAGATTTGTGAGTTGATTCTCTTTGAGTGTGTGGAGATGTGAATTTTTTGGTTTGAGTAGCTTGTATCCTTGAATGTCAAGTCTACTGCATACAAGTGGTTGTGTTGCAGAATAACGTTTATTATATCAGTACTGCTGCTTGCAAACTCTGCCCGTTTAAATTTATATATATATTAATTTGTACGTTCTTTTTATTCATTTTTCTGGAGTTTATGTAACTTCTTTGATTTTAAATTGTCCAGGTTCTCAATGTCCCCAGGTCTGTGCCAACCAAGCTCACGGACAGGCCACTCTTAGAGAACCAGGTTTGGATCTATTACCTGTAAATGTTGACAATCTTATTTCAGAAGTTCAGAACTGTTAAGAGATTAAAATGTACATGTCAAAACTTCATGGTTACTAAAAACATTGGAAAGTGCAGTATATTTTCCTGTTGTACTGTGCATGATTTGTTCCATTATCCAAATTGTGTGATTCAGACAACTCCTTTCTATTAATTAAACTAGGGAATAATTCATCAGCAAACACCAGCCTATCCAGTGATCCAAGGGACCACATCACAGTCTTGTAGTGCACAGCCCACAAGCCCTGGAGGCATTCATTGCAACACGTCTATGTTGCTGTTTCCAGGAACTTTACACCAAAGAGCCATCTCAGAAGTTTATCAGGTATATTGCTTATTTCTAGAGAGAGAGAGAGAGAGAGCAAAAATTTTGTGTATAACCAATGCTGAGCTTGTCAATGTAAATTCTGACTATTTTCCCAAAAATAATTAATAAATAAAATGTAAATTCTGACTTTGATTGATTCTTGCAGGTGCCAACTAGTCACATTCAAAACTATTCAGAGCACAGCAAAAGAACATCCATTATGCATGCTACAGGAGCAAATCAGAGAGCGCACAGTTCCTTTACAATACCCGATGTGAAACCCAAAGTATTTGAGTCTCCAGTTATTATTCTCAACTCTGTACATAGAATTAGGAAGACAAAAGAGAAATATTATTATTATGAGTAGTTATTTAGATACATCCATCATTTAAAAAGGTGTGTACCAAAGTTGAGCCAATTTGAAAGTAAGATTTCTATTAAATGATTTGAAAATTTCAACGGTTTAGGTTGAACGGCTTTTTGGTGGATGACCAATCAAATTCCAAATTGGTCCAAATTTGATATATATCATATTTAAATGATGAATGGCATATCTACAAATTGATATTTTATTTGGGCAATTTCAGAGACGGTAAATGTCAAAAGTACTAAATAGATGTACAGTAAAATAACTATGCACTAGAACCACCCTTATGCTTTACATCAATGGTACTCAGAAGTGTCTAGGACATTGTATATTTTTAGATAACCAAAAGATAATCATTTTATAGGTGTGTTGATGGACATAGCTGACCTATTATATTTGATGCAATTTGAGTGTGGTTTATTATGTGTGAGGTTTGTTAATCAGTCTTTATCATATATGCATGATTTATATATGTCACTTGTATCATGTATAAATCATTGGATTTGAACTTTATTTATGATGATACAAGGTCCTCATACTGTACTGTAGTGTTTTGTTTTACTATAAATAAGATATACTCTCATACTCCATTTACACTGTTTTTGATTCACTCGTGCAGGATGCTTCTTTTAGTCAGATGGCAGCCCAAAGTCACAATCAATATTACCGCCCATTTTCAGCACTCTATAATGCAAATGTACCTGCCCTGAGCCGCACACCATCTCATTTCCACGTCTTCAATCCTTCTCTCTTAGCAAGCAGCTCCAGGGCTGAATATCATCCTTCAATGAACAAAGAAACGTGTGACTTCACTGCCGCGGCAAGGGGAGAATGGTCACCGAGGCAAATTATGAGGCAGAGCCCTGTGCTGAGACAAGAAAGAAGCAGATCCAGGAGCCCTGTGTGGAGACGAGAGAGAAGCAGATCCAGGAGCCCTGTGCGGAGACGAGAGAGAAGCAGATCCAGGAGCCTTGTGCGGAGACGAGAGAGAAGCAGGTCCAGGATCCCTGTGCGGAGACGGCACAGAAGCGGTTCCAGGAGTCCTGTGCAGAGATGGCACAGAAGCCGATCCAGGAGCCCTGTGGGGAGAAAAGAGAGAAGCCGTTCCAGGAGCCCTGTGGGGAGAAAAGAGAGAAGCAGTTCCAGGAGTCCTGTGCTGAGACGGGACAGAAGCTTATCCAGGAGCCCCCAGAGGAGGTGGTATGGGAATCCCGTATATAGACGGAATGGGAGTAGGGTTAGAAGCCCAGTGCGTCCAGACCATTATCATGATTCTGGGAGATACTCTGGTCAATACAAGGGTCGGTACAGGAGTAGATATAGGGGTGACTCTGGCTCTGACTCTCCAATCCGCAGACGATATAGAAATTGTTCCAGGAGTCTCAGCCCACCCCCTCCAGTTGAGTCATCTTGGTATTGAATGCCAAGTCGGTACATATACATATGGTTCTCTTCTTGTTATGTATTTTGTATTGGCAGTTCTCTGCTGATAGGGCGTATAATCTGACAGTGGTTTAACTTTACTAGGCGGATTGTGATGAAAGATAGGTGGTACGTAGAATTCAAAACTAGTTCAACCTTTTTGAATTGGGGCCTTTGCCTCCATCTTTGCATACAAAAAAAGAAAAGAAAAGAACATACCAGGTCAAGCTAGATTTTGCTACATGTAGATAAATATGGGTTACTCTCCCCCATCTAAAGCTTATCTCATGAGTTTGACTCCAGGTAGTTGATAAATTAGATCGGTACAATTGACGATTATCTTTTAGATCTGTTGTCATCTTTTGATATGTAATTTAACTGGCAAATAATTTTTTACATGTGGTTTTCTTTCTTTTGGGGGTCGATTTTACGACGGATTGCAACTGCCCCCAATTTATGCCTCAGCATTTATAAAAAAAGAACCTAAACTAAAATGACATAACGAAACCATTAGATACCTATATTTTTCATACATCTTTGTTACCCATCAAAGTAAAGTAAAAGTAAAAACCTGTTGTTTCTTTCCTTCTAAATGTGCCTTCAGGCTGTCACCGCTGCGAATTGGTGGTCTCAATCGATTATTGGACGGCAAAATATGAGCGGGAGTATAGATCGTTTAGGAAGAAGGATAAGTCTGGTCTCTGGATTGATTTGGCTATTTATTACCAGGACTTAGATGCAATCTGATGGGGATAAATTTCCAGGAAAATTTGTGTGCTTCACGTAGAATTGTATTACCGTGCCCAATTTACAAGATTTGACACGCCAAATACAAATCATTTGTTCTTGTGAAACAAAATACGAGGATTTAAATACTATCATTTTTGTTTGCCTCTATTATATTTTATTTTCAAAATGTTAATAGCTTAAAATTTAAAACATAAACACTATAATAAAACTATTAGATGTGAGTTATATTATTTTCTCTATGTACAAATAAAAAATTATTACATTTTGATTTTATTTTTTATGAATCAATAAGTTGAAAAATTAACGTCTAGAAATTATTCATAATAAATTAATAATACATTTTTATAAGCTCTTGATGGTAACTAATAAAATTGAAATGTCATAATTTTTGACACATGCATAGATAAAATAATGTAAATCATATTTAACGGTTTTATTTTTTATTTTTAAGTTTTAAATTTTGAATTTTATATATATATATATATATAGAGAGAGAGAGAGAGAGAGAGAGAGAGGTTGGCTAATATCAAATCAGTTGTTCCTGAGCTCCCGTGCAATCAAGTGGTTTTTCAATTTCGAATTCCAAAACATCGATCCAAACCGTTAGATGTGTTCTCTATATTAAAATGTGCTCGGAGACCAAATTTTACATTTTTTTGAATTTTTTTCCTTTTTATTAAGCCACTTTCAAAATTGCTGATCCAACGGTAGGTTCTATTTTTACTGTTTGGTTAAGCCACCGTTGGATCAACGATTTTCAAAGTGGCTTAATAAATAGTAAAAAAATTCCAAAAAAATGTAAAATTTGGTCTCCAAGCACATTTTAATATAGAGAACACATCTAACGGTTTGGATCGACGTTTTGGACTTTGGAAATTGAAAAACCACTTGGTTGCACGGGAGCTCAGGAACAACTGATTTGATATTAGCCAACCTCTCTCTCTCTCTCTATATATATATATATAGAGAGAGAGAGAGAGGAGGGTTCCAATGCACCCAAAATTTCATGCTCCCATTTGCACCCATTTTTTTTATCTCTTTTATCTTCATTTTCAAAGTCCAAACAATCGATCCGAACCGTTCAACACGATCATCATAATAAAATATACTTGGAGACCAAATTTTATATTTTTTAGAATTTTTTTACTATTTTTTAAGATATGTACAAAATAGTCAATACCAAATAATTTTGTACCTATCTTAAAAAATAGTAAAAAAATTCCAAAAAATATAAAATTTGGTCTCCAAGTATATTTTATTATGATGATCGTGTTGAACGGTTCGGATCGACTGTTTGGACTTTGAAAATTAAGATAAAAGAGATAAAAAAAAATGGGTGCAAATGGAAGCATGAAATTTTAGGTGCATTGGAACCCTCCTTATATATATATATATATATATATATATATATATATTTAAATAAAAGCACACAAAATAAAGAAATTTGAATCTTCATGAAATAAATGAGATGGGCTATGGTGAGTTGCGAAGTAAGGATCTTGTTTTACTTCACGCTCATATCTCTGTTTTCAAATACCAAATAGTCGATCTGAATGGATACTAAATTTTACCTGTTTTGGAAAAAATTTACTATTTTTTTAAAATATTTCAAAATCACTATTTTGTATGGTTCTGAACCATTCAAAAACAGTGATTTTTTACCTATCTTAAAAAATTAGTAAATTTTTTTCAAAAAGTACGAAATTTAGTCTCCAAGCACATTTCAATATGGATATCTTGTTGAACGATTCGGATCAACTATTTGGTCTTTGAAAAAGGAAATATAAACGTGAAATAAACAAGATTCTTACTTCGCAATCCACCATAGCCTATATACTTTAAATATTTAAATATTGGGTGCATCCGGAAAGCTCCAGCCATCTTGATTCAGGGCATAGATCTTCCAACGGCATAGATCTATCAGACGTTCCCTTAAAAAACTTTTCTGAATTGTGCCTTCAGTGTAATGAGTCACCATATAAAGACTCATAGTACAGTCAGAAAATGAGAACGGAGTAGATTTAATGAACATCAAATTTATTTTTGGATTCGATAGACTCTAGAACTATCCAATCTGTTTTAAAATCCGTACAACAAAAAATTAACACAAACATACACAAAATATTAAAACAAAACACATAGATCTTATTTAGCATGACAAATCAACTCCATCGTTTCTCTTCTCGATTTTATTTAGCAAGTTCCCAGCCCATGCAAATATATTAGTTGTGAGAACTAAATTGTCCGTTAAACTCGATCAGTTGAGTTCACAGACGATCAAGACTGGACATGTCCATTTTCGTGGAACCCGCTGCTGAAACTATCTACGAGATTAAGAGAACCATACCATTTGTCATTGAACAATTAACTTAGGGCCTGAATTACACGAGTAAAGATAATTCCAAAAATAAACACAAGAAGTTAATAAAATAATAAAAAACTTCTTATTCATGTCACTTTCTTAGCTTGCATTTACATCCAGAGACAAAATCATATTTTTGAACTATAAGATCAAACACATTGAAAATCAATTATATAAAATTTTCATACTAAATATGAAGATTAATATGATATTTTACTCTAAATTATATTAAAAATTATACATAAAAATAAAAATATAAGAATCAATTTAACTCCATTTATATAAATTAAATCCGCCCCTGTTTGCATCTACAATATCTATTCCTTAGTCACTTAATAATTTCTTATTACATATTAATTATTTCTTTCGACGGGTTCACAGAACTAACAACCACCCTTTTTCCTCTTAAGATGTCCCAAAAAAAGAGATGATAGTAACAATAATACGAATAAAATATAAAATAAATAAAAATATGAGCAAACAAACAAGAATCTACTGGAAAAGGAAGAATGGTTTTGATTTCCTATTGAATTTCCAACTTCTTTCTCTTATTTCAATATGTTTTAAGTTTGACAATTGCTTACATGCTAGATAAAGAACCAATAAGCCACTGTAATGGAAATTCCACAGTGGCAAAGAATTATTCTTCATTTTGATTCCAATCAGCAATTTTCAATCTTACAATTTAGAATAGAAAGAAAGTTGTAGTCTCCGTCCAATGTAGAGTTTTGAAGTTTAATTCTATTTTAAATAACATATATGCGATAGCTGAGTTGATCACAGGCTCACAGCTTCTTAGAGGCAGCAACATCAATATAATTCATGGCTTCTGCTTCAGTTAACTGTTTCCCTTCTACCAATCCTTTAATTAAAATATTAACATACTTTGGTGAAGGAGGAGACAAAGGTTCCTCACCTGATTTAAATCGGTTTATTACTGACAATGAACATCTGCAATGAGACAAAGGTACCAGAAATGATGAATAAATACGGTTCCAATAGAGATACAAGGAAAGAGAGAAAGAAAGAAGATAGCATACGTCAATGTCAAAATGGGTATGTTCTTCTCTGCCCCTAGTTGAACAATATTACTGTAGCAGCAATGCTAAAAAAAAATCAAATCGAGTTGTGAGAATCAGAGTTGACACCTACAGTTAGCTAAATACTCGTAGGAATGATATATAAACAACTGTACCTAGCATAAAGGTAATTTGAGAAATGTAAGTACCTTAAGAGCCTCTATATTCAAAGACTTGTTCTTGGAAAGAAGTTCTATATCAGATATACTGACAAGAGGAGAAGCAATCTGCAGGATTGCAGTGTTATCTTCGAATAAATAGTTCTCTTGGAATAATATATCATTGAACTGCTCAAGCCTACAGTAGCAATAAATATTGTACTTCAGAGAAAGCTCAACTCCCCATAAAATGACTGCCCGAGAAAATAAATAACAATAAAAACCCTGTAAGTGATACTCAATGCTAGAGAGGTTCGGCACCAGTACAGTGCTAGCTCGTAGGGATCAATATCAACAACTTTTCTTTACACTATTCTCGTTCCTTGTTTCTTCTCTGAGTCCTTGCGCCGCTGCTGATGCTTAGTTTTTTTTTTTTTTCAGATTAAGAACAAAAAAACACAGCCTTGTTTCTGCTTTACCATAACAAGCCAGTACCATACCAGTTCAGCCACTACTCAAGCATGCTAAGATGGCAATTAAAAACAAATTTACCTGGGGCTATCGGTATTTGTTTGAGTTTGGTCTCAACAAAAAGAAAATGAATGATAAAATACGCCAAGTAAACTGCGTACTTATGTTGATTTTTCACTGCTATTAAACGTGTCTTCATAATTAATGGTCCGTTCAGGAAAGAAAATTAAAGCTCTCAGTAGCAGTCTAATATGTACCGAAAGTTCAAAAAATAACAGTACTGACATAATAAATGGACATACGTAATTTTATATATGCAAACATGAGATTCCTCATTAGAGTCACTCTCAGGGTGAAGGAAGGCAGAGCCACCAACGCCCCAGTAGTGGTGAGATGATCCTGCAAAAAGCAGCCTATGTGGCACTGTTTTCCACATTACATCTTTTGGGGCACCCTTATCACGGGCCCCACAGCATGGGGCACTCATACCTTCCACCTATTACAAGTAATATAAAGCACACTGGATTAGCTAATTACACAATTACTACAAGGTTCCCAGCAATTAGGCGATGCTCGGAACAAAATGACATAGCAGATACAAACAGACTCTTAATGAGAAATTGATCTATTCTGTTAGCACCTTTGGTATTTAGTCAGGGGCTTCAAACATTTTCACAGTTGTCACAGCCTCTCTTTTATATTTATTAATTCAAAATAAAAAATCCAAACGGCAAATTGAACTATCGATCCTTACCTTCTACACAAGCGACCCGTCTACGTAATTTTTTTATCACCTTTTAAGTTGGTTTTTTACAAAATCAAATGGCCACAATATAAAAACACTAAAGTTTGCCTATAAAATTAACTTGATCCATTTTAAGGACTTGATCTTGCACAAAATGAACCCAAAAAATTATGAAGCTTTACATGGTGCATGTATTACTTGTATAGAAGATAAAGGTCAATTATTCAGATTTGCCCATTGATTTTAAATTTTGAAATATTTAGTATCAAAGAGAGGCTGCGGCAACTTAAAGCACCGAACTATTGTATGTGGTGAATGCAAAAAAGGAGATCATTGGGACCAAAGCAAGCACAAAACAGTTGAGGAGAAACTCTTTGAGTCTCTGAGGGTTCCATTCCACCCAGCTTACAAAGTTTAAACAGATAATATTTTGAGAAATTTATATAAATCCCCATCATAACTTCTTGATTGATTGATTGATTTAGATATTTCTCCATAAAAAATTCAACTTCTTTTTTCTCTTTTTGCCAATTGCCCATAAGCCAAAAAATTTCAAATTTAGTTATTTTCCCATCTAAACTCATTAATATTCTCATTTCTTAAATTAAATCACCTAAAAATGAAGATTAATATTAATAAAATATAAATGACAGTTTTGCCCTTACTTTAATATTAAGAAACAGATAATCACATTGAACTAATTACAGAGATTGAAGTTAGACTCTATAGTGGGTTCTACCTTGCCTCCAGCAATGTAGCAGAGAAGCCTCGGCCTCCACATGTTGGAGCCGTAGCTAGCGTACCACACGTCGACCTTGGATAAATCGAATCGCCAATCGGCGATCTTCGCCGTTGCCATGTTAGCCGCTGCCTTCTTGGGAAGTGGGAACTACAGCAATCAGCGTTTTAATTATTTACCTCGGTCTAAAATCTAAATTATTCGTGTGAGTTAGAAATTGAGGATTTTGCTGCTTGTTACTTGTAGCCTATTTTTTATTCGAGGTTATTACAATCCGACTTGGCCCCTCGGGAAGAATGTCTTTTGTAGGGGTGCAAACGGATTGGATACGGATCGGATAGTGGGAAAATTATATCCGTTTTCGTTTTTATTTTTTGGATATGCATACGGATCGTGTATTAGAAGGATATGGATCGGATATTAAATAGATACAGATATTCATTTTTTATAATATTGAATAAGATAAATTTTTTAATAATATATATTAAACTATATATTATATATCTACTATTCGGATGCGGATAATTAAAATTAAAAACTATATTCGTATTCGTATCTGCACGGATATTCGGATATTGGATATCCGTATCTAATTTTTGGATACGGAGTCTGATACAGTCAGATAGTATCCGATTTGTTTGTACCCTAGTTTTTTGGACATGTTCGGCAACGTATGTGAATTTTGTGAAAATAGAAATGGAAATTTCAATTTGTCAAAATTAAAATAATTTAATTTATAAACAAAATTTAGAATATAAGTGTTTGATTAATGCATGAAAATTTTGTTAAGATATATTTTTTTTTTTATAGAAGATGTAATACTAAAATTAAACTATATTAATGTATTGATACTAATCACTGATTATGATCAATATAATTGTATATATCGTATTTTCAAAAAACAATAAATGAGCTTGTTTAAACTATATTAAGTTTAATTATTCTTGTTTAATTAATTTATTATATTATTAAATTGTATTTGTTTAATTAACTATAGTATTTGGAATTGTTTAAATTGTGTTTGTTTTATTATATTATTAAATTTTGTTTGTTTAATCGTACTTGTTTAGTACTTTTTAGTAGTCCGAATAAATTTTATATAGATATACTTAATGATTAGTGTTGGTGATTAAACAAAATTTTAAAAATAAAAATAAAAAATAGTTTATATGATTAGCTGCACTTTGAAGAAAAAAAAATCATATAAACTATTTGTTGTGCTATTGCAATTAAATGGTATTTTGAGAAAAGAAAAAAAAAATATGAAAGTCGTGAGCTCCAACTTTTGGGATTCACATCTGCTGCGATCCTAAAAGATTGAACAGTAAGTAACTCTAAAATCTCTGTTTTTTCAAATTTGACCGTCGAATAATTCTGTGCACGTATCTCAAAGCAGTTGATTTTTTGCACGAATCTCGAAACAATTGAACGGTTGGATTTGGAAAAGCAGGGATCGCACGCACTGTTGATTAGCAAAGAATCGCAGCAGATGCGGATCCCAACTTTTGAGGAAAAAAAACGGAACTTGGAGAAATTTTATTTTCACCACAAACAACAAAGAAGTAGATAGGAAAAAAAAAAAACCTTGATGTTTTGAGTATGGGTTTTATAACCAAGCTTTCCAACAATTCGTAGATAAAGTCATAAAGATACTAAAAAAGTTATTTTACCTAACAAAAGTTATTAAAACTGTTGTCACCGAACAGGGCCTTACTCTTTTGACTCTTTTGGCCCACTGGGCAAAAGGCAGCATTTTTAAAAGCACTTTAGAGCTTGAAGAAGGTGAGGTAATGAAGTTATCTCCTCTGCACTTCGATTTGAGATGAGAATCTAGAAAAAAAAATTACTGATATTATACGTGATTTCACCTTCGCTGTAGAGAAGATATATAATAAGTTCAAGTAAAAATTTATTTGAAGTTAAATTAAAGAAATGAGAAATAAGTAATTTTTAAGTTTTAATGGAGAATTTAGATATTTAGAAAAAAAAAATATATAAGTATGATAACAATTCCTTCAATTTTGAAAGAAAAAAAAAAAACTTAAAGAGTGTTTTGATAAGAAAAATTAAAAATGTTTTTTGCTATTTGACAGACAAAATGTGATCAATTTGCAGGCAATAATTCGGTAACTGAAAATTCATATCATTTTTTTTACAAACCAGTTAAGTAATTTATAGTGAGCACTTAATACTAATTTGTCATTTTCTCCGAGTACTTAAAAAGAAACCTAGGTAATATATGTCAGATATTTCTCATAAATCACCTAATTAGGATCTGCTTCTGCTTGTGCTTGCCAGTTGCCACTGCTTCTATCCTATACTTAAAATTGTTCATAAATCACCTAATGCTACTCTGTTTTCTTCCAAAGAACTCGGAAACACACAATTGCAAATTCATACATATATATTGTTACATGATTTTCTAGAGAGGCCTTTGATTTCTGTACCACCAAAAGCTATCTGATTCCAAACAACAAAACATAAAAAATAAGAAGGTCAATCTAAGTTAATAATCTAGGTAATAGCAATACAACAGAGAATTGACAAAATAAAAAAAATGCTTCCTCAGGTAATCAGGTTGTTTAAATATTATAAACAAGCCAATTATAACTTCCTAGAAGAGGCAGCATTGATATAATCCGTTGCTTCATCCTCAGTCAACTGTTTCCCTTCTACCAATCCTTTTATTAAAGTACTGGCATATTCTCTTGCTGGAGGAGTCACCACCAGCTCGCCAGATTTATAACTATCAATATCTGACATTTTGCATCTGCAGGGAAGCAATTATAACAGTATTAGATGCTTTCTGTCAGCTTTTACATTGTTTTTAAATAACTGGATTCTTGTCAGATTTTGTATCACTTTCATAGAGAAAAAGGAAACATACGTAAATGTTAAAATAGGAATATCATCCTCCATTCCCAGACAAACAACGTTGGAATACCGAGAAGACTGCACAAGAGACTCCTCAAAGGTTAGATACCAAAAGGGGTTAAACTCGTTTAATTTGAGAAGAAATGACAAAAGTACCTTTGGAAGCTCCACAATTAAGGACTTCTTTTTCAAAAGTAGATCCACACCAGGCAAATCAATGGGAGGAGAACTAATCTTTCCAAGTGCACTTGCATCCATCATGGAGTTCTCTTGCAAAAATATATCATTGAACTGCTCAAGCCTAGCAAAGAAAACAAGCACAGTGCAGAATAATAGTGGCATTATTCCTTGGGGCATATTAAACATTACACTTCAGCTCTAAATTATAACATTTGCAGGTTATACGGGTAAAGATTCCACTCAAGAAAGAGATTGGGCCACCAAATACTCTTGATAAATCAACTACCCTGACAGATGTTGTATTTTTAACTACTAAACCATTTCCAATAGAGTCCTGCTGTGTACAGTTCAACACACATCTTCTTTGAGAAGTCACTGTAAAATAAAACAAGATAAATCAACTACCCTGACAGATGTTGTATTTTTAACTACTAAACCATTTCCAATAGAGTGCTGCTGTGTACAGTTCAACACACATCTTCTTTGAGAAGTCACTGTAAAATAAAACAAGATAAATCAACTACCCTGACAGATGTTGTATTTTTAACTACTAAACCATTTCCAATAGAGTGCTGCTGTGTACAGTTCAACACACATCTTCTTTGAGAAGTCACCGTAAAATAAAACAAGATGCAACATACGTAATTTTGTAGATGCAGACATGAGCTCTTTCTTCCTCATTTTTCTCCGGGTGCAGGAAAGCAACACCACCCTTACCCCAACTACGGGAGCTTGCGCCACCAAAAAACAGTCTGTGTGGTACTGTTCTCCAGCTTATATACTTCGGAGTGCTTGTGTCAAGGGACCCACAGCATCGAATGGTCATTCCTTCTATCTATATTACAGGTACAGACATTATACAGAAAGTGCTGTAAGTGGTTCATTGAAAAATTCACAGGCCTCCTCAAATACCTGAGTCCATTGTTTTCAATTTCTGTTTTATTTCATCTCTAGCCTCCACAACAGAATTTATCTACCAGACCTCAATAATTTCCAAAAACTTAATTTCCTACACAACCAGATCACACTAGAATTTCATAGACACAACTTGAACATATAAAAAGCAAATGAAAACTGAGATCTGATGTTCTATCAACTAATGAAATTAGACATTGATGGTCAGTCAATACCAGTACTGCATAGGTGTAGTAAAATAACTGTATAGGTCTAAAAATATCATGCTTGGCAAATGCAATATGAATATTTACCTTTCCTCCACTGACATAGCAGAGAAACCTTGGCAACCACATGTTAGAACCATAGCTAGCATACCAAACATCAACTTTCGATAAAAAAGATCTCCAGCAAACAGAGGCTTTGGAGGTCTCATGCGATGATGTCACTGATGTACTTGCCACATCAGCAATATTTAATTCTGACAGGCGGCTGCTTACATCTTCAGTACCAGAAACAATTTCACCACCAGCTCCAGTGGCCTCCTCCAAGTCAGATTCTGAATCCGAGCTCCAGTGAAGCTAAAATAGTTTGATATCATTCATGTTATTTGGCAAAAATTCATCCATATATAAGTATACTATTTTAAATGAGAGGAATATAAAAAGAAAGTACCTTAAGATTGGAAATGCTTCTAGAGTTTTTCATATCTTCCTCAGGTATTTTACCAGATAATACAGGCCAATAGTTCTTCAACTCATCACGAACCTGACCAGTAACATCTTAAATTGTAAGGGATACAAAAAAGGGAAAAAAATTAGAAGATAAAATAAAAGTATGATAGTATCAGATATGAGTAGGTTTGGTCAATGCATGCTTAACCCTGGTATCCAAGTATCTAGGGTCAGAGCTTAGAAGCTGAGTTCTTGGAATAGAAACATTGAGATAACCTGCCTACCCCTGCTATCAAGTGTGTAAAAACACTTTTATGTAGCTTTAAAAGGTGCCTCCCTGTTTTGTAATGCTCCATATATTTATTGTTTTTTTTTTACAATAGGAGGATAAGAAAGGAAGGCTTCAACATTACTAATTGTATAACTCGCCAAGTAGACTCAAATGGCTTGGTATCTAACTTTCCAGAGGAGCACTTGTCTCCTAATAAGGCATGTGCACAAGCAAGAACAGAATTTGCTATGGATTTCAGATTGTAACCTCCCTCTAGTAACAACACTATTTTTCCTTGAGCAAACCTCTTGAGCTACAAATATACAACAGAAAATATAACAATGAAAAAAAGTTATTCGGCTTTTCAAATTTTGAAGGATTATGAAAGGAAAATTGCTGCATATCAAAAGATAATATATCAAACAAAATCAATGCAATATAGAAAAGACACCTTTTCCAAGAGGAGGGCATAGCCACGAGGAGTTATGCTACACCCACCAAGGGGATCTCCAGCAGCTGAGATGTAACGATTTTAATTTTTAAATATCTTAACCATGAAATATCCAAACAAGACATAAATGAAAAAAAAAATTAACATATGACAATTTTCGACATTTTGCTGTGTACAATTCACTTAAGAAAATAAACAACAGGAATAATTGAACAAATTCAAGTTTAGAGACAGACCTGCATCAAATCCAGCAGAAACAAGAATAATGTCAGGATTATAAGATTCTGCGACAGGTAACAACACATAATCCCACACAGCTAGGTAGTCAGCATCGCCACACCTGCCATGCTCCCAAGGGACATTGATGTTGTACCCTTGACCGGGTCCCTCCCCAGTCATACAATAAGCACCATCCCCACCCGATGGATAGAAGCTTCCGGAATCAAATCTGAAGATTGGAAGAAGTGTTTACCATTTGCAACATACTATTTTATTTAATGCATTTTATTGTGGGCATTATTCGACTTGTATCTGGGTGTTCTGTTTGTGTGTGTAATTATTCTTGCATTTTAGTGTGTTTGTCTATGTGTTCTTTGGTGCTTGAAATCTATTTGCATTCAAGGAAGTCGACGTTGGAGATAATTGCAATTTGTTGCAGCCTAGGTAGCCCTCAACTAGTACCGGTTATGAACATGGATAGTTGTGCCTTTATTTCTACATTCTGGTCATTTTGTTTAAACATTTCCCGGACATTGCTTAAGCTAGCAGTTTGCTTTGACAATACAAAACTTCGTTTGCTCAAAAGTAAGCGCAATTTTTAACAAAAAAATAGCTTAAGATGTTCAACAAATTATAAAGCTTATTTCGTACTAAATATCTAGCATATACAACAGAGTCACTGAAGGATCCAGATATTAATGAAAAATTGCTGGCCAGCAGTCAAATAAAAGTACCTGTGCACAGAGAAGAACAGTACACGAGAATCCTCATAGAATGTCTTCTGCGTACCGTTTCCGTGATGAACATCCCAATCAACAATTAGTATCTTTCCAATACCTAATTCAGGCTGTGAACAAAAGGAGAAACAAAAAGAAATGACAAAAAGTTTAACATTGATCTAAAACTAATTTGGCAAACAAGAATCTGAAGGCTCTAGGTGCATACCCTCTCATTTAAGAGATAATTAGCAGCAATAGCTACATTGTTAAATAGACAAAAACCCATTGGTTGGTTGTGCTCAGCATGGTGCCCGGGAGGCCTGACGAGAGCAATAGCAGAGTTCAACTCTCCTTTTGCAACCTTCTCTGTCACCTATGCAAAAAACAAGAATGGCGTTAGTCATGAAAAAAATTTGTAAAAGCAACAACACTACTCAATTTTCTCATGTCCAGCTTTTTGGAGACAACGTAAACAGAATGGCTTAACAAATTTGCCCATTGCTTCAGCAAGCCATTTTGTCTCCAACATAAAACTGAACTACAAAAGAACAAACACTAAACCAAGATTTCAAATCTCCAGTGTAACTACCTAGTATCAGTAGTTCATTTAATTTACAATTTTAAAATTTGTGGAGCATTTTGCAAATGTGAAATAAAAAAAAGGTTGGTTAAGTGATAAAAAGAACATCTATATGGAAAACTCGTCACCACAAAAAACCTAGAAGTAACAATCAAATACCAATGACAACATCAGCCTAACAGTGGTTTCTGGCACCAGCAAAGTAGGGTGTGATTGCAGATTTCTTAATTTTCATATTAATCGGGTCACTATTTTACTAGTTTGGTCCAGCAAGAACACCAATTCATCAACTTTACTGTTTTTATTAATTTGTTCCCTTTAAGTTGTGTTTAACTAAGTTCCGAGCAGTCATCCAAGCAAATGACCTTCAAGTAATGGGCTCACCGAATAAACTGATAAAATCAAAACAAATAAAATGTATACGCAAAGGAAAGAGAGAAAATAAAAAGGAAAGTTTAAGAATTATGACCTCGATAGCTGAACCAGCAGCAAGATAAGCAGATTCAGAAGAGCCCTTGTTGAAATAAATTGAATTGAACTTCCGTGCAACTCTCTGTCTTCTGGAATCTAACTCTTTAGAGCTTATTGTTTTTATAAGCTTAATGTGACTTTGGTTATGGACATAAGCTATATACTTGTCTTCAGCTTCCTTAGCCTCCATAACAACACATCTATGCAAAAAGAAATCAACAAGGTATTTTAATGTGATCTTACAGAACATGAAATTTTACTTTTATGCTATTCTTTTTCAAGATTTGAGAAAGAGCAGCTTTGAGTGCACAAATGTCAAATCCCTTATAAAGAAATGAGAATTAAGAACGCACAACAAAACTGAAAATGAAGTTAACTTATCAAGCACGAAGTTGAAAAATAAGAGTAATAGATTCCTTTCATATCTTTAAATACACAATGTTTTCTTTACAGGATAATTCAAATAATAGATCCAGTAACATGGTTGGCGGAAAGAACAGTCACAATTGAATTATTACAATTACTAATTAGAAACCTGTAGTTTCTATAACTAAAAGTACGAACAGCATTAAACGGATTTTGACAGTTCAGTTCCAAACAACAAAATGTATTCTTTAAAACTACTAAAATTTAGAACAATTTTCAAAATTTAATAGAAATGTATACTGGGTATGACCATAAAGTTCCAAACAACAAATTTATTATTTTAAACTTAATAGAAATCAGTAAATGTGTTTGCGTGTTTCAGTCCGCAAAAGTAGACCTTAAATTAACTCATTATAACTTCCCAAAATTAAAGACTTCATCTTTCTCGTACCGACATAGACAAAGAAGAGTGAAAGTGATAGTGTGTGTGCGTGTGCGTGTGCGTGTGCGTGTGCGTGAGAGAGAGAGAACCTGTCAGTGATCCCCTCCAACTGGAGCTTACGCCAGATGGATCGGAGGCGTTCGGGATTCTCAGGGTGGGGTTCCCCGTCAGGCGTCGCGTGGGCGCACATCCGCTCGTCGTACAACAGGCCAACCGTCGGCTCCGCCATTTCGCCTGGAATTCCACGGCGGAGAGGGGAGCAATAGAAAAGCGTACTCAACAACACAAATTAATACTGGTAAAGTACTGAAGTCCGAGTCTTCTTTCTTGTTTGCTCTTAAATACTTGCAAATTCGGATCCTCTTAAGGCGCACGACTATTCATTTTTTTGAATGCACGAATCTCAAAGATAGTTGATTTATACGCGAATCTAGAAACAAATAAATGGTTGGATTTGAGAAAATAGCAACCTGCAATTCCAAATAATCACAGCAGATTTATTTCCGTTTGCAAGAATTTTTGAAGTCCCATTTTTTTTTTCGTTGAAGTTATTTAAGGTAGAGTATTTAAAAAAATGTTAATATTACTCTGTAATTAATGGGTATGTTTGGATGGGAGCTAGAATAGCGAAATTTGAAATTATTAGATAAGAATAGAGAAAAAATAGTGATTTTCATATTAGTGTGAAAATTATGTTATTTGGATTGTTGTTTGAATTGTATATTTGGAATAGTGAATAGTTATAATTGAAAAAGAATAGAGTTAACAAGGCGCTTATTTAGAAGAAAAATAAGTAAGTGAGGTCTCAAATGAATTGTCACGATATAGAGATGACAAAAATTACGTTAACTTTGTCATTTCGGAATTATGTTGATATAAATTTAAAAATGAAGTATTTTTTATCCTTTTCACACTTTTAATAGTAGTTATTCCAATATTTACAAAAAATAGAAAATAACAGCTATTCTCGAATAGCAAAAATATTATTTAAATGTACATTACTATTTCAAATAGCTTCTATTTTCAAATAATCTATATTCTTCGATAGATCCAACCTACTCTGAATTATGTGCAACTTGTTATAAAATAAATGACTGGGGATGCCGAATTCGGCAATCCTTCCTCTCCCATGAAGTTATATTTGACATAAAATCATGCACTTTAAATTAGAATTACATATTTCACAGTAAAAAAAACTTTAAGAAAAGTTGCGTTTCGTACTATAAAATCAAAAGGCATGAAAAATAATATCCAAACTGAAAGTCTTAGAGCTGGAATAAACAGAGAGGAGCTAGGATGCAAGTTGAGACAAAACTTAAGCATAATTTTGTAATATTGGAAAGTATAATTTCACAATTTTTTTAATTATAGATATAATTCTAAAAATATATATATTATAACGTGTCTAAAAAAATTAGCTTCAGAAGAAAAAATTCTTCTTGTTAATTTGAGCTTAATGAATAATCGGAGCCAATCCAGTCCACACTTATGATGCACAGGTCCTTAAATATTAGTGCAGATCTCAATTGGACGGTTTTAACGCACGTTCATTAATGTAGAGGATACGAATTCCTCCATTTTTAGTCTTTAATTTGATCTCATCTTTCCGCAGAGTTCCAATAAATCATCTCTGTGATAATATGATGCTTCCTTCGCCGAATTTGCATCCTCCAAAATAACTCAACGGTTGAGTTTTAGATCTAGACCATCGGTCTAGAAATGAATATTAAAGGGAACCATGAGAGTTCTGAATTGACTTGGATTATAATCGACATTTACGATTTATTCACTGTCCATGCAATTGGAATTCGGATCCCCCAAGTATAAGGTGCAATAAGTAAATTCGGATCACTCTTTTAACTGAACACGAATCTTAAAGCGGCTAGTTTTTATAAGCATTGGATTGAGGTTGATCCGGTTGGAATTAATCTGAGCCGTTTGTTTATATATTTTACATACGTGGAGGGATACTGACTCATGCAATTGATACCTGACAGCTAGTGTACCTTCCAACTTTCTTCTGGCGCCAATATCTGTTTTTTTGTTCTATTTCAAATTTGAATTTGTTTTCGTCAGGGCCTTCAAATTTGAAAATATTAGGCTCCCTGCACTGAAAGCGGCTCAAATATCCACAAACACAAATGGGCACGCGTTAATCCTTTTTCTGAAATTCTGATTTTTTTTTTAAATATAGGAGGGTTCACTTTAAATTTTGTACATACTTATATTGAACGGTCTGAATTTAGATATCTAACTTGATCTGAATTCGTGAAACAATTATTGAAAAGGTATACTACCATACACTAAACTTCTACGAAATAATAAAACGATTTAATAAATTTTAAATGATAAATCGGATTAAACGTTGAAAAACGGGTTACATATGCTTTCCTAATTGGTTTTAACGAGAATGAATCGCGCGTCATATAATTTTAACTAATGAGATTATCAATTTCAAGTTCGTATTATAGTTCGACCGTACCAAAGGTTGTTAATTTATAAGGTTTGATAAAAAAAAATCATGCTCTGCTTTATTTTATCTCTTAGACTTATTTTTTTATGCTATACAACATTATTAATAATTTTAAGTGTTATTTTAATTTAAGAATCGGGATGATTTAATTACTAGTTTACGCCGTAATTTATGATTTATATTGTATCAATTTATGATTGTTAAAAAATTTGCTAATTTAATTCAACTTTATGAAACTAAAAAGGTAAATTTTAATCAAAATGTCGGAATTAAGATTTTAACAAAACACTTTATCAAGTTTAAACTTCAAATTATTAAATAGTACCCACCATTAAATGACATTAAACTTTTTCAAAAAGTGTGTTACACCCAGAAGTTATTGCACTCCAAAACGAAGAACAGTAACGAACCATTACTACACTGCTTAAATCTCTCGGTACTCCGTGTCATCTGATCTCTTGCATCAGGGACTAAAAAAGTCTTAGATTAAAATGCGTGTGTGAGATCTTAGGGGGCGTTTGGTTTGAGCTTTTAGAAGGTCATTCCCGGATATTACAATTCCATTGCCATGTTTGGCAAAATGAACTCTGGAATAAACACGGTAATACGGTATTCCTTGCTATTTCGATTACCTAGTCTGTGGCTACTGCGCTAGCCAAAAAAAAGAAGGATTTTAGGATTACCGCTCGGCAGTAATCATTCCCGTCGCGATTTTTTTTTTCGCGGAGGGCTCTCTCCTATCCTCTCCTCTCCTCTTCTCCTCTCCGACTTCTCTCCTGAGTTCTCTCTCTCTCTCTCCTCTGATTTCCTGATTAACTTTCTCTATCGATAGAAAAATGAGAGATTTGAGACTAAAATCTACCCTAGAGAAGATGCTTCACTGATTCCTTAAACTCCGCGACAAAATTAGAGGGGAAAACACTTATTCATCTCGACGAGTTCCTTCGCAACTCTATAATGACTTGCGAAAATTGAGGTGAGAAATTAGTGCTACTGTAGCAAGGTGCGAAGTAGTTGCAACTCGATTTGCAAGAATTTTTCAAAGATGCATTTCTATTGACAGGATCCTTCATGCATAGTATTTACTGGTACTGCTTGTTCTGATGGTGTTGTTCTTTTGTGACTATTATGGCCGGTGCCTTAATTTTCCAAATTGCTTGTATGTGGAGTTTAATTGCTGACCTTGTCATGTAGGACTTAGCTGTGTATTTGTCATCTTTTGTCAACCTTCATCAAGGTACAAGCTCAGCTTGCGTTTGGAGGGAGTATTATTAGAGTGCACACCGATTTAGAGATGAGGCAGGGAAGAGATCAAGCACAAGCGTATATAGTGCCTTAATTTATTTTCTTTTCTGTATACGAGGAAATTGTCAATTTATGAATTAATTATTAGGAATTATTAGCTCTGAGCTACTTGTAAAGAGATGTTAGTGTTTTTTTTTTAATTGGAGTTGGTACTGAAAATAAGCTATGAGCTAGGTTGTAAACATTCTAGATCAAACATTTTCAAGCACTGTACCAGACATTATAAATAAACCAATGTGATTAACACACCACTGGTACATAAACTGTACCAAAATACCCTCTGTCACAAATAAAAATAAGAAGGGTATTTAAACTCCAAATCTGACCAAATCATTTTGCAGGCAGATAAAAAACATCTTCATGAGTGCATACAAACAAACCTCATGTTTTTCTGATTTTTGTACAATTAATGGTGAGGGTCTGAATCTCATACTTCAAAAATCCAGCACTAGCACTATGCTTGACTAGCATGCACAAACTATAAATGCCAAAGTCACTATTCAATACACAGAGAAAATTAAAAAAATTATGAAATAAGTCACAATTGAAGGTCTAGATGTCTGAAAATTTGAAAAACTGAAAACATTCAAAAAGTATAAAAATGACAAGCACACATGCTCAATTTATCCAAAACCACCCTTGCATAAAAAAATTCAAAAAAACAAAATAAGTATCATACGTTATATTCGATCCTCCATATATGATCATCTTTATCACATGTGTTATAATCAAGTAGTGAAGATGTGTCTCGATAGCCATTGTAATGACTATGTGCGAAGTAAACATGGTAATAACCTATTTCCTGGATTACTGAAGCGATAGCAATGCACAAACCAAACATGGTAATGGCACATTCTCTGGAATGACATTCCCTGGTGTTACATTTTTTGGAATCTTTCTATTTCTTGGAATGGTCAATAGTGCGAACCAAACGCCCCCTTAAGGCTCTGTTCGGCTGAATAGGAATAAGCTGGGATTAGTGGGTTTTCTAACCAATTGAGGAGACAATCCAAATCACCGTTCGGTTGTTAGGTTTATTCTTATTTCTACCCATTTTGATTTCTGTCTTGGAACCTGCACCAGTTCAATTTGATGGGAAAAAAAACATCTCCTCAGATTTAATTTTTTTTTTCCCAATCACTGTTTTGTCCTCTATCTCTCAATTGTTGAATTTTTTAATTCCATATCTCTATCTTCTCTCTTTCCTCCATAACGTCCAAATCACCAAAGACCTATATATAAATACTTCTCCTTCATTAAATTTCCACTTGTGGGACTAAGTGACGACTTAAAATCTGGACAAAAACAACTTTTTTTATTACAAATTAAATTGAGATGTTATTTTATTATTAATTATAAAGACGAAATACTTATTTAGTAGCCCAATTTTGTTCAATTTCTCATTTTAACAAATTCAATTTCATACAAATAATACAATAATTTTCTTGTTATTTTAGAATTAGGAATTGTGGTTGTTGGTGGGCCTTGACATCTAGATGGAAATAATTCAATGATTTAATTTTTCTTTTGTTGTGTCCGTTAATATACACTTCTCTTATTTTTCATGCAAATTTTAATTTTTCTTAATAAAAATAAAATCAAACCTTCTAATTTTATAAGAAATTTCTCAATTAAATTTCAAACAATAACAAAATTATGTTGAAAATATAGATGTACGCTTTCAAAAATGTTAAATAAATGTATATATATTCATCAATTGGATCTAAGAATTACAAAAATATAAACGTTTGTATCAAAAAATTTGAATGCATACTTTTGACATATTTTAAGTGTTTATTTTTTTTGTTCATGTTTATTTTTTGTAAAAAAAATTAATTGTTGTTTTCTTATTGTTTTTTATTTATTTATAAATATTTTGCTGAAATTATTTGTATCCATTTTAGTAATAATTTTTTTGAAATATTTTCTATATATAATGTTATTATTTAATCTATTTCATTTAATTATATTATTGTAATTTTATTAATATCAATAATTGTATAATATCAAATATTTTAGATGAAAAAATAAGATTTCCCACAACTAATCCCACTGTACAACCGAACACCCATTTCAATAAATTCCCATAATCAATCCCGTACGTACCCTTACTCATGGGTTCCCACTTTTTCAAAAGTGGATTCCCATCCCCGTCAAATTCCATCTCACACAATTTCGTGATAAACGAACAGGCCCTAAGGGTGTGCTCCAGATGGGGTCGGGGAGGAACTCGAATCCTCTGAGATATCTCAACTTTGTGTGACTTTTTGAAATATCTTAAGCGTTCAAATACGTTATGCACAAATCTCAAAGCACAAATAATACTGGCCCCCTACGTCCCCCGAATAGGCACCGGACACGTCGGTCACGCAAAAATTGAGATATCTCAAAGGATACGCACCTGGCGGAGAGAGAGGGAAAGGGCAATTTCACTGTGCAGAGGTGAAAGCTTGTTAAATCGGAATTGACGACTTCACCATCTCTAGAAAAGAGGAATCGGAGAGAGAATAGAGGGAAAGAAAAGAAGCAGAACACTATGTGGAAGTGGTGCTCAGGTAGAGTTTGGAGGTGGTGCTTGTGTAGAGTTTTGGCGAAACTGTTCACTCCAAATCAAGATGTAGGTTTGTACGAAGAAGAGACGGACTTTACCTCCTTTCCACTTCCTTCTTTGGAACACGCCCTAAGTCTCTACAATTATAAAATGAAATTTTAGCTACTAAATTACAATCACACACTTAACATTTTATGATAGAGACTAAACTTGATCTGAATTCGTGAAACAATTATTGAAAAGGTATACTACCATACACCAGTATTGTAAATAACGGTATGCGGTCGTTGGATGGACAGGGTGCTGCCAAGCGATTAATCGGTATGCAGCCGATTAATCGGAATTATGCGGACAATTTAACATTTTTATTAAATTTATGTATATATATCATAATTTATTTAACTCATTAAACTTATCAAATAAACTTAATTTAAGTTAGTTTTATTATTATAACATGACACTATGCTTATTTCTTCGTAACACATAAGCATTTTGCATGTGTAAGTAACACATTTATTTAATGAAAAATAAATTTGAGAATTAAGTTTTTTCAAATACTAATAACATATTATTTGAAAGAAAGAAAACATTTTAATATAAAATCACTAAATTTAATTTATGATAATAACATAATTTCATAAATAAACATGTCGTACTAATTGAAAAAATTACATCAGTAAGTAAAAAAAATATATGGTATATAAATAATAGAAGAATTAATCAATTTTAAAATAAGTAAGAAGAAGAAAAAAAAACATATGTAAAAAATATTGGATGTATATCCAGAGGCGGAGCTATAGCCACGTAGAAGTAGGCAGTTGCCTACTCCTGGATTTTCAAAAATACTACCATACTCATATATCCTTGGGTTATATTTGAGTTTTGCCTATCCCTAAATTTAGATATTGCCTACCCCTGGACTGGGTCTCAATTCTCTGTGAATCAGTCGGGGACGGTTGTATAAGAAACTTCTAATAAAAGTCGTAGGTTTACGATTTGGGACAAACGGCGAAGTGCTTTGGAGAAGAAGGAGGCGTGCTGTTGGGAAAGGAGTATGGTTCATTTGAGTTTTGAATAGACTTGTTTCACTAAATTATTCTTACACTTTTAAAAAATGTTGCATGGTTCACATTAGACCAAGTTCGGTTGGATAAATTGAGTACATTTGTTTGTTTGTTTTTTTTTTTTTTCTGAACTATGGTGCTTAGATGCTCCCAATGTAACGGGTCAATTTCTTATATTTTCATGAATTGCTACATAAGTGGTCATAAAAAAAAACATCACGCAAAGCATAATACAAACTAGTGGATTCCTGCATATGTCCGATGACTTCTTTTATTTCCAATTGAGACAAAAGAATGTCGCATTAATTTAGAATTTTATGTATATGCTATATATTACTTATCGATTAATTAGTATAATATTTTGTAGGCTTGTATTTAATTACACTAGTAGATTATATAAAGTGACATTCTTTTATCTTAATATATTTGAACAAATTATTATTTATTTCTATTTTTTACTATAATTTTAACACAACAATTTTTTTTCATTTATTTTTCTATTATGTATGGAAACTCATTTGATCTTGATTCCTATTTCATCTTAAACTTGTCGATTCTGATTTTAAAACCGTAATTTTATCTTGATGTTTTATCGAATTGTTTGGACATAGAAGGAATCTTCATTTTAAAAAAAGTGCGTTAGCAATTTTAGTATTTAATAAGAATAAGAATATATTAAATAAAAATTAATAATTATTTAATAATATATTTCGCCTACCCTGATTAAAATTCTGGCTACGCCACTGTGTATATCCATGCACAAATAAAACTACATGATTTATAAATCTTATTATTATACACTATCATAGAAAAAAAAATAATGTGAAAAATAAATTTTTACTAGAATAAACGGAAAAAAATGGGAATAAACAGGAATAAACGGCCGATTAAACGTTCGATACCGCAAACAGCTGTCCGTTAACAGTGTGCGTAACGATGTGGCCACCGTTTCCGTTTAAACGGCCGATTAATCGGCCGTTAAGGACGTTTTTTACAACACTCCCATACACCAAACTTGTACGAAATAATAAAACGATTTTATAAATTTTAAATGATAAATCGGATTAAACGTTGAAAAACGGGTTACATATATATGTTTTCCTAATTGGTTTTAACGAGAATGAATCGCGCGTCATATAATTTTAACTAATGAGATTATCAATTTCAAGTTCGTATTATAGTTTGACCGTACCAAAGATTGTTAATTTATAAGGTTTGATAAAAAAAAATCATGCTCTGCTTTATTTTATCTCTAAGACTTTTTTTTATGTTATACAACATTATTAATAATTTTAAGTGCTATTTTAATTTAAGAATCGGGATGATTTAATTACTAGTTTACGTTGTAATATTGTTAGACTTTATATTGTATTAATTTATGATGAGTAGGGTTCCAATACCTCATCTCCTCATATCTCACTCATACCTCATGTTATATATCTCTATTTTCAAAGTCCAAATTATCGATCCGATCCGTTCAACATGATATTCATACTTAAAAATGCTTGGGGATGAAATTTATAATTTTTGCAATTTTTTTACTATTTTTTAAGATAAGTACAAAATCACTATATCTGGACCGTTCAAAAAACAATGATTTTATACCTATCTTAAAAAATAGTGAAAAAATTGCAAAAATTATAAAATTTTATCTCCAAGCATATTTTAGCATGAATATCATGTTATATGGTTTGCCTTGATAGTTTAGTCTTTGAAAATAGAGATATATAACATGAGATATGAGTGAGGTACGAGGAGATGAGGCATTGGAAACCTCCTCATTTATGATTGTTAAAAAATTTGCATTAAGTATAGACATAATTTAATTGAACTTTATGAAACTACAAAGGTAAATTTTAATCAAAATGTGGAATTAAGATTTTAACAAAACACTTTATCAAGTTTAAACTTCAAATCATTAAATAGTACCCCACCATTAAATGACATTAATTTTTTTCAAAAAGTGTGTTACACAGAAAAGTTATTGCACTCCAAAATGAAGAACAGTAATTAACGAACCATTACCACATTGCTCCAATCTCTCGGTACTCGTGTCATCCGATCTCTTGCATCAGGGACTAAAAAAATCTTAGATTAAAATGCGTGTGTGAGATCTTAAGAGCCTGTTCGGCGGGGCATTGGGAATGGGCATGGGCACAGGAATTGAACTAAAAATTACTGTTCACGTGGGAAAAAAAATTACTAAAAATTTTTTTTTCCCGCGAGAATAGTGGAGCGGCCAAATACGCCCTAAGGATGTGCTCCAGGTGGAGGCAGGAAGGGAGGGAAATGGCAATTTCACTGTGCAGAGGTGAGAGCTTGTTAAATTAGGATTGATGACTTCACCAGCTCTAGAAAAGAAGAATCGGAGAGAGAATAGAGGGAAAAAGAAAAAGCAGAACACTATGTGGAGGTGGTGCTCAGGTAGAGTTTGGAGGTGGTGCTCGTGTAGAGTTTTGACGAAACTGTTCACTCCAAATCAGGATGTAGGTTTGATTGTACGAAGAAGAGACGGACTTTACCTCCTTTCCCCTTCTTTCCTCTTCCTTTGCGTGCTGCGTTTTTGGAACACGCCCTAAGCCTCTACAATTATAAAATGAAATTTTAGCCACTAAATTACGATCACACACTTAACATTTTATGATAGAGACTAAACTATATAAAAGTTTTATAAAACAAATTCAGATATATTTTAATATACATGATTAAAAAAATTTAAAATCATGAAAGTAAGTACCACTGTTTAGCATCAGCTTGTGCTGGCTTTTTTTTCTCCGAGTACTCGGGCGAACAGTCCGCTCTTTGTTCTTGAAAAAAAAAAATACTGGTATAAGCCTAAGACCGATTGTGTTTTTCTCATTTTGGAATAGGTTTTTAGTATTAATTGATTCCAAGTTCTTACACTGAGGAAGATAGTACTAAACTTGTTGCTACAGATCGTTGGTGTGTTACTATTTGAAGTTTAGTAATTCCAGTATAACATTTCTTTACAAACTACCGGTAATACATAAACTAATTTCGATTATACGGATGAGCATTATATTATATTCAGTCAAATTCAGATCTCACTCTACAAGGTGCAGTACCTCACTAGATCCGAACTCCTGGGATAGACCGTGTCATTAGTCCCATCCCATGTTCGTTGGTAAGGAACAAATCAGAGCCAATTATATAAAATTTCTGGTCAAGTTTTGAATTTCAAATGGAGCATATAACATGTAACTTTTGTGTCTTCTTTAAATTTGGTACTCTTGTGAAATCATCTATCAGTAATTCCAGCACAAAATGTAAGACGCTCTGCTAGAGATGTATGGTTTAGTTTAAATCACTGCACATAAAAAGGGTAAATCACTGGTTCTTTGACATTACATTTGAACAACCTAATTTTACTCGCTGAACGGTTCTCAGAATTTATTGCACACAAGCTGTGGTTCCAGATTCATGCGTACCAGTACAGCCTCCAGATGAACCAGAAACAACCAATAAAAACACCAAATACAAAACTAAAAGGTATAGCCAATAAATTTTTATCAGACAATAATTCGAGACAGAACATTTTATAAAGAACTACAAAAAAAACTCCCAAGTCCTAGGGTGACTATGTACCACGGCAGCATACCAGTCATGCTCTCTTTCAGATGTAAACGCAATTAAACTATGCATCAACAAGATTAACTATATAGAGAATATTCAAAAACAAGCAGTGATATTATGCAGAATTGCCTCCAGAATAATAAAAAAAATCATAAAAAATTCGCATTTTAGGTGACTATGTGCCGCTGACATGTGTACCAATCACCACTAGGTCATGCAAGCAATACTACACCGATATTAGGTTACATCTCTACCATTGTACTAAAGCAACAGACCATGACTCCATGTTATATTCGCAAATAGATAATTTGTAAATCATTTATAATTTCAGCCAAAACATACTGTAAAGATGGGTTTTAGACTTTTAATTAATCTTATAATAAACCATTTAATTAGTTTAAGAATGAATTTAACCTCATATTTAATGCAAACAATGAGAGATGAAGAAAATAACAGATGTGTAATGTACGGCTTTGGGATATTTTGGTATCCTTGGTTTTATCTCTCTATTTTCCTCAGAATTCCGGTTCGACCTCAATGCTACTTAGTTCTCTTATTCTAGTAATTTCCTTATTTTTCAACTCTTAAGCAAATTCACCAAAAGTTATCGAAGCCAATAGGCAATATGGTCAGCACAGAACAAATCAAAACAAAAACATTTCTGTTGCCAGGGTCTCACAGAGAGAGAGAGGAGAGAGCCTGACCAATTTGTTCTAAGGGATGACTCTGAATCTTTTCTTTTCTTTTTTGGTTCTCATCTTAGGGAAAGATCAAAGAGAGAGGAATGGAAGAAGGAGAGAATGCAAGTAGAGAGAAAACTGGAGTAACTAAATTAGGATAATTACCAAAATTGGATAATTCAAAATTCAGGAATATGACTTTGTTTACCCACTAAAAATAATGGAAGCCTCTGGAATATTAAGCAAACTGCTCTGACTTTATTTTCGGACACATGATAAATAACAAACATTGTTAAAAAAGAGTCACAAGGAGTCATGATTAATAATATTTCACAGTATGATGGTTGATATGGATCACAAAGCATAAAAAACAAATGATTGTGATACACATCAGATCCAGCATTATACCAAGACCATTTTGTTCTTTCCTTTTCTTTCCTTTTCTTAATTAAAAGTGGTACAGTGGAACATAAAGAGAATGAGGCCTACTCACCGGTGAGCATTTCTGCTTAAACTAACCATTTCATTTGCCAGGTTGTAAGCTACAAACCCAACAACCTGTTACAACTGCATCTTCTACAGCCTACATGCCCATACCATACCAACACTTTCATAAAACAGGTGCCAGCAATGGCATACTTACACGCCTCAAAAGAAGGAAAACGCAAATTAAAAGAAAATAAATGACAGAAGTGGGTACAAAAGAAACCATATAAAAACATGCTCAAGTAAATCTAGGTATAAGAAACTTAGCATTAGTATCAGCATCCTTGTGCAACTCAACCACATCACACACCTTCTCTAGCAACTCCTGCAAACCATCAACTCTAAACCCAGTATAGTCCACCTGCTTCTTGTACCGCTGCTTATAGAGTTTCTCAAAGTCATCAAATGGTACCGGGTCCATGTAACAAACCATAAGCTCTTGCACCTCAAGTTTAAGCCCTTCAATCCCTTCGTTATACTCTTCTCCAGGATCGAAACCTGAGCAGGGACTTGTCTCATCATCTAACTCGTCGTCAGACGAACTGACAGGCTTCTCTTCCCGGAAAGGGGTACTCATACAGCTCACCTTATGTTCTCGCTTCAAAATAATAGGCGTACTCGCACATTTTTTATAATTTTCGGCATTACAGGTGTTTCTAAGGCAGAGCGTTTTCTTCTGACCTTTGCCGATCACTATAAAGGCATCATTCATTTTACTGAACAGATGGACAAGCTTGGCTGCACCATATTCAGACACAAATAAATTCCTCCCGTAAAGCTTGAGATACTCTGACGGAACCTTGACTAGAGGTAAAGTCCCACCCGACTGCTCAAGTAGCCTTACCATCTGTCCTTTAAGGCCATAAATATCTCCTGGCTTGACCCACCATTTCTCTTGATCGGTGCTAACTGGGTCTTCACAGGCACCTTCCCTCATACCCACCTGTGAACTCTCAGGTCGGGTGGAACAATTCTCATAATGCCCTTCCGAAATATTATGTGCTGGTTGGCCAAAAAGTTCTCTTGGCAGCACCTGATTCACCCTAGAACTAGAGCCTCTATAAAGGATTGCTTCGTCCTCATTTTGCGCATCAAAACTATCTTCAAAACTTAATTTGCTTGCAAAGTGACAGGAAACTTCAGGTGTGGATGCTTGTACCGGCACTGGAGCTCTTAATTTGCTCCCAGAATGACTAGATAATTCAGGCATGGATGCGTGTACTGGCACCAGCACAGGCGCTGGTACAGACACAGATGCCGGCACCATGCCACGCGACATGAAATTCTTTGGGGGCACCAGACCAGTTCCCCGGGCAATGCAAGGCCAGTCCCACACGAACATCCCAGCACTACACAAAGCAGTTGAGACTGCAACACAAGCTGGTATTGCCAGAATTATCGCGTAACCCCTCTGACCAAGTATATGCAACGCTGGAGCAAAATCAACATCTCCAGATATTAACATGATAGAGCAGGGTGGTCTGTTATCCAGCGCAAACAAAAACATGTCGACTAAAATGGCCTTGTCAGCAGCATCCTTTCGGCCATTAGGAACATCAACGAGCTTTACACCAGTGCGTTGGCAGCCCTCTCGGAGGCGGCGAGGGAAGCCATTGAAGTCACCATAGGCGGAGAAGGAGGTGACAGCTCCAATTACTGAAGGGTGAGAACGAACAGCTAACCGTATGTTGGCAGCGACATCCTCAGGTCGTACATCACTCGGTACGGGGCAGTTCTCGATGTCCCAGAGGATGACAACCGGGCCTTGGATTGGGTTCAGATGGCACTGGCCGACAGAGGCTAGGTCTGAGCTTTGGGCCAGGAGGCCCGGCAATGGGCTGGGGGATGGTTTGGAGGTGACTGGAGAGGGAGTGCGATTTAGGAAAGATTTCTCCTTGTATGACATCGAGTGGTTGTGGCTTGTAATCTGTAGATTTGAGATATTGGAGGTTAATAATTTCTGAAAGTAATAAGTGATGCAACTTGGATTAATAATTGGAGCAGGTACAACAAGCATAAGCTCAAAGAACTATTTGGGTTATGAGCGCAGCTTCTTAAAACACAAGGTAAAGATTTACTCTTCATAGCAGTATATGGTAAAAAGGGTGAAGTTTGCAAATTACGATATACCATTGACTGGTTCAAACTATAACTCGTTGCCTACTGATAGTACAGCACATATTGCATTGAAGACCACACAGTACCCACTACATACTTTGTTGATATTGATCAAACAATAATGCATGGTGAAATTAGGAAATTATAATACTTCATACTGTACAGTAGTCCATTGTCTGTGATGGATAAGTTCTGATAAAATTTATAAACCACTTCCTCATTGTTTTCACTAAGGATCTTCTCTTTTGGATGACAGTTATTTCCAAGGATTTCATGATTAATTTCCAAGGACATGCACAATATCCAAATAATTTCAAGGAGAAATTAAAAAAAAGGTAAGAATTTTGAGAAAGTTAAAAGCATGTAGGTGCTACAGTAAATAATCCAGAATTCTATAAAAATAATGGACCTATTAGTAATACAAAGAAAAGAAGTCGAGCTACTTCTAACTACATCCTAATTATAACCCAGTTTTATAAAATAGCTTAATTTGACCCAGGGTGACTTGGTAAAATGAAAACCAATTTGAAAATTAGTCAGTTCTTCTAGCTATATCACTGAATAAAGCCCAAAAAAAATATTAATTCAGAAAAATCAATTCGGAGCTTAATCCAAGTAATTTTAGGGTCAAGCATGCTCTAATTCAACCCTATAGTTCAGCAAACATTACAAATTTCGAAAAAAAAAAGACAAACTGATTCCGCAATCCAGACCTATCCGATCTATAGAGAGAGAGAGAGAGCGAGATCAGTACTAACTCACCGAATTGAGGTTGAGGCTCTCGAGATTTGAGGAAGAGGTTTCTTTTGTGCTTTTCCCCTTCGCAATCGTGCAAGGTCGAATCGCCTGAGAAAGAGGTGTTGCCTATGAAACCCGAGCAGTCGAGAAAGTCCGTTCCCCACCAATTTTACCATCGAAAATGGAGAGCCGCTGTCCAATAATACCCGTCCGATTAAATCATGGTTTTTGTGGAATTCTCATCCTCTGAGATATCTCAAACTTTGCGTGACTTTTTGGAATATCTTAATCGCTCAAATAAGTTTTGCACAAATCTCAAATAATAGTGCCCCCATGTTCCCCGAATAGGCACCGGACACGTCGGTCACACAAAAATTGAGATATCTCAGAGGGTACGCACCCGTTTTTGTGTCCATGTGGTATGGCGGTTCTTTGGTACTTCCAGACGAGTCTGAGTTTGTATCCTCTCAGATATCTCAACTTTTGCATGACCGACGTGTCCGGTGCTTATTCGGGAATAGCGCAGGGGCAGCATTATTTGTGATTCGAGATTCATGCAGATCGTATTTGAACGGTTAAGATATTCTATAAGATCACGCAAAGTTTGAGATATCTCAGAGGATGCGAATTCCACGAGTCTTCGGGTCTTCAGTGCGATTTTTGGGATAAAGATTTTAACAGAGTAGTTTTGGATTCATGTAGCGCACGAATCACTATAGTCCATGTCATGTAAATCACTATAGTTTTGGATTTTATGCGCACGAATCACTGCTCTTTCAAAATCTTTAGAGAATTTTGTATCATATAAATTAATAAAATGAGATGTACAAAAATACAAAGAAATAAAGAGTATTCGGATTCCAATAATTTTAGAAATATCAGACTCAGCGGTCCAGATTCAACTTTTTTTTTTTTTTTTTTTGCAAATATAGGAGATTTTGTTGCCGAATAAAATCACCTCATTTAAGAAACAGAACCATTGAGTCTGATCTATAAATGAAGTCCCATAAAATCGGATCGACATCATTTCCTTTTTTTCTTCTTTCTTCTTTGAACGATTTCTTCCTTCACCAATTCAAAAACCTCTTCTTCTCGTTTTATGTTTTAATCCCTAAAAAAGAACTCCACAATTTCTTAAAATATATATATATTTTTGAATAAGCTTCAAACATAGAGTCTGACACTCTATGAACTTCTCATGTTAGATTGAAGCTTATTCCGATAAAATTATTTGAATGGTTAAGAAATGGCATAGTTCTCTTTTTTAGAGAGGAAAACCATGAAGGGATGAAGAGAGGTTTTTGAATCGGTGAAGAAAGAAACTGTCAAGAGAAAAAAGAAGAAATTAAGAGATGGTTCCGATCCGGATTACATGTTGCCTCAATTATGGATCAGACTCAATGGTCTTGATCATAAATGGGGTAATTTTTTGTGGCAACAAAATCTCCGATTTTTGCATAATTGAAAAAAAAAAATAGTTGGATCGGAACCATTCATCTTGATATTTTTAAAATTGTTAGAATCTAAATACTTTTTTTATTTCTGTAGATCTCATTTTATTAATTTCTATACATAAAAAAATGCTCCATATTGAACCTCCACTCAAGTGACTCCTTGCTCCTTAGTGGTTGGGGCTGAGGGTGGCATTACAAGCCAAAATGCCACTAAATGAAAGTGCAAGGCTCGAGCTAGATGAACTCGATGCGGTGGATGAGAAAAGATTTATTGCTCATCAAAACCTAGAATTATACCAAGCTGAGATGGCACGAGCATATGATAAGATGATGCAACCCGAACATTTCACAAAGGGTAGTTCTAACGTTGAAAAGACCTATTATTGGACGACATACAAGTCTGAAAATGAAGAGGTGGAGACCAGAGTTAAACACTTTTCATCTCCCGTTCCGCAAGATGACAGTGACCTTAGAGAACTTCAACACCTTATTGGGCGTCGACAAAAAATGGAGCTAACGAATGAAGCAGAAGAATGAAAAACCCCAGCTGCACTGGTTTTGAAAATACCTCGTTTATGAATAGGACCCAATGATCTTGAACCATAAATATGGTGATTTCGTGTGCCAGCAAAGTTGGTTTTGAAAATACCTCATTTATGGATCGAACGCAATGGTCAAGATTCATAAATGGAGTAATTTTTTGTGGCTGCAAAATCTCTTATTTCCGTAGAAATTAAAAAAATTGTTGAAGCAGGACCATTAGTCCCGATATTTCTAAAATTGTTAGAATTTAGATACTCATAATTTTTTATTAATTTTATGAATAAAAAATTCTCAAATCATTACCGAATTTGTCTGAGATAGCCTTTGGATCTCAGATAAGTATTCTGTCTTTGGCTCCCAATCAACGCTTATCAAGTCCTTGAATGTAAATTTTACTCGTGTTAAAAACCAAGAAATATAAGCACATGATTGGCGCATATAGAAGCAAAATGTATTGTGCTGGTATGAATTGATATCTTCTATTTTTTTAAGAGAAACGGTAAGGCTTATTATTTTGAATGTACCGTACGATTAAAACAAAAGAATCAGATTAATATAAAAAGGTGATCTGATCTATTTGTTTTAAACAAAATGGTCTTAATTGGAACAGTAGGACGCTATTTTTTTTTTGTTTGGAGAAGTAACGAATACAAACTCGTCTTGTACTGATATTTGAATCAAGCAAAAAAAATATAGAAAATACAAAGAGTAATTTAAGATTAATTGCTTAAGAATTTAAGTTAAGGCATCGCACATGCACAACGAACAAAATTTGAAATAACGATTCACAGTCTACCATGACCATGTCAAAAAAATAAACTGTAATGGGTAGTAACGAGTCTTGGGATTTGGGGAAGCCATCCTACGTAGACAAACTTTATCTAAATATGTATATGTGTTCTTAATGGAAACTAAAGTATTAGTTACAATATAAATACTAATATAATTGTTTCGGAAAATACACACACACTAATTTAAGTTTCGAGTTCTTAGTATAGGACATGAAGCTTGCACAGTAAAAATGCGAGTGACTAAAATGTATTATGATATACTCCACACAAATCATTTGGAAAACGTTAAATGTCATTTAATGGTGGAGTAACCATTTAATTATTTGGTGTTTAAACTGGATAAAGTGGTTTGTTAAAATCTTAATTCCGACATTTTCATTAATTCGGACATCTTAAACAAAAGAGTCTTAGTTGAAACCTGTTTTGAAATCAACTACGAGATCGCTTAGATTCGAATATAGTATTTGGATGGCATACATTGAGAAATGACCATCTGAGGATATTTAAGTCGAGAATAAAAGTGTTAAGAGTTTGAAGAATTGAATTTATGTGTGTCTTTCGCGAGTGATATTGACTTCAAGTTTGAGTCTAGGTTATTTGTGTCTAACAGCACATTATATCACAAGAGCTTGAATTTAAAAAAAAAATCATATATTTCAAGTAAATACATTATCTACATGCTGGTCTTGCAGATTTAGTGAAGAATATTTTAGTTGAATAGAAGTTGGATGGTAAGATATCTACAATTACTCTTAAAAATTATTCTGTGAATAATAATACAATAAAACATCTAAAGAACAAATTAGAAGATAAAATCATTTTTGGATGGCGACACGTGAACATAAGATGTTGAACACAAGATGTGCGATCCACATCTTAAATCTTGTATCTTCCTAGAAAACAACAACATTACATATTTCTCCCTCAAAATTTATATATGTCATACTTACCCTTCAAAATCATAAAAACTAACAAATTTGTTATGTTTAATTCTACAATATAACATATGTATCCAAATGTACTAAAATAATAATATTTAAGATTTAAAATTTCAAATACAATATCACTTAATATAAAATCGTATTATTTCCTTTAACCTCTTCGTTAACTCCAGAGTACTCGTCAAAAGTTTCAAATTCTCCTGCGCTTCTTCTCTAGTATTACATCAGATGTTGAATCCCTTCTCTTACTGTTTGTTTTGTACATCGTCGATTTTATAAATATGATTGCCAATGATCTCTGGATAGGAGAATATGGTATGGTTGAATCGCCTTCTATCGAGTAAGTTGTGAAATTTAGGTTTTTTTGTTGATTCTGTAGATTGTGTAGATTTCATTGCTCTTAGGAAAATTTTAGTTTTGAGGTTTCAGAATTTTGGAAGCATCGGTTGGGATTTGAGAGTGTTTAGTATTTGAAAGGGGTATTGATTTTCTAAGGCACTTTAGAAATAATTTGAAAAAACTTTTTGCGCAACTATTTTGACAACTGACAAGAGAAGTAACAATTTCATTTACCACTCTTTTTAGAGACAGTGAGAGAACAGTCATTAGTTAGATCTTATCGCGTCTATTCATTTTAGATTGGACAAATTGACATAAAAGTGAGGACCGTGAATAAGAGAGTGGGCATGAACAATGAGTGTCTATCACTGGCAGTATCACAGAGAATACAATAAATAACTCTTAATCGAATATAATTGGTTGCTTATTTAGATTATAGGGATTCCGCTTTTAGGTTCGTACTAGATTAAACAAATAGAGGATATGAAGACCATGAACAATAGCAAATAAAATAAAGTTAGAGTCTGATGCGCTCATCAAGACATCAAGAGGAGTCGTTGAACATTACTTCAAAAGCCTATGGAATTGTCTTCAACTACGAATGCAAACCGTTGAAATCCATCTACTTCATGAGTGATGAATGTATATGAATTTTTTGAAAGTTTTGAATTCATTTAGTATAAAGTCAAGCAGTTCAAAACAATTAACTTTTTATAAGTTAATTTATAAGTTGTTTTATGTTCATTTTTTTTTACTATTTGATCTTGTGTTAAATGAATTCGAAACTTTTCAAATTTTGCATATATATACATCACTCATGAAGATAGATAGATATATTTTAACGGTCTAGATTCGTCATTTAAACTCAATCAAATAGACTTTGGAGTTGTGCTTGTCAACTCTTATTGATAAGCACATCACATCCTGAATCCATGTCCCCAGGCACCTGAGGTATAATCTAAAAGAAATGAAGAGTCCATGTTAATTCCAATCCGACCAAACTTAATCCAGCGGTTATATAGGAATTCTGCTTTGAGATGCGTGCATAGTAAAAAAAAACGGTCCGGATTTAGCACGTGCCCCTCAGATACCTTGGGTGATACGGATTCATCACAGCCGAGCTTTCCTCCGGCAGTCAGCAGATATGATTATATGAACCTGCCGAGCCCGTAATGCGAGGTCTATTCTTGTTATGACATCTTGGGCCCACTGTGAGGAGAGCTCGGAGCTCAGCTGGTCTTTCTCTTTCTGAATATTAACTAATAGATCTTCCCATTTTGCCCCCCTCACCTGAACAAATTGTCGAGAGAGTCAGAGAGTCCCCTAAATTGAAATCTAGGGTTCGAGAGCTTCCATTACTGCGAATTTGCGATCTTAGCTAAAGAAGAGAGAGATGGCGATGGCTGCCTTGAGAAAAGAGGGGAGGCGGATCCTCCTCTCCCCAAACCCTGCGATCGCCGTCCGATCGGCGATTCTCTCCGAGTAAGATCGCTTCGGCAGATCTTGTATCCCGTCCCGCATTTCGCTTGATTTTTTTTTTATCTCGTAGAATTGTTTAATTGCGCTCAGTAGAGGACCCTTTGTCGATAGAATCCCGTTTCAACTTAAAATAATGCTGGCGTTCATTGATTTTTTCAGTGCAGATGACTGTTAGATTGTTTATAGAATTGGGTATTTTGTGGCGATTGTATATTATTTTTTGTCATTGAAATTATAGTGCTAATGAGCTTGGCATGGATAAGTTCGTTCACATCATTTTCTTTTCTAATTCTTAACATAATTCCTAACATTTCTCAAATCACAGTGAGCTGACAGCTCCCCTGGGGGCACGATCCATATCCACTCAAATTGGTAAGGACTTTGTCTGCATGATCCCTCATAATAAATTAAGTAGTTAGCATTAATTGTAAATATATAACTGGATTTTCTCGTGCAATTTTGCTTCATGTAGTGAGAAATCGGATGAAAAGTGTCAAAAACATTCAGAAGATCACAAAGGCCATGAAGATGGTTGCTGCATCAAAGCTCAGAGCTGTTCAAGTTAGAACAGAAAATTCCCGTGGCATCTGGCAACCTTTCGCAGCACTTCTCGGTGACAACCCAAGTATGGGTCTAGAATCTCTTTTTCTTCTTTACATAGTTTATTAAGTACATTAATTTTAAGTGCTTGAAACTGATATAGTTTTCCCTTGAAACTGTAGATGTCGATGTAAAGAAGAATGTCATAGTCACCATTTCCTCTGACAAGGGTCTTTGTGGTGGCATCAACTCTACAGCTGTTAAAGTCAGCAAGGCTCTTCACAAGTTGACTTCTGGTAATTCAACAGTGTCTTTCTTTCCACCTCTGTAAGTGGGTACTGATATATTGATGCCTTGTGCCAGCAGAGATGGTTCCTAATAGTTTGATTGAAAACTTTATCAAGCACATTGAGGCTTGACTTCTCTTATGTTTGTTTGCATACAGGCCCCGAGAAGGAGACCCAGTATGTGATATTGGGTGAGAAAGGAAAAGCTCAATTAGTTCGTGATTCAAAAAAGAGCATTGCACTGAATATAACTGAGATCCAGAAAAACCCCCTTAACTACACACAGGTTTGCATTTTTTTTTTCCTTTCTTCTTTTCCCTCTTCTCTTCCTAGAATAGTCTAGCTGTAGCTTTGGTTCTACTAAAATGAGATTACCTAAGCTATTTTATGTACGGTATTGTTACAGAGTTTTCTTAAATTGGATGGTTTTGTTTAGATTTGTTAGAATCCAATCTTTTTCCATGTTTATGTTGTGTCTGTATCATGCTCATGAATCTAGTAAGAATCTGACATGAGATGATATACAGTGCGTAATCTATTCCCTTTTGGTTCTTTTATGTCTATTTGTACTCTTAATGGTTATGGTTGATGGGTTTCCTGAAAACATTTCAGGTTTCTGTGTTGGCCGATGATATTTTGAAGAATGTCGAATTTGATGCTCTAAGGATTGTCTACAATAAGTTCGAATCTGTTGTCTCTTTCATTCCTACTGTTGCCACCGTTCTATCTCCTGAGGTTAGTGAAACTTACATCTCATTCTCCCCTCCTTATCAACAAGTAATTATGACCAAGTATTAACTATAGCTGTATAACTATTTGTATCTAATTATAGGCGGTAGAGAAGGAATCAGAGGCTGGAGGAAAATTGGGTGAATTGGACCAGTATGAAATTGAAGGTGGAGAAACCAAATCTGAAATTCTTCAAAACCTAGCTGAGTTCCAGTTCTCTTGTGTAAGCAATACTTTCTTTATTTTTCTTTCTTTCTCTTTTTTTTTCTTTCAGAAATTGCACTCTATAGTTTATTTGTAAGGAGCACCTCATATTTCTCATATATTCTACCAACATCACAGTATACTTGCTGTAAAATCAGGATTTAAGTCGGGCTTAAATTTACTAGGTTGAAAATCAGTTTTTCATGTAAGCTTTACAAACTCTTAGATCAATTATACAAGATCTGATTAATTTGGGTTTCATAAAAACTGCTTATTAGAGAAAAGGGTGAAATTGGCTACTTTATAGAAGTCTTGTACGTTGCACCCATCTGGCAGTCACGGGCCATCTGTGCATAACACCAGTGTATTTAATGCTGGATGAATTTATTAGTTTGGTTTTACTTGTGGTCTGGTTCAGGTGATGTTTAATGCTGTTCTGGAGAATGGATGCAGTGAGCTGGGTGCACGTATGTCTGCCATGGACAGTTCTAGCCGCAATGCTGGAGAAATGCTTGATCGCCTCACCCTCACTTATAACAGGTCTCTCTCTCCCCTCTCCCTCCCTCTAAGAATGGAAAATTTTTGACAGTACTGCTATGTACTGTGTAGGCACTTGTCTGCAGTGACTTGTACCCAATCAATACTCCTTGCTATTCAGTATTTTGTTTTGTGTGGAGTTGATAAAGCAATTGGGCTTTATTTTATCCATAAGACGCCAAGGAAGAGCCAAGAGTGCTAGAAACTATTGGTTGATAATGAAACTAATAATTCCTAATCTTGTAATGTATGGACCAAAATTAATAGCAAGCAAATTGCATCTAACCAAATAGAATTCAATGTTTGTGCATGCTGTCATTTCCTGTCCTAAAAAAAATATTTGTTGCAGGACCCGTCAAGCATCGATCACAACCGAGCTGATTGAGATTATATCAGGAGCATCTGCTCTAACTGGCTAGATGTGCTAAAAAAACACATTTACTTTCTGTTTTGCCCTTCATTGCCTTTTTTGAAATTTAGTCAATAAGCATCTGGCGGAAGTTGTTCTGTTTTTAGGCTTTTTTCTTCACTTCAATGGTATGTACCAATTGCCTGGAAAAGAAACAATATGTTTCATAAAAATGAGCAGCGAGTATCTCAGAACTCGCAGTTCCTTGTGGCGGTTCAGTGTAATTACTATTTTCCCTTTTTCATAAAATGATTTGTTTCATTTTAGATCCTCTCCTTGCACTTTTGTTTGTGAACTGGTTCTTAACAATGCATTTTTTTGAAGGATATTAAGTTTGTGTGAATTATATACCTCGTTGCTCAGATATAGTTTAGGAGAAAGCTTGAGTAGATATAATATCTATAATTTTGTTTCGTTGATAACTCGGACAAAATGAAAAAATATATCTAGAGAGTCACTGTTATTTGTAATACAAAAAAGGCTTTCGAAATCTGGTTTTATGATGTGGTAATGTGATTTACACTAGTTTATACATCAGTGGCTTGATTTTGAGGTTTGAATCCTATGTTGAATTCATCCCCTTCACAGATTCACACGAGCTAATGTTTGCTTGCTCACTTTACAATCCTCTTAACTCTGTAGAAGGGGATGGCATCATCTATTCAAGTAGTATCAGCAAAGTAACCCCGCCCCATGTTAGTCTTTACCAGTGTGGTAAATAATAGTATGTTCTCGATAGACGAAGTACTGTCAAGCGATTAATTGGTATACGGTTGACTAATTGAAAATTTGTGGATAATTTTGTGTTTTCATTAAATTTATGTGCATATACTTGTCATTATTAAAAGTAATTAATTTAATTCATCAAATTTATTAAATAAATTTGTTTTAACTTAGTTTTATTGTTAAATAATAATAAAAATTGAAATTGTCATTTAGAAAAACTAAGATAAAACTGACAAATTACAGTTATCAAAAGTGCAGTAGCCATAATATAGCGAGAAGAGACTTGTAGAGTGTATGAATCTGTAAGCCACCTCTGGATCGAAAGGCCAAGCTTTCTTAGTGCACAACTAGAGCCCTAACAACAAAGGGGAGATGCAAGGATTAATCGCAGCAACTAGATGCGAGAATTGCAAAAAGGAGGGGCACAACCAAAATGGTTGCTGGTTCCTCTACCCCCACCGTTGGCCGAAGAGAAAGAGGGACAGAGGAGGTGATTATCAAAAGGAAGGCAGAGAGGGTAGATCTAATTTTTTATATCTCAAATACTATGTCACTGTTGTAGTTCAATATATAATGTTGTTGGATGGATGGATAGAAAGAGAAGAAGTGTGTGAGAGAGAACAATATTATATATTGTTCAAAAAAATATATATATTGTTGGATGGATCTAGAAGTTGCTGGATGGATGGATGGATGGATGGATCATCAAGTTTCTCTACGGTTTTATTCAAAAAGATATTCAGAGTAGTTTTTGTTGTGTTTTAAAGATAAAAATGAAGGCTTAATTTCAAATTTCAAAATTTCATATTCATAAAAGATTTCAATCTGAATTTCGAACACGCAATATTTCACATGAATATTGTCTATGTCGCTGGACTAAAAATTAGTTTTATGTTTTTGTTGAGTGAGTTCTCTATTACTGTTGGTGGTATTTCCCAAAATTGAAAGGAACTCTTTTGATAGCAAGGTATTTGGCTGGGAAACCCAAATACGTGGGGTCTAAAAAAAAAATAAGCAGTGATTTTTTGTGCAATATTTTCTGTAAATTAAGTATTCAAACAGAAATCTGCAAGATATTCACATATAAATCCTCCAAATGTTAAGGAATAACGAAAATTAAAATACAACTTAGCCAATCGAGTACTTTCAGTCTAAAAATTAATAGAAGATCCCGCAATATTTCAAGTATAATTTTTCCAAAAACTAGACGTAAAAACGATAAAGTAATTTCTTCCAATATTTCTCTAATAAAAATTGCGCTAGAAGGAGGGCTTGAACCTCCGACCTTGTGGTTAACAGCCACACGCTCTAACCAACTGAGCTATTCCAGCTTTGTTGAACATATCGTAATAATATATAAATAAATAATATTACTTTTTTTGTGCGCTCGTATAATAGGTATAAAGCGATTTGACCCGAGTAAACAAATCAACAACTCTTTGCACAGTTGAGCACACACTTTTTCAAGTGTTTTTTTTTTTTTTTTGGTTAAAAAGCCATGGTCATGTTTGGTTGTGGAGTATGTGGTGGAGTAAATTCTCTACTTCATTTTTAAAAAGTCAAACAAGAAATAAGATAAAATAACATTTGAGTTAATTCGGATTAAGTTACTACATTTAGAAAGGTGGAGTAACTTACTCCATCTGTGGGTTCCACGATTAGAGTAACATACATGTTATAGTTTCTCTCTCTTCATTAGCTTACTCCATCAAACTCCAACCAAACATGGTTATTTAAATCCGCCTTAGTTTGGAGTAAGAAATTTAATCCAAAGTAACTTTACTCCACAACCAAACATGACCTATAGGCATACTTCTCGTTACACATCCAAACCGCCTTCAGGGAATAGGAACCGACTCCGTTGCTCTCCAAATAGGAGAGCAGGATCCTGTTATTTCAATTTTAACTATTGAATTTTTTCATACACAAATCTCAACACAGATTTACGGTTGAGATTTGAACGAATCTCTCTCTTTTTTTTAGAACTTGGTAGTGGCTACCAAGATGATTTGAACGAATCTTAGAAGGTGATCTGGTACCCACTCCGAGCAACTGGAATCTTTTATGGTATATCCGGATACAAATTTGGTTAGGTTTTAAAACTACTGAGTTAATTTCATGGATTTAGGCAAATAAAGTACGAGTAACGTAAATTCGGGGCGATTATACATTTGCAAAGAAGATCTTAACTATGCATTGTACTAGCCTATGATTGTGATGAACTGATGATGCTCTTATGACCCCAGCCTCCTATAGTCTTGAAGTATTCAGAGAAAAACGCAGAGAGTGAAACAGGGGCAATAGAAACCATGAAGCTTCTTCTAAAATCATATTATGACATTGTCAGAAAGAGCGTACAGGATGCTATTCTGAAAGCCATCATGCACTTTTTGGTAATTATGTTGTTTCTGATTTTCTTGCATAATATCTACTACCAGCTCAATTGCCTTTGTACTATACTGATTAGGCATTGTGATTTAACATCAATTGTAGATTTGCTGCTACTTTTGTGGATGACTTACAAGTAAATTAAGATGTGTCCAGAGAACCAATGCATTTGTTTTTGTGTAATTTACTTGTTTGATCTCATACTTATTATACATTTTATTTCAGTGTTTAAGGTTGGTGGTGTTTGTTTGGTGCCACTAACATGACTCCAATTTAATGAAAAAATTGGATGACGGGGTACACTTAGCAAATATGTAGCACTGTAATGTTTCGTTTTTTTTTCAAATTGGGGGCTGGTTGGTGGTGTTTGTATGGATTTTAATACAGTTCGTACAAATCTTAATACAGATCGAATGGTGATTACACTTATCGAATCAAAGTGGGTCCGATGGGCATCGGACCTACTCTGGATTGGAAAAAGGGAAAAGATGGGGCAGCGCATATGGGGCCAATCTTATTAAATCTGAGCCCTTCGACAAAAAGAACGGTGGTGGTATAAACCCAAAAATGTTACATCAGGGGATCGGACTCGCTCACGAGGTTATGCATGTCCAGTAGATTGAGTACAAGTTGCTCACAGTCCATGTAAAAAACACAGGTCCCAGTTCATATTATAATACTGCAGGTGACTGTTTTAAACTAGTTGATTTAGTATCTTCTCAGCTCACAGGTGATTTAGTATCTTTCTAACATGGCATCCTAAATTTAAAGCAGTCCAAAACTTTTTCAAAAAAAAAAAAAGCGAAATTATTAATGCTAGACTTCACAGAAGTTCTTTTTTTTTTAATAAATAAGACGTTCTCTCTTCTTTTGCTATGAAATAGTTGGATTCTCATTTATGCTCATATAATAGACACTTCCTATATTGAACTTTTACATCTACCAAATCTAGATGATGTATCGGATTTTTTAAATTAATTTCGTCCGTCGTCTTATGATCCACTCGAGAGACAACATCAGATATCGTTTGAGAAAATTGTAAAACTTTGTTTATCCAATGTTCACTTTCACATTTATTTTTATTTTTATTGACAAAAGTGGATAACTACACCTGTTTCATATAGAAACAAAAAACAGTTCATACAATAACTAATGGAATATGAATTCCATTGTACAAAATACCCTAATCAACTACAGCTAAACCCAACAAACAGCAGAGAACTGACTAGGGTATCTAAAATAGAGTATAGCAGGATGGTAGTTTTAGTAACATATTACAAAATAGCAGTTAACTAGAACAAGTGGAGTAAGTAGCCATAGTGACTGGAAAATGAAAACGAGCCAGGGGAAGATGGGTCTGAATCAGAGGGCAGTAAACCAGCATCTAAAGCATCATTAATTCCTGTTATGTATTAGGATGACTTTCTTTTTTATTAAAAAAATAGGATCCTGCCTTGTCAGGAACAGCAAAATATATAAATTACCTCAGCGAAGTAGAGGTCCTTAGGTGGCTTCTCTTAAATAAAGCTTTAGCTCCATGAAACAAATTAACTAGTGCCAATAAAAAAAACGGTACTTGTACCGGATGAATAATCACAGTAAATTCATATTCAAACCAAGGATTTGCCTTTGTATTATTATTATTCGGCAAAAGTACCCTCTTTATTTTGTATACATTTTCTTTTAGTTTCTGTTTGAGGTATAGTAAGCGAAGAGCCTACCGTAACAATTCTATTAGAAGTTAGTACAGGTAGGATATTTAAGAAAATTGGGGGGGGGGGGGGCAAGGAGAGAAGAGAAGGAGAAAGTGAAATGACTAATTTTGATCTTGGATCTAGCACTATCAAATTCAAACCAAAACAATGGTGACAAATTCAGCAATCAAGTGTATTATCATCCTATTGACTTGAAATTATTTAGCAGCACAATATAACACCACAGCACCCTTATAAATTTTTGGAGGGCTCATGCAAATATTGTCTAGAGAAGCATAAAAAACATAACAAAACTAACCACCACAAAATCTACTGCAAAAGCATAATACCACAAGGTTGGTACTGAGCCACTTATCCTCTCTTGTTGGCATAGTCAGGCTGGTCATCCAAATCATCTCCAAAAGAGTTATTACTAGCGCCAAAACCTGCACCGAAATTACCACCACTTCCATCCATGGCACTGTTGCCACCGTATCCCCTGCCACCGCCACCGTATCCACCTTGTCCACCATCATATCCACCTCGGCCTCCGCCATATCCGCCACCACCACCAGCTCCATATCCGCCACCTCCATATCCACCTTGGCCGCCGCCATATCCGCCGCCGCCACCGAAGCCACCACGAAACCCACCAGCACGGTCATTGGCGGTATTCACTCTTACAATGCGGCCATGAAGGTCCTAGAAAGTAACTTCAGTTAGACTTTACTGTGGACTGTGTGTGTGCACGTGAAAGGGAGAGAAATATGCCAATGTCGAGATCATAAAAATACAGCCAGCAGCGCTTACATACTGATGCTCCACTTGATAAGCATGATATTGGTGTACACAGAACCTTGGTTGAAACTAACTAAGTTTGCATAGAACTAAAAAAACAGGTGATCCATTTGGAAAAGAAAATGACGTCTATTTTTGCAGTAGCAATGAAATACCTTCCCATCCATAGCAGTCATGGCAGCTTGTGCCTCTTCAGATGAGGTGTAAGTCACAAAGCCGAACCCCCTTGACCTACCCGTTTCTCTGTCTATGATCACTCTCGCTGAGATCAGAAAGAAAAGATAAATTTATTACAAGGAATCAGTTGCAAGAGAAAAGAACACAATTCTAAGAATTCATCTTTTATCCCTCTTTGTAATTGTATAATTCTGTTCAAGTCAGGCGAAATGCTCAAGGCATAAGAATACCAAATGTAACATATTTGTCATCCCCTGCTGAATACCAGTCCAAAACAATACCTTAACCTTGCCTAAATACTAAACTAAAGGATAAATGACACATACTGCTTGTACATACCCTTGTAATGAAATGCCAGAGATAGCATAACAGAAAAGTTAGATATAGCATATTATACCTTCAACAACTTCACCGTAGTGGCAGAAAGCATCTTTCAATCCCTGTTCATCAGTTCCGTATGAAAGACCTGAAAAATGGTAACAGAAGGAAATATGAAACTTTTTAAAAAAGCAATTTGATTATAACAGGTTGTCAGGACCGAACTTTAGAAAATTATGATATTTAGTTCAGGATAAATATGACAAAATAATACCTCCAACAAATAGTTTAGAAGATGACATGCATCTGATTGACTGATACAGTGATGGACTGGTAGAAACTGACTGTTTTATAAGATTTCCAATTTTAATAGCAAAAGCCATGGTTAATTAACCTGTAATTATAACAACAACAATAACATCAGCAGAATAACATTGGAAATATCAAGGATTTGACTTTCAGATGTAAGGAAAAAGATCAAGTACACCGATCCTTTTTTTACTGAGGTCATATTTTGGCGCTACTGATGGAAATATCAAGGATTATTTCTTGAGCTTTCCTTTTTATTTTACTTCCTAGTAAGCTAAAACAATTTTACCATTCAATGAATTGGGGTTTATCTAAAGCGAATTCGCATGTTATGTTCTATTGCCAAAAACCAAGAGAAACTCTTTGGATCAGAATAGCAGCTCAATAATATAACTAATATTATAGCTCAGCTGTATGATTAGAGGTATAAAACAAATACTATTTAATATCTAATTGAAAAAAAAAAAAAAAAAAAAAACCTAGGAACTTGAACGATCCAATACTCTTATAAGGGGCCAAAATCGAAATACACTGCTTTTGAATTGAGATCAATTAAGATCAAATGCTTTGAATTCATGGCTAGAAAGAGTACCTCTTCGCTTCTGTTGGTAAAACCCAACTCGATTTTGGCTTGAAATGAGAGAATTAAGGATCTCGTAATGCAAGCAAAAGGGAGTAGGGTTTTAGATATAAGAGGTGTCGGCGATTTATATGAACTCGTAAGAGATCCTCATCGTTGGTGAAGGTTTTGGAAAGATAAGAACCGTCCGATGAGGTTCAGATCTCTGAGCTTGGATTGGGTCGGAAGATATTTTTTCGGGGGAATTTCACGTATACCCCTCAAAAACTTTAAAATTATATATTTCCCCCTCTAAATTTTAAAATTACATATTTCCCCCTCTAAACTTCAATAACTCACATATTTATCCAATTTATTGTCTTTTGTAATAAAACTCATTCTAAATTTATAAAATATTCATTTTACTCTTTATTAAAAGTATAAAACACTCCATCGAACTCAAATTTGAATCTGAAGAGTTCCTCTGCCGTCCGATCCGCACGCATTGCAATAAGATATGTGCGTATTAACTTCAAGATTCGTGCTGATCTCGTGTGCTTGGATTTTAAAGCAATTTGATCCATGTGCATCGCATTAAGATCTGTGCACGTTGCTTCAATATTCGTGCGTGTTCGCTTCAACATTCATGCTGACCTAGCACATTGATCCTAAAGCAATTCGGAAGATGAACCTTTCATATTCAAATTGGAGCGAGATGAATGTTTATGCTTTTTAATAAAAGGGTAAAATAGGTATTTTATGAATTTAAAATATGTTTTAATATAAAATACAAAAAAATGGATAAATATGTGAGTTTTTGAAGTTTGGAGGGGTAAATACGTAATTTTAAAATTTAGAGGGGGAATATGTAATTTTGAAGTTTTCGAGGGGTATACATGAAATTCTCTTTTTTTTGTGGAGATGGGTATGGATCGCTAATAGGGTTCCTGGTTCTTCTATGGTTGCGTTCAATGTATTCATTGTATGACAATTTGTGCGTTAAAACTTTGTGGTTGTCGCCTCTGAAAGAGAAGGTTACAATATCGATAGCAATTCTAGCTTTCCGCAACATACAGAGTTACTGTAAAAAAATTATTATAAATTATTATAGAGCTATAGATAGTTAAATACTTGTCCATTGTTTGTTACCACAACTATGTGATGTCTGTTGCTGAATGTTCGATTCATTTTTGTCTTTTGTTTTAATTGAAATATTAATATATTTTTATTATTTATGTGTTAAAAGTAAAATTAGGTATTAACAAAGCGAATTCGGATCTTAATATTAAATCTATATTCACATTTCAATGAGCGGATATCTTAATATTAAATCCAATTCACATTTCAATGAGCAGATGTAAATATAGATACAAATAGTAAATTGATGTCAAAATGTAAAATCAAATTCACCTTAAACAGATACAGATACAGAGCGAATGATCCACAAATACGAATTCGATACAAAACGAATAATTATTGGACAATTAAGTCATATTAACTTTATAATACAAAGACTAATTAACAAATTCAAATATAAAATTCAAAAATATACTAATTGAGTCATATGTCTATTTTAACTATCATTTACTGAGAAGCTAATTAATCATTCTAAATCTTACTACCAAAAAATCTGAAAATTATCCGAATCTGTTTATCTAAATTCAGACCATAGATGGATTTAGAGTGAATTCGGGCCGAATAATCCGGATCCGTTTCTCCTCGACATGAACTCCTTAGAAGTCAACAATTTCAGCATCTCGTTTGCCTTACAAATTTCATCATACTTACAACATCCATCAATGAAAATGTTATATGATATAGGAATGTGTTTCCATCTAGGACATTATTTGTTACAATGGTAGTATCCTCATAGATCGTGTTCTCATAATAACGGCCCATGATTATCAGATTGAAATCACGACCTCAAATCGACTTTCTTTCGAGGCACCGACCAAGAGAAGCAAACATTAAGACTAAATTAAATACCATTTTCGAAGAAAATATTAAAAGACAAAAGAAAGACGAAAAGAAAAGAGAAAGAGATTGTTGTTAAAATATATATATATATATATATAAAGGTGTTAGAGGAACTCATATTTTACATATCAATTATTCCTTTTTGCTGATATTATGCTAAATCGTGGGTCCGAAACCGGTACTTTCCTGATTCCAATTACACATTTGTATCAAACATTTTAATGTACATTAGTAATTTATTATTAATTAGCTGAATTATATTCATATCCATATTCGTATCTGTCTAGTATCCAATCAGTATCCGATATTCGTATCCGTATTCGAAACTATATGTATCTAACAAAATATAATGGATAAGAATACGGTTTCACCACTATCTGATTTGTATCCAACTGTTTACAATCTTAATAATTACATAGTTTGGCGTATGACGAAGAAGTTGTTTAATTGTTATTATTTGCTGACTCGTTATATGCTGGGTCATAGAGGAGCTCAACTCAAAATATCAAAACAATCCCAGGTTACTTTTTTTTTTTAACTTTGATAATTCCAGGTTACTATTGTTTCGTATTTGACTTGAGAATTTGATCATGTTATTATTTGTTGGATTAATATTTTGTATTTTATAATTTATTTATTGTAGTCAGTTATGTTTTTGTATATATTTAACATTTTGTCAGTAAATAAATGCGTAATATTTATATACCGCCTGGACGAAATACTGTTTGATGATTTCAAGTTACAATATATAATTGATGATAGATCGGAATTACCGTGATCTGTCTAATATGTGTAGGATATGTATTGAAAAAATTATGAACGCTATTTTTATCCCATAAGTTAGTCAATGATGTTAATCCCATATAGATAAAAGTCATTTAATTATATCTTGAATTTTTTTTAGATAAATGTTAATTAATTTTTGTATACTATGTTCACATATATATTGAAATGTTTAGTGAATATATCGTCCTATAAAATTTTAAAATATGGAACACTCCACAGTGGATCTGAACACTCCACAATTCATCATTTATTTTCGTTTTCAAAATCTGAACAGTCGACTGAACCGCTCAACATGATCTTTGTAATAAAATATGCTTGGAGATCAAATTTTATATTTTTTAGAAATTTTTTACTATTTTTTTAGATAGATACATAATTATTGTTTGAAGAAGATTTTGTACTATCCGATAAAGTGATATTGTATCTATATAAAAAAATAGTAAATAAATTTTAAAAAATATAAAATTTGATCTTCAATCATATTTTATTATGTTGAACGGTTAGAATTTTAAAAACGAAAATAAAAAATATGAAACATATTAAAACAAAAAATAATAATAGATTTGAAACCTCCTCTAAAATATATTACAAGGATAAAGCGTTCTACAAGTCTTTACAAAACAGTAATGGTCTTATCCATGCATGTGAGCCACCAACCTTTTCTAACCCCTCAACATCCTTTTATTTTATTGGAGCACTTTACAAAAACACGCGTGGATACAGATAACAGAGACGGAACCTATTCTGCTCATTTTTTTTTTTTTTTTGGAGAGAAAAGGAACTCTTTTTTTTTTAAATTCGGGCACGATCTCAATTATTTTTTTATTTTTAAATTAATTTAATATATTAAAATAATTCAGATTTAATTGAAACCATACAATAAATTTTAAACAATCCGGATAAAATAAAAAAAATAATTCTTCTTTTCTCAAGAAAAAGAGCAGACATAATTTTTCTTTACACAATGCAAGATATTGGTGGATAATGACTCATCAAATCTTTTTCTTTGTGACAAGAAGCGACTCATCTAAAATCTATAGACTTGGTTAATAGAAGCAATCTTTCTTCTCCGTGCAAGTCATAGGCTCTCATAACTAGATAAAAAAACAATATTATAATTTATAATTTCCAACAATCTGACTTCTAATGTTCAATGCTCTGACTTCTAATTCTAATTACCAATTAGAATTCAAGAAATTTATCATAACTACAACTTCGCAGCTTCTGCAAAGGTTTCAAAAAAAAATTATCACAACTTTAACACTAAATTTAATATTAATTACAAACTAAAAGTTCAGAAGGGAACAAATAAAATTCCAGAGAGGGCATAGTTGATCCGAATCTATAAATTTGTATAAAATTTCAAAATTTAAGAAATAAAAGTTGACCCCCCTAGAACATGCTGGGTCCGCCCTTGGACACAAGCTATATACTCCTTGATATTTTATTCGAATACCATTTTTTTTAATAACAATGAGATAACATCGAGTCATCGAAAACAAATATTTGATCTAGTAGTTAAAGTTAATGTTGTATGTTTAGAAGGTTACAGGATCGAACCCGATCGAATGATACTCTATGAATATTTAAACATGAAAAAACTTACATTTTTATTTTTATTTTTATTAAAAAATTATTTGGATAACAATGCACAAATCTGATAATTGGATGATTTGATCTCCAATTTTTACTTAAAAAAACGCACAAATCTCTATTTCAGAGATGAAGATTCGCCTTTTTTTTTTCTTCTGCTTTTTAAATTCTCATGTCATCCTCAAGATTTTTTTTTTTTGCTAATCATTTACAATTTCAATCTTCAATGTTATCAAAGTATCGACGATTGGAAATTAATTCCAGCATAAATTGAATAACTCAATACCAAACTTTTCGAAATCTAAATGGTGTATGAGGTTGAAAATTGCACTGAGTTTAAATCGAGAATCAAAGAATCGGATTTATAATACTGGAAAGAACTAAACTAAATTACGTGAATATTGTGAATTCTAAATTTCTAATAAGAAACAATACAAAAAAAAAAATTTAAAAGTGCAAAAGAATCAGCAGTATCTGATTTTGCTCATTTAAATATTCTATCACCTTAATTAATAGAGTTCATTGATTGTATATAAGCTAGCGTATGGTAAAATCTTCATTTGATTAACAATGACCGTATGTTATCTGAGAAAGAGGAGATAGCACAGTTAAGTCCTAAAATTATTGGTTACTTTTAGAAATATATATATATAGTGTGTGTTATTTTAATACTGAATGAATATATTCTTAAGTGAGTGGAATTTTTATATATCTAAAAATAAATATTTAAAGTTGAGCAAATCCATCTGAAATTTTTATTTCTACCATATTCAAAAAATAAATAAATTAATTAACCACATTTTTCTTAGAATTCCAGACTTATCATGTCCGCCAATTGAATTGGCAGACCAAAAGGGGGTCCGCCCATTGAATGGTCCACCCATTGAATGGTCCGAACCCAATTATTTTTTTGAAACTTAATATAATTTAATTGGTAGATTAGGGGAAGGAAAAAAAAGGGGGTCCGCTAATATAATTGGCGACCCTTTTTTTCCACCAATTGAATCTCTGCTAAAAAAAGAGTCCACCGATTTAATTGACGGATCCAATATTTTATCCGGCAATTCAATTGACGAACGTAGTAAGTATGAAATTAATTATTTTTTTTAATATGGTAGAAATAAAAATTTCGATAAATCCGCTAATAGAATTGGCGGATCCTTTTTTTTTCCACCAATTGAATTTTCTGTTAAAAAAAAAGAGCCTGCCGATTTAATTGACGGATCCAATATTTAATCTGTCAATTCAATTGCTGGTAGTAAGTCTGAAATTAATTGTTTTTTTTTCTTAATATGGTAGAAATAAAAATTCACACTTAGTTGCTATTTCTGAGTGCAACTTTGGTGCTCTTCTGGAGCATAAATAATTTTTGTTCCTCTTTGGGCCCCACCTGTAAATGAAACCCGTACATACATGCGGGGGAAATCTTGTCCTGGAAGGAATTTGTCTTAATTTTTCAGTCCGTATCCTCTAAGATATCTCAATTTTTACGTGACTGACGTGTCCGGTGTCTATTCGGGGAAGCGTAGGGGGGCAGTTTTATTTGAGCTTTGAGATTCGTGCAGAACGAATTTGAACGATTGAGATATTCCAGAAAGTCACGCAAAGTTTGAGATATCTCCGAGGATGCGAATTCAATTTCTCCCGGGGAACAACTGAACAAATATAATTCAGATCTTCTGTGAAGTCCAGAGTCGTATAATGTGGCAATCTACTGACATCTGGGGACGGTAGAAAAATGTATCATGTACATCCTGGTGGGATCCAGTTATGAGATGAGCAATGCACTGCGCATGTATCCATTGACACACAGCAAATCCATTTTTAGGAAACAACGGGTGGAACTATTACATCACACGCTTTCTCGACTTCAGAAAGAGAAATTCTGAGTGCACGGATAATTTTTACAAATAGTTTACAAATTACGATTGTTGGCACAATAGCACTGTTATACCAAGGGGTGAGAATTTTAAATGAATCCGGTATATGCTTTACTTTCACACCTTTCCAATCGACTGTGGGGTCCATGAAATCGTTAGTTTCATGGGGATCTCTCTCTTCTCGAAATTAAAAGGCTTCGGGTCTTTTGTGGTCCATGTTTAGCCAGATAAAGAACTAACATCTTTTCAGAAAAGAAAGATAGAGAACAAACAATTGAAACGTGCACGTTCTTTTGAGTCTAGCCCCCGAAGATTTTGTTCGTGAACATGTTCCCCACATTTTGCATATAGGCCCCTGCAATTTAAACGTCTCTCTTACTTCAACATACATTTTCCAAACTACTGGTTTACTTCGAGTTCACATTCTCTGTGGAGTTTTTACTTGCGGAGCTGTGTGGTGCTTTTAATTTGGTCCGTTTATTTTGATCGGATAGACCAAATAATTTTTTGACACGAATCTCAAAGCAAAATTAATACTGCCCTCTCCATCATCCCGAACACTCACCGGCTGAAAGTAAATCTGGGCCGTCTGATCAGCTTTGTAGGTAAAAACTCTGCAAAGAATACTGGTCCGGTTTACTTCAAGAGGAAAAAGTTTTCAATGTCAAAAAGTACTTATTTTACATAAAATGTATAAAATGTTTATGGGATGTTATGATGCAGTTTACTTCAATAGTTGCAAAAATGCTGTAATTAATTCAATAAATGTTAACATGCACATCAAATTTCAAACAATATATTTATATTGTATGCTTTATAGTAACGTGACGTCTCGATATAGTCACACCGTGTGAGTTATGTTGTGCCCAAACATTTATAGTCACATTTGATCACATTTAATAATTTTTTTATAATTTAGATTAATTTATTAAAGATTCACCATATAATCACAAGATCTAGCGGTCCATTATATGTGACTCATGTGATCAATACTGTGACGTGATCAGATTTTTCACGTGTCGTGCAGAATTTTCAAAAAAATGATCATGGCACGGGACATGTGAATCACAGCATATAATCGACACGCGTGTTGTTTCGTTCGATAGAAATCACAAGAGAGATGCAATATTTATTATAGTTTGAAAATGCTATATGTTACCTAAAGTAAGTTTTGAGGTCAGTATAAATTTAGAAAAATTGAGTGGGTACCCACGAAACTTTATTGTTTAAAATATTCCTATCAAAACTTTAAATTGGAATATTTGCCCGTTAAAGTTTTAATACATTGTCTAAATACTCATCAGAGATTTTATCCTGCTTAAAATAACACTGAAAGTTTATTAAGAATATATTAGTTGAAATTACCTTCACATCTCTTCTCCCTCCACGACTAATCTTTGAGATTAAAAAAAAATGAACTCGTGTCCAGAGAGCGGAAATTAAAGTAAAAATGGGTCATGCAAATCAATTTCGATTGATGCATTTTTTTTTTTGAATTTTTTTTGCAGAAGTTGTGAAATTGTGAAGAATAATTAAATTCTCAATCTTTGAATAACTAATAATCTTAGAACTTTTCTTTTAACTAACTGTTTTACCTTTCTTTTGCTCTCAATGCAAAATTCAAGAAGATTAATTCTAAATTTTGCATCGATGCTTGTTTAACAGCGCAAAGTTTAGCAATTATCCGAATCCATGGCATTGGATTAATGACATCTAATACAGACTAAAAAACATACTTGAATTTGCGAATATAAAAATGTGATTAAATGCGTGAGTGCTAGTAAGACATGTTTGTGCAAATAATAGGGGCGTACACTCATTTTTGGATCATTTTTTTCTTCTAAATTTTTGTATTTATATAATATTTTTGATATAATCTGAAGTAAAATATTACCAATAAAAAATGATTTACATAAGTATAAAAAAAAATGTTATAATTGATTTTCATTCGTATTTCACCTCTCTAACTTAAAAGTCTGACCGTATCAATTGTATGAATAGAATATAAATTAATGATGCATAGGTCCTCTCCATCACCTCAAAATATGTTGAAACTCAAACCATGTATGAAGGCTAATACACAAGTCTCAAAGCCAACAAATAAAACATAAGGATGATCCATTCAATCTTACACTTTCTCGGTTCAGTGTTAAGTGTTAACATAGGATAAGTAATTATTATATTGTTTCTCTTTTATTTTCTTATATGGTATGCCTAACTCGCAGTGAGGAGAAGAAAGAAATAACAAATAAGACTTTGAAAAAAAAAAATAATACTCATATCGATCATTAAATATTTTTTTTTATAAAAATATATTATTAAGTATTTTTGACAAAAACCTGCTTGATACCACTTAATATATCTATAACTCCTTAGTCACCTTTTCTATGGACAGAAACTCCAGATTCCAATGATTTAATCGATCATGCAGCTATTCTCCTTTCTATTATCCTCTCTATTCATATTCCATTAAAAAAAAAGTGAAAAAGAGGACTTCAAGTAAGAGTTTGTAGGATTAAGAGGGAGGGATGGGAAGGGCGTGTTTGTCAATTAATCTAAGATAAAGTCTTTTACAGGAATATAAACAATTTATTTTACAAGACTTTGATGGATGAATATTTCAATTCGAAAATTTGACGTGATATTTTCAAATAGACAACTTCTTGCTAATATTCATTCAATTTCGCCTATTAATTTAATATCAAACTGCCATCTACTTGTGTAGTGCAGTGGAATGTAGGGGTATTCAAACGGTCGGTTCGGTTGAAACCGAAGTTTCATATTCAAACCAAATTTTTTTTTTTCAGTTTTTAAAAATAGAACCGAACCAAACCGTTTAAATTTACAACCGATTAAGAACCGAACCGAACAAACCGAAATAAATTTCGGTTTGTTAGGTTCAAACCGAAATAAACATTTTGTTTAACAGTAACTCAGTAAGTGGCCGGAATGACAAGCACATTGCACACATTATTATTTTTTTTACTGAAGCCCGTAGGCATCCATTAAAACATACCAGAACCATTACATTGTTTATTTCATAAACATGATAACAAATTATAATCATGAAAAAGCATCACAAGCAGATACCAGACAAACCCATTATAGCTAGATAGCGTTGCTGGTACAAAACTACTTCCAATTTACAGAAAACCCCCCAAAAATTTATAAATTACAGCATAAAAAATACAACACAACAAATTTGTAACATCAAATGACTACTGGCCGTATCACTTTCCTCTTTCTCTTGCATTTGGATCTCTCAACTTCAGTTTCAAGTGTCTACTATAGCTGGTTGCACCGGTCTCTCAGTTGGAGCAACTTGACTCTCTTGTTTAGCCATTAATAAGATACCTGGTATGTCTATAAATAACTCAACATTAATATACACTAACTCAGCAGTACCTACTACCTAATAATAATAATTGACTTGAATATACTCATCAAGAAAGGTATTTGTTCTAATTAACACATACTGTAGTGATTCAGAAAAAAAAATCAGTAAGAAAAGTACTGATACGAAATGCACAAAAAATGCTTAATAAGATGTATGGACCTATTATTTAAGAAATGAATCTTTAAGCTATTATCAAAAACTCAGCTACAATAAAAAAATCAAATTATAATTTTGTAGAAAGAAGACAGCCACATAAAAAAGAGTAAAATGAAACTTTAAAATACAAAACATAAAGATGTACCTCCAAGTTTTCAAAATATGGATAGAAATCTAAACAGTTAAGAACATTTAAGAACAAAACTCATATGCAAACAAAAATATAATTTGTTGGTTAATAAAAAACAGTTAATAACGGTAAAAAAAAAGTACCTCAACTTCCAAAACTTTAGAGGAAGAATGAGAGTGGAGAAAAAGTTGGTAGAGTCGCTTGAACCGAGACTTTCGCAATGTATAAATACCTCCAGTTCAAACAAAGGAGGTGAAGTAGCTCTACAATACAAGTTTTTGAAATATCAATAGATATCTAAACAAGTTTTATAAAAAAATTATGCATTCATCTAATTTGGATACAAATAAATAAAAATAAATTGCTAACTTTACCTGAAATCTGCTCCAAATGGTGGCGAATTTGAGATTTGAAAGTTTAGGTTTTATCCAATTTGAGAAAAGAGAGAAGTGCAGGTTGCCAGGTTGGGTTGGGACTTGAGGTTCAAAAGAATAAGGGAAACCAGGGTCCAGGGTTGAGAAAGAGAGAGGCAGTCAAGGAGAAATGGCTTTGTGATTTATTAGGCTCATTCGCAAGTGCAATGGCGACATTGTGCAGAGGCCAGAGAGGTGGTTCGGCAATTTGACAGGAGTAGTTCGGCGATTAGACATGGGGATCGAGTGGATACTGGGTAGTCTAGGTTCTAGGCATGCCGTGTGCGTACTGAGCAGGCGTGAAGAGGAAGGAAGGAAAGCGAAGCGATCCGATTAGTATTCAGTAGCGGTTAATGAACCAAATAGGCAAAGGCAAATAATTAAACCGGTTGGTTCGGTTTAGTCGGTTTTGAGAAACCAAAAACGAACTGAACCATTTAAATCGAACTAATTCATAAAATCAACCGAACCGAACCATTTAAACCGAAATTGACCGGTTCGGTTCAAAACCAAATAAACCGAACCATTTGAACACCCCTAGTGGAATGTACAAAAGTTCTTCCCTAAGGTATGTTTGACTAGATTGAGAATAGATTATTTTTAGAGTTAAGTTATTCGGAATAGTCTATTCGGTGTTAATTGTGTTAAAATAGCTAGGATAGCGAATCAAAACCTTTTTGTCTTATTAGAATAGACTATTTCTAAGAGTTTTAAAATTTGACTATTCTAATAAGACAAACAATAGTTATTTTTAATTTGACTATTAATTTTAGCTATTCTTATTTTACAACCAAACATAAAAGAACTAGGGTTCGAATGAGTGCCTACATACTGATATAAAAAAATTAATACCAAACACCATATTTTGGTTGATACATAAACCAATAAATGAGGAATTTAGACTTTAGTTATTTCATTAAACAAGTATTAAATGAGATGTTCTACCTAAGCATAAGGCTAAAGTGATGCTAGTCTAAAATGATCTAAATTAAATTATCTTTCTAAGTATTTTAATTTTGTGTTGTATCCTGAACTTATTGTTAGTGGCTATTTGCATAATTTATCCATCTCTATTGTTTAGACTGATTTAAATCGAGATAACTCATTTAAATCTCTTTAGGCTGTGCTCCATATTCGACGTCCGTAGAGGAAGGAGAAAGAATAGAGAAAAAGAGAAATTAAGGCGACGCTCCTTGGAACAGTAATTTCTACATCCTGGTTCGGAGATGATAGATTTCGTCCAAAATGAACATGATGCTCTTCTTTTCTCCCCTCCGAACAATAATTCTTTACCTTCGCTCCCTCTCCGTTTACTCTCTTTTATGGAGCAGAAAAATAACGTGGACAGTCTATCATTGAATGACTTTTCTCTATTTTTTTTTTTATTGAAGAGTTCTCCCCCTGTCTGAGGATCCGCATCTGCTGCGTTTCTTCGCTAATCAACAGTGCCTTGCGATTTCTGTTTTTCCAAATCTAACCGTTCAATTGTTTTGAGATTCGTGCAAGAAAAAATCATCTGCTTTGAGATAAGTACATGAAATTATTAAACGGTCAGATTTGAAAAAACAAAAATTTTAGAGTTACTGTTCACCCTTTTAGAATCGCAGCAGATGTGAACCCCCTGTCTGAAGCACGCACTTAATCTCAGTCCTCAATCAAACATCACTGTTACAAGTTTGAAAGCAAAAGAAAAATGAAGAAAGATAGACTGTTTCACAAATATTAAAATTTCGCAGGTTGTATTCGGAAAAATCCGAAAGGAAAGCACTCCCAGTCAGCTCCCAGACGGAGTAAGAGGGGAAGACGGTCACGCACGCTTCATCGCAGAAAACCCCCTCTCAAATCCCCTATTTACTTTCCCTTTCCCTCTCTACCTTCGCCTCCCGCTCTAATGCTCCGGCCACCGCAGATGGTGCGCCGCCTTAAACACCTCCTCTTCCTTTTTCTCTCTTTCCTCTCCCTCTCCAGTTCAGACGACCGGACTTCTCTTCTTCGATTTAAATCGGCCATCTCATCCGACCGCTCCAATCGCCTTTTTAACTGGACTGGTCAGAACCTCTGCCTCTGGTCTGGTGTCTCCTGCGGGCCCCAGTCCCGTGTCACCTCTCTTGGTCTCTCCTCTTTCGGGCTCAGTGGGACCCTAGTTGCTTCAATTGGAGATCTGACTGAGCTCAGATTTCTGTTCATCAACTCCAATGCTTTATCTGGCGAGATCCCGACTGAAATTAGCCAGCTCAGTAAGTTGGAAACCCTAGATTTGTCTAACAACAGTTTTAACGGGTCTGTGCCCGTTTGTACATCACCACTTCCGAACTTGAAAGAGCTGAGGCTCAGTTTTAACCACCTAAGTGGGTCGATTCCGGAAGAAATTGGGTTGAATTGCCCTAATCTGGAGGTTTTGGATTTGTCTGGGAATTTTCTTGTTGGTAGTATACCCCCGAACCTGGCAAAATGTGGCAAGTTAAAATCTTTACTGGTTTTCTCCAATTTACTGGATGACATCATACCAGTCGAACTTGGTTGTTTGAAAAATCTCCAAACTTTGGATGTTTCTAGAAACAGTCTCAGTGGACCCTTGCCGTTGGAGCTTGGCGGGTGCATGGAGTTATCGGTTCTCATCCTTTCAAACCCGTACAGTGGAAGGGAGATATCCAATTCTTCATCTTATGCGGACGTTAATGATTTCAATTATTACCAAGGAGGGATACCGGAGAGTATAGTAAAGTTGCCGAAACTAAGGGTTTTGTGGGCACCTAGGGCAACCCTAGAGGGTGTATTACCGGTTGATTGGGGCAATTGTTATAATTTGGAGATGGTCAATTTGGGTGAGAATCTATTTTCAGGAGGAATACCAAATGGGCTGGTGAATTGCACCAATTTGAAGTATCTAAACTTAAGTTCAAATAAATTGACCGGTACAATAAGCAAGAACTTGCCAGTGCCATGTATGGATTTATTTGATGTAAGTGGAAATCAGCTTTATGGGGCTATTGGTACTTTTGTTTCTGGAACTTGTGTTTCACCAAAATTTCCAAATGATGACTCTGCATCGGCTTACTACTCCTACTTCACAAATAGAACTCTTGCCCGGTTTGCTTCTGGTTCTGGTCTTGTGAGTTACCATAATTTTGGGCAAAATAATTTCACTGGTAAAATTTCGATCTTACCACTGGCAAGTTCGAAATTGGGGAAGGAAAGAATTTATGCCTTTTTGGCCAATGGAAATAGCTTCTCAGGACAGCTCGGGCTAGGTCTTCTGGCTGATTGCAACAACACCAAAGGTCTAATTGTGAACCTGAGCAACAATTTTTTCTCTGGTGGAATCCCAGTTGAAATTGGTACCATGTGTACCTCGCTGACTGTGCTTGAACTTGCCGGGAATCAAATCAACGGCACAATACCAGAAAGCATCGGCCAGTTGGTTAGCCTCATCTCTCTTGACCTGAGTAGAAATAGCATATACGGTGAAATCCCATCCTCAGTTTCAAATTTACAAAACTTAAAGAGGTTGTTATTGAGCCACAACGCCCTTACTGGATCAATTCCTTCAGATTTATCTGTATTGCGATCTCTGGAGGTATTGGACCTCTCCTCCAACTCTCTCTCTGGTCAAATCCCGGGTAACTTGATGAATTTACATAACCTCTCTACCCTCCTACTCAACAACAACAAACTTTCTGGCAAGATCCCTAATGGATTTGTGGGTTTGCCTGCTCTGGCCAATTTTAATGTCTCTTTTAATAACTTATCAGGCCCACTACCTTCTAATGCCACCACAATCAGTTGTAGCACCGTTATCGGAAACCCTAACCTTCAATCATGCCGTGTGTACTCCTTTTCTGGTTCCCAGGGACAGGATTGGACTCCCCCGGACTCCAATAGTTCACCCCCCACGAACCCGTCAACGTCACAAAGCAATAATGGCTTTAGTTCAATTGAAATTGCATCCATTACCTCTGCAACTGCCATAGTATCGGTTTTACTGGCACTAATTGTGCTATTCATATACACCCGCAAATGTGCACCCAAAAGCAGTGAGGCCGCTTCTAGGCGGCGGCGGGGTAGGAGAGAGGTCATAATTTTTTCTGAGATTAGTGTTCCGATCACCTTTGAAAGTGTGGTACGGGCAACGGGAAGCTTTAATGCCAGCAATTGCATCGGGAGTGGTGGTTTCGGTGCAACTTACAAGGCCGAGATTTCTCCAGGTGTATTAGTCGCGATCAAGCGACTCTCAGTGGGTAGATTTAATGGGTTGCAGCAATTTCATGCCGAAATCAAAACCCTGGGAAGGCTACGACACCCCAACCTCGTAACTCTGATTGGGTATCATTTAAGTGAATCTGAAATGTTTCTAATTTACAATTATTTACCCAGGGGTAACTTGGAACGCTTTATTCAAGAGAGATCGAAACGAGTCGCAGATTGGCGAATACTACACAAAATTGCACTTGACATTGCACGGGCACTGGCATATTTACATGATGGCTGTGTTCCTCGAATTTTGCATCGAGATGTGAAACCAAGCAACATTTTATTGGACAATGAATTGAATGCGTGTTTGTCGGATTTTGGGTTAGCAAGGTTGTTGGGCAATTCAGAAACCCATGCGACAACCGGCGTGGCAGGTACTTTTGGGTATGTTGCACCTGAGTATGCAATGACATGTCGCGTCTCTGATAAGGCTGATGTTTATAGTTATGGTGTCGTTTTAATGGAGTTGATTTCAGACAAAAAGGCACTTGACCCGTCGTTTTCACCATACGGTAATGGGTTTAATATTGTCCAATGGGCATGCATGTTGTTGAGACAAGGTCGTGCAAAGAAGTTTTTTCTTGAGGGACTCTGGGATGTGGGTCCACATGATGACATGGTTGAGGTGTTGCACTTGGCCGTAATGTGCACCGTAGATTCATTGTCGACAAGGCCGACGATGAAGCAGGTAGTACAAAGGTTGAAGCAGTTGCAACCACCGACATGATAGTAAGTGCAGTTCTGATAAGCTTGTTTTGGGGGGTTTTATGGGTTTTGGAGATTTTAGAAGGGGGGAATAGAATAGATGTAAGTAGCTGATTAGTTTTCATTTTTCTTTTCCTTTTATTGAGTTTAGGGTTGCATTGTAATATAATCTGAATCTATATTTGTTTTCTCTTTCTCCTATATTAGTTTTTGATTGCAGGTGTCTACTGATGTATCTCCGGAAAAAAAAAAAGAGGAGTTGCAGATGTAAATTAAAAATATGAATTGATTCCACAAAAGAAAAAAGGGTCGTTCTCAGTTCAATTGTCATAGTTATATGCTGTTTTTGGGGTTTGAACCTTTGTAGTCAAAATCTATTTCTAGGCACATTGATGAATAGTTGTGCACTCTTTTATCCATGATACTTGTATTGCCCGGAATCTCTCTTTGATCTGGGGCAATCTCTGAACCATGCTGGAATCTTAAATTCGTTTTTACTTTTTTTGGGTTCATCTAAAATTCTAATCCCTGTTGATTGGGTAAAGATATTTGATAGAACCTGTTTGATTTCAAGCAGCACGTGAGCACGAAGCCAAACCAGCTTTATCGATTTCTTTACCCTGCTGATCCGGGAACTCTAATACCCACAATCACAGTAAACCCGTAATATCCGTTCTGTAATATCTTTAAACTCGCGGTAATAGCATCCATTAAAAAAGATTTTCTCCCAAATCCCGATTCAATTCGAATCACATCTCTCCATTACCTGAAAAAAGAATCTTTTACAATTAGTGGATCCGGACTGTTCTTTTTAATTTGTCACGAATCTCAAAGTCCAATAATATAGTGCCTCTGTGCTAGTCCGAATTCCAAACTAGCTGAGATTAAATAATCTCAAACCATAAAGTGAGCTAAATCCTCTATGGACCGTTCTTTTTAACTTAGTCACGAATCTTAGAGCCCAATAATAGTGCCCCTATACTAGTTCGAATTTCAAACCAGCTGAGATTAAATTTCAAACTGTAAAGTGAGTTGAATCCTCTATGGTACCTGGGAGGAGTTGGATCCAATTCAATTAAGTATTTGATCTCGATCTCCAGGAGATCAATATTTTCATTGTAGTGTCAAGGTGTGCTCCAGAATCGTATGCGTAGAGGAAAGGAAGGTGAGAAGATTTGTGTGGTTGCTACTCCCTCTACACCTTGATTTGAGAATTCTTTGAGAAAAATGATGGGAAATAGTTGGGGGAAAATAAGCATATTTTTATTACAACTCAATGTGCCGAACAGGGCCAGCAAGTTAGTTTTTTTGTAACCAAAATTGCTTCCAGTAGCACTTCGATCGAAGTACTAACAGGATCAAATTTTATTATTTAATGTTCAAAACGCCGATTTAAGTAGCTCAATAAATTAGTTATATAATAAACATTTAGAATATCGATTTTTACTATTTTTGAAAAAAATTATCTTTTTTTTTTATGATTATTGAAAGATAGCTACTTATTTTTAGGTAAAAAAAGACTGTCTTTTAAAAATCATAAGAAATAGTTAAAAAAATTCAAAAATATTAAAAATTGATATTCTACATGTTTATTATATAAATAATTTATTGAGTCACTAAGGTTGACGTTTCAAACATTAAATGGTTAAATTTGACATGTAAGCATTTCGGTCGAAATACCTGTCCGAAGCAATTTAGCCGGACTCAAAACATATGTATAGTTCGTCACGTGTTGAATGAGAAATGAGTAATCCGTTTGTAATCTGACACGAATCTCAAAGCAGACCCCCATATTCCAAACAGGCTCCGAAATGATTTTGGCTTGGTTGAGAATAATTTATTTTTTCAGGGTTCAACGAAGAATAATTTCTTTCCTGACAAAAGAATAGAAATGATTGCATTTAATATTTGAGGAATAGAGAGCGGTTCGATGAGTATCGGGTCTATTGGATCATATTCGTTATGAAATTCGGTTGAAGTTGTTTGCATATGCAACAACTTTGCGAATTAAGTGTGTACTAATTTTAATGCAAAGACTAAAAAAATGTGAATAAAATTATCAAAAATATACACGGCGTTCCCTCCCCTCTCTCTTTCCTTGCGAGTTGTCGAGCACACCCTTGTGTACTCATTCAATTTGTTCTAGGAGGAACTCTACATACATACTCTGTAAGCTTTTCCAGGTGTCTTTTGACGAAGTAAAATATACTCTTTTAAATTCCCTTAAATTCCTTTGCCGAAGTAAAATGTACTCGCTTCGCTGAAGTTCATTTATATTCATTGAACAGTGAGGTACAGGACTATAGGTCATCTTACTTCATTTATCTCTGGTACAGTCTGATACACCTCTATTTCCAGCATCTATTGAGGTCTCAGTATAACCTTAAGTCCATGGTTTTCAGAACAAAATATTTTTAAGTACTGGGAATTGATAGCTCAATTTGAAGAAGGTAGAGGATAAATTATATTGGATCTGGCTATGTGAAAAGAGAATCCTCTAAAATAAATTCTCTCACTTCTTCTGATCAGGAAATATTAATCTGAAGGAAAAATAAATCAACAAAGAATATTCCAGCAAAAGAGAAAAATCTGAAGCACTATTAATTTACAAATTTCCAGGTACAAACCTCCTCTCATATTAAAAAAAAAAAAAGAACCCTTTTCTTTTTTGGGAGAAATCTAACAACATAACTAAAATCTAGTAATTGAACCCTCTAAATAAAAACCCTTTATAGGAACCCACTCGAATTCACTTTTATATGCTTGAGGGGGTTAGTAACGTCCCCACCACCGGCATGTTTAACAAATTCAGCAGGTGTGAGGAAGCTTCCATGGCAAACACAAACTATTCGCACCTCGGACCCACCTTTTCTGAAATTGTACAGAAACCCTTCTATTGTCCTCCCATTTTCACCCCTGGTGGAAACACAAGGCATTTCATCAACCATGCTGCTCGTGTTTCCTATAGGATTAGCATTTGGTACTGGGACGACACCATTTACAGCAGTTTTCACATTACTGTTACTATCAGTAACTGCAAGATGAACAGCAAATAGTATTACATTACAATTAGTATGAAATTATACAAGCAACTAGACAGGGTTTGATCGAAACTGTTGTCAATTTGTATAAAGCAGAAAGAAGTGTTGCCGACTCTTTCCTGTTTGGTGGTAAGCATTTTCCTTATTTTTTTTATAACATTTTTACCTTCTGGTCTTCAGTTGATAGATTTAGGACCTCTCAATATAGTGAATTAACAAACAATAAGCATCGAAAGAACATAATCCATGCTAATCAACAAAGAGAATATCCAACAACCAAATCTATTACCACTAATTCAGATTTCACAGTATAAACATATCCTTTTATAAGCAAGCACTTACTCAACAACCCCAAGCACTAAAACCAGACCACGACCCGTATGGCCATCATTCATCAACAGATGCAAACGCAAAACACAAAACGACTTACGAAATGTGAAAATAACTTATTCTCTCATTACCAGTATAGGCTGCTACATCAGAATATGGCCACCACCGATACAAGTACATTATTGTTCCCAACTAGTACCGATAGTTGCATAGTTGTTGTGGACCTATGGTTTTTGCTACCTTACGTGCGATTTTGTGGTTTAGCTAAACAAAGACCTTTCGAAAACTGATTTTACCAAGAAGTCTCGCTCTTTGGAAAATTAAACTGCTAGTCAACTATTCTGAAATATGGCCTATTATTTCAATTTTCCGATTGAATACCATGGGCAAATTTCAACTAAAGTGTAAACAATAGGTACCTTACTATCGATACCACGCCATACATGTAAAAAAACAAAAAACAAAATTATATCTTCAAATAAATGAAGGTTCAGTACCTTGGATAGATTTTGCTGCGATATCTGATGTACCAATGGTGGTAACTGAACATGAACTTCCCTGTGACCCAAGAGAAACAGCCTTAACCCCAAAAGAACTGAACCCATTGACAACTCCACTTCCACTAATTCCATTCTGGCAACTGCTTATAATCCCAAATTCAATACAGTCTGACTTCTCCTTTCCATTAACCCCAGATTTTAGAGAATTTCTCCTCTCTAAACGCTTTCTCTTCACCTCCAGCCTCTTGAGGAACTGCATCTCCTTTCTCTTTCTTACAGCCTCTTCTGTCTCCACTGGCAGAGAAGTAGTTCTTACAAGAGAACCAGCTGGTATCATAGGTATTGCTGCTTCTTCAATTTCATTTTTGGGTAATGGTAGAATTGATGCAATAGAAGAAGCACGAATCAACTTGGTTTTCCCTTTCAGGTCTACCCCAAAGCAACCATTGGTCGAGAGATCGAGACTTAATTCTAAGTCCCCCGAGTCTGTCGATTTTAATATTGATTTTTCTAATCCGTTATCTGAATCTTTTCCGCAAGCACCTCCAAATCGTCCAAGAAAATCCATTGACAGAACTCCAATTTATTTCGGAAAAAAAAATAGAGAATTTTCTAAAGAAAATGAATTGAAAGGCGAGAGTTTGCTCCTCTTCACCTAGATTCTTCGCCGGAGAGAGAATTTAGTCGGCAAAAATCCATGGTCGACACGAATTTTCTGTTTTGTTTATTTATTTTAATCGGAGAAGTCGGAGAAGAAATGTGAGAAAGAGAGAGAGGGTATAGAATTGAGAAGGGAAGAAAAGAAACGAGAGGTTTCTTCTATAATATCTCTCTCTCTCTCTCTTCTTCCAAGTTGCATTAAGAAAATCTATTAAATTAATGGGGATAGATTAATGAAATGCACGAAACGACCTTTTCGTAGAGAGCGAGCGCGTGCTGTTTTGCCACGTGTCGAACAGACTGGACACGTGTTTGATATGGCTTTCCCCTTCTCCATAAGCCGGTACCCCGCGCCTCACCGGCACGTGTCGGTTTCTCAGGAGGCCACTGCTGGAGCCGAGTGCGTATCCGCTGAGATATCTCATATTTTGCGTGACCGACGTGACCGGTGCCTATTCGGAGTAGCGCAGGGGCCAGTATTATTTGAGCTTGAGATTCATGTAAAACGCATTTTAACGTTTGAGATTTCTCAAAAAGTCAATCAAAATTTGAGAGGATGCGAATTCGGTGGAGCCACGCGTCGAACAATACACCGATCGTACTTCTCGATTGGAACATTTTGCAAACGAATGGTCGGATCTTGTTTTAATACAATGAGTTGTTGGACTTGGATTGGAAATAGTTTCGTATAGGACAGCCTTGGAAGCCGGGTTCAGATCTTTTATATCGATTACCATGCACAGCTCATATCGGAGTACAAATTAAGTTAGTGATTCAAAATAATTCAACAAATACTATATAATTAATAAATCAGACAAATGTATGTAACATGAATATAATTGAAATATAATTTATATTTTATAAAATAAAAAATTGAACATATTAAGAATAATATGGGAAATATTATATTTTTCATATAATTTACCAGATTAAAAATAATTTTAAAGTATACTAAATAAAATTCGGATATAATACAAGATTTACCGTACAAAAAAATATTACTGCTCATTTCATTAAAAATATAATCAGTGACCATGTAATACATATTTTATTTGAAAACCTTTTTACTGTACTTGGACACACCAAAGGTTTCAGAATGTGGATCTGCCCGGTCCACAATTAGGGCTGTAAATGAGCTGGGTCTCAGCTTGTTAGTTCTGAACTGAGCTGTTAGCGAGCGAGCCACGAGCTGGCTCATGGATTTGGTTGGACCTTGTTTTAAGAAGAAAATAAATTTTACAAACCTTTTTGTACCGAGCTGAACCGAGCTAGACCGAGCTTGATAGTATAAAATACACACAAATTCATACAAATTCACAAATTGATGCATAGCCGAACTAGCTAAGGTCTTAGCTCAGGTCGTTAATTTTGGCCCGAGCTGTTACTGATCGAGCCAGATGTGAGTCACGAGCGAGCCACGAGCTACGAACTTTTTTGACAGCCCTATCCACAATATTGTAGGGGTACCTATCCTCTGAGATATCTCAATTTTTGCGTGACCGACGTGTCCGGTGCCTCTTTGGAAACCGTAGGGGGCAATATTATTCGAGCTTTGAGATTCGTGCAGAATGTATTTGAACGTTTGAGATATTCCAAAAAGTCACGCAAAGTTTGAGATATCTCAGAGGATGCGAATTCATATTGTAGCGGGTGCAGATTAAGTTTTAACGGATCTGAAGTTGCGTCACGGCGTCGCCCAATTAAGACAGGTCCCCAAGTAGGTGACCAGGGTCAAATAAGAGGAGCACAGATGGTCGGTAAGGATTCATGCTTCGTGCGCGGGACCCACAGGGAATTGATTGCTAAAAGGTCTGTTTAATTAACGGAAACTTATTCACGCGTAACCATTCAAACGATTTATTTAGGGAAGCAGATCTTCAAGTCCTTGTTTAGTTAGGCACTAGTAAACGCATAAGCATGAAATGAATTAATTGGCTTGATGATGCAGCATCATAATTTTTGGTGTATGTTATGGACAACAAAAGGTTATGGATGATAGCAAATTACGCCGTAAATAATAATACTTTAGTAGAAATTGTATGAATGATAGAAAATTATGGACGATGGCATCGGAATTGACTTAGAAATTGTAAGCTTTAAAACCTTTTGAGTTACAAAAATAACAAAATTAATGATACTTTAGAAGAGTTCGTTAAATTACTCAAAATTTGAAATATAAATTAAAATAAAAAAATATATTTTTGAATAATTTGTACTTACAAATAGAGTTAAGTTTTATTATTTGTCATTTGGTAAATTTTGTTGGAGGGCACTAAACTTTGTTCTTTATTACAAATTAATCACTCAAGTTAGCCACATAAATTTTAATTTGTTCCAATTAAGTCACTCTATAATTTTTTCGTTGAAAGAAATAATAAAATATAACTTTTCTACTATCATTTAGGACGGAATGAGCGTATTTTGTTAAAAATTTAGATAGAATAAGCATATTATGTTAGTATTTTGAATTAAATAAGCATATTCTGTTAATATTTTGAATGAAAAAATTATATAGTAACTTAATAGATAAATTAAACTTAAGTAACTCATTTGTGAAAAGATAAAATTTAACGACCCCACAAAATTTACCCATTTTTTTGTCTTATGTTAAACCATCACACATCTGACATCTCTTATTATTTATTCTGATTGAAGGGTTTATATACTTCATTCTCTTTCCTCATTTAAAAAATAGTGTCTGATTTTATTTCTACGTTGAAACTTTCATACTATTTTTCATTTTATTTTTTACGGAACCAAATCTCCTCAAGAAATTTCTGTCAAAATAGTCCATTCATCAATCAGTTCCACGAGGGATGGACAAATGAACCAGGTTAGCAGGAGTTTCGGTTCTTAAGAGCATTTGTATCTCTGAAATTTTTAAGAGTTTCTAAATAACTATTAATATAATTTTAGAAATTTTAGACTCACTGAATTTCTAAATTTCTATATATGTGAAATTAAAATTAGATTTCTTAATTGCCATATAGTGTTTAATTAAAACAGTATTAAAAATTCAGCAAATAAGGGTTGATTATTTCGTCACGTCAGAGTTTTGCAATAGTTTCATATTTAGAAACTATTGAACAAAATTGTTAAATATGAAATCCATCTACATCTCGAAACCGGTTTCGAAATTGCCAAATCAGCTTTAAAACTCTAAGAGTTTCATAAATGCTGATGCTCTTACCATATTACTTTTTGAAGTTCAAAATAAATTATTTTTCTATGTTCAAAATTATAAGAGTTTATAAAACTTATAATTATAAAATTTTGATTAGTTATGAAACATATTTTTTTAAGAAATAAAACTGGAGGCCGCCGGTTCGCACAATCGCACAGACACGAGACACCACATCATGTAAGATGACGCGACAACTGTGGGCATGTGTTTGTCATGGTATGTGGGTCCCACTAGGAGCTCTCCGCCTAATCCCGTTCGACAACTTGCTCGTTAGATCCAACACATGTCGCAATTTGGCGCACAGAAGATTTATCGGATGACGTCAGTAGGATTTAATTAATGGTTTGTTGCGACTTGGATGCAGACACCTTACTCCGGGCGATGTGGACTGACGGATATAGGAGAGTGACTTTGCCACGTGTCAGATCATGATTGGTGATGTATTGTATATGGTGTAGTAGGGATCTTCAGGTGTTTTGTGATTGTTGTGAACCGTGACCTCAGACTCGGCGACATAAACCTCACACTCTCACAGTGATTTTACCTGTTCTTTACTTTACTGCTTTCCAAATTAACTATGCAAGTAGGGTTGTGTGTCGGAATTTAATAATATTTTTTTTTAAAAAGATTTGTACCTATTTTATAAATTGATGACGTTTTTGAATTTTCAAGTTTTAAAAAGTTATTCAAAACTATCGAAGGTCTTTGATGTTTTTATAAAAGTTAATTGTTAAATATAATAAAAATAGAGTTAGGTTATAGTACTATGCACAACATTGATATGTACTATAAATTAATATTTTCTTTTCGAAATCCAAATATCTGAATTGTTCAACATGTTTTACATATAAAAATATATTAGCAAATTAAATTTTACATTTTTTTAAAAAAATTTATAATTTTTTAAATTGGTACTTTGAATGGTTATATTTAAATCAAGAAATTTTTTAACTATTTATAAAAATAGTAAAGTGTGTAAGAAAAGATAAAATTTAATCTACAAGTATATTTTTACACGGAGATCATGTTATAACGCTCTGTATTTTACCGTAGCTTCGTAAATATATTTAAAATTAGAAACTTCGTCCTCATTTTTATCTAAGAAAAAACAGTAAAAAAAGATAGGTTAATGCATCACCATTTTTTAAGAGCATGATATCACTGATTTACAATCGTTAGCAATTTATAATTGCTATATTTATCTCCCTTACGCCACAAACTGCATGAATTAATAGCCTAGACCGCCCTTGTTTGATTTCTGTTTGAATAAAAAAGGAAGGGCATAATTAATTTTTGAAGTTCTATTATCCAACAAATTGAAAATAATGTAAAATCTCTTACATTCTTGTTCATTTTTTCATAGAAAATCTTCACACATTTTAATTTATATATTCAGAAAATAACAAAGTGACAGTATGAAGTAAACAACCAATCACTTCAAGAAGACGAGACCATTGAAACCAATCAATTAATATATTCAACAATTCATGCTTATGTGACCTCACAAACAGCACTGTAGACCAGGTCCAGGGAAGAGCTTGAAGTATGAAAATGGTGCAAGTGGCAGGGTACAGAATAATGAGCCGGGGAAGACGTGTACCGTGTTGTCGCCATTAAAAAGCAAAGAAAGATTCGGTCAAGATTAACAAGCGCAGTTTTGATTTTCTGAAATTGACGGTTTATTTTCATGAGAAATCCAAGATTACGGAGGAGAGGCATTAAAATATCGACTGTCCACGTGAATGTTCCAGTTTATCTGAAAATTTGGTTTAAAGAATTGTATGGGATTATTTAGAGGTAAAGATATCGATAGAGCAATTTAATTATTCGTCAATATCTTTGAGGGGAAATAAATCTGCTGTTATTTCAGAGGGATAACGGGATTCTGTTATTCTGATTTCAGCCGTTGATTTTTGTTGAAATTTGCTTATAAAATTATTTTTTTGAGATTTGTGCGTGAAAAGTTTTGAATGATTGAAATAGGAATAACAGGAGGATCTTGTTATCCTTTGGAATAACAACATATTTGTTTTCCTTTGAGTGAGGGGTAATCTGCAAATTACACAATGGTCCACATTATAAATTTTATGTTTCTATTTTCAGAGTTTAAATAGTTGATTGTAAAAATGTATTTGCAAATTAATTTGTTTTTTTTTTTATTTTTTACTATATTTTTAGATAGGTAGGAATTCACTTGATTTGAAAATTCTAAACCATCAAAAATCAACTATTTTTTACCTACCTAAAAAATAGTACAATGAATCCAAAATAAAATAAAATTTTGTCTACAAAAATATTTTGATATGAAAATTAGATTTAACGGTTCTGATCGACTCATTGAACTTTAAAAATAAAAATATAAATTCATAGTACGGATCGATCCGTAATATGCATATTAACACAACCTCACTCTAATATCTTCATTTAAATGTAGGTAACAATATCGATAGGCCATGAAATGCTTTAAAATACATCATTATAGAATCTAAATGGTCTGAATTTGTTTCCATATAACTCAAAATAGAGGAGGGATTCAATTACATTATTTTATGGTGACACATCCTGACACAATATATTTACAAGCTATTTTTGCAATTTAAAATTTTAAATAGTCGATCTGAACCGTTTTTTTGGAGACAAATTTTACATTTTTTGAATTTTTTTAGTATTTATTAAAATGTGTACAAAATTGTTGTTTTCTGACAATTCTGGACCATTGAAAAATAGCAATTTTCAAAAATTCTAAATAACTAGTAAAAAAATTAAAAAAATATAAATTTGATATGCAAACACATTTTAATATGGAGGTCATGTTGAATGGTTCAAATTGTGTTTGAATTCACAAAAATAACTTATAAATATATGTCACCATAAAATAAAATAATGTAATTGAATCCCTCCTCGAGAAATTAACACCGGCAAGTTTACGATCAATATTGGCCAAAATATGTGGATCGGTGATAAAATATTTTTAGAGGGAGTTACTTGTCTAATTAACCGGATGAAAGATATTATTTTATAGATATTCCATATGAAAATATTTATTTAATTTTTCCGAGTAAAGCTAATTTGATTGTGTGACTTTAAAAAATTACTAATTAAAGTAGTTTGTAAATCGATCAAATCAATTTTTAATAACAATCCGAACTGTTTAAACTAATTTATTTTACGAAATGTATTTATATGAAAAAAAATTATTAACCTTTTGTTAATTTTGTATAAAGTCATGCTATAAACAACACCAATAAATTTAAAATTACTAATTTGACATTGACATATATAAACAACACCACTCAAATTGATCAATTAACGATTTAAGTTCGTCATTAATAAATAACAAAAGATCCATCTGATATTTCTATCATTGCAGTTGAATAATTGAGATCTAATTGATTTTTTTTTCATGACGACTATTTCATTGTCTCTTGTGGTTAAATTAAACCTTTGATTGCAGCAAAAGGTGCCTTTCATTTTCTCTCTATATTCGTTTGTGTGAAGAAGCACACCGATAGAGACACACTCAAACGGAATCTTACACGTAAAATTAACTATCACGATCATTGGCAAAAAGTTTTTCCAAGGGATCGGTGGCGATCAAAGGGGGGAGAGGGGGAGTCTGTTCGATGGGTGTTTTTTACCGTTCGATCTACTTCAAAATCTGTGTACACAGATATTAAAACAAACAGCACGGATATTAAAGTGATGTGCACAAATTTCGAAATAAATCGGACGGTAGAGATCACCCATCGAACAGACTCTGGTCCGATGGGCATCGGACACCTCCCTCTCCCATCAAAGGGTACCATATCAAATTCGGTCTAATACATAGTCGGAGTTGTTTGATCTGCATTTATATTCGTTCGAATTATGAAACTAGAAAATTTATATATAAAAAGTTAAAATTTAAAATAGGTAATGCATTGTTAGAATATGAATTGAAGTCTTCACAGTAATAAATTACAGACGTGGTAATTTATAAATGAAGATCAACTATATAAAAATTAAAAATAAATTAAGTTTTATATACTTCATTAAAATAAATAAATTATGGATATGATTAAACACTTTTTTTTTTTTTTATCTATAACCTATATGTAGTACTTCGCTCTTAATTTGTAAACTATCTGCATGTATTTTGATGTCGATCAAACTGCTTCGACCGAATATCTGATCAAATTTGGTCCAATTCCATCAAACCGCTCCATTGTTTTTTAAAAAGTAATTCCAAAATTGATTGGTGATTTTGGATACAAACATCATGGTTACACATGGGAAAATAAAAGGGTTTCTTTTTTTTTAATATATCCGAACTATTGATAAATTACGCTCTAAATTACAATGGAATTAAACTGGAGATTTATGTAATAAACTAATAGTATCATATTTCCACAAATTCAGAATAATATTTTTTTTATACTTTTGTTTGTTCTCGCTTGATGAATGAAAATAAATTTTTAGAAATTATTATCTATGTAATACCAGACTGTATTATGATATTTTTATTCCAAAAGTATATTAAAATTTAATATTAAACTGACATCCGTTGTCATACACGTAAAATTTTCATACTATGACACGCATTCGTGAACATTTATTTCAAAATTCGTAATATGCTGAGCGACAAAGCTAATTTAAAGGAATGAAGTCAATTAACTTGTAACTTTTTTTTTTTTTTTTCAAATTTTTTAGATTTGTAGCATAATTTCTATATATAGTTTAAGTAAAATATTATAGTTAGTATAAAGTTGATTTTCATTTATAGTAAGAAAATTTTATATAATTAATTTTTGTTTACGTTTATGTTTGATTTGTTAGAAAATTTTATCTTCAAAACTGAAGTAAAATCGGATAATAACAGAAAATTAAATTTAACAAAACTTTATTATCCGGATCGTGCAAAGCACCGTCCTTAAGCGAATGCTGTCTCTACCGTGCAAGATTTGGAACCGCAACCAAGATAATCCGGGTTTGTTGCTTCTTGGGGCACGTCCTTGGAAGCAACTGACAATAACTCCTCGATATCCAGCAACTTATCGAATATTAATATAATATAATTTAGAAGTATATATTTTTGGAAGAATGATATGAATGAATATATATCATATACGGAGATATGAGAAAGAATACGTATTATACAAGAATGATATATTCCTTTCAATATTCTGTACGAGCCAATAGATGTGGATCAATAAAGACTAGAGAGTATTTGATATGTCCAAAAGTTGATATGATCTTAGTATATTTATAGATAAATTACAAACGGCTAGTAGCATGAAAAGGTGTCTAGTAGCCAACCGGATTACAGCTTGCACAGTATTAATCAAATAATAACCCTTGGATAAAATAACAGATAATCATAAGTGAAAAGATGTTAATTCAAAATTAATCGGACAGATGATCTGTTAACAGCTTTTACTCCAACGGTAAAAAATAAAATGAATTTTGAGTTTTATATAATAAATAAAGCTTTAACATGATTCAATTTAAATAGGGTATAATCATATTTTATATCATAGTTGTGGCACCATTATAATATTGACAGTTAATATGAACACGTCAAAGTTTTGTTAAGTAATTGGATTCTCCATGGACCGACTTAGATAACAGATTTTGCTAATCCAGCGACACGTTGTTTATTCTCTTTTATTCTTTCTAAATATGACGGTTCAGCACTTCAGCTGCTCTTCCATTTTATTGAATAACCCAATAATTTTTTTTAGTTAGAAAGTCCCGTAAAAGATTGTATTGATTCAAAGAGTTACAAATTAGTTGTTACATAATATTAGATAATGAGTATTTTTAAAAGCATTTAGTTATAAACATATAAGAACACACAGATTCTGTAGATTCATATTTAATCATTCTTATTTGATTGTAATGATAGAAATCTAATGATTGTTATCTCTGTGCGTATATTTGTCTTATTTCTTTATTTGTGCACGAAACATCTTTCACTTAGAGGAAAGTACAAATGAGAAGGTAGTAACTAAACCGATCGGATACTGAATCAATCAGATCGGAACAGTTATACACTGAATGATGTCATAAAAATTTGAGCCTATTTTAAATTATAAAGGGTCTATTTTAAGATTTGTACAAACTTATATCAAACTGTTTGGATTTAATTCAACGCAAAATTAAATTCTACGAAATCATAACATGTAAGATTATTTGGTACCGTCAGAAAAATTAAATTCTACGAAATCATAACATGCTGGTAAATTAAAAGGAATGCACATTATCAAATTGAGATTATACGCTGTGAGCAAAGGTAGTCCAATACTAGGATGACGTGGGTTTTAATTTAATTTAATTTGTATGAAAAGGATGGCGTGGATTTTAAATATCTAGCAAGAAATTTAAGTGTAAAAGCAGCATTAGCCATTGCAAATGATAATAGGATAGTTTAGACTCAACTACTCCAGATTAAGTTAAGGGGAATTTCATGTATCTTCTTTCGAAAACTTGGAAATTACATATTTTATCCTCTAAAATTTATAATATCATATTTACTTTTCTAAATTTAAAAAAATCACAAATTTATTTAACTTATTATATTTTCTATTAAAACTCATTTAATTTTGTAAAGTTTTTATCATTTATTAAAAATAAGAATATGCAATTTCTGTAAAAATAAAGATTCACTATTCTAATCGGTCTTCTGAGACAAAAAAAATGATTCATTTTCTTATTTGTGACAGAACACAAATGTATTCCTAAATGCCACATATTCTATTGGTAAACTATTTGTCCTTGGATTTTGATCCGTACATTATCTTACAAATGCTACATCGTATTATTTTTCAATAAATGGTTAATTCAAAACTTTATAAATCTGAAATGAGTTTTAATGAAAAATATTTGAGTAAATTAATGGGTTTTTAAAATTTAGGACTTATATAATATTATAAACTTAAGAGAATCTTTTTTTTTTAAGAATATATACGAAGTTTCCTAATAAATTCTGATAATTTATCATAACACCTTTTATGCCATCAAGCACGGAACGACAAAAAGAAGGATCAGAATCTGCTCCTTTTCTAAAGAAAAAGAGCATCCTTCTATTTTCAAATTCGGATCATTCAAAATTCATCGTACGGCCTCAATTATTTTTCATTTTCAAATCAATTTAATCTATTAAAATGATTCAGACTTAATCAAGACCGTACGATAAATTTTAAACGATCCGGATTTGAAAATAGAAGGGTGCTTCTTTTATTTAGAAAATGAGCAGATTCTGATCCCAAAAAGAATGACTTAGTATTTTTTTTTATTAATTGAGATATTGTAGACTTAATAATTTGAATGAGAGTAAACACGTGGACCAATTTTGTGCACATGCCATGCACCTTACGCTACCTCTTTAACAAAGCGACATCTTTGAATCTGTGATATGTCATTTGATTTCATTTGGTTTACCAAACGTTACAGCTATTCATAATAAGATGGAGACGTTAACTTTTGGTCTATTCTGAATTTTCTAAAGTTTTATCCACAATCCACTGTCTTGATTCACTTAGCTACATGCCTACATCCGCCCTTATCTAGCTATAGAAAATATTGCCTTTTTTTCATTCCGAATTATTGTATTGTATTGATTCTTACCTCTTAGATCATTTTATTGGACATAGAATGATAATCAATTTTTTTCATGCAAAAAAAAAAAAAAAACAAGACGAAAAAAATAGAATTGTCAAAAAAAAAATATAGCACATGACAACTCTATTTTAAATGATATTAAATCATGTGAAAATATACTTGTGGATAAATTTATTTATTTTAGCATGTAAAAAAATATTTGGACACATCAGTGTTTCTTGTACGTGTAGAAAATTAATATAAATCATGTAACAATTTTATTTTCGCATATGAGTCTAAAATGTTTGTTATACCAAAAACTTAAAAGATAAAGACACAATGGAACTAATAAAAAAATGAAGATATTCCAATCCTACTCATTATTTATTTACAACAACAATTGATAAAAAATTACCGAAACAAAAAAAAGTAAAATTATAAAAAAATTTCAATAACTTCAATACATATTATGTCAAATTTAAATTATTTGATCAAGCAAATACCACCTATAAAATAAAATTACTTTATCAAACAACTCAAGTACTCACCCGTTAACCAATTAAACTGTACATAGCATCAAATAGTGTACTTTTAAGGATTTTAATAGTTATTTGATCGAGTTGTATTAAAGTTATCGAATACGTTTATTGCCAGTTTAACTTATCCGATCATATTAAAGTAAAAATCTGCGGGGGGGGCTTAATAAAGCGTCATGCAAACATCCAGACAAAAAGGTCAGAATAAAACAAGCGAAACGATAAAGTGCGATAAAACATTAGTTATTATTCATGCACCTGAAATCTCATTGTGACAAAACTTGCATGATAAACAGGGACCTCCTAAAATTAATATTTTTCTAACAAATAACTGTTTGCTATTTCCCGATTACCATTTGAAGAACCATTAGCATATGATTTAAAGCAATGGTGTTACCTAGCCAAAAATACCTGTCAACTATATCAAAATGTTACTAGCCCCACTCGGCAAGTTCTAGAAGTCATCATGTTTGCACCGTACAACCCGACAAAACTAACTCAATATGGCTCTTAAAACATAAGTATAATTGTGCAAAGGTCACAAGTGCAAATTTCTCACTCCATCTTTAAGCAGCAACAGGGGTTTCGCTGGGGCCTCCAAGACCAGTTGGGGGTCGTCCATTACTGTTTTGATAACTCCTTTGCTGGTGATGATAGCCATCTCTAGGCCGCATCGGACCAGACATGGGACGTTGGCCTCGGCCTCTGACAGGTTGAGCCCGGCCACCCCTGTAGTTCTCATTCCGGTAGCCACTATTGTTTCTCATGGGCGGGCCACGAGGTCCATTACCGGTGTTCCCATTCCCGTTCTCAGCTCGCACATGCATCCCGTTAACTACTGTGAAAGGAAGAATGGGGCAGAAAAACCCATTTGAGATAAAAAGAAGCTTTACTTAGAGAGAGAGACATGAAAACAGAGAAACATGACCTGAATAATAATTTTACTACATGAATAGCTCCATGCGAAATAAATAATCTACACCATCAAAAACAAGGGAGCGGCCATGTCCCCCCCCAAAAAAAAATAGGACCAATATAAAAACCAATCACCAAATACTGGATAAAACAAACACCTTATTACCATTCTACCCCTCAATAACATAGAAGGTGATTTGGGATATCATCTTTGGAACATAGTGGGAAGCAACATCACTTTCGCATCCATAGGGGTATATATCATATGTAATATATTTCAATTTTTATTGTCTAAAAAAAAGGTTAAGATAGCTTGCCTCTTGACGAACTTCGTTTTTCTTCACAGAACACTTGACGGCCATTAATAGTGACAGGCTGAGCCTATAGATTTAATTCCAACATTAATTTCCAATATGCCAAAATATGAAAATGAATGCACAGGCCTGCAGGGTGGTGCTGATCAAGGCTAAACTTACAAAAGATGAAGCCAGTACTGGTCAACAAGCAATGGTTACCATATTAGGCCAGTACAGCAAATAATATGATTCCAGATCCGGTCATGATCCATAAAATAAAAGGTTCAGGCTAAAATTTTGAATAATCAATGCTTAATTGAGCCCGCCAAAGGAACTACCAGCCAGTGCAAAAAAGCAATACTACTACATTGGAACCATGCTAGCTAGGTACCAAAAAAAAAAAAAAAATCAAAATCTCGACTCCACAACAAACCTCAATGGCAGCTTGCATTGATTCAGGGGACTCGAACTCAACAAAGCCAAACCAATAATGATCAAACTGTGACAAATAAGAAAGGATTCAGACCATGAAAGCAGTTAATAAATCTCCAAATACCAACATTAGATAATACAAAGAATTTTTCTAATCTACCCCAGTAAAAAAAAACATTTCATATTATATCCATTATTTTGACTCGTAGACAGATAAATTTTTTGTTTACTAAGATCAATGTAAATAAAATAAAATTGGATGCCACTTTTAAGATTTTAAAAACGTACATAAGAAACTACACCTCAAAAAAGAAGAAAAAACAGCAAATTAGAGACGTACCCTGCTCATTCTGACTTGGACACCACCAGGCTTAATTGCACCAAAGATTTTATACACTTCCTCTAATTGATCAGCTTTTACATGGACAGGCAGATTTTTTACAAATATTGAATAGCCTTGCACTACACAAAATTTAAGTGCCAATTAGATTATTGTGCTTAAAGACAAAAATGGTAGAGATAATAAGCTTCTAAGAATTTAGATATTTTAGAAACCCTACGAATATGGTGAACAACTGCCTACCTTCATTGGACTTGTTTACAGAATCATTGGTCTCACTAGCAACTGCCGCCTCTTGGGCTGGAGCCTGTTTTGGCGGTGCAGGCGTAGGTGCAGGCTTCTCTACTTTCTCAACAACCTTGGGATTCTTTACTGCAACTTCAACTGGCTTTGAAACTGGGCTCCCCTTCATGACCTTATATAAAATTCCATCAAACAGCAAGGAAGAGTGAAGTATTAAATATCTACATGTTAACAATTAACAACACGTCCTCAATTTCAACAGTTGATCAACAACTATGGAACTTCAATTTTCTTGTTCTAGTGTTATTTTCCTTCTTTTTCGCTTTTTTAAAGCTTGAAGGTCATATGGTCAAATGGTAAATAACTCACAATAAGAGCATAAGATCTTTTGGGCACATCCTGCTGAGGTGAAGGAACAGTTTCCTCTGCATGTTGTTTCTTCTTTGCCTCCTCTTTGTTGACATTGGTGGGCGCAACACCATTGCACATATTACCCCTCTTGTCCAACCCGCCATTTGCAAACCCATTCATTGCTCTCTCCCTAACGTTAACATCCCCATTTGATAGATGTACACTCACAACCTCATCCTCTAAAGGCTCTGAGGTATGGTTCACCTCCTGATCTGCTGGTTCTAGAAATATAGTTGGAAGCGCAACACATTAGAACACTAAAAAGTTTTTGAATATACATGTTTCAGGTTAACGGTGGTCAAATATGTAACCGTACCATCATATTTGGCCTGACTAATACAATACAAAAGAGGCTCAGCAATTGTACTGATAAATATACCAGAACCACCACATAACTCTGCAACAGCACAAACCAACTCCACCCGACACAAATATGGCCAATTGGTCACCAAGACACCAACGGGAAACGACAGTTATGTAAAGTTATCATGAACTTGTCACCCAGTGATCATAATATTTTTTTTCTTCCAAATAATGACCATAAAAAGTTGATTAAATGCTTAGTAATACTGACCTGGTTCTGGTGTCGTCTCCCCCACAACAGTACCATTAGCTGGCACAGATACAGCATCTTTAGACGGTGCAGGTGTATTATCATTACTCTGCAGAGGAATGACACCATTAGCCTGCACAGGGACAACACCATTGGCCTGCAAAGGGATAGCACCCCCATTCGGCACATGTATGCCATTTGCAATTACAGGAACAAGATTGACAGCCTGAGGAACAACACCAGTGCGGTCAATAGCTATACGGAGGACATCATTGAGGACAAAATAGCCATTGGTGTCCTGTGGAGCCAGAAAGAAGGATTGGGCAAAGGGCCGCCTAATGCGGTCCGGGCCCGCCAGGGAGCCAGTGACAACTATGAAAACCCCGTTCATGTACGATGGCTGTGCATCTGCCGAATCAATCTCCCAGAAGTAGTTGCTAACATCCATCGACATTATCTTCTCATTGATTCCCTAACATTGCATGAAGGTGAATAAAATTAGAGTCAACAGTATATGTTACACACAATAGTATTTTTTTCTCAATAAGCATTAACTAAACAGAGAATAGATAACTAAGCCACTAACAGCAAAAGCTCATTTCATTACCCATGTGTAGTATGATGCAGTACCTGAAAATTAAGGTAACTATAATCGAAGTGCCAAGTTTTTTGCCTGTGTGCAGTATGACGCATAAATACCCTCTCGATACATAATTAAAATAAAAATTAAGACTTGTATGAATGTCAGTCTGCCAAAAGGACAGCGCATAAATTCCACTAAAACCACATACCATAAAAATCAAAGTATTGGGTTGTCTAACTAAATAGAGACCAGTATAAAAATAAAACTGTGCATTAGCAATATCAGAACTGTTAAAGTCTGAAGACTGGAACCAGTCACAAAATGACCTAATTTATACATACTGGCACAGTTACCTCTAAGGTTGTCGCAGAGGTCATTGTGCCGTTGACATCTGGACGGCTCAGTATGCTCCTCTCCTGGTAAAACCGGTACACTTGATCAGGAGATTTGTGTAGGATGCGGTAGTACTGGTCAACAAATGCACGTGCAATCTACAGAAAGATTTTTCAGGAATCAAACCATAGACCAAATAAGTAAAAGATTTCAAATGTGAGAAACTTATACATAGAATGTGACATACCACTTGGGGATCTATTATCGGTAACATTACTTGAGGAGTTGCCATCGCCATCTCTGAAACAAAAGTATATATAAATATATTGATTTAACAGAAAAAAATCTCAGTTAAATGCAAAGCTGTAGGCCTATCAATCCTACACACATACCAAAGGTAAAAAAATGCCAAAAGTATCTTAACTTCTCACGTAATTATTAGACAAAAATCGTGTGAGAAAGGAGGGTGCATTTGACAATATCAGGAAAGCCTGTTTCAAGGTGTGCTACTGAGGCTATTTCTTGTTTTACAAGGGTATACAATATATTGTTAGCATATAATACTCCTCATTAAAAAGGGGTCCCATAAAAGATCCAACGACATGCTACAATTTTTCCACAAGGAACAGCAAAATATTATTAAATTGTTTAAAAAAGGTTCGTAAAACATACATTATTGCAAAACTACTGGGCAAAACAGTAGAAGAAATCTATGAAATACAAGAAACACGAATATAAATATTCGACAGATTAATCAAGGATATTTTTATCTTAAACAGAAAAAGGAGAATCAAAACAACAACTAAAACGCAACCCTCAGAAATCTTCCTTGTTTCACGAGGACAAACTCAAAATATGACGACGAAAAGCAAAGAGGCATCCGGTATAGAACAAAGTAGAAGGGTCTAAAAAGAAATACAACAATCGACGATATCTCCACCCTGATTTTTCCTCCATCCCTAAAGTATCTCTACGATAAATAGAAGTTATACCATACAATTACGACAACAACAGAAAAACCTAAAAAGAAAATCTTCCTCTTCATGCGAATAGATAAAGGCAAATATGAAAATGCTGGAAATGAGGAGAGAGAGTATAGGAATCGTACCCTCTCCGAGAGAAAACCGATCGACTAGGATCCGGGTAGAAGAGGCGACGGCGCTCGGATTCGAACCCTAGAAATTAGAGAGGAGAGATTGGTGAAATGGGGGAGGCGAAGTGGCCACAACCCACAAAGGAGAAATATTAGTAGGATACAAGGTTTACACGGAAAAATAAAAATAAAAAACAGAAACCCTTGGTTTTCCTAAGAGGTTTTTAGCGTGTTTTTTTTCTCCATCCTCTCCATTTTACCGAACAGAATTTGTCCGTTTATTTAATACTGGCGTTACGGAAACTATAACAAGGAAAAATTATTGGGGATGATTTCATACTTCATAGGTTCCTAATTTTTCAATAGTTATAAACTGGACATCTCCGGGATAAAGAAAAAGGAGGGACGAGAATTAATTATTAGTTCTTATTTTAGCCCAGGTTGGTTTCTTGCCCTTTCGGTTTTCATGAGGCCTTCACGGGCTGTGCGCTACTAGGCCTACTATTTTTGGGCCTTACTCGGCACCAAAAGTGGTTCCATCTCAGAATTATCTTTTTCCCTTTATCAACATCAGCGCTAACAATTTCTTTCTAATTTGAAATTTTATGTGATAATTTCATTTACAATTCAGATGATAATATTTCATAAATAGAAAGATATTTTTAATGAAATTGTTTACAAAATATCATGTTGACAAAATATTAATTTTTATTCGCTCAATCAGTTGAGAAATTAATTTATGGGATGTATAGAAATTTCTTTTTAAAATTGTTAAATGCTAAAATCAACAAAATTAATTGCACTACTGTTTTACTTTTGAAATCAATATCAATTATTTATATTTTAATTTCAGTCGAATTCATAAACGTAGATGCTCTAATTAGGGATGGATCAAAATAGCACAAAAGTGTCTTTCTGATATGCTAATTATGTCACTTTTGGATCGCCATATAATTCCAGTTATTAACATACAATTAATGTTTAAGTCCCTGTGAAAATTGTGCAGGAAATATAATGTAATATATAATATGGTGTTACAAAATCCAAGTTAAGGAGGCTTTTCTTATATATATTAGACAAAAACTACCTACAAATATAGTTCTAGCAACAATGATTTCATGTCATGCCATCAACCTTCTTCTAAAACAGTAACATATATATAAGAGCAAAAACAAGAAGAAAAAAAATTCGATAAGAACTAGCAATTTAAAAACAAGTCTAGAACAATTGCCTCCTTATTTTGCGTTGCTTCACCTCGGAAGAATCCAACTCTATAATCTCGTCAACTAGATCCTTAAAAACCAACCTTTCAATTTCCAATACCATCCCTTGCAATTCAGTCTCAAACTTATCCCATCCTCTCATTTGACGAATTGTTTCTTTGTCAGATATCTCAAAATCCTCGCCTTCATTTTCATCAGCACCGTCGAATGCTACATCTCTCATGACACCCATTTGAATTTTATCAATTTCTGTGCATAATTCTTTCAACAATTGCTCCCCTCCCACCTTTTTTGTCCAAATGTACAATTCTGAACTCATCATAGGAGAGGTGCTCCGCTCCAACTTCTCACCAATGATCTCATTTACCGTGTCAAAAATTAATTTGCGGTGCAGTTTGTTGTCAGATTTGGTTTGTTCAAGAACAAAAAACAAATCAGGATTTATCGGGTACTCAGCCTGCCGAGGAAGTACAACAGAACTCAGATCTTTGTGCAGAAGCCCAGAGGCAACGAGAATTTCTCTGATGTATCTGTGGTCTTTGCTTTCCGGGTTGTGCGGCATGATCGGATCATAACAGGGCACTTCATCCTTGACCGAGCTCAACTGTTCAAGTTTTTGTATTAGGGTTTCGATGTTTTCGGATTTTATTTGACTTGATGGCGGAGTGTCAGGTAAACTCGTAGGGTTCCATGATTCCTCTGATGTGCAAGTCTCTCCATCTGAAATGCAGCATGACAGAAACATTGTTAGTTAAAGATAATATTTATTTACTGCAGTATTAGTAAAAACCAGCATCCATTTCTACAAGCATTAATGTCTATACAATGCCAATTAATTATTAGAAGTAAATGCATGTGGTTCCATGTACTATCTGTAGCTGTAGAATCTCTGTATCATTATTAGAAGCAAATGGTCCAATATGTTAAGAATACAGACACAAGAGTATATATGGTTCCATGTAACTTAGGGGACATATGACAATAAATGGCATCACACCAAAGTGTGGTCCAGCAACAAACAGGAAGAACTACAGGCAGAGTTATAACTGAGATGGAGCCCATATGTTAGGTAAAGACCCAACAGTGACATGTGTGACACAGCCAATTGGTGCTACAATACCAACTATTCAAATGCTAGCAAGGGCCACAAAATGCTATTTTAGGTTGCATTAATTGGTGATTGCCTGTCATTAGCTTTGTCAAGGCTTCTGACAGGTAAGAATGCTTGTGCTTTGGATGATAACATGTTGGCCTCCTTAAATTTAGTTTATAAAATATAATAAGAAGGACTAACAAATCATTTTTGTATTAATGACCAAGCATAGTTTGGTCCTCCAAATTTCAGTATAAATACAGAAATTTACTGCCACACGGTTAGCACCTGATTGACCTCTGGCAAAGGATAAATTTTAGTTTGAAAATTTGAATAGTATTTGATATTTACCTCTGAATGAATCTGAATGTCTCTTCACCGGAGTACATTCATCATGGTAAAATGAAGCATCAAGTACAGAGACTGGACTAACCACTGCCATCTCCTTATATGATACTTTCTCCTGGAAAATAAAAAGGAAATACTTCTTTACAATTCAGATATGAAAAGAAAATTTGATCAATTTAAAATATATAAAGTTTGGTTTGGGATAATAAATACTCACCTTAAGATGAGTCCTGAATGGATCTGCTAAATCTACTTCAGCCGATTTTTTCCCAGAGTGTTTTTTGGTTTGGCAAGATTTTGGCCTAAACATGCTTCTTTGTGAACCCAAATCAGATACCAAATTTCTTTTGGGCGACAAAGGTGAAGAGGGGTGGGACTTTTTATGCAAATCACTGTCCTTTTCTGTAATTCTCGGACTACTTGAGCTTGGAGTTCTTGGGGAGTTTGCACCATTTTCTTTACTCGATTGTATCAGTTTTGAACCTTGATCTCTTTCTCTCGCTTTTGGACTGCTAATAGAAGATTTTCTTTTCTCCTGCCAGCCAGTTAGATCTCCCGCAATTGGGGTTGCATGGCAAGAGGTTGCATTGGTAGATCTTCTTCCGTATTTCACAGGTTTCATAATTACAATAGGAGAATCAAAAGATCTTTGACTCTCGGTCCCTCTTTTGGTTTGTGCTCGCTCTTTTGCATGTATGTCGAGCTCCCGCAATCTTCTCTCAATCTCAGGCGCCATCTTTTTACTTCCATCTTTCTCTTGCTGTGTCCAAGGAGCCGATTCGGTGCCGATTCTCATAGGAGTCTTGGTTTTCACAACCAAAGTGGGATTTACCAAATTCGTAACATCATTTTCTCTCATGGTGATTTTTGAAAAGTTAGACAAGCAACAGTCTCTCCGGTTCGTCAATGATTCAACTGGATTGGTTGTCTCTACAGTCGAAACATTCCGGTCTTCAGCACAATCGGGAAATAAATCCAACCCCATAAGTTTGGCAATTAAACTATTTGACCTTCTATGACCAGGGGATTCGTAATTCCCAGAAGAATCCTTTCTACTATCTAGAGATAGCCTCGGCAAGTCTCTCAATCCTGTGCTTGTTTTGATAGAATCTTTAGGACCCATATCCCCGCGACTCGGGAGCTCTCTGCCATCACAAGAGAACCGAGATGTATAATATGAATTACACTTCAGTTCATACTCATAGTTGATACTCCTATCTATACCAATGACATATGTACCATCCTGTGATTTAGAAAGAAGCAGTGGTCTTGGTGAATCGTTATGTTTCGGCATTTTTCTGGGCATTTCCTCCTTGGGTGTGGTTCTTAAAGTTAGCCCTCCATGGGAATCCCGGTTGATCGAATCCTTGACTATGTTGCGAAATTCACTATAGCAAGGGGGTGTTTTGGGTCTCAGGGTTTCTTTCGAGGACTTTTCTGTAAAAAATGCATCGTTCACCGAAGAGAAAGATGAGCAGGAGGAAGAAGAGCAGGAGGCTCTAGAAGATTCCATTGAGAGACTGCTATTTTCGGTCAGGCTTTTGCTTAAAGTCTTCTCCTGAATTGAGGAAAAATAACAAACAAAGATACAGATTGTTAAAAGAAAATACAAAACCTACAATGTAATTCTTTTGAAAAGTTCGTCATATTTTGAACAGTGAAGTGTTGTAAAACCTTGAAAGCTCCATACAATTGGGCAGGAGGGTAAATTGGCATTTTATGAAAACATGTAGAGGACCTCTCCGAAAGAAAATTCTTTTCTAAATAACAGAGTTTATTTATTTGTCAAGTGATAAATATCTTACCAGAATAGCCTGTTCAGAGGATTTCTTCTGTTCCACAGGATTGTCTCTGTCCTTTAAAGAACCTTTGCCTGTCACAGAAGTAAACAGGTATTAGAAATGCAATATTGCATATGTATCCTCATATCTCTATCTTGGATTCTTATCTTCATGTTAAAAGTAAAAATATCAGAAAGATCTTGTTGCTCGGATAATGTTTATTTGCTTTCCCTCACATTAAAAAAAACACCAGGATCCTGACAACAGAAAACAAATACACACTGATCCTGACAACAGAATGATACAAGAGATCCGGACTGTAATTTGTGAAATGAACAGAAGAAAAATGATAAATACGTCACTAAATATAGTGTGCCAAATTGATTCCTATCAATGAATAGATCTGATTGCAAAATCTATTTCAACGAACATTAATAAAATTGGAGAAAATAGCAGGAAAATATGGTTCAACCCTCGAATTGTTCTAATTTAATAGGGCACAGTAGATATCAAAACAACTGTTGTGGATCCACAGATGTAATTTGAAGTCCTGCCATGTGACACATTTACACTATTTAACAACTGGACACACTTTTTGGTACATTGATACAGAAAGACATCGCATAGTTAGATGCATGATTAATTTTACTCTACTTTGTGGCGCATATATATTCACCAAGTTCACCAAGTTCACCAATTTGCAATGTAAAATAGCCAGTATTCTTTAAATGATACCAACTATTTTTTATGCCCAATTTAACCCTCCTAACCTTTTTTTTTTTTTTGGTAAAAAGGCCCAAGCCCAGTTCCATTTACGAAATATTACAACCAATGTTCATTTGAGAGTATCCCAACCAAAAGCTCTCAACCATATAATTCTACCTTCCTAACTTTCAGAGTACTACTAATAATATTGTTTTGTTCCTTAACATAAATATCCCATGGTTCAATCAACAATTGAATTTGTACTAATTTTTAATAAAATCATCCTTCTTTTGTTGAATTTTGCTGAGAAAAAAAAAACTTATTTTTGAAAGTATTGATGTAAAGAGCTGTGTTGGGTTCTTATGTGAACACGTAATTAACCAAGTATAAACAGTGTAAAAAAAACTTTTCTTTTTTTTAGCTGTAGTTTGTATATATATGTGTGTAAAAAGAGTAGAACTAGGGTGTTCCTAAGTTCACCAACTCTCTTTGTGAACTCAACTCCAAAACACATCAAATTGACCTCAAATGACGAATCCAAACTGTTGAATCCCGTCTATCTTACGAGTGATGCGTATATATGCAAAAAATTTAAACTTTCAAATTAATTTTAGTTCATTCATCTTTTGAACGATTTTTTACCATTTGACTCTATACAAAATTAATTCAAAATTTTAAATTTTTTGCATGTAGATGCATCACTCGTAAGGTAGATGGGTTTTAACGGTTTGAGTTTATCATTCGAAGTCAATCTGATAAATTTTAAAGTTGAGTTTACAAAAAGCGTTGATAAACTTAGGATCACCCTAGTTCTACTTGTATAAAAATAGTTTGTTTTCAGTCAATGAAAACCGGTGGGCCAGGCCACTTCTTTCAAAACTAAAAAATAAAAATATAAACAATTCACAATTTCTGATGGCCGTTTTAGAAAAATCATACTGGGTTTATTTTAAAATAATTATGCCAAGAGGCCACTTAAACATCTTATTGGCATTTTCATTCAAATCACAGAACCAACTGTGGGCACAGTCCTTTGTAGCAAATTTTCCTAAATGCTACCTTCTTTTATAATTATCATTGTAATTTTCAAAAGGGAAACCATATATTAAGAAGAAAAGAAGAGAACAGTACAGACTACAGAGCATAGACTTATATACTACCAGAATATTTCATTGTATTGAAAGCAGAGTAGGAGAAGATAAACGACAAAAATACATGATTACATAAATAAGTAGACCAACCGGTAGCCGGTACCAAATAAAAGCAAAACACAGACGGCCATTTCAAGTTAACAACCAAACGAAAGCTTTTTGAAAAAAAAAAACATCTAAAAATATATATATATATATATATATAATCATAAATGTACCTGAAGTAAGTCTCTTTTGACTATGCCGACTGAACCTTCTACCAGTAAATAGATGGCCTCGATCAAACATTTGAAAAATCCCAGCCATACATCCCATTTGCTTCTCCAATTCAGAATTTTCCTCTGGAAACATCATTTTTTGAGGTTTCAGGTTTACTTCTTCGACTTCCTTGGCAATTTGCACCACCAACCAATCTCTTTTAATGGAAAGAGAGAGATAATAGCCTGAGACTGAGTCTTCCCAGTAGAAATGGAAAGGGGAGAGAGAAGGGGGATAATATATTGCTATAAAAAAGGACGCTACACTTGCATGTAAGAAAGGAAACAAGCAAATGTCATTGCATTAAAATCCACCTCCCATTTAGGTCACCACACCAAACCCGACCAAAGAACCTTCCAACTGAGGTACACAAACTATGCCAAATATTTGATAATCCAAATTTTGTATCACTGAGAGCTATGATTCAAAATCAAAACTCAGAAATGGATTTGGGAATGTTTTTCCTTTTTCCTTTTTTTTTTTCCTTTTGGCGGAAGAGAGGTGGTGGGATTTGAGAAGGAATGTGAGAGATGCAGTGTTGAGGAAACTTTATATCATTTAGAATAGAATGTGGGAGGGAGAGGAAACTTATACATGTAACATGTTCTTGTCATGGGCATATTTTTAATATTCCCCAACAAAGCCAACAAATTTGTACACAACCTATGGAATGTCTAATAGGTCCCTGTATACTCTACTAATTGCTGTAAGAGTTTAAAAATAATTTTGATAAAGATAATTTAATTAGATGATTTGTGATCTATTTAATTGAAGTAGTGAGGATGAACTTGTTGCTCGACAAATAAAATTCAATCTTATTTAATTATTTATCATAACAGTTGTTGAAACTCTAAAGTAAGATTTAGATTTGACATAGAAAGAGTAGAACAGTAGTAACTAAGAAAAAATATTATAAAACAACAAAAAAATGATAAGATTTATTTTATCGGAGTATTTATTCATTCTCAAGCATTTACGTTTGACTATTTGTGTATCATATGAGAAGACAACATAACTTGTTATTTTTTTTCGTCTTTTCAAATGGAGTCCCGTAAACTTGCTTTTTTCCTCTCAAAATTTTGAGATACAACTTTTAAACCTCCAAATCTAACCGAACCAATTTATCTATTTTTCTTCTTGGCTCTATCACAAACAAACGCAAATTATTTTCTTGTTTCGAGCTAAAAAATTGTTCTACTCAAAGAGTTACTATACCCTTGTAATACTTGAGGTATACATATTCTTATGTTTGATATTATATTTGAAAAATATATGTTTCCATAAAAGTATTCAATTTTTTTTTTCTATTTCTCTATCATTCTAATAATTAAAACTCGCTTTTTTTTTGTCAATGGTACAACATCCAATTGATTTAACCGATGTATACCTTATAACTTATTTCAACTGGCAGTTCAAAATCAAACATAAAAAAAAATGATGGCTTTGAAGAGGTATTTTTGGAAAAGCAGCAATAATATTATTATGAAAAAAGGTGGGGGGCAAATGGGGAAAAATGGTTTAGGCGAGGCAAAGGGAAGGGCAGGGGGATGTGGGTCAGATGTGCCACGGTCCTTACACATGCCATGTGGGAAGATAGAAATAGATGATTGTTGCAAGAGTTTGGTGGGGTCTTTTGTGCTACTGCTAGCTATGGCAGTGGTGTCCATGTTATCCAAATTTCAAAGATCCGATCCAACCCGCATTTGGATTAATTTGATCCAAAAGTCAAAAGTCTATCAATCATCTTTACTTACATATGAATTCAGTTATTTATATCCACTCTGGTCCGTTTGGATCGTCAAAAATAGTATAAGGTTAGTACTGTTTTTGAATTAGTTATTCAACTATTCTACTTTTGGATCATTTTAAGAATAGAGTTATTTCTAAAATTAGCGTTGTTTTTGCTAACCCATTCAAACGATGGAAAAGCACTAACTCTATATTAGCGCTATTCTTACTATTTTCGGAGTTGCATCCAACCTGGGAGAATATTTTTTTAATCTGACACAAATTTTAAAGACCTCTTGTGCATCTAAGACAAATAAAAAAAAAAAGACTTAGAATTAACTCAGATACTTACTTTGAGCTACATATACAGAATAATGTTTCAATTAATGTGCTCGATGTGATCTTTCATGAATTTTTTTTAATCATATATAACGGTTTTTGTTTTGTTTAGGATATATGTACACGGATCTAAATTAATTCCAGTAATTTTAAAAAATTGCATTCAATGGATACAAATAAAAAAAATGAATCAATGTAGCATAGTGTACTCTGACCATATATGAATTCTTAAAAGTTCAAACTAAACAATCAATTCTATATAAATTTGTGACGTAAAATTTTAGTGTTTAAGTCTTGCGTCTTTTATTTAAAAAAAATATGAACAAGATAAACAATATATATCAATCCAGAACTTATTATTGTTACGGATATAAGTCCACAATTAAATTTTAATAATTTATATTAAATTTGGTTTTTCATTTAAATCTTTTGATTCCCATTGCAGTCGGATCCGCATTTTCTTTGGTCCGGTGTAGATCCGATCCATTGACAGCGTTAGCTTTGGGTGGCCATGTGATGCCCATCAGCTTAGATTTATTACAGGAGTTTCGAAAAAAAAAAAAATTAAAAATCTCTCAAGAAAAACTAATATTTTTTAAATTGAAAGAAAAAATATAACTGAACAAAGGAGAGGAAAGAGGAGAGAGGGAGAGAGCCATAAGGCATTTAAAATCTTAGTACTGTCAAGTGTCAACTGTCACTCAACGTGTAACTATTCTTTTCTTTTGTTTCCACAGAGGCACAGACACACTGGCGTACCAGTTGTTAAGTGGGTCCGATTGTCAGTCACCGCTGGTTCTTCTGTGATAATCAATAACTGAAGTATTTGTTATTTTATTTACCGTTTCCTTTCTGTAGCCTGAGAAATGATTATTATCTTCATCTCGTGGGGTCACTATACAATTTATTTTATTTTTAGAAGTTAAAAAAAATCAAATTATACCTGAGGGCTGAGGTGCAATTATTAAATCTGGACCGTTCTTTTAACTTAGCACGAATCTCAAAATGGACCCCCTATATTTTTTATAGGCACCGGATTGAGTTTGATCTTGCTGCAACTAATCCGGACTGTCCGTTTATATAGATTGCTACTCGGGTGGGGGATACAAACTCGTTAGAGTGTCTATTAGGAAGATCCTAGTAGTTTTCAGAAATTGCAGCATACTTTGTCACAAAAAATCAAAAGTACTGGGGCCGAACTGTTGATTCAATTCCAGTAAAAACTATGAATTTAGTGTATAGATCAATTTATATTTGATTTAGAAAACAATAAAACCGAACTAATGGCTCGATCCAATTGAATTTCCACACTATGTAACCATTGGTGTGAAAAAACAGTATCATTATCATGTTATGAATGAATGAGACTGAATCATTGGTTCGATTTCGTCCAATTAATAGCTAAAAAAAAAATCATATTGTTTTATGATAATTTGATTTTTTTTTTCTAAAATAAATATTAAAGGACCCTGTACACCCTAACTTCTTTTAAATATTATTCTCGAAAAGTAAACTTACGTCTCTTCAAAGAGAGAAGAGAATTCGTATCACCGTACTAAGTCTATATTTAGAAGAAGAAAAAAATAGTCATTATATGTATCCGGAATTAAGCAACAATTGACTGAATCCCCTTTTCTCGTTTGCTCGAGTCATATATGAATGAATAGATGATCCAATTTCTCTGCGAAAATTAAGTAATTTTAATTCATGTACTACGTAGTTAAAATGATTTGTTGTGCTGAAATAGTTCCAATTTCTAAATAAGCTTCTTATTCCAGCTATGTTGTGTTGAAATAGTTCCAATTTCTAAATAAGCTTCTTATTCCAGCTATGCTGTGTTGAAATAGTGTCCTTGGTTATTAACACGCCACATTACACTGCAGAGTAAACAAAATGATTTGCCGACAGTAATAGTACAACGATGTGAAAAGAACATTAACTTGGTTACTAAATTCTATCAAACTTTTTATATTTTAATGCACAAACAATAATTTATTCAGAATCAGATTTTAGCAACTACTATCCTTAAAAAAAAACTCTCCATAGATTCGAGCCTGTTTGTTTGCGAGCATTATTTTAAAATAAATCAACCTAACCAATTTTTTTAAATGCTGATGCAAATGAAGGCAAATAATTGATGAGGTGCTTCAAATAGATGGACTTTAAATGTACCGTTTATATCAGTTATCCGGAGAAAAGAAACACCTGTGGTTTTTATTCTGTGGACATCTGTATTGCGAATCAACCAATTTTTCGATACAAAATTTAAAAATAATAAGAATTTGAATTTATTTAGTATTTTTTTTATATAATTTTTAGTTTAGATAAAATAATCTAATTATCTGCCGTAGTTCTTTCTCTCGCAACGGAACATTTAATCCAACACACACATCATTAACATTTAAAAACAATATGACACGCGTTTATCGATAGATGAATACAAGAGAAGCCGTCCTGAATCAGTGAAATTATTTCTTAAAAAACCAATAGCAGATTAAATTAAACCTTAATTGGTACAAAAAAAATATATTCTTGAACAAGCAAGCAATCATATCTTTCATACAGAAAAATTGATACCTCAACCTCTTTCATTTAATATTTTTCTTGTTCATATCATCTAGATCAAATCAGTACGGAATACACATATTGTATTGTTGGCTACTATTAGGTTTGAACGATTGACATTTTATGACGCTAGGGCTAGATTTTATATACCTCCCAGTTGTTTGATTTGTTTAATTGGTCAAATTTAGAATCTGGGTAATTTATGAATTTGTTGTACTTCCATCAATTTTTATTTCCCTTTGAGATGTTGCTTCTTTACCTATCACTTTTTTCTAGATCCGTATGTAGCAAGGCAATGGCATTTTCCTCTGCAATGCTGTTACAATGGACTTTTAATTTCATTTACTTTTGGTTTGGCACATGCTCTTCTTTGAATTTAATTTCCTGCCCTTTATTTTTCTCTTTTTTTTTGTCAGAGGACGAACATGGCATGTATGATTAATTAACACTTGGTCACAGCAATACAATAATTCATGCATGATACTAAGTTTTGCTGTTAGATTTCTCAGATGCTAAAAAAAATGTCAATTACGTACTGTTTTCGTAGTGCTCGTGGAGAAACAATAATTGTAACAAACTCCTATACATGAATAATAATATATGCAATTAGAAAAAAAAAATTTATAAAAAATAAGAAAAAAAAAATTATCATCAATGCACAACTCAACACACCACAACATGGGTATTAATGTATTATCCATTTGCTTTATTTTGGACAGACTACGAGAAAATCTGAGATATTATTATTTCAAAATGTGACATATCAAGTTATTGCAAAAATCTGAAAAAAAAAAATGGATACCGAAATAAAATAAAAGTTACATAACATAACTAGAGCAATTAATAGCAGACAAAAGCAATAATAATAAAAAGATACAATCCATATACAAAGGTTTCGGCCACACAACTACACTAACACAAGGCGGAGGTGGTCCAAAAAAAGAGATGGCACACTTCCCAATAGGAGGTAGGCTGATAGAGAGAGCAGCAGCTTCTAAGAAGTAAGAATCCAATCAATTCCCTTTCCCCATTTCTCATAGATTCAAACCGTCTTTGTAATAGATTGTATTCGCCTTTGTATTCTTCCTATAAATCGAAATTTTACCTTTGCTTTTAACAATTTGCTCGTTACCTTGGAATGCTCCGGGGACCAGCTGCTTCTGTCCTTTTTTTATGCAAAATGCATGGGCGCTAATAGGAACGTAAATTTGTGCCACTTTGATCGAGTTAAATTTTGATGTGTGTTCAAATTCGAAAAGACAGTAACAACGTGACGTGACGACCGTACGTATTGTGATAAAATGTGATTAGTTTAGTCAAGTTTAATTATTTTTTTCATAATTCATCATTTAATTAATGGGTGACTGCGTGATATATTGTATCATGATCAGATTAGTTTGTGTATCGCGCCATGTCAATTTTTCAAAAAATGATTACGTTTCACGTGAGTAGTTACGACACGGAACAAGTTACGGTACAATACGTCACGGCACGATTTTATGGGTATCAGTAAATTGTGAAGATACATGAGCAAAGTTAGAGTGTGATGTACCCACCAAAAAAGATTGGTGAGCATAATTCTAAAAGTCTATCGAATTTTTTTCAAACGACAAATTTCAAACCGTTAAAATCCATTTACTTCATAAATGATGTATGTATATGAAAAGTTTTGAAAGAATTCATTTAGTACAAGATCAAGCAGTTAAAACAATAAACATTTTATAAGTTATTTTATAGTTGTTTTATGTATTTATTTTTCAATATTTTTTTTATCACTTGACTTTGTACTAAATGAATTGGAAACTTTTAAAAGTCTGTATATACACGTGTCACTCATGAAATAGATGAATTTTAACTGTTTGGATTCAACATTTGAAGTCAAACTAATAGACTTTTATAGTTGTGCTCACCAACTCCTCTTAACTAGCACATCACAATTTAACCTTGCTCAAAATACATCATCTCAAAGCATTGAAGCAACATGAAAGAAACTCTTTGCGATGACCAAGTCACCATTGTACAAACCAAATAGAGGGAGAGATGGATCTCTTTAGTGTTCCTGTTTCCGTGTATGCTCCTCTTTGGTAGCTAAAAGGGAGGAATTGAGAATAGGTCTGATGGGCATCGGACCTTCCTTTTTCGATGGGTGAAATGACCATCAGATATGCATCAAGATTCGTGCAAACTCACTAAAATCCGTGCAAGTATTTTTAGTTTCCGTGTGCACAAATCTCAATGATAATTGTACGGTGTTAGAGCTAATTGAACCTAAAAGTAGGTCCAATGCCCATCAGACCTACTCCTATCTCCAAAGGAAGAGCGAGCATGCAAAATGGAGGACTACAATGCAATCCATTCCTCATTAATTTTGAATTTGAATTCGAACAATCTAGTATGTTTTGACACAAATGTTAAAGAATACTTTGTGCATTTCACACCGGACCGAATTGATTTGAATTCATATCAAACTCAAAATTCGAGTTACTTTAGGAAATTCGACTTGGAGAGAGAGAAGGCTTTTGAATTTTTTTCCCTATGATATTATAAAAAATAAGGCTCTATGAAACTATGCATATTACAAACTAGTCCGTAATACGGATTAGTATTTTTATTTTCAAAATTCTAATAGTTGATTTGAACCGTTCAACATGATTCCCATACAAATATATATTTGCAGATCAAATTTTATGTTGAACAACAGATCACCTAAAGTAACTCAAAATTTTGAGTTTTAGACTCGGACAATTAAGATCAATTTTGCACAAATATTAAAGGGTCCTTGTGCATTTCATCTTAGACCGAATTGATCTGGATTCTGAATTTTTATCAAAATAGTCCAAATCCAAACTCAAAATTTGAGTTAATTGAACTCAGAGCAAGAATAAGATTTCGAATTTCTTTGTCTATGATATAAAAAATTAATTTAATTATATTAAACAACATATTTTAAATTTATATAAATAATATGAGCGTTCAGTTTTAAAATGATGATAATGATAATGGTAACATTAAATTTTCAGGATATTGGTAGCAACAGTAAAACTAAGGTGTTCCTAAGTTCACAAAGCTTCTTTGTGCACTCAATTTAAAAATTTATCGGATTGGTTTTAAACGATGAATTCAAACCGTCAAAATACTTCTACGTTACGAGTGATGTATCTACATGCAAAAAAAAAAAATCAAATTAATTTTTTTATAGAGTCAAACAGTAAAAAAACGTTAAAAAATAAATGGATTAAAATTAATTTATAAATCTTCCAATTTTGACCGCTTAACTTTATATTAAATTAATTTGAAAGTTTAAAATTTTTGCATGTAGATGCATCACTCGTAATGTAGAAATCGCATCCTCTGCGGAGTTTTTACCTGCAGAGATGTGCGGTTCTTTTAATCTAGTCTGTTCTTTTTTTATCAGATGGACCAAATAAGATTTTGGCACGAATTTTAAAGCAAAATTAATATTGCCCCCTCCATCATCCGAGCACTCACCGGCTAAGATTAAATCTGGATCGTCCGATCAGCTCCGCAAGGGAAAAACTCTGCAGAGGATACTAATCCTCGTAATGTAGATGGATTTCAACGGTTTAGATTGTCATTTGAAGCTTCAAATCCGATAGATTTTAGAACTGAGTTCAAAAAAAACTTGGTGAACTTAAAAACACCCTAGTTTTACTCATAAATTTATATCACTAGTGAGTAGTGACCGTTGATAGGTAGCCACTATCATGTGTACTTCTAATGCATCATTATATCCAACTTTATACCCAGCTAGTTCAAGGTTTGATTAAAAAAGAATTGAATGAACATATATTTTTTTTTTTTCAGGCACATTATATTAAAAATACCAGTATGTTAAATTATAGTACAAGAAGACCCAAACACATACACTACAGTACTACAAAAGGCAGAACGAACTACAGTATTAAAAACTAAACTGTAGTTTTATGTGTTTGTTTTGATTTTCACCTGAACATATAATTACTGTTGAGTAGCTGGAGGTGTTGTCCCCTAAATTCATTTCACCTGAGGTAGAGTTCGTATTCTCGGATCCGAATTTGCTGCGATTCTTCGCCCACGAACAGTAACTTACGATCCCTGTTTTTCCAAATCCAACTGTTGAATTGTTTCGAGATTCGTGCAAGTAAAAATCAGCTATTTTGAGATACGTGCATGAAATTATTGGATGGTCAGATTTGGAAAAACAGGAATTTTAGGGATACTGTTCACTCTTTTAGGATCGCAGCAGATGTGAATCCCATATTCTCTGAGGTAACATAATATTTGAGTTTAGATCCGGACCGTCCGATCAGATTTCAGACCAATTCAACCGAAGTGGAATGCAAAGAGGCCTCTTTCATATTAGTGCCAAAGCATATCGAACGGCCCGGATTTAAACTTAAAATTCATGTTACCTCAGGAGATTCGTATGAAAAGTAACTCAAAATTTGAGTTTAGATCCTTCGTTTAGTTGCTTTGATTCGGTACACCCCTATATATCTCCTAGCCATCAATGCAAATGTTGCGGTGTAGATGTACCGGGTGTAGTGATAATATACGCGACATATTCGCGAGATATTCACAAATTAAATGTGTCTTATTTGTTTTTTTACTGTTTTCAAAGCGAACTCCAAATAAAATGCAAAAAAAAAAAACGTATAATACATTTTATTCGCGAATAAAACTCGAATCACAAATTATCCGTGATAAAAACCCGAAAAAAAACAATTTTTTTTTAATTTTGGGACTTTTTGTTTTTTATTTTCTTATTGTACCGAATCATTCTCGATTAATACCTGAATTATACTCTAATTACAAATTTATTATCTTGGTGAACCGGAATTATAAATTTTTAACTCCACCAAACTGAATCCGAACTATTAGTTTGTCGCTATGGTACTGTATCATATTTTTGGCACACACCCAGAGAGTGACCTAAAATTTCTCTTGGATCTTGTTAGTCTTATGAAGAAAATCGACACTTTTTATTAAAATAAATATATTTTTTCAAATCTATCCATTGGCATCAATTGTTTGTTTTTATCGAAGGCCTCAGTTTGCAAAATTATGATAATTCCAAATTGTTAAGTTATTAAGAATTCCACGTTGTTAAGTTATTATTTATTTATTTTGAGAAAAAAAAAACATGAATTCTAATCCGTATTTGATAATAACACATTGTTATCTAACTAATATAAAAAAAAAATTAGTGCATTGGAGTTTTGAGATAAAAACAAAAAGTCAAATCATATAACTTCACAATATTTACGAAGATTTCTAATCGTATTTGAAACCTACAATATTTTTTATATTTATTTCTTTAAAAGAAGGATAGAAACCTGATATCGCGTTATTTTAGCTACATTTCTGATCAAATTTTGTACCAAAACCTGTGTCCAAAACAGTAAAATTATGTTTATTATATTGATTATCTATAGAATGTGGTACTGCTGCGCTTTTGTTTGTTTATTGTAGGAAACGGGCGAAGAAATGGTGAAATCCGACAATTTGGACATGCCACACGGGCCGTGCAACATCTCACACAGACCATGCAAAACCCTACTCGACCCCCCCTACATGGGCGTTGTACGACCCGGACAGGAGACACATGAACACGGTCCGTACAACATCTCACACGGACCGTGTCAGCCAAATCCGGCAGTTAATCTAAGTTTACAGATTAATGCCTAATTAAAGGAGTACGGTTATGGAGTAATAAAAGGACGATCCCTTGGACCAGAGAGGCATCCAATCTGACAGAAAACGAACCCTAGGAGAGTTTTAGAACAACTGACTTGGAGACGAAGTAGAGAGGAGGAAATCGAGAGAATTCCGACGAATCTTCTTTGTATTTTCGGTTTTTGTCATGAATTGTTTATCTTTCTATTATTATTCTGTTTTAAGAATGATGTTTGAGTAATTTTCTTAGTTTCTTGGGTCATGATGTAGTCGAATACTTTGTTTACTTGCTAGTCGTTTGATCATGTGTGATATTCGTGTTTGCTTGTTTGTGTATGATTTTAATTGCTTTTCTGCGTTGTTCGATTGTTATTTGGTTCTTACCATTAGACTTGTCCACGTCTAACAAGGTACTGCGTCCAACTCCTTCCTTCAACCAGACCAAGTATTTGAGGTAAGTCGATCAACCGAGAGGGAAAACTGATTAGTAACCGAGAGGTGAACATTTCATAAATCGAGAGATTCTGAATACCTTTAGTAAACCAAACAAGTAACTTAGGTCATTCAAACCAATGAACGAAAGTTTAGGTTAGAACCCTAAGAGGATTGAATTATATTCCCATTATCGAATTTATTAAGCCAACAAACGAGAGTTGAGGTTTAGAAACATCAGGTATGGTCAATTCATCATGTACAGAGTCAATCAGCACAAAATCAGACAACTATAGTTTCACTCGAGTCCGACACGGACCGTGTGACACGGGTCGTGTCAGGTGAGAGGCAGAGTTGCAGATGAAATCAGAAACCTAGGAAACGCTTGTTTTAATTAGTGTTAAAGTTCAGTTTAATTTACTTGCAATTTAATCATTCACTGTTATTGAAACTTAAACAACCAACTCAACCCTTTTCAATACTTCTAGTCTTACGATAATTTAAGTAAAAATCTAGTTAAACTATTGAACCGTCCTGTTGATCGATACCCGATAATACCAGCGATAGGATTGTACACTTGCAGTCTGATCTAAAAGTAGAATCGAGGTTAAAAAGTATAGCTTGTTATACTGAAACTTTGTAGTACACTTTTGTGCGAACAAGTTTTTGGCGCCGTTGCCGGAGACGGCATCATTTAGTCTTTCTAGATTTTCACTTATTTTATTTGAATTCTAGATTTTAACTTGTATCTTTCATTTTGTTTTTCTGTATCGCAGGAAAGCTGGCGTTTGTACCACCCCCGAAGGGCGACTACAACCTGAGGAGTAGAAGACTTGGTCCACAACCTTCTCAAATCCTTCAGCTAACTGCACCAACCATGTTAGTTTGTAATAATCTAGAAGTCAATAATACGATAAATTATCAGAAAGCTTTGTTCATGAATTGAGTGATTAATAAACTGTTATTTTGTTCCTTGAGTATTATTGAATTTATGAATCATTTCGGGTTCATGATTTGAAATTGTAGAGCTTCATAATATAGACAATAAATACTCTTAAAAGTCTCTAACCGAAGTAATTAGCAGGAACACTAATTTACCGTTACAAGGTTAGAATGTGGATTAAAAGATGGTCAAGTTTTACAGACCATTGACATGAGATGTCATTTTAATCACATAGATACATGTTCTAGGAACATGATATTTGACAGACCTCGAATGAAACATTAAATGAAATTGTGTACGTGTCATTAATGTTTTCATTCAGTGTTAAGTTCTAAAGTATGAGGTATTCATCTTTCCTACTAAGAGATGTGTATGTGTGATTGTTATCTAACGTTGTCGGTAAAACGAAGTCATAACGGTAGCTTTTCGGTATACATAGCTTAGTTGAGGTGGTGATGGTTTACCAAAAGTACTATTGTCCCTCGTATCTCTATACGAGTTACGGTATCACTAGGGCCCTTGATAGAGTAGGATTATCTGCATGCAGTATAATTACAAGAGTAATTATATTTGATAATCTGCTCAAGATCGAGAAAAGATTAAGTTTGCAAGGATGACACACACCTACCTTGAAACTGATATGATACTGTGAGACATAAGAATTAACACGACTAAAATAGTTTACTGGATCGTGGTATTGTATAGTACAACATCATCTGTGTAATTGGATGGTCATAGTGTAGATGTCAGATGCCTCCTATGATTATAGAAGTTAAAATGGTTTTAGTTTTATTTACCAACATAACACAGATCATATTGGGTGACACCGCAAATGAGACTTATCAGAGAATCTTATAATTAATTATATATAGTTATAATTAATAATAAGATATTTATATTAATTATAAAAGGTATAATTAATATAAATGTCATAAAGATGACAAGCTTAAACATATTCAATTTACAAGCGTGTACGACACGTTGTGTAAAAACTATCGCAGCAACAGTCGCAAGAAATTATAACTGATCAGATCGATTATAACATGGATTATATATATTAATTATGAATTAATATTTTGGGCCTAAATTAAATTTACAATTTAATTTAAAAGCCCAAAATCAAAGCCCAAATCAAGGCCTAAAAAAAGCCCAAAATTGATTTTTGGGCCAAAAGGATATTTTGGTCATTTGTAAGGTTGGTTTTGGAAGGGCATTTTGGTAATTTTAAACCTCCTCAAATTCCTTTAAATAGAGGGGTAGGGGTAGAGTTTAATTCATTCCAAAAATCCGATCGAAGTCTGATCGATCTGAAAGTCAGTCTTTTGGAACTTTTGGTTTTTCTCTCCTAAATAGTGTTGGGCTAGAAAAGAAAGATATGCGTAATCCACGTATAATCTTGCGAGTTGTGAATAGTGTTTTTACGGTTGTTGTGAATAGTGTTTTCACAAAGTTTCGTGAATCTGATTTTGCATGAGACGCAAGTCGGTTTTTACGATTCTCGTGAATAGTGGTTTCACGCTTCCCGTGAATAGTGCTTTTACGGTTGTCGTGAATAGTGTTTACGGAATTAGAAAATAATATATTTGCGAAAGTCGCTGTATATTTATTTTGTCCTTTTCTCGGTGAATAGTGTTTTCACGCCTTTCGTGAATAATGTTTATGGGATTAGGAAATAATATATTTGTGAAAGTCGCGGTATATTTATTTTGTCCTTTTCTCGGTGAATAGTGTTTTTGCGAATCTCGCTGGTCAGTATTAGTGGCAGTAGAAAGCCAGCGCTCTGGTGGTTCCTGGTAGACGACCGATAGAGGTATCAGACGTCTGATACTCCGAGGCAAGACATTCCTCAGATTCGATCTTCTCGGTCTGCTGCAATCCAATTGGAATTTGGATCAAAAGTATAAATATGTTATATTAATCTATTTAATTTGTAGATTGATTAAAGTTTTAGAAAACAATTATGGAGTAGATCTGTAAAATGATTAAATTGGGTTTTGATGCCAAGGAATACTGAAGGAGGATCACCTTGGAAAGTATTCTGACATACCTCGTTTAATTCTTGGCTTAAGTTAGAAGTAAAATTTTTGTTTTACGTTTTTTCCGCAGCTTAAGCTAATCAATGGGTTTGGACCGTCCTTAACCCAACAAACCAGTGACACGGGCCTTGTGACCCCTACACTATCTGTGCACTCCGAGCCTGCACTATCGATTACCAATCCGGACCATATAGAAGACATACGGTCCGTGCAAACCGAACTCCCATCAGGATTCGCAGGCAGAGCAACAATGAGCAACCACGGAGAGGACGAGTTTTCAGAACAGGAAGAAGAGATGGCAGACTTTATGCCAAGAACCCTTCGCGAGCACAATGTACCAAGGGCTGGAGACGTGCGAGGTGCAATCTGACTTCCAAGAGTCGTGGGGAAGATGCCGAACCTTGCCCCAGCAGTCATAAACATTGTTCAGCAGAACACCTTTCACAGTTTGGATCACGAGGATCCATATGAACACCTCCAAACCTTTCTCGAATGTTGCACCACAATTAAAACCATTGAAGCTACAATCGATTACATTAGGCTTGCACTTTTTTCTTTCACAGTTAGGAATAGGGCAAAAAAATGGTTAGGGTCATTGCCAAGATAGTCCATTACCACTTGGAGGGAATTGTATAAGAGTTTTCTGACAAGGTTTTCCCCTCACAAACGAACTGTTAAGGTAAGAACCCAATTGACCAGCTTTAAGCAACGGTTTGATGAACCCCTAAATGAGGCATGAGAAAAGTTTAGGGAACTGCACTACTCTTGTCTATACCATGGTATCCCTGACTGGTTGTTAATTCAAACTTTTTATGATGGTCTAACAGAATCTACTCGTACTTTTGTTGATGCTGTTGCAGGTGGGGCTCTGATGGAAAGAGAACCGCCCGAAGAAATTAATCTGATCGACAACATGGCTCAAAACCAACAGTGTTCCGACCGCGAAAGTTTTAGAATGACTGGAGGCGGCCGAATTGAGGTCGATCAAATCACTGCTCTCACAGCCAAGTTAGATGCCATACAGAAGGCTTTTGACAAGATGAGTGTTAAGACACTTGGCAAGCAACAACCGCAATCTTGTGTGATGTGTGGGGACGAGGGGCATTTGTATGAGCAATACCTGCTCGCGCAAAGGAATGAGGAACCTGAGCAAGTTAACTCGCTCAACAACGAACCTTTTTATTTGCAAAACCTCCTTTCAACCGATCCTACTCTAAGGACCAAAATGAGCAACAGGCTTGGAGGTGGAAACAGAACAACCCCGCACCCTTCAACAACAATATTTTTGGCAGCAGCAACAACAATCGCAACTTCTACAACAATGCAGCGTTCAACAACCCGACCAACCGTGCACCATATTCTGGACCATCTAAACCCTATGTTGCCCCCATGGTGAGTGATTTCATGCACGAGCAAGGAAAGATGTATCAAATGATCTTCGAGCAAATGGAAGCGATTAATGCTCAACTGGCTGGTTTAGTTGCTCAGAACAGAACAAATAAGCAAATGGGTATGAAACCGCTACAAACCAGCAACAACCTGGCAAGCTTCCTGGCCAACCAGAGGTCAACCCTAGAGGAGAAGCCAAGGCAGTGACACTGCGCAGCGGGACTCATTACGCACCACCAGCCATGCCACCTACTGAACACACTGGCCATACAGACATTGCACGGCCCGTGTCAGACCCACCAGTTGAAGAGATCCCTAGTCGCACAGACTTGACACGGCCGGGACAGGTGGAAAACCCGCATGAAACGGACCACACAGATGTCACACGGCCCGTGTAGAATGCAGAGGTGTGAAGAAACCAATCTCATTTTGAACTGGGAGAAATGCCACTTCATGGTCCAAGAACGTGTTGTTTTGGGACATGTCGTGACTTTCAAAGGTATTGAAGTTGATAAGGCCAAAATCGAGGTGATTGAGAATTTGGCTATTCCAACAACTGTCAAAGAAGTTCGAAGTTTTCTGGGACACGTGGGGTTCTACCGCCGCTTCATCAAGGACTTCTCCAAATTGCCAAACCTCTAACAAATCTTCTTGTTAAGGATTATGAGTTTAATTTTTACAACGATTGTGTAAAATCTTTATGTAGCTTGAAGGAAGCTCTCATCTCGGCACCCATCTTGCAACCACCGGAGTGGTCCTTGTCATTCGAGTTGATGTGCGATGCAAGTGACTATGCTATAGGGGTGGTTTTGGGACAAAAAAAGACAAGAAGCCATGCGCCATCTACTATGCCAGCAAAGTGTTGGATGAACTACATAACAACTGAAAAGGAGCTTCTAGCGATTGTTTTTGCTCTTGACAAATTCAGATCCTACTTGGTCGGCTCGAAAATCAATGTTTACACTGATCATGCTGCACTCAGGTATCTTTTGAGTAAACAAGATGCAAAACCTCGTTTGATTCGATGGATTCTCCTTTTACAGGAATTTGATCTTGAGATCAAAGACAAGAAGGGAATTGAGAACACTGTAGCTGTGTACGCCGATCAATGACTCGTTCGCTGACGAACAGCTTCTGGCCATTACCTCTGCTCTGTACGAGGCTGACACGGCCACCACAGATTCTCACTTGGTCCGTGCAGTCAATGACACGGGCCGTGTAACACACCATTCGGACTGTGTGAACAGCCTGGCAGAACCTTGGTATGCAGACATTGCGAACTTTCTCGCCTCAGGAGTGCTACCTAGGACCATGACTTACCAGAGAGAAAGAAGCTCAAGTCAGATGCCAAATATTATTTTTGGGATGATCCTTTTCATTTCAAAACAGGTGTAGATGGGATTTTTCGACGCTGCGTACCTATCGAGGAAACGCGCTCCATTCTCGAGCATTGCCATTCGTCAGCCTACGGTGGACATGCATCTTTCTCCAAAACAACTGCTAAGGTATTGCAATCTGGTTTCTTTTGGCCTTCTATTTTCAGGGATGCGAAGAACTTTGTTATGGCTTGTGACAAGGGCCCATGGATTGGCAATATCACCCTCGGCGGTTATGTCACACATATCGCCGAACATTTAGAGTATCAAATTCAGGGTGATACTCTTTGCAGGGGCCCGACCACACTAGACGTTGAGTCCTTCCGCCTGGCGCGCTTCATCCACTTCGTGAAGGGTGCTGCCGGGCCATAGTGACAAGTACTATTGGTGCATGCCGGATGGCACGCACGACAACTGGCTTCCCTTCTCAGCACCTCTCTCTTTCAAGGATAAAAGCACATGGCTATTCACAGGCACTCGAGTTGAGCCACCACCTCCTCCTCCAGCAGTTGAGGTACCTATGCCTGATGTGGTCATGACAGATGTGCATGTGACAGATGCACCTATCTCTTCTCACCCGGTACACGCATCTACTTCTACCGCGGGCCCCTCTTCTTCTACTGCAGCCAGCACTTACCCACTCTCCGATCCTACCATCATGGACGTGTACCGCCTTGTGTACGACATGAGGCACGAGCAGGGTGAGATTCTACGTGACCTTACAGACAGAGTGACCGCCATTGAGGACAAGTTGCGCGATTGGCGGTGGTACGAGGACTACGACTCTGACCGCGGAGCCGCAGACCACTAAGCAGGTTTGTTTTCCCTATCCCTAGCTTTTATATCTCTCTATTTATACGTCTTTAAGCATTAGGGACAATGCTAAGACGAACCTTTGGGGGGGGGGAATCTATCTTTTGCATTTTAGGTCGTGTTTATTTCTTGTTTGTATGATAGCTTACTTTTTGTTCGCATTTTAGGTAGGCGAAAATTTTTGTGAATTGTTTGAATCTTGATCTTTAGCGAAACATTTTGGCCAATGTTAACCTAACCCTTAGTTAATTGAAACTAACACCATAAATTGACTGCCAAAACTGATTAGGATGAGATTGTCTTGTGATATTGATGAAAACCCGTTCACATCGAAAAAACTAAAAAAAACTAAAAAAAAATATATATATATAATCAAATTCTGAACTATACCTTACAAAATAGGGAATTGGGGATTTTGAATAATAAAACATTAGGATATCCAATGGTATGAAAGAATACCATTGGAGGTGTGTATTCATGGTATATGTAAATAAAAATAATGGAAAACGATGGAGAAAATAAGAATACTGGCAATAAGCCCCTCGAGGCGCCTTTGAGCTCGTCTCCCAAAAATAAAAATGGAAAAGAGTACTCGACACAATCCAATTGGATGCCTTTGAGCTCGATTTGCATATACCAACACACTATTAAGGGCAAAATGATCAAAACCACCACAAACGAGGGTATCACTCAGTCTAAAGCTTAATAACGATAAGATCGGGTAATTAATCTTAAAGTATATCAAAGCATCTCAGAATTTGAAGTTAAGTGGTCAGTTTGTGGAGTGAATCGAAATTAGCTTAGGGAGAGTCCAAATTGTTGTCAAAATGATTCGCAAGATCTCCGATACGAACAATTCATGTAAGTTTTCGCATTTAGGAAATTATCTTGCATTTAGGTAGTTTAAATGACCAATCTGGTACCAAAGTTGTTATTTTTGCTTGAGGACAAGCAAGATTTCAGCTTGGGGGGATTTGATATCGCGTTATTTTAGCTACATTTCCGACCAAATTTTGTACCAAAACATGTGTCCAAAATAGTAAAATCATGTTTACTACATTGATTATCTATAAAATGTGGTATTGCTGGGCTTTTGTTTGTTTATTGTAGGAAACGGGCGAAGAAATGGTGAAATCCGGCAATCTGGACATGCCACACGGGCCGTGCAACATCTCACACGGACCGTGCAAAACCCTACTCGACCCCCCCTACATGGGCGCTGCACGACCCGGACAGGAGACACAGGAACACGATCCGTACAACATCTCACACGGACCGTGTCAGCCAAATCCGGCAGTTAATCTAAGTTTACAGATTAATGCATAATTAAAGGAGTACGGTTATGGAGTAATAAAAGGACGATCCCTTGGACCAGAGAGGCATCCAATCTGACAGAAAACGAACCCTAGGAGAGTTTTACAACAGTTGACTTGGAGACGAAGTAGAGAGGAGAAAATCGAGAGAATTCCGACGAATCTTCTTTGTATTTTCGGTTTTTGTCATGAATTGTTTATCTTTCTATTATTATTCTGTTTTAAGAATGATGTTTGAGTAATTTTCTTAGTTTCTTGGTTCATGATGTAGTCGAATACTTTGTTAACTTGCTGGTCATTTGATCATGTGTGATCTTCGTGTTTGCTTGTTTGTGTATGATTTTAATTGTTTTTCTGCGTTGTTCGATTGTTATTTGGTTCTTACCATTAGACTTGGTCACGTCTAACAAGGTACTGCGTCCAATTCCGTCCTTCAACCAGACCAAGTATTTGAGGTAAGTCGATCAACCGAGAGGGAAGACTAATTAGTAACCGAGAGGTGAACATTTCATAAATCGAGAGATTCTGAATACCTTTAGTAAACCAAACAAGTAACTTAGGTCATTCAAACCAATGAACGAAAGTTTAGGTTAGAACCCTAAGAGGATTGAATTGTATTCCCATTATCGAATTTATTAAGCCAACAAACGAGAGTTGAGATTTAGAAACATCAGGTATGGTCAATTCATCCTATACAGAGTCAATCAGCACAGAAATCAGACAACTATAGTTTCACTCGAGTCCGACACGGACCGTGTGACATGGGTCGTGTACGAGAGTACACGGGTCGTGTCAGGTGAGAGGTAGAGTTGCAGATGAAATCAGAAACCTAGGAAACACTTGTTTTAATTAGTGTTAAAGTTCAGTTTAATTTACTTGCAATTTAATCATTCACTGTTATTGAAACTTAAACAACCAACTCAACCATTTTCAACACTTCTAGTCTTACAATAATTTAAGTAAAAATCTAGTTAAGCTATTGAACCGTCCTGTGGATCGATACCCGATAATACCAGCGATAGGATTGTACACTTGCAGTCTGATCTAAAAGTAGAATCGAGGTTAAAAAGTATAACTTGTTGTACTGAAACTTTGTAGTACACTTTTGTGCGAACAAAACCAATCCACTCAATTATTAATTATTTAATATTCATGAAAATTTTCTCATTCAAATTTTGAACCTGATATTTCTTATACGAAACGAGTTGTCTTTTGTTATCACACTAAATATTAGTTCTAAAACTTTTCATTTTTAAAACACTGACTTAATTACTAGATTAAATATTTATTTTTTATTTATATATAAAGATAAGTTCAAGTCTTCTAACTTAAAATTTTCATGCAAAATTTCTGAACTAGATATCAAATCTACAATTTTTTACACAAGAACATTATATTACTTATTAGACTAAAAACTAATTCTCAATCTGATTCTCTTTCCTATATACTTGAATTACAATCTTCTTCATGCCAATTCACAACCTCCATATACTTATGACATGCGGTTTCTAATTATTTAAAAAAGAAAGAAGTTATGATAGTTCATTTAAATCATCATTTTAACTTAATTATTTTTTGGGTCCGCCTAGTTGTCCGCGTGAAACGTCCCCTATCTGTCCCCCAGATAAAAACCGTTAAAACAGCTAAACGACAAACAAAAACGCGTAAAACCGCCCAGAAAACACATTAATTGCGCAAAAGAGACGCGGACCACCATTAGTATTTATTTGTAACACAAATGTATTCATCCTAAGGCAAAAAAGTATTCAACTAATGTCTGCACATTAAGACAAAAAAAACTGAACACATCACTCACCATCTTTTACACGTTTTTAGAGGCGGTTTGTTTTTTCTCCGTTCAATCTAACCAATAATTCTGACGATCTATAAGGAATTTTGCAAATCTAAAACCACGGGTGTCTTCTACATAATTTTCTCTTTCAAATGAGATCCATGATGACATACTTTCGAGTTGTCGGTTGCACAAGTATTCATCGTCGTCATGCAAGTATTCATACATAATATATCAAATATTCATTCTCACCGTGTAAGTATTCATCCTTAGGATCTGCCTAACTGTTCCGCTAATCAATCTCCCATTTTGTCCCCTAGTCAATAACTATATGAGTAACTGTTAATTAACTGGGAGACTACTTAATATTTAGGGACCGCCTAATATTTGAAAGATTTTACAACTGTCACACGCAAGTATTCATCATAAGATATCAAATATTTAAAAAAAATTGGACACATCACTCACCTATCTTTTACACGTTTTTAGTTGTCGATTGCACAAGTATTCATCATCGTTATGAAAATATTCATTTCTCATGGAACAAGTATTCATAATCGCCATGTAAGTGTAAATATGTATCAAGAGTATTACAAGCATAGGGATTGATTAGCATGACAACTAGGCGGATCCTAAGGATGAATACTTGATGTATTATGTATGAATACTTGCATGACGAAGATGAATACTTGTGCAACCGACAACTCGAAAGTATGTCATCATGGATCTCATTCGAAAGAAAAAATTATTTAGAAGACGTTCGTGATTTTAGATTTGAAAAATTCTTTACAGATCGTCATAAATATTGGTTTGATTAAACGGAGAAAAAACCACCCACCTCTAAAAACGTGTAAAAGATTATGAGTGATGTGTCCTTTTTTTTGTCTTAATGTGCAGACCTTAGTTGAATATTTTTTGTTTTAGGATGAATACATTTGTGTTCAGAATGAATACTATCAGACGGTTTTATGATCTGCATCTTTTTTGCGCGATTAACGTGTTTTTTTTGTCGTTTAGTGTGATTAACGCGTTTTTATCTGGCGGACGGTTAGGGGACAGTTATGCGGGAGAAATTAGAATTATCCTTATGTTTTAGCTCTAAAAATTACTACCCAATCGAACCTCCAGTGGCTACTCCATACTTCTAATCATCTCCATTTATATAAACTGGAGAAACGGAGAGGTGAAATGTGCAAAAATAAAATAGCACGGGTGACCGGTTTCTGATGAAGCCCACCGGGTAACCGATTTCTGGTTTACAAAGTCATGCTAATTTAATGGCGAAAGGTTTTGGTTTTGAGTCTTTTGACGGTACAACTAACTCGGCTGCCTAACTGCTAATTTGTCAAACTAACACGCTATTTCCAGGATTTCCAGATCTAGGACTTGATCGCGCATAATCCACATCTGACATCTTGGTAGTATAGAAGTCAAATAAACAATGAGCTGTAATTAGAAAATACTGGTAAATCTAACCAGGAGCGCTCAAACGTATTATTATTTTTTTTTTTGTCTCAATCATGTTTTATATTCTTATTTTTTTTTTTTAAGTTTAACTGCTTAACATAATCTCTATATTAAAATAAATTTAGAAACAAAATTTTATGTTTTTGAAAAAAAAAAATTAATCTTTTGTAGATGAATACAGCATTACTGTTTTTAGATGGCCAAAATCTTATGAAAAAAGAGTAACCTCTAAGATATCTCAACTTTTGCGCGACGGACGTGTACTATTTGACAATAGTGCAGACAGAAGTTAAATCAAACTTTCGTATTATGAGAGTCAATCATATAAAAAATTTCTACAAAATATAAAAAATAATTTTACAAGTTTATCATATTTACTTTAAATTATATAAAAACTCTAAATATAAAAAAATAAAAGTCAATCAATCCACATATCCCTTTCTTCCCTTTCTTCCATCCGTCACTGAGCGCAAGGGCAGCATTATCTGTGGCTTTGTGATTCGTGCATAGTGTATTTGAACGGTTGAGATTTTTAAAAAAAATCACTCGAAGTTTGAGGTCGGCAACAGACTGTGATTCTATGTAACCATTATTAATTAATAATTACTATATTAGACAAAGACGTCATGCTGGTGTACATCCACATGGCAAAACATGATCATCCATTCGGCAACCATCTAAGGTTGTCACAATGTCACGGTGATTTGAGGCAAGGCGTCGGATAAGAATAAAAGGGAGCAAATAAGCAATTTCACATGCATAAAGTGGAGGTACCACGTGGCTGGGGGCTGGGCTGCCCATCTCTTACATGGGCTACAGCCTACCAATCAAACCAGCCCTATCATTAGACTTATCTAATAAAGAAAAATAGAAAAAATTGAACACAAAAAAACAGATAGAGAGAGAAATGGAGAAATCTTAGTCATCACTTTCTTTGATATATTGGAAAATTTATAAATTTTACGTGTAAATTTGTCATTTTTAACGACAAAAGTTTAAAAGTTATCTATATAATGCTAGTCAAATGGTCAATAAATTGGAATATGCATTTATAATCGAAATATGAAGAATCTGAAAAATTAATATAAAATTGCTAGCTTAAGAGATATTTTTTATGTTTTTTTAATTCGTGTTGTTATTTAAAATTTATAAATTTTGTATGTAGATGTTGTATAAGCTATAGATAGGTTGCAATAGTTTGATTTTTTTTAATTTAAAACTTATTTGATAGATTTTTAAGACAATAACACAGCATATTAATAGCACACTAGCCAAATTCTATATACACAAGCACGTGAAAATAACTAACAATAGACGACCAATTCACGTAAAGCATTCACAAAAGAAATATGAAGAAGCTAAAAATGAATACGAAATTGCTAGCAAAAATATATTTTATTTATACTTTTCCTTATTCCTTTTGTTAAGAACCTTTTCTTCTACTTTTATCTTTATCTTTTAATTATTTATAAATTATAATTGACTTTATACTAATTTTATTAAACATATTTGTTGGTAAGTAATCACCAATAAATATTAAAAAACATGAAAGGCAAAAAAAAGTATCTCATTAGATGTGTATAATTATGAAAATTACTGACTTATAGGAGAGGATCGGAGGATAAAAATGGAAAATAGTTTCTCAATTCATAGTTCAAATTGGTGCAGAGCAATGATTTTTTTTTATAAACCATAATTAAAAATAAGAATTTTATGAAACCAACATGATTATTTTTTGTTTTACAAATATTATAAGAACTGAAATGTTATTTTTTTATAAACCATAATTAAAAATAAGAATTTTATGAAACCAACATGATTATTTTTTGTTTTACAAATATTATAAGAATTGAAATGTTATTTCGGTCCGACTATTTTTTTTATCAGAACCGAAATGACAATTCAGTCTGAGGTGATTTCACAGTTTTTCAGAAAATTACTGACTTAATAGAAGAAGATCAGAGGATAAAATTGGAAAATAGTTTCTCAATTCATTGTCACAACTAGATTGGCACACCGCACATGACATGATATATACACACCAATAATATAAGGGGGATTACATTACCTAACAAATAAACAGAGAATACCATGTGCTTAGGTACATAATAGGCCTGGGGCCTATGCATTAGATCAAATGAGAAGAACAAAGCAAACACACTCCATAGTTTTGGATTTGCCCATGTGACATGCCCCGTTTGATCTAAGGCTTAGAAAATTAAAATGCATTCCCCGAAACATTCTCATAGAGCGTAAAATAGTAATTAAATGGTCCGAGAGGATGTGCTTCGGAACTCGGATTTTCTTTAGAAATTATAAATATTTTTTTTTTTACTAAACCAACTTAATTTTTTTTAACTTTTTACAAAAATTAAAAGAACTGAAATTTTATTTCGGTCCGAGTCATTTTTATAAATTTCGAAAAAATAAATAAATGTAGTTGTTGGTGTAAAATTTGTGAAAACACTTCGGTACAAGAAAAAAAAACACTTCAGATCGAAATTGCTTCGTGATTCTTATGATTTTTGTTAAAAACTAAAGCAGTTAAGTTAGTTTGGTAAAATCTTGTTATTTGTTAGATTTCTCGGAACTCACCGATTAAAGAAAAGAAAGAGCAGTGAATAGCGGGGGTTTATTAGTTTAGTTATGTTAAAATTAAAATAAAATTGATAAATTAAAATTTTATTTGGTCTTCGAAAATGGAATTGAACTGATCGAAATAAACTTATCGATCAAATTAAAACTAAACTGAAGAAATCGAACTAAACTTCATTTTTTGAACTTAAATAAGAAGATTAATCATAAAAATAAATATTTTTTATTAATTTTTTTAAATAGAGAAGGCGACTTGTTTCATTAAAAAGATAAAAATTACAAAGTCCTGGAAAAGAAAGCATTAAGTTTTGAACGAAACAACTCTTGAGAAGAAATTCAATTCATTTTAATAAAAATAAGAAATATAGTCTAAATGTTTTGGAGTTGAACTTTTATGATAAGAATAATTATTTTGTGGGTGAGAAATTCATTTACAGATTATAGAAAAATCATGACCGCCACCTAATTTACAACAAGTGTCATTCACACTCTAAAATTAGGGTTACATTTCAAGAGGAAATTATATAAATTGAAATTTGAAAAATAATGTTAATTAATTGGTGGTTTTCGTTATTAAATGAAAATCGGTGGACTTTGATCCCACTTTTCTCAAAAAAAAAAAAAAAAAATTCAATAAAGCAAGGAGGAGATGTCAAAACACACTTAGATGAACCAAGTTTTCTCTTTTACATCTCATCTCACCTCTTTTTTTTCTTCAACTTTTCTACTGTATTAGAAATCTAATATTCTTTCTCTATCCCTCTCTTATTTTATACTAATTTCTATAGATAAAAAATTCTCCACTGCTGAAGTGAAACTTTTTCTTGCGTTAGAGCTTGAAAATTTACGTTCAAATCTGACCCTTAATTTAAACATCCTGGACCAGAACATTTAATTGTAATTTCTTTGGGACCATTTGTACAATTTACACTTATAAAAAATAAAAAAATTGGATAGTAGTGCATGATGTATTGTACTTCAACAGTTATGACAGTTGAATTGATAGTTTATTTTTTTCCCTAGCAAGGAATGTCCCATGTTCATGTGGGTCTAAAGAGCACTAAGTACGGGCATGATTTTTTTGCATTGCTCACAAAGTGGCGCTCTATATGGGAGAGGAAGGTGTCTGATGCCCATCGGATCAAACTCGGTTCACTTCAAAATCTGTGCGCACGGATATTAAAGCAAACAACACGGATATTAAAGTGATGCGCACAGATTTTGAAGTGGATCGGACGGTAGAAACCACCCATCGAACCGAGTTTGGTCCACACACCCCTCTCCCGCTCTATATATTGCATTTTTTTTTCTTCTTTTAAGTCAAATTAGAGTTAGGTCAATTAGCTCTTTTGAATGGAACGTTTGAATTATTTTTTTTTATCAAAGGGTGTCATATACTCTAATATTTTTAATTTATTTTTTACAAAAATTAATAATGCATCTCTTCAGATAGACAGAGTTTATAATTTTTTTATCAGGAAGTTTTTTTTATTAAAAACTGATGATGATATCAATTATGCAATAAAGAAGTACAATGTTATAGTATAATATATATGTGTGAGTATTAAACGAATAAACGGCGGTCGTTGATGAGATGATACTGTTTTGATGAATGATGTCAATACATCATCCATATCATTATTAATGTACTGTATATTCTTCTTAAATGGAAGAATGAGTTAGCAACACCTACTGGGCAGAGTCAGAATTGCAAAGTATCAGAGTTAAATTTGAATAGATATTAATTATATAAAAAAATTGTATTATAAATGTTATAGTATCCGTAACATTTTATCATAAAATATATATAAAATCACATATAATTATAATTTTTTTGAAAATTAAAAGAATTCAATTGATCCCTTTTGTATCCGCCACTGAACGCATACTTAGTTCTTGTTTGATATATTTTAATTCACGTAAAAAAGGTCGTCCAAAAATGTAGATATCTGGATCTGAAAAAGTATATTCGCGGTTTATGATTCGGTAATTGTTCTCAATTGCTCGTTCGAATTAGATTCAAACTGTTAGTAATTTAAGCTATCGAGTTCCAATCACTGACGAGCCGAACTCGAGCTGACCGGACTCAATTCGTTTGGAATCAATTTGCTAATTAGACTAGCTCGATTGATATCTGTTATGGAACTTTTAATTCGCTTTAATATTTGCCCCACATGTAGGTCTAATTGTTTTAAAACAAACATTTGATCTTAACCATTATCTTTTAGAAATATGTAAATGTAAGGAGGGTTCAAATGTCTCATGTTTTTCATGTTTTATAGAGTCTCACAACTTTTTTTCCTCTAAATTTAAAGTCCAAACAACGATCTAAACCGTTTAACATGATTTTTGTATTAAAATATGTTTGGAGCCAAAATTTATATTTTTTTATTTTTTTACTATTTTTTAGATATGTACGAATTATTATTTTTGGATGGTCAAAAACGATAATTTTGTATGTATGTAAAAATAGTACAAAAAAGTTTTTAAAAATATATAAAATTTTGTATCCAACCAAATTATAATATGGAGATCATGTTGGACGGTTCGGATCAATTGCTTAAAATTTAAAAACAGAGATAAAAAAATGTAAGACCAAATGTGGCATTTTAACCTTCTCAACGTTGAATACTCTGAAAACATTTATGGTTTTAGTAATTAGAACCGTGAGATTTTTATGTGCTTATTTAGTAATTAATTTGTTGCTTTCCATTTCCATTTTTTTTGCTATACTAATGAGCCGAACTAATCAATTTCGTGAAAATTGATTAATTATATTAAAAACAAGTTATTAACGAACCGAGACAATTAGTTCGAATTCTTCACGACTCAAACTCGAAGTAACTTCTCGGTTCGAAATTATAATGTCATTTGAGTTAAATTGACTGAAAAAAAAAATCAAATCAGATAGCTCGTTCAACCAAAATTTTTATTGATAGAAAAATGAAAAAAAAAATGAGAAGGCAGTAAGGAACCATGGCGTCCCGCATGGCGTCTCTGCGGAACGCCATGAAAAAAACAGAAATAAAATAAAATAAAATAATATATTTAGCGGGACACCATGAGCCATTCTAATCTGGAAAAGAAAAAAAAAAGTGGGCCACTATGACTTATCCATACCCACAGTGTTAATTGAAGGGATGATAAACACAAGTAACGTAAGGAAAGAAATTCATGAAGTAAAAATTCCGTGGTATGGATGGGCTATGGCGGCCCACTTTTTTTTTTTTTTTCAGGTTAGAATAGCCTATGGCGTCCCACTAAATATATTATTATATTTTTTTCTTTTTTTTTTGTTTGAGATGTCCTATGGCGTCGGACACTATGAGTCATTCCTGCCTTTCCATTTTTGAATTTCTCACATACCATTTCCTATTTTTAATTGAATTTTTTTCATTTTCCTATATATAAAAATTTCTGCTCTTTCGAATTCAATTTATTGAGCAGATTATACAGCACTTTAAATTAAGGATATTGATGAACGCAGGAAGCACAATTGCTGGTATCAAGATCCTTTAATTAATTAGTTTAATGTATCAAGATTCTTCAATTAGAAATGTCCCTGGCTCCTCAAGTATACAGCTCGTTGATCTCCTAATTAACAAATAATATCTGATTTTTTGTACTAATTTCATCTTGATATTTGGGAGCTTAACATGTCAGAATCGGCTGAGAGGATATTACATTTTGTACTATTTTTCAAATTATTTTTTCATCTTATTTTCGCTTTCTGGTTCGCTTCTGTTGATCTGGTACCAGTGTTTTCAAAGGTGATTTGTAATATGATTAATAGAGCATGTGGACGATTTATTAGAGTATGGATGATTGAATTTATATAGAATGATGATATTATGGTTTGGATATAATAATAATAATAATATTTTTGTTTAGTTTTTACTCCAGTATTACTTTGTTATCAGTTAATTGCAAAAGGCAAATTTGAAATATGAATTGAAAATAATGAATTTATTTGAGAAATTTATTTAGATAGAATAATTTTCAGAAACATGCTACATATTTTTCGTTCTTTGATAAAGGGTGAAATAGTTATTTTAGAAATTTAAAATGAGTATTAATAGAAGAAACAATAAAATGAGTAAATATATGAGATTTTTAAATTTAGAAGGATAAACATGATATTATGAACTTTAGAATGGACAAATACTTAATTCTATGTTTTTGAGGGGTACACATGAAATTTAAGTGATTGCTATTAAAAAAAACTTTGGAAGAATTAAGTGATTGCTATTAAATAATAAGATTCTTCCTGTTCAACTTGTTACATTATCATTGGTTTCTTGGTAAATCCACCACATCTAGTAAAATAGCAAATGGAAGTCTCAAAGGCTACAAAGTGAAAACAAATATAGAATTGCCTTGGATCTAGGGAATTTCACTAGTTGGCTTTAGGTAGTAGGACCCAAGGAAGGAATCTTGCTTTTGCACGTTTCCCAAATTTTATCAATTTTCACCTTTTATTTATTTTATATACCTTTTTTATATAACACTAAAAAGTAAAAACAGAAATATTTTCTTTTCGTTATACTTTTATAATTTAAGGTATTGTTACTTTTGAGGAGGGCTGCCCTATTGCTTCATGTCTTAATTGTATTCTAACAATTTTATTTTTAATTTTAAAATTTAAACAGATGATTCGAACCACTCAACATGATATTCATATTAAAATATATTTGGAGGCCAGATTTTATATTTTTAAAATTTTTTTACTATTTTTTAAGATAGATATAAAATCACAGTTTTTTTCATAAAATTGTAGACCATCTCAAAACAAAGATTTTTGTACCTATGTAAAATATATATATATATATATATATATATATATATATATATATATATAATTTGATATGCAATCATATTTTAACGTGAATATCATATTGAGAGGTTCAGATCGTCTGTTTGAACTTTAAAATTGAAAATAAAATATTGGGGTACAATTAGAACATGAAGTATTAGGGCATTTGAACCCTCCTCGTTTCTTTTATAGGTCTAATGTAAATAATAATAAGGACTTCATATATCTATAAATAAATAAAAGAGGAGGGATCCAATTACACCATTTTATGGTGACACATCTTGACACCCTACACTTACAAGTCATTTTTGCAATTTGTAAGTTTAAACAGTCAATCCGAACCGTGCAACATGATATCCATATTAAAATGTGCTTGGAGACAAAAAATTAGATATTTTTGGAATATTTTTTGTATTTATTAAGATATATACAAAATTGTTGTTTTTGGACAATTATGGACTATTGAAAAACATCTAATTTCAAAAATTCTAAAAAAGTAGTAAATAGATTTCAAAAAATATAAAATTTGGTCTCCAAGCATATTTTAATATGGAGACCGTGTTAAACTGTTCGGATCAACTATTTGCATTTTAAAATCGTAAAATGACTTATATAATTTTGATGTCAAAATGTGACTGTGTCACCATAAAATGGTGTAATTGGATCCCTCCTCTAAATAAAATCATGTTCAATTCCTGTAAAAAGGGAGCGAAGAATTTTGTTTTTGAAGTAGACCGAACCAATGGAATTTATTATTACTTGCAATTTCTTCGCAATTTATTAGAGTAACCATTGCACATGTCGCATATTAATTCTTGAGCTTATTTAAACAGATTTAAATTATGATGTTTATACAGTACTGGTGCGTCCAGTTCTGACTTTTAGAAATGATCGAAAATGCAAATGTCCAAAACAGACACGAGAAAAAAATCGAAACATGCAGTTCTTTTGTTTTGTTTTTGAAAAATGAAAAACAGGAAAATTAAAATGGTACCAAACGACTTGTCTACTCTCGAGTTTAAACTAAAACTCACGCAATCAGAATCCAATTTTATTGCGAGGCTGATAAAATATCATAAGAGAAATAATTGACATTCGAAGCCAAGGACTTGCATGTAGAATATTGTATATGAATTCAAGGTTGTGTGTCAATATACAGGGCTCCAAAACAAATTAATAGAAGATTGGATACTATAAGTGATATGTTTTTCTGACAAAGTACATGTCTAGGAAAAAAAATATACATTAATTAATTGGTCAAGGCATGTTTAAATAAGAAACATAGTATATTAGATATATTGGATTTTCAAAATATGAATATTTCTTTAATGTTGAAGTGGTGGTGAAAATATCAGAACCAGTCATACTAGTGTTTATGGAAAACAATAATTATTTTCAAATTAAATGTTACTTTTGAACCAGAAAAGAAATCTTGAAATTAGAATCTTTAGGAAAATTAAGTGTTACTTTTGAACAAGGAAAAAAATTCTTCTTTGTCATTTTGGCACTCTTTGTGGCATGACAGTTGTAGTCTAGAAATCCAATTCCCCCAATTATATAATAAATGCTCCAACCCTAACAGTACTATAACTACTGTCATTAATTCTCAGGATTCTGCTGTACAATTTAAAAAAAAAAAAAAAATACTTGGAGGCATTCTAATTTCAAAATGGAATGTCATTCTATACTTAATTAGTTCATGTAGTTTTACCTATAACAAAGATTAAATAGCTTGGAGATGATATTCAGCAAGAAAATTTATAGTTAAATCAATATATTAGTTTCTCAATTTTAGAGGAATGAGTACCAATAAATATGTTATTTGGTGAGAAATTCCCATCCCAACCAAAATAATAATCTTTATACGGCTACTGGTACATAATAGAATACTTACTAACAAATCTACACAAAAAGGGTGGAGAGGCCATATGAATTATCAATTTTGTCCCAGTACCGAAACAACTAACCATTTGTTCCTTCAATATCAAGTGGCACAACAAATATGATTTTGGCTAGAAAAGAGTCAACTTATTTTTGATAAATGACATAGATGTTCTGATATTTTTGAGTTTGCAGGTACATTAGAGAGAACTCAGCAAATAACATTTTTAGTAGTGTTTAGGCAATGTGTTGGACTCTTTCGAAACATATAAATAAAATTATTTTCACTAATGCATCAGTTAAAATAGTAAGATCTATTATCCTTTTATTAATATATGTCTGTGAATACTGGTCAGGTCATATGGACAAGAGAATCAAAGATGCTGCAGCAGAGAATTTGAGTGCGATCCTTCTCAGGGCGTGAGATCCTAATGACAACCAAATGGTGGCTTATCAGGGTACTTTTGAGGAGAGAGGAGAGAGGAGAGAGGGCAATAGAAGGAGGAGCTGGGTCTCCAACATAATGAAAATATGAAGAATCAAAACCCTTTTTGTGCAGATCCAGTGAAAGGATCAGTTTACCTTAGCCCAGTTTAGGTGGCTTAGTATTAGTTTATTTTTCCATAACTGTGTTGTGGTGGATTCTCAAGCGTAGAACTTTTTGTGTTTTGCTTTATATTAGCTTATGAGACTCATGCTTATTTAGATGTGAACACAAGGTTTGGTAGTTTGTAATTTACATCTCATGTTTCATACATGAACATTCACTTGTATGCGTTTTATAAAAAAAAAAATTCACGGTTGTGTCTTTCAAGTCTAATCATGCATCACATTTTTTTATTTATGTTAATTTAAACAGTCGATTCAAACCAATCAATGTGATCTTCATATTAAAATGTGCTCGGAGACCAAATTTTTTATATATTTTTTAGATTTTTTTGCTATTTATTTAGATAAGTATATAATCATCAATTTTGGACCATCCAAATCAGTAATTTCGTACTTATTTAAAAAAAATAGTAAAACATTTTAAAAAATAGTCTCCAAGCACATTTTAATATTGAGATCATATTGATTAGTTGGTTCGACTATTTTGTTATTTCAAGTAATTATCTTTTTCGTCTATTTTACTAATTTGTAAAACATAAAATTATTGAATTTTACGATTTTCTCTATTGAAGAATTTATGCAGGTTCAAAATATTTGAAATTACAATATGCATAGGTTGAACCGAAGAAATCATCAAGATGGTTATCAAAAAATTAAATTGTAAATTTATAAAGTTGGTAAAGTAGTTTTGATGTTGTTTTACAGGACCAAACGTTGGTAACGTTTCTCACACGTTATAACGATTTAGACTTGTGAGAAAGTGCTGAGAAATCAAGCGAACAAAAGCTGAAAACAACACAAACGTTATAACATTTCCTAAAACGTCGTAACGATTTAATGATTTTCAACGATTCAAAATGGCTGTTTTGATCAGTTGATTTTCATAGAACAATTGTTGGTAATGATTGACAAACATTGGTAATATTTGTGAAGAAAGCTGGACAGAATAGAAAACCTAATTCAAAATCATTGAAAACATTGTGAATGTTTATTAAAACGTTATAACGTTTTATGTCAAAAAACTCTTTCTGGAGCTATCTCTATAAATAAAATTTTGGGCTCCTTTCGAAAGTAACTTTTAGCCGCCTCTAACTTTCAAAACCTGATTTTCTATGAGCTTGAATTCTGTCATTATTGTGAGAGCTTATAACTTCAAAAATCCCTCAAACAATCTCAAACCCACTTCACTAATCTTGAGTTAGATTAGACTAGAGTGAGTTTTTGAGTGTTTCTCTTGCGAATATGTTCTCGAAGAATGTGTTCTTCTCTTGAGTTGGCCGTGTGACTTTCAATTAGTTGTAAGAGTTCATCAGTTCACAAGTTGTAATTATTTCTCGTTAGGTAATAGAAAGGCACACCTAGAAGAGGTTGCGGTGCTTCGGAGACGTAAGTCTTGTTTTGCCGAACTCCATTAACACCCCGCGTGTCAATTTTCTCTAAACTCATCTATTTACTTTTTAGTTGCGATTATTTTTCAAATAATAGTTTAAGTGGTGTATTTAGTATAACATATTTGAATGTTGAAAATAGAAATAAAAAATACGAGGCACAATGAAACATGTAAAGCACGAGGCATTTGAATCCTCTTCTTGATATATTGACGAACATATTCAAATTAATTGATTTCATAGTTAAAGGTTACAAAACATTACATATTCCATTTCCGAATGTGTTCATATATAGAATATGAATTAAATTTGATTCAATGTAGAAATTCTTTGTAACCATCTACGAATCAAATAATGATATAGATGAGCCATCAATTTTTCAAATCAATTCTCAAGATTTTGTACTATTCAAAAATAGTAATTTTCTATCTATCTAAAAAGCTAGTGAAAATAAAAATCTAAAAATTGTAAAATTTGTCTCCAAGTACATTTTCATACAGAAATCATATTAAGTGTTGGAATCAATTATTTAAAAATTTTAAATTAAATATATAAATTCATAGTATAGACTTTGGTGCACATTGCAAAGTACTATAATCTATTGTCTGACTCATAGAAGTAATACTAATATGGCCAATAATATATATTTAATTGATCCTTTTCAAAAAGACATGTAGTCCAATTTTGAGAATGAAGCCCCCTAGCAAGTAGCAAATAGCAAGTAGCAACAATTAATAGCTAAGCTAGGAAGCTATCAAGCTATGAAGATAGCTAGGTACATGGCAGCGTGACATGCTGGTTGCAAAGGAATTTAAAAGAGATGCAGATTGCAGCCCACACATCAACCGTGCGGTCTGCATCATACGCGTGCTAGTTGGTAGTGGATCCTATTCCCGGTTTTTCGGATCAACAGCTGTCAAGCTTCATTCGTTGGATCTGCGAGCAACCTATTATTCTTCGGGAATGTTCGGCCGTTCATTGTGCATGTAGAAAAAAAAATTACTCAAGAACCTGTTTGACAAGTTATTAGGAAATGGACATAAATACAAAAATTGAAATGAAAAGTACTATTTACGTGAAAAAAAAATTCAATTACAATGGGGTGAAAACGGATCGGATATTATCCGTCTGTATTCGGATTCATATTCAAATTTTTGCGGATTCAAATATTCGGATACAGATAGTTTGCGGATATGGATATTATTATTCGGATACGGATACGAATTTGGTATCAATTTCAGAATCGAATACGGATACGGATAAGTATATTTAGCCTTTTCGGATATCCGAATTTTTGGATTTTTTTTCCCGCTCTTTCCGACTTCTCTCTCATGATACTGAATGCATGGAGGGAAACGTGGCAGATAATCTTCAAAGCTATAATCTTATTTCTGAGAAACGTGGCAGATGCTGCCAGTGTTGAATTAAAATCAAATTAATTATATCTGCTATCTCGAATGCTTGGGTTTGACCCAGCCTCCTCCAATTTGAGTAAATTACAACCTTTAAAATAATCATAGAAAAAATAATTTTAAATTTGTATCCTAAGTGAGTAAATTGATATGCTAAATTTTACTCCTACTTTTAACCGAAAAAAAATAATTTCTTATTAATATATTAATTTTGTTGTAATGTATATCCGAATTAAAAATTCGATTTATATCCATATTCGTATTCGTATCCGATTAATATCCAATCCGTATTCGTATTTGAAAAATAAAAACAGATACGAATATGATTTTATCACTATCCGATCTGTATTCGATCCGTTTTCACCCCTACTTATATGCGGTTCATAGCACAAACGAGTTGATTCAACTCAACTCTTAATTGACTCGGTTAAAGTCAAGCTCAATTCATTATCAAATTCAAATTTGTTCTAAGCTCTTCGCTCAATTTAACTTATTGTTTAGTGTACTTGTTCATCTAGATGAAAAGAATGTTTGTGCATACACATTTTTTCTCACATGCAAAAAGAATCTATATTTTGTTCTTCACAAGTCCGTACTTCAACAATATGCATGTATGAATCGTGGGTTTGATGCAGTGGCATGAGCTCTCGTCTCTCTTTCAAGAGAATGCAAATTCAATTCTCGAAAATAATATGCACCGGAGCCTTTTAATAAAGAAAATATGCATGTATGTATGTTGTTGAGATATTTGAATCAGAATAGATTCTACTTTTTTTAGGAAAGTGTCTAAAAGAATCTTTTTTTAGGAAAGTGTCTAAAATGATGTACCTACAATTGTTTACAAGTATCCATAATTGCATGATATTTGTTGGCAAAAAATATTTTAAATTCTTGATGAGTATTTATTCATAGACAAATGTGTGTATTCAGTTCAAACAACTATTCTTTAAATTGTATGGAGTTAAATAATTTGCTCCCGAACTGAGGGAAGAAAAGAGAACGAAGAGGAGACTGATTATGACTGCACTCAATTAGTTGCTTCAGAATGATAAAACCGAAAAGGAAGCGGACAGAAGGACAATTAACGGAGGTAAAATTTAGGAGTGTCAATGGAACTTTTTATCAATTTATCCAACTTATGTCGTATTCCGAAAATACAGATAAGGATAAGAATTTTTTTTTCTGTTATCTTACCTTTTTCCATATAAGATATTTTTTAAAAATAAAATTATATATATAGATATATATTTGTATGAAGATGATACATGGTACAATAAAATTTTGTATTTTTATTAAATTTTCATAATACATATTAATTGTATTCATTATTATTTTTTTCTTGTTTTGAAAAATATTTTATCGAAAGCACAAATTGAAATGTCAATGACATTTTTTTATCCATTTATCCGACTCATACCGTATTCGAAAAGACAGATAAAAATAAATATTTTTTTTTCCGTTATCATAACAAGTACGAGTATGAAAATGTCTCCACCTAATCCACATCTTATCTGTTGACACTGCTAGTGAAATCACCGTTAATTTTTTTTCACGGAGTCTCACCGTCGTATCAGAGACGTAGAGAAATGTGATTTTTTTTTTTTTTATATTGCCCTCTCCGCCTATCCTGCATTTTTCTTCTTCTTTATACGCTCCGTTTTGAAGTATAGTCTTACCGTTTAAAACAGAGGGATGCTTTATTATGAATTTCTTTTTGGAAGTAGGATGAGTGGGGGCTGTGGGGCTTAACAAAGCTGTCGATAATTTAATCATTGAATTGGGAGGCAAAACATGCGTCGCTCTCTTGTCTAAACAATGCCAACCTTGTGTTTTGCAACATCACTCGACACTCGAAGAGATAATGACACTGCTTATCTTAAATGGCTACGAAAAGATGTTACATACATAGCTAATAGGTGTCCCGGCCCGCATTTAATGATCTAATGGATGCTAGCTAAGAATAATTGAGTTTATTACTTTATTTAGAATATATATTAGTTTAGCAATCAGCGAAAATAAATTTGGTCATACATTGAATGCAGCTGCTTATAATTGGTTATTTTGTTATTTCGGCTATATTTTGATTTTTGAGAGGTAAAATATAATGTTACTGAACTTTATTCAAAATTTTAACTGTTGATATCTCCTTTTAAATTCAAAGTATGATGTCATTTTTGGAGATAGACTCTGTTATAAACTATTTTTTAAATATTAGCTTATTCAAACTTATAATTTTTTATAAACTTTACGTCTTGGACAGATAATTAATCTTACACAATATTTATTGATTGTGAATGCTTTAAAGTTTCAAAATTCATATTTCCAATTTTTTTTTTTCAAAAGCCATCATTAAAGATTATTTTTGACATATTATAACTAAACACTCCATGAATTATTTAAGAAATTGTATGTAGTTCTAATGAAACAACAACACGAATTAAAAAAAATTAAAATACATTTACTTAAATAGAACAAATTAAAGTTCCTGCCATTTTCTTAAGTCTATTATTTTTAAAATATTTTACAGTCCAATCCGTGTTCCTAAAATTGTGCTTCATAACGAAGCGTATAGAGAAAAAAGAAAGAAAAAAAGAAAGAAAGAAGAAGCAGAGATGGCAAGTAAAGCAGTCACATCCTTAACCTTTCAATTTGTAAATGAGAATCAGTGAAAAATATCATTGAAGTTGTACATTGGTTTTACCTACGCTCTCCTTCTAATTTTATATTCATTGCGCAGTTGTTCGCATTGGATTTTGAATTTTAGCGAATATTTATCGGTCCCGGCTGACTTTGTTTTTCTTAAAAAAAAATTGTGCCTCTTTCTGAATGTTTGATTGGTAATTCGGGTTAAATTTAGAATTAAAATTAAAATAATTTCTTAAATTATGATTAGTAATTAGAATTATAAGTCGGAACATCAGAAATTATAGGTCAGAGTATTAGAAAATATAAGTTAAAGCATTGTTTTTATCGAATACTCAATTAGTTAATGTGTTTAAATCCGGTTAGCTATTTAAATCCGATTCGATATTTTATTTTGTTCCCCGACAAAAATTCTGAATCCCCTCCAGTCCAGCGTAACCCCTTTGGAAGCATAAATCTATAACCAACATTCGGTAATGGTGAATAATAACAATAATTTGCATGGAATATTGAATGATTTGAATCTACAACATAGAACATGGGATGTGATGCTAAGCATGAAGCAGTACTGTGGAGTTTAATGAAACAGTGATAACACTGTGCTTGCCCCTTATAATTGCGGGAAAATGACATGTATCGCTTTTAACTCGAGGCAGCAGCCGTGCATATGTTATCTTTTTTTCCACATGATTTGCTGCTGGGATGGAATATGACATTTTACCTATGCAACTTTTGTTGCTAGTGTTTGTTTCTTTCTTTGGTTTCAACATTTGCGAACCAATCTTTTCCGTAGTACAAAAAAATCAATGCTTTCCAATTAAAATTCAGATTAGGTTATATACATCTTATTTTTAATGAGTAGGGTTAAAATGTCCCGTTAGTTTTGTGCCCATCTTACCTCAACATAATTATCTCTATTTTTAAAGTTTAAACATTCGATCCGAACTGCTCAATATGATATTCATATTAAAATGTGTTTGAATACAAAATTTTATATTTTTTA